>JAQSUU010000405.1:38252500-39502500 GCA_038087645.1 Saccharum hybrid cultivar R570
AGGCCCTGTAGGAGCATGCCATTGGCACGTTCTACTTGGCCGTTTGTTTTTAGATGAGCCACGGCCGACCAGAGCACGCGAATGTGATGGTGGTCGCAGAAATCCAGAAACTTTTTACCAGTGAACTGGGTGCCGTTGTCCGTGATGATGCAGTTGGGGACCCCAAAGCGATGAATGATGTTGGTAAAGAAAAGCACAGCTTGTTCGGACCTAATACTGGTGATGGGGCGAGCCTCGATCCACTTGGAGAATTTGTCAATAGCGACGAGCAAGTGGGTGAAGCCGCCAGTTGTCCTCTTTAGAGGTCCGACAAGGTCGAGGCCCCAAACGGCAAACGGCCACGTGATGGGAATGGTTTGCAGAGCATGTGCCGGGAGATGAGTCTGTCTCGCATAGTACTGACAACCTTTACAGGAGCGTACTAGCTTGACAGCGTCGGAGACCACGGTCGGCCAATAGAATCCTTGTCGAAAGGCGTTCCCGACGAGGGTTCGAGGCGCAGCGTGGTGACCGCAAGCCCCCGAGTGCAGATCGCTGAGCAGGCCCCTGCCTTCCTCGTTCGTGATACAACGTTGGAGGATGCCTGTAGGACTGCGGCGGTATAGCTCCCTACTGTCGCCAATGATCACAAAGGTTTTAGCCCGGCGAGCGATCCGTCGAGCCTCGGTCTTACTCGAGGGGAGGTCCCCTTGGATAAGGTAGTCGAGGTACGGCGCGCGCCAGTCAGGCTCGAGGTCAGATGGTGGGGTCGATCCTTCCACCTGCATGGCTTCGGCCCCGGTCGAGGGGGCTTCTGCCTCAGGTGGGGGGTCGAGTGACGTCCCGTCGACCCCTCCATCTGGCCCAAGGTCGACGGATGGCCGCTGGAGATCTTTTGCGAAAACGTCTGGTGGAACCGTAGTTCGACTGGACGCGATTTTTGCGAGTTCATCGGCGGCCTCATTATACTTGCGTGCGATGTGGTTGAGCTCGAGGCCGTGAAACTTGTCCTCGAGGCGCCGTACCTCTTGGCAGTAGGCTTCCATCTTGGGGTCGCGGCAGCTCGAGCTCTTCATGACCTGATCGATCACTAGCTGGGAGTCGCCTCGAACATCAAGGTGTCGGACCCCGAGCTCGATGGCAATTCTTAGCCCCGTGACGAGTGCCTCGTATTCGGCGACGTTGTTTGACGCAGGAAAATGAAGCCGGATGACGTAACGCATGTGAACCCCGAGGGGTGAGATGAAGAGCAAGCCCGCGCCTGCTCCCGTTTTCATCAATGACCCGTCGAAGTACATGGTCCAGAGCTCGGCCTGGAGCTGTGCGGGAGGGAGTTGGGTGTCGGTCCATTCAGCCAGGAAGTCTGCCAATACCTATGACTTTATAGCTTTGCGCGGCGCATAAGATAAGGTCTCGCCCATGAGCTCGACCGCCCACTTGGCGATCCTACCCGAGGCTTCCCGGTTCTGGGCTATCTCTCCCAGGGGAAAAGAAGAAACCACAGTAACCGGGTGGCCCTCGAAGTAGTGTCGGAGCTTGCGCCGTGTCGAGATGACAGCATATAGCAGTTTCTGGATCTGGGGGTACCGGACCTTGGTTTCCGAGAGGACCTCGCTAATGAAATAGACCGGCCTTTGGACGAGCAAGGTATGAGCCTCCTCGGCCCGTTCGACGACCTGGACTGCGCTGACTACTTGTGACGTCGCAGCGACATAAAGTAGGAGCGGCTCTCCTGGGGTCGGAGGGACGAGAATTGGTGAATTAGAGAGGGTGACCTTGAGTTTTGTGAGGGCTTCCTCGGCCTCGAGGGTCCAGGAAAAATGCTCCGATTTCTTCAAGAGGCGGTACAGAGGGAGCGCTTTTTCGCCGAGGCGTGAAATGAAACGGCTGAGTGCCGCCAAGCAGCCCGTGACCCTCTGTACGCCTTTCAGATCTCGGATGGGGCCCATCTTGGTTATCGCAGAGATTTTTTCTGGATTGGCCTCGATGCCGCGTTTAGACACGATGAATCCTAAAAGCATACCTCGGGGGACGCCAAAAACGCATTTTTCTGGATTGAGCTTGATATTCTTTGCTCGAAGGCATTTGAAGGCAACGTCGAGGTCGTTTACTAGATTATTGGCTTGTTTGGTCTTGACTACGATGTCGTCGACGTATGCCTCGACGGTTGGTCCGATATGTTCCCCGAAAACGTGCTGCATGCATCGCTGGTACGTAGCCCCTGCGTTCCGGAGACCGAAGGGCATCGTAACGTAGCAATACATGCCGAACGGGGTGATGAATGAAGTCGCGAGCTGGTCGGACTCCTTCATTTTTATCTGATGGTAACCGGAGTAAGCGTCTAAGAACAAAAGAGTTTCACATCCCGCAGTTGAATCAACGATTTGATCAATGCGCGGCAAAGGAAAGGGAACCTTTGGACATGCTTTATTTAAACTAGTATAATCTACACACATCCTCCATTTCCCACTCTTTTTCTTAACTAATACAGGATTAGCTAGCCACTCGGGATGGTGAACTTCCTTGATGAACCCGGCCTCTAGTAGCTTGTGGATCTCTTCGCCGATGACCCTGCGCTTCTCCTCGTCGAAGCGGCGCAGGCGTTGCTTCACCGGTTTGGACCCGGCCCGGATCTCCAAGGCGTGCTCGGCGACTTCCCTGGGTATGCCCGGCATATCCGAGGGACTCCACGCAAAAATGTCGACATTCGCGCGGAGAAAGTCGACGAGCACGGCTTCCTATTTCGGGTCGAGGGTGGCGCTGACGTTCAGCGCCTTCCCGTTGGGATCAGCAGGGTCGAGGGGCACGAGTTTGACGTCCTCCGCGGGCTCGAAGCTGCCGGCGTGGCGTTTTGGGTCGGGAATCTCGTTGGCGAGACCGTCGAGGTCTGCGGCCAAAGTCGCCGACTCCAAAACCGCCTCGCCGTGTTCGACGCACTCGACGTCGCACTCGTATGCGTGTTCATACGAGGGCCCCACAGTGATGACGCCGTTTGGGCCGGGCATCTTGAGCTTGAGGTAGGTGTAGTTTGGCATGGCCATGAACTTGGCGTAGCATGGGCGCCCGAGGATAGCGTGGTATGTTCCACGGAACCCGACCACCTCGAAGGTGAGGGTTTCCTTCCTGAAGTTGGCCGGTGTGCCAAAACAAACGGGCAGATCGACCCGTCCGAGGGGTTCCGCCCGCTTCCCTGGCACAACTCCGTGGAAGCCCCCGATGCTAGGCTGTAGGCGCGCTCTCTCGATCCCCAGGAGGTCGAGGGTCTGGGAGTAGATGATGTTGAGGCTGCTCCCGCCGTCCATGAGTACCTTGGTGAGGCGTGTGTTGGCGATGATGGGATCAACAACAAGAGGGTAGACCCCCGGATTGGGGATGTAGTCCGGATGATCATCACGGTCGAAAGTGATGGCCACCGTAGACCAGTCAAGGAAACGAGGGACCGCCGTTTGTACGGAGAAAACCTCTCGCCGCTCTCGTTTGCGCTGGCACGCTGAGAGGCGGGTCGAGGGTCCTCCGTAGATCATGAAGCAGTCGTGGATCTCGGGGAACCCCTCATCCTTGTCATCACCCTTTGGGTCTTCCTTCTTGTCGGTGCTCTTGCTGCCTGCGCCCTCGAAGTACCTGCGGAGCATGTGACAATCTTCGAGGTTATGGTTAATGGGTCCCTTGTGGTAAGGGCATGGCTCTTTAAGCATTTTGTCGAAGATGCCCCCGCCGGGGGGGCCTCGAGGCTTCTTGCGTTCGGTAGCGGCGACAAGCTCGTCGGCCGGGGCCTCGAGCTTGCCCTGCTGGCCTTTCTTCTTCTTGCGGTTGTTCCTCTTGGAGCCACGGGTGGAGCTCGTGGGATCGTCGGTCTTCTGCTTCCCTGTGTCCTGCTCGCCGCCGAAGATGGCACCAACTGCCTCCTCGCCGGCGGCGAAGTTGGTGACGATGTCCATCAACCCGTTGGCAGTGAGGGGGGTGTGACGGCCTAACTCTCGGACCAACTCCTTGCAAGTGGTGCCCGAGAGGAAAGCCATGATCACGTCAGAGTCGGTGACGTTGGGGAGCTCGGTGCGTTGCCTGGAGAAACGCCGGATGTAATCTCGGAGGGATTCACCTGACTTCTGCTTGCAACTCCGGAGGTCCCACGAGTTGCCGGGGCGCATGTAAGTTCCCTTGAAGTTTCCCTCGAACACCCTTACGAGATCACCCCAGTCGTGGATCTGCTGGGGTGGAAGATCCTCGAGCCAGGCCCGAGCGGTGTCGGAGAGGAACAAGGGGAGCTGTCGGATGATGACTCGGTCGTCGGTGGCCCCGCCCAGCTGACATGCTAAGCGGAAATCGGCGAGCCAAAGTTCGGGTTTGGTCTCGCCGTTGTACTTGGCAAGAGTCGTGGGAGGTCGGAACCGCGCTGGCAGTATCGTTTCGCGGATCGCCTTGCTGAAAACCCGGGGGCCCGGAGGCTCGGGTGAAGGACTGCGATCTTCCGAGCTGTCGTAGCGCCCGCCCCTATGCACGTGGTAGCCTCGAGCCACACCGTCACCGTGCTTGCGCGTGCGGCGCTCGACGATGTTGCCACGGGTGTCTCGAGGGCCTTGGTCGTGAGTCATGTGCTCGGGGGCGGGAGCCATTCGAATCCGTCGGGGAGGTTCGGGATGAACCGAGGCCTCTCTCTCCCGTCAGGAGGGCTCTGCGAGCCGCTCCGAGGCGGGCTCGCGTCGCCTCGAGGCAGAGCTCTCGGCCTGCTGCAGGGCAGCGGTCTCGAGGAGTTCTCGGATCTCATCTCGAGCCCGGCGAGCATCGGGGTTTGACGGCTCGGGCATATTGCGCAGGAGCATGGCGGCGGCGACGACGTTCTGGCTGGCTCGAGCGAAGACCGGGGGGTCGGTTACCCGGTCCTCGTCGATGCGACGGTTGACGTCGCGGGCTCTTCCGCGAGCTCTCCCGCCAAGTGCGCGTTCCGCGCGCTCATGCTCGAGAGTTTGTTGGAGGAGACGCAGGTTTTCTCGTTCCTCGTCGAGCCTTTCCTGCAACTCGCGGATTTGGTCGAGCTGCACCCCTTGATCCGCAAGGAGTTGAGCCTCGCCCTGCTCGGCAGGGAGCCCGACGTGAGGGGGCGTGTGCCTTCCTCCGACCGGCTCTTCTTCCTGCGAATCTGACGCGCTTTCAACATCGACGTTGAAGCACTCATGGGTCGGATCGTAGGTGTCATCAGCCGAGTCGAAGTCAGGGGCGCCGAAATAATAGTATGACGGGGGAATGCATGGCCGTCGCGAATCGCCACTAGGGTTGCGGCGTGGGGAAGCGGTCACACGGAGTTCTGTTTCCGGTGTCTCAGTAGAGTCCAGATAATCAGAAGCCGGTGTCGATGCAACGAGGTCCAGAGTGGAGCGTAGATGGTGCCCAGGGAGTTCCTCATAAGCACTCATGCAAGTGCTCACGGAAGAAGCGTACACCTGGGCATCCGAAACTAGCCCAAACGGAAACGGCGAAGGCGATGTTGCTGCCCACGCCGGGAGGGATGCACGGGGCAGTGGCGTCGCACCGGGCGGAGGAGCGGCGGGGTTCTCCGTTGGCATGCTGTCCTCGGCCAGGCTCATCCTACCCAGACCTTCCACGAGAAAATCTGGGCCGGCGTCTGGCTGGGGAGTGCCAGAACGGGGAACCCCATTACCCTCCGCGAGGTGGAGACGATGGTTGCGCCGGGCTCGCCGCCGTCGGGCGGCTCGCGCCTGCCTGGAGCGACGGTACCGGCGGATTACTCCCCTAGGCTGGGAGAGCTCGTAATCCTCGTCGGTAGGGTGCCTTGGCGGGAGTAGGACCATATCGTAGCCATAGCCGAGCGACATGAACTCCAAACTTCCGAACCAGATCACCGTGGCCAACGGGATAGGGCGTTCGGGGTCAGTCATCCAGGAAAAAGGCGGGAAAGCGACGTTGGCACGCAGCGATCCCCTACCTGGCGCGCCAACTGTCGGTGTTCGGACCCGAGGGGGTCCTAAACCAACGAGTAAAATGCTGCGTGTCCCTTTCCTGGGTGGTGATGCAAGGAGAACACACGGGGGTTTATCCTGGTTCGGGCAAAAGAAGGCCCTACGTCCAGCGGGGGGGAGAGGATTGTATTTCCTTGCACCGAGGTGCTTGTGTAGGGGTTACAAGCTTGAGAGAGAGGGCGTCGAGCCCAAGTCTCAAAGGAGAAAAAGAAAGAGTACAAGATGATCGCTTGAGATGTTGATCTTTGTCTTGTAAATGGCTTGTTGTTCGTCTATTGATGTCTGCCCCCCTTGTGGAGTCCCGGCCTGCCCTTTTATAGGATGGGAGGAGGCCAAGACGACGGGGAGCCTTGAAATGATGTTTTGTCGATCTCTGTTGAGGTGACTGTAGCGACGTGCCCTAGAAATGGGAGGCCATCCTTGGGGACGTGATGTCGTAGAGGACGAGGTGTTGAAATGACTCGGAGCGTCGCGCCATACCGTCCTTCCTTCCCTGTTGCGCTGTGTTGGGGGTCGAGGCCGGGTCGAGGCTGAACGGATAAGTCCGAATCCCTGGAATTGCGGTGTACGGGCCTTGTCGTATCCTCCCTCGAGGGTCACTGGTGACGCATAGTGTTAGGTACGGTGGGCATAGTGACGTTTTTCACCTCCCATCACGGGATGGGCGGTAAAACAGTGAAGGCTGACACTGGTATTGTTCCCACGTCGACCCAGGTTGCGGCCATGCCGGTAGGTGGTAGTTGGTGGTTGTATTAAATGCCATGACTTTTTTGTCCGTGGTAGGTGGAGGCAGAGGGGATCGAGCGCCTCGACCCGGGCTCACGCGAGTCGGAGCGCTCCCGGGGGGCGGTCGAGCCCCGTGCGGGTCGGAGCGCGGTCGAGGCCTCCCGTCGAGGGGGCCTCGTACGAGTCGGAGGCGGGATGCGGTCGAGGCATTCCGTCGAGCCGGCCTCGTACGAGGCGGACCTGTCGCGCGTTTTGAAGTGGGTCATGCTTTGTCGTGGCTTAGTCATTTTAGTTTTCATTATCGTTGAATGTGGGTACCCCTATAGTATTGGTACCGACAGTTGGCGTCGCCTTTTTTTTGAATCAAAGACTCGCAACTTTATTACGACACAGGGGTCGTGAAGATCACGATCCGCCAAAGTAATTACAAACTCTAGAAGGGGATCAACCCATAAGAAGGATTGATCCGAGTCCCTCGACAAACCATAGCGAGCTAACTCATGAGCACAATTGTTGGCCTTGTTTAGATGCCAAATTTTCTCTCAAATTTTACTATGCAAAAAGAAGATTCCCTATCACATCAAAATGCCGCACATGCATGGAGTATTAAATTTAGATGAAATCAAAAACTAATTACACAGTTTAGTTGTACTTTGCGAGACGAATCTTTTGACCTTAATTAGTCAATGTTTGGACAATTATTACCAAATACAAACGAAATGCTACATTGCGCTACAGTATTACACAGTAATTCGGCCGCCGCCAAATCGGCCAAACTAAACACGGCCGTTACAAGAACAAGGTACATAATTCGCATAAAAAGAAATAAATTGTGTGTCAAGATGAAATTTAGCTTCTCTAAACAAAATACCTCCAGCTAAAAGATCATAATTAGAAGATTTGAGGGTAGTGCTAAGGAGTGCAATTCAAGTTGAATTTGCATCATTTCTTGATCTGCTGCCACGGTGACTGCTATCAAGCCAGCATGCGCTTCTGCACATACAGCATTATGAACTTTGTCTAAACTGCCTGTGCCCGCTAGAACCACCTATCCTTTAAGGTCCCTCACTACAAAGTCCCAAGCTCCACTTTTCTTGTTCTCGAGAAAAGCCTCATCAAAATTAATCTACACAAAATCAAAGTTAGGCAGAGACCAATTTACGTTATGTATCATAGGTTTATCTCTTTTCTGTTGCCCCGTCTACCACAAAGGTTCTCCCGCATTTACTTTATTTCGTGCATCCCACCGTGCCCCAGAGAAGCCTATGACTTTCATCATTGTTCCTTGCTCTAGAGATAGAATATTCAGCACCAAATTCTTTGCTGAGTTTGACTCCAAAAGCACGATTTAGATATATTCTATGGGCATTGCTATCCAACATTTTTTCTCCATTTTACATTTCATTGTTGTTTCTTTTGTGTGGAGTGGTTTATTAATTTATTTGTTATTATGTTTTGTTATTGTGTTTTTTCTTATCTGTCAATACATGTCGCACAAATTTCATACCTGTTGATTTTTGAGAAAAAATAGGGTGAAAAAGGCAACTTTTCTCTAGGAAATATTATGTATATGATTTTCAGTTTTCCAATATAAACAACACCTGCTAATCCCTCAAAAAAATTCTAGTATAAATATTACAAGTGATATTCTTTTTTATGAATTATTACAAGCGATATTCTAACTTCATTCATGTCCTAAACGACAAAGTACCTTGAAGAGAAGTAGGAGTATTTACTTAAGGGAATTGCTGACGCCCGGACGTCAGATGAGATAGAATTATATCAGACGGTACCAAACGGCCCATCAGAAACGCGCCGCACTCCCACCGTATCGCTGCAGTCGTCCCTGTCTGCCTCACCCCGCGCACGCCGTTGCTTCCCCCTAAACCCCTCTCTCTCTCTGCGCAGGCGGGACCTGGGAGCCGGGATGAGGATGAGCATGCCCAGTCCATAGGACACCAGATGTGCCGCACGCCCCATACGCCGGGCCCCGGCTCGTCGCGCCCCTCCCCCTGGTGTCTAGGTCGTGCCCCCATGACTCTTTAAACATACCTATGAAACACGAAACACTTGCAACATAAAACACTTGAATGCAACACATGTCTGAAGCAAATAAAACATTTGAAACATATACTTGCAACACGTCTGTGAAACATATGCAACATCCATATAAAACATTTGCAACTTGCAACATGGAAACACTTATTGCAACATAAGACTGAAACAACTGAAACATCTCCAACATACTCTTGCAACATATGTGTGAAACATATGCAACATCCAGATCAAAAATGTTTGCAACATATGTCTGAAACAGATGAAATATTTTGAACAAACGCTTACAACATGCCTCTGAAACACTCACAACATACCTCTGGAACACTTTGCAACATATGCAACATCCTTATCTACTTTTACAACATCTATATGAAACACTTGCAGCATACCTCTAGAACATTTGAAACACTTGAAACATACGCTTGCAACATCCAAGGAAGGAAGGGAGCGTGAGGTGCAGTCGGAGAAGCCCGTTCCGAGTTTAGCCACTTTGTGATGTCGTGAGCTGAGGTCGACTGTCGCCGCAGCGCCGGCGTCTACAGCGACCACGACCTCCTGGTGGCGAACGGTAGCGTCAGCAGCACCTCGACACGCCGAGGGTCAGGGCACGGTGCAACGAGGCGGAGTGGGTGCTATGGGGGATGGAGCACGGCATGGCGGCACACGTGGCACGGCTCGACACAGGATGGAGGCATCACCGTGAAGCGGCTTTGGGCGGGCGGACGGCGTGGCGAGCCGCGATGAGCGAAGTAAGGAGTTGGCGATTTCTGTTGGCTGTCGCAGTGTAGATGGAGTAGATAGAGGAGAGAGCGTAGATGTGCCTATTGGGCCGGCCACTATGCTGGAGCGAGCGTGGAGCAGAGCGTTCGGTTTCTTAAGGAGCATTTTACCTGTGTGCCATTATGAAAGATGGTCCTGGCCTACATGCCACTATAAAGTTCGAACGCACCTTAGTGCCATGATGCTAAACTTTCTTGCCTTCCACGCCATTCCGTCCACTTTAGCCTCTAACGGTGTCAAACAGACTGATGAAATGACCATTTTACCCTACAGCGGAACCCGTTTGTCAGCGACCCAAAGCTTCCTCTTTCTCTTCTTTTCAGCACTGCTGCGGCCGAATCGACGGCGCTCGAAAGGCGCAGCGCTAGGGGCATCCTCAGCCAACACGACCGGTGCCTCGCCCATCACTACCGGTGTGTGGGCGAGCTTAGCTCCGCCCCGGACGCTGCTGCGCGCGTGCCCGCCCCAGCAGCCGTGGGTGCGCGCAGGCACCGCATCCACTGTGAGCACCGGCGAGCGTGCGGGCACGAGTGTAGGCGCCACAACCGCCCCATCTCGAGCCTCCACCGGGCCCTTGTCGGCCACGGGCGAGAAGAGGGAGGACAGAGAGCCATGGCAGAGCCGTGTGGGCCGTCCTAGACGTCGGCAGCGCGGGCGGTCTCGATGCCGGCCGCGCGGGCCCTGCCGCGAGCATCCCACCCCATCCCAGGGTCGTGCGAGCTGTCCTTCTTTGGGCTCGGCTTCTACGATGGGGACGACTGCGTGCGCTCCATGGCCCGCAGCTTCGGCTCCACACGGCTACCTGCGACTGTCCACTCCTGCTTGCTCGCTCCATCGTCGGAGTGGTGGTGGTGGTGGATGACCGCGCGCACAGGACGATCGAACGGGCAGCAGATCGAGGTGGGAGTAGGCATGCGAGAGGAGCGGGAGGAGCTGTGGAAGCTTGGAGCGGCCGGCCGACAGAAGAAGCTGCAGGCACGGCGTCCGGCGGGCAACAGCAGGCGCCACCGGTAGCGGGGAGGCATGAGCGGAGGGCGTCGGCGTGATTAGGACTCAAGTAACGCCGCCGAGCTTCCCTTGCCCATCCTCGCAGCCAGTTACGCCGCGGCACAGCAAGCAGTGGGGACCCGTAGTTCTTCCCGAGATACATGGCCAACACAGAGTCGTCGCACACGCCGAGGCAGCACCTCTCGTCGGCTTCCGAAACGATGCTGGCCGCTGTGGCCTCGTCGTCCCCGTCGTGCTACGAGCGCCTGCTGAGCCCTTGCGACCACCAGACTTATCCTGGTTCCAGCATCAAATGAACTGGACGACGCGCGTGGCTGTAGCTCGTCCTCCACCGGCGCCGTGCCCGGACTCCGCCGTCCTCGGCTCCGGCATGCCGCCCCCGGACTTCGCTGCCGTCCTCAGCATCTGCCACTGCCCACCGCCGCCGGCCACCGTGAGCTCTGGCGGTACGGGTGGCGCGGAATTCGCGAGCTTCGACGGCGCGAGAGACACGGGCTTCGGCGGAGGCCACGACGCCGGTGAGGACGAGGCGAAGCGGCCGCGCCGTGCGAGTCAACGAGGCGGAGCCGCGGAGGGGCTGGGAGATGTGAATGAAACGATTAAAAAATCTAAAAACGAGTGAGACCCATCAATCAATCAACCGGTGAGATAGGGCTAGTGGTCAGAGGTGAGAGTGCATGCGGCGTTGCGTTTGGGGAAGAGGAAGGGGAAACAGGTTGAATAAGCAAAGAGGGGTATTTTTGACATCTTTCCTGGTTGGGCAATGTGTCAGGACAGTCAAACGGGCGAAAAAACGATAGAAGGTGGATGGAATAGCGTGAAAGGGAAGAAAGTTTAGCATCATGGCACGAGGATGCTTTCGAACTTTTTAGAGCAGCCTCAACGCGGGCTGTTATTGGCATTAGCCTTAGCTAAAAGCAGCTGTCCACATTGACAGAGAGGAGGCAAAGCTATTTCTCTCACAGCGCAAGTAGGGATGAAAACGGATCGGATACGGACAGATATCACTGATATCGTATTTGTTTTCATATTTATGTCCGGATTCGGATTCGAATACGGATAGTATAAAAAATACCGGATAGGATACGATTGGATATCGACATCATAAATATGTAATTTAAATATTCGGATACGAATACGGTATCGGATGTTAAATATCCGGACTCAGATACGGACGGATTAAAACCCCTCTAAACGGATTCGGTCTCGAATACGGTCGAAAAATATCCGTACCGTTTTCATCCCTGAGCGCAAGCCTATCTTCTCTTAAAAAAGTAACTTTATTTTTTTGTTAGAGCCTTTTTCAGTACTGCTCTCAGCTCTACGAAAACACGTGATAGGGTCATCAAGTCATAAGCCACAACGCATACCACAGCCGACGCTTGAAACTTTTGTCAGCCCAGGCACTTGTTACCTCTGCAAGCACCTATACCGCTCTGCGGAACCACTATGACGCGTGACCGGCTTACTGCATACGTGAAACACGAGACTAACATCCACCATGTTGCATTGGGGCTGGCCTCAGTGATCTATAGGCCAGGATCATCTTTCATAATGGCACACAAGTAAAAGGTTCTTTTTTAAGATTCCGGACATATACCGTTAAATTATTCCCCTTGCCCCCTCGTGCACAGGAAACAGAATACTACTTGCTTGGAAGATCCACTTGAAATTTGAATGCCTCCGATCCTCCGTCCATTGTTTGCCGGGTCCGACTTGTTCAATCACCAACTCCAAATTGACAAATTCCAAATCATAACCTTCTTAATTTATCGTGTTGAACTTCTGTGACCAGCTGCCTCGTTTCTTCCTTGAAACGTTGACTCCGAATTTATTTTATTTTATTTTATTGATTTTTAATAAAATTTAAAATGTGGACTCTGAATTCCATTTCGTGGGCCTGGGCCGGTCTTCTCTTTCCACTACATCCAGTTGCTCCAAGAGCCCATTCACAGAGGTTTTCTTAGCTCCTGGATGGCTTTGACCAGGTCAACTTTCCCATCTGGCTTGGACCCGCAGACACGCAGTGTATAGTTTTAACTTTCAAACTCAAAATGCGGTGAAATGAAATAAAAAAGAAAACATAGGAAACGTTGACAGAAGGTTAGCACCATATCCAGGAATCAGGTACTTAACATAAAGTTTAATTTGGTTTATCCTTTTCATTTCCTTTTGAAACAGGCTACTTTAAATCATTACAGTAACTTGCTTACTTATCTGCAGCACAATGCCCAAGCCTTGCACAAACACAAAACCTGTACGAACTTTCTTTTTTTTTTAAGTACTACGAACTCTCCTTTGTGTACCATCCAGCACGGAAGCTCCCATGAAGAAACTCAATTTACATGGAAACGAGCAAACTTCAAAAATCAAAAGCGCCACTTTTACAGTCACCAACAACCGAAAGAAATCCAAACTTCGAAGAACGGTGATCACGCACACTGAAGATCAAGAAGCGCTCATGGCACGGCACCTGCTGCCATAGCCGGAGCAGCGGCCTTGCTGGTTTCCTGCAGCGAGATGACGGTCTCAAAGGCGCCAACGAGCGCCTTCACCTTGCTCTTCCTCGCCTCCGCGACGAGCCGGCTGGCCGTCTCCTCGATCACGTTGTTGAACAGCCCTGGCTCCTGCTTTTTCGTATCCTTACCGTCCTGCCGCCGCCGCAGCACGACGACCTCGGCACCCGCGTCTCTCGCTGCAGCGCCGCCGCCGCCGCCGATCCTCCGGCTGGCGATCCTGCCGCCTCTGCTCCTGGCTGTCGCGTCTGCCGCGGCTCTGGCAGGCCTGAACCGGAGCCGTCTCGGAGTGGTACCGCTGCTGCTCTCGTCAGGGTTCAGTACCTTGCCCCGTCGGAACGTCAGCTTGCGAGGCGGCTGCGCTGGCACCACGGTGCTCGAGGGGGTGGCCGGCGCAGCCTTTGGCCTCCTTGCGGTTGCAGTTCTTGCAGTGTCGATTTTTTCTGTAAAAACGGGAGCTGAAAATTGTCATTCTCGTGCAGCGCAAAAAATTCATTTAAAGATTTTCCAACGATTAAGACCTGAGTATATGTTGGCTTCAGAACAGAATAAGAAATCAATAAACTTGCATTAACGAGAAGAAATGCACCTCAGTTCAGAAATTTGCATAGAGAAGGAGAAATGCACACCAGTTCATTCAGAATAACATTTGCATCGAGTAGAGCAGACATGCACAGTGTTGTAAATTTGTACCTTTGCGAGGTCCGATCTCTTTGTTGTTAGTCTCCAGTTTCCGCGCTTTTGGTGAAGCCGTCTTCAGAATTCTCTGTTTAGCCTCCTTAGCATCAGTACTAGAATTTTCTGTTCCAGAAACCTTCTTGCTGCTATTAATTGGGGGAGCAATTTTCTCTTTTCTGACTGTCCTCAACTTTACACCCGAGAGAGACTTGCCAGACATGTTTATAGATCGAGACAGTTTCAGTGGACCTGTTTTTACCTTGTCTTCTCTCTTCTTTGGAAGAATTTGGGCATTCTTGCCAGCATTGTTCCCTGTCATCTTTCTGTCGGTCTGTTTCCCTGAAGGAAGTGATGGAGATGGCGCGATTTTCGTTGTCGAAGCCTTTAGCTTCGCCAACCTAGAAGGTTTTGCAGATGAATCCTTCGCGTTAGATGCTGAGTGTACTTTGATCTCCTTAACTTTTTGCACAGCTGATGTAACTGTAGGCCTGATTTTTCTCTCTGGGTTACGGAACTTGGTGGCAGCAGTAACATCTGCAGGTTTTCTTGCTGTCTTTGGTCCACTGGAGCTGTCAACTGTTGTACGAGTAGATGTCAGATGTGATGTTCTAACACTTTTCTGACTTGAGCCTTTGTCTCTCGCCATACTCAATGTGGCCTTCGCCTTCGGTTTTACAGACTCCTTAGGCCGACTCCCTGATTTAGTCCCAAGCTTGGATTGTTCATGATTCTCAGAGGCTATCACAGTCTGAGGAGTCCTGATATCTGAACTTGCAGACTCATTTTCTGATTGACCAGGCACAGAACCCACAGGTGACTGTTCCTCAACTCCGCATACATTATCAGCAGGCAGAATGGCATCCTCAATGTGTTCGTCAGATTCATCAATGTCCTGGATAGCTAATGGCATCTCCAGCACAATGCTTTCAGCTCCATCCAACGACTCTCCATCTCCACAGTCCGTCGCATCATCATGAGAGACGACGTAGCATTCTGCATCAATTGACGGAGTTCCAGCCACAAGTTCAGGTGCTTCAGCTGTCGAATCTTCCACGTGGGGAATGCTTTCAGAATGATCAGGTACTTTTTCAAGTGGTGCTTTCAGAGTGATGAATTCAGGCTTAGCAGGAGCAGTAGCACTACCACCTTTCACATGAGAAATATTGAGCTTCTGGTCCTCCTTTCTGGGTCTGTTTTTCTGTGGTAGTATGATTTGAATCCGGTCGTGTTCCATGTTCCCAGTGCTCGCACGGCGCAATTGCTTGCGACTAACAGGCCAATACTTCTTGGGTTCAGAGGAATGCTTGATCCCAAACTTGCAGTTGTCATGGCAAGAGCTCGTGGATGCTCTTAGGTAATGCGGGACCGGCTTCTCCTTCCTCTTAACATCAGGTGTCGTGCTGCTGCCATCCATGACTACTGGAGAATCGATCAGGAGGTCTTCGCATTTTGGTTCAGTTGATGCAGGAGTGGAGGTGACGGCCTCTTTGATCACTTCTTCAGTCATTAGAAGCGCAGATGCTGCAATTGCAGACACAGATGTTAGCAACACAAAAAAGGATGATATACTGATCTCAAACACAAGCACATAACTGCCCAAAAGGAGTGTGTTCACATTAAATCAGTTGTATTTATTTTTAATAAAAAAATGTTGCCCATCATTGCCCTATTATATTTGATGACTGAATGCACCTTTTCAGGGTCTTCATTGCAAAGTACATAGAACTTGTTGCAGAAGTACACAAGAAAGCATTTAGGGAGCTGTTGATTCCCCTTTAGTTCAACTAATTCCCACTAAACAAAAAAGGTAATCAACCTTGATAATGGAAAGGGTTTGCAAGTTACTTATCGGTGCAAGTCAACCATATTGCAAAACCACCCCAAAACATATATTAGATCGTAATAATGAAACAAAAAATAATTCAGAGTCCAGAACATCCGCATCCATATGCCTCTGTATTTTAATCCGTAGCTACTACTACAATATGGCTCATCACGCAACCATATTTTATAAACAAACCTTTTTATTTCCCTTCTGCTATCATACTGTAAAGATTGCAATCAGATCCTTGACAAAACTCGTGCCATTAATAATCAATTCCGATCTGTCATTGGCATGGCTGGTAGGCTGATACTTGTGGCTGTGGGTTTAGCAGCCAAGTTCACGCCAGTACCAACTCAATTTCCAGTAAACATTAGCAAGACACGTCAAATGATTTTCATCCCCTCCCCAGAATCAAATCAAACAACTAAAACTGACTATGCATACAGGGGCATCGAATTAAATCACATCTGAAAATATATCCGCACCAACACGAACGAAGATCGAAACATGAAACACGCATTGTTTCTGATCCACAGGGGACTGACAAAACTAAAGTCAAGAACACGGATCGGATCGACGATGCAACAGAGCGCCAGCGACGATAATAATCTCCAGGTAAACGTAGAAATAGGCTGCCAGACATCCAGAAGACCAGAAGGCAGGAGCATAATCTAGAAGGCAGTAAACCTTACCTGTCGCCGATATCCTTGGTGGAGATTCAGATTTCAGAGATGCAGGCGAGACGGTGTCAGAGGCCGATCGACGGAAGGAATGGCTTCCCTTGCCGCCGCCGCCGAATGGCTGAGAGGGAGAGGGAAGGGGTCGCTGGGTGATGAGTTGGAGCCTTGGAGGAATGGAAAGCGTGGGAAAGGAAGGAGGCAGAGGGGTCTGTGAAGGCGAGGTGTGACCCCGTCTGCGAGGGAGGAAAAGGCACGTGCACCGGGTTCATGGACCTGTGAGCTGTGAGGGTGGCTTTTCGGTTTTTTTGGTTTTGGATGGAGTTAAAAGTGGTTTTAGAGGTTCCAACCAACGTGTAAGCGAGGTTTGCAGGGCTCTAAGCCTGACCAGTGGTTTGGAGAGGAGATGTTTTTTTTTCGTTTTTATTTTTTCATTCATGGGTTTTAATAAAGATATATGTTAGAATTCATGAGTCTAAAATAGGGTGTTCGGAGGAGACTAAGTCTGAGGTCTGTGAGTTGAGGATGATTAGCCGGATTAGTTGGATCTAGGATAGGATTGAATGTAAAGGATGCATGAGAATGTTTACCCATTATTGGAAGTTTTTATTGGAAAAAGGAAACAAACGCTTACACAAGAGAATCCAGGAAATTAAAAAAAAAGGAAGAAAGAAAAGGAGATCTAGAATTACAATTAAGCATGCAACCATTGCTCCAACAAAAGGGTAATAAATTCTCAAAAAAAAAGAACAAAAGGGTACTAATTCTTTTTGCCATATGAAATACTAGGGCAATTTGTTCCTTGAACCTACATTTGATCCGAAGATGGATGGTTGCACTTGTCCAAATATGAAGTCATTGTGTGTTGTCCAGATACTTCAGCTCATAAGAATTACTTCCTCGGTTCAAAATTATAAGTCTCGTTTTGGCTTTTTTTGGTACATCGAATTTGTTATGTACGTAGACATAGCATGTGTCTAGATACATAGTAATTCGATGTATAAAAAAAGCCAAAGCGATTTATAATTTAAAATGGAGAGAGTACGAGTTTCATGAAGAAAGGACAGCCGGCTAAGGAGGCTAGAAATCTAAAAAAATTCTTCTGAGCATAAGACATGATGAAAACTTAGGGCGTGTTTGATATCATGGCTGAGGTCGGCTCACCCCGTAGGCCTATCCCAGGGCACAGTGGCGGATCTACAGGGGGGGCTGGGTGGGCTCCAGCCCCCCCTAATGACTTGATTTACCACTAAAAACACTGTAGCAAAAACCTCAAATCACCGTTAAATCTTTATGCAAATCAACATCTCCATTGTTTTAGCCCCCCTTGATTCTCATCCTGCATCCGCCACTGCCAGGGCAGCCAGGGTCCGTCCGAAGTGGTGCAAAGCCACTTGTTTGGTTGCCTGTACCAAACGGATCTGGCCTGGTAGAGATTGTGTTTGATCGGATGTAGATCGGATGTATAGATGGATATGGGCACTTCAGCTCAAAAAAAAGATGGATATGGTCACCTCGCATCTGGAATATGGTGGCGTTACCTCCTCCTCTCTCTCTCTTGTTGGCATTCCATTGAGCAGTTGGTAGACGGCGGCGAGGAACACGAGCTGGACCAGCAACACCACAACAAATCTTGGAGTCGTCAGCAGCGGAGGCATGTTCGGCGGCCATGGCGATCAGCGGCGGTGGCGAGGACCCCGACAGCGGCCACTACAAGAAGTCCTTCCCGGTCACACGCCCCGATGAGTACACCCTCATCTTCGCCAACTGCGCCCCGGAGGCACCCGTCTCCATGAACGCCACTGCCATGGACGAGATAGACGGTGCAATTTTCGCCAACTGCACCCCAGAGGCACTCGTCTCCAAGAACGCCATTGCCATGGACGAGCTAGACGGTGCCCTCCTCCTCCCAAAAGGGCTCATCGTCATTGTCGAGCCAGCAGAACGAGGAGATGGAGGTGGAGACGAAAGCGTTGGGCCCGCGGAGGAGAGCTCGCCGCTAGCGTAGGTAAGGCTCTCGCGCAACTTCCGCCTGGCCTGCTGGTGGTAGTGGTCGAGCACCCCTGCGACGACGACATGGACGCCGCCATTGTGGTCGCGGAAGAGCCAAGGCGCATGCTGGGGAAGGGGGGATCTGGCACAGGATGAGGACCCTACTCTGGTACGACATCGGCGACGGCCCTGCATCGGACTCGGGCGCTTCCACACCTCGGAGAAGAATGGAGCGGTGGCCGGTGGATGAGATACGAGGAAACGGGAGGGGAGTCCATGTCCCCCGCACGCGCCCACGCGTGCTGCAGCGAGCCGGGCCGTGAAGAAACGGACTCTAAGGGCGTGTTTGATTTCTTGGCTCTCGCTGGCCTGGCCGGCTGGCCAGGCTGTGGCCAGCCACGGCCTGGTTCCGTGGGGCAACTCCTCTTGTTTGATTTTCAAGTACCTAGTGTGCTCAGGCTGTGGCCAGCCACGGCCTGGTTCCGTGGGGCAACTCCTCTTGTTTGATTTTCAAGTACCTAGTGTGCCAGGCCAGCTTAAGATCGTGTTTGATTTGTGCACAGATGGATTGGATGACCTTCGGACCAAGAACATGGTGAAGTTACCCTCCAGTTGCTCTTTTCGACATTCCATCGAGCACTTGGTGGGCGCCAACCATGCTCGTGGCGAGCAGCAGCACCTCTTGCCGTCGCCACCATGTGCCGCCTTCGCCTGCCTCCTCGCGCTTGCAGCTTCGCCTCGCTCCGTCGAGCCTCCTCGCAGCCGCAGCCGTGCACGGTGATGCTGAATCGGTGGTGCTCCTCGCACAGCAGGTCCCGGTCGCGGCAGCCGCCGCCGCGTGCGCACGGGTGCGGGGACGGGCCGCGCCCGCTGGTGCAGGGACGGGCGCTGCCACCGGTGCGGGGACGGGGCGCGGCCGCCGGCACGACGCGGGGACGGGGCACGGCCGCCGGCGGGGGGACGGGGCGCGGCCGCCGGCGCAGGGACGGGCGCTGCCACCGGCACGGGGACGGGGCGCGGCCGCCGGCGCGGCGCGGGGACGGGGCGTGGTCGCGGACGCACGGCCGGGGTGCGGCCGCCGGCGCAGGAACGGAGCGTGGCCGCCGGCGGGGGGATGGGGCGCGGTGCCAGGACGCGAGGACGAGAAGGCGGCGAAGAAGAAGAGAAGCGGTGAGAGTCTGGAGGTGACTTGAACGGGCTAAAGAGGCTGAAGCGGGCTCGGCTCCAGAAAAACGCAATCCAGGAGCGTTTCCTGGGAGCCAAGAGAGAGAGTGTTTTTTTTTGCATCCGGCGGGCCTGGCTCGCGAGTGGGCCCAAAAAATCAAACATGGAAGCCTGCACCTGGGGAGCTCGGGCCACCGGTTTTGGCCCAAATCAAACACGCCCTAAGGCTATCCGCACTCATGGACCTCTATATTCATTCTCTATACGTCCTAGTCAGCAAGATTCTCTCCTCTATACTCAATTTTCCCGCACCCATCCATCTCTATATCATCATCTATCCACTCTATCCATTGTGGGACCCACTTGTCACTTTATCTAAATATATCCATGTGTGATCTAGTTTTGAAGGATTTATTGAGACGAATTTAATGGTGCAATCGAAATTTAATTTGGATTTTTGGTTTGTAAGTTATAGCATTTTTTCCTTTGTTTAGCTAGTGGGGGCCGCCACTGCCCACTATAGAGTAAGCACTGTACCACTCTAAATATAGAGTAAGAGAAATGATATAATATCGTTTTAGAGTATCCAGTGCAGCAGTTTTTACTCTATATTCATACTCTAAAGCTTTAGAGTATCGCTTTAGAGTACCACTGCGGGTAGTCTAATCTCGTTTCCTGGGAGCCACCCATTTAGGTGCTTTTTGGATCGTGCGAGCCGGGCTGAGCAACAGTAATAGCAAATCAAACATGAGAGTTGCATCAGCGAATCAAACACGAGAGTTGCATCCCAGGCCCTCGGGCCACCGCATCAAACACGCCCTTGGCAGCTCCATATTTTTTTCCTTTTGAAATGTTCTCTTGTATTTGGCTTATCCTATAATAATAGCCTGAAGAAAACTCTCTATTTGTTTTGACAGGAAGGTATTCAAATCAAAGCTATTTAAAAGCCATGTGGAATATTATGTGACAATTAGAGATATGTAAGCCTTTGCTGAAGTGTACATTGGAGAGCCCCAAATTTATATACATTGACCATTGATCATGTTCCGAGGTGGCCGGTAAACCAAGTAATAGCTGTTCCAATTCCTGGAACTGATGAACACCTTGTATAGTTGTACATATATTGGTAAATGCAGATGGAACAGACGATGTAAAGCACCCTTTCTTGATCTTTTGCGAAGTTAAATTTTTATTACTTGCAAAGGTAAAGACCTTAGGCCAGCATTTAGAAAACAGTATAATATTATATCAAGAAAGAAGTACTTCTTACAAAAAAAAAGTGCGTAGCTAGTGAATTCCTTGTCGAGAAACCACACAGGTTGATCACAAACACGCAATCAATGTCTCTTGTCTGTGCCAATCAATGTCCCTCGGTCTCTCCGTAGATAGAAAAATATGATCCGAATAAAGATAAATGACACCAACAAGATACATATATTTGCTTCACATTTGCAGTTAGTAGATTTTTTTGGTCATACAGAGATCTATGAAGACCTTTGGAAGGTCGATGTTATTTCTCAAACGAAAGTATTCAGGACAGGTGATTTAATATCCAAATTTCTTTTGCAACTTTATTAGTAGTTTTAATTTTGGTAATGCTCTCTACCGAGCGTCCGGACGGCCGGACACGCGTCTTCACTGGGTTTGAGGACCAGGTCTAACTGACCTATTATTAAAAAACATCTGGACGCTTCCACTGGGATGGAACTGCCTTGTGCCGCGCGCCCCTGCGCGTCACGCCTCACGTCAGACCCGCCTCATGCCGTGCACCCCTCTTATGCCTCGCGCCGCGCCGTCCGCGCCTCGTGCTGCCACCGCCCGTGCCTCGCGCTGCGCTCCCCCGCGCTCGCGTCAATGAGCCTTCATTGGGCGGCAGCATGTAGATGAGCACATGTTGCAACCGTATGTTTTATGTGTTTCAGGTGTATGTTGCATATGGATGTTGCAAAAGTAGATCTGATGTTGCATATGTTGCAATGGCTATACACATGTGCTGCAAGTATATATGTTTCAAGTGTTTTAGCTATTTCAAACATATGTTGCAAGTGTTTCATCTGGATGTTGCATATGTTGCAGTGGTTATACACGTATGTTGCAAGTGTGTTTTTCAAATGTTTGAGCTGTTTTATCTAGATGTTGTATGTTTTCATCTGAATGTTACGTATGTTGCAGTGGCTATACACGTATATTGCAAGTGTATGTTTCAAATGTTTCACCTATTTCTGACGTTTGTTGCAAGTATCTTATCTGGATGTTGCATATGTTGTAATGGTTATACACATATGTTGCAAATGTATGTTGCAATTGTTTCACCTGATTTCAGTATGTTGCAGCAGGTGCTGCTCCCCACGCGCTCTAACTCGTTGGCACGCACACTCTGTACGTACCCATCTAGAGCTGCCTATCTCTGTCATGCAGGCCAACTCCAATAGTCCGACGTGCATGCAATGAGCGATCAGTGCCCAAATGATCGAGCACTCCTTGGTCAAGGAGCATGCGTGTATGACGCGGAACCAAGCGTCCCTGCACCACCAGGCTTGGTTCCCACAGTAGAGCACGCAGCTGGGGTCAATATAGGTACGCGTGCTGTGATCTCACCCTCTCTCTTGCATGTAGCTGAGCAGGCCCCACACACATGCTCTCTCATGCAAGCTCAACAGCAGCACGCGCAGACCCAGCAACCACGGGTGTGGGACGCAAAGCTCTGCACAACAGCTGCAGCATGCTCGGGGCACAGCAAGCTAGCAGGCGCAGCAGCAACACGCATGAACCCAACAGCTGCAGGGGCGGAGCGTGAAGCACGCGGACAGGCGTAGTAGCATAACCTTTTTTTCATTTTGATAAGCCTTTTATTATTCAGGAATTCGTGGAACAACCCATCTTCGTAAAAAGTACAGTGCACATAACAAAAGCTATCAACGGTGCTGAACTGAACCCCAACCCACCGACCTCATGACATCACCGCTACGGGTGCATAGACCGAGCCCATTCGTGCAAAGCTAAACGGCCCCATCATCTCCATCTAGCCAACCCATTAAACTGCGTAGAAAATGAAAATGTGATTAGACAGGACAGATGGAATCAGCTGAACTGAACCCGCGACCTCCCATCTCATCTCCATCTAAATCTGTCTCACTCGTTGACAAACCATGACCACGCGGTTCGCACGTGAAGACAGTTAACAAGCCCGTTAGCCAACACGATGGGTGTGCTTTTTGCTATTTGTTTATCTGCATGCAGTGCTGCCACTTCTCTCAACTCTACAGTTGTGGTAATGGCATATTTGTACTTATAATGAATATTTAAGATCATATTCAGAAAAAAAAATTAACATCATGTGCACAATCACTTTGATGTTTGGACAGACCTTGATCCGATCTCGAGTGCGTCGGTTGACTACGTGATGCCGAGAACATTATTGCATTCCCTCTGTCCTAAGTCATTTAAAAGTTGAGAATTTTTACGGTGCTTGGAAATAACGAGAGTCTTTCATTCACTTAGATCTAATGGTTAAAAATATAGAGGGGCCTGATAAAAGGAACTTAAGTCGTGAGCCGGAACCTAAATTTAGTGGGCCAGGAACTGATTACTATTTTTTTCCCCCAAAGGGTATAATGGTATTTGCATTCGGTAGAAGTCCCACGCAGTCCACCGCAGCGCGGGCTTCCCGACGCTCACGCTCGAGGAGCAGTTCGCGGCGGTGGCGTGCTGCCGCCTGCGTACCCGGCGTTCGTCGACTCGGTGCGGCGCCGCAGGGTGGACTCGTGGCTATGGTGGCGGCGCCGCCATGAACGTGGCTGTGCGCTGTGCTGCTGTGCCTGCGCGAAGATGGGACCACGTGTACTGCAGCGCACGCCGGAGAAGAGCATGGTTCAGGCACAACAGCGCTCAAGCAAAGCAAAGTAGGAGCAGCCAAAGCCAGGGCCGCAGGGCGACAGAGGCCATTGAGGCCGTGAAGCTCACGACCTTCTTGGCATCATTCACTTCACATCGAATCCATAAACACAAGTATAAAAACAATTTTAGGTCTCTGCATTCTCTTTCAGAATCCCATAAAGTGGAGCACACTGTAGCTGTGTTCATTAGAGGAAGCACATTGAACTCATTGCCGGATTTGGTTCACAGTAAGCTAAGAAGTTATAAACTGAAAATATATACAAATTGAATTTTCATTCTACTGAATGTATTAAAGCTTGCATCAGGCTTCCGAAATGTCTGAATCCACAAATTCAGTATTGCCAATTACCATCTCAGGCTTGAATCGTTGATTGGTTATGAATAATCCAAGAACAAACACATAGATAGTTGACGTTGAGCATCTAATAAATACATCCCTCAGAATTTCCACAGGTCTAAGCTAATATCAGTTTTGGTTATTCAAAAGCAAACGGCAAGTCATCAATCTTGTCGTTGTGAATGTGGTTCATCTGGAACGGTTACATTGGATGAGGATGGGAATCTCATTGCCAAGCAGCCCCTGCTAAGTTCAGTGCCGTCGAGCCCCTTGAGACAGTTGGTAGCGAGCCGAGGACAGACAGGCGGCCGCGGTGCACCCCATGCAGGCGGGCAGGCGGGTGCCAAGCGGCGTCGATCCTTTGCAGCCGGCCGAGCCGAAGGCTCTTGCAGGCGGGCGCCGACGAGACCCAGGAAGCAGGCGACGGTGAGCCTGAACAGACGGCCTGCGCTAGTGCGCCTCGTGCAGGCTGGCGGCGGCGGCGAGCAGGTGAACCGTCTCCGGCGCTGATGCATATGTGCGTTCCGTGCAAAAGGTAAAGATAAGAACGCCGATCAAATGTAATGCCTGCACTAAAATGACTAAACTATCCTTAATTATATTTAATTAATTACTTTTAAATCATACGACTGATAAAATTTTTCACAGGAGGAACCATCGGTTCCTCCCAAGCACCGTAAAACATCTCTTAAAAGTTTTGTTATGTTTCTATGAATTTTTCTAGATTGAGTTTGAACTTCAACTTTTGCAACAAAGTACATATATTGATGCACTATGGATTCGCATTGTTTCAAAATTTTCTAAATCACAGAAGTATGATTTTTGAAAAAGTCTGCATGTTTAAACCTACCTTTACTAAAAATAGTACTTCATGGACATGTTAAGTTGTATACTCCTACGTACTCATCCGTGTAGGGAAGGCACTTGTGTACGGGGCGGACCTGCCGTCACACTGGGGTGGGGCGGCCGCCCGGGCACAGGTAGCCGGCGGCGCGACAGTCTCAAAGACCGGCGAGGCGCCGACGCCCGACGCCTCCGCCGGTTGAAGAGGAAATGCTTATCTGCTGTTTGTTGTTTTTGGGCTGCCTAGACGTGTGAACTAAAGGCCCAACTACTGAACTGCCAAGACTTGGGCCTGGCTTGTTGGATCTGCTGGGCACCCAAATCAGTCATGCCTCGCCCAACAGGCCTAGTGCTAGTTTTGCAGGAAAAAAAAAACACTCAAAAAAAAAAAAACAGGCCTAGTGCTAGTGGCCAACACCGTCAAGACGTCCGGTGCACCCTGTCTCCTTGACTCCGTCGGAGGAAAAGCTATTTACCTAGGTCCCCAAAATTTCTTAGATGTTTACCTAGGTCCCTCAATTTGGGTGACCATATTGATCGCTCCGGGGTTGCTTCTATCTTCAAATTTTTGGTTCACGTCAAGCTATTTGTTTCTAACACATCATACTACCCCTCACCTCACGTGTCATCAGCATCAACTGCCTGATAGAATCGTATTAAACAAAATCCAAATCATAACTTGCTATCTACACCAGAATTTGAGCTCGGAGATAGGATGGAGTTAGGTTGTAGATATAAGAATGGACAGCTCATTCTTACATAGTAAGCTCGCTCACTGAAAACAATACCTATAGTTTATACTTCCTTCATCCTAAAATAAATCAATTTCTATAATTACTTTAAGTTAAACCGTCTTAAATTTGACTAACTTTATAGGAAAGGATAGCAGCATTTGTAACACAAATGAAAATATATTTCACGATGTGTCAAGTGATACTGAGCAACATGTCCATGCGGTGCTTGCTGTGCGATCACCTAAATGGTATGATGAGGCTCGGGGATTTATGCAACAACCGTGTTATCTGTTTCAATACGTTTAAGAATCGGACTCAATATTACGTCATCTATTCTAATATATTTGGAATCGGATTTTGTATCGTGCTTAGACAAGTGTTGTTTCTAACTCATATGGACATGGATCGTTAGTTCGGATCAGATATGGATCAAGAGAGACGTGACAACACTTTGGAAATTAAAATAAGGACGAACGAAATAATCACTTCGCGATGGTGATGATAATAATAATTTGGTGTCATAGATATTAGGTAAAATATGTAGTGCAAACCTAAAGGTTAGTGGCGGATCCAAGGGGAAAAATCAGGTGGGGCTGAACATAAAGAGTACCAGACCAACAACGACATTTTTTTTTTCAAACCTCAAGCATTCCCAACCTTCAATTCATGGGAGAAAATTTTGAGAGATGGCTATGGGGGTCCCACTAGATCATATGGAGTAGGGGGTGGGGGCTTGAGCACCCCCTGCACCCACGTGGGATGACACAAGTGTATATTATGATCTTGCTTGTCTGAGGGTGTTTGATATAGGGACTAAAGTTTAAGAGTTATCATATCAGATGTGTTTGGATCCAGAGACTAAAGTTTAGGAGTTGTCACATTAGGTGTCACATTGGGTGTCACATCGGGCGTTCCGATATTAATCATAAAACTAATTACATAAGCTATGACTAATGCGCGAGATGAATCTATTAAGCCTAATTAATCATCATTAGCACATGTTTACTGTAGCACCACATTGTCAAATCATGGACTAATTAGACTTAATAGATTCGTCTCGCAAATTAGTCTCAATATGTACAATTAATTTTATAATTAGTCTATGTTTGATACTCCAAGTTAGTGTCCAAACATCCGATGTGATAGAGACTAAACTTTAAGAGGGGAAACCAAAGCTCTCTCGCACGAGCATACTCTCTCACACGCCCAAACACAGAGACAAATGGGAAAGTAGGTTATGATTTAGGGACATATATGCCCTCCTAATATGCACCATTGGATGTGCATCAGGATACATGCAGGTTGAGTGCACAAATCACGAGTAACAAATCTCTGGTCACTGTGACTACCACCCATATGTGTCGCGCCTCGCTCTCCAAGGGTGGAGCCAACAACATCTTTGAGATGTCGGGCCACGCGTTCAGTGCGATGGCCTTGGCCGGTTCAACAAGCTTCGGGCGAGCGGCACTGTCACCATGCACTACAGGTGATAAGTGTTTTTTTATTTAGATCTTGTAATAACAAAAACTAGTGAATTCACGTGCCATTTGCTAGGAGGAGGGGGGCATGGCCCCCTATTAATACAACGATATTTTTATACTTAATAACTACTATATATATAGTCTAATAGTCTACATTTCTATTGAAAAAGATCTAGTAAACAGTTCTTGTCATATATATTTGATGTATTCAGACAACAAAATCACATAAAGTATAATTAGAAATATTTTGAATCATCTAAATTTGTTTGCTTACTATATAAGAGCATCTCCAATAGTTTCTAAAAAGTCACTTGATAAATTAATGAGTTTTCCAAGTGACTAGAAAAAGTTGAGAGCATATTTGTTGCTTGCTCCAACCGTTTTTAAAATCTAGCTAAAAGCAAGGTAATTTTGCATCAGGAATGCTAGATTATTCCTAAATCATCCCCAACCATTTTTATACTTTCTTTCTCTCTTGTACATTTGTGTCCTACTCCTTATTCTTCCCCACGTCCTTTCACCTTCGGATTGGCAGATGGATACACATGTGTATATATCCGCACAATTAGGTTGATTTTCCTAAGTTCAGAAAGATTGGGGGAGATGTGGCAATTTTTTTTCAATCTTGCCAAAAAAATTAAGATTGAGAGTGAGTTTTGGAAACTCTTAGAGATGCTTTTAGACACATCTAGGGCCCTTTTGGAATGCAGGAATTTCGTAGGAAGTTCATAGGAATCAATTCATTTCTATAACAACAAATATAAAATTTTCATCCATTCCAAAGTGGGACCTAATGAAATTTTAGGTTTTGCTAAATATGTACTTCCATTTCATTGGACTTAATGAAATTTTAGGTTTTTGCTAAATATGTAATATTTTACATTTTACTAAATGCGTGTCTACCTAATAATAATAACTCAATGATCGTCTATCCAACTATGAGCGCTTCTGAATACTAAGTCGGTAGATTTCGAGATTCATGAGTCACCACATGCGTCTTGCTGTCGGCAGATACAATCGCCTACTAGGGAAGAATAACATAGTTAAATCATCAAATACTGAAATAAATCTAGAAAAATAGAAGTAGCTGCATCGATGACTAAATCGACTGGTCAGATTTCATTATAAAACCTAAACAGATGAATTGCGCTCAATTTGTATATCTAGATTCTCTTTAACCAGCCCCCTCTAGTCAGTTTTGGTATTGACCCATGCCGGGCTCAATACAAACTTGCCTAAGCCAGTTTTGGTAGACTCAAGGCCAATTCATGATCTTACTTTGGAAATTGATCTAGTCTCTTGAGAAACTTTGTAATTCACGTGTGAAATAAGTTTCCTACTAGGATGAGACCACCTCTCTATTTATATGACAGAATCATGACCGATTGAGAGATCCATCTATCCAATCATAAAAAACACATGTCTACCTTACTTTTCACTTCTAAACCCTGGCTTTTCCAACCCCTTGTTGTCCATCACTTTTCAATGAGATTTCTCAGCATTGTATTGGCCTCGTTGACCTGCTGGTCACCCTTCATCGTTTAGACCTCCCTTTGCTGTGTGCGGGGATGGAGAACCAAGGATCAATCTGATACCAGGTTGTTAGAATACAGGCAGAGGAATATGATTCATGACAAGAGCAAGAAGAAGAAAAATAGCCAAGGAGGAGCGATGGAGATTTGGCAGATACTCCGGTGTTCACTTCTTGAGACTTGTCAGCAGTAGCGTTTTGTTTTCTTTGAAAGGTTGGCAGCAGCAGCTGCTATTTTTTTATGAAAGAAGAATTATATTAGATAATACCTAGGTACATCAATACATTATAGGCACTCTAGATTACACAAATATCCAGAAACTGATTTTCATCTAAATTGTACTCACACTATGAATAGCTCCAGATATCAAAACCAAACCTGTACGGCGCTTTGCAGTATGGATAACCGCACATGCAAACACTCGGCAAAAGGCTTGAGAATAGATGCCCAACGAACGACGACCAACATTCATGTAGTAGATGGAGTTGAGAAACTCCTTCTTTCTGGTGTCTTCCTTCTTTCTGCCAGTGAAGAATGAGGAAGACCGATCTGAAACTTATTCTCCCTAGTCCTTCGTCGGGGCCAAATCTAACCACGACAAAACGAAGAAGAGATCGGAGAAAATTATTCCATGGTGACGACACCATCTCCGCCCTAATGTCGCCGTCCGAAAATAAAAGTCTCCATGTCATACTGGTGAGGATGCTGACGCCATAGTTGTCGCCCTCATCTTCAACAGAGCCACCATGGAGAAAACAATTCCATCATACCCTCTTGCCATTGCTAGAGAGGAGGTGGACGTAAATCCCAAAACTAAGAAACTTGGCACGGAGAGACCTTAACCCTAAAGACTCGATCTACTAGAAAAACTTATTAAAAACGATGGATCCCTACTCTCTTCCGCCTCCGGCGATATGCCAGAGAAGGTAGGGAGGGGGACCAGTGGTGGTGGCAGTGGAGGCGGCGGCACTCCGAGTTGCGAGACGCGAGACTTAACGACCCGAGTAGTTTCGTAGTATCAGCCACGTTGTGATTCCGGCAAGATGCAGATCAACGGCCAGATCAGACGCCACACGCACGCATGTCACGAATAATCAGCACGTACATGCATGCACAACAAGAGTTTACTATATGTGGTAACTAGCAAGTAGTGACACCGATGCAATGGATGCAAGCGGGCTTATCTACCGGCCTGCAAATAGGCTTAATTTTTACAGGTTTGTCATGAAACCCGTAAAAATAAACTTATTTTCGGGCTCGCGGACAAACCCGCTTACATCCTTATTAGATGCAATAATAATTCCTAACTCTGGTAAAATTTGTAGAAACATTATTATTTATATATGCACCTTAATATTAATTATAATTAAATATTCCGTAGTAATTAATGAACCCACGTGTCTTTTTTTCCGATGAAAGAAGAATTATATTATATGATAGTTGGGTACATCAACACGTCGCAGGGCACTCTGGATTACAAAATAGTACCCGCGCTGTGAATAGCACAACTCAAAACCTAACCTGTTAGATGCTTTGCAGTATAGCATGGATGACCGCACAGGCAAACACTCGGCAAATGGCCTGAGAACAAATGTCCAACGAACGACGACTAACATTTCTGTAGGCGGAATTGAAAAACTTCTTCTTTCTGGTGTCTTCCTTTTTCTTGTTTCTGCCACCAAAGAGTGAGGAAGACTGATTTGAAAATTATTCTCTCTACTCCTTTATCGTGGCCAGATCTAACCACAACCAAACGGAGAAGAGACCGGAGAAAATTATTCCATGGCGGCGACATCATCTCCGTCTTGATACCGCTGTCCGGAAATAAAAGTCTCCATGTCGTCATGTTGATGAAGATGCTAACGCCGAAATTGTCGCCCTCATCTTCAACGGAGCTGCCATGGAGAAGACGATTCCACCCTTCCCCTTCACCGTCGCCGGAGAGGAGGAGAAGGAGGAGATAAAACTCCAATACCAAGAAATTTAGCATGAAGAAATACTAACCCTAATGACTCGATATACTAGAAAAACTTATTAAAAAATAATGGATCCCCACTCCCTTCAGCCCCCGGCGAGATGCCGAAGGAAAGGGAGGGGGACCAACGGTGGTGGACGGCAGGGGGCGGCGGCAGCGGCAGCGGCAGCGGAGCTAGGGCATAAGGTCTGTTCCACTATGAACCCACGTGTCTTGGATGCCAATGGTCCTCATCCGACATTGTGCGGGTTCCGGCAATCAAATTACAACGCGTGGACGAGTATAGATACGGCTAACTCTGCCTCCTGCCTATCGCTAGCTCGCGAGTCACAATCGAACTCCTCGGCTAATACCATACTCCTGCTGGCTGCCGCAGGCTCGTAATGATATATGGACCGCTAATGCTAACAAGTGGGTGTCTGGGCGGCCGGATGCACTGTTAGTGGACCGCGCGACCCCGGCTCAAGACCCCGGCTCCTCTATTTCTAAATAAAAAAATCAGCTCGTCCATGTACTCATTTCTATCCGCTCACTTGCTCTTATCCGCTCACCTGCGGCCTCCAGCGCTTGGTCACTGGCCCAGCCAGGCGTGACGCGCGCCTGCCTCCGAGGCACAGCGCTCAAGCATCGACCCTACCAAGCCACTCCGACGTGCCGCCACCGGCATCCCCGCCGCGCTAAGCCCGTCCTTCGCCGTGCCCAGGGCGCACTAGCCCAGGCCGCCGAGAGCAGGTCCTCGTCCATAGGCGCACCGGCGAGCTCCATGCGTCATGGCGGCGTCGAGCTCCATGATTTGTCGAAGTAGCAAGGTGACATTGCGCGCTGGAAACGCATGTTGCAAGAGTATGTTTTGAGTGTTTCAGATGAAATAGTTGCAAGTGTTTTATGTGAATGTTGTAAAAGTAGATCAGGATGTTGTATATGTTGAAATGGTTATACACGTATGTTGCAAGCTTTTGTTTCCAATGTTTTAGTTATTTTTCTAAACGTATGTTGCAATTGTGTTTATCTGAATGTTGCACGTGTTTCATATATATGTTGCATACGTTTTATTTGGATGTTGTATATATTTTTGTAATGGCTATTCAAGCGTTTTTCAGATGTTTGTACAAGTGTTTCAGACATATGTTGTAAGTGTTTCAACTGCTTTGAACGTATATTGCAAATGTTTATATTCGGATGACGTGGGCCCACGTGAGGGACGGGCGGCATGGGTGGGGAGAATCGTTCGAGCGACGTAGAATCCGAGCAGGTGGTAGGTGCGGGACGTGGGGAGCGGCATTCGGACGCAGCCCAGGGCCGGATGTCCGGGCGTTAGCCTGACCGTATCTGGATATGCTCGACAACTCACACCGGCTTTGATCGTAGATGGGAAAAACGGTGCTTTCTGAAGGGAGAAGTGGAGAACTCGAGGTCACGGCTCCAGCTATCACACGGGAAAAGAAGTTTCTCTAGAGGCGGGATGCTTCTCTGAAGACGGGAGTTGCAACATGATCAGGAGATTCATCTAGAGACGGGAGAAGCATCGGCATACGGCAACCAGGGAGCGCGATCAGAAGTTTCTGTTTCTAGGACGAGACACGAGACTACGAGAGGCAGTCAGGCAGGTTCCAAACCGCGCAGGCCATCAATTGCATTAGCGCAGGCGCCATGAAAGCTAACCCTGCCTTCAATCTATGCTTATTATCCATACATGCCACGAACTAGAACGGAAACACTAAGAATGATGTACAGGAATTCCTGATGTAACAATACTGCAATCATGATTCTGTAACACTGTAAATTATCCATATGCAGTAGAACAGAAATTAACTTAAACACTGTAGATTGGTCATAATTTCTATAACATATCCATCACATTGTAAATTTCAAAATGGCTCAATATGCCATAATTCATTTTACAGTTTCTGTATAACCAACTCTTACAAAGCAAGTTCAAAACAAAAGCTGATACATGCTCATGCACTAGGGAATTTTTTTTTTATTTTTAACACTTTTTAAAAACTATTTTTAATTTTAGCACCGAAATTTTTTTTATATCTAACACTTTTGGCCGCTCCCCACGCGAGGGAGCGGCATTTGTACTTTGCCGCTCCCCACGTGGAGGAGCGGCAATGGTGCTGCTGTGGCATTGGACGCCACGTGTACTGGGGCTGCCGCTCCCCCCTGGAGGAGCGGCAAGGCTGCCGCTCCCCAGATCAGGGAGCGGCAAGGCTGCCGCTCCTCCAGGGGGGAGCGGCAGCTCCAGTCCACATGGCGACCCATGTGCCAGCGATGCCAGGTCAGGACAGTTGCCGCTCCTTAAATCAAGGAGCGGAAAGCGCATGACTCCTTATATTCTCTTCTCCTCTTGAGGTGTTGTCATTCGTCGTTTCGGCGCCGCCCCCCCCCTCTCCCCCCCCCCTCACAGCTGTAGTTCAAATGTCGGGCGGAAGTTCGTCGAGCAGAGGTAGAGGAAAGGGAGTGAGGAAGGGACAGCCGATTTTGTGGGAGGGTTCTCTTGGTCCTGATTCTTTTAAGGAACCTATAGAACAATTTCCTTTGGAGAGCAAGAGTGACTTCACCCGTGAGAGACCTCTTAGATCATACGACAACCGCACGGAAGATTGGCCAAAATGTCACCACGGTGAGGATTGCGTCGTGCAGATGTACAACGACTGTGACGGTGGAGGCCGTCGTTTCTTTAGATGCCCGCGAGGATTTGTATTCCCTTTTAACTCTCATTTTTTCTGATTTGCATTTGGTTTGTAGAAGTACTTATTGGTACATGCATTTTCAGGATTCAAGCTGCCCAGAAAACTGTGGGTTCACTCGATGGGTCGATCCTCCTCCTATCTATCCCCATCAACAATACATCACATATCTACAGGGACGCATCTTTGATCTAGAGTATGGCCCTGGAAGTGGTAATAGGGACATGTCGGAGGACGACAGCATCAACGATGCAGAGGAGCCAGTATGCAACAATCCATACTGTCAGTGCCCGTACCATAAGAAGCACGGGCCTCCTTCTCCGCCGCCACCGCCACCGCCACCGCCGCCGTCAATAGGAGGTTACTATGGGGAAGGCGCAACTCAGTTCAATATGTGGTACCATTATTAGGCATGTTAGGTTTAGTTTACAACATGTCATTGTTTAGTTCATTAATATCAGTGTTTTAGTTTGAACTATGTTTATGTTGGAGCAAGTGGTAGTGTAACTGTTGAACCTTCTAATAAGTGTGTACCATGTGCCTACTGTTTTCCTCGATCGTGTAAGTATTGTATTTCGAACATGTGACTTTCCAACGTGACGTAGTATTATAAACAAGTATATGTGGTCGAGGTTACCGATCAAAGCACATTATAAGTTGCACATTATAAGTTCACTGGAACACATAAAACATCATATTACAAGCTCAAATCCATTAGTTCCAAATACATGTAGTTGCAAATTATTTCGACACACTGCTAGGACACATAAGTTCAACAAATGACTTGGATACATAAATGGCGACATAGAGTGCAACAAACGGTCTCCAACTTCATCTTGCAATGAAAATGACCAAGTCTACATGCACTCTATGTCCCAGGAGTGTAAAGCTCCCTCGGCCGCCTCCGTCTCTTCGGATTGGTAGGCACCATGTTGGGGGTGTAGCCAACGTCCGTGTGGTCTCGATGACGGTGCTGCCGTCTTTGCCCCTGCGTGTGGCTGGTCCCCTGTACATAGGTCGGCCCCTGCTAAGATAAAAGTCAAATCGGTGTTAGATTGTGGTATTCTTACGTAACATGGGTTAGACAAATAAGAAAATTTGCTTATTTAGTTTTACCTGTTCGTCTCCTTGGGTTCCAAACGGGGCATCAAAGAGCTGGGACATACCAATCTCCTGGTGCTGTGAAGGATCCACCGGGGTGTGCTGGGACGGGACGTGCTGGTACGGGGTGTGCTGGTACGGGCTGGACTGGCACGGGACGTGCTGGTACGGGGTGTGCTCGTACGGGCTGGGCTGGTACGGGCTATGCTGGTAGGGGCTTTGCTGGAAAGGTACGTTCTAAAAGTTGCCCTGCTGGAAAGGACCGAGGTGGATAGAGGCCTGCTGGTACGGGACTGGCTGGGAAAAGCCCTGCTGCATAGGACCCTGCTGGAAGAAGCCCTGCTGGAAAGGACCGAGGTGGGAAGGGCCCTGCTGCGTAGGGTGGCTGTGCTGGGGTATGCCGAAGCCCGGTGCCTCGTCCTCGTCGGACGAGTCTAAGTCGTCGTCCTCATAGTCCTCCTCCTCAACTGGGCCCGTAGCTGGGGATCGTCGTACGGTTGCCAATACACCTACCAAATGGCAATTCAGTTAGTCTTTATCATTGACAAGATAATCTATTACCATACATATTAAAGATTCCAACGTACCTGCATGTGTGTTAGCACGTCAAGCAAGTCGGTGTACTCCCTGTACTTGCGCTCTGCATTCCCTGTGACCTGCTCTGCCCCGCTCCAAACCCACAAGGCTGTAGGCATTGTATCCTCGGGCTGCCAATCCTGCTTTGTACACAAAAATGAATTATTCATTTCTTAAAAAAAGTTTCACACGAAATGCTAATGTAATTAGTTTCATTGTACATTACTTACAGTCAAAGCGTCCATTCTGGGCCGTCCGACAGGCCACCGGTACCAGATCCAGATCTGCAGCAGGTACGAGCAACCACCAAGCGACGGGTAGCCCGATCCGCGATGGCAAGCAGCGCACAACTGCCTGTACGTCCACGCTAGGACCGCGCTGCCCCAACTGAACAGGGCGATGTTCTCCCACGGCTGACGTAGTATGTCCAGGAAGATCCAGCTGACGACGTTGCCCGACGCGTCGGGGAACAAGAACGTACCAAGGAAGTGCCATAGCCAGACCCGAGCGTACGTCTCGACGGTACCCGGACCAGCATCTGGGTCCAGGTTATCGAAGCGCCCAATAAGCCACTGTGACGTGACACCGGAAGTTTTCCTGAAATTTTAAATAATAATTAGAGGCCATCGATTTGAAACAAAGGCTGCAATGAAAGCAACGTGAACCAATTAAGTAGCTTACTTATGCTTCTTAGTTTCCTCGTTGTCATCTGGGTATTGGCCACAGAACTCGTACACCTTCTGCCTCCCACCGTCGTTGTCCACGACGCCAGTCACACAACTGCCTCCAATGTGAAGGCAAAGTATTGCCTTCACATCCTCGAGGGTCACTGTCATCTCGCCGCAAGGAAGGTGGAAAGTGTGGGTCTCCGGCCTCCACCTGTGTTAGGGAAACAATGGTTACATAGTTTAAATATCATTATACAACTGTGTTAGGTTGAAAAATAAGTTACCTGTCCACAGCTGCAGTAAGAAGTGCGGGGTTTAGGGGCGGAAGACCTTCCCGGACCACGCAGACAAGCTCGAGAAAACCGGCACGCCGTATGTACGGCGCGTAACGCTCATCCCACCTGAGCTGCCGGGTGTGTGTGCGCGGCTTCAGAAGGGGCAGCTGCTCGTCCATAGGCCCGTACTCCATGTGAGCCCCCCTGTGGTCCTTGTCGTAGTCATAGTCAAGGAGGGGGTACTTCGGATGCCACCTGGGAGGATGAGCTTCCTCCATCCTGTTTCAGATTAAAAAAAAGAGTTAGTACAAATAATATTAATAACTGAACATTGCAACATACAATTAGACAACAGGTAGAACAACTTATGTTACAACAAAACATAATGGTACAAATAAGACCAAATATACTAGGTTATCTTAACAAATTAATATGGACAGACCTGTTGTCCATGTCTTCTATGCCTGCTAGCCTTGTGACCCGGTTGCTTGCAAACCGAGCACAAATTCCGGCCACGTGTCTCGTTGAAGTCTCCCCCTCCGTACATGTCATCCCCATACCCTTTCATAGCATCCATATCCCCCTTCAGACTTTTTTTTCTTCCTTCTGCCCTTGCTCTACTTCTGTAGGGCCGGATTGGGCGCATAGTCAGGTCCATGATATGAGGGCCACTGTGACGGGTCAAGGTAAGGCTCGAAGCTCTTCTCCCATACCCGAACGGTGTTCGAACGGAGGTACAAAGGAGACATATATGGCAAAGCCAAGTAGTTATATCCACGCATCCTACAGGCCGTGATCATGTGAGAGCAAGGGGCATGCATGATCTGAGGGACATTACAACTGCACTCAACTTTATCTAAATCGACACGGTAGTTCCTGCCACCGTAACACTCCCCGCCCATGCTTGTGCCACCCAACCCCCGTACACTGTAGATATGCCTGTGAGGTCCGTATGGCTCACCAATCTGCTGCTTGGCGAATTCCTCTCCCTCCTTAATAAAATTAGTGGCTGCCTTTCCCCACACCCCTGCCTCCCTTATATTCCTCTGCGCGAGCTCCCACCTCTTCACAAAATATTCGTTGCACTTCATGAAAGAGAACTCAACAATCCCAGACACTAGCAACGAGCGCACTCCGGAGAACACACGGTTGAAAGACTCGGACGAGTTGGTGGTCATGATGCCGTACCTGAATCCACCCTCGTCGTATGCTAGTGCCCACTTTTCCTTATGTTCCATCTGGTCCTGTAACCAAGTCTTGGCGGCTTGGTTCAGCACTTTGTCTAGTTCTCTCATTTTCTCTTTGAACTGGTACTCTGTACGCACACAACATAGAGCCTTAACCATGTCACTAACCTCCTTCTTCCTCTGACGCCGCCAGAAATTAGCTGCAAAATGACGCATGCACCATCTATGCACCAAAGACGGGAACCCTTCGATATCTTCACTGGCGGCGTGGAGAATCCCTGCGTGCCGATCCGAAATCAAGCATATAGTGCGTGATGCCCCAATCACTTGGGTACGTAGAAGCCGCATGAACCATGACCACGACGAATTGTTCTCTCCCTCTGCCAAAGCAAAAGCCATTGGTACTATCTGGTCCTCCGGATCAACCGCAGCAGCCATCATCAAAGTGCCCCTGTACTTTCCTGTCAAGAAAGTGCCATCAACAAGGACCACTGGCCTACATAACTGGAAAGCATGCTCCGTCTGAGCAAACGACCAGAAAACACGATGTAGCACATGCCTCCCCGAGTTCTGCAAATACATCCCACCGGTGTCCACAAACCATTTCATGCCATGGTTGTAGTAATTCATTGCAGACAGTATTCGGGGAACTCGGTTGTACGCCTCCTCCCAACTACCCCATCGGATCGCCAGTGCAATTTGCTTTGCACGCCAAGCCTTGCCATACTTCACATGATACTTTACAAGCTCATATATGGACTGCTGTAAATAAGACACCGAGACATCATTATCCTTGTCAACGAGGCCCAATATACGACGGCCAAGGTAACGTGCAGTGAGCTGCGGATGATATTCTTTACCTTTGTTATCCAAGCATAAATGGGGTTGGACCAATTTACTTATCCTCCATTTGCCATCACTCGCTTTCTTCCTTGCAGTAAGCCTCCATTGGCATGGATAACCTGCTTTGCAGGTAATATGGTACCTCAAGTTCTTGTCGGAATGAGTCACCAAGTATGGCCTATGGTGGTACACAGCGTAATCCTGAAGAAAGAGCTTCATCTCTGACATTGTATTGAATATCATGCCCTTCTGAAGGATTACATGCTCATGGTTATACAGAGATTGTGCACACATCTGCAGAACTGTGTCACAAACTGCCATATGTACCATGCTGACATCCCTGTAGTTCGGACCACCACTTAAAGGTACACCGCCCCGACTCAGTTGCATGAGTTCTACCTCTGTGTAAGGGGGCGGTGCAACATAATGCTGTGCTTCGCTGATCCTACCCCACGAATCAAAATACGGCGCACCACCCTCTGGTAAATCATGGACCAGCCTGCCCTGAGTCGGCATGTCATGAAGCACCGAAGGTGAAACATCGGACGTTGTAGCAACAACCGGCGTCGCATGGGCAGCTCTATCATCATCGTCGTCGTCGTCGTCGTCGTCGTCGTCATCATCGTCGTCGTCATCGTCAAGGTGGTCGTCATGACCGAACCAGTTCTCTTCCGCCTGCTCCTGCTCTTCACGTTCGAACTCCCTCACATCAAAGTCGTTATTTATACAACCCACTGGATGTGAATGCAACTGCTCCTGCGTCAACTGACCATCCATATCCAACTGACTAGATGTGAATGGAACTGCTCCTTCGTCACCTCCATCATCGTCATGATGATCATCCCCCAAACTGTACCCATTCTCCACAACCACCTCAGCAATGGGTGAGTTCGAGCCAGCGAGGACCCTAGTGTAGCGGGATCAATGAGCAGGGTCCCGCAAAGGCATCAGGACATATTTTGCCCGAGTCTTCCCACTGTCAAATCTCCCCTTGATTATAAAATTACCGCCAAACTTTGCATTCAAACGCACACAAAGGTCATTGAAACTCGGCGGTTCATCGAACCATTCCAACTCCTCTTCCATATCCTGAAATTCACCATCTTCCTTCCTAACAATTCCTCCGAAATAAACTCGGACACAACAATCCATCTGAAAACCATTCGACGAAACTTCATCAAATCGTCCAAACTAACTAACTATACTAAATTTATTAACTACACTATACTAACTAAACTAACTATTTATATCACCTATACTAACTTAACTAATCTAAACTAAACATACTAACTATTTATAAAATATATACTAACTTTACTAATCATACTAACTAAAATAACTATTTATAATATTTATAATAACTATGCTAACTTTACTAATAATACCAACTAAACAATTAAACTAATTATTTATAATAACAATACTAAACAAACTAATCTAACTAACAATTATAATACATCAAAAATTCAAAAAAAAACGAAATTACCTTGGAACGGATGCGCTATCGAGGACGAAGTGCTCGGGGGAGGAGGCTCGGCGCTGCTCGCGGAGGGGCTGCACGGGGAGGGGCCGGCCCTGCCTCCCGTGCACGGCTCGGCGCTGCTCGCGGAGGGGCTGCACTGGAGCTCGCGGAGGGGCTGCTCGGGGGAGTCGCTGGCAGGGCGCCGGGCGCCGGCGCGGGGGCAAGGACGGGCGGGCGCAGGGTCGGGCGATGGCTGCTGGCGTGGGGGCGGCGGCTTCTGCTTTGTGTCGGTCGGCCGAGTCGTTTCGGTCGGTTGAAAAACGACCGCCCCCCCCCCCCCCCCCGCTGCCGCTCCTTGATCTGGGGAGCGGCATTGCCGCTCCCCAGATCAAGGAGCGGCAGCGGGGGGGGGCCTTTTCGTTCTACAGCAAAGAAAACGTCGTTTCAGCAATAAAAAAACGCAATCGGGAGCGCCAGGGTGGGGGGCTTGCCGCTCCCTGATCTGGGGAGCGGCAGCCTTGCCGCTCCTCCAGGGGGGAGCGGCAGCCCCCAGTACACATGGCGTCCAATGCCACGGCAGCACCATTGCCGCTCCTCCACGTGGGGAGCGGCAAAGTACAAATGCCGCTCCCTCGCGTGGGGAGCGGCCAAAAGTGTGAGATATAAAAAAATTTCGGTGCTAAAATTAAAAATAGTTTTTAAAAATGTTAAAAATAAAAAAAAAATCGCACTAGGAGGCCGGCTAGTAGCTGATACATGGTCATGCACTTCACTATTGCTAAAAATACAGTGGTAGCTGATTCACGCTTTTTTTTAAAAAAATGTACGCTGATGGATCACTGGTTGAGACACCGTACCAATACATACTTCTTCCAGTTGCCGTGCGAATGCCTCAAAAGCTCCTATCTGCACATCTCGATCTTCAGACTTTAGCAGCTCTGCAATATGCTTGAACTGAACTGAGGAAGACATCAATCAAGTAGTAGATCAGATTGCCTTGTCAACAGTAGTCTCATTCATTTAACCATTTTTTTTAAAAAAAAAGTACCCTGCAACCGTCAGTCCTCGGGCGGTCAGCAGTCCGGGGGTTCTCACTGGAGAGGAAGCTAGGGCGGCCGGTCGTTCCGGCTCCGAATCGTTCTGGCCCTTCGGATCGTATACGAAGATTAAACCGGCCGGGACACTTTTCCTAACCTTAGTTAGGCTGTGTTTAGTCCCAAAGTAAAATGTCAACTACGGCTGTGTTTAGTTCCCTACTTTATCCAAAAAAAATTTAGGTTTTGGTCCATTATTTTGTAAAATGGAATTAAACATCATGTAAAATTTTTGGCAAAAAGGTATCTATTCTCTATTTTGGATTTTGGCCACTTGAGACAAAAAAAAAAACTAAAAAGCCCTCACCCACCCCATGAAAAATTTGACATTTTGAATGGAACTAAACACATCTATAAAAATTTTGGCATTTTGCATTTCATTATTCCAAAGTAGTTGGCATTTTGTATTTTGCATTTCATGGAGAACTAAACATAGCCGTTGGAATGATGAAATGCAAAATGCCAAAATTTTTATGGGTGTGTTTAGTTCCATCCAAAAATGCCAAATTTTTCATGGGGTGGGTGAGGGCTTTTTGACGTTTTGGCTTTTTTTTCCTCTTGAGGCCAAAATCCAAAATAGAGAACGAATACCTTTTTGCCAAAAAATTTGCATGGTGTTTAGTTCAATTCTGTAAAATGATGGGCCAAAACCCAAAATTTTTTGGATGAAATGGGAAACTAAACACACCCTTAGGCTATATTTAGTTCTCATGGAATGCAAAATGTTAACTACTTTGGAATGATGAAATACAAAATGCTAAAATTTTTATGGGTGTGTTTATTTTCATCTAAAATACTAAATTTTTCATGAGTGGGAGAGGGCTTTTTGGTTTTTTAGCTTTTTTTTTTCTTGAGGCCAAAATCCAAAATGGAGAATGGATATCTTTTTACGAAAAAAATTTTGCATGGTATTTAGTTCCATTCTGTAAAATAATAAGTCCAAACCCAAATTTTTTTAAATAAAACAGGGAACTAAACACACCCTTTACATCGACATCGATCGATCACGGAAACGCTGCATAATCAACATCAATTCGTTTTCCAAAAAAAACATCAATTCCGCGCGCTCCTCGTTCCCTTCCATAGTTCCATCCATCTGCCCGCCGCCACCGGCGACGCCTCCCACACAACAAACAATCAGCGAAACCCTCGACCTCTAGACAAAGGAGAAAATTGCTATTATAGGACGCGAAACAATGGGCTTCGCTATTATAGGACTCCAAACGTTGATTTCGCTAAAACGACCTTTGAAGCGTTGCCACTTTGTTTTACATGACATTTGGCCCCTTTAATCACTTTTCTCAACTCAAATACATGTATTTTGCCATGATGTGACCGTATTACCCTTCTGCTTGATTCACATAAGAGATCGACGTTTTGTTTCCTTCCATCCGATCGACTGAAGACCGACTGTTCCTCTCCCGCCGCCTAAACCCACCGCCCGACATGGAGGAGCCTCATCCCGGCGATCACCCGACGGCGGCCGGAGAACCCACGACGGCGGCCGGCGATCCCCCTACGGTGGTTGGCGATCCCCCGACAGCGGCCTCCCTTGGCCAAGACGCGCGGGCCAGCCAAGCCCACACACCGGTGGACCTAGGGCTAGCCACGGCGGCCGCCCAACGCACGACGCCGGCTGGCCAAGGGCGGGACATGGCCGCCCTAGGCATGGCCGTGGCCCCCGAAGTCCAGGCTGCCCTAGGTCTGGACGCCGGCTGGCCAACGCACAACGCAGCAGAAGGTCTGGACGCGCCGGCAGAAGCCCCCATGTCCAGTGCTCTAGCCCTAGCGAGATCGTTGCTGCCCACTGTTCCTCATCCGGCAGTAGAGTACAATCTTCCAGTTCTTGATGCGCAGAGGTAATGGCCATAATGATTTCTGTTATTTTTACCAGTACTGTAGTGGACATAATGTTCAAGTTTCATTGAATCTTCCAGTTCTTGATGTGCAAAGGTAATGGCCATAATGATTTCTGTTATTTTTACCAGTACTGTAGAATACATGTTAATGTGGAAGTAACCTTGAAATAACCTTTCGGTTTCAGAACATGAAACTGCTGAAAGTGTTAATGTAGAAAGAATGATGAACGGTTCTGCAAAGTAACATTGGTTGTAGTTACCATCTTCATCTCTGTTGGGTGATGAACTGATGGCAATAATAGATCTGGATCATTTTTCCAGTACCTTGATCCTGACACATCAAAATGTAGAATACATGTTAATTGAGTTTAGCTTTTAGTCATGGACTGAAAATCTTGGTTGCATCATTTGTGTGTTGATAAAGCTAACATGACGTCCTTCTTGTCGTTTCTTGATATTTTCAGCAAATGAGTGAAAGTTTAAGTTGTAGAACGGTCAGTCCAGTGTGCACCTTTGAAAGAAACTGAACCTCCCTGTTTCAAGTCGGGCCTTTTTGGTTCTGTTGCCAAATTGCTTGTTACCTCCTGCCTCTATTTGTTTTTCCAAAACATGGTGAATGTCCATGCTCTGCAATGGCATCTTAATTCCTAGAATGCAATGTTTATGTTTCTCGTCCTAGGATCGTTAACGTTTTTCTCATCCCCTAATGATTTCTGTTATTTTTACCAGTACTGTAGTGGACAATCGTAGTAAAAATTGATTTCACTTGTTTGTAGGTCCCAAGTTCATGTGGAAAATATGGAAAGAGTAGATTGGGATAGCATACAAATAGTGGAGACACACGATGACGAAGGTTGTATTGCACTTATGAGTGAGTCGCAGATTTGTGAGTTTTTAGGCATGACAGAGGAGGACACAACAAATAACCGTGCACAGGGCTTTGATTGCCAAATGGATGAACAGGGGCATGATAATGAGCATGGGCAAAATACAGATGGTGCTGCCATTCCCACTAGTGATGCCATACCAGATGAGATAGTCATTTCATATGATAAAAACAACCCATCAATGGAGATAGGAATAGTGTACCCAACAATGGAGGAGTTCAAGCTGGCAGTGCGGCAATTTGCCATCAATAAGGAATTCGATTTAGGAGTAGAAAAGTCATGTAAGACGAGATATAGGGCTTTTTGCAAGTCCGGTGATGAAGATTGCCCTTGCCCTTGGAGGATAAATGGCACTAAACAAAAAGGCCAAGCCACTGTGGAGGTGAATAATTTTTTTTTATTTCATTAATTCAACTTGTTATGTACATTAATATCAACATGTAGCTAGCTGTTTGCCTTCTGCAGCCGCTGCACCTACTGCAGTAGTGCAGCTAGCTCATTGATTAAACAGTATCTCATTGATTTTTTGTTTTGCAGGTAATAACCGTCTTAGTCGATAACCATACATGTGTGTCTAGCATGAGGCAGATAACTACAACTCCAAATTGCAAGTGGGTAGCTAGCAAGGCTGTGAGTATCCTTAGAGATGATCCAAATATTGGTGCTAAGGAATTGCAAAAGAAGTTGCAGACAGATCACAAGTGTCAAATTGCATATGACACTGTATGGCGGGGTAAAGAAAGAGCTCTTAATGAGGTTTATGGCAAATGGTCAGATAGTTTTCAGCTGTTATTTAGGTGGAAGGCCGAGGTGATGAAGCGGTGCCCCAGGAGTGTAGTTGAGATTGAGGTACTTGAGGTGGATGGTCAGGTATATTTCCACCGTTTTTTCTGTGCTCTTAAACCATGCATTGATGGTTTCTTGGAAGGTTGTAGGCCTCATTTGAGCATAGATGCCGCAACGCTTAATGGAAGGTGGAATGGTCAGTTGGCCGCAGCTGTAGCAGTTGATGGTAGAGAGATTGAGCCTATGACAGACAAAACACAGTGGCCACAAGTTGACCTACCAATTTTAGTTGGTGCACCTCTTGCTAAATTACCTGTTGGAAGACGAAGGAAACTAAGAAGGAAGGGATGGATGGAAGGTGGCCATAAAAAGAAAGGTTCGAAAGACAGTGAATGTACCAACGAGGGTGAAGGTCAAAATGAAGGTGACAACGACACTACTCCAACCAATGCAAAGGGAAAGAAGATGATTAGAGGACCTATGACTTGCAAAAAATGCGGTGAAAAAGGTTATAGGCAAGCTAGTGCCAAGTGCCCACTCAATGGGACAGCCAAAAAGAGGTAAGTAATTATTTTCTTTACCACAAACTTGAATGAAAATGTCATTAATAATTAATTTCATTACTTATAGGAAGCGTAGGCAACCTAGGAAGAATGTTACAAAAGCTGCTCCAGCCGAACCTAGCACCCCACGGAGGCTGACTAGAGAAGAAATCTTACGGGATAGTCCAGGAAGGGTCACTAGAGGATAAGAAATATTGACTTATTTACTGTACAAGTCAGTTTAAATATATTATATTCAATGCATCTATTTACTGTACAAGTCAGTTTACTGTGCACTTTTGTTTACTGTACATTAATTCAATGCATGAGCGTTTTGATAAATGCTCTAAGTGGTCAATGCTCTAAGCTCGATCTATTTACTCTATCTATGTGCAGCAAACTTGCGATGTTGTTAGGAGAGGGCACCTCTTCGCAAACCGACACCACTAGTCCTATGAGGATGCCTACGGCGGCTCCACCCAAAAAGATGACTCCAAAGAAAAAGCTTCACATTGGATGAATTATTTTATTTGTGATGAGATGTAAACTCATGTTTTATTTTATATGACTTGGATCTCGTTTGGAACTAAATTATGGTCTTCTAAGATGAACTTATTTATGCTATAATTATGGTTTTATGAGATGAGCTCGTTTGTGTATGGATCATCTTTTGAGATGAGCTCGTTTGTGTATGCATCATCTTTGATAATTTATATTACATGTATTAAACTGTACATGGCGGCCAGTCAGCCCGGGCGGCGGCCAGCCATGCCCCGGCCACAGCCAGCCATGGCCAGGCGGCGGCCAGCCAGTCCACGGCCAGCCAGCCAGCCAAGGCCACGGCCAGCAGCCCCATCCCACGTCAGTTCAAGCCCTGAGGGCAATACGGTCACATCATGGCAAAATACATGTATTTGAGTTGAGAAAAGTGATTAAAGAGGCCAAATGTCATGTAAAACAAAGTGACAACGCTTCAAAGGTCGTTTTAGCGAAATCAACGTTTAGAGTCCTATAATAGCGAAGCCCATTGTTTCGCGTCCTATAATAGCAATTTTCTCCACTTTGGATTTTGGCCACTTGAGACAAAAAAAAACTAAAAAGCCCTCACCCACCCCATAAAAAAATTGACATTTTGAATGGAACTAAACACATTTATAAAAATTTTAGTATTTTGCATTTTATTATTCCAAAGTAGTTGGCATTTTGTATTTTGCATTTCATAGAGAACTAAACACAGCCGTTGGAATGATGAAATGCAAAATGTCAAAATTTTTATGGGTGTGTTTAGTTCCATCCAAAATACCAAATTTTTTATGGGGTGGGTGAGGGCTTTTTGACGTTTTGGCTTTTTTTCCTCTTGAGGCCAAAATCCAAAATAGAGAATGAATACCTTTTTGCCAAAAATTTTGCATGGTGTTTAGTTCAATTCTGTAAAATGATGGGCCAAAACCCAAAATTTTTTGGATGAAATGGGAAACTAAACACACCCTTAGGCTGTATTTAGTTTTCATGGAATGCAAAATGTCAACTACTTTGGAATAATGAAATACAAAATGCTAAAATTTTTATGGGTGTGTTTATTTTCATCTATACTAAATTTTTCATGAGTGGGAGAGGGCTTTTTGGTTTTTTAGCTTTTTTTTTTCTTGAGGCCAAAATCCAAAATAGAGAATGAATATCTTTTTACGAAAAAACTTTACATGGTATTTAGTTCCATTCTGTAAAATAATAAGTCCAAACCCAAAATTTTTTAAATAAAACAGGGAACTAAACACACCCTTTACATCGACATCGATCGATCACAGAAACGCTGCATAATCAACATCAATTCGTTTTCTAAAAAAAAAAACATCAATTCCGCGCGCTCCTCGTTCCCTTCCATAGGTCCATCCATCTGCCCGCCGCCACCGGCGACGCCTCCCACACAACAAACAATCAGCGAAACCCTCGACCTCTAGACAAAGGATGCTGCCGCCAACACAATCGGCGGGCATCCGCTTTTCCCCAGCCAGCGCCGTCGTCAGCGCCGTCGTTCCCCGACGCGCCGGCGCGACCACGTGGAGGGCCGGCGCCGGCGCCGCCCGCTTCTTACAGGGGAAGGGCACTCGAGGTCGAGGGCAAGGCACTGACCTGCGCTTGTGGGCGCAACGGTCTCCGGAGGATCTGATCCCGGCGCACATGTTGTGAACATCGTCGCCGGAGCTGCGTCCAGAGGATCTGGCCGAGCCGACGGGGCAGGGCGTGGAGGAGCTGGTGGCTATACCTGACGCCCTCCTCCGGGCCCCTCTCCGGCCCATCGGCCTCGCGGTGCAGGAGATGGTGGACACCGGCGGGAACATCTTCCGCTGCCAATCCTTCTACGCCGGCGTGGTGACTGGTACAGTATATTGAGTTATTGACAGACTAAAATCCTCCCCTTCGCTTTTAATTATTTATTACTACAGCTTTTCCTTTTTTATTATATATATGTGTAAAAGAAATATCTTTTGCTCCAACCTTTGAGCAAAATTGGACATCACCAACTCAAATCATATTTTGATCATTGTACGTGCTTGTGTGCACGCCGCACTGCCGCAGGTCCCACTGCTTGTACTGGCGGGTCTGTGTAAGCTCTACACGGTGGCGCCCAACCTTTTTATGGATATTGTTCTTGGATACATTTTCTACAAGTTGAGTGTTTTAGCAGCACATCTGAAAAGGAACGGGAAATCAAACGATATGTGTGCTCGGATACAGTGTGGTGAGCCCAATACCATTATATTTTGAAAACAAATTACCTACCGCTACATTTAAATATAGCAAGCAGCGAAGAGCCAACCCCAGTCGCTACCATATAGGAGTAGTTACTAGTACATGGCATCATATATACAAGCGAAAGGAAAAACAAAACAAGCGAAAGGAAAAACAAAAAACTATCTTCATTTATGGGCCAAAGAAAATCAAGTGATTAGCTACAGTGGTTGAGAACAATAGGTTTTTGTCGTAGTGCTCACATATGATTAATTTTGGCTTTCGGCATATGATGTGTTAGTCCTCCATCCAGTTTGAAAGTATATATCTCTTCAAAAAAAAAGTTTGAAAGTATATACTGACCATATGTTCAACAATCATAATAAAAAGTTTTTACTAATAATCATCAAATATGTAATGGCACTCACACATCAATTTTGCTTTGATCATGTCATGTCTAGCAGCTCGTTTAGCTTGTCATCACTACTTTTTTTCCTCAGTGCATAACCATTTATACAGATCCACTGGTCTTACATTATTGTTTTTTCATTGCAGTTATTATGGTTATTTTATGCTTCAGGTGCAACAATCCTACCAAGGTATGTCATTTTATTATGGTTATTTTATTCTTCAGCCAAAAAGCATTTGGACGACCTACTCCCTTCATTCCAAATTATGTCACATTAATTTTGTTCTAAATCAAACTTCTCTAACTTTAAACAGTTTTACAGAAAAATACATCAGTAACTACAACATTAAATTAGTTTCATTAAATTCTCCGTGAAGTATGTCATGATAGTGTATTTATTTGAACTTACCGATGTCTTTTCTAAAACTTGGTCAAAGTTGAAAAAGTTTAATTTAGGACAAAGCTAAAGTGATCTACCATTTGGAATGGAGGAACAAGGTCGTTCCCATTTGTTAGAGGATTAATTATCAATCAATCATGTTTATGACCAAACCTTTTCTTTCTTTCTTTTCTGTAGGACTTCTACCACTTCCTGAATTTTATCTGGTTAGTAGTTGCTGCTAGAAGTTGTGTCTCTATTGATTTGGGCTAACTCTAGAAAGGTAGCTATATAGGAAACCATACATGGGCCTAGCCTCATGGGCCTAATACATATATTCCAACACCCCCCGCAGTCTGAATTACCGGCGCAGTGGAGTTCCAGACTGAACAAGAAAGAAGAAAGAACACACACGAGTCCCCCCACAGACGCAACTAGCCACCGGTGATGTTGAGGCTGGAGCGAAACTTGGTGAAGGTCGAGAACGAGAGGCCTTTGGTGAAGATGTCCGCGAACTGGGAGGTGGTCGGAACATGAAGGACCCGCATCTCGCCGATGGCAACCCGATCACGGACAAAGTGTAGGTCGATCTCCACGTGCTTCGTCCGCTGGTGTTGGATGGGGTTGGTGGAGAGGTAGACCGCACTGACATTGTCGTAGTAGATCAGCGTGCTCCGGGAGGGCGGAGTGTGGAGCTCGGCGAGAAGCTGCCGGAGCCAGGAGGCCTCAGCCACGCCGTTAGCGACAACGTGGTACTCCGCCTCGGCACTGGACTAGGAGACCACAGGCTAGCACTTAGACGATCAGGACACCAGGTTGCCGCCCAAGAAGATAGCATAGCCAGAGGTGGAGCGCCGAGTGTCCGGACACCCTGCCCAGTCGATGTCAGTGTAGACGACAAGCTCGGCGGAGGAGGACCGGTGAAGGAGTAGGCTGTAGTCGATCGTGCCGCAGAGGTAGCGGAGGAGGCGCTTGAGAGCAGTGAGGTGAGGCTCACGGGGATCATGCATGTGAAGACAGATCTGCTGAACTGCATAGGTGATGTCCGGCCGGGTGAAGGTGAGGTACTGAAGGGCACCAGCAAGACTCCGGTATGCAGTGGGATCTAACACTAGGGGGCCCTTTGCCTTCGATAACTTGCCCTGTGTATCAACCGGAGTGGAGCAGGGGTTGCAGTCAGTCACCCCGGCTCGCTCCAGGATATCTCGAGTATACTGCCGCTGGTGAAGAAGGAGCCCGGCAGGATGAGGCTCAACAGTGACCCCGAGAAAATGATGGAGCACACCCAGATCCTTCATAGCAAATTCCTGCTGAAGAGCGGAAATGATGTGGCGGAGAAGTGGCTCACTGGAGGCTGTGAGGACAATATCATCAACATAGAGTAGGAGGTACGCAGTGTCCACTCCATGGTGATAGATAAACAGAGATGTATCAGATTTGACCTCCACAAACCCCAGTGTCAGCAGGAAAGCAGCAAACTGATGGTTCCACGCTCAGGGTGCCTGCTTGAGGCCGTAGAGAGACCTATTGAGCCGGCAGACCATGTCAAGACGGGAAGAATCAACAAACCCCGCCGGCTGACTGCAGTAAACTGTCTCAGTGAGAAGACCGTGCAAAAAGGCATTCTTGACGTCCAGCTGATGGACGGGCCATGACCGAGCAAGAGCCAGCGAGAGCACGGTGCGGACGGTGGCCGGCTTCACCACCGGGCTGAAGGTCTCATCATAGTCGACCCCAGGGCGCTGAGTGAAGCCTCGGAGAACCCAGCGAGCCTTGTATCGCTCGAGAATACCATCCGCCCGACGCTTGTGTGTCCAGATCCACTTGCCGGTGACGACGTTGGAGCCCGGCGGCCGGGGCACCAAATCCCATGTCTGGTTGGCGAGGAGCGCCGCGTATTCCTCTTCCATCGCGCGGCACCAGTGAGGGTCCAACAAGGCATCACGGACGGAAGAGGGTACTGGAGAGATCGGCGTGTTGTCGGGCAACGCCGCAAGAGCCCGGGGCGACAGTGTGCCAGCCGCGTGCCGTGTCACCATTGGGTGAACATGCCGCGGGTGTCGGTGAAGTAGCGGCGGGTGGTAGACCTACGGTACGACACGGACAGACGGGGACTGCGGCGGTGGTGTCGGTGTTCCTGGTGGAGAAGAGACCTCGAGCGGCGGCGGCCGCCGCGCACGGCGCTGGTACACGCGTACCGGCGTAGCAAACCGCGTAGGAGGGGCCGGGGCAGCACCTGAGGACGACAGCGCCGAATCCGCGTCGAGCGGAGATGCTGGGCCAGCACTAGTGGACGAGATCCCCGACCCGCGCCAATCGGAGAGGTCGGAGCAGCGTCGGAGGACGACGTGCCCGGACCTGCGAAATCAGGGAAGGAACCCGGCAAGGAGCGCGGTGAAGTAGTACCTGCAGGAGACCACAGAAAAGGTGGCTGGACCACCGTGTCAGTGGGAAACAGGGAGGAGGGATCAAGATCAGGAGTAGTGGTGGTTGGGCTGGAGATGGAGAAGGGGAAGACGGACTCATTGAATATCACATGGCGAGAGATGAGGACCCGTCGGGAGGTAAGATCAAAACACCGGTACCCCTTGTGGTCCGGGGAGTACCCGAGGAAGACACAAAGAGTCGAACGAGGGCCAGCTTGTGGGAAGAAGTGGCAGTGGTGTTGGGGTAACACGCCCACCCGAAGACACGAAGGTAATCGTACCGAGGAGAGGTACCGAAAAGAGCGTGGTGTGGCGTAGGAGCGGGACAGGTAGCGGAAGGAAGACGGTTGAGGAGGTAGGTGGAGGTGTGCAAGCCCTCAGTCCAGAAACGAGCAGGAAGAGACACCTGAAACAGAAGGGTGCACACGGTGTCGTTGGTGGTGCGAATCATGCGTTTAGCCTTGCCATTCTATGAGGAAGTGTACGGGCAAGACATGCGCAACTGAACACCGTGAGAGAGGAAGAAAGCACGGGAGGTGGAGTTATCAAACTCACGACCATTGTCACACTGGACGGCCTTGATGGTGAGGCCGAACTGTGTGGACACCCAAGTGAAGAAGTAAAGGAGCGTGGGAAAAGTATCAGACTTCGCACGTAATGGAAAAGTCCACGAATAATGAGAAAAATCATCAACCACCACAAGGTAGTACTTATAGCCAGAAATACTGATAACAGGAGATGTCCATAGGTCGCAATGTACAAGATCAAAAATGTGGGCCGCATGTGAAGAAGAACTACGAAAAGGAAGATGAACATGTCAGCCCAATTGGCACGCATGACACAAATGCTCATCATGAGCCCGAGTACATGGAATGTCGGAGCTACGACTGAGCTGCATCAGGGCATCATATCCAGGATGGCCGAGGCGCCGGTGCCAAGTAGTAGAGGAAGTAGAGGCGGCGAAAGCAGCTGACAAAACGAACGGCGAAGAAGATGAAGTAGCCTCCGGGAAGCGAAGAGTGTAAAGGGGTCCCGTGCTGTCACATCGGAGCAGAGGACGCCAGGAAGTCAAATCCTTTACAGTAAGACCAGAAGAGTCAAACTCCACAGAACAGGAATTGTCAACTGTAAAACGATGAATAGAAAGAAGGTTGTGAACCATAGACGGAGCAACAAGAACATCAGGAAGACGAAAGGAGCCGTGAGCACCGGCGGCACCCACAGATGTGACAGGAAGACACGAACCATTTGCGACCATAATGGACGAAGGGAGAGAAGAAGAGGGAGAATAGACATAAGAAAGTATACCAAGGTCAGGGGTGGTGTGGTAGGTGGCACCCGAGTCGGCGATCCACTCAGGACCGACAGGAGGCCTCAGACCCATAGTGCTGAACGAACGAGCCAAGGCCGCCTGGTCCCAACCGGCAAGCCCGGGCGGGGTGCCGGAGGGTGTGGCCCACGGAGACATAGTGGAGACGCCGGGAGGTGGAGCACCAGTGAACATGGCCACCGGTGGGCGAGGCTCACCACCGGGAGCGTGGAAGGGCCACATAGAGATGCGCTCAGACCACGGGTTGTGGAAGGACGGCCATGGTGCACCTTGTGGAGCCATCGGCGCCACCTGGTTGGCCCCGCCATGGCCCCCCATGTCCAGTGCCGCGTCGACGGCGACCGCCACGGCCCCCCCACCCCCGCTCGGCCCAGAGGGAGGAGGACCAAGAAGGGACGATGGCGGCGTAGCGGACGGACGCGGTGGAGTGAACGGACGCGGCGGAGTGGCAGCAAGGGCCGTCGAGGGAGTCGAGGACCCTGGTGCGGCGGTGGACCCAGGCTGGAGGCCCTGAGTAAGCTCCTCCATGACAAGATCGTCACGGACCTGGAGGAAGGTGGGGAAGGGGCGCTGGCGGGTGATCCATGTCTTGAGGTGGGCGTAGCGGTCGCCGAGGGTGAGGAGGACCAGGTCCCGCCAACGGGCGTAGGAGGGCAACTCGGGCTCGAGAACCACCGGGACGAGCAGGCGGATGTTTTGAACACCCCCGACCTGGTAGTGAAGCTGCGCCACGAGAGGATCGGTCGGATCATGCCAGATGACCGCTGTGGTGGACGCGCGGTGGCCCGTCGAGCCGGAGGAGGTGGCCCCGAGATCGTGGTAGGCGGGAGGGACGAGGCGCTGCTCCACGTCAGTGATCTGGCGGGCCAAGGCATCGGCCGCATCCCGCTCACGCTCCTAGGCGAGGGCTGCCGCGCGAAGACGAGCCTAGCCCTCAGCAGCTGCAACCCGAGCGGCGACGAGGGCAGCGGCGAGAGCCGAGTCGGCACGACCGGGGTAGAGGAGGGTCGGCGGCGGCTGGGCGGGGCCGGGAAGGCATGGACGCCGTTAGTGGCCGCCGCCACCGAGAGGACAGCGCCTGGGCGGAGGCCACCGGCGTCCAGACTCACACCCTGGAGGATGTTGCCAGGAAGAAGTCCGACGGCATCCAGATCGACGTCGGGGAGGTGAGCTGCAGGGAGGAGGGTGGCGTCGGCGGGCGGCTCGGCAGCAGCAGCAGCGCCCGAGCCCACAGCGGCTGTGCCCGCGCCCGCGGCTGCCAGGGCGGCGGCGATGGTGGCTCCCGCGGCTGCCAGGGCGGCGGCTCCAGTGGTGCGCTGGCCGTGCACACGCGGAGGAGGGGGCCAGCAGCAACGGCCGGTGCGGCGGCTGCAGGGGCTGCGCCGCCTACTGGGCCGGCGGCGGCGGCAGGGAGCGGGGGGTTGGCGGCGGTAGCGGCCACCTATGCCCAGGAAGAGGAGGGGAGAGGTGGAAAAGCATGGAAGTAGGAAGGAGGGGGAGGAGGAGGCCGGCCAGCCATGGGGAACGGCGGCGGCGGCTGGGGTAGGGGAGGGGAAAACCTAGGCTTTTGATACCATGCTAGAAGTTGTGTCTCTATTGTTTTGGGCTAACCCTAGAAGGGTAGCTATATAGGAAACCATACATAGGCCTCATGGTCCTAGCCTCATGGGCCAAATACATATATTCCAACAGTTACGATAAGTTTTGGTAAATTTTCTTATGCCCATGATAATTTTTGTTAGTTTTCGTGATATATATATTATGTTTGGCAAATATTTATTTGAATATGTGATGAATTTATGCTTTTTAATGGATTTTAGCATTACTATTGTTGGTGCAAGATTTAATAAGAAACTTCATTATTTAGTTTGACATTGCATTTTCCCATGCACAAGATTAGAAACTCTTAGCCTCAAAACTTCATTACACTGATAATATCACTGCACCACAACCCAAAATTAACGTCACTTGGGGGTCGTTAAAAATGCCAATTTAACGTCGGAAGGTTAGACGTTAAAAATTTCTAAAGCACTGTTGGTCGCTATATCTCGTTTTGGCTACAGACTGTCGGTCACTAATTCTATTTCACTTTGACGTTGGACGGTTGGTCGTTATATCCTACTTTTAACGACCCACCGGGCATCGCCACAAATCGACCACACTAGTGCGCCATAATTGGGACTTCTTCTCACTTAACTTTTATATGAACCCACCTGTCAGAATTTTTTGTCCAGCCCGCCAACACAGCGCCTATCTCAATTCCCTCCCCCACCCCCCCAGTGCACACTTCACCCGCTGCCGCACGCTCTTTCATCGAAGAAAAAAAAGCGACGCTGCAGCTGGTCCTGCAAGTGAGCCGTCCCCTGCGGACTGCCCGCCGCCCTCAACGGTAGCCTCCTCTACGCGCTCAGCAACGGCTGGCGACCTCATCCCGGCCCCTCCCGGCGGCGACCACAGATCAGCCGGCGACCTTAGCTCAGCCTATCCACAACACCGACCTCAAATCTTGCCAAGACGCCGTCTCCAGGTCAGCACAGCCGGTAAACTCAGCTCGCCCCACAGCGCCCTCGACCGCCTCTACCCAACACCACACTCTCTCCCTCTATGTCAATCTCCCTCACACTCTCTCCCTCTTGCAGATCTGGCGGCAGAGGCAGCGGACGAGGAGGCGGCTGGTCACGGCAAGGACACGACGGCGGGTCACAGTGAGGAGGCAGCAGCAACCTAGGCATCGATGCGTTCCACCACTACATCCTCCATGGCTTTTCGCATTTGTAAGTCCAATTCCCCCTCCTCTCTTATTCTGCCCGATGATTTGTAAGTCCATTTGTATTGAAATATGTGCAGTGTGTGGTGGGGGATACCGTCTGACAAATATAAATTGTTATTTAAAAAGATAAATCACTCTCAATTCAGCTACAAATGTAAACAAGGGAAGAATTGAAATGCTAGTCGTTTCTGGGTTATTGAGTTAACAGTAAGATAAAGCCTGAATGCCAGACTTACATCACTGCTGTCATCTTCCTGGAGTGACTGCACAAGTGTCTTCTTGATTTCACATGCTATTGTGAATTGTGATCACAAGCAGTGGATTTTTTTATTGACAATCTGATAGTACATATTTCACATGTTGGTGCCTAGTAGAATGAATGCTCCACATGCAGAAATGAAAAATATTTCCATTTTGAGAGTTCATTGATGAGAGCCTTGGAGTGCAGGAGCCAAAAACTATTTTGATTTGCACCTGCTACTTCTAGTACCAACTGTTCATATTTCCAACTAAAAGTATGCGGTCAGCTAATTGCTAATGAATTACAGATTAATTTGTTTCCTGTCCCTTGCATCAGGCTTACACATTTCATACAAAAGCATGTGTTTACACGGAAGTAAATGCAAAGGAGGGAGAGCTAATGCAGTTCCTCCGCTTGTGATCTGATTTTTGCTCTTAGAAGTAAGCTTACCTGCAATCCTTTTTGTGTTTGCTCTATTATACTTTTTCATATTGTCATCTGATTTTAATTATTGCACTGAGGCAGATTAGTTTTTCTTTTGCCACATCTGACAGAGACTACAATTATTTTCTATACAGGTACTAGCAGATTCAGCTCTTTTTCTAATAATATTAGTAGTGGTGAGTTCTGTGGTGAAGATGCCTACTATAAGTAACAATTGTGGATGCATGATAGTGTACTACAAATGGAACTTGTTATTTGATAAAATATGCTCATGCTATGCTTATCTTCCCTTTATTCCTTGGCGGATGATGGTATTTTGAGTGTGTGAAAGTATGACATTTTCACCGTCAACAAGATCCCCCAAGCTTAACATTTGCTCGTCCCGAGCAAATAATTAAACTTAGCCTTGGTGGTGGATCAAGAGTTGCTACTATGCTTCACATTTCAAGAGTCCCAAGTGTACAACAAACATATTTCTCCTTGAGTGGAAAAAATAGTAATGCTGATAACTCGCCCATATTATCTTAGTCCTCCATGGGTCATACGGCCTTACCCTTTGTCTTGGGTGGTTGAGAGAAAGAACAACTTTGACTTGAGCACTATTTTTCTTATTTCGCACAAGTTTCATATCAGAGGTTCTTGCAATATTTTTCAAGAGAAGACTTAATGTTCCTTATATGGTACTCTCATGTCGTTCCTATGTTGTCTGATTCCTCACTAAGGAACATTTTGAAATTGCCTTCTTCTCCTAATTTTAATGGCTTATGTGGAGCTTTGGTTAGGATAAAGGATGTAGCATACTTACCTTGCATATATTGTAAAGTCAAAGCTTGGATCCAACGAGAGAAGTGTCATACTCTTAGATTAAAATGTGCATGTGTGTGGAACATGGTATGGAAAATATAATACCCCTTCATTTGATATGATCTCTCTCTATATAACTTATTATTTTGAGACATGGCTATCATAATCATCATCATTTTTTTCAAGTCATGAGCCTTCATGTGCTCATCATTTTTTTCAATACTTTGGACCTTCATATATCCATACATTTTTTTCACTTTTGCATAGCCTTATTTCTCATCTACTAAAAACATATTAGAGAGAGGTCACCCTTTTTAGAGAATGGAGCATTTATTTTGATGGAAATGAAAGACATGTTTTTGCATACTTTTAGAGTAGAACTCTCTCAACAAGGGTCAACAATCTCACTATCTCGGTTATACGCAGGAATATGCAACCGCTACAGGACTAACTATTTGTGTGAACTGGTATGACTTCCATTATTTCCATTATATTCCAAAAAGTTATAATCCCTGCGTAACCTGCAATTGTAATTGCTGAAATACAGAATCAGCTGTGATAATGTATACTCTCTCTATAGTCCAATCTTACCATCTTGGTTATTCTAGCATCCTCGCAAAATGAAGTTATATGTGCTCCCTTCTCTATATACAGAAGCTGATTTCAGTTTTTTTCCTAGTATAAGAAAATAGATATAACTGATGAACATCTTAAGAGGACCATTGAAGTTTCAGTACTTTCAGGGTTTGTTTGGATGTTATCGGATTCACCTCAATCTATGTGTGAATTTTTTTATTTTTAACACTTTAGAAACTATTTTTAATTTTAGCACCGAAAGTTTTTTTATATCTAACACTTTTGGACGCTCCCCACGCGAGGGAGCGGCATTTGAACTTTGCCGCTCCCCACGTGGAGGAGTGGCAATGCTGCTGAGGTGGCAGTGGTGAAAAGGTGGCAGGGGGCTGTCGCTCCCCCCTGGAGGAGCGGCAAGGCTGCCGCTCCCTAGATCAGGGAGCGGCAGGGAGGGGGCAGTGTTGTTTTGTTTCGCGCGAGATAGAGTGGTCGCTGTGCCGGACATAAGAAGCAGCGCCCCCCCCCCCCCCCCCCCCGCGCGGCACAGGGGCGCGCGCGCCTCCCCCCCGCGCGGTAGCAGCAAGCAGCAGCGCCCCCCCCCCCCCCCCCGCGCGGCACAGGCGCGCGCGCCTCATCTCCCCGCCCGCGCAGGACGCCGGAGGCAGCAACGCCTCTCCCGCGCGAGCAGCCGGCAGCAGGGCCACCCCCTCCGCGAGCATTGCCCCACGAGTAGGTAATTTCGTTTTTTATGTATTATAATTGTTAGTTAGATTAGTTTATTTAATATTGTTAGTATAAGTAGTTAGTTTAATTGTTTAGTTCGTATTATTAGTAAAGCTAGCATAGTTAGTATAAATATTATAAATAATTATTTTAGTTAGTATGATTAGTAAAGTTAGTATATGTATTATAAATAGTTAGTATGTTTAGTTTACATTAGTGAAGTTAATATAGGAGATATAAATAGTTACTTAGGTATTATAAATAGTTAGAATAGTTAGTTTGTTTAGTTTAGATTAGTGAAGTTAGTATTGGTGATATAAATAGTTACTTTAGTTAGTTTAGTTAGTATAGTGTAGTTAATAAACTTAGTATAGTTAGTTTGTTTGGACGATTTGATGAAGTTTCCTCGAATGGTTTTCAGATGGATTGTTGTGTCCGAGTTTATTTCGGAGGAATTGTTAGGAAGGAAGATGGTGAATTTGAGGATATGGAAGAGGAGTTGGAATGGTTTGATGAACCGCCGAGCTTCAATGACCTTTGTGTACGTTTGAACGCAAAGTTTGGCGATGATTTCACAATCAAGGGGAGATTTAATAGTGGGAAGACTCGGGCAAAATATGTCCTGATGCCTTTGCGTGACCCTGCTCATTGGTCCCGCTACACTAGGGTCCTCGCAGGCTCGAACTCACCCATTGCTGAGGTGGTTGTGGAGAATGGGTACAGGTTGGAGGATGATCATCATGACGATGTTGGAGGTGACGAAGAAGCAGTTCCATTTACATCCAGTCAGTTGTATATGGATGGTCAGTTGACGCAGGAGCAGTTGCATTCACATCCAGTCAGTTTTATAAACAACGACTTCGATGTGAGGGAGTTCGAATGTGAAGAGCAGGAGCAGGCGGAAGAGAACTGGTTCGGTCATGACGACCACCACGACGATGACGACGACGACGATGACGACGACGACGACGATGATGATGATAGAGCTACCCATGCGACGCCGGTTCATGCTACAACGTCCGATGTTTCACTTTCGGTGTTTCATGCCATGCCGACTCAGGGCAGGCTGGTCCATGATTTACCAGAGGGTGGTGCGCCGTATTTTGATTCGTGGGGTAGGATCAGCAAAGCACAGCATTATGTTGCACCGCCCCCTTACACAGAGGCAGAACTCATGCAACTGAGCCAGGGCGGTGTACCTTTAAGTGGTGGTCCGAACTACAGGGATGTCAGCATGGTACATATGGCAGTTTGTGACATAGGTCTGCAGATGTGTGCAGAATCACTGTATAACCATGAGCATGTAATCCTTCAGAAGGGCATGATATTCAATACAATGTCAGAGATGAAGCTCTTTCTTCAGGATTATGCTGTGTACCACCATAGGCCATACTTGGTGACTCATTCCGACAAGAACTTGAGGTACCACATAACCTGCAAAGCAGGTTATCCATGCCAGTGGAGGCTTACTGCAAGGAAGAAAGCGAGTGATGGCAAATGGAGGATAAGTAAATTGGTCCAACCCCATTTATGCTTGGATAACAAGGGTAAAGAATATCATCCGCAGCTCACTACACGTTACCTTACCCGTCGTATATTGGGTCTCGTTGACAAGGATAATGATGTCTCGGTGTCTTATTTACAGCAGTCCATATATGAGCTTGTAAAGTATCATGTTAAGTATGGCAAGGCTTGGCGTGCAAAGCAAATTGCACTGGCGATCCGATGGGGTAGTTGGGAGGAGGCGTACAACCGAGTTTCCCGAATACTGTCTGCAATGAATTACTACAACCATGACATAAAATGGTTTGTGGACACCGGTGGGATGTTTTTGCAGAACTCGGTGAGGCATGTGCTACATCGTGTTTTCTGGTCGTTTGCTCAGACAGAGCATGCTTTCCAGTTCTGTAGGCCAGTGGTCCTTGTTGATGGCACTTTCTTGACGGAAAAGTACAGGGGCACTTTGATGATGGCTGCAGCGATTGATCTGGAGGACCAGATAGTACCAATGGCTTTTGCTTTGGCAGAGGGAGAGAACAATTCGTCGTGGTCATGGTTCATGCGGCTTCTACGTACCCAAGTGATTGGGGCATCACGCACTATATGTTTGATTTCGGATCGGCATGCAGGGATTCTCCACACCGCCAGTGAAGATATCGAAGGGTTCCCGTCTTTGGTGCATAGATGGTGCATGCGTCATTTTACAGCTAATTTCTGGCGGTGTCAGAGGAAGAAGGAGGTTAGTGACATGGTTAAGGCTCTATGTTGTGTGCATACAGAGTACCAGTTCAAGGAGAAAATGAGAGAACTAGACAAAGTGATGAACCAAGCCGCCAAGACATGGTTACAGGACCAGATGGAACAGAAGAAAAAGTGAGCACTAGCATACGACGAGGGTGGATTCAGGTACGGCATCATGACCACCAACTCGTCCGAGTCTTTCAACCGTGTGTTCACCGGAGTGCGCTCGTTGCCAGTGTCTGGGATTGTTGAGTTCTCTTTCATGAAGTGCAACGAATATTTTGTGAAGAGGTGGGAGCTCGCGTAGAGGAATATAAGGGAGGCAGGGGTGTGGGGAAAGGCAGCCACTCATTTTATTAAGGAGGGAGAGGAATTGGCCAAGCAGTAGATTGGCGAGCCATACGGACCTCACAGACATATCTACAGTATACAGGGGTTGGGTGGCACAAGCATGGGCGGGGAGCGTTACGGTGGCAGGAACTACCGTGTCGATTTAGACAAAGTTGAGTGCAGTTGTAACGTCCCTCAGATCATACATGCCCCTTGCTCTCACATGATCACGGCCTGCAGGATGCGCGGATATGACTACTTGGCTTTGCCATATATGTCTCCTTTGTACCTCCGTTCGAACACTGTTCGGGTATGGGAGAAGAGCTTCGAGCCTTACCTCGACCCATCACAGTGGCCCTCATATCATGGACCTGACTACGCGTCCAATCCGTCCCTGCAGAAGTTGAGCAAGGGCAGAAGAAAGAAGAAACATCTAAAGGGGGATATGGATGCTATGAAAGGGTACGGGGATGACATGTACGGAGGGGGAGACTTCAACGAGACACGTGGCAGGAATTTGTGCTCGGTTTGCAAGCAACCGGGTCACAAGGCTAGCAGGCATAGACGACCTGGACAACAGGTCTGTCCATATTAGTTTGTTAAGATAACCTAGTATACCTGTTCTTATTTGTACCATTATGTTTTGTTGTAACATATGTTGTTATTCCTGTTGTCTAACTGTATGTTGCAATGTTCAGTTATTAATATTATTTGCACTAACTCTTTTTTTAATCTAAAACAGGATGGAGGAAGCTCATCCTCCGAGGTGGCACCCGCTCTACCCCTCCTTGACTACGACTACGACAAGGAGCATAGGGGTGCTCACATGGAGTACGGGCCTATGGACGAGCAGTTGCCCCTTCTGAAGCCGCGCACACACACCCGGTAGCTCAGGTGGGATGAGCGTTACGCGCCGTACATACGGCGTGCCGGTTTCCTCGAGCTTGTCCGCGTGGTCCGGGATGGTCTTCCGCCCCTGAACCCCGCACTTCTTACTGTAGCTGTGGACAGGTAACTTATTTTTCCCCTAACACAGGTGTTGTAGAATGATATTTAAAGTAATGGACAGCGACGGTTGGAGGCAGAAGGTGTACGAGTTCTGTGGCCACTACCCAGATGACAACGAGGAAACTAAGAAGCATAAGTAAGCTACTTAATTGCTTCTCGTTGCTTTCATTGCAGCCTTTGTTTCAAATCGATGGCCTCTAATTATCATTTTAAATTTCAGGAAAACTTCCGGTGTCACGTCACAGTGGCTCATAGGGCGCTTCGATAACCTAGACACACATGCTGGGCTGGGTACCATCGCGACGTACGCTCGGGTGTGGCTATGGCACTTCCTTGGTACGTTCTTGTTCCCTGACGCGTTGGGCAACGTCGTCAGCTGGATCTTCCTGGACATACTATGTCAGCCATGGGAGAACATCGCCCTGTTCAGTTGGGGCAGCGCGGTCCTAGCGTGGACGTACAAGCAGTTGTGCGCTGCTTGCCGTCGCGGATCGGGCTACCCGTCGCTTGGTGGTTGCTCGTACCTGCTGCAGATCTGGATATGGTACTGGTAACCTGTCAGGTGGCCCAGAATGGCCGCTTTGCCTGTAAGTAATGTACAATGAAACTAATTACATTAGCATTTCGTGCGAAACTTTATTTAAGAAATGACTAATTCATTTTTGTGCACAATGCAGGATTGGGAGCCCGAGGATACAATGCATACAGCCTTGTGGGTTTGGAGCGAGGCAGAGCAGGTCACAGGGAATGCAGAGCGCAAGTACAGAGAGTACACTGACTTGCTTGACGTGCTAACACACATGCAGGTACGTTGGAGTCTTTCATGTGTATGATAATAGTTTATCTTGTCAATGTTAAAGACTAACTGAATTGCCATTTGCTAGGTGTATTGGCAACCGTACGATGATCCCCAGCTGTGGGCCCACTTGAGTCCGAAGTGTTGGCAAGAGAACGACGAGTTTCGGTCCGATGTCCCACTCGTTTTCTTTCACGTGGTTGAGATGCACTATCCCATCAGGGTTTGCAGGCAGTTTGGCAAACGTACGGGCGTGCCACCACCTCTTTACTCCACGAGCAAGGAGCTGCACAGGTTGGTTCGCAAAATCATATTTTTGCATCAACTAATTTGGCATACGTACGTCATTGCATTTATGTGCACTAACACCGTCTGTACTTGTTGCAGTGTGGACCGCAGGCTGAGGATGAAGCAGAAGGACTGGCGTGAGATACACGCACAATACATCGAGAGATGGGAGAGAAGGGAGAAGCAGCCGCTACAGGATGGCCCTCCACATGATCAACATGCCTTCAACGAGTACCTACGGTGGCTTCACCGGTCGACCTGTGTGCACGTGAGGCAGCCGTACAAGGGGGAGAACTTCTCGCCTACTCCGAGGACGACATCGTCGTCGACGAATACGAAGAGGCGACTATGCGCGAGACGCAGCCACAGAGAGCCCCCCTTCAGAGATACGTGGTAAGATCCTAGGTCCGTGCACTTTGGGTGGGGTGTATTCCAGTTTTAGTAAATTATAACGTCAAGGTGAAATCTCGTTTATGTATGCAAGCCAGACAATTGTCAATGATGTCCAACGAAGCAACGTTTCAACTATACGATTGCAGAAACAAAGGGCGAGGCGCACTTGAGACATTTGTGCACGTAAGCAACACGTTCAAAATATCATATAATGTTGTACGAGTCAAAAGGTTGTCCCAAATAATATGAGTCCACACATGTGTTTACAGAAAATGAGCAGGAGTTTGAGGAAGCTAGCCCAGAAGTTGAGCTGCATGGACACTCCGTGGGAGCCGCCAGCAAACCCTCCGCGTTCCCAGAGCACAGCTTCGGCTTCTCTGAGGACACCTGCAGGCTCTTCGGACCTCGTCACGGGGTCCACCTCCGGCGTGCGTACACCACCACACTGCCCCGACAAGGCCCCAGTTGAGGTAGAGGACGACGAGGATGAGGCACCGGGCTTCGGCATACCCCAACACAGCCACCCTACGCAGCAGGGCCCTTCCCACCTCGGTCCTTTCTAGCAGGGCTTCTTCCAGCAGGGTCCTTTGCAGCAGGGCTTTTCCTAGCCAGCCCCGTACCAGCAGGGCTCTATCCACCTTGATCCTTTCCCGCAGGGCAACTTTCAGCACGTACCTTTCCAGCAAAGCCCCTACCAGCACAGCCCGTACCAGCCCAGCCCGTACCAGCACACCCCGTACCAGCACGTCCCGTGCCAGCCCAGCCTGTACTAGCACACCCCGTACCAGCACGTCCCGTCCCAGCACACCCCGGTGGACCCTTCACAGCACCAGGAGATTGGCATGTCATAGCTCTTTGATGCCCCGTTTGGAACCCAAGGAGACGAACAGGTAAAACTAAATAAGCAATTTTTCTTATTTGCCTAACCCATGTTACGTAAGAATACCACAATCTAACACCGATTTGTCTTTTATCTTAGCAGGGGCCGACCTATGTACAGGGGACCAGCCATGCGCAGGGCCAAGGACGGCAGCACCGTCATCGGGACCGCACGGACGTTGGCTACACCCTCAACGTGGTGCCTACCAATCCGAAGAGACGGAGGCGGCCGAGGGAGCCTTACACTTCTGGGACATAAAGTGCATGTAAGCATAGTATATAAGGATAACATTTTAACGAGCAAAAAAAATTATCTATGTGTTACTTACCAATGTCATATATACTGCAGGTTGACTTGGTCATTTTCATTGCAGGATGAAGTTGGAGACCCTTTGTTGCACTCTATGTCGCCATTTATGTATCCAAGTCATTTGTTGAACTTATGTGTCCTAGCAGTGTGTCGAAATAATTTGCAACTACATGTATTTGGAACTAATGTATTTGAGCTTGTAATATGATGTTTTATGTGTTCCAGTGAACTTGTAATGTGCAACTTATAATGTGCTTACATTCTACTTTTCAAGCCCACTGGAGAGTTCGACGACGTTTAACATTGTTTTATGGATGCCGCTCCCTGGCTGGGGGAGCACTAACTCTGTCGCTCCCTGCCTGGGGGTTGTGTTTCCTGCTGCTCCGTGCTTTGATCGGTAACCTCGACCGCATGTACTTCTTTATAATACTAGGACATGTTGGAAAGTCACATGTTGGAAATAAAATACTTGCACGATCGAGGAAAACAGTAGGCACATGGTACACACTTATTACAAGGTTCAACAATTCCACTACCACTTGCTCCAACATAAACATAGTTCAAACTCAAACACTGATATTAACGAACTAAACAATGACATGTTGCAAACTAAACCTAACATGCCTAATAATGGTACCACATATTGAACTGAGTTGCGCCTTCCCTACAGTAACCTCCTATTGACGGTGGTGGTGGCGGTGGCGGCAGAGAAGGAGGCCCGTGCTTCTTATGGTATGGGCACTGGCAGTATGGATTGTTGCATAGTGGCTCCTCTGCATCGTTGATGCTGTCGTCCTCCGACATGTCCCTATTACCACTTCCAGGGCCATACTCTAGATCAAAGATGCGTCCCTGTAGATATGTGATGTATTGTTGATGGGGATAGATAGGAGGAGGATCGACCCATCGAGTGAACCCACAGTTATCTGGGCAGCTTGAATCCTGAAAATGCATCTACCAATAAGTACTTCTACAAACCAAATGCAAATCTGAAAAAATGAGAGTTAAAAGGAAATACAAATCCTCGCGGGCATCTGAAGAAACGACGGCCTCCACCGTCACAGTCGTTGTACATCTGCACAACGCAATCCTCACCGTGGCGACATTTTGGCCAATCTTTCGTGCGGTTGTCGTATGATCTAAGAGGTCTCTCGCGGGTGAAGTCACTCTTGCTCTCCAAAGAAAATTGTTCTATAGGTTCCTCAAAAGAATCAGGACCCAGAGAACCCTCCCACACAATCGGATGTCCCTTCCTCACTCCCTTTCCACTACCTCTGCTCGACGAACTTCTGCCCGACATTTGAACTACAACTAAACAACAAAATAACTTGTGTGATGGCCGTGAGGGGGGGAGAGGGGCGCGGCGCCGAAACGACGAATGACAACAGCTCAAGAGGAGAAGAGAATAAAAGATGTTCTGCGCCTGCCGCTCCTTGATCTGACGAGCGGCAACGCTGCTGAGGTGACAGTGGTGAAAAGGTGGCAGGGGGCTACCGCTCCCCCTAGAGGAGCGGCAGGCTTGCCGCTCCCTGATCTGGGGAGCGGCAGCCTTGCCGCTCCTCCAGGGGGAGCGGCAGCCCCCTGCCACCTTTTCACCACTGCCACCTCAGCAGCATTGCCGCTCCTCCACGTGGGGAGCGGCAAAGTTCAAATGCCGCTCCCTCGCGTGGGGAGCGGCCAAAAGTGTTAGATATAAAAAAAACTTTCGGTGCTAAAATTAAAAATAGTTTTTAAAAAGTGTTAAAAATAAAAAAAATTATCCATGTGTTGGGGTGGATTGGGGTGTAATTTAGTTCAAGTTTCACTCAAATCCACCCCAACGCATGTGGATTGATGCGAATCCAACTACATCCAAACATGGTCTCAATCTGTTTTCCTCACTCAGTAATTCAATTGTACTTATCATGTGTGGTTGTTACAACAAGGATTTTACATGAATATTTTTCTAAGATATATGTGTTGTTCTTCAGTTTTTCTAAGATACCATTAGTGAAATTTATTAACTTTTCATCTGAAGATTGTGAGATGAGATAGCCTAAACGTGATATTTAGATCAAGAAGAAACATGGATGAGATACCCTAGACATGATAATGGAGGGCTATGTAGATCGAGAAGACAAATGGATGAAATAGCCTGGATGTGATAATGGAGGGTTGGTGGCACTCAGAGGGCTTATTTGTGTTTTATATTTAACTCCCATATGAACATGTGTTGTGATGAATTATGTAGATGTTCTCATTGTAATTCAACAATTATTTTTTAATGTATGGATGAGTGTGGTTATTTCTTATGTGTGAGATGATATCTAATTTTCCAATTAAATTGTAAATGCATTATTTCTTTGTTTGGATCTAAATTGAAATAATTGTTAATAGAAGTAATTTGTCCGTGGTTGGTACAAACGCATATAAGAGTTGCCAAAGCTTGTCAATATCCATTGCAACTTTGCACCGCTTATTTGTAGGTGTTACCAATGCATATATAAGTGTTGAAATAGACCCTTTTAATGTCACTTTTAGGAACACATAGTAAATGTGTTGGTATAGATCCCACCAACGCATATATTGACATTTAGCAATGTATATATATGTTGCAAAAAGGGAGTTCATCTTGTAGTGTGATTTATTATTTTGAGACATGGCTATCATAACCATCATTGTTTTTTATTTTCATGAGCCTTCATGTGCTCATCATTTTTTTCAATACTTTGGACCTTCATGTATCCATACTGTTTTTCACTTTTGCATAGCCTTATATCTCATCTACTAAAAACATATTAGAGAGAGGTCACACATTTTAGAGAATGGAGCATTTATTTTGGTGGAAATGAAAGGCTATCAAACAGGCACAAGGTATCAGCAAGTCTAGTAATTATTGATGTGAAGTCAATTGGTCTAATTCTTTTCGAAGCAGTTTGCCAATCAATGAGCCACCATGGCCTTGACAGGTGAGACATGAATTTTATGTACCATAGCATAAAGCAGCCTTAAATCATCATTTCTAACAATCATTGCATCATCACAGGGAAACCGAGTTATGCCTATCCAACAATGCAAGAAGAGCAAGGTGGGGCAATGAATGTCATTTGTCCATGGGTATTCACAATCATTAAGACCAGTTATGGAATGCGAAAATTCAAGTCTATTAAACCCACTGGTGGCATGTTCAAGATCAATGGAACAATTTCGAGTGAACCCAAGAGCATGACTAAATTGGTCTGAAGTCATGTTGTATTCTTGATTAAATAAGCGGAAGTAGACTTCAAGCGTGAGAAGCCTACTTCCTCAATCATTAAAAAGATGCCAGAAACATTGCCACCCAAAAGCGGAAAAGACAGTATCAAACTCCTCATCCATACCTGTCTTTGTGAGGAGAGTTTGATCGAATACCTTGGTGTGTTCAAAGATTCGGGTTCGAAGGGTGGTGTAGGTTTGGTACTCTTGTGGATTAAACAAGAATCCCGTCTCATGATCCATCAGCCTTGATGGCGGTGTAGTGTATGCATCATTGTCTTCACTTGGCGGTACCTGCCCATACCCACCAAAGTGTAGTTTTCACCACTTTGGCGACACTTGCTCGTACGCGCCATAGTGCTGCCCCACCATAGTGTAGTTTTCGCCACTTTGGCAACACTTGCTCGTAGGTGCCATAGCGCTGCCCCTCATAACTCTATCGTCACCATGACATGTGAATGATCGTGTTATAAGATACTCAATCCATCCCAAATTATAAGACATTTGACTTTTTTGACACCAAGTTTGACCACTCGTCTTATTCAAAAATTTGTGCAACATATCACTTCTTTTGTTGTGGCTTGGTTTATTAATAAAAGTTCTTCAAGAATGACTTAAATTTAACTATGTTTGCACAAATTTTTTGAATAAGACGAGTGGTCAAACTTGGGATCAAAAAAGTCAAACGTCTTATAATTTGGGATGGAGGGAGTATATTATAGCATTTATGGAAAATGGTGAATAGTGATAAAACCCCAAAAATTTCCTGTACATAAGCATTTTATGAAAAACATATAGAAAACCCTAAAATTTGTGAATTCCTTCTAGAATTTCATCGAAATTGTAAACTCTACACGCGCCTCCCTTAGTTTCGCTCTAGCTTTGCCACTATATTTATGGTTCATTATTTTCTTAGTGCATGTTTGGTTGTGAACCACACTTTGCCACACTTTATCTTAGCCAAGTTTGACCAAGTTGGCAAATGTTTGATTGGCAACTAAACTTAGGCTAGATTCTTTGGGACTCCACATGTCAGAGTAAAAAAGTGTTGGAAGATTCCTCTAGACATATGGCAAAGTGTGGCTCTAAGGGCTTGTTTGGTTCGTGACCAAAACATGCCATGCCACAGGTTAGTCATGCCACAGTTTTTTCTGGCAGCTGTTTGGTTTGCTGCCACAACTACGGCATGCCACACTTTTTTAGCACCCTGTTCCACATGTCATAGACTTATTTTCTTGCCAAACTTTGCCACAAGTGTGGCTTCAATTTTGTTCGTCAAACTTTCTCTGGTAGGCATAGTTTGACAAAGGTTAGGCGTGGCAAGTTTTGGTCACCAACCAAATAGGACCTAAATTTCCTAGCCAACCTTTTATGGCTTGCCACACTTGGCTAAGCTTAGTTGTCGCAGATTGTGGCCAAGAACCAAATAGCCCCTTGCTAGTAGACATCTACGATGACTTCATAAATCATTAAATCCCAAGCTATTTGTACGAGGTGCATAAGAAATGTGAACATCTCTAGAATAATACAAGTGTACAACATATTCCAAAAACAAAGTCAACGTTGTTCATTTGTAGATCTACACTACACCCACGAAGCTAGGAGCGAAAAAACAGCCATGTATAGCCTCCACTTGATGCTTCCCGTCAAAAGAGGAGAGAGAATTCAGAAAGGGAGCAGAATACTGACATGAGGGGCACAGTGCCACGTACATGTTCCGCATCAAAATACCTCATGTACATGTGGAACTTGTTATTTGATAAATTATGCTCATGATATGCTTACCTTCCCTGTATTCTATGGCAGATGATGGTATTTTGAGTGTGTGAAAGTATGACATTTTCACCATCAACAAGATCCCCCAAGCTTAGCCTCGATGGATCAGGAGTTGCTACTATGCTTCACATTTCAAGAGTACCAAGTGTACAACAAACATATTTCTCCTTGAGTAGAAAAAATAGCAATTTTGAAAACTCACCCATATTATCTTAGTCCTCCATGGGACATATGGCCTTATAATTTGTCTTAGGTGGTTGAGAGACAGAACAACTTTGACTTGAGCACCATTTTTCTCATTCCGCATGTTGACGGTAGTTATCATCCATCACAAACTGTCAACTTTATGCATAGAAATGGTCACCAATAGAAACTTAGAGGTTATTACTGACAATTTCCACGAGTTTTGGTGAATTATTATTTTCAACAAGGATATTCCAGACAGACTGAAAAGAGGATTAAATTGTCAAAAAGGCACGAAACTTAGCCATGACGAAATATGCACCAGAAGACGCCAGAAGACATCAGAAGGCACGGGACCGAAGCGGAGGACCAGCAGCTGCCAAGTAGGGCCAGCTGGCTTTAAGTTTGCTTTAGTGTGCTTTCTTATTTTAAGAGTTAAATAAATAAGTAGAATTTGAAGATAGTCTCTCTCAAATAAAAGATGAAAAATGCTCAAGTATGATTCCTTTCAAGTACCTAGTTTTTAGATTTGAATTCTCCTACATGTTGAACAATGTTGATTTAACTTGAGAATTTGCTCTAAACCTGAAATCTATGGGTAGCATATGCCTGAACTAAATCTAGGAAATTGACGGATATGATATAAGAGAGTTTGACCTGCTATTTATCTTATTCTAAGTGATACTTGATTTCTAGAGACTTATCTTTGAAAATCTAAAAATTTACATGATGAGATTCTACATGACAAAGTTTGAATTCCTACCAGAGCCAAAATGAATATATTTAGACTAGAAAAACTTTCGCATTTATGCTACTTGTATTTTATTGAGTTTAGTCTAACTTTGTTGTATGCCTTATGAGAGGTTTGTCATACTTAAAATCAAGATCACACTACACACATTTCATTCACCACTTCACTTTGTTCCACTAAAAATGTTTTTCTCCTACACTAGAAGGAAACACCAAAAATATTCTATTTAGGTTTTTCTCAAATAAATGCTCCAATTCCTTTGTATTATCTCTTAAATATTTCATATGAAAGAAGCATGTGGCTATGCAAAAGTAAGAATAGAAAAAGTGGACAAGTGTCCGAAGTATCAAAACAATGGGTACTTTGATGTCCGCCTAGAAAAAAAAGAAGAGAAAAGAAAAGAATAAAAGATGGCCTATGTTTTCTTACATTTGTTTCCAAGTTTAAGAGAGAGAAAATTCCAAGGAGCATAGTAGAATTAGGATTAGCCACCATAAATATTCACCTCATTCCGTACACTTGCACATCTTGATTTGATTGTATGACTCAACTCTCTTTGAATCTATTGTTTGACTTTATAATATATGTTTGCAAGTATGTTTTCTCATACGAATGACATTCCTATGAACTCTACATAAGCTTTAGTGCAGGAATAAAGGGCATACATTTATTACCTTAGTGAGATCCAAAAAATACCACATAGATGAGAGACTTGAGTGTGTCATGCAATGAATCTATGAGTTTTATTTTGAAAACTTATAAAAACTCTGGAATGAAGGTTGAATGAAGAATATGAGGTGTAGTTCTCACTTGATTGTTCTATCTTTCAATTGCTCAAGATCAGGTAAAAAGCTCAGAAGCTCCATGGTTGAAAGAAATATGAGTAAGTTTGAAAGATGGATCAATGAATTTTAATCCAGAGAAGAATTCTAGTTTGAATGCAGGTGTACTTTTGAGGAGTTATACAAAATTTGTGAAACCTTGTAGTCTTAATTTATATCATTTAAGTTGCTTTGCTAAGGGACTATGTAACACCCAGAAATTTTAAAATTTTGAATTAGATAAAATTTGAGTTAAAAGGGATTTAGTTTTGAGCTTAAACAATTTAGAGAATATTTAATGGGGATTAAAATTTAAAATAGTAGGTGGGATACTTGATGATGCATTCATGTTGTTGCATTTGTTTTATTGTGTGGTGTGGTTTTGGTTTTATTTGATTTGAATTCAAAATCCATTTTTAAAATGGCTTTGGAAAGCAAATTTATATAAGAAAAGAAAAGAAAAGAAAAAAATAAACTTACCTCTTACCTGTGCAGCCGGCGGCCTGGAGGCCCGCCCGAGCCGGCCTACTCCCTCCTCTCTCTCGCTATTGGGCCGAGCCGAGCTGAGCCCGCTTTCCCCTTTCCTCTCGCGCCCGCATGGGCTGGCCCAGGGAGCCGCAGCGGCCGCGCGCTCTCCTCTCCGGTTTCGCTGACGGGTGGGACCCGCTTGTTAGCGGCGCCTTGTTCCTCATGCCGTGACCGAGCCGGAGACGAACTCCTCTTCAACCGAATCCACCTGAGTAATCTGGGATATCTATCCATAATCGTCACGTTTGGGGCTATAAGAGTGTGGCCGCGTTCCCCCTCATCTCTTTTTCCATCATAACTCTGAGCCGAACACCTTCAACTCGAGCTTAGGGAGTTGAAACCCCTAGGCTTCACTGCCTCCCATCGTCGGAGCTTGTCGTTCATCCCGCGCCCTTCTTCTCTGCATTGGTGAGCTTGCCATCTTCTTCTCTCCCTCCCCATGCTTTTCTTTTCGTCTGTGGTGCCCTAAATCTCTAGAACATAGAACTCCGGTGAGTTTTGCCGAAGCCGGCAATGGCGCCGCCGCCTTCCTGAGCTGCATCTCGTCTTTGGTTCGTTCCCGCCTCCCTATCCTACGTTGGTGAGTTCGCATTTAGCTTCTCATTCGATTGGTACCGGTCGTGAGCCGATTGATGGTCAAAATGCTAGAACCGAGGAGCTCCAGCAAGCTGCTTGCGTTAGCCATGGCAGCCACCGGCCGGAGTTGATGTAGATGGCCGGCTTCCTTTCTCTCTCTCTTGGGGTGAAGGGCAGCCGTTCATTCGTTGATCAACGGCTTAGATTAGAAGATACCCCTTCGCGGGGTAAAATTCATAAAGAGCCCCTGTGATTTTATGAATTAGAACCCGTGGTCCTTGGCGTAGTTCAGAAATTACGTTTCTTTGTTTTGAAAACATATTTCATCTCGGTAATTCAAAAATACGTTTTCTGATATTTACAGTTTTGCCACTTATCTTGTTTTGATCATAAAATCCCCGTTTTAACTCCGATTTGACCCGTTCAAGATGCGTTGGATTCGTATTTGCGAGCTCTACATGTTAGTGTAGCTGTACAGTAGGTTTGGAAATTTTAATTTTCGAGTTTATATTAAAGTAATTATTTATCTATATGAAATCTTAGAAAATTCATAACTTTTACGTTTTAAATCCGAATTTCGTGATCTTTACGTCTGTGTGATCGTAGTAACGTGTAGAAGAGTTTTACAAACTGTTTATACTGTTTTGCTATTGTTGGTGTACTGTTCTAACTATGTTTCTTTGTTTGCTTCGTGTATGATTGCTCGGATGATTGTGTGTTGATGCTTGGTGATCGAGTATAGAAGGTGAGCAGTTTCTTGACGATCAGGAGTATTATTTTGAGCTAGAACAACAGTATCATCAGGAAAGCTTTGATCAAGGCAAGTATAATATGGGACCATCCTTGTTGTCCTATTCACTGAAATTATCATACATATGCATGTGTCCTCCTTGACAACCTTAGAGATTATAACTTAGCGATTGATACCTTGATTCCTTGTCAACCTTGGGAATGCATTTGGGTAGCTACTACTAGTGCTGAATTATGAACAATGATCATGTAATTTGATTAATGGATTAGGCAACCAACCTTTAATGATGATTTTATTACTGTTGAAAAGGGGGCTAGAGCATGTGGGTTATTTTGATGCTCTGGTTTCTCTCCATAAGGACTTATCTGTACGTGATCATCCGGGACATACAGTACAGCTGTGAGGGCTATATGGCTATGGCTTTAGTTGTTTAAAGGACCTTTTCTAGCTTGTTAGTGATTACCTTAAATGACGTAAGAATGGCTTTGACACATTGGGTGTAAGACAACCTCTAGTCTATGAGTATAGCCGAGAAGGAATTGTGCCATTTGGAAAGGGGGGTTCCTACATCTACCTGCTGAGTGAATCTAATGGCCCTAACTTGTTAGACGAACCTCTAAGTGGCTTTATATGATTTCTGGTGTTTTGGGCCTAGCTATCCTAGGCATTTGGAAGGCATGACTCACAGTGAAAGTGTACACCTCTGCGCAGAGTTAAAAACTGATATACTAGCCGTGCCCACGGATACGGGCGGCCTTGGAACATCTACAGATAGATGATCACCATTGTTATATCATGCTTAATTACTGTTGTTATTATTATGCTCATGTTAATGCTATTCATTATCTTTATTACAATTGATCATTGGTTCATTAATGGGAAGTGGATTATCTTGATGCTACTCAATTGCTAAATATATGATGATTAAAAGCTAAACGCAGTAAAATAATGTCTAGCCTTTTGTGCCTCATGAACCCTGTGTTGTACTTGTTGAGTTCGACATGGACTCACCCTTACTATTTCCACCATAACAGATGAAGATTATGAAGATGATTATCGTAATGAGTACTAGTCTTGGTGTCAACCAGTCAAACGTGTCCCTGTGTTTGGAGTTTCCGCTGGAGATCTACTATTAGTTGCTACAATTTATTGTATAAGACTATGTGATAAATACTTATTCACTATGTAATAAGCACTGTGATGATACTATGTAATTTGTCTACTTATGTGTGCGATCATTTCCTGGGGCGCACATGAGTCTTTTATGCATCCTATTTTTGTCCTTAAAAATGGGTGTGACAGACTAGCAAAGATTTAGCTTAGGAGAGCTTGTTGACGGTAGTTATCATCCTATCACAAACCGTCAAGTTTATGCATAGAAATGGTTACCAATAGAAACTTAGGGGTTATTACTGACAATTTCCACGAGTTTTGGTGAATTATTATTTTCAGCAGGGATTTCCAGAGAGAATGAAAAGAGGATTAAATTGTCAAAAGACACGAAACTTAGCTGCGACGAAATATGCACCAGAAGACTCCAGAAGACATCAGAAAGCATGAGACCGAAGTGGAGGACCGGCAGCTGCCAGGTGGGGCCAGCCGGCCCCACCCTAGTGCCGCCCAGCCCCCACAGAGGGATTCCTCTACGCCCTTCAGAGACTTTCTCCACCGCCTCCTAGGATGCATCTCTACCGTTCATGAAGTCGGTTTGATCCAATGGCTGACGGTTCTTCCTCAGGGCTATAAATAAAGACCCAAACCCCCCTCCTGAAAGACATCATCACCTGATCATAAGTCAAGAGTAGTTCAGATATTAGAGTTTCCAGATATTAGATAGAGAAAGCTCTAGTTCTTCAATTTCCTAGTATAGGCTTTCTAGAGAATTTGGAGTAGAGTTGGGCGATTTGCTTAGTTCTTCAATTTCATGTTCGTCTGGAGATTTGGTAATTTTCCTTTGTATCTCATTTATGACTTTGTTCTATTTCAATATTATGTTCCTCTTTATTATGTTCTTAGTTTGTTCTAGTTAGTATTGGATATAGTATTATTTGATGATTTGCGTTTGCATATGTTCGTAGAGTACTTAATTCAGTTCACGCGAGAGTTAAGTGGATTTGATTATCTAAGGGTGGTGCTTAGATATGAAATTCTCCTACGAATGCCCGCTATGTGCCGGAAGGTGGTAGATCGTGTAGGTGACAGCTGTGTTGAGTCCTTTGCAGTCCATCCCCCGTATATAGATTAATTGGTAGAGCCCGATCTCAAAGGAGATGAAGACTATTTTTCTGATTCTCCCTAATTGATGTTCCTTATAATTTTGCCTTGATTCAGTTTTACTAGTAGATGAAGATATATATGCTAGAGTGAGCAACAAGACATAGTGTTTAGGAATAACTTAGGAATTCTTACTCTGACCGAATCTCTAGATTAGTCATACTACTTTTAATGAGTCTCTGCTTTCTATCTCTGGAATACCATTATCATGTTGAACTTATTTATCATTTATTCATCTTTTACTTGACTTAACCTTGCTAAAGTATAAGAGTGGTTGGTTTATCATAGGTCTGCACATTTATTTAGTCATATAAACATTTGCCTCATGGTCCTTCCTCTGGGATTAAAATAAATAAACGATACTCAGAATACTCTGGGTAAAATGCTACAATAGGTGATTTATCTGTGCGCTTGCGGATACTTATGTTTTAATATTATTTAGAGTTTTCAAGTGTAGTTACAATTACCAGTATTTTGAGCATCATGTTAGGGATAACAACTTAGTGCATAGTGATGTAAGAAATGTCAACACCGCACAAGTTTCATATCAGAAGTTTTTTGCAATATTTTTCAAGAGAAGACATAATGTTCCTCATATGGTACGCTCATGTTGTTCATATGGTGTCTAATTCCTCACTAAGGCACATTTTTGAAATTGCCTTCTCTTCCTAATTTTAATGGCTTATGTGGAGCTTTGAGTAGGATAAAAGATGTAGCATACTTACCTTGCATATATTGTATAGTTAAAGCTTGGATCCAAGGAGAGAAGTGTCATACACTTAAATCAAGATGTGCATGTGTGTAGAACATGGTATGGAAAAATATAATATTTCTTCATTTGATATGGTCTCTCTCTATATAACTTATTATTTTGAGACATGGCTATCATAATCATCATCATTTTTATTATTTTTTCCATTCATTAGCTTCATATGCTCATTATTTTTTTCAACATTTTGGACCTTCATGTATCCATACTTTTTTTCACTTTTGCATAGCCTTATATCTCATCTACTAAAACATGTTAGAAAGAGGTCACACTTTTTAGAGAATGGAGCATTTATTTTGGTGGAAATGAAAGGCATGTTTTTGCATACTTTTAGTATAGAGGCAACACATATATGTGGTGTGTACGTAATCTTAATCTTGGGAGCATGATAAGTCTCTCAAAAAGGGTCAACAAGACTTGACAAAATTCAGCACAAAGCAAGCAGCTTATGTAGAAAACTTATATCATATAAGATCATTGGTAACAAGAACATTAAGGTTTTCATAATTTTTCAAAGGTAAAACTCCGATTGTCATACTTGTTTGGAATAATATTATAGCAGCTCTTGTCTTTTCTATCTTATATCTCACAACAACTTAGACTTAGTTACAGCACTTGCATCTCACAAAGTTTTAGGTTCATGATGGTTTCATATGAGCTAACTATTCCAAACTTAGAGAAATACCAAGTTGTAAACTAGGCACTAGAGAAATATTAATAGAGCAACTATTCATCACTTTCAAGATGGGAAGAGATAAACATACATGAAACATATATAAAATAACGGAAAATATTTTTGGTGTTTTATCATATTTAGTTTTTTTATTAGAGTGATAGAAGAAAGAAATAAAACTATCCTCCAAATGCAAAAAAATACATCTTACCTTAGTGGGGGAGGGAACATCCCCCAAAGCTTGCCTTCTTCATTGTCCCAGTGGTGGTGGATACACTCCACGTTGCGCCTAGAGCGCCGCCCATTTATGGGTGTTATGTTCTTGGATGGCTAGGAGAAGTTGATGATTTTGGTCAACGCCGCCATAGATGACCCCTTGATCGATGCGCATCTCACCCATTTGGTTGGTGAGATGGGGTCAAGTCTTGTCACAAGTCACGATATTCCCTCTCTCATGTGGACGAGAAGGAAAATCGTGCTATTTGGGCACGTGCTGGTGGTGGCTAGCGTCTTCCGCTCAAGTTTGAAATCTGCATTGTGCTTGAGGTCTCCTCCTCTCTGAAAGCATCTAGGCCCCAAGCGTCTTCCGCTCAAGTTTGGCAATTGATGACAACGCTTTATTACCATGACTAACGTGTGTTTTGCAGAAACTTTGGTAAGTTAGGTCATGGAGGTTATAACTGCTTTGGGCACCATGGTATTCATGCCCCTTGATGGAAATCGTTTTGGTTTTCAAAAGAGTGACGTCAAGATTAAGGACGGTTAGTTCCGGATGACGAGGTGTTGAGATGCATTCGGAATAGTCATTAGGATCTTCGTTTTTCTCTTTTGGCCGTACTATAAAAGGGGGCATGAGTGGGTAGCTTGACCTAGGCGAGTTCTATGTTTAGGTGTGGTGCACACTTGTTAAACTTGGCGCTAGGCAGCTCTAGTATAGCTCAAAGTTCAGTTGGAAGCAACTTGGCTCAAGTTGCAACGCGTTTCGGATAGATTAGGGTGCTTTTCCCTTGACCGGACACGGTCTTCGGCATGACCGGACGCGTCCGGTCAGCTCAAATCCGCGGCTAGGGTTTCAGCGCTGACGACCGGACGTGGTCCTTGCGAGGACCGGATGCGGTGGTTAGAAGCCGACACGTGTCACTTGAGGGAAACACCCGATCGGACGCGACCTGGGTGTGATCGGCGCGTCCGGTCACAGTCCAGTAAGGTCCTGAGACGACCGGACGCGTCCGGTCATCACCGATCAGACGCGGTCGTGCGTCCGGTGTGATTTCAGTATGCTCCCTGCACGATCGGACGCGTCCGGTCACCCCTGACCGGCGCGTCCGGTCACTCAGTTGAAAATTCAGATTTCGACCGTTACGAGCGACCGGCGCGTCCGGTCACTTCGACCGGCGCGTCCGGTCAGCCCGTGTTTTGCTGAGTCAGCGGGTAACGGTTTGTTTCATCTGTGGGGTGTATAAATACATCCCCACCACCTCTTTTAGAGGTCTCTTGCTCTTTTGATCAGCTGAGAAAACCCTTTAGAGTGCAAGGGAGTGCAAGAGCTCTAGTGAGGATAGAGGTTTGAGAATCAAAGCTTGAGAGTTCCTCACTAGCGATTAGAGAGTAGCAAGTGTGCATCCACCTTCTCATTTGGGCTCGTTGTGGTCAAGTGAGAGTTCTAGCTTGTTACTCTTGGTGATCGCCATCACCTAGACGGCTTGGTGGTGATTGGGAGTTTGGTGATCATCCGCCGGAGCTTGTGGATGACCCAACTCATCTTGTGAGCGGTTTTGGGTGATTCACCGCGACGGAGTGTCGAAGAATCAACCCATAGAGAGCACTTGATCCTTGCGCGGATCAAGGGGGAGCTACACCCTTGCGCGGGTGCTCCAACGAGGACTAGTGGGGAGTGGCGACTCTCCGATACCTCGGAAAAACATCGCCGTGTTCCTTGCCCCTTACTTTCAAGCATTTACATTCTCGTATTTATATTCATTGCTTGATTTACTTTCCTAGAATTGCCATGCTAGACTAGGATTGGAAACTAGGGTGCAAAACTTTTTATCGGTAGAATCTCTAGGAACACAAGTAGGCACTAGGGGTGAATTCCGGCTTGTAGGATTTATTTCTTGCAATTAATTTTTAGAAAAGCCCAATTCACCCCCCCTCTTGGGCATCTTGATCCTTTCAATTGGTATCGGAGCCGTGTTGCTCCTAATTTAGGCTTTACCGCCTAGAGCAAGACGTCTAACGGGGAAGGACCACCTCCCACCTTTGAGGGGGATGATTTTCCATATTGGAAAATCCGCATGGAGGCGTATCTCGAAGCCATAGATGTTGGGTGTCTTAGAGCCGCAACCCAAGGGCTTCCCGCTATCAAGGATCCCGCAAACCCTATTGGTGACGAGGAGAAGTACGACCGGTGGAATGCAAAGGCCAAAAATGCACTCTACCGGGGCTTAGGCAAAGATATCTTCAATCGTGTGCGTAATGCAAAGAACGCTCATGAATTGTGGGAAAATCTTTGTGCTCTCCATGAGGGAACTAAGAGTGAGCGTGAGGAACGCTATCACATTGCTTTAAAGAAAATTAATTCTTTTGAGATGCTTCCCAAAGAAAGTGCTAATGACATGTACACTCGCTTGAATGTTCTTGTAGAGGACCTCAATGCTCTTGGGCTCACTCAAATGAGCCAATCGGATGTTGCAAGGAAGATCTTGAGTGTTCTTCCCATTGAGAAGTATGGTCACATTGTCACCGTGCTTCACCAAAGTGATCTTTCCACCGCAACACCGACACAAGTATTGGAGAAGATCAATGCTCATGAGATGTACATGCACATCACTCCAGAAGAGGGCTCATCATCTTCTAAGAAGAAAGACTTGGCCTTCAAAGCTAGCCATGACAAGAAGAAGAAGAAGGGCCAAGCCATGATGGTGCAAGAAAGCTCAAGTGAAAGTGATATCGATGATGAATCACTTGCACTCATGGTGAGAAAGACCACCAAGATGCTAAAGAAGCTCAACAAGAGTGGCATCAAGTTCGATGGCAAGAAAAAGAAATTCTTCACAAGTAGCAAAAGAAAGCCAATCTCGGAGATGAATTGCTACAATTGTGGTGAACTTGGCCACCTAGCTCATCAATGCCCTAGACCACCAAAAGACAAGTACAAGAACAAGAACAAGGGCAAGAAAAATGATTCAAGTGATGAAGAAGAAGAGAGGAAGAAAAACAAGCCATACAAGAAGAAGGATGGCAAGAAGAAGGAGTTCCATGAGAAGAAGAAGGGAGGAAAGGCATACATTGTTGGTGATTGGCTCACCGACATTGAATCATCTTGTGAGTCCTCCGAAGATGAAAGCAATGATGAGAAAGAGAAGGTTGCCGCTTTTGTGATGGGGCCATCATCTTCACCGACATCTTCATCACCACCTTCACCGCCTCCTTCACCATCATCGTCCACTACTCACCTATGCCTTATGGCCAAGGGTGAACGAAAGGTACAAAACCATGATAGTGATGATGATGATAGTGATAGTGATGATGAATATGATGCACCTTCTTATGATGAACTTGTAAAATTGTTGAACAAATACACTAAAATCATAAGAAGGACAAGAAATGAAAATGATGAACTTCAAAATGAAAATGAATCACTCTCATCAAAGCTTGAAAATGCTCAAAAGACTAGTGGTGAGCTTAGAGATCAAAATGAAGTTATGTCTTCTCATCTCAAGGAGCTCAAAACCTCTAATAAAGAGCTTAAAGATCAACATGATAAGCTTGAGAAGAAGCATGATGAGCTCATCACTAGACATAACTCTCTAAAAGAAAAATACACCACATTGAAAATTGACTATGATAGTCTTGTGGTTGCTAATGAACTTGCTCTTAAGACACATGATGCTACTAACAATGTTGTTAAGTGTGATATAGCTACATCATGTGATGACTTGATCATTGAAAGCATTGAGCAAGGTTCTAGTAGCAAAGGCAAGAGTGTGGTTGAGTCAAGCAACTATGATGATTATGCCAAGATCAAGTGTGAGAATGAGAAGCTTGCAAATGAGAACAAGAAGCTTAAAGGTTTGATAGCTCTTGAGAAGCAACCAACAAATGAGTCACTCATTGAAGAAAACAAAAAGCTCAAGCAAGAAAAAGAGCATCTCAAGACCGGTCTAAGCAAGTTCACAAGAGGTCAATATTTGCAAAGTGAGCTCCTCATGAACACTGTAATGAAGATGGATAGAAGTGGTATTGGGTACTTGGCAAATCAAGAGAAGAAGGCAAAAGCTCAACAACAACAAAGCAAGTCAAAGCCCAAGCCAAAGAGATGTGTTGAGTGTGGACAAGAAGGTCATTTTGCTCATGAATGCAAAACTCCACCACCACAACCCTTGCCCAAGCATGCTAGACCCTTTGCCTTCAATGCTCATTATATGCTAAGAAAAGATTCAAATGGAAAGATGAAAGTCATGTTTTTGGGTCCCCCAAACAAGAATAGGCCAAAGAAAATTTGGGTTGCCAAGTCACTAGTTGAGAAAGTCAAGGGCCCCTCTCAAGTTTGGGCCCCTAAACAAAAAGCTTGATCTCTTATGTGTAGGTGAACTACAAGACCGGTGGATCTCATTGGGTTATTGATAGTGGTTGCACTCAACATATGACCGGTGATCCTCGTATGTTCACCTCCATTGAAGAGAATGGGATATGTCAAGAGAAGATCACATTTGGGGATAACTCAAAGAGCAAAGTCAAGGGTATAGGCAAGATTGCAATATCAAATGATCACTCACTCTCAAATGTGCTCTATGTTGCTTCATTGAGTTTCAACTTATTATCCATTGGGCAACTTTGTGACCTTGGCTTCCAATGCTTGTTCACACCAAATGAAGTGGAAGTTTCAAAGATAGATGACAAGCAAGTGATATTCAAAGGCTTTAGATACAACAATCTCTATCTTGTTGACTTCACCTCCGAAGATGCAAATTTGATGACATGTTTGTTCACCAAGACTTCACTTGGTTGGCTTTGGCATAGGAGGCTTGCTCATGTTGGAATGAACACTCTCAACAAGCTATTGAAGAAAGAACTAGTGAGAGGATTGAAGGATGTGAAGTTTGAAAAGGACAAACCTTGTAGTGCATGTCAAGCGGGCAAACAAGTTGCAAACACTCATCCAACCAAAGCTTTCATGTCAACTTCAAGAGTGCTAGAACTTCTTCACATGGATTTGTTTGGGCCTACAACATACAAGAGCTTGGGTGGTAATCTCTATTGTCTTGTGATAGTGGATGACTACTCAAGGTACACATGGACTTTCTTCCTTCATGACAAATCCGAAGTGGCAAATTGCTTCAAGAAGTTTGCAAAGAGAGCTCAAAATGAATTTGAAGTCAAGATAAAGAAGATTAGAAGTGATAATGGCAAAGAGTTTGACAACACCAACATTGAAGCTTATTGTGATGAAATTGGAATCAAGCATGAGGTCTCTTCAACCTACACTCCTCAACAAAATGGTGTAGTTGAGAGAAAGAATCGGACTTTGATCACCCTTGCAAGAACAATGCTAGATGAGTACAACACTCCGGAGAAGTTGTGGGCCGAGGCAATCAACACCGCATGCTATGCTTCAAATCGCCTCTTCCTACAAAAGTTTCTTGGCAAGACCCCCTATGAGTTGCTTAATGGGAAGAAGTCGGACGTCTCATTCTTCCGGGTGTTTGGTTGCAAATGCTACATCTACAAGAAGCGTCAACACCTAGGGAAGTTTCAAAGACGTTGTGATATTGGTTTTCTTGTTGGTTACTCATCAAAGTCCAAAGCATATAGAGTATTTAACCATGCCACCGGTTTGGTTGAAGAAACATATGATGTGGAATTTGATGAATCTAACGGCTCCCAAGGAGCAATTGAGAATTGTGATGATGTAGGTGATGAACCCTTGAGGGAGGCCATGAAGAACATGCCCGTGGGAGACATCAAGCCAAAAGATGATGAAGACGATGTACAAATCATTGATCCACCATCTTCATCACGTGTGCCTCAAGATGATGACAAGAATGAGAGAGTTGAAAATGAAGACACTTATATCTCTCATGAACAAGCCGAGGCACAAGCTCAAGATGTTGATGCTCCCCATCCACCTCCTCAAGTGGTTGATAGAAGAAATTCACCTCTACTTCAAGCACATCCACAAGAACTCATCATAGGGCGTCCTACTAAGGGAGTAATGACTCAATCTCAAAAGCTTGCTTCTTTTGTTGAACATCACTCTTTTGTCTCTTGTGTTGAACCTAAGAATGTAGAAGAAGCTCTTCAAGATCTGGATTGGGTGAATGCCATGCATGAAGAATTGAACAACTTCACCCGCAATCAAGTATGGACACTTGAAGAGCATCCTAAAGGTGCAAGAGTCATTGGAACCAAGTGGGTGTTCTGAAACAAGCAAGATGACCAAAGCATAGTAGTGAGGAACAAGGCAAGACTAGTTGCAAAGGGGTTCTCTCAAGTTGAAGGCCTTGATTTTGGAGAGACCTTTGCACCCGTTGCAAGACTTGAAGCCATTCGTATCCTCCTTGCATATGCATCACATTATGATATGAAACTATATCAAATGGATGTGAAAAGTGCATTCTTAAATGGCTTTATAAATGAACTAGTCTATGTTAATCAACCTCCCGGGTTTGAAGACCCTAGATATCCTAATCATGTTTATAGGTTGTCCAAGGCGCTATATGGGCTCAAGCAAGCCCCTAGAGCGTGGTATGAGCGCCTCCGAGACTTCCTCATTGAGAAGGGCTTCACCATTGGGAAGGTCGACACCACACTATTCACCAAGAAGCTTAATGGGGAGATCTTCATTTGTCAAGTGTATGTTGATGATATCATCTTCGGATCAACAAATAAAGATTATTGCAAAGAATTTGGTGAATTGATGTCGAAGGAGTTCGAGATGTCAATGATTGGTGAGCTCACATTCTTCCTTGGTTTTCAAGTCAAGCAAATGAGAGAAGGGATTTTCATCTCTCAAGAAAAGTATACCAAGGATCTTCTCAAAAGATTCAAGATGGAAGAATGCAAACCAATCAAGACCCCAATGCCATCTAATGGACATCTCGACCTAGATGAGGGAGGTAAACCGGTTGATCAAACTCTCTACCGTTCTATGATTGGTAGCTTATTATACCTTACCGCATCTAAGCCCGATATCATGTTTAGTGTGTGCATGTGTGCTCGCTTTCAAGCGTGCCCTAAAGAACCTCACTTAAGTGCCGTAAAAAGAATCCTAAGATATCTTAAGCACACCCTAAGCATTGGTCTTTGGTATCCCAAAGGAGCTAGATTCCAACTAGTTGGCTATTCCGATTCGGATTATGCCGGTTGCAAAATTGATAGAAAAAGCACATCCGGAGGGTGCCATTTGCTTGGGAGATCCTTAGTATCTTGGTCATCTAAAAAGCAAAATAGTGTGGCTTTGTCCACCGCCGAGGCGGAATACATTGCCGCGGGGGCTTGTTGTGCACAAATCTTATATATGAAACAAACCCTCCTAGACTATGGAATTGTTCTTGAAAAGGTGCCACTTTTATGTGACAATGAAAGTGCCATTAAAATTGCTAACAATCCGGTACAACACTCTCGCACCAAGCACATTGATATCCGCCATCACTTTCTAAGAGATCACGTTGCTAAAAATGACATATCACTAGAAGGTGTAAGAAGTGAAAATCAATTAGCGGATATCTTCACTAAACCTTTGGATGAGGCCACCTTTTGTAGGTTAAGAAGTGAACTCAATGTGCTTGATTCGAGCAACTTTAAAAAATGAGCGTGTGTTGTCCCTTGCATTGCATTGTATTATATGCCATGTTTATTTTATCGCAATGCATTTAGGGTTTGGCTAACACGGTTACGATAACCCTCCTTTGGAGGAGTGAAGAAGCCTAACCGTGGATCAAACTTGACAAGCAACCTAGCTTTACTTTCTTGTATTGCATTGCATATGCATGGTTGTTCGTTTGTCGTTTCTTTTCGGTTTAGCTTTGAGCAACCTCTGTGTTCGTCCATGGATAGAGAGAGCATTTTGACGCTCCTAAAGGTCCAAAAACTCTATTGCATGGCCATACGTTGCTCCTCGGGTGTTTATTGCCTATTTTCTTAAAAATAATACTAGCCTAAGGCAAACTATTTTGAAAAACTTGAGGGTTTGAGTGAGGTCACTCATATCAGGTTCCAATTGGTGTTTATTTGTGTCTCTTTGAATTGGAACTTGATTGGGAGAAGTCGTGTCGGAGTTTGGAACGAAGAAGGGCGAAAAACAGCGACCGGACGCTGCACCAGACGCAGTGATGCTTCACCACCGCGTCCGGTCCCGGCGTCCACCAGCGCGTCCGGTCATCCAGAAGACCAACTCTAGATCTAGTGACCGGACGCTGCACCGGACGCGCCTCTGTTGACCACCGCGTCCGGTCCCGGTTACCACCACCGCGTCCGGTCATTCGCGATGAATTCCCGAGTTCCCCTCGATCGGACTCTGACCGCGTCCGGTCAGTCCTAACCGGACGCGTCCGGTCGCTCCAAGAGCTTACTAGAGTGTGACCGGACGCTGCACCACCGCGTCCGGTCATAACGACCACCGCGTCCGGTCATCGCGCGTCGAGCGGATCTAACCCCTTCATAAAACCGTTCGTCCTCGGCCGGTTATTTTCAATCTTGTCCGCGATTTCGCCGCCGTAGCCCTAACCCGCCGTCTCGCCGCCTTTTTCGCCGGAGCCGCGCGCCTTGCTGTCTCCTCACCTCCGGCGAGCCCTGCCGAGTCCCCGCCACGCCTCCTCGCCCGCACTGCCCGCGCGCGTTGCTGCCCAGCCGCGCCAGCGCCTCTTCCGCTGCTAGCCGCGCGCCACCGCCGCCTTTTCACCTCACGCCGCCGGTAAGCCGATTTCCACCGCCGTGAGCCTCGCCGGTCCTCCACAGCAGCAGCCGCGAGCCCCTGAGCTCAGCCTCCACTCTAGCTCCCCAAAATCCATCCTTCGGCCGAGCCCATCCACTAGGGTTTGCCCTAACCCTAGCTCGAGGTGAAGAACTCGTTCGTTTTCACTAAATTTTATTCAATTCCGTCATTAGGGCTTACCATTGACCGTAACTTTCCATTGCTTATCATCGACTCGGTCCTTTCAGAGCTCGTTCGATGAATTTAGGGAATCTCGCGATCTAGGTCACCTCATCTTGTCACCGTCTTCTCGTCGATCCGAGGTAGCTTTGCGTTTTGATTCATATCTTATCTTACATGCTTGCTATCTCTAGGGTTTCGTACCTTTTAGTTATATATGTTGCTTATAGTAGATCCCTCTATTCCGTCATTGCAGCGAGTTTGTCGGTGTGTCAAGGTGAAATCAGTTTGCTGAATCCGAGGCCAAGCCTGCGGATACGGATTGAGGCCAAGCCTCTCGAGTGACAGTTCACCATCTTACAGAGGTTTTCAGTCAGTTTGTCAGCATGGTGCGTTGCAAGAACACCGGTGGTGCTCCTGGTGACGGGGACGACAGTCCTCCTCGTCGGTCTGAGATTGCGCGTGGGAAGCGCATCAAAATCATGGCCCGAAAGAAGAAGAAGACACTTACCGATGCAGAGATTGCTCAGGGCGTTGCAGATGCAGCAGAGCAGGCAGAGAGGGGTGGCAGGAGCAGTGGCATACGCATAGGCGAGCGTCGCTTTCATCTTGAAGGTCGACAGCTTGGGACTGAGGCCACTGAGGGTACAGAGGATACTGGAGCTACAGAGGGTATGTCAGTTGATCCACCTACAGAGGCTACAGAGGCTCCACAGGCTCCAGAGGCTACAGAGGATATAGAGGAGCAGCCAGCTCAGTCTCCACCGCGTCGCCGCTCCACGCGCGCACGTACTCAGGTGACTCCTAGGCCAGAGGGCCAGCGTCGTGGAGCACGTCCTCCTCCCAGAGCTAGAGGTTTACCCCCGGTCGAGCACTTTGACCTGAGGGGTGCTACTGCACATCAGGTGCAAGGGTTGAGGTTCGTGGAGGTCAGTCGGTGGTTCCCACCTCAGAGGGATCACAGAGCTTCAGAGGGTTTCTATACTCCACTCCAGGAGGATTTCTACAGAGCTCTAGTTGACAGCGGTATTGCTTTTCGACCACAGAGGGTCTGTCGGCTTGAGTCACTGGTAGAGGTTGTGGGAGAGCAGCTTCGTCCGCACCTGTCCTTTCTGCTAGGCTTGTCAGATCTTCTTGGACGGACAGGTGCATACTGCGGCACATGGGTCAGAGAGTTTTATGCTTCACTGTGGATTGATCCTGCCCATGAGTTCATTCACTTTGCATTCCGAGGCCGCGATCACAGACTATACAGCACTAGAGTGCGGGAGATTCTCAGACTCCCAGCTTCCGACACGAAGATACATCAGTTGTGCTTTGGTCAGACTCCTCCACCGAGACGCCCTCACGGCGGGACAGTGCCTCCTACAGACTTGGTTCGACCCTGCTTCCGTGAGCCTTTTGGCGAAGGGTCTCGTCGCACGCCTGCCAGCCTGACACCACTTGCCAGAGTTCTGGATGCTATAGTCAGACGCACTCTTCTTCCCAGACTTGGCTACAGAGAGGGACTGACTCGGATGCAGCTATGGGTTGTTCACCACCTCCTCTCACAGACATAGTTTGACATTTGGGATCTCATACTTAGTGAGATGGAGGACACCATAGCTGAGGGCTTCAAGGGAAATCGTCAGCTGCCCTATGCACACTAGATCTGCTTCATCATTAGATCATCCATTCAGCTTCCAACAGAGATCCGAGCTGAGATATCAGATACTACTACTGATTTTCCTGAGTATGATATCCGGCAGCTTTGGGCTTTAGTCACTAGAGATCAGGCCCCCGTGCCAGGACAGCGTGAGCGACCTGAGGTTCCTGAGATAGCAGCTGAGCAGGACGCCACAGTTGATGAGCTTGCTGAGGCAGAGCTTGCCGATCTTGATGCTCAGCCTGCTGATCTTCCTGAGGATGTGACATCTGACAGCACTGATGAGGACTACCAGCCCATCCCTAGGTACTGGTCTCCTCGGTCTCACGACCACGAGGCCGGTGGCTCTGGTTCAGCCTCCCGCTCAGACCCAGCCATGGTGGCTATACTTGAGAGGCTGACCCAGGCACAGGAGCAGCAGCAGCAGCAGATACAGCGACAGGCTCAGGACACAGCTGCAGCACTTGCACAGATACAGGCTCGTCAGGACGAGTTTCAGCGTTAGCAGCTTGAGATCCAGAGGCAGCAGGTTGAGATGCAGCGACAGCAGTACGAGATACAGCGACAGAGTGCAGCTAGTCAGCAGCAGTATTTGGACCTTCTGCGCCATCTAGTTACTGTTAGGGTTCCTCCGCCTGCTTCTATCCTGACTCATGCTTTACAGTCCAGTGGTCCGTCGAGTCAGGGACAGCCGAGCTTCCAGTTCACATCTCCACAGCAGCAGGTTCCCCAGTCGTTCCAGTCCCCGAGTTTCACTCCTATTCACACGGGGTTTACACCTTCAGACCAGCCTCGCCCTCACCTCCTGACAGGCACACCAATCAGTGACTACAGTGCTACCTATAGCGAGTTGACTGGTCAGCCGACACCCTCGCACACTACTACATTTGCTACTTCTTCAGGGTTGTCAGCTCCCGAGACAGCTATTCCTCCAGTGACAGGGACCGGTACTACAGAGACTATTCCTTCATCAGTTGCCTCGACAGATCCCCCAGCTATTGGTTCGCTACAGGCTCAGGTCACACAGACGGATCCTCTTGTTGCTTCTACGACAGTACCTGTTCCTGCTGATCAGACTCAGACCGCTTCACAGCCACGTGCTTCTTCAGAGGGTCAGCCAGATAGCTCAAATTCCGAGGGTGATTCTCTGCACTTCGTGATTACTCCGCGCACCTCGACACCCGACATGACTCCATCTGTCCCCCCGTCAGATCCTTAGATTTGCTTTTTGGCGCTTGATGCCAAAGGGGGAGAGAGAGTAGTTTCAGGGGGAGTTTTGTTAGAGGGTTTTCGTTCTTAGTTGTGTGCTACATTCATGCATCATGTTTACTTTTCAGTCATTGCATTCGTGTGACATGTCGTCGTGTGATAAACTTTGAGTCTAATGTTTTATCTAGTCACTGTGTTAATTAATGTCACCGTTTTAGTTATAGCTCTAAGGTTGTGCTTCCGTGCCTTACTCCGATTTCTTATGAGCTATATCCTTATGTGTACTAACGCTTTTTGTCTTATCTTATGAGTACACTCTTTTGGCTTGGGGCACATAAGCAATTCCTAACCCTTTTGTGCTTATTGTTTTTTGCTTATGTGAACCAAGCATGCTCGAAAACCTCAACTCCAATCCTTTGAATCTTAGTGTTGTCATCAATCACCAAAAAGGGGGAGATTGAAAGCATCTAGGCCCCAAGGTTTGGTTTCGGCAATTGATGACAACGCTTTATTACCATGACTAACGTGTGTTTTGCAGAAACTTTGGTAAGTTAGGTCATGGAGGTTATAACTGCTTTGGGCACCATGGTATTCATGCCCCTTGATGGAAATCGTTTCGGTTTTCAAAAGAGTGACGTCAAGATTAAGGACGGTTAGTTCCGGATGACGAGGTGTTGAGATGCATTCGGAATAGTCGTTAGGATCTTCGTTTTTCTCTTTTGGCCGTATTATAAAGGGGGGCATGAGCGGGTAGCTTGACCTAGGCGAGTTCTATGTTTAGGTGTGGTGCACACTTGTTAAACTTGGCGCTAGGCAGCTCTAGTATAGCTCAAAGTTTAGTTGGAAGCAACTTGGCTCAAGTTGCAACGCGTTTCGGATAGATTAGGGTGCTTTTCCCTTGACCGGACGTGGTCTTCGGCATGACCGGACGTGTCCGGTCAGCTCAAATCCGCGGCTAGGGTTTCAGCGCTGACGACCGGACGCGGTGGTCAGAAGCCGACACGTGTCACTTGAGGGAAACACCCGATCGGACGCGACCTAGGTGTGATCGACGCGTCCGGTCACAGTCCAGTAAGGTCCTGAGACGACCGAACGCGTCCGGTCATCACCGATCGGACGCGGTCACACGTCCGGTGCGATTTCAATATGCTCCCTGCACGATCGGACGCGTCCGGTCACCCCTGACCGGCGCGTCCGGTCACTCAGTTGAAAATTCAGATTTCGACCGTTACGAGCGACCGGCGCGTCCGGTCACTTCGACCGGCGCGTCCGGTCAACCCGTGTTTTGCTGAGTCAGCGGGTAACGGTTCGTTTCGTCTGTGGGGTGTATAAATACATCCCCACCACCTCTTTTAGAGGTCTCTTGCTCTTTTGATCAGCTGAGAAAACCCTTTAGAGTGCAAGGGAGTGCAAGAGCTCTAGTGAGGATAGAGGTTTGAGAATCAAAGCTTGAGAGTTCCTCACTAGCGATTAGAGAGTAGCATGTGTGCATCCACCTTCTCATTTGGGCTCGTTGTGGTCAAGTGAGAGTTCTAGCTTGTTACTCTTGGTGATCGCCATCACCTAGACGGCTTGGTGGTGATTGGGAGTTTGGTGATCATCCGGCGGAGCTTGTGGATGACCCAACTCATCTTGTGAGCGGTTTTGGGTGATTCACCGTGACGGAGTGTCGAAGAATCAACCCGTAGAGAGCACTTGATCCTTGTGTGGATCAAGGGGGAGCTACACCCTTGCGCGGGTGCTCCAACGAGGACTAGTGGGGAGTGGCGACTCTCCGATACCTCGGAAAAACATCGTCGTGTTCCTTGCCCCTTACTTTCAAGCATTTACATTCTCGTATTTACATTCATTGCTTGATTTACTTTCCTAGAATTGCCATGCTAGACTAGGATTGGAAACTAGGGTGCAAAACTTTTTATCGGTAGAATCTCTAGGAACACAAGTAGGCACTAGGGGTGAATTCCGGCTTGTAGGATTTATTTCTTGCAATTAATTTTTAGAAAAGCCCAATTCACCCCCCCTCTTGGGCATCTTGATCCTTTCACTCTCTATTGTCGTTGTTATCGCTCCTCGTGATGTGCTGCCTTGTTCGAATTGTGTGGCTTACGTCATGATGCGCCTCACCTGTCGTCCTATATTTGTACCTACAAAGCTCCTACGCCTAGTTTCTTGGTCCAAATCAAACGTTAGTTGGTGGATCCTACACAGCCGGAGTCTCTCACAGGGTAGAGGGACTCTAGCTGCATGGCCACGATAAATCATGACCACAGAATTATTTGGACCCTTTATTAACATGTGAGCTTGAATAAAATATTCTATTGTTTGCTCCTGGGTGTGTTTATATATTGCACGGAACTATCAAGTAGGGGTAAGTCTAGTAATTATTGACGTGAAGTCAATTGGTCCAATCCTTTTCGAAGCAATTTACCAATGAGCCACCATGGCCTTGACAGGTGAGACATGAATTTTATGTACCATGGCATAAAGCAGCCTTAAATTATCATTTCTAACAATCCTTACGTCACCAACGATGCAAGAAGAGCAAGGTGGGGTTATGAATGTCATTGTCCATGGGTATTCACAATCATTAAGACCAGTTATGAAATGCCAAAATTGAAGTCTATTAAACCCACTGGTGGCATGTTCAAGATCAATGGGTATCCACTTGATGCTTCCCGTCAAGAGAGGAGAGAGAATTCAGAAAGGGAGCAGAATATTGACATGTGGGGCACAGTGCCACGTAACGCTGAATGAAGCCACAGTCAGAACCACGTAATCCCAAGCAGAAAAAATAGAAAAAAAATGGATACTCCGTTATCCAGGCCTCAGTGCACTTAGGCCCACTGATGACGGTCCATTACAATGCATAGCCTGGCCTAATTTCATAGGCCACACAGCCCACATGGACCTTCGAAATGCCCGTCACTTCACACGGCCCATCTCATCCGTCGAGCGCAAAGGTTTTTGCCCTGGTTCTGCTAAAAAAAAGGTTTTTGCCCTGGCTCCACTGTCAGCTCGCGCGCTTCGCCGCTGGGACCCCCCGGCTGCTGCCGCACGCCGTATTCTCCGCTGTCGCGCTCCCGACTTCCCCGCACGCCCGCCTACTCCTTGCCCATCAAGGCGCTCGCCACCGCGGACGGCGGGCCTCACACGTCATCAAGTTTGGGTTCATTGGGGACACTTTGGGTGCGTTTGATGTGGAGCCACAGGGTGGCTGGGCCGGTTGGCCTGGCCCTGGCCAGCCGCGGCTTGGTCACGGCAAAAAAGAAGGCCTTGTTTGATTCATGTTCCAAGTCGTGCTAGCCCAGCCAGTCCAACGTTTGATTTCATTGTCAGAGCCAGTCTCAACAACCAACTACCTCCAACTACCAAAAGGAGATCCTGTTTGATTTAGGCCTGGTTCGGCAGTTGCCACCAGCCAAGATTGGCAAGATCAAGAGCAGCACAACAATTGAGTAATAGAAACAATAACAAAAAATTGATATAGTTGGCCAAAGATAACATTGCGATAACAATTTAGCCTCAGACTAATTTGTTATTAACCATGGAGTCATAGGTGCTTAATTTGTACAGAGATCGAACCAACTTTGGTCAAATAACAGTTCAAAGAACACAAAACAACAACATTTGTTCAACATCACAAAAGAGCAAGGCATCAGAGATGGAATTACAACAGCAACTCTTCCACCATCTAGTTGTAGTCATCATAGGCATAGGTGTATGAACAACCACAAACCTACCAGCAAGATAGCCACACAGATGATCAACACAACCTTAGAGCATCCATGGTTACCCGCACCAGTAGAAGCAGCAACATGGTTTGGAGAACCAAGTAGAGGGACTGCATCATGAGGGTTGGGTTCAGGTTCTCCAAGATTGGGATTAACATCCCTCTTTACCGCCTCAAATTCCCTAACAGCCTCCTCGTAAGTGCTATATTTCTGGTATATAGCATTCCTTACCCCGAGTACATGCTTACCGCACTCATGCCAACTCAAATAAATCCCAGCTGCTCTCCCATTGAAAATGACATAGTAACCTACCATTTCTGTAAGTGAATAACAGTTCAGTCTCCTCAATATTTCAATAATGAAATAAGTGAACAACAGTTTAGCCTCAGTAGTAGACATCATTGGCATAAGAGAAAAGGTTGGCCTCAGCTATTTGATTTGCTGCTACAATCATATAATCTTGTCATTGGTGGCTGATTAAGACATCAAAAGAAGAAAACATGCAAACTCACGGCACCCATGGAATGTTCCAGCCTCAGTCACTGTCTGCCGTCAACTTGGGTGTGACCCAAATGTTGCTGATCAGTGGATGATGCTAGAACATTTGATGAGTAACATGATAAAACCAACAAGAACAACAAATAGAAAGACAAAGACAGCCACCTCAATTTTATAATTTGCATCATTGGCCTTTATCAAACTTCCAAACTGTGCAGCAAACAAATACCAAAATTTAAGTTGCAAGCAGGAATTAAATAAAAATGCCAACAAAGGCTTCAAATTGTGCATTACAATAACAAGTTCAGCCCAACATCACAGGGCTCAAATGGTGTTCTCAGTACCCATCTCACAGTTATCCACCCTCCCAGATAAGAGTACCCAAAAGAAAATAGGTTAGAATCAGCCTATCAACCTGTACAAAAGCCTACAGTAAAGTGTGTCTATCTGTAGTCAAAAGATGAGAGCTGTGAGGAAGGTGGAGGAACTATACATCTCAACAGTCAACCCCCTTATTCCTTGCTGTCCAATGTTGGACAAGAACTACACATAGTAGTTCTTAGCAAGGTAGGTCCTCAGCCAAATGTCCCTGTGGGCTGTTGACATACTAACAAAGCCCCTGCCAAGGGCCTTGTTTTCCAACAGGTAAGTATAGGCAACAATGAGAGCTTCAGTGGTGAAGCCCTGCATCTCCATCATAGCAAGGTAAAGGTCTGGATCCACATGTGCAGGACCAGTCTCCCTAAGTGCATTAGCTACATCTCTCACATCATCTGTCATGTTAGTCATCATAATCATCTCATCATCTGTGAAGATGGTTCTCTTCCTCTTGCTACCAACTGAGGGGGTTAGCACTTCAGTTGACTTGCTGCCATCCCCCAAATCAAAGCTTGTTTTGGCATCTGCAGCACCTTGGTAGTCACAGCTCTCAATCTTAGCAGCTACGCTATTAGCATGGTTAACCCCAAGTGGCTCACTAGAACCTAGGGCAAACCTACCAGTAGCCATGGAGCTACCAAAGATGGTCTCCATCTCAGTGTAGAATCTGATTGGAGTGTTCAGAAATTCAGCATCCTTAGGGTGGTCCTGCAGTGGGTTGTGCTTAATTAAACCACACAATAATGAAATAAAAATGTGGGTACAGTGAAGTAGGCTATAGTCTCTACCTTGCAGTGCCCTAAGTAGTGATCAGTTTCAAGCATGATGGCTTTGGTAGTGTCATCCCAAATGGCCCCACTAAGGTCTTTCAACTTGGCCACCTTAGCCCACTTCTGCCTCCACTTCCTCAAGTGATTATACACTTGAGTTGGGCTCACAACCTCACCACTATACTCTAGCAAAGCCTTTGCCACAGAGTTGACATCTTTGTCCTTAAAGCACTTGTTAGCCCTGGTACCATCACCTATTATCTGGGCCATCCTTCTAAGCACAAACCCAGAAGTGTTGTTATTCCACCTCATGGGTGGCCTAGCAGCACCTACACCCCCTGGTTGTCCCCAGCATCAGCAACAACATCAACCACCTCAGGTGCAACACCACCAGCCCCAACTGCTGGTGCAGCTTGATGAGCCATCTCAGCATCACTCATAAACCCAGCCATCCTAATTTGGTAACCGGTCCACATGAGGAAGAATATAAGGGAAATGGACAACAACAATCATGAACACAAGTAATAATAGTACAATAATTTGGTCTCAACCATGTTCAACAAAGAGAAGACAGCATTGAAATAAAACAAATTGGTCTCAGTCATGTCCAGCAATCATCAGGAATTAAACATGGCAGCACATCACATGAGTTCCATGTCCAGGGTCTACAAACTGAAATTATAAAAGAATTGAATGCATAAATTAAATCCTAGCAGGTCCCCTCCCAGCCCACATTGCATTGCAAATGGTATCCCTTTTTTCAGTCATCACTATGGAGTCCTGGGCCAGCTCATGCTGTGATTCATGAGGATCAGGTGTTCTGCCTACAAAGCCATCCTCAATGGGGACAATGTCATCAACTCCAAACCCAAGAATCCAGTTATGGAGAATGCAACAGGCAAGTACTAGCTTCACTTGTGTCTTGTAGGTATGGAAAGGTTTGTTGTCTAGGATACGAAATCTTTCCTTCAAAGCACCAAAAGCCCTCTCCACTGTCACCCTGAGGCATGAATGCCTTAGGTTGAACAGTTCTCTTGCATTGGTAGGATAGTTGCGGTTCCCATATTCTGACAAGTGGTACCTAACCCCCTATAGGGAGGAAGGAAACCAATGCGACAACCATAGCCAGCATCTACAAGGTAGTACTTCCCTACAAGTGGACCAAATACAAACTACAGTGAAGGTGTGTCATAAGTTAATGGACAGTAGTGTAAGCACTAATGACTTCAATTACCTTCAGGCACTACGAATCCATCAGCCCTCTGAATTGCATCTGCTAAAATCAGTGCATCATGGGCAGACCCCTCCCAACCAGCAAGGACATAGGTGAACTTCAAATCAAAGTCTACAGCAGCCATCACATTTTGTGTGGGGCTCTTGTGTCTACCCCTAAAAGCCTGTTGGATGTTCCTAGGAACTCTTGCAAGGATATGTGTGCCATCAATAACACCAACACAGTCCTAGAAATGTTTAGGATAGTTTATAAGTGCATTTGTATGAATTTGTACAGTCCATTACATAATATTATGGTGGACAAGTACCTGCAGATAGGGGTGCCACCTTGGGCTACCAACAATTTTGGGGTGGGTGGTGGTGCTTGGTGGCCTGATCATTTCACTTCTGAGCTCACCAATAGCATATAGCACCTGGTGGAACACTCTGCTCACAGTTTCAAGTGACCTCCTAAAGGATTGGTGAACCACCCTGAACCTCTGGTTGTGACCCACAACATGGAGAAACATGGCAACTTGTTCCTCCACAGAACACCCACTAGTTTCTTTGACAAGGCCTCTAGTTCTAAAGAGGTTGGAAAGAGCAAAAAAAAGGTGCTCTTTTCATACGCAGCATGGCCAGACACTCTGCATCAGTGCTATTGAAGATCATTTGGAGGGTTGACAGTCTGTGCTGCTGGGATAAGGACCTAGGACCATAGGGGGAAGGCTCAAGGTGGAACCTAATCCTTCTCAGCCTACTAACAATAAAGGTAAACATGACCACAACCAGGGCAGATGCTTGCCTAACCATCATTTGACGGTGTTCAGTTGGAGCCATCTACATGCATTTAAACATTAATTCAGCTTAAGTAAACCTTGGCTGGCTTCAACATGCAATTGCAGTTCATGTTCATCAAATCAAATCAAACAGCACGGCTGCATAAACACATATGCCTCGACACAATCATCATTGACCAGAAAAATAAGCAAGATTTCAGCATACACTGGACATTTTCATCATACACTGTATCAGATTCGTAGCTACCAATATGCAAAAATGTATCCATGAAGCAAATCCAGAATAAGAACAGGAAGAAATACATCAAATACTCATGTAATCATTCTGCATGGACAAATCGAAAATCAACAAGCGAAATAGCAAACCCTAGAACAAGAACATAAGGGGATTTGGGGGGATTTCACCTCGGGGACCTCGACGGAGAGTGGAAGAAGCAGAAGACGGAGATGAAGCAGGCGCGGTGGAAGAAGAAGCAGATCCGCAACGGGATGATGCAGATCCACCCCAACCGAGTCCAGCCGACCAGCACCGAAGGAAGAAGACGAAGGAGGAAGATGACCCCGTCCACGGAGCCCGGCACCAGACAAAGCAGCACCACCGCAACCACGCGGATCTGGTCCGCCGGAACGGAGATGGAGACCAGCGAGGAAGCAAAACGCCGCGCCGCACCACCACAGCACAGACGCTGCCGGTAACTCAACACGAAGGGAGGGAGCTGGGAGGAAAGGAAGGCAAGAGTGGAGGGAGGATTTATAGACAGGGGATTTCGGCCATTGGAGAGCGCGGGAGGAAGATTCACGGTTCCCGCGCGCGCCCGCGAGAGCTCGCGAAAGCCGCCGCCGCCGCGCCCAAATCGCCCGCGCCAGGACGTGAACGAGCCTGGCCGAAAAACAACGAACCCTAGGAGCGTTTCCAGGGAGACAGGAGAGAGAGAGGGTTTTGCACGCCGAGAGCCTGGCTGGACAATGGGCCAACGAAATCAAACATTGTAGGCTGCAGCTGGAGGGCGCCGGCCACCCCAGGGGCCCTATATCAAACGCGCCCTTTGTATGGGGCAACGCTGATCGAACCTCTGCTCCAAGAACGGTGGGCTCTCGGACGACAGGAAGGTGTTCGACGAAATGCGAGCATGGGACGTCGCGTCCTGGAACACGGCCATGGTCGCAGTGGTGCGGCAGGAGGAAGTGGCCGCGACCGGCGCTGGTACTTTCCCAACATGGAGACAGACGAATGTGGTCATGGCCTATGGGGCATTGGGGCTCCCTGCCGACTGCACATAACAGGCGGTGGTGAACGAGCTGAGCAACCTGCAACCCACAAATGCAGGGAACTACGCTGTTCTGTCAAACATCTATGTGGAGGCTGCCTAGTGCAACGACATGGCGAAGGCAAGGGTGGGTGCAGATGAAAGGAACAGCGTCTCAGAAAACAGTAGGCTCAAGTTGGATAGAAATCGATGAAGTGAGTTCATTCACATTTGGGGAACAGAAAGCACCATGGATCTGAGATAGTCCATAGACTGAGTTCGCATGTCAAGAGCGTTGGCCGAGTTCAAGCAGATCAAAACTCCTTGTGCAATGAGTGTAATACTGCAAATGCTTCACAAGGTGATTTGCCTTGCAGTTGCGAGGCAGGCCACACAGTTTGATGGAAGCAAGGACCAGCTACAGTAAGGCATGTTTAGTTTCCAAAATTTTGCAAAATTTTTCAAGATTCCCCGTCACATCGAATTTCTAGACACATGCATCAAGCATTAAATATAGATAAAAAATAAAACTAATTACACAGTTAGAAGAAATTCACGAGACGAATTTTTTAAGCCTAATTAGACCATGATTAGACACTATTTGCTAAAGAACAACGAAAATGCTACAGTACCATTTTCTAAAAAATTTCACGAACTAAACGTGCCCTGACTATGGCGCTGCCCTGTCAGGGAGACGCTGTGGCATGGTACAGAAGTTTCCATGATGGTCCTGATTTCTGAACGCCCAGAGGCGCGTTCGTTCGTTCAACCATTTTATCAGCGTAGTATAGCAGTCCTGCCATCGGCTTTGCTCTGTTAATCTGCCACCGTGACGAAAGCTGGTGACGCGAGGCACAGTCAAAATACTGGCAGTACAGTGATAAGTTGGTCAGTCAGATGGTTGGCATTTCTCAACATCTGCACTTGTGCCATCATTTGATCTATAGAAGGTGAGAAGATAGTTGGCAACTTGGCATTTCTCAACGAGTGCCATCATTTAGAACTTCAGTGTCTTCTCAAAATGCAAAGGTGAGAGAACTGAGCAGGCAGTAGATTCAGCAAAGACAGTTTTGTGTTTGTTTCGGCTGTGACTGGGTACTGTGGGTGTATTCAATTGCTTCAAACTTCCAAAAATTTTACAAGATTTCCCGTCACATCGAATCTTTGACGTATGCATGGAGCATTAAATATAGGTAAAAAAATAACTAATTACACAGTTTGGTTGTAAATCACGAGACGAATGTTTAGAACCTAATTAGTCCATGATTAGACACTAATTGCTAAATACAGACAAAAGAGTTACTGTGCTTCCAAAAAATTTACAGGACCAACTAAACACACCCCGTGACAGCATAGTTGATTGTAGGAGTACATTGGAAGACGAAGGGCAGAGATTATTTCGAATGAAGTCTGAATAGGGGGGCAACTGAAGCTGGGAAAGTGTTTTGATCTTATGGGCGAAATCAAAGGGTCCGGGCTTGCCTACACCCTTGGCGTTTTGTGGTTTATTGGCCTACTAGACTAGTGCTATGGATACATACATACTGTGGAAGCTCAATTCTGTGTTCCCGTGTTGCTACGCGTGCAAGTTGCAACACGATATTCCTTCTTGCTAACGCCTGGGGGGCCAATCGTTACTTTTGGGAGGCATCTTTGAGGCTGGACATGAGGATATATGTACCTAATCTGAATATCTTACCCCTTGTTTAGTTCCCCCAATTCTCCCTCAAATTCTACTATAAAAAAAAAATTCACCGTCACATCAAAATGTCGGCAAATGCATGGAATACTAAATGTTGATGAAATCAAAAACTAATTGCACAGTTTTGTTGTACTTTGCGAGACGAACATTTTAAGCCTAGTTAGTCAAAATTTGGATAATTTTTACCAAATACAAACGAAATGCTACAGGAATTCTGATACAGTGTTTTTCTCCCCAATTCACTGAACTAAACGAGGCCTTATGTTATCTACTGGGGTTTCTGAAACTCCAATAATCACCACTCCAGGTCCGCACACATAACATCCAGATTCAGTGGTGTGGTCAAATTTTCATGGCAGCAGAACACACAGACACAGTATGCTTGTTGGGCGCAGAAGATCTCCGGGGGATCTGAGGGCCGCCTTGGTCGGCATAAAGAAATGGCGAGAATGCCCCTGGCAGATCTCGGAGACTGTCCCTTTTCGTGCTCCTTCGCCGTCTTCTGAATTCTGATGCGAATGCGATGCCGATGCCGATGCCGATGCAACCATAAACAAAGCACCCATCCGTCACGTGACCACTGGAGCCGCCTTACCTTCACCTTACCTTCACCTCTGCTCTGCTTGCTTACGGTAAGCCTCAATCTCAGTGGGATTAGTACACCTCGATGTGCTGTAAAATGAAGTCGCTTCTGACCTCATGCACCTAGCCGGGCCCGGCTCAGCATCTTTTAATAAGGTAACTAAAAGAATAGGGGCTTTTCTATGGCTTTGGTTCGGGGTATAATTAGTACGTCCGGAGTCAATTTTAACCGTTTTTTTTTTGAAACATATCAATTTTAACTGTTACTAGAAGGCTTTTCAGGTATGATAGTATTTCTCAGCCTAGCTTTTTAGTGAAGTGAACCTTGCTGTTTATCTTACCTATTTTAGGAAAGGAACACATCTCTCATTCACTCTTTTCAGTATAAATATACTACTCCTACAGTACGTAGGGTTGGTTGTTAGATATGAAATCATAGTGTATTTATATGAGTAATAGTATATTATATATTTGTTCATAGTAACACAGCAAAATTAAATTCTCCGGTAGTCAACTTTGCCCAAGAAATGGAGCAAGAATCTTCCGCCCGAATCCCGATGGAGCAGGGATGTGTGTGCTGTGGGGGCTGTGAGCAGGGTTTTTTTTACCGACCGGTTTCCGGTAACCGCCGGCCGGCGGTAGCGGTTTACCGGTCGGTTTACCGGTAAACCGGTCGGTAACCGGCCGAATTCAAATTTGAATTCAAATGTTCTTCGGTTCGGTTTCCGGCCGGTAAACCGGCCGGTTTGGAGCGGTAACCAGCCGGTTTGGCCGGTTTACCGCTCGGTTTGAGTTTGGAATTTTTTTTTCTTTTTTTTTCAAACTTCTATACGTATAAATAAATACTAAACGAACTCGAATTTGAAAAATTTTTACACCATTGGCTTCTATAAATCATGAACTATTTTTAGGAATTTTTTCAGCATTTTTTGTTTTTTTCAAATTTTAAATTTGAATTTGGGGGTCTTAACGGGCTAGGACCGGGATTTTTTTCCTTTTTTTTCAAACTTCTATACGTATAAATAAATACTAAACGAACTCGAATTTAAAAAATTTTTACACCATTGGCTTCTATAAATCATGAACTATTTTTAGGAATTTTTTCAGCATTTTTTTTTCAAATTTTAAATTTGAATTTGGGGAAACCCTAACCGGACCGGACCGGAACCGGACCGGCCCGGTTAGGGCGGTTACCGCGGTAAACCGCGGTAAACCGGCCGGTTTTTTTAACCCTGGCTGTGAGCGGAGCCAGGCTACCTTTTTCTCCCAGCCCCTACTGGCCGCTGCTCTGTTCACTCTCATCACTCTGCAGCTGCTGCCTGCTGCCATGTTTCGGGCAACTTGCTGGCCCGCGGCCCAGAGTTATCGCCTTCCTGCAAGCCTTGAAACAATGCTTCAATGGCAGAATTTTTTTTCCAGAGAAACATAACTTCTGTGCTGGCCGGTTGGCTACCTGCAGACTGTGTTTAGATCCAAATTTTGAAGTGCCAAAATATACTGTAGTATTTCGTTTGTATTTGGTAATAATTGTCCAACCATTGACCAATTAGGCTCAAAACATTCGTCTCGCAAAGTACAACCAAATTGTACAATTAGTTTTTGATTTTATCCACATTTAGTACTCCATGCATGTATCGTAAGTTTGATGTGACGGAAAATCTTTTTTTACATAGTGCACTTTTCAAGTGATCTAAACACAGCCACGGTACTGATGCTGCTCCTATTGCATCAATCAACAGCAACAACACGAGTTGAGGGAATCTCGCTACTCTCGTTTGGTTTAGAAAAGAAAAAAAAACGCAAATCTAGAGCATTTTGGGTGATGGAACTTGGCACATAGGCCATGCCATTTCTAGTGGGGCACACAAATGAATATCAAAAGCATGATGGTTCCTTCTCTCTTAGTTAAAGCTAAGAATATGTTTGGTTCGTTACATGGCAAGGCCTGGTTTAGTTTCCCTCAAAATTCCAAGTTTTTTCACTCTCTCTCCATCACATCAATTTTTAGTCGCTTGCATGGAGTATTAAATGTAGATAAAAAACATAACTAATTACACAGTTTAGTTGGAAATCACGAGATGAATCTTTTGAGCCTAGTTGGTCCACGATTAGACAATATTTGCCAAATAAGACGAAAGCTGCTAGGCGACCAAAATTCATAGCTGCAGAGATTAGGTGCTTGGCCAGGAACCAAACAGTGCTTGCCATAAAAGAAACAGAAAATGTTCATTTCTTGGCGAAAACTAATCACAATTGAATACATACAATACAAATAGATTATATTATTATTAGGACGGAGTTAACGCGTGACGGCCGACGGGTCACGCATTTAAGGAGCACGCGACCTCACCGGCTCGTCCTCACCCCCACCCCCACCTCTGGCTTCCACCACCCGCCGCCTCGCCGCACCACCTGCCTCAGTCCCCAACCCTCGATCCCGTCCTCCCCTAATCACCCGCGTCACGACTCCCCCGCCACCAGCCCCACCTAGCCATCATCTCCCATCGCCCCAGTGGGTGGCAGCCCGCCGCCCAGCCCCGCCCCGGCCGCCGCCACCACCGTGTCACTACCGCCGTCTCCTAAAGTCTCTTCTACAACCGCCAGTGAGTTGATTACCTGACCCTTTCTTCTTCCTCTGGTGCGCGGCACGTGCATGGGTCGCGTGAGTGCACGAACGCATGACCCATCGCCTTTATAGAGATTGCGTTCTTATTTATGTATGCGAGAAATAGACAATAGTGGTTTGGGGAAGAAATACTCCATCAATTGAACATCTCGGTAGGTAGGTACCGATGCATAGTGCCATGCATTTTTCATCCAAGTTGTGTAATGGTTTTGATAAATGATTGTCCTTGTCTGGAAGAATTGACCAGTACTGCAATGGACGCGAGTACAATAAGAATCCTTCGAATCCAGGTCCAGAAAAATGACATAATGTCTTATTAAACCATCCATTACGCAGCCGGAGAAACAAGTGAATTAGAAGAAACGGCTCCGGCTTTTGACTCCTGTTCCGGATTTTTTTTTATGCACTAGTACTCATAAATCTATACCAAAATTAGCGAGGAAAGAAACACCTGTGTCTAGTTCAACGACAAGACATCCCTTTCAGCAGCACTTCGAAAATATCAGGTGATTAGTTGTGAATTTGTCACCTGTCAGCTAGGGGCAAGAATTATGCTGTATTGCTGTTCGGTTTGCGGTTTGGTGTGTGCATGTAGCGGTGGTGCTACATTTATGATCTTCCTGCCTTTCCTTTCTCCATACTCCAATCCAGAGGCACAGGAGAGAGAGAAAGCCAGAAAGGCACTACGCTGTACAGACTAGAGAGAGAGAGGAGGCAGAGAATCTCCCAGGTCTGAAATTGTCCAAAAGACTGAACTCACCACACACAGGGAAAAAAAGAAGAAGAGAGGAATGGGAAAGGCACAGAGAAGCCCCTAATTTATGGCTTTTTGCACCCCAAAACCCAATGCAAATTGATGAAGAAAATCAATGCCTTCTCCTATGCACCACCAAACCTTGAGTGAGAACAATATACTCCTCCAGTCCTCCTACAAGAGGAGCCGGCAGAGAATAAGAAGACCAGAAGTTGACAAACTTTTCCTGTTCTCCGAGAAGCCCATTTTTTCTCCTCTTCTTCCCCACTAGATAGAGAAAGGGGAGAGAGCAAGAGAGAGGGAGTCGGGGAGGAGGAGAAGATCCCCTCTCATCGTCATCTGCCGGCCAATCTAATCTGGGTCTTCTCCCGTCCATGGCCTAGTGACGAAGGATTGTATCTCTGTCCATGTGGATGGCGATAAATTAGTACTTGTTTATAGGTGTTGCTGTTTGTTTGGTTGGCCTTGTCTCCTTGTTTGAGGAAGTGGGGAAAGGCGGAATCTTTTGTTGGATCATGGCAGTTCCAATGCGGCCGGTGGGCTTCGTCTCCCCGTGACATGGTGAGCAGGTGAGGGGACGGATTATCTCCTGTTCTTGGCTGCTTCCCTCTGGTCTGGTCTGGTTCGGTCTGGTCGCCATTGTTTCAGCGGAGGAGGTCGGGTCGGAAGCCTTGTTCTTGGAGGTTCTCCCCTCTGTTTCTTGGCCATATGATGATGTTCTACTTCTGCCTAGATTTGGCCATATGATGTTCTACTTCTGCCTAGATTTTGTGTGCGCGAAAAATTCGTGCCCTTTTCGATTTCGTGGTTTTGGTTGCGCTTTTTGGTTGGATAATAGTGTCGGAAAGCTGGCAGCTTTCTTGGTTTTGGTTTGATTATTGTTCTTGCAGTGTGCTTGTGATGTTGTGGTTTCAAGAATTGTTTCGGAAAGCTCTGGTTTTTTTAGCGCTTTAATTTAATGTTTGGAATCCTTCTGGCTCCACAGTTTCCTGCGGTTTGTGATCTTGTCTTCAATTTTTTTTGTCGCTTGCATTTATTTCCCTTAACATTTTCTTTTTCTTCCCATACCCTGACGTCCTGCAAATGCCAAATTACAGGTCTCTTGTTGCTGACGCAACCTGGACTTTTCTTCTGCTTATGATAAAGACGAACTGATAAGCTGGCATTCATAGCTCAGTTTCTTCACATACAGAGGCTTCAGGCTCGGCTCGCAGAATCCCTCAGCCACCGTCGTTTTGCATTCCAGAACTTGGTAAGTAGTATGAGATGACCTTCTTGCGGTTTTCTGAACCTATGCCTGTTTTACCTTCTGGTTGTCATCAGAGAAGATCCTTATCTTACTTGTTGATCAAAATTGAAGTGTCTGTAATGAATGGCTAAGTAATGCTTTCTTTATGTGCATTCTTGTGATGTGGTTCGAGGGCTTCACCTCTGTGCTGTTTCACTCACTTTGGACTAGATTTTCAGCATTTTCTTCGATAGATAAGATTACTGGCACTTAGATATTTTCCAAAGCAAAACTAATTTTCTGGGATGTTGATTACTTGTTTAACTCCCATTGCAATTTGGTCTCCACTCCAGTTACATTATTTAAAGTTGTGATGATTGCTCATGGTCAGAGTTCGCAGAAACTAGGGGCATTTTCTTCCGATTCTCTGTTTTATGTCTGCTTACGAGCTGTGATTGCCAATTTTCAGGTCACTTCCAGGTGCCTTTTCCTGTGTGCAAAAGGTGCTGAATAAGCTGGCTGAACAAACCAGTGGTCCTTGAACTACAGAGACTTCATCTGCAGATTCTTCCACTGGCTACTGTTTCATATTTGACCACTTTGTAAGTTAGATATCTTCACAACCGGTCTCCAAACCATGATGTTTATTTCAGTTTTTGGCTTCTTAATTATCTGGACTGATTCCAGAAATGTAATTAGCTGTAGCAAAATTAATGATACTAACAAATTCAAACATCTGTCCATAACATTGATACAGTTTACTTTTGTGTGGTGGTTCTCCTCTTTTGCATGAATAAAACTATATTTTGCTGAATTGGTTATTATGTTTGACGATATTTTCCCAAATGTGGGCTTGAAAGCCAATGCTTTGATATTCAGTGTCTGTAACTGTTAATTGATCTTTTATGTCGTCATTAAATAAAGGGCTATAATGGACCATAATTCATTGTTTACAGAAAGCGACAGCCAGGGTCTAGACTATTAGACATTGCAAATTCAGTGAAGACTGTTAGAGTAGAGATGTACCAGTTGATGTTCCAACAAAAAAGATGTTTTGTTTATGCCTGAAATAATTGTCATGGGTAGACAAAGGCTACTGTTGCTCTGCTTCCTTATTCTTGATATTGATAAAATATGGCATATTAGTTGATCAGACTTTTCTGGGCCAATGCCATTTGGGCTGGAAAACATTCAGAGAGGCTGTAATTGTGATAAAAACATTTAATCAGCTAATGAGTTTAATCTGTTAACAGTGGATAATTTTCTTTGGGGGTGTAGAGTGTTGTTTATTTGTGGTCAACTTCCTGTCCCATGCAAAGATCACATTACTACAGTATTGTCATTTACGTATAGGATGGTTTTTTAATGTTCGGTAGCACCCTCTTTTTGGTCATTTCATCATGTTTCCTTTCTCATTTTTTCCCCTATGTGAAGTCCAAAGAGAGGCTGCAAATATGGACAATTTTCTATCGACTTAATGAAACATTCTGTTATGGCATCTATATGTTAATAGCATTACAATTGTGGCCATTTTAGCATGTGCACCTTCTCATATTTTCCAAAGTGAAATCCAAAAGGAAGGCTGTGCTTATAGACAATTTTTGTGCTGATTTGTTGTGATTCTCTAATGATAGCTCTAACCTAACTTTTCTGTGTCATTACTTGACAGATATGGGAATAAAAGCTGAGGGCGAGACCTATATTCCAGAATACTTTGACATGGAACATTCTAGTGTAAATTCTAATGGCAATGTGTTGCCGTATCACAAGGAGAACAAACCAAGTGTGTATCTTGCTGAGAAGTTCACAATAATAGCTTCAAATGGATCTGTACATTACGACAAGGAAATGATAAAGCGGACAATGCTTGTACATGAAGCTACATTTCGGAAACAGGTATGTTTTGATGAAGCTATAAAAAAGGCATTCCTTATAGTGGTGTTGTTTTCTTCTTTTTGTCTATAGTTCTAATAGCTGATTTCCTTTACCATTTTGATGTCTATGTAGGTGTATGAGCTTCACCGTCTTTACAAAATTCAGAACGACCTAATGGCACGGTTCCAAAGAGAGGAGCTCAATGGTTGTCCTAGTTATGCAGATGTATTGCAGCCAAGGTCCTCTGCATCACAGGCACTGCTTGGTGATGTTAAAGGAATGCAGCAAACTGCAAATCCTATTTCTGGACATGATCCTAAGCAATCATGCATCGATTTGATAAATGAAAGTAGTTCACAATATAGTGTGAGTGGAACTCCTTTGAGGCATAACAATGTTAGGCCTCAAAAGAAAATGTTCGACCTGCAGCTTCCAGCAGATGTATACGCTGACGATGATGATGATGATGATGTGGAGATAGTGGAAGTGAGGCCTTCGAAAAGGTTGCCTGGGGCTAATGGTTCTGTTCTTTTTGGAAATGTCAAGCTCAACCTTCAAAATAGTGAGGGCTATTCACATATGAAGAGTTGGAGTACTGATATACAGGCACATCACAGCTCAGCTGTGCATATACTGAATAAACCAGTTGAAGAATCATCTAGTATGAATATAACAGATTTTCTTGGTGTGGGAATATCTGCTCCCCAGAACCAGCGTCATGTATCACAGGGAGTGAACTTGAACCTCATAAGCTTGGAAGCAAAACTAAAAGAAAAATGTGCTGGTAAAGCATCTGGTTCAAGGTTCTTTGGAGCAAACGAGGAAATAAGGAACAACAATTCATTTCAACAGAGAAAGGATGGTAAGATATACAACTTTTTTTGGGCATGTTTTATACCTTTGTATTTAAATCACTATCATCAGTGCACACTAATGTAGTTTCCTATTTCTTATTCAGACTCAAACACTAGCATGGCATGGTACAAACAAAATTGTACTGGTTCCTCAATGGGGCATTACACTCCCAGTGCTAGCACCTTCAATCACTCGATCCTTGCTCCGCTTGGCTTCAATCATGCACTGAATCCACCGTGGCAAAGCAACAACACAAGCTACTTGACTAAGAGTCATTGTGGTGCTGCTGAAACATTCACTTCTAAGGATGCCCTTTCCAATGGTATCTCGATGGATTCTACTTCAAAGGCACCCTATCATCATTCACTGAAGATTCAGGGAGGTGCAGGATATCAAAAGCTTCCTGCACTCCATGATAACCTGATGGATATAGATCTGAATGACACACCGGTTGATGCCGCTGCCACTTGGGAACAGGGAAGCGAGAAATCAGTGGTTGATATCAGGCTCAGCAAGAAACCAGTAAGCCTGATGGAATCACAAGTCCCATCAAGTTATGCAAAGGACCATTCCCAGATTTTGCCCAGCCCCACATTATTATATTCAGAAAGTAGCACAAGAGTCCCCGCCTTCCCCATCAGTGTTGGCGCTGAAAAAGATTCTCAGTGTTCACCCACTTTACAGTATGACCTAAACATTGGACCATCGATTAAGTGTGAAGCTGACATGGAAATTCAACCCCAGTGCAAGGAAAGTGACACAGATATTAGGAATCTCATTGACCTGAATGAAGCCTTGCCAATAATCAATGATCCAGAGATGGATGCTCATGAATCAGGTGAAATTGTTCCTCATGAACCCAATGATCCTTCACAGGATTCTCTCGCCATAGCAGCAGCAGAGAGGCTGGTAGAAATGTGGAATGATAGCGTTCAGCCAGCATCTCCTCAACCTGACATTTTGCATTGGTTCGCTGACCTAGCTATATCCAAAGATAACACAGTGTTGGACGAGGACAGTGATGATGACTTTGAGGCTGCAACACTGAAGCTGCAAGAAACCAAAAGCAACGAGTACCATTCAACACAAAGAACCACCCAGGAGGATAACCGTAACTGTGGCCATAGCTCTGCAGCTTCAGATCTTGTCTCAAAACCTCAGAGAGGTAGAGGGCGAGGACGTCGACAGAGGAAAGACTTTCAGAAGGACATCCTGCCAAGCCTTGCGTCATTACCGAAGCACGAGGTATCAGAGGATCTTCGTGCACTTGGAAGGTCCAAGCCAGCCACGCCGGTGAAACGTGGCCGGAACAAGCAGCAGCCGAGAGGGAGGCGCCGGGCAAGAAGCGTGGCTGTTGCCATGGAGGTAGAGGAAACCAAGGTCAGCCCACCACCACAGGCATCACCATCTCTTGTCCCTGCTGACTTGGACGCGGATGCACTGGGCATAACAAGGTGGGGAAGGACCACCAGACGCTGTCGAAGGCCGAGATGCCCGCCGGTGAACCATGCATCGTTGCGTGTAGCTTGAGAGAGTTTTAGGTACCTTAGCTGATGAGAATTGGTCAGAATTCAGAAACTCTTTTTTTTTTGCCTGACGAGTTGGGGGGAAATTGGGGAACTAGTAGGTTATAAAAGTAATCAGTGACAATTGTACATGCTTTTCAGTACTAATTTGGGCCCCTGAGACCTGATCGGATGAAAACATTTTGTACATCTCTCTCTTTGAAATGAACTCTAATCCTAAAGAAACGCACCCGGAGAATTAGCCTTTCTACGAGTTTGTTAGAATTCTGTTTTCCTTTTCCGTAGTGCATCTGATTGTTGATCAGGCTGACATGCCAGTCTGATATCATGCTCTGAGTAGTCATGTTGGGTAGGCAGCAGGTAACTGAGGTGTTTGGTCCATCCAGCTAAAGAGTCCTTAGACACATGCATGGTATAATAAATATAGACTATTTATAAAACTAAATACACAGATTGGGACTAATTTACGAGATGAAGTTTTTAAGCCTAATTAGTTCATGATTTGACAATGTGGTGCTACACTAACATGTGCTAATGACAGATTAATTAGTCTTAAGAAATTTGTCTCGCGGTTTACTGACGGAATCTGTAATTTGTTTTTTTATTAGTATCCAAACACCCTATGTGACATCCAAAACTTTAGCCCCTGTTAATGTCATATGATCGTTCTTAGTACTTTCATGACATGTTGTCAATTTGTGCGATGGAGGTAGTTACAACTTTGCTGATTTCCACTACGTCTCCCCTCCTGTTGTGAACAGTGACGCAGCCGTTCAAGCCCTATTTGGAACCTTATAGTTTTTTCTATGCGTTTTTTTCCTAATTTTGATTACAATTTTTATGTGTTTACAGACTAATGAAACTAACATTTGATAGCCTGACAACCTATTATCTAGGACCCCAGTAAGTCCTCGAATAGTAGGAATGTGTGATGAAGGACGGGTGTAATTGTCTTGCGTTCAATAAAGCCTTTTTTTATCTTTTTTTTTGAGCGGAAGCTTTTTTTTAAATTTTATCTGAAAAAAGTGTCCCAGCATGACAAGGTAAACACCCACTTGGGCTTTTACGGGGCTTGGTTAGGCCAGTGTGCCTGGGAAAACGAGCCCAGCCCATTAATGGGCTTAGTTGGGCCATTACGTTTCGGTTTTCAATTTGGTATTCACTCCGAGATTTTCTCACTTTTCTGAAGCATCTCAACGCTTGCAGATGCAGAGCATTCAAGTAAGGCATGAATCAACGAAAACCTACAATATCTACTATAAACATATTCCAGTATCCTAACACGTGTTACAGAAAAAATAATATACAATACGATGCCATTGAAGTATCTTTCTATGATTAGTAATCTAGTAATATTATTTTTTCATGTAAAAAAGTATTGTTTTATTTAAGTAATGGGTATGGTTTAAAAAGTAAACTATATTTAAAAAATTGGCCAAGGATAATTTTCACATAACTATGTGTCAAAATAGTTCATTGTCCTGTTACAATATCAATTATGTTTTCTTGCAAAATTGACTCCTTAACACCTTACACGAGACAACTAGTTGCACATTGGTTTGATACGCAGCCATAAATTACCTTCTAAATTGATTTGGTAGATATTAGCCATCTCATATCTCAGCCTCATGTAATGCTTTTATGGTGTGGACTAAGTGAAATCAATAGTTTCATGAAGCAGCCATCCTATAAGATAAAACTGAGGGATATTATAAGATAAAACTGAGGGATATAGGACCACTCATGCATCTTTTTTATGGGTTGTTGTCATACAACTCACAACGTTGATTTGTTCCTTAGCACAAAATTAAGGGACTATGAAATTACTATGAGACACCTTAAATATGACATCCTATCATCTCAAGATTATGTGACAATGCATAAAACAACCTATGTATTTGCCCTAATACCATAAACATAAACATTGAATAAATTAAGTCGATATTGTGATTCTCATAAATTAACATATACACAAACAGCAAATAGTAGTAGTAGTAGTAACAAAATAAACTATAATAGAGTGGTATAGTAAATTGTACCCTTAAACATGACCAGTGACGGGGGCACCGGCGATGCTATTACTCGGGTCTAACAGACTACGTTGATGTAATCGAACTTAGCTGATGCAGTGTAGTAACTCGACCAGTGCAATGACTTGATGTAGCAACAATCCACACGACAATGACCGAGTTGATTGTCCATCATGGCTGGTGGAGGAGCAATGTTGTTGACGACTGATCGAGTAGTATGGTAGCATTAGTTGCCTTTGGCCTAAAGGCGACCCATGGTGAAGAACGCGAGTAGTTGCGCAAAGCACTTTCAAAAAAACTTATTCAGCCTCTATGGTAAGGGCGCAACAGAGAGGAGGGGGAAAAAATCTGATCTACCTTAGGAATTCCTAAACATAGGAGATCCCATTTAGTAATTTTGCGCGCCTTTCCTAGGCGGTTTGGTACATATAGAGAGGAGAATTCGCTACCTTCATATTAACTAGCAATATGGTACTTATCGATGACGCACCTTCTACTTCTACTAGTGGGTTTAAATATTAAAACCAATTAGGGACACAGGTAATGTATCTTTGAGATTTATTAGAATTTATGCATATGGGTTTATGGGCACTAGCCCATATAAATTCTAGTAGATATGGACCATCAAAGTTTCCCCAGAAGAAATTTGTCCAGAGACGAATACCCTGCTATTAAGAAGATCAGTCAAATACAGTGATTTTCCAATGACCAATCCTCAAGTGGTAGCAAAGCCTGCAAATGCCACAACCATATGCCTATTCTGGATACAGCACGACAACAACAGGATTGCTTCCGCGGCCATCCTTGTGCTACGGCTACACTGATTACAGATTTACAGCATTCATGGACACACACGGTCTGTGAATTGTGATTAACCAAGGGTTTTAAGTAAGGTCCGTAGACTAGTGAGCCCACGCAAAGGCTTACAGAGTGCTAGAGCTAGCCTGTTGCATCAACACTCTTTCTACTTTGATCAATGAAAAGACTTATTGAGTAATTTTTTTGAGGGAAACAAGTGGGGTTGCCCCCTACTGAAATTTTATTAAAATTTTAAGCAAAGTTTGGATCCTCAAATACATCTTCATGATACATAAAAGGAAACAAAGAAAATAAGTAAAATTACACAATATTGTCTAGCCATAACTGAAGATGAAGACCAAAATCTCTTTTAGCTCTGAGCTTAACCCAGGTTAGCTCTTGCTTGAAGACAATTTTAGCAGCTTGGACTGAATGGTGAAGATTTCTGAAGATCACATCATTTCTAGCAGCACATATGGCCCAAAACATTGCAATGATGATTTCCATGAAGAAAGGCATGCTTATTCGAGTCTTGAACAGAAAAATTGAATCAATCAAATTCCGCTAAATGAGATAAGCTAGCCCCAACGAATTCCAACTGGCTATGGCAAAAGGACAATCCAGGAAGAGGTGTTGGAGAGATTCCTCAACATTTAAGTGACAGAGCACACAATTGTAGCTTTGAAGCTCCATATGCTTCCTCTTTAGAAGTTCTCTGGTATTCAGTCTGTCTTTTATGGCTAACCAGAAAAAAAAACCTTCCTCTTTGGCAGTGATTTAGAATTTCATAACCATTTATATATAGGGGGTACTGGTATGATCCATAACAGATGAGAATAGGCTTTGCTAGATGCAAACACAGAAAAGGAACATCAATCAGGAAGCACCAGGGATGCATCTGAAAATATTTCCATTTCCATGCCTCCATAGTCTTCTTGTTACAGTTTCTTTTTTTAGATAAATGATAGTTCATATCCGGTTTCATCTATCAAACGATAGAATCAAGCCACTTATTACAACGTTCGACCCGTAGGTCAGCACACTAGCAAAAAGGTTCGACAACTTACAACTCTCGAACATGAACAACGAAATAAAGATAAAACTTGACTAAGCGAGACCAATAGATCTAAAAGACAGCCACCCATTGGAGCCGAAGAAATGCAAGACTGATGTCTCTAAATGCTGACCTACAAGGATCAGCTGGTCCCGGGGATCATCACGCCGCTGCAGTCTTGCTCATTGGCGGAGCCAGTGGGTTCCCCTGAAAAAAACCTGCAAAAAAGATTTTGATCTGCATCTGTCAAAAACTACCTCATTTCGTGTTAACCAAACTCCCCAACATAAAGCTGATGCTGCTGTTAATAACAACAAATTATGTTTGTTCCCGCCTATCTTTGACCACCTATTAAAAGAGGTCTCCAATACTACGGGGAGATGAAATCCCAAACATTAAATGTACAATACGCCACAAAAATTTAGCATGCGAGCAATCCAAAAAAAGGTGTTGAATTGTTTCTAGAGAGTGACAGAAGCAACAACTCGTGTCACCATTCCAATTTCGTCGAGCAAGATTATCTTCAGTTAAGGTCACACCTTTTTTTAGGTACCACAAAAATAATTTAATTCTTGATGGAATTTTAAGTTGCCATATTTCCTGTGACACCCTAACCCATTGTTAATCAACACAGCATACATAGATTTGACAGAAAAGCTTCATGATGAATGTAGCGCCCAGACAAAAGTATCATTTTCCCCTGTAAGTTCATATCTTGCATAGAAGCAACAATTCTATGCCAATCCCTTAGGTTCGTTCCCACTAAGTTTCGGCAAAAGGAAATATTCAGCGGGGTTGAGCTAAGTACTTTTTGCACAGAATCCATATTCATCAGTTTGCATTTGCTTTGCTTTGAATTTTTTGTTGTGCCCACAAGAAGCACAAAGACATATATATGATGCGGCACAAAATATCAGTGATAACTTTAGGATTTTCACAATTAACTTGCATAGACAATTCTGAATTTTTGACATGGTAAACGATGATGGTTTAGTACAAGAGTTAAAGACACTCCACTTGCCGCAACCAAAAGAGGAGCAACATGATCGTTCGTATCTTGCGTCAAAGGTTGCAAGCAAGATATGTGAGCACCAAAGCATGGCACAAAGCAGGAAAGATCATCCTATGATCCTATCTCCCCATGCAATTGCCCTGTGGATCCACGTTGCACAAAAGGCACTTCTACGAGTGATGATCTCTTTAAGGAATACCTTTACAGAGTGACAGACAATCGGGCCCCATCATGTGCAGCTTAGCCGGACCCATCTGTCACTCTGTCAGCCTGTGTTCACCGCCACCATTTCACAAAAAGACACATTGTGCTTAGAGCAAGAACAGCAGGCACATAACACAAACCACAAAAGAGGAGACCTCCTCAAAAGGATTGCCAATCCACTACCTACAATGAGTGGACTTTTGCCTTGCTGAATTTCTTTTCTGTCTCACACGCCTTTTCTTCTCTTTTAACCTGTGAGAAATTTCTCATGGATGAGTCACTGTCTGGTCCTATGTACACCTCTATGCAGTATATGACAATGGGGCCATTTACTTTGTACCTTTCTGCAAGGCATGGGGCAAGGACGAGATTGTAAATGGGAGTCAAGGCCAAATGCATTCCTTTTCTACAGAAAGAATGAATATGAACTGCCTGGCTAGCTAACCAACCATCATGGATAGAGTCCTTACAATGCATTCATCATGATTCACTCCTAGTTGAGCGTGCACTGCATTGTGTAGTACCGTGAGGTTCCCATAAATTTCAGATCTTATTTGGAATACAGAGATACATAGTGTTCAAAAGAAGAAGGAAAAAATGGAATACAGAGACAATTTTAAGGTAAAAACTTTCACTTTAGCAAATTGTCCATCCCCGCGATCAGTAATTCTAAAACAAGTACAAGGCACACAGTCCACAGACATGAAAACAAACATAACTGCAGCAAACAAAAATGGGACCTAAGCACCAAACAAAAATGGGGCCTAAGCTTGACTCAGCATCGAGCAACGGTCCCTATCATAAACATTCTCACTAAATGTCCACAATCAAAATAGTCAAACAATCCCTCCAATCGCTGTCCTCCATTTGAATCTCATGAAAATGGGATTGGTGGGGGTGGGGCAACAACCATACACATCGTGTGAGCATATATCCCTTTCTCCAAACACGCGAAAACCAAAAGCGAAAAGAAGAAAAATGCGAAGTCAAAAGTGCTAGATCGCTACTTTTTATCATGTTTATTATGGTTGTTTTGTTAACCACTTGATGTCATGTTCCTCCCAAACAAGCCACCTTTGCTCCTGTGCTAATCTTTTCATCAACCACATCATCACAAACAGCACTAAACCATTAATTAAGAATGAATGGGTACTACTTGACTCCAAATTTTAACAATTGAAGAAGGAGAGAACAAGGTGGTAGGGTTTTTAAATACAAACGGCTAGTACAGCATGCCCATACTGCCCTAGTGCCATGCCATAAATATTATCACATGAACATTTCCCCGCCCAAAACCAGGACACCACATTGGTGCGCCCTGTTCTTGCGCGCGCGCATCAATTCGACAATTCCTTCCTTTGCCCGTGTACCCACCCCCAAAACAAATGTATTCTTTGACCCTTGCATCTTTCTTTTCTCAAACAAAAAAAAAATCGAACTCAAAACCAATTCCACAATCAAAATCATCTGAAATTTACGCAAAACACTATCAAAAGCAGCTTTTTTTTGGATCTGCTGCACCTGTTCTTGGTTGATCTCTGACATAGAGAGGTTGTTGCACTTAACCAAAGGCCCCTAATCCTCTAACCTCTGTCATGCATATTTAGGCTTTAGGAGGCCAGCAGCAGCACAGAGCAGAGAAGAGAAGAGTGAGAGGAGTGGAGTGCACTTGCTCCCCAGCTCAAGACCAGCACAGGAATTAAAGCAAAAGGGGGAGGACAGATTGAGCACCAATTAAAGGCAGGCAGCTGGAGCAATCGGCCATGGCCTGCCATCTCCTTCCTTGCTATCTTTAGCCGCAGCTCGCATTGCTTGTGGACGCAGGGGGTGGAAAGCTGATCGCCCGGGGAGCCAGAACACAACAGAACAGAGCAGAGGAGGAGGAGAGAGGAGACGGACAACCTCCCGTCCCCTTCCCTCCTCTGTGTTCTTGCTCCTCCTCCTCTGTTTCCGGTCTCCCGCCTCCGTGGAGCCGTAAGCAGGTGCTTGGCCCGCCGTTCCGCGGCGGGGGCGGCGGCAGACATGGGGTGCGCGGCGTCGAGGCACGGGGCGGTGTCCTCGCCGTCGTACGACGTGTCGTCTTGCTCCTACAACATGTCCCGCAGCGCGTCGGCGTCGGCGGAACTGGGGGGCTCGTCGTCGGCGCTGTCGATATGGAGCCGGCCCGTGCGGCTGGAGGCGTTCGACAACGACGACGACGACAACGAGCGGCGGCGGCGGTCGGGGAGGGAGGCTGCGGCGGCGGCGGCCACGGCGACAGCAACGGTGCGGCTGGGGAACGTCCGGCGGTGCGTCGAGGGCGAGCAGGCGGCGGCCGGGTGGCCGTCGTGGCTGAGCGCGGTGGCCGCCGAGGCCGTGCACGGCTGGGTGCCGCTCCGCGCCGAGAGCTTCGAGAAGCTGGAGAAGGTCGGGCAGGGCACGTACAGCAGCGTGTTCCGGGCGCGGGAGCTCGCCACGGGGCGGCTGGTGGCGCTCAAGAAGGTCCGGTTCGACAGCGTGGAGCCCGAGAGCGTGCGGTTCATGGCGCGGGAGATCCTCATCCTCCGCCGCCTCCGCGGCCACCCCAACGTCGTCGGACTCGAAGGACTCATCACCTCCCGCTCCTCCTCCTCCATCTACCTCGTCTTCGAGTACCTCGAGCACGACCTCGCCGGCCTCAACTCCTCCCCCGACATCACCTTCACCGAGTCCCAGGTACGTTCGTTATTACTAGCTTGTCTCGTCGCGCAGACAAACTTGTCAGAATTGCCATACGCCGCGATCGTGGGGACCATGCTGTCAGTTCTTGATCCTGCTAGGATCTCGGTCATGCATGCCTGTCACCTTCCAATCCAATGGCGATCGATCGTCAACCTCTGCCTGATGCGCGATGCCATGGCGTGCGTGCAGATCAAGTGCTACATACGGCAGCTGCTGGAGGGGCTGGCGCACTGCCACGCGCGCGGGGTGATGCACCGGGACATCAAGTGCGCCAACCTGCTGGTGAGCAACGGCGGCGAGCTCAAGGTGGCGGACTTCGGGCTGGCGAACCTCTTCTCCCCGGCGTCGGCGGCGCCGCTCACCAGCCGGGTGGTCACGCTCTGGTACCGCCCGCCGGAGCTGCTCCTGGGCGCCACGGCGTACGAGCCGTCCGTCGACCTCTGGAGTGCCGGCTGCGTCTTCGCGGAGATGCACGCGCGCCGGCCCGTCCTGCAGGGACGCACCGAGGTGGAGCAGATCCACAAGATCTTCAAGCTCTGCGGCTCGCCGCCCGACGACTTCTGGCGCCGCTCGGGAATCTCTCACGCCGCCGTCTTCCGCCCGCAGCAACCGTACCCGAGCCGACTCCGGGACACCTTCGCCGCGTCCATGCCCGACCACGCGTTCCGCCTCCTCGCCACGCTCCTCTCCCTCGACCCCGGCGCCCGCGGCACCGCCGCCGCCGCCCTCGACGCCGAGGTACCAGGACGAACTTTATTTCGTGCGGCGCCTTCGTTCGTCGTGTGCCCTGAAACTGATTCCATTCCAAATTGCTAATTGTCATGCGTTGCTGCTCCGTCAGTACTTCACGACGGCGCCGTACGCGTGCGAGCCGGCGAGCCTGCCCAAGTACGCGCCCAACAAGGAGATGGACGCCAAGTTCCGGGAAGAATCTAGAAGGTACGCGGCCATCGCCCATCTGCTTGCTCGTTTCCTCCTCGGAGCACTGCACTGGCACCGCGTGCACCTGTCCTGTGCTGCAATACTGAAGTGATGCTATGCCATTGCCAGGAGGAGCAACCTCCGGAGCCAAGGCGGCGAGGCGGCGAAGCGGCTGTCGAGGGGGCACAAGAGCATGCAGCTGCAGGACACGAACCAGAGCCACGTCCACGCCGAGGTGCGCCGCCGTCGGAGACGGGCTCGCCTGCGTGTTCTGTTCAGTGTTCACCGCTGACCTGACCACATTGCGCAGGAATCGCTGCCCGTTGTGGCCGAGAAGGGCGCGGCGGTGGCGAGGAACGACGGCGACTCGCGGCTATTCGTCGACCTGGAGCCCGTGCGGGCGATCAGCAAGCGGCAAGGCGGTGGCGACGGCGACGGCGACCACGCGGCGCCGTGCTCCAGGACCATGTCCAGCAGCTTCAAGGAGCCGCCCCGTGTCGCCGACCGCCTCCCTCTGTCCGGTCCCGTGCAACTTGCCGCGTCCACCGGCTTCGCCTGGGCCAAGAAGCCCCGGCCCGACGCCACGACGGCGGCAGCCGCTATGACGAAGCGGAGCGGCTCCAAGGGACCAGGGACCAACAACAACAGCAGCGGAGGAGGAGACGGAGCAAGAACCACCTCCGCCGCCGCCGCTGGCGCAGCAGCAGCGGCAGCGGCACCATACGAGGTGGAGAAGCAGGAGATGATCAAGCAGTGGGCACAGGTCGCTGACGCCTTCAGCGCCTCTGAAGCTTACAACAGCAGGTTCAGGCAGACACTTGATGCCAAGCAGCTCAAGACTGGAAAGGTATCACTCTCACAGCTCACAACTCACAAGCATTGCAGATTGGCTGTGCAGTGCTGTCTCCTTCATAGTTTCTGGCTACTCTGAATTCTGTTTCTCTGATTCTGAAGCATGATCTTGGAATTTTATTGTTTTCAGATGTACAAGGGGAAGGTGAACAGGGTGGACTACTCAGGGCCGCTGATGTCACAGCCCCGGCGCATCGACGAGCTCCTGCACAACCACGAGCAGCAGATCCGGCAAGCTGGTCGCCGGTCATGGTTCAAGAAAGGTGCCTACTGATCTGATGCACACACTGGTTGAATTTCTCTGAAACTGCCATGACCAACTGCAAACTGCATTGGTTCCTTCCTGAACAGGCAGCAAGAAGGAGCAGCACTGATGGCAGAGACACGGCATGATCACAATTAAACGGCCATCAGATTTGTACGTACTCACTGCAGAGCAAGAGAAGAAGCTGCAAGCAGATCAAAGGAGTTGGACCATGAGCTAGATTTCCTGATGAGCAGGTGTTTTTTTCAGGGCTGGACAGACAGACAGTCAGCCAGCCTCATGCCATCAGGGAAGAGCTCAGATGGAAGCTGTTGTAGTGGTTTTTCAGGCTTTATGCAACCAGATTTTGCTCTACCTGAACTAGACAACGATAATATTGTTGTACAAGATCTTTTTGTGCTCGCTTGTGATGATAATATGAATGGGAAGCTCCAAATTGTGGTTTCCAGTTTATATATAGCAAGAGGTTACAAAAGTTGGCAATCATAATGCTAGTGCCCTGTAGGAGTATCATCCTATTTGCCACACCAACTTTCTTGTTTTTTTCCCCTCCTGACGCCTCCAAAAACCAAAACCCACACAGAATTGTATTAGCATATTTGAAAGTGTAGGTTCTAAGCGTGCCACACCATGCCTTACAGCCTTAGGCATACCGCAATTTTTATCCACGTGCTTGATTAACGCCAAACTGCAGCTCGCTATGGTTTCTTAGCACCGTGGCTTGCTCATTTTCTTCACCACACTTATACGACGCACCACACTTGTCTACAACTTAGGCATGAACCAAGACTTACCTATTCCACAAGCTTTTAGCTTTGATGCTATTCTCCATCTCCATGGACCAGATACACAACACGTGTGAAAAATTACATGTGGCAGATATGTGCAAACGCCGAATCAGGAGAAATAATAATAAAAAAAACTTTAAGTTCAGCTAGACCCTAGAAATCAATTTTCAAAGCTTGAATTAATAAATCGCCTCTAAACCTATTTTCAAGAACGATTGAGTTAACACAACCACCTTCTAGAAATTATATTTTTAGGAATGGTATCTTATGCCAGCCGTCCATGAAAATGGAATAATTTATAGGAATGGTTGAATAAGTCAACCGTATCTATAATTCAATTTTCAAGGACAGTTGATTTAGTAAAAATTGCATATGAAAATCTATTTTCAAAGATGATCACTATTGGTTATAATAATACCTATTGGATCTATTCTATTTTCTCAATAATTACCCACCTCTACTATTGGGTAAAACAATGTAAAGTAAATCATGACTATATTTAAACTACCCACATATGCCATTAAGAAAGGAGACCTAAATTTGCATCTAATTACCCATGTACTCCTATTAGATAGATAATTTACGTAACCCAATTGTCATCTCATTATTAGAAAAAAATAAATATCCTCTCAAAGCTACATCTAAAAAAATAGCAACATCTTCTATTAAAAAGTTATTCAAATAACCAAGAGCATGTATATGTTTCTACATTATTCACTTCTATCAGTATTAATATTTGATTAAAGTAAAGCACACACGTCATGCCATCATGCATGAGCAATAAATATATATGTTATTTTTCATCACAGAAATTTTTTTCTTAACAATTCATATACTAATGATACTAGCAAATTGTTTAAAACCATATTGGTAACCATGACATATAATTTATGTAGGTTGTTACTTTAGATATATTTATATATTTTGAACAAATATTTGGCACGTCTATATTGACAGTATAACCATAATTGCACATATGACTCCCTGATAGAAAAACTCAATCATCTTGAGAAGTGTGAGGGACCATTGGCAGCTATATTTTTTTATCCTTTAGGATTACATTAGAATAAAAAGTCGATCATTAAAAGTCTTAAGTGTTAAAATTCTCTTGAGGTTAATACTGCCACCTCATCCGAGATCTCACTTCTAGCTCTGTCACTTATCTTAAGTGACATGGTGCGGGTCTCAAATGATTTCTTATTTTATTGTAGAATTTAAGAACGTGCTCTATGACCTAAAATCCTTATTGTAAAAAGAAGAGATAACAAAAGATACAGTAAACATAAGAGTTTGAACTTAAGAACAAAAAATTTGTAACAGTTAACAAAAAAATTAAAATATCAAAATTTGGATTCATGACTTTATATGATATGTGATGCAACAAGGGCCACCATAGTTAATCACAAGGTTTCAAACTAATTGCATATTCAAAATACACAGAGGTATCATGCAAAGTTAAAATATGAATATGGATGAAAAGCATATAAATCAATCCCTTGCAACAAAAATTAATTAATAAGTTTATGATAATTTGATATAGACAACGAAGTATCTATTATGTCAATGGAAAAACATACAATTTAATATAAATTTTTATTAGTCAGATGTATTAAACAATATATCTTTTAAATTCTCACACGGACTAATGGACTAGTTTAGAAAATGTTAATGAAGCATAAATTTAGGAGGCAGATAGAATGAGTGTAGAATACAATACTCCTTCTGTCCTAAATATAAGGAATTCAGTTTGTCTTAAGTCAAACTATACGAAGTTTGACCAAATTTATAGAAAAGAAAAAAATAAGTAGGACTTCAAATTAGCTTAATTAGATACATTATCAAATATAATTTTATAATATATCTTTTTTGTTGTGGTAGATATCAATAGTTTTTCTACAAATTTGGTCAAAGTTACTATAGTTTGACTTAAGACACGATTGAATTCTTTATATTTTAGGACGGAGAGAGTATGAAGTTATATTACAGTTGAGTGTCTGGGCACTTTGCTAGTTATCTAAGTCATTTAGCTAAGTTGCATGCGAATTTAGTTTATTATATTTTGTGTAACCATGCAGTAATTCAGCCGTATTAAATAAAAATATTTTCATACAATATAATGTGAAAAAAAAACACAGAAAAAGAGGGGGGCAAAATGAGAATAGTTGCAGTTGCTTTTGAGGTGACTGGGTGAAGCCGTGAGGGGACAATGGCGCCTGACACATTCTGCTCTAGTAAGGTGCGTTTGATCCCAAGGACTAAACTTTAGTTTGTGCCACGTCGAATGTTTAGATGCTAATTAGGAGAAGTAAATATGAGCTAATTATAAAACTTATTAGATATAAGTTGCGGCTAATTCACGAGACGAATCTATTAAGCCTAATTAATCCATGATTAGCCCATGTGATGCTACAATAAACATGTGCTAACCATGAATCAATTAGGCTTATTAGATTCGACTCGTGAATTAGCCAACTTATGCAATTAGTTTTATAATTAGCTCATGTTTAGTCCTAATTGGCATCTAAACATCCGATGTGATAGGAACTAAAGTTTAGTTATGAAATCCAAACACCCCTGGACAAACTCGCAGTTGATAAGCGAGATGCGCAACCACGCAATCGCCATCGGCATCCTTTCTCGATCGGCAACCACCGTCAACCTCTTCTCTTCTCCTGTGATCAGCCTCAGCGTCACAACGCCTTTCTCGAGGCCGGCTGTGCGCTGCGCAGTCTCGCTGTCTGCGAGAGACACCAGCGGCCACGGCCATGTCCTCATCATTGTTTCTCACGTCCTAGGAATGACAACTCTCTCAACACCATTCAGATCGTTCAGGTGATATGAATGCGTTGTTTGCTTAATTTTCGTGGTTTTTGCGAACTCATGGTCGATATGTACCCATATGGTTCGGTTTATGATGAGTGATTATCAAAGAGTAGCGCTTTGGGTTGAGTTTCTAAACTAACCAAGTCATGAGTTTGGGTTGTGCAACATGTCTCTTGGCTTGTGGTGCGCAGATATGGAGCTTGGAGACGGTGGTCGATGGCGAAGGTGAAGGTCAAGCGGGTCCGTACCGATGGACTAGGAGCGGTTGAAGGGTCGAGATGGCGGACTAGAGGGGGGGTGAATAGTCATTTCTCAAACTTAAACGCGTTGGCTAACCGAAACAAATGCAGAATTAAACTTATCGGTCTAGTCAAGACTATACCCCTCTATCTAAGTTCTCTAGCACCTTGTAAAGATCCTAATTAAGCAACTAAGGTGCTAAGCTTAGCAAGAGCTCACCTAATCAATTCTAGAGTAAGGTCACACAAACTTATGCACTAGTACTTTGCCAACCGAGGGAGCTCCTACACAACTAGTGAAGTAAAAGCACAAAGCTCCTAAGCTCACTAGCAATGCTCAATAACAAGGCAACCAATGCCAAATTAGAGAGCACAAATTACTTAGCTACACAAACTAAGCAATGTGACTAACAAGGTTACACAAACCAAATTAGCCACGTAAGGGGAAGCTTCTAGCTATACAAGCAAGAAGACAACTAGCAAGCTACACAAGCAAGCTAGTTACGAGAGCAACTACACAAGCACAAGTATATAAGAAAGTAAATACAAGCTTGTGTTGCACGAAGGCAAACCACCGAGACGATGAAGAACAATGTTGACACGGTGATTTTTCTCCCGAGGTTCACTTGGTTGCCACCAAGCTACATCCCCGTTGTGTCGACCAACACTTCGTGGTTCGGCGGCTAATCGGTATCACACACCGAGCCTCTCAAAAGGCGCCGCAAGAACCCACCATCAAGTGTGGTAGCTCAATGACACGCTCAACTAGAGTTGCTCTTCGTGATCCCCACGGGGTGAGCACAATCCCTCTCACAAAGCTTCTCCGGAGCCTCGCACAATCTTCTTGCGAGCTTTGATGGAGCCACAAGCCACCAAGCCATCTAGGAGGTGGCAACCTTCAAGAGTAACAAGCACAACCAGCTTGCAACACGATCACCTAGTGCCACTCGATGCAATCTCTCAAAGCAACGCACTAGAATTAACTCACTCGCAATCGATTCGCACTCTTGCAAGCACAAGTGAGTTAAAGGCTCTCCAAGCACTCCCAAAGCATGGAAACTAAGTCCCAAGGGTGCTCAACACCTGCCAAGGCCGGCCACCACTTCTATTTATAAGCCCACAAACAAATAGAGCCGTTGGAAACCTCACTAGGCGGATTTTGGGGGCGACAGACGCGTTTGTCGTCTACCCGACAGACCCTGTCCCAGCGTCTGTCGCTCCGTGCAAAGCCACGTGTCTAGCCCGCTCAACGTTCTAACGGTCGACTCCCCAGCGACAGACGCGTCCCACGCCGAAGCCACCAGCGTCTGTCGCTACGACAGACGCGGCACAGAGAGCTCCAAACAGCGCTCCAGGCCGACAGACGCGTCTGACAGGAGGCTGACAAACGCCGTCCTGCGTCTGTCGCAGCGCAAAGCCGCTCGCCTTCTCCACGCGAGGCCGACAGATGCTGACGTCAGCGTCTGTCGTGCAAACGCCCACGCGTCTGTCGCGCCACTCCATATAGTCTCGCGCCGCGCCGCTAGGGTTAGGCGACAGATGCTGCACAGCCGCGTCTGTCGCGTGCATCGTGTGCGTCTGTCGCATGTTTCTCAGCGTAAACTTGTTCCGTGACTTCGCCACTTCTTCCGACCTTCGGCGTAAAGGAAATTTAGCATTTCATCTCCTCGAAAACGCCTCTCAACCTATCAAACTCCATCGCCTTCACAAATGTGCCAACACCAACAAGTGTTCACCACCTTGTGCATGTGTGTTAGTATTTTCACAATCATTTTCTTGAAGGAGTTAGGCACTCAACTTGCCTCGCCACTCGATCCTAACACGTATGCAAAGTTAGATCGCTCAAGTGGCACTAGATGACCGATATGCAAACAAGTTTGCCCCTCTTGATAGTACGGCCATCTATCCTAAACCCGGTCATTAACTTCTCTACACACCTATGATCGGTGAAATAGAAATACCCTAGGTTATACCTTTGCCTTGCACATTCCACTCTAACTCCTTCGACGTTGATGCAACACAAGCACCAACTAATCACCAAATGATATGATCCACTTCATATCATCATGTGACCGTATTGGTTCATCGATCTTGACCTCACTTGCTCTTCACCGTTTCCTCGGTCCATCAGCATCAAGTCTTGCCCAAGCTTCACCGTCACACGTGGTCCCTCGCTTCAAAGTCTCTGACTTGCCCTTCATACTTGCAACCGGTCCATCGAGCCAAGCCTCATCTTCATCTTCGCCACCTTGGTCACATGACTTCATGTCATGTCTCATATGCAATGAGCTCCTCCATGACACCATCACCTGTGGACTAATCTCCTGTGTATCTCACATTAAACATAATTAGTCCACCTAAGGTTGTCACTCAATTACCAAAATCAAATAAGGACCTTTCAGCGATGAAGGACGGATGCTGGGGCTTAGACTGAGAGGCCGGAGAAGCTAGGTGAGCGACCATGGGTGGCTGACACCTGAGGTCATCAATAAGTGCAAGAGTACATGAGAGTGACTATGTTGACCAAGTCAAGACGACGGTCGAGCAAGTCAAGTGGAGGCTTCGAAGACTTGACGGCCGGGAGGTCGAGGATGATGGTGACACTTGTTGGAAAGTGGAGGAAGTGTAGCGGATACGCTTCTCCGGGTGGTTTGATGGTTTGGGCCTCAAAATCACCGGTGGATGGTTTTCGGGTTTGGGCCTTAAAACCCGGGTGTGGCTCTGGCAGCAATCGGAAGCAGCACGTGGCGTCATCATGAGGCTTGCATCGAGGCGGAGCTAAGTCATGAAGGGCGCATGGTCGTCGAATGAGCAGATTTCAAGTTGGACCATACTACCCGGGTAGGTGGTTCACTCTAAATATCTAGGGGTATATTGAGAATATGTAATAGTCTCTATAAATAAGAGGAGGGCTGCCCCAATCAGCCTTATCACTCCAGTTAGCCAATTTTATTAGGGTTTCCCTGTCTCTAGACTACTGTAGTGATCCGCGGATGATTTAGGAAAACCATTCATTTATGAAAATCAAGCTAGTAGACTTCATCTTCATGGGAACGGTGGCCCTTAACCTCCTCTTGTTCTCTAGATGTCAAGATCTGAGTTGTGCTCTTTTGATTTTGCTTTTGGTGTTCTTCCTCTCCCAGTCTCCCCTTCCCTCGTTCTCGTTCGATCTCCTTGGTCTGAGATTTTGGGGTGTTTTTGGTTGGTTGAATTCATGCAAGGATGTGTGGTGACACTAGTCTCTGAATGAACTGTCTTGAATCCACACGACCACAAAGATTTGAAATGATTTTCATTTTGGAGAGAAAACTATGTTCTTCGCGAGATTTGAAATTCCCGATGTTTGTCTAAGTCTTGGATGATGATCTCTTAGAGATAGCCTCCCTATCTCTTAGAGATAGCCTCCCAACTCTGTTGTGACCATCTTGTTTAAATTTCATGGAAGTTGGAGTTGATTTGGCCAAGAATCGATTGAATTTGGATCTCGTGCGCTGCCATTCCCATGCTGAGTTTGCGACCTCCGAACAGTGCGTCAATCACCCGTAGCACTTGTTGCAACCTTACCAGCAACCTTCTCCCACTCACTGTAACCTTCTCTTAGCAACCTTCCCAACAACCTTCTAACTGCAGCCTTCTAGCAGCAACCTTTCCAACCTTCTAGCTATAGCCATCCTAGCAACCTTCCCAACCTTCTAGCTGCAACCTTCGCAGCAACCTTCTAGCAGCAACTTTCTGAGCAACAACCTTCTCTCACTCATTGCAATATTCTAGCTGCAACATTCCCAACAACCTTCTCGCACTTAGAGCAACCTTCTTGCAGCAACCTTAGCAACAACCGCAACAACAGCTTAAGTTTTCTAAAAGAAGAATTAGGCTCCCATTCACCCCCTCTAGTCACCGTTCTTAGTCCTTCAGTTTTTGTTCTCGGCTAGGGTTTGTTTCTCTAGCCTTTCAACCTATTTCTCTAACCTGTCAACCGACCATATTTTAGGGAGTTTTGGTCACGCCATTTACTGACACTGCTGGTCCAGGCTAACTCTAACGCAGATATCAATAATACCAGTGATAGCAAAAGGGATCTCTACATCTGTTTGTGGCATGTTTGGTGATCATTATACTCATTATTCAAGGACAAGAAAGTTATTCTTATGAAAGCAAAGGCATTGATCAGCAAGAAGAATTACACCGCTCTAGAAATGGCATTACTTAAGTTAGCGAAGGATATTCATGAGCTGGTGAAGTACTACAAGTCTTCATAGAAGACCGAGACGAAGTGAAAGTAGCACCACCTAAGGTGGAAGTTCAACCGAACTGCCAATAGAACGTGTGAACTAGAGGCCCAACTGCTGAATTGCCCAAACTTGGGCCTGGCTTCTTGGATCAAGTTGGGCTTAATAATGTGGCAGGAAAACACTATGATAATAGAATTCATCCTTTTACTTGAAAAAAAAGAAAAAACTTTAATACTTACCTTTTCATCTATGCTCGTTAGCCCTCAAAATTAAAAAATGTGCACGTCAGCATGGATACCTAGTGACTATTCATGCTGCCTCATGCTTTTAACCAAAATAAATACCTCTATGACTATTAGTATTGACTTGTAATACAAGTTGCATTGGTACTTGTAAGAAGAAGGGCCCTGTCGCAGGGTCAGAACCGCGGCAAGCATAGTTGTTCAAGTCGGTGTCAGAGTACGGGTCTCTGGTGGTTCAGGTAGACTCAAGAACACAAGAATCACAGAGAGGACGCAACGGATTATCTTGGTTCGGGCCAATCGATGCCCTATGTCCAGCAGCTAATGATCCTTATACTCAAAAGCACCCCAAATTGAGGGGTTAGGACAGAGTGTAGAGAGAGAGATTTGGTAGGGGGTTAGCTCGGTGCTAATCCAAAGGTTGCCACGCTGCCGATAGAGTCTTCCCCTCATCAGAGAGGAGGAAGATGACAAGATCCAGTGGAGGAGCTCTTGGTGGCCCTCTAGGTTGCCCTGCTCTCGGTACTGAGTAGGAGTGGATGGAATGGAATGGAGTGTCTTCGATTCTTCTCCCCCTCTAGGTCCAACCTTATAACTTATATAATGAGATAGGTTGGGTACATGGTGGTTTAGGGAGATGAGTCTACGGTTTACATGTGCTGGAGTCTAGGTGGGTCTTGCAGCGGTGCTCTGTGGACAGTGGCGGTGTCATGGAGCTAAAGAAGCCTTGGGTGTCGTTTGGCTACTCTGTTCTGACACTCTGCATGTCAGGTTGTGTTGGCTTGGACAGGCCTCCCCTAGGTGGATCTTCTGGAGTCTTCTTGGTGGCGAAGGAGGTCGGCTCCAGGGGCTGACGTGCAGGCACGAGAGCCGCCCAGCCCCTGGAGGCTGAAGGAAGCTTCTCTTCTTGTGTCACGCCTCGTGCGTGACCCTGTCGCGGGAGTGGCCGGCAAGGCCATGCCCGAAGCGCAGCGTTTGGGAGCCCCCGAGCCTCGGTAGCTCAGGGCTTGTCTTCTTGCGCCTGGGCCTTAGCTGGTGTCGTAAGCCAGGTAGGAGCCAAAGCTCGAGCTTGAATGTGTCGTCGATCGGGAGCCTTAGGCCTGGGCGAGCCCCCGAGCCCTGTGCGGGGGCTGCATCATGCCTAGGCTCGGTCAAGTTTCTTTGTCGAAGGGTGCGCTCGAGCATACCCAATGGGTATAGCCCCCGAGCCCCCGGGCGATCCTGGTGGGGTTGGTCGGGGGGTCCTTCTGTCGAGAACCATTGGTCCTGAGGCTTAATATACTCATATGTTAAGATCTCGTCAGGAGCCCCTGTGCCCCTCGTGGGCTCACTTGGCATGATTCGTGATGGCGACGGAGGGCTGAATTTGATCTTCTAGTGACCAAACTAGCCATGGCAGGGACGGTTCCTGTTGATGGGAGCGTGTTGCACTGCGTGGGGCCCTTTCCCTTGGTGTGACAAGGGATGCTTGGTTGTCAGGGCCAGGTGGTAGTGGCATTGACCCCTTCTCTATTCCCATGTTGCATAGGTCTGTGGCCCGAGCGAGGGTTCGGTGAACTCGTCAGGGAGTTATCGACTTTAGGCCTAGGGGCACCCTTCCTTTGATCGGGTCCTACCGTGGGTTGGGTGATTGAGAGTGTCTGGGCTTTGTCTCGGGTCCACCTGATCACCCGGTGCGCCACGCCCTTCTGGGGGCTTCGATAGCAAGCCCCAATCCTCTCGGGATGGTCTTCTAGGGCTGACCTTCTGCATCCATAGGTGGGGGCGTGGGGACCGCGCCGAGCTTAGGCGGGGGACCCTCGTTGGGTCCATCGCTCAGCGGCTCCTGACCCAACTTCAGGAAGTTGGTTAGTTTTGGGGGTGCGCCACCCAAGTGCCCGTCGATCGGGGGGTCAAGTTGCTCTGTCTGGGGAGCTAGCGCAGCCCTCGAGGTCATCGTGGGGCCTCCTTGTCAGCATGCATGGCGGCTTCTGGGCATTCCCGTCTGTTGACGGTTTGTGCAGGCTATTTGATGTAAGGCTGGGCATTCGGGTTACCCAAAAATTTCGGATCGGGTAATTCGGGTAGTTAGAAATTCGGGTATTAAAAATTGCTACCCGATTTTTGCCCCGAAAAAGCATTACCCGAAATTTCGGGTACCCGATAATTCGGGTTCGGGTTTTACCCGATATACCCGAAATTGACAAAACCAATCATTTTGGAAGAATTCAAGTACCATTTTAAAGCAATAAACAATAGTCCTTTAAATCGCATCATGTCTTCATATCAATTACCAACAAATCACTTATCAAGTTAGCATAAATCTACATTAATTCATGCCAAATAATATATTTATATGGCATTGAACTACCTCATGTCTTCATGTTAGGAATAGAAGAGCAAATATTTGAGATATTTCAGGTAATTCGGGTACCGGAAAACATTACCCGAATTACCCAAACTAATTTCGGGTTTTTACGATCACTATCCGAAATTGTGATCGGGTAATTCGGGTTCGGGTACTTCGGGTCTGGGTTCGGGTAATTCGGGTTCGGGAATTGGGTATCGGGTATTTTGCCCACCCTTAGTTTGATGGCATATGTGCCGTCGTGCCTGGTGGTGGAGTTATGGGGTGCACTTCCCACATCGTCCCACTTCATCTGGGAGATGGGACGTCGAGGCCACGTGGAGCATATTTGGCGGAGGAGAAGCCGTGGCACTTGGTGTGCGCGGATCCGGGCCGTCGATGATGACTGGTGGGCCCAAGGAGAGTCTGATTTCCTTAAGTCCTGTGAGGAGGCATGTGCGGAGTGGGCGGCACGCTTGGTAGAAAGTAGAGTGGGGACTTGACTCATTGTCAATGCCCCCTGACTCCGCCTTTACTGCACCACCACTATCACATAACCACTCAGAGACATGTTGCGGGGATTGAAGGGACACCTGGCTGGTACCCTGAGGCCTCTTTATTCCTCGATGGCTGATCGGAGAGGTCAGAGCTACCCTTAGCGCATCATCCAAGGCTATAAAGAGGGGCCCTAGGAACGCGGCGCCTTCTATGCCTCCTCGGCTCCTTCTCTTCTTCCTCTCAGATCCAACTTCTGGCGACAATGGAGTGCGACGCTTCCCTCCGAGTGAGCCGGGCTTCCTTCGCGAGGTGATTGCTCCTTCGACGGTGGAAGGATTCCAGCGAAGGAGCTGCCATAACTACATGATGTGGCGGGTATTGCTCTGCGGCACTGCACAGGAAGTGGGTTGGAGGCGACCGCTTATGATGGGGCGGTTAGTCCGGCCTCCCTATGCACTGCGGACTCCACAGACTCCGCCTCATGTAGCGCAGGCGGCTTCTGGCCTTCGCTAGCTTCAGCCTGTGGCAAGGTAGTTCTAGGTTCACGCGCCTTCCTAGGGTGCTCGGCCTGGGAGTCCTGTGGCGTGGGAAGTGCGGAGGCGATCGAGGCGAGGCCTCGTTGACCATCCCTTCGCTAGGCCCTCGATGCTTGCACCTGAAGAAGTTCTGAGGAGGTCGGGCTCTAAACGATCCTTGTTTGGTTTTGGTAACTGAGTGACAACCTTAGGTGGACTAATTGTGTTTATGTGAGATACACAGGTGATTAGTCCACAGGTACATGTGTGTAAGCAACATATGCCATGACAGTGAAAATGACTCAGAGTTATTGCAAAGCTTACACATGTGATGATGAAGGAGCTCATTGCACATGAGACATGACATTGAGTCATGTGATCAAGACGGAGAAGATCAAGACATGACTTGGCTCGACGGACCGGTTGCAAGTGTGAAGGGCAAGTCAGAGGCTTTGAAGCGAGGGACCGCGTGTAACGGTGAAGCTTGAGCAAGACTTGACGCCGATGGACCGACACAATGGTGAAGAGAAAGTGAAGTCAAGATCGATGAACCACTATGATCACATGATGATATGAAGTGGATCATATCATTGTTGTTTGTGTTGGTGCATGTGTTGCATCAACAGTGGAGGAGATGGAATGGAATGCGCAAGGCAAAGGTATAACCTAGGGCATTTCCATTTCACCAGTCATAGGTAGAGAAGTTGATGACCAGGTTTAGAATAGATGGCCGTACTATCAAGAGGGGCAAACTTTTTTGCATATCGGTCATCTAGTGCCACTTGAGCGATCTAACTTTACATACGTGTTAGGATCGAGTGGCGTGGTGAAAAGAGTGCTGATCCTTTGGAAAAATATTTGTCAAAAGCTAACACATGTGCACAAGGTGGTGATCACTTGGTGGTGTTAGCACATTTGCAAAGGTGGTGAAAAAGGTGAAGAAGAGGAGGCGAAACCGAGCTCGGAGTGCTGCCTGGGTGGCACGGCCACCCCCTGTCCACTGGCACCACCACCCCTAGGGCGGTGCCCACCTGGACTTGGTTTTGAGTAGCAGCAGAAGGACTGTCACCGAACGTGACTGTGTACACCACCATCTGCAGGACGGTGCACCGCCAGGTGTTCTCCGGTGGCACCGCCACTTTTTCCCGAGGGTGGCGAGTTCGGTGCTGAGCTGAGGGGGTCACCGCCATGGTCACCGCCACGGTGACGGCTGTAATGTCCAAATGGCTAGAGGGGGGTGAATAGCCTATTTAAAAATCTACAAGCTTTACTAATCAACAATTGTTAGTATAAAAGATGGTGATGCTAATTCTAGCACTAGCTCAACTATACTAAGCAAGCCACCTATACAATTCTAGTGAACAAGGCTATGATCTCTAATTCACACCAACAACGCTAAGTCACTAAGCTACTTACTCCTATGTGATACAAACTACGCTAAGCACACTAGACAAGAAAAAGTGCAAGAATGAAAAAGGAGAGTGAATTGATTCTTATACCAATGGTGTAGACATGAGATGTATCCAAAGAATCAATCACACAAAATCATAAAGAGAAACCTCAACAAGAGATGACACAAGATTTTTTACCGAGGTTCACTTGCTTCCCGACAAGCTACTCCTTGTTATGGCGATGCACCCACTTGATGGATCACGAGCTAATTGACTATCAAGAGTCAAACCCTCAGCGGGTGCCGCACATCCACTCACAAGATGGGGATCCTCCAAGCCACGAGCTCCACTAGAGTAGCCAATTCATGAACTCCCACGGGGAAGGCTCAAGAACCCCTCACAATCGCTTGGTGAGGCTCGAAACAATCTCCAATCACGAGCTCAACACCACCGCTGCTCCAAACCGTCTAGGGTGTTGGGAAACACCCAAGAGTAACAAGCAATCTGCAGCAAACTCAAGAATCAAGTGCCACTAGACGCAACTCTCAATGCAATGCACTTGAATCTCACTCAATCTCTCTAGAGTATGCAACCAAGCAAGGAGATGAGTGGAGGTGAAGTTATCTAGCACAAAGTGTGCCTCAATATCTCAAATGTGCAAGAGAGAACCCCTAAGGGCCAGCCACCTCTTATTTATAAGCCCACAAACGAATAGAGCCGTTGGAAACCTCACTGGGCAGATTTCGAGGGCGATAGATGTGTCTGTCGCCTACCCGACAGACGCTGCCCCATACACCTTTATCACATGTGTTGCTTATGCCTAACTCAAACCACTTAACATATGGCATTAGCAACTTGGTGTCATTAATTACCAAAATCAAACTTGGGCTTTCAACGGCGGTGCACCGCCCCATTTTCCAGAAAGGAGGGAAGGGGCTGGCCTGGGGTGCACCACCGCCCCCCTGTCCGGTGCCGCCGCCGCCTGTCCGATGAACACAGCTAGTCAAACTAGCCATTGGATTCGATCGTTGGGGGGCACCGCCACCCCTAGGGCGGTGCCACCACCGCCATGTCCGATGCCTCGCAAAAAGTGCAGCTTTGCTCCAACGGCTCTATTTGGCTTGGAGGCTATAAATAGAGGTGGAGCTTGGGTATTTGGTTGGTTGATCACTCTTGGGACTAAGTGTCCATGCTTAGAGAGTGCTTGGGAGCCCACTAACTCACTTGTGCTTGCAAGAGTGGATCCGATTGCGAGTCTGTGTGATTCTAGTGCATTGCATCGTGAGGTTGCATCGAGTGACACTAGGTGATTGAGTTGCAAGCCAGTGGTGCCTGTTACTCTTGGAGGTTGCCACCTCCTAGACGGCTTGGTGACGTGATCTCCGTCGAAGCCCGCAAGAAGCTTGTGCGGTGCTCTAGAAAAGAGCTTTGTGAGGGGCATTGTGCTTGCCCCGTGGGAGCCACGAAGAGCAACTCTAGTAAAGCGTGTCATTGAGCTACCCTCACTTGTGGTAGGTTCTTGTGGTGGCCGACGTATGGGCTTGGCGGGTGATGCCAATTAGTTGCCGAACCACCAAGTGAGCGGTCGATACAACGGGGACTAGCGTGTTGGCAAGCACGTGAACCTCAGGAGAAAAATCACCGTGTCATCCTTGTCTTCCAATTGGTTTGCATCCCCGTTACACAAGCGTGTAATTACTTTCATATACATTGTGCTTGTGTAGCTTGCTAGTTACCTTCTTGCTTGTGTAGCTAGAAGTAGCTCCCTTGCGTGGCTAATTTGGTTTTAGTAACCTTGTTAGTCACATTGCTTAGTTTGTGTAGCTAAGTAATTTGTGCTCTCTAATTTGGCTTGTGTAGCCTTGTTATTGAGCATTGCTAGTGAGCTTAGGAGCTTTGTGCTTTTACATCACTAGTTTTGTATGAGCTCCCTCAGTTGCCAAAGTACTAGTGCATAGGTTTGTGTGATCTTGCTCTAGAATTGTTTAGGTGAGCTCTAACTAGCCCAGCACCTTTGTTGCTTAATTAAGATCTTTGTAAGGTGCTTGTGAACATAGATAGAGGGGTGTAGTGTCGGCTAGACCGATAGTTTTAATTCTGCATTTGTTTCAGTTACCCAGCGCGTTTAATTTTAGAAAGGACTATTCACCCCCTCTAGTCCACCATCTCGACACTATAGCTGGTATCAGAGCTTGGCCTCTCATTTGTGGTCTTCACCGACCTAAGAGGATGGCGGTTTATGGACTAGATGTTGAGTGTCCACACATTTTTGATGGCACACACTTTGCACGGTGGAAAAATTAGATGACATGCAATTTTAAGTTCATTTACCATCAAATGTGGTGGATCGTAGATGTGGGCTTTTCTCATGCGATTGATAGAAAGAGTGCAACTCAAGCACAAAATAAATGCCTACATCTCGATTGCTAAGCTACTAACATTTTCTATCAATCTATGCATGATAGTATATTTGGTGAGATCATGGACATGAAGTCCGCCCATAAGATTTGGATTTATCTCAATGAGAAATATGGGACGATCTCCGATGATGATGATGCGCCTAAGGAGGAGGTGCATGAGTGTGTTGAGTATGACCACAATTTGGTGATTGTGGAAGATTGCTCCACCTCATGGTTAAGTGATGATGATGATCGTTCTACCACAAGATCACTTGACAAGGTTGATGATGATGCCACAAGTGATGCGATTGATGATGATACTTCATGCATGCTTGATGATGATGATGATGATTCGTGCTTGGGCTATGGGAGTGATGTCTCTTCAAGCTCTCCAACATCACATTGCTTCATGTCACATGGTGACACTAAGGTATCTATTGGTAATGTGGTTGTTGATTGTGATGATCCAAATTTAGAGCTTGTATGTAGACTCACCAAGGCTTTAAGAAATGAGATGGCAAAAATAAGTAAATTGGAAAATGAAAACTCATTTCTAAAGAACACATGTGAACAACAAAAGCATCTACTTTATGTTACAACTTGTTCACATGAGGAGTTAAAATTGGCTCATGAGGAACTTAGTGTTGCTCATGATAACTTGGTACAATACCATGCTTTACTCACTAAGAAGCTTTCTAATGAAGAAACTAAAACTAGTGAGAGCTCATCACTTGGGTCAAATGATAAAACACATAATATTACTAACCCTTGTGATGTAAGCAAGAAGCATGTATCCACCTCTTGTGATGATTTATTAGATATGCCATGTTCTTCACATATAGATGCTTGTTCTACTTCTATGTCTTGTGAGACTAACATTTTGAAGGAGAACAATGAGCTCAAAAATAAAGTGAAGAAATTGAGCAACATGATAGAGAGGTGCTACAACTGAAAAGTCATCTTTGAGCATATAATGAAGACTCAAAGAAACTTTGGTGACAAGAGTGGCATCGGCTTCAACAAGAGCAAGGGCAAGAAAATGAAGAAGCAAGAACAAAAGAAGCTATTTTATTTCGTGTGCTTCAAATGCCATGAGATGGGTCACCTTGCCAAATCTTGCCCAACCAAGAAGCCAAAGATGAGGCCACAAGATGAAAAGAAGAAGCAAATCTTGCCCAACCAAGAAGCCAAAGATGAGGCCACAAGATGAAAAGAAGAAGCCCCAAGTTCAAATCAAGATCAACCATGAAGATGATGGTGACTTGATGATGAAGAAGAAGAAAACAAGAAGGGTTGGTAGAACAAGGCATCTAATGCTAGATCAAGATGCCAAAATGATGAGCAAGACGCAAGATAAGAAGAAGGTGTATGCTCACATCAAGTGCTTCAAGTGTGGAGATATGAGACACTTTACCTTGAAGTGTCCTACCAAGCTTGAGAAGAAGGCTCAAGCAATTCATGAGAGGCAAGGCAATGGGAAGCACCACATGGGCAAGGAAGAAAAAGCTCAATAAAAAAAGGAAGTGCTACTTATGCCGAGAAAGGGGACACATGGCACATTCATGTCCCCTAGGTATTAATTCTAAGCTCATTTCAATTGATAATAATATTGTGCTTGGAAAGGATGACAATTGTACCTCAATGGTTGCAATTGCAAAACATCCCGCTATCCATACTAAGGCGATGCCTAAGTATGTTGCTTCTAACGTGAGAGGATCTAAACTTGTTTGGGTACCATCAAAAGGTGGATGAATGTCTGTAGGTACAATGGCATTGGAGGCTTGACTTAAATTGATTTCATATTGATCATTATATGTTGAGTCAAGTATTGAAGCTTTATGCAATCCTATCCCAATGCCAAGTCAAGAATGAGTGAAGTCCAAGTGCTACAACATACAAGTGTCATATTCAAGTTGTGGGCGATTCATTGGAATTATTTGATAGCTTGCAAATTATTTGAGTTGAAGCTTGCTATTGAAGGATCATGAGCTAACCAAGGTATATCTTTTGTTGATCATTACATTTGGGTGCATATGAGTTGATTGAATTGGATATATATGCAATGTTGCTTGCTATAAGATGCTTAAATGGATTAATTGCTAAGTAATCAAGTTTGGATTAATTTGTGTTGGATAAATTCATAATATGACCTTTAGTAAGTGGATTGAATGGATATATGCCTTGTGAGAGTATTCAAACAAGTTAGTTCCAGGGTTGATTCACATTTGATAAAGTATAGCTCAAGTGATTGAAATCTGTCCTTTATTGCAAAATCTGAGTGAGCTGTGATCTTAACCATGTTTGAGTGATCAAATCTATTTGGATTGGCTTAAAATTTGGTATGCATGCTCTATACTTATTATATAAGATTCTGTATAAATTTTATGAGAATTGGATAAGAAATGCTTCGGTTATGGAGTAGATCTTGTCAGCTATAGTGCAGCAGTTTTTAGCATGTAGCAGTGGTGAAAGAATTAAAATCTGGTAGCAATCTACAAGTCAAATGAAGCTCAAATTTTTACAGCTGCTAGATAACTTAGTAAACCACATCTTCACTAAATTTTGTGGTATTTGGATCTATACATTGGGATATATAAATTTTTCTTTAAAGGGTACAGAATCTGCCAGAAAAGTGACATTTGTTGGATATTTTTGGAGTCACTTTAAATGAAAGATCCTCAAGTTGAAATCATGTTTACAAGTGTTTGAGGTACCTAAGATTGGTTTTGAATTGATCTAGAAGCATGACAAGCAATGAGTATAAGGCCATTTGATTGCGGAGTGTATTTGGCACACATTTGGTACTCAAATTGAAGATCAAGATCAAACTCAAGATGAAGATGAAGATGAAGTTTAAGTTCTAGTGACTATTGAAAATCATTTGGTAGAAAGAAAAGAATTTAAACAAGTAGCAAGAAAAAAACTTAAAGAAGGATTCAAGGTTACTCATCAAATTAAGTCCACTTGGATCAATCAACAAATTTATTTCAAGTGAGTGTCAAGAATGGTTCTTTAGAGAGAGATCACTTCTCCCTAGTGTAGGGGCTTGCCGCCCAATGTGTGGGTAGACCAAGTGTGGTACTTGGGAAGTGGTGATCCAATAAATATTTGAGATGCTTAGTTGAAGCATTCAAAAGGGTTATCAAGAAAAAGCAAGCAACACCCAAAGAGACCTAGTTATGATATTTCAAGTGGTATTCTCACATTAGTTCTCTCATGCAAGCATTGATCAAAAGAAGAAGCAAGTCAACCACATCATGATAGTGCACTTGATCTTTAGTGGTTCTTAAATCATATGGGTGAAGAATGGACTCCATCTATGATGATTGGTCTTCATCAAGCTATAAATTAGACTTTACATTGCTTTTAGAGTAAGAATTGAAATCTATGTGACTATCCTCTACTCCAAGATAGCAAAGGTATCATTGTAATGTGCATGATCATTTCATCCCTTATGTAATGTGCATGATCATTTCATCCCTTACTAGTATGCGGTTAGTTCATATAGTACATGCTTATTGGGATCATGCATGACAAATAAAAGTTTTGAAATTCATAGCCTACCACTATTGCTTGAATTATTAATTGATCTAGTGGTTAGTATATGAGTTTGTTCATGAGCTAGTGAACCCAAGTACTTGATTTAATTTGGATTGCTAACAAGTGACAAGTACAACATTGGCAAGATAACCCTTGTAAGAGGTGTGAAGAAGCTTGTCATTGGTTCAAACTGGACTTGGAAGCTTAGGCAAATCAATTTAGTTCAAGTCAATAGAAGCTCATGATAGTGATAAGAGTACAAGAACAAGACAACAATGCAAATGGATATCTAGTTTGGTTGTTTCAAGTGATATCTAGACTATTGATTTAACAAGTGGTATTCATAAATGGTGTCTAGATCAACTTACAAGTGATATCCTACAAGTGGTACTCATAAAAATAGCAAATGTTCGAGAAATGGTTTATTGACAAATTCAACAAGTGGTTCCATGGTAGAAGGTTCTTTCAAGTGGTATCACATCTACACGTGGTTTCAACCATACAAGACGATGGTTCCACAAGTGATCCTCAACTTTAAGTGATCATAAAATGAATAATGCATCCCTCACCAACAAGAGCTCAAATCTATCAAATGGATGACCCATGCTATGACATAGGGGGAGGTGTCCCACCAATTGGTATCAAGGTCAAAGATCCTATGAGTGGTATCTCAAAGGCTATACAAGTGGTGTCATTCCAACAAATGTGATGATGTTCATCAAAAATGAAGATTCAAGTGTCAACTATCTACCCCAATGCTAGCCTTTGCATCAATAAGAAGCACACCCTTTATGGAAATTGATGACAAAGGGGGATTATACAAAGATATGAAAGCTTTGGGAAAGATTAACGTTTGGACATAGAAAATGGACAAAGAGGGAGCAACATTGAAGAATATGAGGGGATCAAAATTCTTAGACAAGAGAATCACACAAGTAGGGGGAGCAAGCTCATGAACATTGATTGGCTGCATTTGATATATGCATATTCATATGCTTGCTTGTATTGCATAAGTTGTTAAATTTGATATGCATGCTTGTGTGGTGTATGCTAGTTGTAGAACTTGAATGATGATATGATAACTAGCATGCATAGGATAATAGCTAGACACTTGGTTTGTTTTTTAAGTAACACTAGTACCTTGCCTCTAATGTTGATCTCATGAGGTATCTAGTGTTTGTGTTTCCAAGTGACATCTAGCTAACCATGGTGCTAAGGATGAACTTAAAGGTGCAACTCCGATTGGTGTCACACTTCAAAGGTTTATTCTATACACCTTAGCATTATTGGTAGTAATTACTCTCCCACAATTCCAATCTATGCATATGTGCGAGCTTCAAACCAAACACTCTAGCACATATGTAGGGGGAGCTAATACTACCAACTCGGGTTTGTGGTACTTGTCCAAAATCATTTACACATGGTAAAATTGCTTGGGCAAGCAACATGAATCCAAAATAGCTTAATTTCCATATATTTGTAGAGTTGTCATCAATTACCAAAAAGGGGGAGATTAAAAGGTCCTTGTTTGGTTTTGGTAATTGAGTGACAACCTTAGTTGGACTAATTGTGTTTATGTGAGATACACAGGTGATTAGTCCACAGGTACATGTGTGTAAGTAACATATGCCATGATGGTGAAAATGGCTCAGAGTTGTTGCAAAGCTTACACATGTGATGATGAAGGAGCTCATTGCACATGAGACATGACATTGAGTCATGTGATCAAGGTAGAGAAGATCAAGACATGACTTGGCTCAACGGACCGGTTGCAAGTGTGAAGGGCAAGTCAGAGGCTTTGAAGCGAGGAACCGCGTGTGACGGTGAAGCTTAAGCAAGACTTGGCGCTGATGGATCGACGCAACGGTGAAGAGCAAGTGAAGTCAAGATCGATGAACCAATATGATCATGTAATGATATGAAGTGGATCATATCATTGTTGATCGTGTTGGGCCATGTGTTGCATCGACAGTGGAGGAGATGGAATGGAATGCGCAAGGTAAAGGTATAACCTAGGGCATTTCCATTTCACTGGTCATAGGTGTGTAGAGAAGTTGATGACCGGGTTTAGAATAGATGGTCGTACTATCAAGAGGGGCAAACTTTTTTGCATATCGGTCATTTAGTGCCACTTGAGCTATCTAACTTTACATACGTGTTAGGATCGAGTGGCGTGGTGAAAAGAGTGCTGATCCTTTGGAAAAATGTTTGTCAAAAGCTAACACACATGCACAAGGTGGTGATCACTTGGTGGTGTTAGCACATTTGCAAAGGTGGTGAAAAAGGCGAAGAAGAGGAGGTGAAACCGGGCTCGGAGTGCTGCCTGGGTGGCACCACCACCCTTTGTTCGGTGGCACCGCCACCCCTAGGGTGGTGCCCACCTAGGCTTGGTTTCGAGCAGCAGTTGAAGGGCTATCACCGAACGTGACTGTGTACACCGCCATCTGCAGGGTGGTGCACCGCCAGGTGTTGTCCGGTGGCACAACCACTTTTTTTCCTGAGGGTGGCGAGTTCGGTGCTGAGCTAAGGGGGTCACCGCCACGATCACCGCCATGGTGACGGTAGTGCACCGCCCCATTTTTCCAAAAAGAAGGGAAAACGGGGGCTAGCCAGGGGTGGCACTGCCACCCCTTGTCTGGTGCCACCGCCGCCTGACCGGTGACCAGGGCTAGTCAAACTAGCCGTTGGATTCGACCGTTGAGGGGCACCGCCTCCCCTAGAGCGGTGCCACCACCGCTATGTCCGGTGCGCTCGCAGAAAGTGTAGCTTTGCTCCAATGGCTCTATTTGGCTTGGGGGCTATAAATAGAGGTGGAGCTCGGGCATTTGGCTGGTTGAGCACCCTTGGGACTGAGTGTCCATGCTTAGGGAGTGCTTGGGAGCCCAGTAACTCACTTGTGCTTGCAAGAGGGAGATTCGATTGCGATTGAGTGTGATTCTAGTGCGTTGCATCATAAGGTTGCATCGAGTGACACTAGGTGATCGAGTTGCAAGCCTGTGGTGCTTGTTACTCTTGGAGGTTGCCACCTCCTAGACAGCTTGCTGGCGTGATCTCCGTCGAAGCCCGCAAGAAGCTTGTGCGGTGCTCCGGAGAAGAGCTTTGTGAAGGGCATTGTGTTTGCCCCATGGGAGCCACCAAGAGCAACTCTAGTAAAGCGTGTCATTGAGCTACCCTCACTTGTGGGTAGGTTCTTGCGGTGCTCGATGTGCAGGCTTGGCAGGTGATGCCAATTAGCCGTCAAGCCACCAAGTGAGCAGTCAACACAACGGGGACTAGCATGTTGGCAAGCACGTGAACCTCAGGAGAAAAATTACCGTGTCATCCTTGTCTTCCCATTGGTTTGCATCCCCATTACACAAGCGTGTGATTACTTTCATATACATTGTGCTTGTGTAGCTTGCTAGTTACCTTCTTGCTTGTGTAGCTAGAAGTAGCTCCCTTGCGTGGCTAATTTGGTTTTAGAACCCTTGTTAGTCATATTGCTTAGTTTGTGTAGCTAAGTAATTTACGCTCTCTAATTCAGCTTGTGTAGCCTTGTTATTGAGCATTGCTAGTGAGCTTAGGAGCTTTGTGCTTTTGCATCACTAGTTTTTTAGGAGCTCCCTCGGTTGCCAAAGTCCTAGTGCATAGGTTTGTGTGACCTTGCTCTAGAATTGTTTAGGTGAACTCTAACTAGCCCGACACCTTTGTTGCTTAATTAGGATCTTTGTAAGGTGCTTGTAAACATAGATAGAGGAGTGTAGTCTTGGCTAGACCGATAGTTTTAATTCCGCATTTGTTTCGGTTAGCCGACGCGTTTAATTTTAGAAAGGACTATTCACCCCCCTCTAGTTTGCCATCTCGACCCTACAGGCTCCCTGGGCCCGTTGTGCCGACCCTCATTTTAGGTGTCCCCTCTCCCCTCCAAGGAGGAGAGGAGGTCATCTGAGGGGCGGCCCTCTGGCCCTGTGCTAGGCGAAAGCAGTTTTTTGCCGCCATATATTGTAATCGGGTCGTTCCCAATTAATGAGATGAAATTACTTTCATTTGTAATCTCACTGCTTGTGAGTCATGCTCGGAGACTTAGTTCCCTCGTTGGGATAAGCTATTACGATGATGGCCTCGGTGGCCAAGATCGCCTCGCCCGTGTTGCTAACGAGTAAGTCCGTGAGAACCTCGGTTTTACGGTCGTTCTGTGCCCCGGTTATGTCCCCAGAGGGGAGATCCTCGGCTTGCCGTCTGAGCCACTCATATAGTTTCTGAGCCCGTCTGTCAGTGCTTGGGGGCTCACTGCCTCCCTCGGTGGGTCACCACGAGCGACTCTAGGTTGGTACTTGGACATCATGTGATGATCGGCTGACTTCGCTTCTAGGCGTCCGGCTAAGGCCTCTGGTGCTCGACCATCGGTGTCCCTCGCACTTTAGATGCCTCGGGCGACCTTGAAGCTTGTTGGGTGGCCTTAGAACACTTAGTGATGCCCCTTCTGAGGGGTCCCATGCCGGCATGCGGCTGGGTGGCACGATCTGATGAAGGATCGAGAGATAGAGATAGCTGCAAACGAACAAAATGAACGCAATAGAAGGGATAGGGGACATAGCTGGTAACTTAGTGGTCGGGGCTATTCCATTAGCGCCTTGCCAACCCTTTGCTCATTCCTCCTGCTCTGTCTGTCTGATCCTTGCCTTGCTCAGGGGCCTTGTGCTACGGTCCACCTTCACAGAGGGTAACAAGTGGTTAGCTTAGTCGATCCTTTGGTGTAGCCGAGCTGCTGCTGGAGTCACTTGGGTTTAAGGAGACAACGGTGAAGTTAAGCGAAGCAAGAAGGTTAAGAGGACAGGACTTATCTTGGTTTTTGTTGTTGGAGAGGTAGGCTGGCGAAGGAGGTTGGTAGATGATATTGGCTCGGGAGACGGCACTTCTAGGCGGATGGCTCGACGATGGCCTACCCTCATGGGGAAAGGTTGGAACTCACCTCGATTGGGTCAACCCCTTCTGGGGGGGGCCAAGCACCTGGATGGAGGGGCCAGCCGAGCCATCACTGCCGCCAGAAGTCCTGGCTGCCTCGCCAATGCTCGATCGATCGAGCACCGCTGTCGCTTTGGCTGCTCCCTCTGCCGGTGCCCTTCCTACGTCACGGCTTGAGCCATTGGGAGCACAGGGGGTGATGAGCATGGCCACTTGGACGACGCAGTCTTGCTCGCAGTAGTAGGCTTGCTTGAAGCTACCCTCGACGGTGATGCCCCCCTTCAGGCCGGGCATCTTGAGCTTCAGGTAGGTGTAGTTAGGGATGGCCATGAACTTGGCAAAGCATGGCCGGCCTAGGAGAGCGTGGTAGATGCCAGGGAAGTCAAACACCTCAAAGGTGAGCGGCTCCTAATGGAAGTTGTCTGGCTAGCCAAAAGTGACGTTGAGTCGGATGCGTCCGAGGGGTACGGCCTCCTTCCCCGGGACGATCCCATAGAACGGCGCCTTGCTAGGGCACGGGCTGCTTCGCGAGATGCCCATATTGTCAAGGGTGCTGACGTAGAGTAGGTTGAGGCCGTTGCCACTGTCCATCAGCACCTTGGTGAGATGCGTGGTGCCCACGATCAGGCTGACCATGAGCGGGTAGCGCCCCGGATGAGGGACACAATCGGGGTGGTCTTCCTGGTCGAAGGTGATGGCCGTCTGGACCATCAGAGCCGCATCGAGGCGGCGAGGGTGTAGATGGCGTTCACCTCTTGCTCGGTGACGCGGCACTGTCGGTGGGATTCGTATGCCTAGGAGCCCCCGAAGATCATGAGGCAACGATCAGCCTCCAGAAACTTGGCGTCGTCCTCTGGGGCGGCGTCCGCTGGCTCGCCAGCCTTGGGGGCAGACTTCTGGGCCTTGCCCTGCTAGCTAAGGGTGCCATGGATGTAGCCCCTGATGGTGGTGCAGTCTTTGAGGAGGTGCTTTGCTTGTCCCCCTGAGCAAGCAGGGGGGCCTCGAGCACCTTCTCGAAGTGCACGGGGCGTGCATTGTGCCCGCAGGGCTAAGGTTTGGCGGTGCAGTCGGCCATGGCCACCATCTCCTCCCCGTGGCGCTTTCAGTCCTTATTCCTCTTGTCGCGGCAATGCTAGGACGAGGCGGGGTCATCACCGTCGTCTCCATGTGGCCGGCGGTCTTGGCCTTGCCACTGAATTTGGCTTGGACAACCTCCTCGTCGGTGACATACTGGGTGGCGACATCCATGAGCTCTCGCATCGTGCGCGGGGTCTCACACGCGAGCACGTGGATGAGAGCCTCATAGGTCATGCCACAGATGAAGGCGTTGATCACGTCGGCGTCAGTGATGTTGGGAAGCTCATTGCGCTTCTTTGAGAAGCGTTGGATGCACACCCGGAGGCTCTCATCGGCCCTTTACCTGTAGTTAAGGAGGTCCTAGGAGTTACCTGGGTGGGTGTAGGTACCCTGGAAGTGGCCGATGAAGACCAAACGAACATCGCCTCAGCAGCGGATGCTACCGGGCTCGAGCTGCTCGAGCCAAGCTCTGGTCAAGCTTGACAGAAGTAGGGAAAGATACTAGGCGGTGAAGTCATCATCCAACCCCCCCCCAGTTTTCATGGCGAGGCGTTAGTCCTCTAGCTAATGGTCTGGGTTGCTCTCACCATCATACTTGGAGATGCGCATTGGTTGCTGGAAACGCTTGGGATAGGGAGCCATTCGGATCACTGCCCTGAACACCTAGGGGCCGAAATGATCTGGGGCAGCGCCCCTCCCCATCGCTTAGGGGTACAGGACTGCGCCTGAGCGTGGTGCCTGGCCTCGATGGTGTCATGGACGTCATAGTCATCGCCATCTGGTGGCACGCATGGGGACGCTAAGGAGAAAGGTCGTGCCTTTGCTCCTACCGAGGCTTGGTGCCCTAGGTCCATGGCCGGTCGAAGCTGTTGCTAGAGGTGTCGCCGCTACTCCTCCTCCCCCCGCCTATGGGGTGTAAGCATCAGAGTGGTCCTCGTTGGCGGTGGTCACCGGCTGGGATGGCCTAGAGAGTGTGGCGCGACGCTAGGAGGTAGAGGTCTCGGCCTGCTGCTCGACGGTGACGCGGAGAAGCAGCTTCGCCTCGTTCAGCCGCTCGTTGGTCTTCGGCTCTGGTGTGTCGAAGATGTCTTCCAGGCGACAGGCGGCGGCCACCATGTTGTATGCCGCACAAGGAAAGCAGAGGCTGCTAGGGGCCCCCATGCAGGCGTCATCATCGTCATCGAGAGGGTACGCGGCTCGTTGACACGCAAGGTCCTACCTTTGGCGCTCGAGCTCTACCTTGGTGGTCTCCGGGTCCACCTACCGAGCTTGCAGGCGATGCTCCTTCTCCTAAAGGTAGGTCGCATGGTTGCGGGGACTCTGGTCCAGCGGTGTGAGGCCAGGTGCCTCCTCAGCAAGAACCTCACCATCAATGTGGTAGCACATGCGTGGCAGGGCGTACTGGTCGATGTCATCAGAGTCGTACTATGAGTCGTTCCCCGAGAGGATCTTGAGGAAGGTGCGCAGCGAGGGGATGTTGGTCTCGGTCGCATAAGAGAGGATGGCGCTCCGCAATGCCTCACGACTGATGAGGAGCTCCAGCTCCATCTGGAATGACGCCGCCACGTTCTGGATCCCAAAAGGTAGGTCCAGGAGGTAGTACCAAAAGCGATCAAGCAGCGAGAGCACCTCACTAGTGCGGGCCCAAACCGCATCGAATCTGTCAGGCCAGGACCTCGAGGTCTGCTCCCAGAAGTCTTAGTGGTGGGGGCGACACCGGGGGCTCATTGCCCGTCACGCAGCCCCGTGGAGTGGATGAAGCTCACCGTAGCAGTCAACGACGTAGGCCAGGCTCCCAAAGTTGAGGACCTAGCCCGGAGCGAAGGTGCCGACCATGATAGAGAACTACCTGGGGAGCGGAAACTACCATCTAGGGCGGTGTCGCTTGCTCTGGTGACGAGGCGGGTGGCTCCGGCCACTATAGAGCCTAAATCACACTTGGCGCTGCCCCCTACCTAGCGTGCCAGCTGTCGCGAGGTCGGAACCACGGCAAGCATAGTTGCTTGAGTCGATGTCAAAGTACGAGTCTCTGGTGGGTTGGGTGGACTCAAAAACACAAGAATCACATAAAGGACGCAACGGTTTATCCTGGTTCGAGCCAATTGACGCCCTACGTCCAGCAGCTGATGATCCTTATACTCAAAAGCACCCAAAATTGGGGGGTTACAATAGAGTGTAGAGGGAGATTTGGTAGGGGGTTAGCTCGGTGCTAATACTAAGTGAAAGCCCTAGTTTGGTTTTGGCTAATTGATGAAACCTTAATACTGACCTCTATGCTAAGTGTGTGAATTAGATGAGGTTGGTACAATCCAAGTGTAGAGCAAGATTCAAGTCCATGGTGAGGAAGGTGGACATGAAATAATGATCATGTGCTCAACTTGGAAAAGAAGAGAGAAAAACAAAACCCGATGGAGATCAAGGCAAAGGTATAAATAAGGGTTTTGTTTTGGTAATCAAGACACTATAGAGAGTATGATCACATTTAGGGTAGATGGCCATACTATTAAGAGGGGTTCTTAACTAGACAATTCGGTCATCTAGTGCCACTAGGTGTTGGACTTCATGCATTGCATTTAGGCCTAGTGCACATCAGAAATCAAGCGAAAATATTTATTAAAAATATTTGAGAAACGTAAGCTTGACTCTAACATGTTTTGAGAAAACACTTTGAGAGTTAGCATCGCTTGCGGAGAGTAGCTCTAAGTTGCTATGGAACAAAACGCAAAAAAGTTTGCAACTTGGGGAAGGGTTTTGGTGCCTGGGTGGCACCGCCACTCCCTGTTCGGTGGCACCGCCACCCCTAGGGCTGTGACCACCTAGCCTCAGCAGAGAAGGGCCGAAAGCAGCTGGTTTGGGGAGGTCACCGGATGTGACGGTGTACACCGCCATGGGCGCGGAGGTGCACCGCCCCTTTTTTCCAGAGAGCAGGGAAAATGGGGGGCTCGGTAGGATGGTCACTGCCACCCCTAGGGCGGCGCCACCACCACCCTGCCCTAGGGCGGTGCCACCGCCACCCTATCCGATGCCCCAACGGTTAGTCAAACTAGCCGCTGGTTGACCGTTGGGAGGGCATCGTCACCCCCTGTCCGGTTCCACGCTGGACTGTCCGGTGACCTCACAAACAGCAGCTCAAAGGGGTAACAGCTCTATTTAAAGTTGGGCTTATAAATAGAGCTTGTGGCTGTCCTTGGCCACTCTCTTGACACTTGGTACACCAGCATACACCCTTTGAGAGCTGAGCAAACACAATCTACTCACTTGCACACTTGATTCATCACTTGAGTGAGATTGGTGAGCCTCTAGTGCATTGCATTGAGTTGCATCATCTTGTGGCACTAGGTGAGAGCTTTGGGCTGGTTGTGATGTTGTTACTCTTGGCATTTGCCAACGCCTAGACGGCCTAGTGATTGGAGGATCGTTGAGCGGAGTTGGTGATTGTCTCCGACCTCGATCGGTTGCTTGTGAGGGGTCTTGTGCCTTCCTTGGCGGAGCGCCTAAGGCAACTCTAGTAAATTGCTTGTGTCATTGAGCTATCTCACTTGTGGGTAGGTTCTTGCGGTGTCCACGAGTTGGACGAGGTTCGTGCTACACCTCTTAGCCGCTGAACCACCAAGTGTTGGTCGACACAACGGGGAATAGCGTGCCAGCAAGCACGTGAACCTTGGGAGAAAAATCATGTGTCTCCATTGTGATTGATTCTTTGGATTTCTCCTGGTGATTGGTCTTCATCTTATTGTGATTAGTTCATTCCTCGATCCGGTGGTATAAATATCAAGTTCCTCTCATTTATATTTCCACAAACTAGTTGTAACAAGCTCTTTAGTGCAATTAGTTTTGAGAGATTGTATTATCTTTGTTAGTATAGCTTTTCACCTAGTTGAGCTCTTTAGTGTAGCTAGCTTTTGAGAGCTCGTAGTGATTGCCATAGTGATCATAGCAACTAGAATTGTTGGATAGGTGGCTTGCAACCCTTGTAGAGCTAGAGCAAAATTGCATTACGCCATTTGTCTTACTAATCATTGCTCTAGTGTTTTGTGTTTTGTAGATTTTTCAAATAGGCTATTCACCCCCCTCTAGCCATATTAGGACCTTTCACAAAGGTTGCCTCGCCATTGGTGGACTCTCCTAAAAGGTCCTAATATGGCTAGAGAGGGGTGAATAGCCTATTTAAAAAAATCTACAAAATCACTAGAGCAATTTGATTAGTATGACAAACGATGTAATGCAATTTTGATCTAGCTCTACAGGGGTTGCAAGGCACCTATTCCAACAATTTTAGTTGCTATGATCACTAGCACACTCAACAAGCTATGTCACTACTCACTAAGCTAGTGTGCTCTCAAAGACTAACTAAAGAACTACACTAAGCAAACTAACAAGCTCTCAAAAAACTAACTACACTAAAGAGCTTGACAACTAGTTTGCAAGAAAACTAACTACACTAAAGAGCTTGACAACTAGTTTGCAAGAAATATAAAGGAGTGAGTAGGGTGATTATACCACCACATCAAGGAATGAACCAATCACAATGTGGAGACAACCAATCACCGGGAGAAATCCAATCACACAAGAGACATAAGATTTTTCTCCCAAAGTTCACATGCTTGCCGGCACGCTAGTCCCCGTTGTGTCGACCAACACTTGGTGGTTTAGCGGCTAAGAGGTGTTGCACGAATCTTGTCTACACAATTGGACACCGCAAGAATCTACCCAGAAGTGAGGTAACTCAATGACACGAGCAATTCACTAGAGTTACCTTTTGACTCTTCGTCGGGGAAGGTACAAGACCCCTCATAATCACCGGAGCCAGCCACGAACAATCACCAACACGTACCGAAGCTCCTCCGCTGCTCCAAGCCGTCTAGGTGGCGGCAACCACCAAGAGTAAAAAGAAATCCACAACCACAACGATCTCCAAGTGCCACTAGATGCAATCACTCAAGCAAATGCATTTGGAATCATTCCCAATCTCACTATGATGATGAATCAATGATGAAAATGAGTGGGAGGTGTTTGCCTATTCTCACAAGGATGTCAAGTATGTCAAAGTGCTATCCCTAAGCTGGCCAAACACTATTTATAGACTTCCCCAAACAAATAGAGTCGTTAGGGTCAAGGAGGGGTTTTCTGCGAGATGACCGGACGTGCTGGTCATGTTAACCGGACGCACCGGTCTAGTGTCCAATCATTCCCCTGAGCCACTTAGCGCTCGCCATGTCACGCGATTCAAATTTGACCGTTAGCCGCCAACGCGTGCGAGTCAAGTGATGACCGGACACATAGCTTGTGCCACCTGACGCTCAACCCTTCAACATCCGATCATTTCCAATAATCTCCTAGAGCGTGAAAATGATGACCGGACGTGTTAGGTCAACGGTGACCTGATGCGCTCTAGCATCCGGTTAGTGCACTGCTTCACTGCGCTCGCTCTTGATGCTGACATCACCGTACGTCAGGCCCCACCTGACGCAGGGCCGGTGCGTACGATCGCCACTCGCGCCACCTCTAAAAAAGATGACCGGACGCGCAGGTGCCAGGTAGCCAGCGTCTGATCGCTTCTTTGCTCCTCTTGGCCAGCCACCGTGCCTTGGCTATAATTGACCAGACTCAGGGTCCAGCATCTGGTCAGACCGACGCCAAGGTTCGGTCACTAGCCTTTGCCTCCTTTTCTTTTTCTAAGTCCACAACCACTTCACCCTTTGCTTTTATATTGCTAACCACAAAGTGTAGAACTTGTGTGCACATGTGTTAGCATTTTTCAAAGCATTTTACAAGGGTCAAGGTTAGCACACTAGGTTCCTAAATGCATATGCAAGAACAATGTCACATAGTGGCACTTGATAACCGCTTAGCCAAAGATTTCTCCTCTTTATAGTACGGCTATCGATCCTAAATGTGACTACACGCCCTACAGTGTCTTGATCACCAAAAACAAAACCTATGATATACCTTTGCCTTGGTCTCCATAGGATTTTGTTTTTCTCTTTCTTCTTTTCCAAGTCGAGCACTTGATCATCATCATATGTGGCCATCTCATCACTTCATGTGATCATCACCATCTCTTGAGTGCCACCATGCTCCACACTTGGATTGCACCAACCTAGCTCATATCATAACTCATGACAAAGGTTAGTGCTAGATTTCATCAATTATCCAAAACCAAACTAGGACTTTCATCTTCCCCTCATCGGAGAGGAGGAAGATCACGGGATCGAGTGGAGGAGCTCGCGGTGCCCCTCCTCTAGGTTGCCCTACTCTCGGTGCTGAGCAGGAGCGGATGGAATGGAATGGAGTGTCTTCAATTATCCTCCCCCCTCTAGGTCCGACCTTATCCCTTATATAACGAGATAGGTTGGGGACATGGCGGTTTGGGGAGATAAGTCTACAGTCTACATGTGCCGGAGTCCAGGAGGATCTTGCAGCGGTACTCTATGGACCGTGGCGGTGTCGTGGAGCCAAAGAAGCCTTGGGCATCATCCGGATGCTTTGTTCTGACACTCTGCATGTCAGGCTGTGTCGGCTTGGACCGGCTTCCCCCAGGTGGACCTTCTGGAGTCTTCTTGGTGGCAAAGGAGGTCGGCTCCAGGGGTTGACGTGCAGGCCTAGGAGTTGCCCAGCCCTGGAGGCCAAAGGAAGCTTGTCTTCTTGTGTCACGCCCCGTGCGTGACCCTGTCGCGAGAGTGGCCGGCAAGGCCACGCCCAAAGTGTAGCGTCTAGGAGTCTCCGAGCCTCAGTAGCTCAAGGCTTGTCTTCTTGCGCTTGGGCCTTGGCTCGCGTCGTAAGCCGGGCAGGAGCCAAGGCCCGAGCTTGAATGCGTCATTGATCAGGAGCCTTAGGCCTGGGCGAGCCCCCGAGCCCTGTGCGAGGGCTGCATCATGCCCAGGCTCGGTCAGGTTTCTTCATCAGAGGGTGCGCACGAGCATACCCGATGGGTATAGCCCCCAAGCCCCCGGACAATCCTGGAGGGGTCGGTCAGGGGGTCCTTCGGTCGGGAACCATTGGTCCCGAGGCAAAAGACATCCGATGAGAGGAGTCAACAATGGAGACGAGAAGTCCGCCTCTGCATGACTATTCATGCCACTCACCACCTACCCCTTATTGGTTGTTTCTTGATCTTCCCTAATCACAAACAGACGAGGACAAATAAGGGGTGGGTGGCGAGTGACGTGGCTAGCGAAGGGGCGCTATCGGCTAAGGACAGTGGATGAGACCGGCAACAAAGTGGTGGGCAACTCCTATGATTAGGCATAGGGGAGGGCGTGGAGTGGTGGGGTGGGGTGGGCAATGATGCAAGTCGGGGGTGGGTAGATCTATAGGATGAGCGAGCGTCACTTGCTGAAGGTGTTCAGATGTAGGACACAAGTTGATGATGAGCTAGGCAAATGGAATGAATTGGTATCAAGAATAGCGTTTGTGCAACTTGATGAACAATAAGATTCAATGAAGTGGAGTCTCAACAAGTAGGGATCTTTCTCAGTTCAATCAATGTGTAAAAACTTAGTGAACCAAATTGCAATGTCTCTAAGCAAAGAAGTCTGGAAGTTGAAGTTACCTCCTAAAATTAAGATCATTTGGTTCTTTCTGAAGGGCGTAATTTTAACTAAAGATAACCTTGTAAAGTGTAATTAGAGAGGTGATGAGAGTTGTTATTTGTACAACACAAATGAAATTATTCAACATCTTTTTTCTAATGGCCATGTAGTACACTTTGTTTGGTGTTTCAAATTGCATTTGGGTTACGTCAACTAACAAGCTCTGTTGATTTTTTGGTCCTTGGCTTCAGCAAGTAGATCAAAACTTACGCTCTCAAGTTTTTGTATGAGCAAGTGCAATCATTTGGTTTATTTGTTAAACTGAAATGACTTGGTTTTTGACAAAAAGATACTATCTTCTTATTTACAGGTTATTTTCAGGGTTACTCATTGAACACGCTTCATGTCCATCTTATAAAAAGACCACGATTGATCAATGTTAAAGTGGGCAAGTCGTATCCTAGAGATAGCAACAATAAAGATCTTTGCCAAGCATAGGTGGCCATTTTCGAATAGGATTGTTGCATAGTTTATTGTTATTTCTTGCAAGCTTTTTGAGAGCTTGTTTTTATGCCAGCAGAGACTTGAACTTTGTTGAGTGCCTATGCAGATATCAAAATAAAACTTCCTTTTTTCTAAAAAAGATGGGGGAGAGACATTTCCAAGACGTAAAGAGCAATAAGTTGCAATGTTGGTTTGTACCGTTAGTAATTAGCAAATGAATAGTTTATTTGTGTCTAAATACATATGTACCGTTAGTAATTAGCTCTCATACAGATGTTTATTTTAGTTAAATCAATTTGCGTTGAATACTTGAATACATATGCACCTGGCGGACACTTTTAGGAACGTTATTCACTTATTCGTATGGGCCTTGTGCAGTTTGTGATTTGGGTCAGGCTATGCACAGCAATGGACCGTCTGATTTTTTTTCTCTGTGAACACCACCATGGTTTAATTTTCCTCGTTCAACGCTAACGCGGGACATCTTAACCCATCAACTTCCAAAACAGTTTGAATTATCTCTCTACCGTGGTTACTGGGTTAGAAGTGGTCTTCAGAGTGTTTCATCCCTTTTTTAAAAAATAAAAAATCTAGTAAATAGCTGATAGTGCTTTTAAACCACGACAAAAAATTTTGAAGCATATAAAATTTTCGGGGAAAAAAACCCAACAGGCATATTGAGACATGAAAACAAAATAAAATATTTATAAATCATGAAAATATCTCTAAAATATTCTAAAAATTATATTTAGCTCTAGGAAATCAGAAGGTCAAAAATTCACAAAACATTGTAATCGATGTCCAAATGTGTTTTAAAACTTTTAAAAATTGACATGCAACTACACCTTCTGTCCTCAAATGTAAGGGGTTTAAGTTTGTCGTAAATCAAACTATGCAAAGTTTGACCAAATTTATAGAGAAGGGTATGAATATTTACAACATTAAAAACATAAATATTAATTTTCTTTTGTATAATTTTGATCAAAACACAATTTGACTTAGAACAAACTTAGATACCTTATATTTCAAAACGAAGAAAGTAGCAAGAATACAACATAAATTTAATGTTTAATGTATTCATGATGACAGCATCTTATATTTTTATTGTGGGAAGTTTTCAAAACATAGTTAGACATTGATTGGAATGTTTTATAATTTTCCTAATTTTTTATAGATATCTTCCCCATTTTCCTAGATCTAAATCTAATTTTTCGAATATTTTAGAGATACTTTCACAAGCTCTAAATGTGAAATTTGGGTTTCATGTCTCAACCTATCTATAGGATTTTTTTGTTTTCTTAAAGTTTTTATGGTTTGAAAAACCTTATCACCTATTTACCATATTTTGTTAAACTAAAAAAGATGAAAACTGCCATGAGAACCACTTCTCACCGGGGCATACAGGTAACTAAATGGTTCTGAGAGTTTATCTTTGTGAACATAAAACATTCTTTTAGATTGGTTTTTCCATTATATAAAAAGAAAAAAAAGGAAACATGCATGCCAGTACGATGAAAGTAGGTAACCCTGATTTCAGCAATATCTCTACTCAACAGATCGAAAACATATAAATTGAATAAATAGATCATTGATAAGACGTCTTGCTGGCATTCTCAATTCCGGATTCGCAAATCAACTTCCAAGTTCCAACAGAATTTGATTCGCAACACCAGAATGCCAAAGAACATGACTATACACGCAGATCCTGCTACTGTTCACCTCACAGAGAGGGAACTGCCATGCCTCCACCCTTCCAGCTTCCAATACCAACCAAGGAAAACCCACAATTCTTCAAGTAATGGACTTGCGAGCACATGCTAATGTCCTTGCGCAAACATCAATTTCAGTTAATTTGGTGCTGGCTAAACTTTTAGTCGTCGTCACATGGCAGTAGTGTTGGTATTTGCCCGTTATCGACAAAATCAACTTTGTTTAGCCTTACACTGCACAGGACATGCTCTGGAAGTTCCTCCTGCTTCTGGGCCTGTGTCAATGGTAGCATGTTCAGTTTATCAAGAAATTAGTCTGAATCTGTAACTTAACAGGATGACGATATGCTGTGTACATTACAAGTATCGCTGTTCATGGTTTACTATGTATGAAAGAACAGTTACTAGGCAAGTGGTACAGTTTGAAAGTTCATATTACATTTCCCGATGATCCAAAGTAACATTCAGCAGCCCAAGCTATTAGTACAAGATAGAGTTCTTTCGGTCAGTTTTACCTTCAGATATTCTTAACAACTTTCAGGCAGATATTGAATTGGCAAATGGCATTTCTTTTGTGTTATGGATATGAATAAAGAAGGCAGAAAGAACCATCAACCTACCTGTATGGTAAGGCCGAGATCAATCACCCCATGTTTCAATCGTTCTCGGAATGCTTCGAGCCCTTTCCTTGAGATGAAGCTAAAGCGGTGTACATCAAGGTCGATCTCCAAGTAATTTGATCCCTGCAACATACCCCAATGTCATGTAAGGGTCAAGATGAAAGAGAGGAAAAGTAGAACCATACAAAACAAAGCAACTCACCACATAAAAGTTGTGCTGAGGCCTTGAGAGGACTGGCTTCTCATTGTAAGCCTGAACAAGCTTCCTCTCTGCAGAACTCAGATTCATGTCATCTGGGTTAACTAACCCTGTCAATATCTTCAATCTTTCTCTGAAAGGGACTGTTGAGTCCAATGGGAAACCCTTAACCTTTTCTATTTCGTCATTTACAAGTCTCTGAAAACAAACAAACCAAGACAGAAATTCAGTACAGTTCAGCCATGGATTAGTAGGCATCAGCAATTTGTGAAAAGAGACGCCATCCAACGGTGGAGAAGTTTACCTTGATGCTGTCATGAAACTGGGGAGAAATTTCTTTCTCAAAGTTATCATTCAGTTTGAAATATAGCACTAGATTAATCCCTTCCCCATCACTATCACCAAGGAACATAGCAGCAGGATATGTAGGCATCTGCATGGAACAAGTATTTGTAATCACTGGAATCATTAACATGTCAAATCTCAAGGCAGAAAATCTGGTGATCATACCTGAATGTTTACGATAAGTAGTGAAGGAATTTTTTCATTTGGCTTTACAGATGGAAGCTCAATATGCTGGGCAATGTGGTGAATTTTCCTCGGGGACATGAATATGTCCACACCAAATGGAGTGTATGGAGAACAAGATGGGGCAGGAGACTTCTTTTTGTCCCTGCAAGTAACAATAAATTAGTACAAAATGAAGTTCATGAGACATCACATGCATTTGTGGAGCAATTCATACTTGAAAAAATGTCGAAGGTCCCTCAAAAAAAAAAAAAAAAAAAAAAAAAAAAAAAAAAAAGCTTGAATGTCGAAGGCTCAAGCACAGACCAACAACCTTCAGAAATTTTCTCACCAGCTTGCGGAACCAATAATCCAGCTCGTGGGCGGATCAAGTACCTTCTCGAGGAACCTACATTTATAGAAATTTAACAGCAATCAGGTTTTTAGTCCTGGCTACCACCATTCACTGAAAACAAAAGGTGAACACATCTGAGCAAAACATACATATTTCAGTAGTTTGTTCTCCATCGAAAGATTGCCTCTTGAAAGAAAGCCTGACAACAGCTGATTTCTTCTTTTGGCCCCGTGGACTTGCTACTGCCAGTGGTTGGATCTTATTAGCATGACGAGGCGTGCATACTGGTGTCAAACTTTTGAAGATGATTTCATGAGGCTTCTCTCCATCTTTGAAAGACTTCAAGGTATTACATGCATCCTCGCCTCTTCTAAGTTTTGTCAGAATTTTTATACCCTCATTTCGTGTCTTTGCGTCCTCAACCTTTCCACTAGAGACATCACAAGCTTCTGGGCTTGCAATTTTCGGCCTCTCTGCTTCTAGTTTGTTTGCATCTCTTTTCAGGTACTGTCCAACAGCTTGAGCAACACTAGAACCATCAAAAATCCTTTCAAACTTCTGGATGGCATCAGCGATGGATGAAGCATCTTCACACTGCATCAATTGTGTACCTGTTGAATTTGACATAGCTGGGAGGTCTGCAAGAAAGATCAAACCTGAATATAAATGTCCCTTTCAACAAAAACGTCTGAATATTGTGTGTCAACTCTGTGCTTTTAGCAACAATCAAAATAGCTGAAAAGCAATACAAACCTCCATTGACACTGCTGAAGTCTTCGTCTGAGTCAGATCCCAAAATACTGACAGAGTCGAACCACGCTTCTTCTTGGCACACAACTGGACCAACAGGGAAAATACTGAATTTTAGCCCAGTTTGTTTTTTAAACGCAAGACTTTGCATTACTGGAACATATGCAAGGAAGAAAAAGTTTCCATTTACCATTTCCATTCTCTGTGTCCAGCTCACTGTGATGCCACTGCAATTGTGTGAGGTGGAATGTAACGTTTGAGCCATCGGATCTCCGCCGAGTAGCTGCAGCAGTCCCTAAATGGACTGCTTCTCCGGAAGAAGCAAAGTTCTCCACATTATTGGCACGTACTATAGGCGTATTGGTTAAAACCTTGCCACGGTAGCGCCTGTAAATACAACATAATCTTTGCGATCTCCGCTTTTTGCTTGAAGATACACAGGCGCCCATAGTGGTTATAGACTGAATTTATTCAGCCCAAGAGGATTCTTCTTCACAGCATTTGACCAGATTGTGGCTTTCAAGAAGCTGCACAGCAGAAAAGCCAACGAGAGATTAGTTATGCCATAACTACAATGCTTTCATAAATGAAGTAAGAAACCAAAAGACATCAATTTATGCTTTCTGTATTCCTATAACACCACCTATTACTGAAGTAGGAATGGTATTGAAGATGTTCAGACTTCAGAGTACTGAATCTACAACCTGAAGTACCGAATCTACAACTTGACGACACTTAAGGAAACCAGGAAAGTATTACATGCATTGATATGGAAAATAGATGTATAAACGAAAAGAAATGTAACACCAGAACAAAATGCTTATAGATCTCTAAAATCTGAAGATAGAAGCCAGAAAAAATATGAATACTTGGAACCCAAACTACCTGATGACAAATGGAGGCAAATAAGCCCAGGAGAGATGATATTATTGGTGGCCTACCAGGCTACCAATAACCGACGCGCAGGCCACTCCCTATGACAGCCTGCAGACAAATCCATTTTTTGACCATTAAAAATCACACATCTACACACAACATAACAGCTAAAAAAGAATCTAAAATATCACTATGGCTGTGTTTAGTTCTCCTGAAAATGGTGAAAAATATACTGTAGCACGTTTTGGCTTTATTTGACAAATAGTGTCCCACCGTTGACTAATTAGGTTCAAAACGTTCGTCTCGCAAAGTACAACCTAGCTGTACAATTAGTTTTTATTTTATCTACATTTAGTACTCCATGTATCGTAAGTTTGATGTAACGGGGAATCTTTTTTTTTTGCATAGTGCTTTTTCCGTGAACTAAACACAGCCTATATATCAGCATAAGAATCTAAAATATCACTATATATCAACATAGGAGCAATTAAGTCTTCAGAAACAACTAGCACTCCAGATAGAAACTATAAATAAATACAAAGATTCTGCACAGTTTTAATCGCTCCCTTGAACTCTTCAGCTCAACAAGTTGACTTAATGGCCACTAACCAAGTTCTTTAGCCTTCCAAGAGGAAGAACACAGAAACCCAAAATGGGTAGAGGGACTGAAACTATTACAAGACCTGGATCTTAGTCTTCATCATATCATAGCCAAGAACATTTCAAAATATAAAAGAGTTATTTTCAAAAGGAAAAAAAATAGTCGTTTGAAAACGAAGAGAATGAATCGGCCCAACAAGAATGCGAAGGACTTGGACTCACGTGATCACGTCCCCACTAATTACGCGGATGACAGCTGAAAGATCCTATCTGAATCAAAGACGAAACGTAACAAATTTCCGGGAACCATGGCATTTCTGCCGTACCCGAAGAGCTGACGCGATTGATCAGAGAGGACACCTGAGCAGCAGAAGAACCCAACGAATCGCATCGGAATCCCAGTCTGATCCCAAAAGGCGGAGGCTCCGCCTTGAATCGCCCAAAAACTAACTTTTCGGCATTGCAGGAGCCTACGAAAACACACATATTTATGCCAAAAATCCCAGCCTTGACAGGTAAACCTCTGCACCAAGGAGCCAAGCTTGGCTTGCCGGCTTCGTCCATCCAGAGAAACAGAAACAAGAACAAGAAACCAAAAAAACTCTCAAACCGAGCCAAACCGACACGCCACGAGCAACAAATAAAGCCGTTCCCTTTCCTGCCAAAAGCAGCAAAGATCCACCCAGAACTGCCCAGAAACAAAAACTTTCCCATTCCCGGCCACAAACTCGCCGGTCGCAGTCGTCGCTCCCGGCGAAGAACAATTACCAAGCACCGATTTTTTTTCCCCACTGATGAAACCGAGATAACCAACCGTCACACACGCACACAACGGAGACGAAGCATTACCCGAAGAATGCGGCGGGGCAGCCGGGCCGGCGGCGAGGTTGCCGCGGCGGAGCAGTGCACGAGGAGGAGGATGAGAGCGAGGAAGGGGAGCAAGTGGGAGCCGCCGAGATGGTGGTGGTGGTGGTGGTGGTTCATGTGCTTGCGCGTGTGGCGTCTGCGCATGGGTGTTTATACTCCACGTGGGGGGAGGGGAGATTGAGAAGGTTCAGACTTCAGAGGAGGGAAGGAAGGTGGAAGTGGGAAAGAGGGCGGACAGGGGAGAGGAGAGGGTGAAGATGGAGGAGGTGGCTACAATGCAAGGTTGCAGCCTCTCTCTCTACCCTCCGCTGCCCACTCTCTCTTCTCCTGCTTCTGTTGCTTTTTTTTTCGTTTTAGGCTGTGTTCACTTCACGTGACAACACAAAATATTTTCTCTTCTACCCATCACATCAAATCTTTGACACATGTACGAAGCATTAAATGTAGATAAAATAGATAACTAATTGCATAGTTTATCTATAAATGTCGAGACGAATCTTTTGAGCCTAGTTAGTCTATGGTTAGATAAATTTTGCCAAATAACAACGAAAATGCTACAGTAACTTTTCATCCACTTTTCACAAAGTGAACACACACTTATTAACTTTTTTGTACAGTACATTAGATTGAAGTTCGTTTTTTTACTTTTTTTATTGTTCTATTCTTCTTTCGTTTTTATCTGCAGAAAAAAGCTCCTTTGGCACCTTTTCCTTTGTTTAGTTCCCCAATTCTCCCTAAATTTTACTATGAAAAAGAAGATTCTCCGTCAAATCAAAATGTCGGTAAATGCATGGAGTACTAAATGTTGATGAAATTAAAAACTAATTGCACGGTTTTGTTGTACTTTGCGAGACGAACATTTTAAGCCTAGTTAGTCAAAATTTAGATAATTTTTACTAAATACAAATGAAATGCTATAGAAATTCTGATACAGTGTTTTTCTTCCCCATTCACTGAACTAAACGAGGCCTTTGCTTGTTTTTGTGACGTGTGTCAGTGTATGGGGTGGGGTGAGATAGGCTTTGGTTTGCATGGTTTTAAATTGTTTTCTGTAGACATAAATTGGTTGGTTGTGAATTTGGCCAAAGTTTGGTGAAGGAGGGAGGGTGAGCAGGGAACAATGGATGCTGCCATCCACCATCAATATAAACTACTGCACAAACTCTGTGAAATTGCAGGCGATTTTTAGCTCTGAGGCCCTGTTTAGTTCAAAAAATTTTTAAAATTCTCCATAACATCGAATGTTTAGATACATACATAGAGCATTAAATATAGACGAAAAAAACTAATTACATAGTTTGGTAAAAAAAATCACGAGACAAATTTTTTAATCCTAATTAGTCTATGATTAGACACTAACTGACAAATACAAACGAAAGTGCTACAATAGTCAAACCCAAAATTTTTCACGAACTAAACATGCCAGAATTGCCATGGAAATGGGCACAGGTTGAGGTGGAGCGCTTTTCAGGGCGTGTTTAAATCAGGAGCTAAATTTTAGTAATGTGGGTGTTACATGGAAGTATTCGGATAGCAATAATAAAATAAATAACACAAGTCGTCAGCGAGACGAATTTACTAAGCTTAATTAATCCATCAGTAGTACATGTTACTGTAGCATCGTATTGTCAAATCATAGACTAATTAGAATTAAAAAATTCGTCTCGTAAGTTGGTCACAATCTATGTAATTAATTTTTTTAGTCTATATGTAATACTTCATACATGTGTTAAACATCCGAGGTACCAAGGACAAAGTCTAAGAGGGAAACGATCCCCTTGTTTAGTTCTCCCAATTCTCCCACAAATTCTACTATGCAAAAAGAAGATTTTCCGTCACATCAAAATGTCGGCAAATGCATGGAGTACTAAATGTTGATGAAATCAAAAACTAATTGCACAGTTTTGTTGTACTTTGCGAGACGAACATTTTAAGCCTAATTAGTCAAAATTTGAATAATTTTTACCAAATACAAATAAAATGCTACATAAATTCTGATACAATGTTTTTCTCCCCTATTCTGTGAACTAAACGAGGCCGATACAATGTCTAGACTCCGTACAAGACTACTGCACCCAGATACGAATACAACTGTGCAAAAAGAAAAAAGGTGACTGCGTCCACGGCCATCCCAACAATTTCATGCAGGGTCTATCAATCTAATTTTTTTTAGGCCTCGTTTAGATACCAAATTCACCCCCAAATTCCACTATGCAAAAAGAAGATTCTCCATCACATCAAAATGTCGGCACATATATGGAGTACTAAATGTAGATGAAATCAAAAACTAATTGCACAGTTTTGTTGTACTTTACGAGACGAACATTTTGAGCCTAATTAATCAATATTTGGACAATTATTAGCAAATAAAAACAAAAATGCTACAGTGCTACAGTATAGCACTGTGCAAAGTCGGGACATCCCGATTCGGGGAACTAAACAAGCCCTAGATTTATTTGCGATGGCTCCGACTTTGATAACAGCTTCTCTTATAGGTTCAGGAGAAGTCATATCAAACACCTTAAAAGGACGAGCCATTTTCTGACAAATAGTAGAGGTATCGGAGCCATTTTTGGGATGGGAGGAGGAGCTTAACAAGCTTTTAATACGATGATTAAAGTATATATAGTACTACTAATACGAGTTAGAACATACTCTATGTTGGAAGTGATCGAGAATAGCCAATTGTTAGGATAGGAAGCGACAACAAGCTAATTCCAGGTTGCTAGACTTTATTTTAAGTGTATGAACCTTTAATTTTTTTATTTTAAAAAACTAAATATATTATATACAAGCATAGACTCGTAACCCCATTCTCCTGCAGTGTTGTCCACCTCTGAGAGCAAGGTAATAATACAGCCTATTGTTGGTCATACGTAAATTTAGGCTGCGTTTAGTTCGCGAAAAGAAAATTTTTGGGTGTCACATCAGATGTGTCGGAAGAATATCGGAAGGGGTTTTCAGATACTAATAAGAAAACAAATTACATAACCCGTCAGAAAACTGCGAGACGAATCTAATGATACTAATTAATCCGTCATTAACACATGTTGGTTACTGTAGCGCTTAAGGCTTTTTATGGACTAATTAGGCTTAAAAGATTCGTCTCACGATTTCCCTGAAAATTGTGCAATTAGTTTTTTCGTCTATGTTTAGTACTCCATACATGTATCAAACATTCGATGTGATAGGTGGAGATAAAAATTTTTGGAAACTAAACCAGACCTTACAACCAATTTACTAGCCCACTTATATCCTAGTCGGCTAACTTACATCCTACTTGTTTGTCGTTCTAGTGTATAAGCTTACAACCCGCTTCTCTTCTCTCTTTTCCTCTCTTTGCTCCACCTCAACATATAGCTCACTTACAACCACTTAGGCCTTGTTTAGATCCATGAGGGCTAGACCATCTCTTTTAGTCACTTTTTAGCCCTCATAGATCCTAACAGAGGGCTAAAAGTGTGGGACCAAGCTTTAGCCTGCCTTTTTTTTCCATTAGCCCCTCCAAGATAGGTCAAATAGGGCTAAAAGTGGTTCTATGGGGCAAAAGACGTATATTACCCCACCCACCCCTTTTAGTCCTATGCTGAGTATTAATTAGGGGCAAATTGGTCATGATAGGGTACATAATCTTTAACACCTAGTTCCAAACAGCATCATAGACTAAACTTTAATCCCTTCATTCTAATGATTAATCTTTAGCTCTTAGGTAAAGTTTAGCCTATGAATCCAAATAAGTCCTTGTACACTTTCTCTGAGACGGCCTTCACGACCTCTATGAAAACATGTGAAATTCAGGGGGCTAATATAGACTACTAAAATACTACTGGAGGTGTATGCTCGAAATAGCCTTAGTAGCAATAGAAAATGGTTGCCCTGTTTTTATTGCTTGGCCCCTTTGGCCGGCGTCAAAAAATTATATGCAGAGGATCCTCCAAATTACACAAATTAATCTGCAGTGCCCGAGAGAAGATGCTGCTGGAGGTGCATGCTGGACAATGCACGCTCCGATCCAGAGCAGACTATCATGACTGGTGACAAAACGCTGCTGAATCCGACAGGGGCGCGGAGCACCAGAAATGTTGGGCTAAAACCCTTGTCTATGCAACCCATGATTCTCTCTCTGCGTCCCAGATGGAGCCACTCCTAGGGGCTGTTTAGTTAGCAAAAATTTTGGCGAAATGCTACTGTAGCAGTTTCGTTGTTATTTGGAAAATATTGTCCAATCATGGTCTAATTAGGCTTAAAAGATTTGTCTCATCCATTTCGTCTAAACTGTGTAATTAGTTTTATTTTTTAACTATATTTAATGCTTCATGCATGCGTTTAAAGATTTGATGTGACGGGGAATCTGAAAATTTTGGCAAAATTCTTGACAACTAAACGGTACCCTAGGCGAAAAATGCATGATGTCACCCTACCCTACAGCGTGCTTTCTTCCGCACTTTCAAAAACTTTTCGTGGTTATCGGAAAAAGAGCTTTTCGTCTCCGGGGTTGTTTAGTTGATGAAAAAGTTTGGGTTTGGCTACCGTAGCATTTTTCGTTTTTATTTGGTAATTTGTGTCAAATCATGAACTAATTAGGCTCAAAAGATTTGTCTCGTGATTTACAACTAAACTGTGTAATTAGTTTTTTCTTTCGTCGATATTTAATACTCCATGCATATGCCGTAAGATTTGATGTGACATGTACTGTAGTACTTTTTGGGTTCACTTTTTTGGGGTTGGTGAGCCAACTAAACAGGCTCTCAACGTCAACAACTCAGCGTACAACTCCAACGCGGCCGAGGAGAAGGGATCTGCTCATAGAGCAAACGGTGAAGCTCCAGGGTGGGAGCTGGCCGGTCAGGGATCCGAAGCCTGGCTCCTGCAACCGGAAAAATTAGACCAAAATGGCTAGAGGTTGCGTCTAGAGACCCGGGTTCAATTTTCAGCGGGAGCGGATTTATGTGGCCTGAACAAGTATTTTTGTTTAAAAATAAATAATAATAGGGAATCTCTCCGGTTCAAAAAAAAAGCAGCCGAGGAAAATTTCTATTTTTAATTATTTTTTATTCAATATTTTAATAATAATCACTCTAAAAAAATTACGGATTTGACCTTTTTGTCGTACCAGTGTCACGCCACATGCAATGGTGCGGCAACATCCGCCATGTTAGATGGCGTTTCCGACGTGAAAAACGCTGCCACGTCACTCCCGCTGGCATGACAGTATTGTTCTGTGACGCCACCGGGAGTGGCGTGACAAGACAAAACTTTTGAAAAATAATAACTCTTTGATACGACGTCGGATGAAGATAAAATTTATATAAAAATTGTAGCTCTCGATGAGATCTACAACTTTATAGTTTTGAGTTTTTTCATCTGAGAACGTTAAGATGCTCAAAAAATTAATATATAATTTCAGGAGCATAATAACCGTGTACAAGTAATTGTCGTATTAGAAAAATAATATCATTTTTGTATGGTGTCAAATAAAGATACTTTTTACATAAAAGTTGTAGCTTTTAATGATATCTATAACTTTGTAGTTTTGAGTTTTTACATTTGAGATCGTTAAAATGCACGAAAAAATAATATTAAATTGCAGCAGCATAGTATTCGCGTATTAGCGCATGTCGCGTTAGAAAAATAATATCGTTTTCGTATAAGGTCAAATGAAGATACATTTTATATCAAAGTTGTAGTCCTTAGTGAGATTTACAAGTTTGTAATTTTGAGTTGTCATATTTGAGGTCGTTAACATACTCTAAAGATTAATATAAAGTTTTAGCAGCATATTAACTACTGAAATTTTATATTATTTTTTTAAGCATCTTAACGACTCCAAATGTGAAAACTCAAAACTATAAACTTGTAGATCTCACTAAGGGCTACAACTTTGATATAAAATATATCTTCATTTGACGCCGTATAAAAACTATATTATTTTCATAATGCGACAAGCGCTAGTACGCGATTATTAGGCTACTGAAATTTTATATTATTTTTTCGTGTATTTTAACGATCTCAAATGTAAAAACTTAAAACTACAAAGTTGTAGATCTCACTGAGAGCTACAACTTTTATGTAAAAAGTATCTTCATTTGACAGCATACAAAAATAATATTATTTTTCTAATACGACAAGCACTTGTACGCGGTTATTATGCTTCTGAAATTTTATATTAATTTTTTGAGCATCTTAAAGTTCTCAAATGAAAAAAAACTCAAAATTGCAAAGCTGTAGATCTCATCGAGAGCTACAATTTTCATATAAATTTCATTTTCATTCGATGTCATATTAAATAGTTATGATTTTTTAAAGGTTTTGTCTTGTCATGCTACTCCCGGTGGCGCGACAGAACAATACTGTCACGCTAGCGGGAGTGGCATGACAGCGTTTTTCACATCGAAAACGCTGTCTAATGTGACAGATATTGCCACGCCAATGCATGTGACGCGACAACATTATTTGATCATACCAGTGCCGCTGGCACCACTAAAAAGGTCAAATCCGTAAAAAAAAATTTAGAGCGATTATTATTAAAATAATGAATAAAAAATTAAAAATTAAAAAAATCCCGCGGCCGACAATAGTAGTCATTCTAATCCAGTAAGCAAAGCTAGTACTTAACCTAACTTGCTACAGATTAGAACCGATCCGATACAAACCGATATAGGGTTGCTGGATGCACCAATTATACTTTAGCTGGCTTACAAATGTAGTTGTTAGGGATTAAACAGCTTAGCTAAAAAACTAACTAAAGTTTATCTGAGTTTAGCTGTTTTAACCTAACTTAAGTTTAGCTCAATCTATTAGCTAGAGGATCCCATCACTCCGGTTAAAGTTTAGCTAGAAATTTTTTTAGCAGGCTAAAGTTTAGTTTTAAAATTTTAGCTAGCTTTAAACTTCACTTGGCTAGATCCAAACATACCTATATACATGCGTATATAAAATTTTAGTAGCACATGTGTTACTGAAAGAAGCAAGGGGTGACGCTGTTCATTTGTGCAGGTGCATTGTGGTCTATTTGGAAGGCTCGTAACGACGTGGTGTTCAACCAGAGGATGCTGTCCACTCCAGAGGCCTTGATTCACAAAATGATCATGCTGGTAAAGACTTGGAGCCCACTCTTGAAGCCTAAAAAGAAACCTTTGGCGGATGAGATGATTCACTCGGTTTCAGCCTTTGCGGCTTCTATGTAAACGGCGCTGCGCTGCATTTTCATGTTGTTTCTACCTTTTAGCTTTCTGGAAGTTTCCTTTAGTTTGGCTTAGAGGTCTTTGTTAAATTTTTCTGGGTAGGCACTCTTCGAAGTGTCGTGTTCTTTCTTTGTAAGCTGGTTACCCCAGTAACACAAACTGTGGCTCGTTAAGCTTTCAGTAAAACCGGGCAATGCCTTTGATCTAAAAAAATAAAATATATAGATAATTGTTGTTCTATATACGTATATGAATATAGATATTTTTTCTCGAATCTAGATTGGACACGACTGTCAGAGATTCAAACAAATAGCAACGGATAGTTTTTATCTACGGATAGTCGAATACCACCTTGGCTGAAAGTACTGTTCGCTAATTTATGATAAAAGAAAAATATATTGTTCGTTGGCTGAAAATGTACGACTTATAAAACAAACGAACAAGGCTAGATTCAGGATACTGAATATTTAGATTTGCACGTACTAATTATTTGTTTTTTAATTTCTTCGATCGGATAGACGGGCGGACCGCGGAAAGAAAATTATGCATCACTTTCACCCCTGGAGTACACCTCTCCGCAATGGTCTGCCTTGTTTAATTCCCACATTAAAACTTTATACGCTGTCACATCGGATATTTGTACACATGCATAGAGTATTAAATATAGATTTAAAAAATAACTAATTACACAGATTGCGTGTAATTTGCGAGACGAATCTTTTAAGCCTAATTAATCCATGATTTAACAATAAGTGCTACAGTAACACATGTGCTAATGATGGATTAATTAGGCTTAATAAATTCGTCTCGTGGTTTACTGACGGATTATGTAATTTGTTTTTTTATTAGTATCCGAACACCATATGCGACACCCTATGTAACACCCAATGTGACCCTAAAACTTTACACCCTAAAACTAAACTAGTCACGGCCATGTTTAGTTCCCCAAATTCTACTATGCAAAAAGAAGATTCTCCATCACATCAAAATGCCGGCACATGCATAGAGTACTAAGTGTAGATGAAATTAAAAACTAATTGCACAGTTTTGTTGTACTTTGCGAGACGAACATTTTGAGCCAAATTAATCAATGTTTGAACAATTATTACCAAATATAAATTAAATTGCTACAGTGTCAAACAGTAATTCAGGTACCCCAATTTAGAAATCTAAACAAGGCCCATATCTAAATATGTGGGCCCATATGTTATAATTTAATTAACCCTGTCCCCTCTGGGCTCTGGCAGTAAAGAATATAGAGAAGAAAAGCAGCAGTGTGGACCCCTTAATTATCAGTTTGTGTGAATCTACGGCCTCTTGAAATCTTTCAGCGAGTCAAACAACTACAGTAATAGTCTTGTCTTAGACCGGTCTTAATAGAAAGTTTCGTAGTCTTGTTTACAATCATGTCATATAGATTTAATGAAATATGGATAAAACTCTCACTCTTAATGAAAAATTTCATTATATCATTTTATAGACATTTAGTTTCAGGAAAAAGTCTAATTGACCCCCCAACTATTGGGGGTAGTCTACTTTACCCCCCAAACTATGAAACGGTCTAATTTACCCCCTGAACTTTGCAAAACCGTCCAAATCACCCCCTCGAGCGGTTTTGGGCGGTGGTTTTGCTACAGTAACAGCTGTTTTGCTACAGTAACGACGGTTTTGTCTTTTTCTTTTTTATTTATTTCGTCTAAATCTTTGAAAAATCATAGTAAATCACAGAAAAATCATAAAATAAAAAATCCAATTTTGTTGGACTCCACATGAGTAGATCTACACAGTGAACTTATAATATAGCATGTTTTAGTATAAAGTTTTTGCTGTAAATTTTGATCTATTTTTTTTCTGTAATTAATTTGAATAATTCATACAACAAAAACTTTGTACTAAAGCATACTATATTATAAGTTCACTGTGTAGATCTACTCATGTGGAGTCCAACAAAACTAGATTTTCCATTTTATGATTTTTCTGTGATTTACTATTATTTTTCAAAGATTTAGACGAAATAAATAAAAAAGAAAAAGACAAAACCGCCGTTACTGTAGCAAAACAGCTGTTACTGTAGCAAAACCACCGCCCAAAACCGCTCGAGGGGGTGATTTGGACGGTTTTGCAAAGTTCAGGGGGTAAATTAGACCGTTTCATAGTTTGGGGGGTAAAGTAGACTACCCCCAATAGTTGGGGGGTCAATTAGACTTTTTCCTTTAGTTTCATAAGTCGTAAAGAGTTGATAGTCATTCAAGAGCTTCTTAAAAATGTTGTTATATCATTAAAAACACATATGTGACGGCTTATTAAATATCTGCTTTCTTAGGCTAGTCTCGGTGGAAGTTTCATCAGAATTTTATTTGCATCTAATAAGTTGCCACATAAGCGCTTTTGATGATGTTACAATATTTTAAAGAAAAGAGAGAACAAATGAGTTTCATAGGATAAAACTCTGTTAACACCATTATCAACTCTTATGAGTTATGAAATTAATTAAATATCTATGAAATCATAGAATGAAACTCTTCATTAAAAATGGGTGCTTCATCCATATTTTATTAAAACTCTCCTCTTAAACGGTTTACGTACGCTGCTACCATAGGATAATAATTAATAGAAGGCCTATTGAGAAAAGTAACGAATGACCCTAAAGTTGATGCCACACCCTTATTACTTTGGCTTTGTTTAGTTTTCCCTTTAAAAGTTTATACCATATCTCATCGAATATTTGGACACATGTCTAGAGTATTAAATATAGACTAAAAAATAACTGATTACACAGATTGTGACTACTTTGCGAGACGAATCTTTTAAGCATAATTAGTCCATGATTTGATAATAAAGTGCTACAATAACACATGTGCTAATGACAGATTAATTAGGCTTAATAAATTTGTCGCGCGGTTTACCGACAGATTCTGTAATTTGTTTTTCTATTAGTATCTAAACACCTCATGCGACACTATCATGTGACACCTGATGAGCATTTTCAAGAGTTTACCAAAATTCACTTGACAAATATCGTGATTTGGTAACTTGATAAAATATATGGCAAGTGAAAAAATAGACTCTCCAAGAGTTTGCCATTTGGACTTAATAAAATAAGAAGAGGCCCGCTAAGCGAACGAAGAGTCCCGCTAAGAAACGAAGAGCTCCGCTACGCGAAGTCGGATACGCGAGCAATGCGCGCTCGCGCTCAACGCGTAAATATGCGCGTGGAGGGGGGAGATTTGCCAAGTTGCTAAAATTTGCCAAGTTGGATGCCAAACTGTTGGAGCACAATTTTTTCTGTTTTGCCAAAAATAGATGGATGTCAAATTGATTTGGCAAACTCTTGGAGATGCTCACCCCAAAACTTTGCACCCTGAAACTAAACAAGGCCTTATAGGTCTGTTTACTTTCCTTCCAAATTCTAAATTTTTACACTCTCTCCATCACATCACTCTTTAGACACATGCATGGAGTACTTAATGTAGATAAAAGAAATAACTAATTACACAGTTTGGTTGTAAATCACGAGACGAATCTTTTGAGCCTAATTAATCCATGATTGGACACTAATTGCTAAATACAAACGAAAGTGCTACAGTAGCAAAATTCTAAATTTTTTGCATCTAAACACCCCCTACGTAACAAAATTTGTACTAAGGGGCTATTTAGTTGGTAGGTGAAAAGTTTTTGGGTGTCACATCAGATATTTTATGGGATATCGAAAGGGGTTTTCGAATACTAATAAAAAACTAATTACATAACTCGCTTGGAAACCACGAGACGAATTTATTAAGCCTAATCAAACCGTCATTAGCACATGTGTGTTACTGTAGCACTTAAGACTAATCATAGACTAATTAGGCTTAAAAAAATTCGTCTCGTGGTTTCCAATCAAACCGTACAATTAGTTTTCTTCATCTATATTTAATACTTCATGCATATGTCCAAACATTCGATCTGATAGGTGAAAAAATTTGGGTGGGAACTAAACACCCCTAACAGTAAAGCAGTCAGACATTACACGTCCAAATTTAAGGCACAAGTTACTGAGGTCTGGGACTCATCAGATCAGATGTGGGCGGCAGGGTTTACGGTGACAGCTTCAGTTCCTAGGGAAGTGCACTATAGAAATCATCGATTGTTTTTTCTTCTGGACAAAAAAAAAAGAAAATCTAATCGCAAAGTGGGCGCCCACGAACGGTACATGTTCTGTTGGCGTCATATCAACAGGAGACAATGTCACGAATATTGCTATTCACCGACCATGCTGCAAGGTACTACTACCATTGGTTAAAAAAAAGGTAAAATCTATCATTATGGATTTCAAATAAAAATAAAATACTTAGTATTTTGCAGAACCCTGGAGGTGTTTTCTGTAAAACCTGTATTCCCTTCGAGAGCTTCGAAAGCACCTAGGAGTAGTCCTAGACTCCTAGTTGGATGGTGATAGCGGATCTGGCCAGGTGCCATACCGTCCGATGTGGTCCAAACGGTCAAAGATGCGCACGAACCTGTGGAGCCGGCCAGTTTGACTTTGACCAAGTTACTACTCGTCCACGCGAGCATGCATGCATGCACGCACGGAGGACACAACGGTAGGGGAATTTAAATATTTGCCATCGTTCCGGATGGCACTCCTTCGAACGACACTTTTAGAATGGCAATTACATATTTGCCACATAAACAGTAGACGGTGCTATATATTTGCCACTTTAAGCGACGTGGCAAGCTAAGTCACCTTGCCAGCGTGTACAGGCCGTGGAAAATAACCCTCGTGCCCTGCCTGATCTGTTTTAGCTCATCTCCTCCCTCTCCCTGTCTCACTTACATGTGGACCCCGCTTGTCATCATCTACATCTGGTTGACTCCCATCTCCTTTGTCAGCATCTACCCTAGCCGCACCCCTTCCTCACCGCGCGCCATCCTAGACCCGCGCCGTCACCTACCCGTGGGCTGCGACCCGTCCGCGACTTCTCCATCGCGACACCGTCGGTGCCCCACCGTCGAGCCCTCTTCCCGGAGCAGCCAGCCATGGCGGCGCGGACAGCCCATGCGGAGGTCGGAGGAGGAGGTCAGTGGAGGCGTTGAACACCGCTGCGAGCATGGAGAGCGGCCGTGACGGCGGGTGCGGCGGGTGTTGGAGCTCTTGTTGACGGCGAAGACAAAGGTGGTGGATGGATACGAGCGGCGCGGCGGCCTCGTTGTACGCCTGGTTCGACAGCTCCCACGGCGCGCCTGCTTCAGCGACACGGATGTCGCTACCGACAAGTGCGCGCCCAGGCGGTGCCCCGGCCACGTGCCCGCCCACCCGCCGTGCTCGTCATCATCGCCACGTCCTCGCCTCCACGGCAGGCGCCGCCGTCGCCTGGCGCACGGACATGGCGCGGACGAGCTCGTTGACGTCCTCCTCGTCCCCGTTGCGGCACCGGGAGCAAGAGCTCAACGTCGCGGCCTGCACGGTCCCCGTCGTGAACCCATATTCGCGCTGGTGCCCTGGTGCCTAAAGCCATAATCGCGCTCGGCCTCCTCCAGCAGCGCGCCGAAGAGCGGGTGGGTTGAGGTGGCCCAGCGGGACCGTGAACCAGCGCTGCTCCTCCCCTTCTAGGCCCACGCGCACCGTACCATCAGTCCGTAATGCACCCCTTGGGCGCCACCGCTGCCATCTGCTGGACTGCTGCTAGTGCTTGTCGTGTATGATGGTCGCCAGGCAAGCCAGATCGATCGAGCTAGGAGCTTAGCTCGCCGTGGAGACGTGCGCGTGGTTCTTGCCGTGGAGACGTACCCGCGGTTGGGCTTAGGCGCTTAGCTGGTGTTGTATCCCTGCGACCGCGCGTTTGAGGGAAGTGGAGGCAGAGCCGGTGGAGGTCAGCGGGGTGGGTGCACTGAGCAAGCTGGGGTTCTGGCAGTGGACAAAGGAGATGGGAGTCAGCCACAGGTAGATGATGACAAGCGGGGTCCACATGTAAGTGAGACAGGGAGAGGGAGGAGATGAGCTGAAACCGATCAGGCAGGGGCACAAGGATCATTTTCCACAGCCTGTACACGTTGGCAGGGTGACTCGGCTTGCCACGTCGCTCAAAGTGGCAAATATATAGCACCGTCTACTGTTCATGTGGCAAATATGTAATTGCCATTGTAAAAGTGCCATTCGAAGGAGTGCCATCCGGAACGATGGCAAATATTTAAATTCCCCCACAACGGTAGGGTATTTTTTACCGACCGGACTCTGTGGTAACTGGGTGAGTTTGAATTTGAATTCAAACTCGTCTTCAGTTCGGTCGGCGGCGATTTACCGATTGGTTTGTAGCGGTTATCGCTCGGTTTGAGCGGTAACCGCTACAAACCGTTTTGTATGAATAAAAAGAATTTTTGGTACTTCCTTTGCACAAATTAATGTAAAAAGACCACACAATGCGGTAATAAATAGCATAAGTCACTAAAGCAACAATATATAGTCGTATACAAATACATATTCGCTTACACAAACAAATAGTCGCATGGTCAACTACGTAGGATATATGGGAAGACCCCTTGTTGGCACGACATTTCATATTCGGCGGTGGACATAAGAGAGATACCTTGCTGTCTAAGAAGGGCAGCCTTGTAATCTTGCCAAGTTTGACCTGTCCATGCTGCTGTTGTCTCTCATTCTTGAACTAACATATTGTAAAAACTGAGGTCTTCCCATTCATACACCCATCTAGTCTGAGTCTGCATGGTCATGTCAGGAATGGGATAGCTAGAAGTAGGCTGTGAGGTATCAATGTAGGAGGAAGAAGAGTACTGTGGAGTGTCGTAGTCCGTCGGTGCATATGCTCTCCTCTACGATGTCGGTTGTCCATGGTCACGGTCTTGAGTAGCATGTGTGAATTGGGTCTCGCCTGCAATCAACCATAATTAGTAGGCATAGACAGAAACAATTGTACGTATGTAGGTGCAATGGATACCTGTGAAATGAAGACCTACATAACTACTACCACCAGCACCAATAGTACCAGCCCCACTCCCACCACCATCACCGTCTTTCCCACCACCGCCACCGTCACTCCCACCAACACCGTCATTGTCACTGTCATCGTCACTACTGTTATCGTCACCTAAATCCTAGATCTTTCCTAAATCCTAACACATAAGCCATACCTAAATCCTAAAGCTAATACTACTCTAAAGAAAAAAAGAAAAAAACCTTACGGTCGCCCGTCGAACCGAGCGGTAAGCCACGCCTTCTAGCCGGCTAACCGTCGCTGAGGCGGGCGCGCGGTAAACCGCCCGGACCGCGCGGTAAGCCGGCGAGCCGGGCCGGTCGCGCGGCGGCGGCGGGCGGACGGAACATCTGGGGAGCGGGCGGGGGGCGGACGGGAGCTTATCCGCTTCTGGGCGCGTTTTGTGCCCGTGGCGACCTAATGGGCCTTAACGGGCCGGGACCGGAATTTTTCTTTTTCTTTTTTTTTAAACTTCTGTACGTATAAATAAATACTAAACGAACTCGAATTTGAAAATTTTTTACACCATTGGCTTCTATAAATCATGAACTATTTTTAGGAATTTTTCAGCATTTTTTTTTCAAATTTTAAATTTGAATTTGGGGAATACCTAACCGGACCGGACCGGAACCGGTCCGGCCCGGTAAGCCCGGTTACCGCGGTAAACCACGGCTCACCGCCCGGTATAAAAAACCCTGCACAACGGTGTACGTAACGTAGATGATGGCACATGTTAAAAATGTTCTCTTGTTTTTAATCAATGGAAATGGATTTTTTTAGATAAAATCAATGGAAATGCATCGGATGGTCTGGATTGGTCGTCGACCAAAATGTCGGCTTTTGTGGAATGGAACATAGTCAGAGGGGGGCAGCACAGTAGATTCATTTAAATACATATATAAATATTTATATTTATAGTATAAAAAATATTAATTTTACCTTTTTTTATTAAAATATGATGATTTTGGTTAGAAATAGTGTAGATTTTTTTGAAAATTTATTGAAACATATAATTATGTATATTTTATCACACTAAGAAATACGATCACATTTGTCCGGTCCCCCTTAATCAAAATCGCTAGTCTGCCTCTGAACATAGTACTGTATGTACTACTAGCTACTTTGAGGTAGGAGAATGGGGGTTGGAGACACACAAATAATAATGTAGGTAGTGTTTGTTTGTTTGTTGAAAATGGGCAAACTTAATTGTGTGCTCGTGGAACATGCCGACCACATTGCACGGTTGTGCTTGGACATGAACTTTCTCGATCTCTTGCCATGCGCGGACGGTGGTTGCATTCTGCTGCTCGGCGAAATTCTTGACCTTGTAAGGCTGTTTGGTTTGAGAAGTCTGATCGACGGTTCTGGCTAGGGCGGCTCCAGACGAGGTGATCCTTTGTTTTTGCGACGAATGAGTTGGTTTTTAGAATTGAAGTACAGACGTACCTACACATAATCGTTTGATGCCGGATGACACCACTCCACTCCTCAATCCAAAGTTCCAAACGAGCTACTAGGTTCGGATATATAGAGCATGTTTAGTTGAGATGTATACCCAAAAAGAGAACCCAAAAAGTGCTACAGTACCTGTTACATTAAATCTTGCGACACATGCATGGAGTACTAAATGTAGACGAAAGAAAAAAACTAATTACACAGTTTAGTTGTAAATCACGAGACAAATCTTTTGAGCCTAATTAGTCCATGATTGGACACAAATTGCCAAATAAAAACGAAAAGTGCTACAGTAGCCGAACCCAAACTTTTTCACAACTAAACAACCCCATAGGCTCGGATGCCTCTGGAGTCAATCCGTGACGCAACGCAACACCAGAGTCTATCTACTTGGGTTACATACTTACATTGTTTGTTTGTTTTCAAAACCATCAAAAATGTAAATCTTCAAAAGGATTTATTTAAAACTATACAGCTAGCTACCTTGACGCACAACGTACATACGCAAATTTCGTCCAGCAAGCATGTTACACTACACCGGCTTGAATCGCGCATCTGGCCGCCACTGTAGCTTGACCTGAACAGTACCGCTAAAGCCTCTGTATAGGAGTCCCGCGCATGCATGTACAACAGTGAATGAGTGCAGCAGCTGAGCTCTGCATGCCGCCTCTGCCGGGTAGGGGCAGCACCGATTTTTTTACCGCATCTCTGTGGCAATCTTTCGGGTACTGTGGCTGTGTTTAGCTTGTGCCGTAAAATTTTTAGAAGCACGGTAACTCTTTCGTTTGTATTTGATAATTAGTGTTTAATTATGAGCTAATTATGTTCGAAAGATTCGTCTCGTGATTTACAACCAAACTATGTAATTAGTTATTTTTTACTTATATTTAATATTTTATACATGTGTCAAAGATTTGATGTGACGAAGAATTTTGTAAATTTTTTAGAACTTTCAAGAATCTAAACACGCCCTTTGAGCGCGAAGGAGACGCGATGAGATCGATGATCCTGCAAGCCCTGCGAGGATATTTACCGCCATCAATGGTTGGTTGGGGTTGCCAGTCGTCTTCCCGGCCGGGGCGGGGGCGGGCCAGGTTTTATTTGACTGTCCGGCCGGCGTCAAGGCCGCCGGACCCGGACGGGCGAGCAATCGATTCATGCCCGCCACGCCTGTGGACTTCGCAGTGCCGTGCACGAAAGAAGCGATATGATTGGGCACGCATACCCACTAATTAGTACCCGTAAAATATACATTTCAACCCTTTTGATTTGAAGGTTGTTGGTGTGTTTGTCCACTTAACTATCCTACCATTTGTCAAGACTCAAGAGTACAGTGTCTACTCTCTACGTCCCGGAATAACTGTTATTTTAGATTTTTGTGCTATGAGTTTAATAGATTTGTAGGAAATACATGCAACATTTGTATCTTCAAATAAATTTATTATGAAAATAAATTCAACGATCTATCTAATGATATTATTTATGTAGGTACGGAGGGAGTATATTTCAAACAGTGAAACTTTTGTTTCTTCGATGGGCAGTACTCGCCGCCATCGACCTCCGCTTCTCGCGCCCGTCGCCGTGCAGTGCTCCGTCCTTCCACTTCTCACACGAGTGGGTCACATGGTAACATGTGCGAAACCGGATCTACTTTTGCAACATACGTTCAAAACAGCTGAAACATTTGCAACATACGTCTGAAACACTTGTAAAAACACCTGAAAACTCTTCAAAGTCATTATAAATATATGCAACATCTAGATCTACTTGTGCAACATCAAGATGAAACACTTGCGACATACGTTATGAAACACATGAAACACTTGAAACATATGCTCGCAATATGGATGTATATGCAACATCCAGATCTATTTTTGCAACATCCAGATGAAACACTTGAAACATACGCTTGTAACATGCGTATATAGCCATTGCAACATATGCAACACCCAAATAAAACACTTGAAATATATGTATGAAACACATGAAAACACTAGAAACATGACATCATCGGCAGCCACAACCTACCTGTGGGTAATTATGATAGCCAGCAAGCTCGGGTTAGGGGGACGTCGAGAACAATGGCCCAGCGTACACCTCCGTCGTAGGCCTCTGTACTGCGTTCGCACCACGGTGTGGGATGGCGGTGGGATAGCAGGAAAGATCAACGAGGAGTACGGGGAGTGAATAGAGGCCGCCCTGGTGGAGGCGCTAGAGTGTCTGGAGGAGCAGGACGATGTCGCGGGACGAATGGCGGAGAAGGAGGACTCCGAGGAGAAGCTCAAGGAGGAGGATGTGTGCAACCCAATCATCAAGTAGGTGGGCGGCGGGGATGGGGGCACAACGCAGGATATGGGGCGCGACACGGCGTGGGATCAGTTGCTGGTGAACGGAGGAGACGGAGGCTAGGAGTGCCACATGACAAGACACGAGCGAATGGATAAGAGAGGGAAGGTGAGCGGTGGGCTGCTTAGTGGGATGTGGTCCTGCGTTCAATGAGTCCTGACATCAGGTAAGTAGCATTATCGTTCTTCGATTTAATCTTCACCTAGGTGGTCTAATTTTAGCCGACAAAACATCCGTTCTCAACCACACTCTTCTTTCCCTCAACTCTTAGTGCTCGCAGCTCACACGAAGTTTTAGCCTCTTAGGTTTCTATCTATGATGAGGTAGCCAGGAGTTGGAGAGTGGGCTAGAGACCTTTGAACAGGCACAAGGGAGACACTGGAGGGAGAGTTCAGCTCAACACTTATTTGGAGTGCCCTAGCCAGCATCTACTCGGCATTAGCTAGGTGCTCCATCCTCTGATCAGCTTGCTCATCGTGTTTCTCTTCATCCAGTGTGTGACTGTGAGACACACTCAGTTGAGAGGAGATAGTCACTAGTTGAATGGATAGCCTCGTTGCTTAACTGATAGCGAGCAATGGATTCAAAAAGTACTCCCTACTTTTCTCCCTAAGACGAGCTGCACTGGGAACGGTACGTGCACACGGTAAAAGACAGATCAGCATATAGCGTTGAGCAAATGCCGCAGCGGGTACGCAAAACCGAACGGTAAATGCAGGACGCACGCTATTTCTAGCGCGATAGCGGGCGCCCGCAAGCTTCGGGGAGCAGAGCTGCACGTTTGGGAGCACGGCGTGTGCACGGGCATGTAAGACACTGTGCGTCTAGGAAAGCGTGTCCAACCTGTTTCTATATAAAAAATGTTATAACTCACAAATTAAAATACTAAATTAAATTCCGGTTACACCATTAAATTCGTGATAATAAATTCTTCATAACAAGATGTCACATGGATATATTTAGATAAAGTGACAAGTGAACCCCACAGTGGATAGAGGATGATATAGAAGATGGATGGATGCGAAAAAACTGTATATTTTATGGTGACTAGGATGGAATATTCTTTTTAGAGGATGAATATAGAGGTCCATGAGTACGGATAGTCTAAAAGTTTTGAAATATTGTTCCACGCAATTTTAGCAACACGACAGTCGGACAAAGAATAAATGAGTGTTGGATTCTGGATGTGAGGAGAACAAACATGACTGTACTCTACAATTCCGGATTTGACATTTTTTTCTTAGTTTTGGATCTTTTCCAATAGGGAGTTGAGTATAATATGCATATAAAGGGGATAGACTGAGGTTGTGGCATGACTCATGGATTGGTGGCGTACCTCTAAAAATTCAATTTAGCTATATATATGAATTTTGCCAGAAACCGGACGCTATGGTTAGGGATATGTGGAATGGAGATGAGTGGAACATTCCATTGAGGAGGTGTCTATATGGGAATCTGATAACAGAATGGAATAAGCTACAGGGGATGTTAAGTTGGATGACTTGGGAAAGGATGAAGTTAAACGGGCCATTGATAAGTCACAGGTATTATCGACCAAATCACTATATTTTTGCTTGTCTCCTAGGGAGTCAAGGACAACTTAAAGGACCTAATCTGGAAATGCAAAGTCCCTTTGAAGGTCAAAATCTTTCTATGGAACGTTTTTCATAACAAACTACAAACGACTACTACTGCACTGTAAAAAAAGAGGTTGGAACAGAAGCCCACTATGCTGTGTGTGTGCAATAAGCTTGAAACAGTTCATATTTTGTTTTAGCGTGTTTTTGCTCAACTTTTAGTGTTGTATCAGAGATGCTTTTGGATTAAAGGGATTTCCAACGTATGTCCAGGATGTAATACTACAGTGGCTGCCAAGGAGGCTAGGCATTCCTAAGAAGCCAACGCCCTGTTCGTTTCGCTGGTTCAGCGGAATCAGCAGCCATCCAGCAGTGTTTTTCTCTCACAATAAACCAGCGAACAGTATTTTCAGCCACGATAATCCAGCGAAATGAACAGGCTGCAAGTTTTGCCTCTTTTGCAGACCTGGTGTGGGCTATCTAGAAGAACAGAAACAAAATGGCTATTGAAAAGGTATTTCCTTCTAATCCGGATGCAATGATTTATGTGGCTATCAATTTCATGTAGATGTGTGTGTTGAGCTTAACAAGGAGATTGACAAAGTCAAGACGAGGAAGGTGGCTTGGTGCTTAACTGATTGGATGGGCAAGAAGGATCAACATGTTGGACCTTGCTCAAATATCTTATCTTTTAAATCTTTGGGGGGGGGGGGGCACGTTTGTGTTTTAGTTTAGTTTGTTATATGGTGGATGTAAGGTTCTTTTCTCCATGGGTTTTGAGCTTTGGATTGTGTGATATTAAACTGTACTGGCTTTCTTAAAAGCCGAGTAAATCTCTTTTTTTTTAAAAAAAACAATATATTTTTTATAAGTTTAATTAAACTCTAGGCCTGTTTTGGAACACGGGAATGAGAAGACACGGGGATCAGAGAAATACAGGAATAATGTAGGAACGCTTATGTAATACTAAAGGATTGAAAACATAGGAATTATGTTGGTTGGGTACATAAAAAACTAAAGAATTCTAAAGGAATGTTAAGAACAAATTCATGAACCTAGCTATCTTGTCATAATAAAATACCGGTTAACCAGTGGTGCTCAGCTATCTTGTCATAATAAAATACCGGTGGAGAGCACCTGCTTGATTAGACATCAACTGCAGCTATTAATGCCTTGGTTGTCCTTGTTCCTTATGCACGGGAAAATTTCTATGAGGTATAAGTGGATTTTTTTTTCATGAACTGAATCCTTAGAAATTGAAATCCTACATTTTCCTTGTGCTTCTCCTCCGATCCAAAGGGACCTAAAAGGTTCTACTCTTTTTGGAAAATGAGATGCATCGTTATTTTAGGAGGAAGGAAGTAGTAAAATGTACCTACTACTGTACTGTCTACACGAGCGGGTGTATGTACATGAACGAGTGCGTGCATGCATGCATCGGCATCGCTGAATGATGCGCGCAACGTGCGTGTGGGCCAAATGGGTCGCGGTTGCTCGGAAAGGCCTGCGCTCACCTCACATTTTACAGTGTCGCGTGGACGTGTGGCCTCGTTTGGGATGGACCGAGCCTATCGCACAGGTAGTACGCCATTGCTAGCTGCACTGCTGCTTGCCTGATTGCGTGCGTGACTCCACGGAAAGGACACGAGCCACGATCGATCAATAACTGATGCTGATCGACCAGCTTTATTTGCGGCTTTGCGCTTCGTCGCACACGCACGCCTGCCTGCCTCCCTTCTAGGTATTCCTCCCTCTGCACCCAAAAGAAAAACATAATTACGAGAGCCGTACCAATCAAACTAGCTTAAATTTGAATGAATTTATATTTAATGTTCCATGAGTAGGTGTGACAGAGGACATTATATATTGGATAGTTGTTTTCTGTTTGATATATGTTTTTTTAAAAAAATTTGTAATTTTATTTAATGTTAAATACATTCACGGACAGCTTTTGCAATAGTAATTACAAACTAATATAAATTTTAGCCATTTATTTGTCGAATATCCAATCAATATCTAGGAAATACCCAACAAACATTTAAGGCATGCAGCTCGTTCGGCTAGCTGGCTCCCAGCCAGCCAGCAGTGCTTTTCTCTCACACCAATTCAGCATCAGCCAGCAGCCACCAGCCAGCCAGCAGTATTTTTCTCTCACAACAAATCAGCACCAGCCACCAGCCAGCCGAACGAGGCCATGGTTTAGATGCATGTGTATCCACCTCAATCCACATGTGTTGGAGTAGAATAGAATAAAATTTAGTTCAATTACACTCCAATCCACTTCAATACATGTAGATTGAGATGAATACATACGCATCTAAACAAGACCTAAATGTATATATTATTATACACTATACAGATACTAACAAACAAACATATATAGTTATTTATAAGAGCAGCCACCCACCTTGAATTCCTTGACGTTGCTTGCTGCACTAGGGTGCACCGTTGGCCCTCCACTCCCTGAGAACATCTCTTTCAGATATTTTATTCAACTATATATATATATATATATATATATATATATATATATATATATATATATATATATATATATATATATATATATATATATATCAACGCTATTCTACACCATAAGCCAAAACTGAACTGAAAAAATACTGAACCACGTTCAATATCAGTCAGTATACACCCAGCACCTCGAAAATACTAAACAATACTGAAACACTAGTACTGAACAGTACTGAATTTTGTTCCGTATAACAACTCGGTGTAGAATACTATTCTACACCTAGGGTGTAGAATAGTGTGTGTATATATATATATATATATATATATATATATATATATATATATGAAAAGCAACATTTTAGGTGCAGTAGATCTCATATCTCATTTCCTGTACCTATAATTTTTAAGAGATTTCTTTAAAGAAACATCGTCATTTCTCCTAAATAAAGGAGTCAACCCCGTCTCCTCTATCCTCCTCTGTCCCTAGGAAATATAGGAGATAAATTTTAAGTATATATGAGAGCCTGTTGAGGCGTGTCGCCTAGGAAGCAATTTAGACAGCATGTAGCTTTTACCGGTTGTATGTCACATTTCGACTTCCATATGTGGTTCATGAGCACAAGGTAATTAAACAAATATTTATTAGTATATAACTCACACTTTAGATGTAGAATTGTTCTTTAAATTACACACGGGACCCACGAGCACATGGTAGATGGAAATATTATTTAACCCATGCATTAGCTACGGATTAGAATCCCTTAATTCTTTGTTTAATCGTCCCTTATTATACCATAATCTAAAATCGAGTGTTTGGGTACAGTGACACCCGAGAAAGATGTGATGGTTCAATAAATTGAGTTGGAGTGAGATCAAACTAGTTCAACAAATAATATTGCTTTTACTGAATATATCTGAAAAAGAATCCGTGGCCGATCCGACTCGTCTTGTATTCGACACACATTTATTTGTATTTTGTAACCGAGACCATCCAAATCCGTATTTTTAGCACGATACACACACACACGACCGGCCACTGGCTATCAATGCAGATGCAGCATCTGAGGTCTGACGTGTGCATGTGGGCTGGGAAACCTGCTTCGTCCGGCAAGGCCATCCCTGTGTGCCACACAATAGATAATAATTAAACTCACTTTAATTTGTACTACGTACACGATGATCTCCGATCCGCTGTGGAGTGTGGACGTGTGGTAGCCAAAAAAAGCTAGCTGTGCCGCCGTGCCGGCGACGACGGCCAATCATGCATCTCCTCCCGGGGGTGGGGGCGGCGGTGGGGTGGGTGTGGGGTGTGGGGTGGGGAAGGGGGTGTGGGGGGCGGCCTCGATGCCGCGCAGAACGACGGAGGCGACATATGTAACCTCGAAACGATGCCATGCAACTTTGGTGTCGTGGGCAGTACTGTAAAGCTAATGATCATCCTGCTGCAAATGGAGTTTGCACTGAAAGCCAGCCAACCCGCACTGCTACCTGCCTTTGCATCTTTTCAGACTTCTCTTTCCCTTTTTTTAACCGTGCCTCGTTTAGTTCCTAAAATATTTTACAAAATATTTCAGATTTCCGTCACATCAAATTTTTGGACACATGCATAAAGCATTAAATATAGATAAAAATAAAACTAATTACACAGTTTAGTTGTAAATCATGAGACGAATCTTTTAAGCCTAATTAGTTCATGATCAGACAATAATTGTCAAATAACAACGAAAGTGCTACAGTAGCGCTACAGTTACATTTTGCAAAATATTTTGGGAACTAAACAAGGGCATGGTATATATAGCGCTCCCTCCGTCTCTAAATATCTGTCTTTCTCGTTTTCCGAGAAATAACTTTGATTAATTTTATATAAAAAATATTAATATTTATGTGCATAGTTGATATCATTAGATAGATCTTTAAATCTAGTTTTTTAATAAATTTATTTAGAGATATAAATATTGTATATATTTTTTACAAAGTTAAAGTTGTGACACGGAAACCCAAAATGACAAATAATAAGGGATCGAGGGCGTATATATAATCCAAGCTGTCGTGTTTTCGATCTTGGTCTGTCCAACAAGTCGCTGTCATGTTAGTATGTTTACTGTACCTCTCTAGCCTCAAGCATGAAACAACAGGAGTGTTTTCTCAAAAGCAAAGTGAAATAGAGTACTCAATTAATTTTTAGCATGTAGTACTGTACTCTCGATCGGCGTCCTTAAATTAATTAATACGACACACGCGCTTCATTCATTTTGGAAAAGTATTTGTCAAGGATATATATCTGCTCCAAAAACCATGCAAAGTGAAACCAGACAAGTGCGGATTACGTATTTTTGACTGGACGATGTAATTGCTTTGCTTGCCTATCACCGACACCGTACCGTTGGGCAGTCGCCTCCAGTCGGCATTGCAAACACAGCAGACGCCACCACCATTTGGAGAAAAAAGCTACCGGCCGCAAACTGATCGAGCGACTCCACTAGCTAGATCTTGGTTGATTTGCCCCAGCTAAAAATAATTATTCAATCCACTTCTGCATCACCAAACTATATTGAAATGAACATTCCTTGCTTGCAAAAAGTCTCGGCCGTCTGATTGGGTCATGATCTGTGTGTGCCCCCCATTTTCGCGCGCACAGAAGTAGCACTATGGCATTGTACAATGAGGATATATATTAAACATTGTTAGTTAGGATGTATATTATTGTATAGTACTGTATAGCTAGTGTGGTTGTTAGACTAAATCATTGTGCACTACGCCACTACACCTAGCTTGTTGCATCAGGCTCTCCCTCTCGCGTTGTGGTGTTGGTAGTTTTTTTTCTTTTTTGTGAAAAGTGGTGTTGGTAGGGTTGGTAAGTGGAGAGATCTATTGATTGTTTGTATTGCTGGTACATATTGGCCTATATTAAATTATGTACATGTTGTATATGTGCCATGAGACAATGCAAAGCTGAGTAGATTTCACAAAACTACGACTATATTTTGATATAACCCACAGATAGCTACAACTATATATTTTGACAGGTATCACAAAACTATAACTTTCTCATCATAGAACGAAAGTATTTTGGCACCAAGCAGCGGTGAGAAAGTTTGTAGTTCTATGGTACCGCATGTGCCCAAATGTAGTTGTAGTCTAGTTATAAATTTCGAAATACTCCCTCAGTTCCAGATTATAAGACGCTTTGTTCATTTTTGGCACATCTATTTTGCTATGCATCTAGATATAACATATGTCTATATACATAACAAAATCTATCTACTAAAAAAAGTCAAACCGACTAATAATTTAGAATGGAGGGAGTAGTAAGTAGTAATTTTATAGTAGGCATTCCCTCTATTTATTTTTACGAATCATATTAGTATCAGGGAAAGTCTTTAGAAATGCATTTTGACTATCAATTACTTTTTTATAACATATATATCATCAAATGCAAAAAGTTAAGCATGTTTGTTTGTATTAAATGATGTGTGAAATAATGTAAATCTATTGATGGTATAAATTTCAACGACTAAGTATTCGTAGATAATATGAATAACTATTTATCAAAGCTGATGAAGTTTGACTCCGTTGACTCCTATTACGACTTATATTTTGAATCGAAAGGAACATTAATTATGTCAGAATAGTTGTAGTTCTTGAAATAAGGCCTTGCTGGTTTGTGGTGTTAAAGTTTAATAAATACTGTAGCACTTTCGTCTTATTTGATAAAAAGTTTCCAATCATGGACTAATTAGGCTCAATAGATTTGTCTCGTAAATTACTCCTAATCTATGCCGGCATACATGTAATTAGTCTATATTTCGTACTCCATGCATTTACCGCAATATTCGATGTAACGGGAGTTAAATTTAACATGTGGAAACCAAACATGGTCTAAAACAATATAATTCTCTACTTCTTTTACTTCTTAGTTGTTCCTTCAATAAATGATAGGTTTAGGCAAGTACATGTGCACGCTTGCAAAGCTTTCGAGTGACACACAGTTCATCTATGAGACTACGACTATCTATATGCTTCACCTAACGCCTTGTTTAGGTGGCAAAATTTTTGGCAAAATGCAACTGTAGCATTTTCGTTGTTATTTGGTAATTAGTGTTTAATCATGGTCTAATTAGGCTTAAAAGATTTGTCTCGTCCATTTCGTCTAAACTGTGTAATTAGTTTTATTTTTTTATTTATATTTAATGCTTCATACATGCGTCTAGAGATTCGATGTTATGAGAAATCTATTGTTCTTTTGAAAAAATTTTGGAACCAAACTGGCCCTAAGAGGGAAAACAGAGAAACAAGTACAGACATGCATGCATGGGGCATGGCCACATGTGACTTTGCAGACACGCAAAAATTGGGTTGAAAATTTCGTAGCACAGTACGTCTGCACGGAGGACTCCTTGACTTTGCTAAAAAAAAAAGGGATTTTTGATGTAAGCCATTACAATTCTTCGAATTTTGAAAAACGCCATTACAATTTGTCTATTCGGAGATATGCCATTATAATTTTATTTCTCCCCCATCCGTGCCATTCTCTACGGCTGCCGCGTACTGGGCCCACTGTCAGGCATGTATGCATACAACAGGCCGTCCGGTCGTCAAGGCTCCGTCTCCTTCGTCAGACTGAGCCCCGCTATCGCTCGCGCGCAGGGCGTCGCGGACGAGCGCCGCCGCTCCACCTCCAGGCTCCGGCCGGGAGAGGTGTGGGCCGGGAGAGGTGTGGGTCCTCTCTATCGACGCCGGCATGCGTACAGCCGACGGGCGGCTCCTGACTGGCGCCGCACTGGTGCGCCTGGAGGCCGCCCTATAGCGGCTCGCGGACTTCTTTGACGCAGCGGCGGGTCCGACGCGGGAGGCCGTTCCACACTCCACGCTGTTGTGTGAGGCCGCTCCACGCTGCTCTCTGTGAGGCCGTCGCGCAGCGCGTCTTCCCAAGACCGTCGCGCAGCACCAACGTGTGCCTCCACCGCTTCGCGACCAAGGACGTCTTCAACGGCACCGCGCGGTGGAAGGTGACGCACATGGGCGGCGCGCCCACGGTGCTCAGCATGATCGTCTGCGCACCCGCCGCGGACCAGAAGCCTCTGCCTGGGACTGTGCGGGTCATCACGGGCGGCTCGCCGCCGCCGCCCCACGTCCTGGTGGAGATGGAGAGGCTCGGCTTCGTTCTGTACAACGTCTACGGCTTGACGGAGACGTGCGGGGTGGCGACCGTGTGCACGTGGACGCCGGAGTGGGACGCGCTCCCCGCGGAGGAGTGCGCACGGCTCAAGGCGCGCCAGGGGTGCCACCACTTCGTGGTGCAGGACGCGGACGTCAAGGACCCGGACACGACGGAGATTGGAGAGAGCGTGCCGCGCGACGGCCGGACGATAGCCATTGTTTAGACATAGTAGACCACTGTCCTGTCCTGCGTCTTCTTGGATTCGAACTGCTGGGCATCGGCGTGGAGGACATCAGCGCCCTCTCCTTCATTCTCCACAACTACGTGCTGGGACTGCAGGTGCTCGGCGCTGCTCGCCGGCGTGCCCGCAGCGGCGGCGGCTGCTCGCACACGTGCCCGCGCGGCCGTGCGGCAGCTGCTCGCACACGCACCTGGATCGCGCTGGAGGCGCGGAGTGGGCTGTGCTACCTCGACCACGACTGCACGCCCTCGACAACCTGCAGCGTGCAGCCTGCAGGGCCAACGGCCAGGAGCGCCCGTCGCTCTCGCGCACCACGGCGTTGTAGCGCCCGTCGCTCTCGCGTGCACGACGCTGCGGGCAAGCGCGGCCGCTCTCCCTCGACGCGCAGGCCACCGCGGGCGAGCGCCACCGCTCCGCTCACGCACAGGTTGCTGTGGACACGCTCGGTTTGACGGAGGAGACGGAGATCGTATGCTATGCGAGTCTGATAGTGGGCCTCTGTACATGCCAGCCGTAGAAAATGGCACGGATGGAGGAGTGATGAAATTATAATGGCATATCTCTAAATATACGAATTGTAATGGCGTTTTTCAAAACTCGGAGAATTGTAATGGCATGGATTCAAAAATCCCAAAAAAAAAGAGGACTCCTTGACTCAAACATTAAAAGTCCAACATCTGTTTGTGACTAGAGGCACTTGTTTGGTGGTACTCGCTCCGTCCCTGAATGTCTGTCGCTTTACGCTTCCTAAGAAACAACTTTAATTAAATATATATTAAAAAGTATTAATATTTATGGTATATAATTAGTATCATTGGAAATGTCTTTGAATCTAGTTTTTTAATAAATTTATTTAGAAATATAAATGTTGCACATATTTTATATAAATCGAGTCAAACTTGCGGGCACAAAGACCGAAAACGACACACAAACAGGGACCGAGGCAGTACCTAGTTTTGAATAGGCACGGCTACATTATATATTGATCAGATTCAGATCTATTTTAGCGCCTTTCCTGCGTACTAGTACTACTACCTCTGATCTCCAAACGTTACGTCTGTTTTATGTTTGTGCATACTCCCTCTGTTCCAAAATATCTGTCATTTTCGCTTTTCGAGAAATAACTTTGACAAAATTTATATTAAAAAATATTAATATTTATGGTATATAATTAGTATCATTGGAAAGATCTTTGAATCTAGTTTTTTAATAAATTATTTGGAGATACAAATGTTGCACGAATTTTCTACGAATCGAGTCAAACTTGCGATACGAAAACCCAAAGCGACAAATATATTAGGACAGATGGAGTACTCCATTGAAGGCTTTCCAACATATGACTATTTTTGCTTGAAAAATATATCTCCATAGATATTATTAGTATAAGGCTCTTTTTTATTCAAGAAGATAATAGTTAACTTCTAATAATTAACTCCTTGGATCCAAACAGATCTAGCTAATAGTTTAGCTAATTGTTAGCTGCATACCAAACTAACAACTATTTCAACTTGTTCGCAAAAAAAACAACTATTTCAACTAGCTAAACAAAACCAGCTAATAGCAGCTAATATAGTTGTGATCTATTAGCTAGCTAACTGCTAGCCGATAATGGATCGAAACGGGGCCTAAAAGTGGCACACCGAATATCATATCAGTGTCATAATATACTGCCAAACAACTCTGTCGCATAATACCCTATCTTCTAGCATTCAAAATTTATCACAAGGAAATTGTCATTCTCACTCCTAATGCACATGACTCTTCATATCTACCTCTCTGTCTCTCTCGCGTTTCTGTGAACTATACATTTTATACCTTCTTGTTAATTCCCGTACCCAACTAATTAAGGTCATCTATCATGCATGCGACAGAGGGAGTACTTTATATTGAGATTGAGGAAGTATATATTTGGATGCCCAGTCGAATTCATAATCAGATTAATAACTTTTGCAAGTGTGAAATTAAAGAAACTAGAGAATTGACAGCTTCGATCTTTTGCATCTCGAGAAATCGACCCCGCAATTATTGGAGACGACGACGAGACGTCTGAACAGCCACAGCTTTTTCAGATAAATGCCGAAACACCTTTTTATTGGTGCACAAGTACAGTTAATCATGAAAGTGAACATGAGCTATTAGCTACCGACCAATAATCCAGCGTGTGTTGGCAAGCTGATGCTCATCATCAGTGCATCACGTGCGGCGCCTGCGTCGTGACAGCGTGAGATCGATCGATGAGATGGTGCATCAAGTATCAACACGACGACGACATGGACGCTAATATATGCGGTTGTTGCGTTTGTTCATGTGTCATCTCTGATGATGGACACCTAGCCACCATCGGTCACTTGCCAGATTTACTTGTCCTCAGCTGAGCTCAGCTCGTGGTATGTATGCGTGCAGCTGGTTCGGTTTTCTCAGTCAACTGTCCACGTGCGCAATTGTGTTTTCCTGGTGGTGGTTACCAAGCCACACATGTGCAACTGAAAGTTTAACAAGAGTGCCACATGTGCAGTCACAGGGGCCTTAGTGTTGATGTCAATTGCCATGCCAACGGTAGGATTTATTTTTTCACATTACTCAGATTCCATATTTTATTTTTTTCACTATGAACTCAGGCCCTTACTTTATTCTTTTTTTTTAATTTTTGGAGAAGATGAAGAATTTCTTAGAAACCGGACTGGGAAATCTCTAGCTCTGGATTAGGCCCGTTACTCGTTGGGCTCTGTGTAACGCGGCAAGAGCTTGGATTCATCCTGCTGTTACTGGCCCAGCCCAACTACTCCTGACTACTCTTGAGTAGTGCAGTTCCGGCCCACCATCATCAAGAAGCCCACCAGACGATAGCTGCTCGGTGTGGTGCGCCGAGCGCCGTGGCGCGCACCGTGTCCCGAGGCAACGGTCACGTCGCCGCGCGGCCGCAGCCCGGAGCAGCCGTTGGAGCCGACCCCACATGTCATCCGCAGAAAAAATCCACCCCATGAGGCATTTCCTCGTGTGTTTGTTTCCTGCGTGCTCTGCTCTGCCGCCTCCTCCTCCCTCCCTGGCTTCCTCTCCGCCACCTCGAACACCCCAAAAATAATTTTAGCAGCACGCACGAGCGAAAAAAAAAATCCCTCGACGAGAGGTGGGGCGAAAGCAAACCCTAGCTGGCCGGATTCCGCCGCGCGTGGCAGGCATTGCCCTCCCTCCCGCGACTCGCTCGCGCCGGGAGCTGGGGCGGGCGGGGTGCGTGCGTGGCGCGCCCGATCGCCGGGCGGTCGTCGTTAGCCGGCGGCGCTGGCGGGTGGGCGCTGGGTCGGCGTCGGCGGCGGCGAAAGCGGGCAGCACGGGGCCTCCCGGTCATCGCTGGCGCCGCCGCCGCGGTCTGCAGGCTGGCTGGCCGCGGGCAAACGCGCCGTCGGCTGGTCCCGGGCGTCGCGGAGCAAGTGGACCCGGGGGCAGGCCGCCGGAGACGGCGGCGACGGCGACGGTGGACGGAATAAGCGCAAGGGGATGGCGCTGTTCCGGAGGCTCTTCTACCGGAAGCCGCCGGATCGGCTCCTCGAGATCGCCGACCGCGTCTACGGTACGGTAACCCCACGCCTCAGCCACCGAATCACCGATTGGGGAATTTAAGGGTGTGTGCAATCGGCGGTTCTATTGATTTTAGCACCGGAAATGCAGCTGCATTCTGTAATTTCGCTCAGTGCCGGAACAAATGTCTCTGAATGTTTTTTTTTTCAGGCTTTCAGCTAACATGTCTTGCTTGTGCATGCTACATAGCTTACGGTGCCAGCCTGATTTTGCGGCCCCATTCTAGTTTCGTTAGAGCTATGCTTCTCAAAATGAAGGGTTTGCTCACTGTGTTCGACTGCTGCTGTATTTTTCCTGTGTTTATTACTGCACTTTGATAGTTACAATTGCTTGCAACCTCGTTGGCTTGTGCAAGTAGGATAGACTCTGAAGTTCCTATGCTATGCAGACCATTTTGTGCTAAATAATGTTATATATTTATGGTCGATTAATGTAACCTCCATGTTTGAATATAGATGAGCAGCTGTGACATTTAGTCAATGCCTAATACGATAATGCTTGCTCATCAACAAGAACAATGCGATCATGTCTTAATCTGCTACTTTGCTATCAGAAAATTTTGAATGGGAAGTGCACTTTGGTCTAAAATGCTGCTAAAATGTTTGAATACATGAAGTTTCACATGAGTAGATAACTAGAGATACTGATTGGCATCTTTGTGTTGCCGTATTCAATTGTTTGCTGATGAGTTTTCAGTAGTGCAGTTAGGTGACTTCTTAGTAGGACTAACAGGATAACTCTCATGCGTTTATGCTTTGAGTATGTAGGACCAAGGCTATCATGTATTGATCTGCTCCTTCCATAGCCCTGTATCAGAAAATTTTGAATGGGCGGCTTCTGGCCTTGCACCATACTGCTGTGATGTTTACAGACATTGTCAAATTAAGTCTGACATTAACGTGCAATGGTTGGCCTGTTTGTGCTTGCAGTATTCGATTGTTGCTTCTCAGCAGAAACCATGGACCAATACAGATACAAGAACTACCTGGACAGCATTATTTTGCAGCTCCGTGAACAGTTTGCAGATTCTTCATTGATGGTTCTCAACTTCAGAGATGAAGGAAAAAGTCTTATTTCAGGCATTTTCTCCAAGTACAATATCACAACCAAAGACTACCCTTGCAAGTATCTAGGATGCCCGTTACTTCCTTTGGATATCATTCTCCACTTCCTGAGGCTGAGTGAAAGGTGGCTTATGCTTGAAGGGCAGCAAAATATTCTGCTAATGCACTGTGAGAAAGATGGATGGCCAGTGCTGGCATTTATGCTTGCAGGTCTTCTTCTGTACAGGAAACAATATAATGGGGAGCAAAGAACTCTAGATATGGTGTACAAGCAAGCCCCTAAGGAGCTTCTTCAGATGCTAACCACATTGAATCCACAACCGTCTCATCTTCGATATCTTGGGTACATATGCAGAATGGATGATGACATAGGGTGGCCTACACAACCTATTCCTTTCACCTTGGATTGTGTAATTCTTAGAGAAATTCCAAATTTTGATGGAGTCGGTGGTTGTCGGCCAATTGTTCGAGTATATGGGCAGGATATTCCAACAACTGACAAAAGTCATGGTGTCGTTTCACCACCATCAAAGGCCAAAAAACATATTAGGCGTTACAGACAGGTACCATCAAGCATATTTTTTATCTAAATGGTTCTGCTATTTATTCAAGTTACTTGTTAACTATTTTTGCAGGCAGATAATGTGCCAGCGAAGTTAAATGTTGGATCCTGCGTCCAAGGTGATGTTGTCCTTGAATGTCTGCATGTGGATGATGGCCGAGGAAATGAAAGGTTAATGTTTAGGGTGATGTTCAATACCTTTTTCATCCAGTCTCACATTTTAATGTTGAACTTTGAGGACATCGATGTCCCTTGGGATGCCGATCACCAGTTCACAAAGAACTTCAAAGCAGAGGTAGGCCATGATTTTTCATGTATTCATGTGGCAATTCATCACCAACTATGTCAATGTTAATTGTGGATGCATGCCTGAACCAGGTACTCTTTTCAGAGTTTGATGCTGAGTCTGATGCATCCACTGAAGTAGCACCTGATTATGAGTATGATTATGATTATGATGATGATATGGATGTTGCCTCTGCTGACGAGTTCTTTGAAGCAGAAGAACTCTTCAGTAATGCTGATTCCCAAGAAGGAAATAAGGATGCTGATACTCTTTCTATAGCCTCAACAGATTATACTTCAACTCCAAGCACCGAACGTTGGAAAAACTCACCATTTTCCAACTTTGAGCTGAATATTGGCATTGATGGATCGCGAGACAATAAAGCCGATAACTTGGGCTTGTCGTTAGAAACAGTAAATGATGGAAAGACCTGCACATCCACTGAAGCCAATACTATGCTCAACAATGAAACTGCAGTTGTTAAGTCAACTTTGGCAGCTACAATAGAGGGAGACGCAGATAGCGGCATTTCAAGTTCTTCTACTTATAAAGAAGATGGTTTGTTTGAAAAGGGTAGTTCCAAGCAGGATATAAGGATGGGTTCCAATCAAGACTTGGGTCAGATTGATAATGTGTTGGTTAAGGAGGTGATTATATTAGAAACTAATAGTCCTAATGACATACAGATGATCAAAGAGGTCATCATATCTGAAGTTACAACTCCCAAACAGGTAGTAGACAGGAATATGATGGAAACTGAATTAGATGAGACAGTCCACGATTCAGAAAACATTGCATTGGCAGAAGCTGAGGATACAAAACAACTTAATATTTTTTGCAAACAGGACGAGGGACACAGTGTGCGAGATGAATATGCTGCTTATGACAATGGCATAGTGATTGAACAAGAAGAAAGCAGCAACGAAGAAAAACTTACCATCAGAGACACAAATGCAGAAGTGACTGAGCCCGCAGATGAGAATAATGGGTTGGAGCTTTCATTATCAGGGATACCACATCTGCACTGTTCAAGCACTTCTTCGGGACTAAGTTCTACCAAGGAAAATATTGATCAGCTTCATGCTTGCAGTAGTAATGGCACTGCAGAACAAAGGGCGGGAATTGACTCCAGGAGCCACTCTTCTAATATCTCTTGTGTGAACTTTCTACCAGAAGAATCTAGCTTGACAATAAACCATGCTTCAACTTCCATGAATGCAAATACAGATACAACCGATTCATCTCGATTGGTGCTAAAGAAAAAACCTTTTCAACCATTGTTGACATCTAGTCTTTTTGCTCCATCATCTCCCAGGCGCAATCTGCTTCGTGCTGCATCCACAGATTTGTCCTTTTTTTCTCCATCACAAACAGAATCTAAACAGAACTCTGTTACTGCTACAAGCGGAAGGGATGATCCAGCTACATCTTCTGTGCTTCCACCATCTCAACGCTACACAACCCTGGGATCATCATCCAAAATTTCTCTAGTACATCCTCCTCTGCGACCAATAAGAACGGTTTCATCTCTACCTTCATTATCATTTGATGCATACATAGAGATGTCAATGTATTCTTCAAGATCGCCCAAACACCAAGAGCATGCTAAACCTCCCTCAATACCACCACATCGATATCTTCACCCACCAATGACAGAGGAAAAGGATCTACATTCAGGTAGTCTAACTTTGCCTGCTTCTAACAAATATGCCCCTCAACCCCCATACCCACCTCCACTGCCACCTCAACATGATTCTTGCACCCAAAGTTGTTTGAGCACCCTAATATCTGAACATGAGCAAATAAGAGCTGATGGGTCTTGTTCCTTTAGTCCAGGCTGTAGACAAACTGTTCTCAACTTAAGCGATTCTTCGGTAACTTCACCCTCTAAAAGTAGTATAGCTGCAACAGAATGTCCCTTAGGAGCCTCTGATTTCGTAGATGAGAAAGTAACAAGTAGACCTAATATAGTAACTGGCATGGATTTCCCAATTACTAATGAAGATACAAATTCTCTGTTGCACATGTTGACTTGTTCTTCACCTCCCAAAACATCACAACATGGTGAACCACTACCGCCACCACCACCTTTGCCTCCAGTACCACCACCATCACAATTACCACTGCCAACTATATGCAGTGACAGTGGATCAGTTCCACTGGTATACTCAAATCCATCTTCAGATTGTCCATATAAAGAACCAGCAATGCTACCAGAACACAAATCTGCTGTTCCATCTACTTCTCTCGAAGGACATGAAGCAAGTGAAGTTCGATTGCTGCAATCTGATATTACTGTTGAATTATCTTCATCAGAACATTCTGAGTATACAGTTCAGCATGTGTTTGGAAGCAGTGAAGATACAATTTCAAATATCTCATCCTCTATACCCACAGCACCTCCATATCCAACGTTTCATATTGTAAGAGATAATTCCTCAGGTTCAATATCTGCAGAGCATGTAATTTGTGAGCAGCCTTTAGATCAAACAACATTATCCATTCATTTGAGGCCATTCAAGGTGGAGATATCACAAAATGAAACAATCAACGGAGTCTTGGCCTCTATAACTGATGATAAAGAACATGGAGGCATTACAATTCCACCATCACCACAAAAGTTGCCTCAGCCTAGAGAACATATGAAACCTCCATCTCCACCTCCTCCACCACGACCACCACCTTGCCATGCAACACTTGTACCTTCTTTGTGCTTATCTTCAAATCCACCTTCTCCAAGAGAACGTTATGAAAATCCACCTTCTGCTTCACCTCCACCTTTTCCTAGAGAATTATTTGTTGCTCTACCTCCACCTCCAGCTCCACTCCCTAATCATCCATCTCTTCCTGGAAAACATATTAATCCATCTCCACCTCCACCTGCACCACCTCCTCCACCTAGAGAAAATGAAGCATTTTGTCCGTTGGCTCTACTTTCACCTACAAGACATGTTATACCTCCACCACCAACTTTACATCATATAGCAATCCAACCTACCTTTTCAGAGGACATTGTAATAGTTTCACCTTCACATTCAACAGGGGTTAGTATAATTCCATTGCCACCACCTCCTCCTAGAATGAATGAAATTTTGCCTCAACCTCTTGAGGGTGAACAATCGACATTGCCAGCTTCTCTTCTTGAAGTTACTAAAGAAAGCCCACCTCCTCCTATCCTTCCCCCTGAAGGACAAAGGGGATCTCCATTGTCTACTCTTTGCGGAGGAATTGTGAATATTCCATTACCTCCACCTCCACTTCCTGGAGGACATGGAGAAGTTCCACTATCAACTCCTCCTAGAGGATCTGGGGCCATTCCACCTCCACCACCCTTTACTAAAGGGCTAGGAGGAATTACATTGCCAATTGGATTTCACAGTGGAGATTTGTCATTCCTCCAACCTACCAGAGAATCTGAAAGTCCTTCATGCCTGCCACCTCCGCCGCCACTGCCACCGCCACCACTATCTTCCAATGGACACATAGGAGATCCTCCTCCTCCTCCTCCACCACCACCACCACCTATGAGTGTATTTGTAGAGGCTCCGATCCCTCTGCCACCTCAAACAGGATGCGGAGGGGCTCCACCACTGCCACCACCTCCTGGAGGACATGTAGGGCCTCCACCACCACCACCGCCACCTCCTGGAGGATATGCAGAAGCTCTAATGCCACCACCACCTCTCGGAGGATGTGTAGGGGCTCCACCACCACCGCCACCTCCCGGAGGATATGCAGGAGCTCCACCGCCACCGCCACCTCCTGGAGGATACATAGGAGCTCCACCACCACCGCCTCCATATGGAGGAATTGGAGGAGTTCCTCCTCCTCCACCACCCTTTGGAGGACTAGGAGGAACTCCACCGCCTCCACCTCCAGCAGGGTTTCGAGGTGGAGCTCCAGCACCACCTCCTCCTCCTGGAGGTCATGGAGGTCCGCCACCTCCTCCTCCTAGAGGACATGGAGGAGTAGGTGGCCCCCCTCCCCCTCCTGGTGCACCTTCTCCTCCAATGCCTCCTGGAATGCCTAGTGGGCCCCCTCCTCCTCCAGGTGGAAGAGGGATGCCTACTCCACCTGGTGGAAGAGGACATGGCCTTGCTCGCGCTTTAGGCCCGACATTACAAAGTGCAGTACGAAGGTCATCTCTAAAACCACTACATTGGGTCAAAGTAACAAGGGCAATGCAAGGAAGCTTGTGGGCAGAGCTACAAAAACAAGTGGAAGCTAATAGGTACTATCAACTGTCAAATAGTTTCTCCACCTTTTAATTAGATTCATAATGGAAAAGGCTCTGATGATAAATGTCATCATGAACTTAATTCAATTCCCACATATTTACTTAATTTGAATCCCATATTTTTTTTACTGATTGTAGATTCTAGTGGCATTCAATGTATTTTCTCATCTTATTACTGTTCTAACTGGTAATATGATCAATGCAGCCGTGCTGAATTTGATGTAAATGAACTGGAGTCTCTGTTTACTATTGCTCCAAAGACAAAAGCTGGCTCAAAATCAGAAGGCCGTGGAAAATCTCTTGGAACAAAATCTGATAAAGTTCAACTGGTAATTTACTAAGCACGATAGACAAGCCAATAGCCAATCTTGAGTTTCATGCACTTCCTTTTTTTTTGTTAACAGTTGCATGGAAGTATATTTCCTTTTATAAGTTTGTTTCCCTTTTGGTTAATTACTTTTGTAGCCAACCAGCATTGCATGGTCTACAATACCGCATAATACATGTAAGGTTATGCTCAGATCCTAAACAGGCTAAACTAAGACCACCTTGCCAAGTTTCCCCAGTGACCTGAGTCATAGAAAAGAGTGTGAATATGCAAAAAAAAAAACTCGAATATGCAGGAGAGCTGCATATCATTGCATTAAGAAGAAGAGAACTTCAAGAGCCTTTTTTGTGGCCTAAACTTGCTTTTTGTTCATTTGGTGTAAATAAGTCAATTTCAACAATATTGGAGTATCCATGCCAATTACGAGTTATGATTAGTGGATATCTTATTCTCTTGCATCTTCTATTCCTAGGGTCTAAGATAGATATGCATGAAAAGTTCAATCCATGCTTCTTTTTAGCGGTGACTGTGGATTCCATATTTACAGTCCATTTTAATACTTTAGCTCAAAATATACTCTTTTGGCACTAACATGCTGGCATTAAAGTTGCTTTTTTTAAAAAAAAATAATGTTTCCTTGCAATAGAAATCCTTTACATGTGTTATTGTTTTATTTAAAAGTCTGTTGGTGTCTTTGAAAAATCCACAGATTGATCTAAGACGAGCCAATAACACAGAGATCATGTTGACAAAAATCAAAATGCCGCTCCCTGATATGATGGTAAGCATATTTTGACCAGCAATGTGTCTATGCCGCTTTGCATTCTTGAATGACAAATTGACAAGGAATATGTCATAGTTTGAATGGAAAGCACATTGATTGTTTGCAATTTTTGAAGCATAAGTTACATGATATCAGTGCAGGGGCAATTCCATCAATTGCATGAGTTTCTTGTAAATAGTGTTGAAGCTTCCTGTGAACATTTATCATGGGCAATTATTTCCCTTTCATAGAAACGCATGAATTTTGATACTCATAGAAGATCCAATGTAGTTATCGTTAAACAGTTTTGTTGAAGTGAAAGCATTAATAAGTTTTTGGGGGAAATTTTTGTTTGTCTCAATAATTTCTTCATTGATAAATGACAAGTGGGGCAGGTAGAAAAAACAAAATGACAGTATGTTTAGTGGAAAGAAAGGGAGTTCCTACCTATACTTTTATAATTGCTGTATTGGTTAGATGTGGATAAAATAACTGCATTTTTGTTTTTTTTTCCACAATGGCAAAACCCAAATTTCATTACTTCATGGCAACAAAATTACAAGCATTGTTAGATAAAATAACTGCATTGTGGCTGCATTTTTTTTCTCTCGAATACGCAGGAGAGCTGTGTATCATTGTATTAATAGAAGAGAAAGGAGTCATACAGAGACCCAAACACACCCACACACACAAACACAACACCAACACACCTCCACTTACTGACTGGAACTAATCACCTATGCTTGAGAAGAAAACCATGACCTGAGACCCTCTAAACATCAAGAGCTGTGTGCCGGGGACAGTCCCATAGCACCAGCCAAAGACCATAGGAGGGCTTCCTCCCTAGCAAGGTTCAAAGCTGTAGATAATCTAGGGGTAGCTCCGTTGAAGACACAATCGTTTCGATGTTTCCAGATGGTCCAGGCTCCTAGGATAATGAGGGAATTCAGTCCCTTTCGCGCATCTTCGCTTACTGTCAAGACCACCTTGTCCCACCAATCATCAAAGGAGGAAACGTCTGGCTGCGGGGCTAGTGCTGCCAGTCCGATACTATGTAGGATGTCATACCAGAATTGTCTTGCAAACACACACCCAATGAGAAGGTGCTGGATGTTCTCTTCTTCCTGATCACATAGCAGACAACGGTCCGGATGAGGAAGACCTCTTCGAGCCAACCTGTCTGCTGTCCAGCAGCGATTGTGAGCAACCAGCCACATGAAGAAACGACACTTAGGGGGCGCCCAAGATTTCCAGATGCACTCAAATGGGGCGAAACTGAGGGCTCCCTCAAAAAGTGCATCATAGGCTGATTTAGCTGTATATTTACCTGAGGCGGACAGTCTCCAAATATGCCTATCAGGGATCCCCTCCTGTACACTTATATCCTCTAGCATATCCCATTTTTTTTTTTCGAAAGCGTGCTTGGCACGTGCTTCATTAAGAGAAGTTAGAGTTGGTACAAACATATCTGTGCGGTGAACAGCGGCGAGTTGCCGAGTGCACTACACAGACACACACTTACAAAGATCACCGGCTTGACGGTGGAGCTAGAACAACCTACTAAGTAAAGAACAAATTTTGCGACAAGGGCAGAGCAAGTAAGCCTATAGACAGGCTAGTCAAGGCGCAAGCGTCGCCGCCCGCGAGCACCGAGCATGGGGTAGAGCTCCAGTATTGCCTGGCGCTTGGACGACGACAACGGCTCACGGAACGCCTCATGGAATCGGGCGGCGACGGTCGCGTCAGGCGTCAGTGGTGCTGACCGTGGGGTGCTTGCCGATGGCTGCCACTTGCAGAGCAATACCCGCTTGGCCTGCTTCTCCGGGTTCGGGTCACGGAAGACGGACTTCGCAGCAAGTCTTTCGCTTCGGCGCAGTACCAGGTCCTCATCCCGCACGCGTGAGACACGAAGGCGCGGCGGCGACTGGATGAGCGGTACCTCGAGCGGTAGCGTTAGACTGGCGATGAAGTCCACGACAGAAGGAGGAGATGGCCCGCCGTTGGTGGGCTGATCGGGTTGCCCAACATGGGCAACGTCGGAAGCCCCGACGGAGGGCTGCTGAGGCTGCGCATCGTGGGCATGGCCGGTGGCTCCGACGGCAGCATCGTCACCATCCATCCCCGACGCCTCAGCATCGAAGCTGAGCCGGACCATAGGCAGCGGCGAACGTGTGTCCGCCAGCGCTGCCTGGGCCTCCTCCAGAGTGGTAGGCGGGCACACCGCATCGATGATGACAGTGTCCGCTACCGCCGCGTCCTCGCCATCCACCCGTGGCGCCTGACTGGAGACCCGAGCTCGTGGCGCAGTGCGAATGAGCGGGGTGTTAATAGGCAGGCGCATGGAATCAGCGAAGGAGCACCCCTGCCTTGCTCCCGCAGCAGCAACCGTGTTCACCGCTCGACGTCTAGCAGAAGCCCCCCTTGCATTGCCGTCCGCAGATGGTGGCTGGCCGCTCGAAGCCGCGCTACCGTACGCGGCTGGCGGTGCCTGAAGCCCCGCGGAGTCCAAGGAGCCGTCCTGCGAAGCGCCAGAAGTGCCGCCCTGGGAGCTGTTGACGACGGTGGCGCGCTCCATCGCCACCAAGTCCGCCCACCAGTCTGAAGCAGAGTCAGCTGATGCATGGTCTAGCATATCCCATAGCCCAAGATACTCCATTAAAGTTTGCACAGGTATTTCCCCTTGGATATCTTCTGTCCATTTCATCTCATCAAGAGCAGTCTTCACAGTGCGTCTGCTTGCCCTTCCTTTTGGTACTAGAACATACAGATTGGGTGCAAGATCCTGAATGCTCTTACCAGCCAACCATTTATCCTTCCAAAAAAGGGTATTGGCACCATCACCAATTTCAGTAATAATGGCCAGGGAGAGGAGGCATTCAGCATCCTTGCTGACTTGCAGTGGCAAACTTGCCCAGGGTTTATTAGGTTCAGACTTTTTGAGCCATGGCCATCTTACTCTTAGTGCAATACTTAGAGATTTCAGATCAGAATTTTTTTTTCTCCCAGTCAGTCTGCATGTCTGCCTTGAATTGAAGATGCATTTTGTATATGGTAGAGTTTGCATATGGATCGTCATCACACTTACTACTTTGACCAGATCTATCACAGTTATACACAATTTTACAATCTAACAAAGTTGTTGTAAAGTCCTCAGCTTGTTTAAGTCAGAATCACCTGTTTTTCATGAGTTTTACTCACTTCGTAATTAAAGCTGCTTCATTTATGACAGTCTTCTCCCTAATTTTTTGTGGGAAATTTAGACAGAAATTAACCCCAAATTAGTGACTACTAGTCAAGTAAGTTTTGAAGTACATGCTTATATTTACTCTCTCTACTTGTAACAGAGTGCTGCTCTAGCTTTGGATGATTCAGTTTTGGATGCTGATCAGATTGAAAATCTCATAAAATTTTGCCCAACAAAAGAGGAGATGGAACTTCTAAAGGTTGTTTTTGAATTAATATCTAAATTTTCCACATGTTTGAACCATTTTCTTCCCTGAATCTTGCAAAAATAAGGTCAATTATTTTGCACATTTTTTCCATCAGAACTACAGTGGGGACAAGGAAGCTCTTGGAAAGTGTGAGCATGTAAGCATCCATATTTTGTTTTATAGAGGATACAAATGTATACTGGAGCATTGCATAATTATTAAAATCTTAACGTACCTGTTTTCCTTCAATTTACCTTGCTGCTGCCATCTGCAGTTCTTTCTAGAGTTAATGAAGGTGCCAAGGGTTGAATCTAAGCTTAAGATATTCGCTTTCAAGATTCAGTTTCAGTCTCAGGTCATATGCTGGTAACTTTTTGGTATTTTGATCATTGAGTTGTTCATGGATTTTCACCATCCAACTTTCTTCTTTTCCTCTTAGATTAGGGATGTTAGAAAGAATTTGCATACTGTGTCATCTGCTTGTGAGGAGGTACAGATTTTCCTGAATTTTTATTTTTACATTTGGTATCCATGTTCATCATGAGAGAACTCATCACTGATATGCCATTCAGCTCAGAAGCTCTGAGAAGTTGAAGGTTATCATGAAGAACATTCTGTTAATTGGGAATACATTAAATCAAGGCACACCAAGAGGTAATGGACTTTCGCTTGTTGATGTTGTGAATATCTTTAAACTTTATTTTCTGCGTGTATCTTCAGGCTCTGTTGGCCACTAAATAGGTTCAATTGCCAATACCTTATATTATCATTTCTATTAGAAAGTAATATTCTTGCTGTTTCCTTGCAGGCCAGGCTGTTGGTTTTCGCTTGGACAGCCTCCTAAAACTTATAGAGACCCGTGCCACTAGTGGTAGGATGACATTAATGCACTTTCTATGTAAGGTATGTAGAGAACTGAAATCCAAAATTTGAATAACAGAAAAGTAGCATGCATTTAAAAGATAATGTTCACATGGACCTTTTGTATTTTTTCTATACATCCATGTGTTGCAAATGAGCCTAGGATGGTTGAGGGTGTGGATGTAAGCCTAAACCACCCAAGTTTGAGTCCTCATTGATGCAAATTTGTGTGCCTATTTTCTTCTTCATATAAAACCGCCTAGTTCCTGCTAGGTTGGCCTAGTTTTTTGGTTTTATTTTCTTGGTCATGCATGTGTTGAGCCATGTTCCATAACAAAACAAAGACATTGGATTTGTGATCTTCCCTACCTTGCTTGTACAACTACACATGCATCCTCCATTACCAAATTCTTCTATTCTATTATTTATCATGGATAAGCGCATGCACAAAGAAGGCCTGCTGAGCTAAAGGTGAAAGAGGCAGTTTTGACATTACAAAATTGGACGTAACACCCAATGGGTGTTGTTAATTAGGAAACTGAAAGTAGTGGCAAAAACAAGATGGAAGGTAAAAAGAGGAGTTGTGAATCAAAAGATGCATTTTAGTGATCAAAAAGACCATATTAGAAGTAGAAAATGAAACTGTTAGTTTTTTTTTTGGCCATTTCATATTGACTGGTATATTTTATATTCTGAGATAACTGTTTTCATATTTAAAGTTGAGCTTTTTGCATAATCTTCTATTGCATTATCTCTTATGTAACCTAAATTTTGGATTCTTTATGGTCATTGATACCATTTTCCTATGGTAACACCTTAGCGGATGGTAGCGCGGGATATGTTCTCATTATGATGGGAACAAATCTTGTCAATGACTGCTTATTTCTCATCGGTACAGTTTTCTTCAGAACTTAATGAATGCTTTAAATGTACTTCAGTCCCTTGCAGAGAAGTCACCGGAAGTAATGGATTTTCATGAGGATCTTGTCAACTTGGAAGCTTCTTCAAAGGTAATTTGCTTCTCTGAGTAATATGGATAACCTCAACTGACAGAATTTGTTAAATATTCTGGAGTTACTGTAAACAGTTGCAACTGAAAGCATTGGCGGAGGAGCAGCTGGCAGTCGTAAAGGGGCTGGAGAAAGTTGAACAGGAGCTAACTGCTTCAGAAAGTGATGGGCCGGTTTCTGATGTTTTCCGTAAGGTATTTTCACAACCTTTTGTGCTGTTTAGAGTTCCTTCTCTATTTGAAATGTTTCTGGTGGCCAGTATTTTGTAGTTTTGGTTGTGTTGTCATGTGGAATCCTTAATGTTCGCTTAAAAGATTGAGCCTTTGATTAGTTATCTACTCGTTCAATGCAATGTAGACTTTGAAGGAGTTCATTGATTGTTCCAGTGCTGATGTACGCTCCCTATCAGCATTCTATTCTGAAGTAGTAAGTCATTTGTCATCATCCATGCTTCCATTATGAACACTTTGTGCTTTAGATTTGCCCCTTTTAACTTATTCACTGCTTACAGGGTAAAAGCGCAGATGCACTTGCTCTTTATTTTGGAGAAGACCCTGCAAAATTTCCTTTTGAGCAAGGTAATATTCATGCCAATAGATCCATGGAAATGGTTTACCTTAGGTGCGAAAGGATATTTTTCATGGATGGAAACGGTTTTCTTCCATTTTTAACTGCATCCATGGAAATGGTTTTTATTCCATTTACTATGGTAGTAAAGCTGTGATCCAGATAACATGCTTTTTATCATTGACACTTCTGGATTCCAGTACGAGGAGCATAGTTTATATGGATTTGTTTAGGCTGGGTTAAAGCGGTGACAGTAGTCTGCACCTCCTTTCAGTTTGTTTTATGCATCAACACACTTCTGTTAAAAAAAACTACATTGACACTTGAACTGGAAGTCAGCGTTCCAGAAATTGCTTCAGAGACTTTAGTATTCCTAGCATACAATTCAGGCAGGGGCTAAGCATCTGATGCAGGGGTGGCTCGCATTAGACTGTAATCACAGTGCTAGGCTTATCCAGTTGCTCTTGTTGACAGTATAAGCTCCTGATGTACTCTCTCGTCGAGTGTGTGCCAATTCTGCCCATGTTGTAAGCTTTAAAATATATTTGTTCTTAAAAGACATGCAGCTCTACTGCGTATTCTCTAAAAAAAGCCCTAGCCAGTAGAAGGCGTGACATTTAATCCCAGCTGGATTGTTGTCGATATTGTCCAAGCTGCTCCAATAGACCAGTCTGTGGTGATTTGAGCTTGTTCCCAGTTCCCTCCATACAAAGTCATACATTTCATAGTGGCCGGGAACCAGGCTCTTTGCAGCCTTATTAACACTGGTTGGGACCACCATTTACATAAGCCTGTGATCTGCTCTTGTCTGACTTCCTTCTGTGCTGCACCAATACTCAAGCCTGGTCTTTATTAGTCTCTTGTAGTTTTTTCTTTCATCGGTGGTTTTGCTTTGCCACATCCTCTATTTTAGACAGTCAATATGGCAAATAGATATCTGTGAAACGAGTTGTATGTCCCAATGAGTTGTCAATGTGATGTGGTTGTTGTTGAGTTGTACAGCACTGGCAGAGTTGTGGTTGCGAAAGGGGTTTTGCCGGTTTTCTCCCCCCAAAAAAAACTGTGTCTTAGTTATGACATTGTACCATTGTTATTTGGAGGAAGTGTAGTGCACCCCTTAGTTGTAAGGTTTTTGTTTCCGGTGGGCCAATTCTCTTTGTCTGATAATACCACAGTGAAGCAAAAGCTTTCCGTCCTTTCAATAAAAAAAATGTGAACTACATCAGTTGTTTTTATGTGATTTTCTACTTGCTTTAGCTTCGATCCATTCTTTCTTTTTCCTTTTTCTAAATGCATTGGCAGTGTACTGCTTGGGTTTCCTGCGCTACAAACATATCTGTGATTTTACAATCCTTATTAGTTTTAACTAATCTTTAAAACATTTGCAGTTGCTACAACTCTTCTGACCTTTGTGGGGTTGTTTCGGAAAGCTCATGATGAGAACCTCAAGCAAATTGAGGCTGAGAAGAAGAAAGCCCAGAAAGAAGCTGAAAAAGAGGCAAACCAGGACAGAACTCCTGTAAAATCAAAAAATGGGAATGCAGATAAATCACCAAGATCACCATCAACCTTCAAATGATATACGGCAAAAGTTCACATGGTCATCATTTCTTCCTCAACGAATGCCCGCCTTTGCTGGCCTGGGCACAATTTCGCAAGCATCAATAGTATACAAATCCATAAATTCCTTGTGGACAACTCATGCTTACAAGACAAGGTAACAAATAGTCTCTTTCATATATGTGTAATGTTCTGTTCTAACAGGTGAAATATGTATACTTGTCAGTACCACCCTAACACAGTCACTTCCCTTTTTCCAGATGCTTTTGGTTCAACATCCATGCCTGTATCTTATGACACTGTACAAAGCTCACCCCACACAAAGTTAGGTTCTTCTGTACAAAATCCATACTAGATCTTTATTTTTTTTCCCCTTCTGTTTATACTAGCAACAGGAGTAGGTCAGTGCTTGTAAACTAGAAATAGGAGTGTAGGCAGTGATCAGTAGAAGGTCAGAAGCAATAGAAAAGGATTAGTGCTACCACAGGCAGGTTCCTAACCAGGGTAAAGATGAGTATATAGCCATGTTCTTTGACTAATTGACTACAGCAAAGTGTTTGTGCATGACGCCTGCCACAAGTGTCTAGAGATCTACTAATACTCAGTGAAAATGTGAGCTTCAGTGTTCCGCCTCATGATTTGTCAAGAAAAAAAGGTCACCTCTTGCTTATTTGCATTGCTTTGCATTCTCATTTCTTTCGCACCTTCTCCTATAATCGATGTTACGGTTTTCATGGCACTAGTTTCTGTTGTAGAGAAATAGAAAGCAGTGCCACTAGGACTGTAATGATGTAACTCCATACATCTGACTGTCTATTTCTGTTTAGAATCAGAAATGAAAAGGAAATTTGGCTCATATCTTGTACAGAAGCAAATACTTTCAACTCTCCGATATCAAAAAGAGGGTTTTCTTCAGAGTCTCTGATTCTTAGTAATTCTATATTTTGCATCAGTGAGAATTAGGCGTGGTTAGAAAACCTCTGCAGCTGTGACACAACAGTTGTATTTAAATTAGGCAAAAACAGGATGATCATACATGTGCAGAAATACATATATTGCTTGTCGAGAAATTCTAACCTGTGAGTGTGTTACAAACAATCCGGATTGAATTTGTCGAAGTGTAGTTTGTTGACAGGCGCGTGTTTGAGATTTGTCAACCAGCTAAAGTACAATGTTGACAGACGCAGAAAAAAAGTTTGTCATGTGCAAGGAAACAAATTTCTGTTTTATATATAATCATGACTCCAAATGAACCTAAAGCTTCCCGAATGAAGTGAAACATTGATTTGTTTAACAGCTTGGGAGCAGATAGGTGTCGGTCTGGCTGGCAAGTATGGCTTGATGAGCGGGGTGACCTCTCATCAGGTCTTGTAAGTTTCAGTCTTCCAAGCTCTATGGGCATGTGATGTGAGCAAGCAAGCTCAGCATCATAATTTGAGGAAAGCATCGCAAAGCCTGATGAGCTTGACACCAAGGTCAGATTCACAACAAACTGCAAGTCGGCTCATAATACATATACATAATAACTAACAACTCAATCTGAGGAAAACCGAGAGATGGTATTGGCGGCTGCAGGTTGAATGTCACTTAGGGCATTTGGTGATGTGCTCCTTAAGGGTTTCCGGCCACATGGTACTGGCCACTGCATTTGCGGTTATGCTCCTTGAGGGTTTTTGTACCATTGTTGGAGAGGCTCCCCTTTTTGGAGTCCCATTTACCAGTCAGGCCCGATTACTTTTATCGGCGTGAAGTGTTCCCAAACACCGGCTCGCTTTCCATTACGTCCGTTCGTTTGACATTTGCTGTACATTTCATCGAGCTCATAAAAATCTGAGGGGAAAAAATGAAAACAAACGATGAAGTTAATGCTCTTGTATACATGTGCAGCAAATGAACTCATGGTTTGGAAGGAAAAGGAAGATATGAAGAACGAGTTCACCTAAGAGTGTAGAACTGGTTGATTTCCAGCATAAATCAACATTCTAGAAATTATGTGGTAGTAGAATTGTAGGTTCTTTAATTGAACAGTGCAACTAACTGAACCATTCATCATACTTACCCTTGAATGACTCAGGGTTCTTCATCAAGTCCTCGAGCCGCACCATGCGAGAATCCAGTTCTCTTTTGTGGAAATCTGTTCAAGCGCAGGGTTAGTAATATTAACTAAAACTTTTGCATACATACAACAGGGAAGAGAAATAAAGACGAAAAGAGAGAGACGTTACCAAAGAAATTAGGTACCCTCGGGAGGAATGGGTTAGGGCGTTGATTGGGGCGTGGGTCATAGTTTTCGCTTTGGAATACATGGCACAGTACCACATCTTCATGCTACAATAAAGAAAAAAGATGTCAGTACGATTAACAGGGTGGCCAGGTAGATAGGCAGGACTCAGTAGGGGTGAAGCAAGCAGCATTTTTGTTGCACATATATATAGTTTTGAAATGAAATAATACTGATTAAGTTTACCTTGATGTATGCACATTCATGAATCAGGCTGTAGGCAACAATTATCAAGTTGGTCTTGTGATTGTCTTTGTGGAACACTAAAGTCCTTTTGAAGTAACTGTAGCGAGATGCATGGTGCACAATACCATAACCAAGAAGCCCACGATCTGGTCTCCATATACTCTTGGCTTTATTATCGGATAATATCTGCTTCCAATAAGAAGCGCCATCGGAGAGAAAGAACCCCTCTGCAAGCGGAAGCAAATTTCCTATAAGAGTCTTGCTGGATGAGTAGTTGACACAGGAGGCAATCCAATCCACTAGTACGGTGGTAACCAAGCGGGAGTAGATGGGGAACAATACATACTAGGCAAATGCTGCGGGTCCATTATTCCAAAGGTGTCGAGCACCTCCAACCCATCGATCCCCTTGCGTAAGATTTCGCCGAGTGCCTCCGTGGCCTTTTCATCCAGGTCGTCGGGCTTGGAGGAGAAGGATTTGCCAGTTCCTGCATGTACACAAGCGACCATAACGACGATTAACGAACAAAGGTACTCTTCTGCAGTGAATTGAATTGTTCTGGGAGTCTTGGCGGATGTGATTGTTCATGCGAGCGCAGCCAGTCATCTGGCACTTACTATACTACAGTACTAATTAACGGAGGAAATAGGTACGGTGGAGTAATTCGTACTCCTACCATGGATTTGGTGCACCTCCTCGACAGCGTCCTCCGGGCCAAAAGACTTGTGTTGCATGCGGCTCCAATCCATTTCTGCAATGCATCATGCATGTACACAAGTACTGTAGTACTATAGCGATTAAAATGAAGCAAAGCGCAGAGAGCAGAGACGGTGGTTGCTGCAGTTACCGAAGCCCGAAATCCATATCCGAAATGATCAGGAAGGAGAGGGAGAGAGAGAGAGAGAGAGAGAGAGACCATGGGCCATGGCAAGGAGGGAGTACGTACCAGCGGGTTGCTTCTGGAGATCCTTTCGTCGGTGGTGAAGCGCCGCGCTGGGAGGGATCAAAATTCTCAATCCCCAATTCCCAGGGCTGGAAAGAGCAAGGAGGAAGAAAAACAGAGGGGAGAAGGAAGGAGACGACCCTGCTCAGCTGGGCTCTTCCGCTATAAGGCTATCTCCAACAGCTGAAACCTAAAAAGAACACCCATTCTACGATTTAGGTGAGGTACAGTGTAAGGGACAGACGTCTAAAAATTTCCATCTCCAACAGCGACCGCAAAAGAGAGCACCCAAAACTGTCTCGCCCGGCTCCGGCCGCTCCCGGCCGCGAACACCGCTTCGCCCCACCTGCCGCGTGGAGAGGCTGTGGCACGACCGCCGCGCGCCCTTGGCCCGCGCCGCCGCGTGGAGAGGGGCGCTGACCTCCCGAATCCCGGTGCCGACCTGCCCAATCCCGGCGGTCAAGCGCAGGTGGCTCGAGCAGAGTGCGCATGGTGGCGTCTCCATCGGCTTCCTAGAGCGTGACCATGGCACACGGCGGCCGCCAGCACGAGCTCATCCCCGGCGGCGGCGGCTCACGGAGCTCCTCCGTCTTCGTCTTCGCGGCGGCGACGGTGCCTCGGCGGGCCATAGCGCGAGCAGGGGGCGCGGGTCACGCCTGCGGCGGCTCACGGAGCTTCTCCGTCTTCGTCTTCGCGGCGGCGGCGCACGGAGCGCGACGTCTTCCCCGCGGCCGGCCACTGAGTTGCGAGCTCCGGCGCACGGCCCCACCGCCCACTACCCCCAATCGCCTCCTTCCCTTCGTGCCGTAGAGATGGGTCGAGGAGAGAGAAGGAGCCATTTTTGCCTCTCCATTGGGCTGGCACCGAAAAACGGTCGTGCGTATGGGTGCTCTGTTGGAGGCTGCTTTTGAGAGGCAAAAGCACTATGAGCAACGTATATTTGAGTTTGGGTGCTCTGTTGGAGTTAGTCTAAATACTCACGAAGACTAACCCAAACCCAACCCAACCCCAGTCGCTCGAGTCAAACAAAGCTAAACAAAAAGAGGACACCAATAGGAGGCTGCCACCGTATATCTGCAAATTTGGTAGGGACGTGGCTGCTGCTGCAATCGAGCTTAGGCGTTGTTTAGATGTCAAATTTCAGCCCTAAATTCTACTGTGCAAAAAGAAGATTCACATCACATCAAAATACCGGCACATACATAGAGTACTAAATGTAGATGAAATTAAAAACTAATTGCACAGTTTTGTTGTACTTTGCGAGACAAACATTTTGAGCTTAATTAGTCAAAGTTTGAACAATTTTTACCAAATACAAACGAATTACTACAGTGCGTATATAATACGCACAGTAAAAATTCGAGCCCCCCGAACTGGGGATCTAAACACGGCCTTAAGCCTTCTCACAAGTCACAACCTCAACCCACCCCCAACCCAGAAAAAGAAATCCAATCAGATACACGGCAGCCAAGTAGTGGCCAACCCAGGGAAGAAAAAAAAGACAAACCAAATTTCTCTTGAAGTAAAGTTGGTTCCAACCAATTGTCAGGAACCAGGCTGCTGCGAACAGACCCGAGGTCTTGGGTTCTTCAATCAAAATGGGTCCAAAACCTTGATAAGAAAAAAAAATCAGATCAACTTCTTTGTAAAAAAAATTATTAGATGTGCAGTGCCAAACTTTGGTTTTTTTTTTAACCTCATACGGCTTTCAAAACCAGGAACTTCGATTTGTTCGAATTACCATCATGCCTCATGAGGTTACTGCCCAAGTGCACATGGTAGCCATGGAGTATGACATGAGACCAAAGTTGCTGGCGTCCCAAGCAACCATAAGCCCAGCAAAAGAATGGAAATGAAGGTCTGTTCTGAGAATAGACGGCACAGCTTTATTCGTCGACACAGATGAAAGGATGAATAGAAGGGAAAGCACACCCTACCATTACCGAAGATGAGCACGACAAAAGAAGGGGATCTTTTTTTTTTGTTGGAGGTTGGGGGGGAGGGGGGGGGAAGGAACTTGAGGCTAACACAATAACATAGCGCATCTTTTATGCAATAGCAACATTAAGGTCCCAGAAAAAAAAAGAGTTTATACCAACGCAACAGGAAGGCACCAGGGTATAGAAAAATCCAGACGGTCATGCATATGTGCACACTAGCAACTACAGTATTGTGACTGATCTAGGAATGGCTGTGTTGGCGATGCAAAGTCTTTATAGCTGCACTGCTGCACACAAGCGGTTACGCACGGCTTCCATTAGTCATCGATGCCAATTGTCATACACCCACTCTTGTAACTGCAACTGGATCGGGCTGATCCAAAGCAAAGCAGAGAGAGTTTAGAATCAGCCAGGAACCATGAAGCTTTACCTAGCAGTTTCAGATCAGTTACCTACCAGGACGGTAAAGTTGAGGACTCCCCTGGAATTGCTAGGGAGGAAGAGAGATCATTGATAGGAACAGAGAAGGAAGGCTGTCCAAGCAGAGGTGCAGAAGAACTTGAACAATCAAATTTGCGCTTCTTCAGATTGGTTGCCCTGTTATCCATGGATTCATAGGTCGGGTCCTGTGATGCAGGAAGAGGAAGGCAAACATTGTTAGAAAGAATATGATTAGCAGAGAAGGAAGAAGAAGATTTTGAGTTGGTAAGGAACCTCATCCTCATAGCCTGTAGGATACAGCACAGAATCCCAGAATTCTTGTGGAGGTGGAGTAATCTCATCCCCTGGAGACTCCGACATGGGTGCCTTGCCTTTATCATCTGCACCATTCTCTAAAATACCATATGTTCATTAAATATCTTCTGGAATTAATAAAGAGTACTAGTAGCTTTTTAAGTTGTAAAAAGCACGCAGAAGAACTCAAATCAGCATGTCACTGATATAACTGAGACAGGATTTAGCCTTTACTTTTCTGAAGAGAGAGAAACACATGTACCGAATCGATTTATAGTGGATGCTTGCTTCAATACATGTCAAACTGTCAAAGTACTGTAATCAGGATCTAACCTAAAACTAAGTTACATGGAATTTATTACCATGGTATAATCATTTACAATGCATCATTTCACACATCAATGTAAATACATCTAGTGTAAGTTATGATAATCCATGTATTGGCTGCTCCTGCAAGATCGAGTGTGGACATCAGCCAAGCTACAGTTAAGGGGATGGAAGAACAGTTACTTTTGTGCGCTATGTGAAAGGAACCTTGAGACCGCCACTCATCTTTTCATCGAATGCCCTTACGCGAGGAAGGTTTGGACTCTAATCGTAGAGTGGAGCAATTGTGCAAACCTTGAGCCTACTGTTTGGACTGAGCACAGAGATATGGAGGACTGGTTCATGGCAATGATGGCGGGAGGCAATAAGGAGGTGCACTCTTTAGCCATACTGACTGTTTGACATATTTGGAAGGAGAGAAATGCCAGAGTTTTCAACTAATCATCGAGTGGGGAACAATCTGTCTTCACTAGGATCAAGGACGAATGCTCTGACTGGGCTTCAGCGGGAAGGCGGGGGGCTTAGTTTCCCAAGGATTGTTCTAAACAACATGAGTAATTAGCATAGGTTTCCTGGTAACCCACACGGCGGTCTGCTGTGTGGGTTAGCGCCTCTCGCGCATGTGTTTGCAACTCTAATTCTTGCTTATTAATATAATGCCGGAAATCCGGATCTTTCAAAAAAAAATCCATGTATTAAATTTAAATCAGCAAGCAAAACATTTCTCCTCCACAGTTAGCAATAAGTATTAAAGGTGAAGATGCAAATGCAAAACAACATAGATGCATCCATCAGCTGGTTTGCTCTGTCTACTCGTTAGAATTGAAGGATGAATTATCATCATAAAATGCATAGGCGCACAACTAACATAGTGATGTACGGCTGAATATGAACAAAATATAGTGCCTTCTATAATCTTAATGGTACCTGAATATTTCAGCAACAAACACATGATAGCACATAAAAGCAAAAGTTAGATCTGTGTATGATATTGGTACCTTGACGGTGGGAATTTTGATTCATGTTCTCCACATAGATCAATAGCATAGCAATCTTCCGCTTATAACTATCCTGAGAAATACAGAAGAAAATGATATAAGTTGTGTGACACAAACGATGGGACTCAAACCTTGTCTGATGTTTTTTGATCCAAGGTAAATGACTGTATAGTATTGTATGTTCTAGCTTGCTTGGCAATAGCATAGGCCTTGTTGAGTATATCCCATGATAGGCTTGTTTAAACCATTGCGTTTATGACAGAAGGTTGCCTCATCAGGTAATATATGACATACACAAACATGAATGGGCAGAAAATGGACTGAGCACATAACCTCGACATGACCATTGACACAAGTAAGGTATCCACGCATAGTTGTAACACAATAACAAACAAAGAAACATTAGCTAAGATTTATGAAGATGCTCCTTTGTACAGAAATGCAACAAGCATTTCAAAATTAAGCTAAAAAATTTTCCACATTGTTTGCAAAATCACAGACCACTTGTTTCCTCAATTGACTGGCACTCACTTTTTTGAACCTCATAACTAGAATTTGTGGCTCAGCCTGTGGAAGGTAGCAAAATTAAGCTAAATATACCTTGTTGGTGGCTTCGTTGTAGAATCTAAGCTCATATCCCTCAGCAATCTTTCGAAGTCTACTGCGCCCCTCTTCACCTGACAATGGCAGATGCCACCTCAGAGTCTTAAATCTACACATGTAAATGTAATGCAAAATGAGATATGTTGAGGCACTGTTAGTGTTTACTGTTGAGGATGTTTCGGTAATGCTACAAGTAATTTGTTGACTACCACTCAGGTCAGTTTTGGATGGGAGGAGAATCTCTAACATTAGGAGAAAAAAAAACTTGATATCAGGTCAAAAGAAAGCCGAATACATCATAGTGCTGAAATTGAAGTGGCATGAAAAGTTTTAGACATCTATAACACTTAGGGAAATATACATCCACATCATCGAGCGAGTAAAGAGGTGCTTACATTTGTTTGACCATCACCTTCCGCGCCTCGGGATCGATCTGGGAATGGGAACGCCAGTCACCTCCGGTGGCGGCGGGTGGGCCGGCGTCTTCCATATGCCGCGCGTCCTGCGCACCCCACCTCCTCTTCGCTTTGATTTGATCTGATTTTCGGGCTGTGATTTGATCGACGACGAGCAGCTGCAGCTGAAGCTCGGGAGGGGGAGGACGACGAATCGATTGGGATGGATGGATTTTGGTGGTTCCTTCTTCTTCGTCTGAGCCAAAAACAGAAGCGAAGCTTAGCTAAAGTCAGAATCGGTGGTCAACTATTTCAATTTTTTTTTTGACCGTTGTGTTTGGGACTTTGGGTTGGTCCTGGGTTGGGTTGGGGAGGGGTCGTATATAATGCACGCTTCACCAGTATGTCGCCATTTTTACTGTTAAGTAAATATTATGAGAATTTTTACGATGGTGGGAGAGGCGATGAGAACCGACTATGACTGGTGGGCCTAGAACATGAGAGACGATAAGAAGCGATGGGGAGTAAGGCGATGGGAACCGATTCGTGTGTCTATGGTGGGTGGGCTCATATGCGTCACGTCGGCTCCCATCACCTCCGAAATTGAGGGGATTAGCACCCCCAATTAGAAGGGTGATAATTCCTTTTTCGTAGTTCTTTTTTTTAATGAAGGGTAAAACGGTAAATGTATAATTGCAAAAAGAGTAGTATAGTTGGGATGAATAATTGAAGTAATATAGTTAGGTTAACGTTTAATTTCTAGGTTTCATCTTGGCCACCGGTCATAGACACACCGATTGACCGCATCCTCCTCCGTCGCCGCCTGCCTCCCGCCGGGGCTCCCGACCTCGCGCCGTCGCGATGTACATGAAGAAGCCGGCGCCGCCTGCGGACACGCCCGCGCCCAAGCCGTCCTTCGCCGCCGGTGCTCGATCTGCTGCAGCTTGGTGTGGTGGCGGCGGCGGCGACCCGGCGCCGGCGGCAGCGGGAGCGGTGTCGGCGCGTGCACGACCGGGGCCAGTAGCGTGTCCAACTGTTGTTCCTAAATTTAGAGTGTCAAAATTTACTGTAGCAACACTGTAGCATTCGTTTGTATTTGGTAATAATTGCCAACCGTTGACTAATTAGGCTCAAAACGTTCGTCTCGCAAAGTATAACCAAACTGTACAAATTAGTTTTTGATTTTATCCACATTTAGTACTCCATACATGTATCGCGAGTTTGATACGACGATAAATCTTTTTTTATATAGTGTACTTTTCAATAGAACTAAACATAGTCTAAACAAGCGTCCAAATTTGCCTCATAATATCTCTTTCAACCAAAACTTTTGAGACTTTGACCCAGGGCCGGCTCCCGGCTGCATACCTAGGGTAGACCTTTTATCCTATTTACCGTCCTACCCTCGCCAGCCAACAGGGTGGTACAAAACCTTGGGAACTTGGACCTCACATAGCTCCTAGTAGGTGCATCGGCAGCGGAGATAAATAATCTTCATTAGGGGAATAAAACTATGCTCCTACTAGTGACATGCAAAAGAAGGCGCAAATACCTTCGCTTTGCTAGAGGGACCACATCGTGAACACAAGGTGGAAGTAGGGCACAGCACATTCTTCGTAAGGCCAGTCTCAGTGAAGAGTTTCATTTCGTTGTTTTCAAGACTGCCATGTCATATAGAATGAAATGAAACTCGGATGAAACACCCACTCTCAATAGAAAGTTTCACTCCATAGTTTCATAGACATTTAATTCTATGACTCATAGATAGTTGGTAACTGTGCCAAGAGAGTTTCATCTCCATGAAACTCAATTCTTCTCTCTCTTCATTAAAACGTTGACATGTCATAAAAATGCATGTGGCAGGCTATTAAATGCAAATGAAACTCTAGTGAAACTCCCACTGAGACTGGCCTAAGCCCATGAACATGGAACTTCAGTCAAGGTGCTTTAAGAATATGTTACTTTTGAACGTGGTTTTAAACAAAGTGGTCTGCTGCTCACAACTAGGAATAAGATAACAGTTTGTTCTAGTTCCATGAAAGCCAATTGGTATTTCGACTTATTTTAAGTGCCGAAGTTGTACTTTTATCGTTAAAAAGTTGGAAATACGTGTAGTACAAGTCGAGGCGAATCTCAGAAATACTATCATATTTGCGATGTGTGTACCATTGCTTTCCACGTCTTGGCACCGTTCTCTACAGTTCCTTTATGTATACTGCGCATTAAACTCTGTGACATTGTGAATAAAAGAAAAACCATATGCTCAAATGTTTAAACCTCTTAGAACCAAACGTTAATGCAACAAAGGAGGGCTAGAACTAGAAAAACAGCCTCTCCAGGTGGATGTGGGCATATAGGTCCATGCATTTCAGGATGTGCACTTTTGGGAGTGCAGGGAGCAATATTGGGTGTCATGCTGGCGCTCTGGCTGTGATTTGTGAACATGACCCATGTCAGCTCGGACGAGGCAGCACAGCAGCATAGCACAGAGCTGCAACACAGCACAAAACACAAACAGGGGGAAAGGAAGAGCCTGTTTAGTTAAAAAAAAAAAGTAAACCCAAAAAGTATTACAGTACATGTCACATCAAATCTTGCGGCACATGCATGAAGTACTAAATGTAGATGAAAGAAAAAACTAATTACGCAGTTTAGTTGTAAATCACGAGACAAATCTTTTGAGCCTAATTAGTCCATAATTAGACACAAATTACCAAATAAAATAAAAAATAATACGGTAGCCGAACCCAAACTTTTCACAGGCTAAAGAACCCCCGAAGAAAAGGCAGGAAAGGCTGGCCCGGCCCCTGCGCCTGGCTAACCTCCCTCTTCCCCTTTTCCCTTGTGCATCCATCTCTTTCCTAACTTTTGTACTTTTTCCCTGCCCTCCACCCGCCTACAAAAAGGTGAAGGGAGGAGCAGCCCCTGCACGATAGTCCTTCTCATCAGCCCCTCTCCGGGTCTCTGTTAACGAGTATTTTATTTTATTTTATTTTTATAAGAGGAGTGGTGCCTGTGGTGGTAGCTCTCCTCATCTTTGCCCATTTGCTGGTGCACAACTAAGGTTGTGTTCACTTCCAAAATATTTGGGAGAAATATTCCTGTAGCACTTTCGTTGTTATTTGGTAAAATTTATCCAACCATGAATTAATTAGGCTTAAAAGATTCATCTCAAACTTTACAGACAAACTGTACAATTAATTATTTTTTTACCTACATTTAATCGCCTCGTTCGGCTGGCTGGCTGGCTGCCAGCCAGCAGTGTTTTTCTCTCACATCATTTCAGCATCAGCCAACAGCCACCAGCCAGCCAGCAGTATTTTTCTCTCACAATATTTTGGGAAGTGAACGGGCCTAACAGAGAGAAACCTGCAGTGACTTTAGCTTCCTTGCTTGCTTGCAATTGCAACCCAGCCTTGCAAGAAACCAATCCTCAGACTCAAGGAGGCCAGGCAAAAGGAGTAGGCTGCTGAGCTGAGGGAGCAAAAGCAAAGGAAAGGCAGTAGCTAGCAGCTAGCAGGCAGCAGCAACCACCAAAGAGGGGGGAATCCTCCCTCTTGCTCTTGGTGGATGTTCTTCACCGCATTGGTTTCAGCCTCTCCGTCCGTCCTCCGCTTGCTTCTTGTTCGAGAGTGGTAGCTGCTGCTTCCAGCCTTCCACCCTTTTTATCCTAATCAATGTACAGCCTAATATCTCTGAAGACAAAAGATTGGCCGACACATGCACTAACCAATGACAAAATTATCTGGCAACTGAAACATACATCTCAAGTTTGAAAATAATGTGGAGGTCGTGCACACTTAATTCCTCATTTTCCTGCCCTGAATGGATCATGCTAACATGCACAACCTATAAAAGATCTTACTAGAATGGTGTTATTATACTCCAGTTCCATTAGAGAAAAATGGTAGCCCAGCCCCAAAGCTATTGTATCACACTGTATGACATCACAACTATGATCACAACCCACACAAGTCAGACCGAAGATAAAATGCTATTATATCACAGTGTATATAAATAATATTGTATAATGCAACAATTCTTCTGTGCAGTGAATGTTCACTTGTTAATTAGTAACCTGTTTTCATGATTATGAAATAAATAAAAGGGGCAACTCTGGGATGCTATTCTACATTTCAGTGTGGGCCTTTTTATCAGTTCTTGGATTTGTCAGCTACAACGGGTTAATTCATCAAGAACATTCTAACAGGTTAGACTAAAAAACAATTTCAAGTTGAGTAAATATGGTTTCGTAAATCCACTATTGACAAATTTTTAACTGAATTGATATGACAATGCTACCCACAATTTCCATTTTGTCAACTAGCCAACATAGATGACAGGTAAACATTTTGGGCGAGTGACAATTGGATCAGATTTTGTTAGGGGGGGTTGAAATTTACTCTACAACAAAACCTGGGGTCCCTGGAATTTACTCTATAATAATTGATGAATAACTATAGGGGAATAGATGACCATGAATGAACACAAAACCATTGCTACAGCCATCGTATCAACAAAATGGAGGGGAAGAGGGTTGGTTCTCACCAGGCTTGCCGCCGGCCTGGCTGGAGAGCGGACGACACTGGGGTTGGGGGCGCGTCGGACTGATTGGAGACGGCGGCTCAGGGACTGGGGATCCGCCGGCGTGGTTGGAGTAGGCGGCGCAGAGACTGTGCGGAGGTGGACAGCTAGGGCCTAGCCGCCTAGGGACTGCCAGCCAGGATGGGGCGGCGCCGGCGCCGATTCCCGTGACGACGGCCGCTGCGATGAAAGACGGAGAGGGCAGGGCCGTCGACGAGACGACGTTCGAGGGGCAGCGGCGGCGGCGAGACGACGTGCGAGTGCGGCGGCGGCGGCGAGACTGCAGGGAGCCAGGTCCGTGCGATGGACTTTGGCGTGATGGGGGTCGGGGGAGGGGCGGGCAGGCGGGGGAGGGCGTGGTGATTGAGAAGACCATGCGAAATGACTAAATTACCCTTCCACGAATTAAATCAGAGAAAATGATTATTTTGTGGAACTGACAGAAACCGATGGGAACCGATTCCAACCATTGTAAAGAGTCTTACTGTGTGTGTTTTAATTGTGCTACTGTACAATTTCTTTTCGTTATTGCTGTATATTTTTGATCTTTGGTTCGATCGCACTAGTCAGTAGTCTATTCTCTTCTCTTGACCATTTTGTCATTTTGGACGATATTGCACGCTTGATTGGTTTTTGGCTTGGCTGGGGTTGCTTTTGCGCATTTGGACGATACTGCGCATTTGGGTTGTACTAGTTTCCCTCTTCTTAACTCCTTCCCACCTCTGTATATTCCGTAGGGCAGGGCCGATCTAGGAGAAAAATTGAGTGGAGGCACGCTAATGATGATCATAGATGAACCTTACAGTACATTTCTTGCCGTAAAAAAATATACACCGCTCCTTTTGCATCTTGATTTTTAAACATATAAAAAGGGGGTCTAATTTAAGGGAAATCTAGTACAAATGAATCATACAAACTACTCCCTCCATTTCAAATTAGAAAGACATTTTAGCTCTTCTAAATATGTAGGTTTCTGCTGTACACTTAGATATGTCTAGATGTGTAGTAATAGAGAAGCAAAAATATATTATAATTTGGAATAGATTGGTAGTTTGGTACTATTGTACTGACATTCTTTTTATAACCTAATAATGCACAAGCTCTTCTACTGATATAGGACAATTTGCCGCATACAAATGCATGTGCATCTTAACCCTATGAATGTCTTTGATAGATTGGATCCATGTTAAGTAAGGAATTTTAACTCTGGTAGCACATGGAACGTATTGAGCACTGCTATGAAAAATAGACAATCTCTTCTCTGTCTCTTTTCTGAATAGAGAAATGTCCTACAAAAGAGATTTTTGGTTGACCAAATAACAAAACCCACTTAATACTTGGGGCCAATTGGATGGGTGGTGTCAATTTTTTATGGTATGTTTTAAATTTATTCTCTTTTTTCAGTGTTATCTTATGATCCTAGTTTCTGAAGAGAGAAGGCTTTGTTGCATGCTTAAACGAGGGGCATACATACTTTTTGGATTTGTTTCATAATCAAGGAAATTATTTTGGTGATATAATATTTTTATATACAGCGAGACCGCTTGTACCGTGATTTGTTTCATGATCAAGGAAATTATTTTTATAAACTTCGGTAATTTCTAGATTTGTCAATGTCAGCATGTGTGCGTGCATATATAACGATTCAATGGGCATGTGTTGTACCGTGATTAATCTATACCTAATAATAAAGAGGCAAAATTTCCGCGTAAGATGTAAGTAAGACTCCTACTCAACTAAGATTACATGTACGACTAGGTTGATACTAATCCAAATTGATCAAACTCCAACTCGAGTAAGACTCCTACTCAACTAAGATTACATGTAAGACTAGGTTGATACTAATCCAAATAGATCAAACTCTAACTCCTTTTGTTGCTGCCGTGGAGTCTCATATTTTCCACATGTCCTTTTTCTGGATAGGGCTCTCTCTTTGTTTATTTATCTATTTCTAAATTCAAATACAAAAATCCTTTGTTGTTAAAAGTATTTGTAACAATGACGTACTACAAAAAATGTATTACCAGTCTATATATATGGATTTATACATACTATTATTCACGATGAACAAATGTTGAAACAAAACTCAATCTACTATTGCTTGATCGATCTGTGGGTCGATAACAGTACCAGTGTAGCTATAGTACAGATGGTCTATGGGTTTAGACTTTGGACTTTGGACAGATGCCATGCTGCAGATTTGTTTTGTGCGTTGAGATGCGGATATTCGACTATGGTCCTGTTTAGTTCCCAGAAAATTTTGCAAAATTTTTTAAATTTCCCGTCACATCGAATATTTAGACACATGCATGAAGTATTAAATATAGATAAAAAATAAAACTAATTACACAGTTTAGACGAAATGGACGAGACGAATCTTTTAAGCCTAATTAGACCATGATTGGACAATATTTGCCAAATAATAACGAAAAGAGCTAAAATGCCATTTTGCAAAAAAAATTTGTATCTAAACGCAGCCTATGCTGCCAATGGGTACATAATGATGGTTTTAATCGTGGACGCGCATATAGGGATGGAGAAAAAAATAACCGGAATGTCATACATGGCAACAGAAGCGCGCCCAGTCATTGAACCTAGCCGACCGGTCTCCAGTCCAGCCCAGCTTTGTACACTGCCCGTGTGTTGCAACAGGAGACGTAATTTGCTGTAAAATTTATTCAACAAATATGTGACGCTCTAACTCTTATATATGATCGAACATCGGATTTTGAATACTATTTGAGATTGCATCGTATATTTAAATTTGTCTTTGCATCAAACTCTATGTCTTGCCTGTGTTTAGCCTTTCGGTTCCTTTTGTTGCATGTTTCCTTTTCCTGTTTCTATTTTGTAGTGTTTAGTGTAAGTTCTTGTCCATATCGACTTCTAAGAAATTTGTACAATAAAAGCTTCATCATGTGTATGATTCGTCTTAAATCAGATCCCATAATATTGCTAGATGTGCAATGTTCTAACTCGTATGTACATTGGACACTTGGATATTTATCTAATAATTACATCGGACGTTCCAATTCATTTTTGATTCATACTCTACAGATTGTATCAACCATTTTAATTAATTTTGGAATCAGACTTCACACCATATAAGGCACGGTGGCAAAATTTTCTCCTCTTTTTTGGTTCATTTGTTAGTCTGGCCCTATCAGATACAACTTTCGCTTTCCATGCGAAACACAACCCGTACCATCGACTCTAGAGTTCACATCCAAAACCAATTCAGAACGTAGAGAAAAACACATAATAAATATACAAAATTAGATGCACGCTTGAAGATATTAGATAGAGATAAAAAACAGAACATATATGAAAAAGAAGATAAAACGGACACGATTCACACGGAGAAAGAAATATGTTATAGATCCAGCAAAGACAGCAAAAGACGTTGCCGGGTTATAAAAAACTAAAAATATATATATTATTGACCCGTAGCAACGCACGGGCATATTTACTAGTAATTAAAAAGAATGTGAATGAATCGGTAAAACTTTTTTGTCCTAAGCGCATATAGTTAATTTAGCCAAAATCTTCCAAACTTGATTTTTTATTCTAAAATACACCCTTTATCGGTAGTCAACTATTTTAATTTGACTGCGTTTGCCGTTTGGGTTGGTCTTGGGTTGGATCGTGCTAGGATATTCCCGTGATCAGGTGTGGGCCCTTATTAAGGGCAAACACCAGCTGGATTGGCTTGGGCTTGGGTTGGGTTGCCTTTGGTTTGGGGTGCGTTTGGGTTGCGTCAACTCTCCTCATTCTTAATTCTTAGCCATCGCTTTATATTCCGTAGACAGTAGGTCTACCACAAAAACCTTGTATAGTCGTATAAACTTTTTATCATGAACATATCCTTATATATTAACATGATTCTGTCGATTATACTTTTCGAAATTATCTTAAATAGAAACGGCCATCAAACTGATTAACACCAGCCCTGTATTGCCAATCTACCATTTATGGTCCAAGGAACTAAGTTCGTACGTATTCTCTTCGTCCCAAAATAAATTAGCCTCTAAAGTTGTCTTAGTTTGACCGAATTTTATATTATAAAATAGCACAGTATTTATGACACCAAAATAGTACTGCTAGATACATGATGAAAAATATTTTCATAATATAGTTAATTGCGGTCATAAATTTTGTTATCGTTTTTTATAAAGTTGGTCAAACTTAAGATAGTTTAACTTAGAGTGATCTAGGAATTGATTTATTTTGGAACGTAGGGAGTGTATTATTGTACTTGTTCATCTTAATACGTCAACTCTTCTACTGATACCAGGCAATTTACTTCACAAAACAATTCTTTTGTGAAACAAACCAATTAATGTTGATGTGTAACAAGTATGTACACTCACTCTTGCAAACACACTTACAAATGTGCTATTCATATTAATGTCTTTAAGAGAGACTAATCAGGTTAATCTTGAGATTGGAAAAGTTACTATATACACATGCAACTCGCTATCGGCGACCTTTATCGTATACCACTGAAAGATTAATTAGCTAAAAATTTGAGCATAGAGATTCAAAACTGGATTGAGAGGTTAAACCACAACCAACCTAACCCTTGAACGTCGCCACAAAAAAAATAGTTTGCAATCTCTTTTTCCCAAATAGACATGGGTTGTCTGAAAAAGAAATATAGAAATGCCGCTTGCCCAAATAATTATGGATTTGCTTTTGCTCAACACTACGTGCATGAATGATATTTTGCATATATATCCAATATTAGTCACATTTGTGAATGCCTCGTTTAAGGAAAAAAAACGATGTTCCGCTCAAGAAAAAATAATGTCCTTTCTTTGGGGAAAAATCGAGGATGAAAGAAAACATCTAAGAGACAAATCTGAATCGTTGGATCAACATCCATTGCCTAGGAAATGTGACTGACAGACAAATCAAATAATCAGTCACCAGAAGAGGAGATATAGACTTATTAATAATTAAAATCACTTACTACTTTGGGCAATTGGTTGCGTGGTTTCAAATTTTGAGGATAAGTTTACCGTTTATTCTCTTGCTGTCATAACTCATACGTGCTACTAGTGCAATAGAATTCCTTGCAAAAAAAAAAATAGTGCAATAGCATTGTTTTACTTAGTTTATTAGAACCGTGATTCAGTTGTTCTACTGGGTTGGATATATATGGGTTGGGGTGCATTTGGTCTGGGGCATACGTGCTAGTAGTGCAATAGAATTGTTTTACTTAGAACCGTCATTCAGTTGTTCTACTGGGCTGGAATTGGGTTGGGGTGCATTTGGTCTGGGTTGCCTTTGGTTTCTTTGCACTGGTTGCATTTGGTCTTCCTTTTCTCGTTCTTCCCCACTGCTGTCTATATATTTCCCATAGGCTATAGCTGTAGCTCTACCACGCCAAAACCTTTGGCAAACCTCTCGCCCCTCAGCTCTCGCTCACTCACCACACGGAATCCACCATCCACGCACCAGCAGAGAAATGGCGTCCCAGCTGGGCATACCGATGGAGCTGATCGTCGAGGCCAGGCGCGACCCGGCCAGGCTGCCGGTGGCGCTGATCTCGTCCGGCGTCGCCCTTAGCGCGGCGGCGCTCGCGCTCATCATCTTCAAGGCCCCGGCAGGCATCTTCCTCCGCTTGCACGGCAGTACGCCGGCGTACCTGTACTACGGCATCCTCAGTGCCGTAGTGATCTTTGGTCTAGCAGAGGTGTATTTCGGGTACTGGGTGGTGCCGCGCGACGTGGTCGGTTGGCACGCCGCCGGCAAGACTGTGGTGTGGTTCTCCCTCTTGCCTCTTGTCGTGGTGCTTGCTCTTGGCGGCCTTGCGTTCCTCAAGTAGTGTTTTGTTGTCCTTTTGGGGAAAAAAAAAACTACAGCAGTTGTTTGTTTGTTTGTTTGGAGCAAACTACAGCAGTTGTTTGTTGTGTTTCGTGGGCTTGATTCAGTGAAGCTTAGGTATATTTGGTTCAAATTTGCAGCCCAGTCACGTCCATGGGCCGCAGGTTGGATGGGGCACTGAGCCATCCAGACAAGGCCGTTTTGGGCTTCATTGAGTGTAGGTCGGTAGCCCAGGTCTTACTGATTTGCCTCACAAATCGCAACCACGCCTTGTGTTGATGTTCCTTCTTATCGCGTAATTGTTGTATTTGTCCCCATATGTATAACGATGCATCACGCATCAGTAGCATGTTCCTTCTTGTTCAGTTTTACCACCTATGTTGTGCATCTCTGAAATATGGTCGAAAGTCCAAACTGAGCAACTGGCGTAACTGAGAACTATGTGTTTCTTCTTTCTTCCATTATACTAGATAAATGCCCATGCGTTGCACCGGGACTATAATTTTTTACTGAACTCAGTAATCGGATGGGGAGACAGATACATGAGCTCCAAAGATTTCGTATCGGACACGGACACATGGATCCGGTCTTCGTATCAAAACAACTGTGGGCATTAAGTAGCAACAACAAATCTTTACAATTTGTCAGTATTGTATAATTTCAGATCATAGGACAGGTAAAATCCAATCTTCAAAAAGTAAAAAGGAATGTAGTTTTTGATTGAGAGATCGAATGTAGAGAAATTAGCCTCACCTTTAAGCCCCTGTGCGACCGCTGCTGTGATGGAGCTCGAGCAAGTACGGAGATTGGGAGGAGGGGCACCAGGGAGTTTGTTGTAATGATCCCGTTGACCTATATGTGTCTTTTGGAATTATATTAAACCGGTGTGCCCAGCCCATACGTGATGAGACCGCCGACTGTCCCGAAGCAAACTCGGCAGAAGTTTGCTCCGACACAGACTCTATAGACAGTAGGCGCACTTGCGTCAGCCGTTTCATGATTTCAGACTTATGGCGTGGAGGCATGCGGACTTCGGACTTTTGGTGCGCAGGAACGCCGATTGGGTAATATACGGATTTGGTACCACCGAGTAGATGATTACTTTAGAATCTTTTTAGGTGTAGAGATAGAAATAGAGAATGCTTACTATATTCCAATAGAGAAACAAAATCATATTACTGGCGTCCTCGTAATCTGTGATTTCAATTACACAAAGAGGTTAACTTAGGTAAAAAAACCGTAGCGATCTAGTTCTCTTGTATTCCTACCATTGTCAACTCATTTCCCCTCTCCGGAGGACAATATTTCATTTTTATATAGGGCTTTGCTGTGGTACCCTCAAATAACTGAGCCGTTCATTTGATTAGATCGGAGGGCTAGAATCATCTATTGCTTTCTATTAGGTAATAGACTAAATAAGTAAAATTTTAGATATAAAGTTCTTTTTTAGATCTAATTGATGCATGCATGATCTATTAGATGAATCTTTTTATTTTTGCAACTTTGGATATAACATAATTTAATTAGAATAAGCTAAATATTTTTTGATGCACTTATTACTTAGGAGCGCAACATAACGTGCCCATATATATGCTCTACTTACATGCACGTATATGAACCCTACCTTATATGAAACATTACAATAGCTACATTAATTTGACCGGTTTTTAATTTTAACATAAAATAGCATCAAGCTTTATACATGATGAACAAGCTAAAAATTTATTTCTGGTATCCTGTTGTTATTGGTGTACAATTTGATAGTTGGCATTTTAGTTTAGCCATGTGAAAAAAAGGACGACAATCGCACAAAAGAGTGCAGCCATGCGCAAGTGGCTGCATATGCCCACCCATGTCTCCCATGATTAGAGGGATTTGAGAATATTTTTTCTTTTTTAATTAATTAATTAATTTAAAAAATCTAAAAAATTAATGGTTCAGATTTATTTGATATATTAGCTCCTAGGAAGCAAAGAGGGTACCGTAGCATTACCCTCTTATATATATAAAAAAGTAAATTTATGTTGTACTTTGTAAGAATTTTGCATCCAACAATCCAGATTATAGATCCAGCCTCTGGCTGATTAAAAGCTCACAAAAGTGAATCATAATATACTCATAATAAGATAATCTTCTACCGTTTCTCAATCAGTTCTCGGTGTGATGACATCTTGGGTCCAATAGTTTTTTCCTTTTTCATTTCTATTTGCCTCAACTCCTTCTCTCCCGGGTCCAATAGGTTTTCCATTTTCCCTATATAATTGCCTCGGCGTCTCCTCTCCCACCATGTCTCCATCGTTTGCATGCTCCTCCCCTGCACTCTTAATCAGGGGCGGATTTGGGCCTAGGGCCACTAGGGCCACGGCCCTAGGCGTGGCCCAAAATCCCCCTTGTAGTATATGTAGTTTTCTGGGCTGGCCCTAGGCATTGTTGGGCTAAATCTTGAAGAATACCAAGCCAACAAAGAGAGAAGAGAAGGCAGGGTTGCTCAAGCAAGCCAGAGCACGCAGCGCCTGTCCCTGGCGACTCTCCCGACTCCCCGGTTTCTGCTTCTCATCTGATGCCTCGTGGCTGTAACCCTAGCCTCCGTAGTCGGATGGCCAGAGCGCCGAATCGTTGACCGCCATGCATGTGTTGAGCCATGTTCCATAACAAAACAAAGACATTGGATTTGTGATCTTCCCTACCTTGCTTGTACAACTACACATGCATCCTCCATTACCAAATTCTTCTATTCTATTATTTATCATGGATAAGCGCATGCACAAAGAAGGCCTGCTGAGCTAAAGGTAAAAGAGGCAGTTTTGACATTACAAAATTGGACGTAACACCCAATGGGTGTTGTTAATTAGGAAACTGAAAGTAGTGTCAAAAACAAGATGGAAGGTAAAAAGAGGAGTTGTGAATCAAAAGATGCATTTTAGTGATCAAAAAGACCATATTAGAAGTAGAAAATGAAACTGTTAGTTTTTTTTTGGCCATTTCATATTGACTGGTATATTTTATATTCTGAGATAACTGTTTTCATATTTAAAGTTGAGCTTTTTGCAGAATCTTCTATTGCATTATCTCTTATGTAACCTAAATTTTGGATTCTTTATGGTCATTGATACCATTTTCCTATGGTAACACCTTAGCGGATGGTAGCGCGGGATATGTTCTCATTATGATGGGAACAAATCTTGTCAATGACTGCTTATTTCTCATCGGTACAGTTTTCTTCAGAACTTAATGAATGCTTTAAATGTACTTCAGTCCCTTGCAGAGAAGTCACCGGAAGTAATGGATTTTCATGAGGATCTTGTCAACTTGGAAGCTTCTTCAAAGGTAATTTGCTTCTCTGAGTAATATGGATAACCTCAACTGACAGAATTTGTTAAATATTCTGGAGTTACTGTAAACAGTTGCAACTGAAAGCATTGGCGGAGGAGCAGCTGGCAGTCGTAAAGGGGCTGGAGAAAGTTGAACAGGAGCTAACTGCTTCAGAAAGTGATGGGCCGGTTTCTGATGTTTTCCGTAAGGTATTTTCACAACCTTTTGTGCTGTTTAGAGTTTCTTCTCTATTTGAAATGTTTCTGGTGGCCAGTATTTTGTAGTTTTGGTTGTGTTGTCATGTGGAATCCTTAATGTTCGCTTAAAAGATTGAGCCTTTGATTAGTTATCTACTCGTTCAATGCAATGTATACTTTGAAGGAGTTCATTGATTGTTCCAGTGCTGATGTACGCTCCCTATCAGCATTCTATTCTGAAGTAGTAAGTCATTTGTCATCATCCATGCTTCCATTATGAACACTTTGTGCTTTAGATTTGCCCCTTTTAACTTATTCACTGCTTACAGGGTAAAAGCGCAGATGCACTTGCTCTTTATTTTGGAGAAGACCCTGCAAAATTTCCTTTTGAGCAAGGTAATATTCATGCCAATAGATCCATGGAAATGGTTTACCTTAGGTGCGAAAGGATATTTTTCATGGATGGAAACGGTTTTCTTCCATTTTTAACTGCATCCATGGAAATGGTTTTTATTCCATTTACTATGGTAGTAAAGCTGTGATCCAGATAACATGCTTTTTATCATTGACACTTCTGGATTCCAGTACAAGGAGCATAGTTTATATGGATTTGTTTAGGCTGGGTTAAAGCGGTGACAGTAGTCTGCACCTCCTTTCAGTTTGTTTTATGCATCAACACACTTCTGCTAAAAAAAAACTACATTGACACTTGAACAGGAAGTCAGCGTTCCAGAAATTGCTTCAGAGACTTTAGTATTCCTAGCATACAATTCAGGCAGGGGCTAAGCATCTGATGCAGGGGTGGCTTGCATTAGACTGTAATCACAGTGCTAGGCTTATCCGGTTGCTCTTGTTGACAGTATAAGCTCCTGATGTACTCTCTCGTCGAGTGTGTGCCAATTCTGCCCATGTTGTAAGCTTTAAAATATATTTGTTCTTAAAAGACATGCAGCTCTCCTGCGTATTCTCTAAAAAAAGCCCTAGCCAGCAGAAGGCGTGACATTTAATCCCAGCTGGATTGTTGTCGATATTGTCCAAGCTGCTCCAATAGACCAGTCTGTGGTGATTTGAGCTTGTTCCCAGTTCCCTCCATACAAAGTCATACATTTCATAGTGACCGGGAACCAGGCTCTTTGCAGCCTTATTAACACTGGTTGGGACCACCATTTACATAAGCCTGTGATCTACTCTTGTCTGACTTCCTTCTGTGCTGCACCAATACTCAAGCCTGGTCTTTATTAGTCTCTTGTAGTTTTTTCTTTCATCGGTGGTTTTGCTTTGCCACATCCTCTATTTTAGACAGTCAATATGGCAAATAGATATCTGTGAAACGAGTTGTATGTCCCAACGAGTTGTCAATGTGATGTGGTTGTTGTTGAGTTGTACAGCACTGGCAGAGTTGTGGTTGCGAAAGGGGTTTTGCCGGTTTTCTCCCCAAAAAAAATCCGTGTCTTAGTTATGACATTGTACCATAGTTATTTGGAGGAAGTGTAGTGCACCCCTTAGTTGTAAGGTTTTTGTTTCCAGTGGGCCAATTCTCTTTGTCTGATAATACCACAGTGAAGCAAAAGGTTTCCGTCCTTTCAATAAAAAAAATGTGAACTACATCAGTTGTTTTTATGTGATTTTCTACTTGCTTTAGCTTCGATCCATTCTTTCTTTTTCCTTTTTCTAAATGCATTAGCAGTGTACTGCTTGGGTTTCCTGCGCTACAAACATATCTGTGATTTTACAATCCTTATTAGTTCTAACTAATCTTTAAAACATTTGCAGTTGCTACAACTCTTCTGACCTTTGTGGGGTTGTTTCGGAAAGCTCATGATGAGAACCTCAAGCAAATTGAGGCTGAGAAGAAGAAAGCCCAGAAAGAAGCTGAAAAAGAGGCAAACCAGGACAAAACTCCTGTAAAATCAAAAAATGGGAATGCAGATAAATCACCAAGATCACCATCAACCTTCAAATGATATACAGCAAAAGTTCACATGGTGATCATTTCTTCCTCAACGAATGCCCGCCTTTGCTGGCCTGGGCACAATTTCGCAAGCATCGATAGTATACAAATCCATAAATTCCTTGTGGACAACTCATGCTTACAAGACAAGGTAACAAATAGTCTCTTTCATATATGTGTAATGTTCTGTTCTAACAGGTGAAATATGTATACTTGTCAGTACCACCCTAACATATAGTCACTTCCCTTTTTCCAGATGCCTTTGGTTCGACATCCATGCCTGTATCTCATGACACTGTACAAAGCTCCACCCCACACAAAGTTAGGTTCTTCTGTACAAAATCCATACTAGATGACAGTCAAAAAAAAAATCCATACTAGATTTTTTTCCCCTTCTGTTTATACTAGCAGCAGGAGTAGGTCAGTGCTTGTAAACTAGAAATAGGAGTGTAGGCAGTGATCAGTAGAAGGTCAGAATCAATAGAAAAGGATTAGTGCTACCACAGGCAGGTTCCTAACCAGGTAAAGATGAGTATATAGCCATGTTGCTTATTTGCATTGCGTTGCATTCTCATTTCTTCTGCACCTTCTATAAATCGATGTTATGTTTTCATGACACTATTTTCTGTTGTAGAAAAATAGAAAACAATGCCACTAGGACTGTAATGCTGTAACTCCATACATGAGGATCATCTCAACATCTGATGATCTATTTCTGTTTAGAATCAGAAATGAAAAGGAAAATTTGGCTGATATCTTGTACAGTAATTCTATATATTTGCATGAGCGACAATTAGGCGTGGTTAGAAAACCTCTGCAGCTGCGACACAACAGTTGTATTTAAATTAGGCAAAAACAGGATGATCATACATGTGCAGAAATACATATATTGCTTGTTGAGAATTTTTAACTCAGTGTGTTACAAACAATCCACAGATTGAAATAGTCGAGGTGTAGTTTGTTGACAGGCGCATGTTTGAGATTCGTCCTCAACCTACTAGAGTACAGCGTTGACATACGCTGGGAAAAAAAAGTTATGTGCAAGAAAACACATGTCTGTTTTATAATCATGACTCCAAATAAACGTAAAGCTTCCTGAATGAAGTGAAACGCCGATTTGTTCAACAGCTCGGGAGTAGATAGGTCACTAGGTCAGGTGACTCTGGCTGGCAAGTATGGCTTGGTGAGTGGTGACCTCTCAGGAGTCAGGTCTTGTTAGTTTCAGGCTTCCAAGTTCTATGGGCATGTGAGTAAGCAAGACAAGCATAATAATTTGAGGAAAGCATCACAAAGCCTAATTTATTTATTAACAAGGCCAGATTCACAACAAACTGCAAGTTGGCTCACAATACATAATAACTGATAACTAAAAATAAGGAAAACCGAGACTTGGCATTGGCGGCTGCTGGTTGAATGTGACTCAGGGAATTTCGTGGCGTGCTCCTTGAGGGTCCCCGGCGATATGGTGCTGGTCTCTGCATTTGCTGTAGTGCTTACTGAGGGTTTTTGTACCATGGTTGGAGAGGCTCCCCTTTTTGGAGTCCCATTTACCAGTCAGGTACGCCATGCTGCAGCCATGGCAGATTGCCAAGGTGAGCATCACCTCCCCATTAGGTCCGAATACTTTTATGTACGTGAAGTTTTCCCAAACGTCGGCTCGCTTTCCATTACGTCCACTCGCTTTCCGTTTGCGATCACATTTGCTGTGCCTTCCATTGAACTCATCCAAATCTAGGGGGGAAAGACAATAACAAAATGAACATGTTAATGCTCTTGTAGGAGAACAAGTTCACCGAAGACTAAGAGTGAAGAGACAACCGGTTCATTCCCATCGTAAATCAATTTACTAGAAATTTATGTGGTACAACTGTAGGTTCCTTAATTCAACAGTTCACAACCAATCGAACCATTCAACATACTTACCCTTGAATGCCTTGGGGTTGTTCATCAAGTCTTCAAGTTCCTCCACGTGAGAATTGAGAAGTGTTTGATCAAAATCTGTTCAATTGCAGAGTTAGTATATAGTAACTTAAACTTGTACATAGAACAGGGCGAATAGGAATAAATAAATAAATAATAAAGAAAGTGAGATACGTTACCAGAGGAATCAGGCACGCGCTTGGGCCTTGGGTCATAGGCGCAGCTGGCGCTTTGGAATACATGGCACAGTACCACACCATCAGCCTACAGTAAAGAAAAGGATTAACGCGATCAGCATGTAGTATATGCCATGTCAACACTACTACTGCCACTCATGAACCGTACTAGTATGATACTGGGTGGCCAGGTAGCAGCAGGCAGGACTCAGGAGGGGTGAAGCAAGCAGCATGTTTGCTGCACATATAGCTTTGCAATGAAATAATACTGATCAAGTTTACCTCGATGCTTGAATTTTTATTAATCAGGCTGTAGACAACCATGTTCCAGTTGGTCTTCTGATAGCCATTGTGGGCATTGTGGTGTACGAAAGTCATTTTCAAGCCTTCATAGCCAGAAGCATGGTGCCCAATAGCATAACCACAAGACGAACCATGTTCTCTCCATATAGCAATTTCTTTATAATAATCATTGACCCGGCGCTCTAAATAAGACATGCCCTTGGAGAGAAAGAACCCCTCTGCAAACGGAAGCAATTTTGTATAAGAGTCTTGCTGGATGAAATATTTGACACAGGATGCAATCCAATCCACTGGTAGTAAGTACTCCCTCTAGGTTGGTAAAAGAAGTCATTTTAGACAACGACATAGTCTCCAAAGCATAATTTTGACTTTATTTTTCTATAAAAGGGCAGACCCAGTGCCAGAGGCTCCCAAACGAGTGGGGTCTGGAGAAGGGAATAACTGAAGTAAAGTCTTACCCCCGCAGAAATTCTACAGAAAGACGGCTTCGAACCCAGGACCTGGTGACTCGGCGAGCTAGCACTCACCAACTGCACCAGGCCTGCCCTTCTGACTTTATTTTTCTATAAAAATATTTATTTAAAAGTGATATATGTATACTTTTATGAAAGTATATTTTAAGACAAATCTATTCATATAGTTTTCATATTTCCAAACTCAATAACTTAAAAGTTATTCATAATTTATATTTCCAATGTTTGACTCAAATCTGGTCCAAAACGATATCTTTTACCAACGTGGAGGGAGTAGTAACCAAGCGGGAGTAGATGGGGAACATACTAGGCAAGTTGTGCGGGTTCATGTCTAAGGTCCCACCGAGCACCTCCAACCCGTCGACACAGTTTTGTCTGATTTCGCGGAGCGCCTCCGCGGCCTTTTCATCCAAGTCGTCGGGCTTGGAGGAGAAGGATATGCCAGTTCCTGCAGGTACACAAGCCGACCATAACGAACAAATTAAAGATACTCTTCTGCAATCATCAATTTTATTTATTGTTGTGGGAGTCTTGGTCGGATGATGTGATTCTTGGTGCAGCCAATCAACTGGTACTTTTGTGTACTATAATTAACAGAAACAGGCGGGGTAATTCGTACCATGGATGTGGTGCATCTCCTCGGCCGCGTCCGGTCTCGAATCCATTTCTGAATGCATGTACACAAGTATACATAGTATATATTAGCAATTAAAATGAAGGAAAGCGTAGAGACGGTAGTTGCTACAAACCATATCCGAAAGGGATCAAAGCAAGGAGAAAGAGAGAGAGGAAGGGGCGGAGCTCCCACGAGCCATGACTCGGAGGGAGTACGTACCAGCAGGATGCTTCTGGAGATCCTTTCCTCGGTGGTGAAGCGCCGGATTGGAATGTGGTGGGATCCCAATTCCCAGCGGTGGAAAGAGGAAAACAGAGAGGAGAGGGGAAGGGGAAGGAGACGACACTGCTCGGCTAGGCTATATACAAATGACGGATTCCCAACGAGTAACCCAGCCTCAACCCAACCCCACCCCTAGTCACCTCTGGTCAAACAAAGCTAGTAAACAAAAAGAGGAAAACCAATAATAGCCTGCCACTGGTACAGACGTATGTACGAACCTTCTTATATGTTATGAAATACAAATGCCAATTAATACACCATGTCACGCACTGACGCCGATATGCTTGTTTGCAAGAGCTTTGATATTTTTCTAATGACAAGGTATTCATCTTCATTTTTCAATCCTCCATCCAAGAGCGCCGGATTTTCTTTCAACTACTATAGTAGCCTACTATAATAAGCCCTAAGGCTGCCTGCACCGCGTATGATAAATTCATCCGGTACCGCACCACGTCGGCATATAGCGTAGACAAACAGCTGCAGCGGGACCTCTAAAGTCATCTGGTATGCATCTCTCTCCGCTAAATATAGGAGATACAGTGACATATAGAGGACAACTGCTACCGCACAGGCGCAGCCCCCCCCCCCCGCGACGCCGCAGACCGCATGCGCGCATGCTCGGAAGACAGAGACTGCATGCAGCATGGCCCCACCGTTTTAAACAATTAAAAATCATTATAACTCACAAACCAAAAAAACCAAATTAAATTTCGATTGCACCATTAAATTTGTTTCAATAAATTCTTCAAAACTAGATCACACATGGATATATTTAGATAAAGTGATAAGTGGGCCCCATAGTGGATAGAGGATGATATAGAGGATGAATAGGTGTAGGAGAATTAAGTATAGAGAAGAGAATCTTGATGACCAGAATGTATAGAGGATGAAAATAGAGGATCGTGAGTGCGGATAGCCTAGACGAGAGCGCCTGGAGACGAGACACCCCCGACCCAAACCCACCCCAACCCCAGCATAGTACGCAGACAAATGAGACAACCCACCCCATCCCCAACCCAGTGAAGAAAAAAAAGATAAAAAGAGGTTGGTTCCTACCAATCGTGAGGGTCTCAGGGACCAGGCTGCTGCAAACCGCCCTAAGGTCTTGGGTTCTTCAAACAAATTGGGTCCAGAACTAGACTTGATGTAAAAAAAATGAGATCAGTTTCTTTGTAAAAATTAGACATGCTGTCCCAAACTTTGTTTTTTTTAGCCTCCTGCGGCTTCCAAAATCATACCGCTCGGAGGTTTCTAAATCATGAGGTTCCTGCGCAAATGCACGTGACAGCCATGGTATGACATGAGACCAAAGTTGCTGGCGTCCCAAGCAACCATAAGCCCATTGCAAAGGATGAAAATGGAGTTACCCAGCTTATTAGGAATAGGCAACATAGCTTTAAATGAAGAGATACCCTCAAGTCCAGTTTCCTCAAGACAGATGAAACAAGGAACTTTGGGGGAAACACACATAACATTGCCACATTATTTACCATCTCAAGTAGGAGCACACTGCATACACATCACAAGAGACGATAGAGAGATCTCAGAATTGGGGACTACTAATGAGGAACATGAAAACGACATGTCAGTAAAGAGAAGAAAAAAAAAGAGTGATCAACACGATGACATATCAGAGCATCTTGAATGCAATAGCAACATAAGAGGTTCCAGCAAAACCCCCAAGTTTACCACCAACGCAACAGGCAGGCACCCTGCACCTGGGCCATACATCAAAATCCAGATCGCCATTGTTATGTACACAGTAACAACTACAGTATTTTCACAAAGGCAGTGTTGGCGATGCACAAGTGGTTGCAGCTGCACAGAAACGGTTAGGCATGGTTTCCTTGATCATCTATGTCATCCACCTTTGGAACTTCTGCAGGTTCACCCTGATCCAAGAAGAGAGTTCAGAATCAGGAACCATATAAGCTTTGCCTAGTAGTTTCAGATCGGTTACCTACCAAGATGGTATATTTGTCAGAGTAGGTGGATGGTCCAAGCACTGGTTCACAAGAACTTATATGATCAAACTTGCGCTTATTCCGATTGGCTGTCCCATCAGCCATGTATCCAAAGTTTGGGACCTGTGGTGCAGGAAGAGGAAGACGAACATTGTTAGAGAGAACAAGATTAAAAGCAGAGAAGAAAGAAGATTTTCAGTTGGCAACCTCATCCTCACTATTCTCCATTTGGGTGCCACTACCTTCAAACAGCAAATCCCATTCCACTTGTTCATTACAAATCTCAGTTCTTGGAAACAGGGAGGGCTCGTGCTCGGCATACAAGGGAGAACTGTCTACATTAAAGACCAAAGCCTCCACTACAGCCTTGCATTTCTCATCCTGGGCACCATGTACTGAGAGCAAGGAAGGTGGACTCTCCCAGGTGAGCAGGCCATGCGGCTCATCAGAGAATGTGCTGTCCTCATTCCTACTGAATGGTATGTCAGTTCCCATTTCATGGCCTGTGGTCATAGCATGCTCCCTATCTGCATTATTCTCTAAAGTACCTAGCTGGACTCCCCCATTTGATGAAGCTAAAGGATCTCTAGGATTACCTGCTCCAGAAGCTGATGTGTGATGAATAGCTAAACCTGGGGAGACTGCAAACTCAAAGTTACCAAAATTTTCAGCGATGAAGTGAGGCACAAAGACATCATTGTTGTCTGGGAGTGGCGGATTCAGACAGATTGACTGAACTGGTAGCCTGTGTTGCTGTTGCATATCCACAGCAATATTCTGTTGACAGAATAACAGAATTTGGTGTAGATTTGGCTGCTGGCCCATGGACTCTTGTTGCTGCTGTTGCAAACGAAAGCTTGGCTCCTGAGTTAGAAGAGTTTGTTGCAGAGAAGGCTGCTGATTCATAGAGAGTTGTGGATGTCGCTGCTGCCCCTCAAGATATTGTGGAGATTGTTGGCATAATGATTGCATAGGTTGTTGTCCTATGTTTAACGGATTTTGTTGAGTGCCACTCTGAATAGCTGACTGCGTGTCCATCAGCTGCATATGTGGAATGGTAGATTGCCCAGACATATTCTGCAGTGTGAAACCCTGGCCACAACCTATCAGGCTCTGACCAAGACTAGGGAGATACGAATCTTGTACATATGTTGAAGTCTTTGGCTGTCGGGTCTGTTGCTGAGACATCAAAGGGACTCCTGATGACTGTGCTGGATCATCATTGCCTTGTGGAGGGAGGTCCAGGTGCTGTTTCAGATAATATACCATATGTTTGTTAAATATGTTGTGGGAACTGACAAAGAGCACTAACTTTTAAATTGTAAAAAGTGCATGGAGAACTCAAGTCAGCATGTTACTGATATAATTGAGACAGGATTGAGCTTACTTTTGTGAAGAGAGAGAAAAACATATACCAAATCAGTTAATGGCGCATGCTTGCTTTAGTAATTAGTACAGGTCAAAAGTACTGTGATCAGGATCTAACCTAAATCTAAGTTACATGGAATTTATTACCATGGTATAATCATTTGCAATGCATCATTTCACACATCAAGGTAAATACATCTACTGTAAGTTATGAGAATCCATGTATTAAATGATTAAATCAGCAAGCAAATCATTTCTCCTTTACACAGTTAGCAATAAGCATAAAAGGTGAAGATGAAAATGCAAAACAACATAGATGCATCCATCAGCTGGTTTTCCCTGTCTACTCTCTACAATCGAGGAATGAATCATCACTATAAAATGCATAGGCGCACAACTAACGTTTTGATGTATAGCTGCATGTGAACAAATTATAGTGCCTCCTATAATCTTACTGGTACATGAATATTTCAGCAAGAAACGCATGACATCACATAAAAGCAAAAGTTAGATCCATGTATGATATTGGTACCTTGACGGTGGGAATTTTGATTCATTTTCTCCACAAACAGCAATACCATAGCAATCTTCCGCTTATAAAATTCCTGGAAAATACAGATGAAAATGACATAAGTTGTGTGACACAGACGGTGGGACTTAAACCTTGTCTGATGTTTTTTGATCCAAGGTAAATGACTGTATAGTATTGTATGTTCTAGCTTGCTTGGCAATAGCATAGGCCTTGTTGTTATATAATACTGTACGGAGTATATCCCATAGTAGGCTTGTTTAAGCCATTCCTTTTCTGACAGAAGGTTGCCTCAGGTAATATATGACTTACACAAACATGAATGGCAGAAAATGAACTGAGCACATAACCTCGACATAACCACTGACACAACTTAGGTATCCATGCATAGTTGCAACACAATAACAAACAAAGAAACATTAGCTAAGATTTATGAAGATGCTCCTTTGTACAGAAATGCAACAAGCATTTCAAAATTAAGCTAAAAAATTTTCCACATTGTTTGCAAAATCACAGACCACTTGTTTCCTCAATTGACTGGCACTCACTTTTTTGAACCTCATAACTAGAATTTGTGGCTCAGCCTGTGGAAGGTAGCAAAATTAAGCTAAATATACCTTGTTGGTGGCTTCGTTGTAGAATCTAAGCTCATATCCCTCAGCAATCTTTCGAAGTCTACTGCGCCCCTCTTCACCTGACAATGGCAGATGCCACCTCAGAGTCTTAAATCTACACATGTAAATGTAATGCAAAATGAGATATGTTGAGGCACTGTTAGTGTTTACTGTTGAGGATGTTTCGGTAATGCTACAAGTAATTTGTTGACTACCACTCAGGTCAGTTTTGGATGGGAGGAGAATCTCTAACATTAGGAGAAAAAAAAAAACTTGATATCAGGTCAAAAGAAAGCCGAATACATCATAGTGCTGAAATTGAAGTGGCATGAAAAGTTTTAGACATCTATAACACTTAGGGAAATATACATCCACATCATCGAGCGAGTAAAGAGGTGCTTACATTTGTTTGACCATCACCTTCCGCGCCTCGGGATCGATCTGGGAATGGGAACGCCAGTCACCTCCGGTGGCGGCGGGTGGGCCGGCGTCTTCCATATGCCGCGCGTCCTGCGCACCCCACCTCCTCTTCGCTTTGATTTGATCTGATTTTCGGGCTGTGATTTGATCGACGACGAGCAGCTGCAGCTGAAGCTCGGGAGGGGGAGGACGACGAATCGATTGGGATGGATGGATTTTGGTGGTTCCTTCTTCTTCGTCTGAGCCAAAAACCGAAGCGAAGCTTAGCTAGTCAGAATCGGTGGTCAACTATTTCAATTTTTTTTTAAAAAAAATCAACTACCCCTTTCAACCGGTGTAACCTATATCCCGAACTATAAAACCGTCTATTTTACACCCTGAACTTTTTAAAACCATTTAAACTACACCCTGGAGCGGTTTTAGACGGCGGTTTTGCTACAGTCACCATGGTTTTGCTACAATAACAACGTTTTGACTTTTTCTTTTTCTATTTATTTCTGCTGAATCTTTGAAAATCATAGTAAATCATAGAAAAATCATAAAATAGAAAATCTAATTTTGTTGGACTCCACATGAGTAGATCTACACGATGAATATATAATATAGTATGCTTTAGTACAAATTTTTTTCTGTAGCTTTAAATTAGTTAGAAAATCAAATTTTGTCTGTAATTAATTGGAATAATTCATAGCTACAACTTCTATGGTCTAATTGTGGTGAAATTTTTATGATGAGGTTATTATTATATGCTTGAACTATAGTAAAAATTTCACACTTATTGGATCATATATAACTTAGTTATAGATTTATTTATGTTTATGTTTATGTTTATGCTCGTTAAATATAAATAAATCTATAACTAAATTATACATGATCCAATTAGTTTGAAATTTTTACTACAGTTCAAGCATACAATAATTAGTTCACTATAAAAATTTAACCACAATTGGACCATAAAAGTTGTAGCTATGAATTATTCCAATTAATTAGAGACAAAATTTGATTTTCTAACTAATTTAAAGATATAGAAAAAATTTGTACTAAATCATACTATATTATATATTCATTGTATAGATCTACTCATGTGGAGTCCAACAAAATTAGATTTTCTATTTTATGATTTTTCTGTGATTTACTATGATTTTTCAAAGATTCAGCGGAAATAAATAGAAAAGAAAAGTCAAAACACCATTACTGTAGCAAAACCATGGTTACTGTAGTAAAACCGCCGTCAAGACCGCTTCAGGGTGTAATTTGAACGGTTTTGAAAAGTTCAGGGTGTAAAACAGATGGTTTTATATTTAGGGGGTGTAGGTTAGACACTAGCTGATAGTTCAGGGGTTAAGTAGACTTTTTTCTTTTTTTTATCGTTGTGTTTAGGACTTTGGGTTGGTCCTGGGTTGGGTTGGGGAGGGGTCGTATATAATGCACGCTTCACTAGTGTGTCGCCATTTTTACTGTTAAGTAAATATTATGAGAATTTTTACAATGGTTGGAGAGACGAAGAGAACCGATTGGTGTGTCTATGACCAGTGGGCCCAGAACATGAGAGACGATGAGAAGCGATGGGGAGTAAGGTGATGGGAACTGATTCGTGTGTCTATGGTGGGTGGGCCCATATGCGTCACGTCGGCTCCCATCACCTCCGAAATTGAGGGGATTAGCACCCCCAATCAGAAGGGTGATAATTCCTTTTTTGTAGTTCTTTTTTTAATGAAGGGTAAAACGGTAAATGTATAATTGTAAAAAGAGTAATATAGTTCGGATGAATAATTGAAGTAATATAGTTAGGTTAACGTTTAATTTCTAGGGTTCATCTTGGCCACCGGTCATAGACACACCGATTGACCGCATCCTCCTCCGTCGCCGCCTGCCTCCCGCCGGGGCTCCCGACCTCGCGCCGTCGCGATGTACATGAAGAAGCCGGCGCCGCCCATGGACACGCCCGCGCCCAAGCCGTCCTTTGCCACCGGTGCTCGATCTGCTGCAGCTTGGTGTGGTGGTGGTGGCGTGCACGACCGGGGCCAGTAGCGCAGCGCGCGCAGGGCCTCTTGCGCAGCGGCGCGGTGGCGGCGGGTTCCCGCGCGGCGTTAGCGGCGTCTTTTTCGCGGAGCAGCGCGCGCGGCCAGGGCCATCATGGCAGCGCGCGAGCTGGCCTTAGCGGCGGCAGCAACAGTCTAGTGGCCTTATGCTGCGCTAATGGCGCTGCCGTGACAGAATCCTGAGGGCAACGACAACCCAGGCCAAGGTAACGTCATCACATGCCTTCTCAGTAGAGCTTAGGGGGTCCAATTCGTTGATTTTTTTATTTAGGGTTTCGGGAATTTGGGGATTTCATTGCAATTGGACTTGATTTGCTCGTTCCCCTCCTTACTGCTAATCCGAAAACTCAGGCCCCAATTTGCATCTCAATTTGACATGAAATCGGTAATTGCAGAGGTTCAATTAGGCCTAACCATGACTAATTCTCCTTAACAGAGACACAATTAGGCACTAACTTGATTAATCCGAACGTAATTAGCCATGAAAAGCCCCATTTTAGCATCACCCCGGCTCTGGTATGTAATTGCTTGTGATTTGGACATGGTTATTGTAGTGGTAGGTCTTTTTGTGGTTGTCAGAGACCTCTATTGTAGATTGGATTAATTACGCATGTTTTTGCTTAGTGTGAAAACTAGATAGCTGCAGTTGAATTTCAACAGATGTGCCTTGGTAATTGTTTGGGGCAATCAAATCAGTTCGTATTTGAAAGAGCGGAGATAAAATCCAACAGTGATGAGAAAGATTTGTTAATTATAAGAATTTGAAAAGTAACTTCATTTCCTTTTCTGACGTGACGCATATGGGCCCACTCTGCCTATGTAAAGAAAACAACAGTACTTATCATAGTTGACATGCAATCTTTTGTCTCTCTGTATTCTGTTTAATTGATTCTTATTTATCCATTATCTGTGAGATCACTGATGTCCAAAAGGATGTTGCCCCGGTATCCTTTAACCTTTGACAGCTACATGCATATTGCAGCATCTGCTGTGGATCCACTGCACCTGAAGTATTTCACTTTTGCAGGGCGAATAATTGGATTAGCCTTGATGCATAGAGAGTTAGAATTGCCAAGCTTTCCTTGGTTGTGCATGATTGTATAAGATTTACTGTACTCAAATCCCCCTCCAAATTTTGTGTGAATCATACTAAATTTGCTCTGAGCCTGTCAATTACCTGTATATTGATTCAATTCATAGGGTGTCATTTAATTAGGGTGGTTATTATGGCATCCAGCTAGGAAGCCCTTACTTTGAACAGTGTGATATTTGACTACTTGACGCATCTCCAATAGTTTCAGTGTTTAATCTCATTTTTACAGACTTTTTTGAACAGTGTGATACTTGACAAGTTTTTTTTGAGTGAATCCCCATTGCACAGTGTCTGTCCTGCATTATTGTATCATGTTACTAGGTGCCGGAGATGGAACTGAAAGATGTTTTGTACCTCTTCGATCAATGCAAAAAGTAATTTTCCTGGGAAACTACGTGAATGTCTTTTGTTTTGTCATGGTTTATAGTGTCTTTTTGTTAGTGAATGCATTATTGTAACATGTCAGTTGGACCAGCGGTCATTACATTTTTCCGTTAGTGCTTGGGTAATAATTGAGGCTTAGTTGAAAGGTTTGTAAACAGCAGTTGGATTGTGGAATTAAGATCTTATCAAGACCAACTCAAGCATGTTTTTCTTGTGGCATTATTTGGAAATGTAAAATACCACTAAAAATCAAAATTTTCTTGTGGCAGTCGTTTAATAATAAGCTAGCAGTGGGCACTAGTTTGGTTAAAAGGGGGTGGAAAGGAAATGGTAAATGTTGCTTAGGTAATGAGTGGGAGACCATTGATCATATCTTGTTCCTGTGTGTTATCCAAACTATGCTGGAATGTTCTTGGAGAGGTGTTTAACTGGGAGCATATGCCGAGATCCTTGAAATCACTCTCTGAAAATTGGCTCTTGGGCAAAGGGCCCCTCCCTAAGAGGTTGATTGTAACACCTCAGGTGTTTAGCTCCATAATTGCATTGCATTTGCATAAGCATAAGCATGCATCATTTTATGTTATTTTATGTGGTTGTTTTAAGAATTTTGTTTGTTTCACATCATGTGGCACTAGGTAGTTAGTGTAACAAAAGGGGAGAGTAGCTAATTATATCTCACAACACCCTAGTGATACTTAGGGTCACTAATGGAGCAAGGTTCATGTTGACCAAAATCACCAAAATGCCATCCAAGGTGTAGTTGACCAGCATTTAGCCCTAGGATGCTCTAGTTTGACCAATTAAAAAGTCTAGCTTAGAGACCTTGCATGGAGGAGCACCTTTAAGCAAAGTTGTAGGGAATTTTATGGGGAACAAAAGTCTCAATATGACCATTTCATGAAACTGACCAGAACATGCTCAAAAATGGCCCACAAGTCAGCTAGAGGGGCTATCTCAACACTTAGAAATTTTGCTAAGTCCCAAAAGTGCCCTCCAGTTTTACTGTTGCCTACTTTAGAAGCTTGTAGTTTGCAAACCAGGCCAAACCAGCTCACACTCATGTTGACACTTTTGTAGTACCCGCTTAGCTCTACAACATTGTCAACATCACCATCATCTAGTTCTAAATGGTTTAGGAGATATGGTGCCTTGAAAATAGGGTTTCAGTCGGTTTCTTTAACTGAAAACAAGTTTCAGTTTCAAAGGGCACCACTTTGGAGCTATGTAGTTTCAAATCTAGACCGAACCAGTCCAAACTCCAATTGACAAACTTGTTGGCCTCACATAGCTCTACAAATTTGATGTTGTCATCTTGAACTGAATCGAGCTGTGTTGGAAGATAATCAGCGCCAAACTTTCACTGTCAGTCGGTCACCGATGTCACGATTGCAGCTCGATTCAGTTCGTCAGTGAGGAGTGGCCGACCGGCCACAGGCCCTCGCCGACGCGTGGACGCGTGGTGGCAACCGTACGCCGGCCGTGGCCCCACCGGTCAGTCCACGGAGCCTTCAAGGCCGCCACGACGCACCGGAGCTGCCCCCATTCCCTCTCCCTCCCTCATTCGGCTTCGACACGGAGAAACTGAGCCGCCATTGCCGCCTCCACTCCGGCGAGCTCGCGCGCGCTCACCACCGCACCGCAGCCCACCAAAACTCGTACACTGCTCCGCCTTGAAGCCCCCTCCATCCTCCACCTCTCCGTAGGGTCAATTGCGCGGAGGTAAGGCAACATTGCCATCTTCGCCACCGTCCGCCTCGGGCATTTCTTGCCGGAGCACCCCTATGGCGTGGCCGTGCTTCCCTAGCATCTCCCTATCTTCCGTCCTTGGTGTGTCGCGTCCGCCTTGAGCCACTGATGCTCACCGGACCGGCCATTAGAGCTGAGTAGCCGTCTAGCTCGTCGGAGCCGGCATGCCGCGGCCGCGGGCCGCCATTGCCGTCGCCGACTACCTTAGCTGCCGCCGTAGCCCTCTTAGATGGTACCCTTAGATTCGTATCGAGGTGGGGAACATGACGGTGCACTTGACCTCGCTGGAACCGCTACCGGCGGCGAACTCCGGCCACCGTCCCTGTCCCCTGTCCTTTCTCCCTCTGGCCTGCGGGCCCGCGCTGTCAGCGCCACGCGCGCGGGCGGGAGTCCGGGACGGGCCGCGCTGGCAAGCCGGGCCGGCCCAGCAACGGTAGCGGGTTAGGGTTCGGTTTTGTTTTTCTTTTCATATTTGTCACAGATTTTAGTTGATGCTTATAAAATGTAGATCTAGGGTTTTACTTGCCCAAAATTTATGAGATAAATTTTGTCAGGCTCTGCATGAGGTGTAGTATTTTAGAAAATTATAAATCTGGTATGTGATGTTTAGTTTCTGGGAGAATTAAATAGGTCTTTCAAATGTGTTTTGAAATAGAGGCAAATTTGCTAAATGTGTAACTTGAGTTGTAGCATTCCAAAAATTATGAAATTTGGTGGGTAGGCTAATTTATACTTGCTTTAGCTCTGGAAAAATTTGGGCATTAGTGCTTAAGTACTTTTCAAGTTGCAATGCTATCTTGTTGTTTTAGGAAATGCTTGGATGAATTTTAGTAATTTTTCTACATGTGCAATGTTCTTATAAATTTTTGGAGAATGTCTTGGTACCATAAAGTGTCTAAGAAAAATATGAAATCTGTTGTTTGATACTTTTCAATATGATTTGTTATTTATACAAAAATCAGCCTTTTGGGCTTGTGAATTTTGTATAGGGAGTTTCTGTGAATAATTTTAGTTCAAATTTTTACAGTAGTCTCTTTTTGGGTCAGAGAGTCCCCTGTAATTTTTGTAGAATTTTAGGAGCAGTTTACATATATGTTTAAAATCTCACTTAATTAATTAAGTAAATTAAGAGATAGGTATAAATAAATATTCTAGGTGGGCACACCTTACTTTCTGGTGTTTTTGTGACCTATGTGAACTGGTGGTAACATTAGTTTGATCTTAGGGGAAGTTTGCCACATAAATAAATATTTAATCTTTGCAATTCTAGATTTTCTGGACAGCTGGTAGTATTTTTGGGTTTGACCTTTGATAAAGGTGTGTGCTGGAAAACTTGTAAATACCAAAGTTGTAGTGAACTTGATAAACTAGCTTGTGTCAAAATTTGGGAGCAATGGGCTTAGTAGTTTGGGAGTTACTGCTATTTTAAGTGACAGTCCAGAATTGGCTACTCTCTGTTTAGGGAGGACAGATTCTGGAATTTGGGAAATTCGATATGGAAAACTTAGGAATTACTCTTGTGATTGTTAGGTGTTAGGGCCTTAACCGAGGAACAATTTGTTAGGAATTGGCTACTCTTGGAAAAATTTGAGGTCTGAAAATGATTTGTAGTGCATTTCTTAAGATTTCCAGATTGTCTTAGATCATATCTTTTGGAGTTGGGAATCTCCAGTTATGTTAGAAACAAGTAGCTGCTGTCCAGAATGTTTTGCTGTGATATTTTGGTGTTGGATGTGGTGACCTAAGTAATGTTACTCTTGTGATTGTTAGGTGTTAGGGCCTTAACTGAGGAAGAACAGCTATATCTTAGGTTGAGCAGATTAGGTGAGTACTTCTCTACCGGAGAGGAAATTTGCACCTAATATCTGAAGTGTTTTGAATAGAGCTTTAAGAATGTTGCAATGCATTTCATTCCGAGCATACTGTATCTTTTATTATGCATCTATGAGATTTATTATGCACTCATGCAATAGGTGTTCCGGAGGGGGTAACGCTCCTCGAGTTCGAGCAAGTGATACTGGAGGAAGTCCAGGACCAGCCGGAGCAACCAGAGGAATCAATCGGCGACGAAGCTCCTGCAGGAGATCTGCCTGAGTGTCCTGACCACAGGCCCTCGACCTTTCTAAAAGGCAAGCCCCGGTGCATGCTGAACCCATCATTTTATAAATCTATCTTGAGTACTTTTAATTGTTTAATGCATTAAGTTATAGAAGTTGTATGAAAACAATTGTTGCATTATACCTGTCCTTGTCCAGATATCGTACTTAAATCCTAATTTAGGTTTAGGCACGTGTCAATGCTTAGCCCTGCTTAGTACGGTAGAAGTCGAGTGATTTCCGGTCATTCGCGAGATGTAGGAAGGAGTCACGAGTGGCTTTATGGCTATCGTGGATGGAACCATGCCTAAAAATGAAATTGAGACCGGGCGGGAATTCGATAGTACAGCCGCAAGACACTTCACGTCTTGGGTGTGGAGCTATGCCCGTCTGAGTCGTTTAAGGACCGATTCGCTGTACGTCCTTGAGTCATGTTGAACGCAGTCTAACACTTAGTTGGCCGGATAAGTCGTTCCGACCGCGAAGCTGAGTAATGTGATTCAGGCCGGGAATCAAATGGTAGGTTGCTTCTTGGAGGAGAGAAAGGATGTGCTTGGGGACATTGGCGTGAGACCAAGGGGGGTTAGAGTCCCTATCACCCGGCAGAGTATCGCCCTTGGGGTCGCAACATCATTCGGACCCACGATTCCTGAATCATATGAAAAGGTGGCCTGTGCGACCCTGGCAGGGGTCTGCACGGTGAGTGTTAGAAATACCCCTCCAGCTGGATAGGAATTCGATTCGAATCGCCGTCGCTCCCGGTTAGTGAGCACTTGACTTGAGCAGCGGCAACGTAGATCTCATTAATCGAACAGATAGTTAAGTGAATGATACATTGTTGCCATAATTTATACCTGCTATGGATAAAATGTTAATAATTGTTTGATGATAATCAAGTGCATGTGTAGTATAGGTGCTAAGATAGATGACAGGTAAATGCTAAAAATAACTGCTAGTACAGGTTATAAGAGTTTCAACTACTTATGCCTTTATGCAAAATGTGGTGTCAGCTAGCCTCTTGTGTAAGCCTTGCATAATCCTTGGTGTCATTTTATTTCTGGTTTATGACGGGTAAGTCTATCTGAGTACATTCCAGTACTCAGGGTTTATTCCCTCCTGTTGCAGATGATATGCTCTATCAAGGCTTCTGCAAAACTTGTCTCCACCCTGCGGGTGACGAAGACTAGATCACTAGGGCGTGATCATCTTTTATGTACTTTCCTGATGCTTTTGCGGGTTGTTGATCAACAAGACTGGCAGTAGTTAAACAACTGGTGTGTGTTATGCTTCCGCTACTTTCTAAACTTGGTTTATAATAATTGCGACTCCATGTGTGTAAACTTATTTCAGAACTACTTGTGAAATGTAACGTATGATGTTGTATGTTGAATGATGCGATCTTGGTTGTAAGCAAGTTGGTTTGAAATCCTTCGTGGTTTTGATTGACTACCGGGATTATATGGGCTCAAGTTCGAAAATTTGAGCGCTTCGGTGCTTGTTTTTGTACTTGTGCTCTTATAATTTGGTCGGTTCTGTTACATTGATCATGTTCATATTTGTAGGGTTCTCGTGGGCTCTTTGGACTACAAGGAACAAGATGGCGATTGAACACAAGTTCCCAAAGTCTCCAACTGACGTCATTTTTCTTGCATTATCCTATCTACAGAGATGGGCTGTGTTGCTGAAGGAAGCAGACCGGGAGCGCTTGGAGACAATTAAAGGGGAGATACTTCCCAAAGTCTCCAACTGACGTCATTTTTCTTGCATTATCCTATCTACAAAGATGGGCTGTGTTGATGAAGGAAGCAGACCGGGAGCGCTTGGAGACAATTAAAGGGGAGATACTAAGCTGGATGAAGACATTTAAGCCAAATGATATACTCTGCTCAGACATTGTTGAGCTTTGAATTCTATCTGTAATAGGCTTATCGTGGCTTTCTGAACCAACACTAAGTACAACAAATTTCTTACAACAGACTGTTGATATAAGACATCTCACCAATTTTTCCAATGAAGAGTAACATTATGCAACAACAAGCGGATCCTTGGCAAATCATATATCCAGCACATCCTCAGGGAGCTTTGTTTCCTACAAATGAAGAGGAACATTAGTCATAACTACACATGCCTCACAGACAGGCAACACAATGCTATTGATGAACATTACTCTTAACTACCTCTTTTCTCATGGAGCATGTTCGCCGATTGTGACTCTCTTCCTTACACAGGGTACATCTCACCTTAGACCTGTTCTTATTTGAAACTGACTTCAGCTTTTTCTTCGGGGCCCCTCTGCCAACCACATGCATGGGATCCAAGATGCAATTCATTACTACGTAACCGTGAAAGGCAGTGGTCAAAGTGTTGTACCAGCTCAAACATTGTCATCTTACGATCTAGATTTTCCTGGAGCCTAGAGTTCAGGCTCTCACTCCGCTTGTTGCTCCTCAGTCCTAAATAGCACTTATCAGCATGATACGCAACACACCAGATTTCCCTCCTCTCATACATCTGATATAGCCAGGACTCCTGATCTATAACGTTGTGCTTAACCAAGAATTCCAGCCATTTCCTCTCAATCACTTCTATGGAGCAAGAATCATAAAGGAAATACCTGAAATCATCCCTGACACCATCAACTTTCACATTATGCACAATGTTCTGCTCAATATGCCATGTGCACAGCCTATGTGATGAATTCGGCCACACCAGCTTGATTGCTCTATGCATAGCAAGGTCTCCATCAGTGATCACGGAACCTGGATGCTTCTGAGCCATGGCATCAGAGAATGTCCTAAGCATCCACACATAGGACTCAATAGTCTTCTGAGCAGTAATTCCACATGCAAAAAGAACCGTGCTGCCATGGTGATTCACCCCAACAAAAGGAACAAGGGGCAGGTTGTATCGATTCGTTTTGTACGTGCTATCAAATACGTCGACATCACCAAATGCTGCATAGTCAAGCCGACATTGGCAGTCACACCAGAGCAGTCCCTTCAGGTGCCCTTCCCCATCAGTCTTGTACTGGAAAAAGAAATCAGGATCATTACTTTTGCATTCTGTCAGGAAACTGATGACTGCTTGAGCATCACCAGCGGCAACTGTCTCCACCTTATTGCGATGGCAGAAATTGTACAAGTCCCTCATTGTATATCCAACCTTATCGTACCCACCATACTGGTTTAGCATAATATCCATTATCTGGTGTTTGCAGATCCTAGAAATCTGCATCTCCAGAATCTCAGCTTTCTGATCATCGCTGATTCTTCTATGTGAACGCAGCAGACAAGCAACGTCTGGTTCCACCAACCGATGGTTGTGTCCCTCGATGAATTCCTTCACATACCACTGCCCTGTGTTCTGGTCTCGTGCAATCACAAGTTTAGCACGACATCCAACACAAGTAACATTCTGCGCCTTCCGCTTCCTATTCTCCCTCTTCAGCTCCTTCTCTTCGCGGAAACCTTCACGATTGCAGACAAACTTCCGAAGGGTCATCTCATTGTGACCATTGTCCCACTCACAATAGCTTCTCCTCACACTGAATCCTTTCTCCTTAGCATAGCTGTTATAAAACTGAAATCCTTCTTCTTCATTACCAAACATCTTCCTAACAATTTCATCGTACTCCACTCAACACCCGACATTTCTCCCCTGAATCATAAGAGGGAAACCAAAAAGACCTGGATGAAGATACATACTACAACTAGATCATGGCAAGAATAGAAAACCTAATAATTTGACAAATTTTGAATTGGCCACTTGTACAGATCACATCTCATATTATCAGGAGCTGCCAAACAAAAAAAATGAACCAAGATCACTAGCGCATAGGCCCCCACCTCAAACGGTCTAATCCCACCTAGTCAACACAAATCTAGAACCGAATGTCAGCTACTGCCCAACATCGAAGGAGCTACACAAATCTGACTAAACTGCCTGCTTTACTCTATGCAAGGATTCCAAAATCCTTGGTATCTCATATATTAGCTTTCCATGTCAGCTAATAAAAATACTTGAAGATGAAAATTAATCAATTAGACACTTGAAATCTAACTCTTTAAGATATTTGTCGGTACCAACAGTATGGGGGTACCCACAACCAACGATAATAAAAAACAAAATGATTAAACCACAGCAAAGACAGCACACCTCGACCACGCACGAGGTCCGCCTTGTACGAGGCAAGCTCGATGGGACGCCTCGACCGCACTCCGATTCGGACTCGTACGAGGCACCCCCGACGGGTACGCCTCGGCCGCGCCCCGCCCCATGCGAAGCCGGTACAAAAAGGCACCTCGACTGCATTCCGACTCGCACGAGGCTCGCTCGACTACCTGCAAAACTCCGACTCGCATGACCTCGGGTCGGAGCGCTCGACCTACTCTATTCACCTACTCCGAGACAAAAGTAAGAGCATTCAATGCGATTACCTGCTACCATCTACCGACATGGCTACAACCATGATCGACGTGGGAGCAACGCCGGTGTCAGACCTCACTGTTTTACCGCCCATCCCGTGATGGGAGGTGAAACCTGTCACTGTGCGCACCTTACCACGCACTGTTTATCACCAATCACCCTTGAGGGAGGATATGACAAGGCCCGTATTCCACGATCTCGGAGATTCGGCCTTATCCGTCCGGCCTCGACCCAGCCTCGACCCAGCCTCGACGCCCAGCACTGTTCGACAAGAAAGAAAGGTCGACGTGGCACAGGGCTCCGGGTCATTTCACCGTCTCATCCCCAACGTCACCACGGTGTCCAGGGATGGCCGGCCATTCCTGGAGCACGCCGCTACAGCCACTTCTACAGGGATCGACAACACATCACCTCAAGACACCCCGGTGCCCTGGCCTCCTCTTACCCTATAAAAGGGCAGGCCAGGGCTCTACAAGGGGACACGGCAAAGACACAAGTCCAAAGCCAAGTGCTAGCAAGCAAAGGAACACAACCTAGAGATCAACATCTCAAGCAATCACCCTTGTACTCTTTTTGCTCTCCTCGAGACTTGGGCTCGGCGCCCTCTCTCACAAGCTTATAACCCCTACGCAAGCACCTCGGTGCAAGGAAATACAAAACTCTCCCCTCCCCACTGGACGTAGGGCCTTCTTTTGCCCGAACCAGGATAAACCCCCGTGTGTTCTCCTTACATCACCATCCAGGTTAGGGACACGCAGTACTCACTCGTCGGTTTAGGACCCCCGCGGGACCGAACACCGATAGTTGGCACGCCAGGTAGGGGAACGCTACGTGCCAACATCGTTTTCCCGCCATTTTTCCTGGATGGCTGACCCCGAACGCCCTCTCCCGTTGGCCACGGTGATCTGGTTCAGGAGTTTGGAGTTCATGTCGCTTGACCACGGCTACGATATGGTCCTCCTCCTGCCCAGGCACCCGACCGATGAGGATTACGAGCTCTCCCAGCCTGGGGGAGCACTGCGCCGGCTCCGCCGTTCTCAGGCGCGAGCCACCAGACGACGACGAGCCCGACGCGACCGCCGTCATCACCTCTCGCAGTGCGGTGGGGCTCCCCGATCCGGCGCCTCTCAGCCAGACGCCAACCCAGATTTCCTCATCGAGGATCTATGTAGGATGAGCTTGGCTGAGGGTAAGATGCCGACGGAGAATTCCGCCGCTCCTCCGTCCGGTGAGACACCGCCACTACCCGGTCCAACCACTCCGGCACGAACAACGACGTCTCTATCAACATTCCCATTTGGACTAGATATGGTTGCCCAGGTGTTGATGCAAAAGTGGATCTGCAAACACAAAGGGCTAATACCCGAAATCGATATCCAAAGCGTGCCAGTCGATTTGACCTGTTAATCGACAAGGATGAAGATACGAGCACTTTGGTCCTGACAACAGCGATACGTCCGGAAGTCACAGCCAAGAGGTACTCACGCGGAACTCGAGGATCATCGAAGATTGCACTGAAGCAATGCAACTCGCCGAATCGATGAGAACTCATAAAAAGGAAAAATATGCAAATTGACGAAGTCGCCGGAAAGTAAATAGATGTAAATAAGAGTAAAAGCTAGTATTTGATATTGATTGATTGATTTCATTACATTGCCCTTCACTCTATATTTATACCCTGATCTACAGAAACGTAGCCAAATACGACTAGGACACTAAATCCAAATCTAAAGAAATATATGACTCTTATACAAATCAGACTCTAATAAACATAGAAAAGGAAATTAATTCCTATCTTATTCCCTTGTCCGCCTAAATTACGATGGAATTCCCATCGACCTCCTTTCCATCAGCACACTCCCTGTTTCATCGGCAGCAGCCTTCAAGTCTTCTTTCATCGGCACACTTCCTATTTCATCAGCAGCAGTCTTCAAACCTTCTTTATCGACATTGGTAATAATACCCTTAACCTTATCGGCAACACTCCAATCCAACCTAGCTTCTCCATACACTGCCACCATCCATCGGTAGCCTTCTTCACAAGCTGTCTTTTATCAGCATACACAATAACTTTTCTTCTGCCGATTAGCCCACTCTGATTATCTTGACACGTGCCAAAAAATGGTGTCAACACATGCCCCCCAATTTTGAAGTATAAAACATTGATGCTCCGAAATTTACTCCAGATAATATTTGCCTTTACCTATTTTTCTCAACCCATTCTCCAAGCATGACATAATCCGTTACTGAATCTAATCAAATCTAGTTCTAATTCACACATATCAGCAAATATCGCACAATCCCCAACTACTCTTGCCCTAATTATGGTTAAAATACTGAAATAATAATCCATCGGCAAGATCTCAACATAATTAACGCCACCATTTTAGAATCGAAAAGATTTTGTACTGAGATCTTTTCCAAGTCATGATCACTTGCCATCAAATCCCCTGTATAATCCCTTGATTGTCATGCGAACAGTTACCATATCCATCTGAACCACCTCGACCTACACGCGCGCGGCATAAAGATAAGTCCAGAATACCCCTACTCCAAGCAGCCTATAAATAGATTTCTCCGGAACGCTCATCTTCTACCCTCAGACTCCGACCTTTGGCATTCTCTCTCTCCGGCGGTGACCTCAATGAACAACCGTGCAACCTCAACCAACAAGAACTCCTTCCAGCATCACCTTTAAGTTCCCAGCCGGCGCCTTCACCTTCCTCAAAGCAATGGCGATCAACTTCAACGTCCCCGCGGTTCGTTCTTCTTCTGTTACTTTTACCTTGACTCTTTTGATCTTTGCGAGTTCATATAGTTAGTAATTTTTCCCTTTTTCCTCATTCTTTTGATCCTCCGAACTTAGGAACTACGCAACAAACTGGTTATTCCAACCGACCAACCACCCCTCCAATGCCTAGGTCCAATGGGTGACCCAGATCCAACTGATTTGATCAACGCAGAAGCTAACAGAATTCCCTTCAAAGCTCAAAATTTTTCTTTGAATCTATGGAAAGATACATTCCGATCCTGGCCCAAACCCACCAAAGGGTGAAAAGATTGGTATTTGAGGGTTAATAGGTCGATGCAGGTGTACTGGGCAGAGCGGAAAATAGACCAATGCATTAGACTGTCTATTGCCGATATGCAAAAGAATGAATCCATGATGATAGCCGCCGCTCACTTCTGGTCAGATACAACAAACACCTTCATGTTTGGCCATGGTCCATCCGCCCCTACTCTTGCCGATGTATACATGCTCACTGGCTTGGACATCTCGACTGTCGATGAGGCTTCCATCTATGGTAGGAAAGCCGAATATAGAGTGAACACACGCAACATCGGCGGCTGGACAGGATACATCCAGGAATACCAAAGGACTGGCACTGTTAACCAGAGGGAACACGCCATATTCTTGAATATGTGGTTGGAGAAATTTATCTTCTGCGGTCGATCGGTAGGACCAACAACGCCTTCCTTCCTGCAGCCGAACTCTTGGCCAACGGTGTAAGGTTCCCGCTCGGTCGATACCTTTTGAGCTCCACCTACCACCTCCTCCACCAAGTATCCCAGAAGCTTTTACTTGGTGAACCCATCGGTAATTTGGGAGGCCCATGGTAGTTCATCAATATGTGGCTAAATGCCCATATGCATAAACGTCTGCAGTGGGATTTCTTCGCCCAAGAATTCCCACGAGAAATCGCTGAAGATTATGTTCTTCGAGATGAAGAATCGGCAACACGTCCCCCTCTCAACTTCGGTGAAGCTATAATTGTCCTCCCTGGAACAGAGGCCAATGAAGATCAAATCGGCAGATTTTTCCAGAACTTCTACAATGGTCTCCCTCGCGATCATAGGGCTTGGGTACCCTATATCGATGAAGAGAACAAGTTCCCCCTTCTCTTCAACTTTGCCGATGACGAGCTGAACCAAGATAATGAGCTTATGATGGCCATCATCACTCCCAGGGCAATCCCGGTGAACACATTTGGTAGTGGGAAAAATTCCAATACCACCTATGAGTTCTACAATCCATCGGCAATATCCCGTCAACTGGCTTTTGGGCAACTGCCAATCAAGCTGTGCTTTGCCGATGTGATCAAGCCCAGAGAAACAATCACCAGCGGAACTGAGTGGAGCAGGGTAGTGAGACTCGCCCCTGATGCCGATATCTCAAACGTTGATCTTTCCGCCTGGTCACCAGCGTCTTTTATTACAGAATCATATAAGCAATGGTGGCAAGAATGGAAGGAACAATTATTCGCAACATCCGTCCATACATATCGGCACATGATCGATCCCGATTACGCCATTCCTGACGATGCAGTAAGTTTCTTTTAACTTTCTTTTGTTTCTCCTTTTTCATATATCGGCAGCTAATCTTTCTTGTAACAGGCGATGACCCAGTTCCATCCATAAGCAAGAGTGGGAAACCTTTCAACCTCCAACCTATCTCCCTAGTTTTAGTGATCGGCTACAACGCCCCCACCTTACCCGCTTTAACTTTCCAGAGGACCCGTGCCAAGACCGTCACCTCTAGATCAAAGCTAGCAACAGCTAGGGCTACTCCGTTAGCCGCCGCATCAAGCCTAATCAAAGCTTTCAAGGTAATAACCTCGTTTAATTTCACTCATGCCGATACAAACTATATTAATCATGTAACCATCAGGGTGTAAGAGCCGCTGCCGGATCATCATCGACAACTCTTCCAGCACCAAGTACCACTACCTCCAGTCAACCCTTAGAGGTATTCTCTCAACTTTACATTTTATCTGTTAAACATCCAATCTTACACTTGTTTTGCAGCAGCAAATGGACACATCGGCAAACACACCAGGCGCTCAAGCTCCACAATCAACAAGTGCCGATGCCCCCCAGCCAACTGTCGCTGAGACCCAAGTAAAGCGTAAAGCTTTAACTGATGCCGAGGCTCAGCAAAAACGACAGAAATCTATGCCAGTCCCTGCATTTGCTCCAACACCTGTTAGTCAGCCAACCGATGTAGTCGAACAAGTTGACCCTTCTACACAAAATGTATCATCGGCCATCATACCCCAAGGGACAACTATTGATGAAGTCATAGAAGACATCCTATCGGCCAGCTCTGCCGATCCCTCACATGGCCCCCTTCAAGCTGCTCCTTCCAGCCAGGCCCAAGAAATCGCCTTGAAGCAGGTAAACCGATTGACCTATTCGATTTATAATATCCATTTCTATCCTTAGGTAGGATCTCTGACTTCCTTTCCTCTTCATAGGAACAAAATTCTCCCAATAGCTTATTTTCTTTTGCTATCGACATCTCCGATGATGATGGAGAAGAAGCGAGTTCTTCCCTAGCACTAGGAACGATATCGGCAGAAATTTATGCCAAGCTAGAAGCCCTTCTGAATCTGTTACAATAAGATACTGCTCAGTTGGTAAACGATTCAGATCCTACAAAAACCATCTTCAAGACAATCCGTGGCCAAATTCCTGCCGATGTTGAAGAAACTCTCTTCCCAGCAGTCCATCTAGAGAGCCGACAACTTCAATATCAACGGGCTGCTCACCGTATCACCGATAGAGCAGCTCAAGCCCAGCTCAAGGAAGAGATGCTGCAGCTAAAACAAACTACCGATGAGAAGCATAAAAGCATCAGCAACTTGCAGACCTCAGGTGTCGATCTTAAGCAGAAGATTCTGGATCTATCGGCAAAGAGAGCAGCTCTTCTACCTGAACTGGAAGAAGTTGAAGCAGCCCTAACTCACGCCAAGCAAGAAGAAGACCAGCTTCCTGACGTCATCAAAGCCCTTCAGCAAGAAAGGGATGTCCAAGCTCGCAAGGCCTTGGCCTTGAAAAAGAAACTCAAGCCTGTGGAGGGGGTTGCCGATGAAGACGCTAAAGAATTGAAGGAAGCCGATGAGATTCGCCTGCGCGCAATATCGGCTATCCAATCTTTATTAAATCTGTAATTTTCATCTAGTGCATCGGCAATGACACATTAATGCTTTGTTTAACTCTAGCCGATAGGATTGTTATCGGCAATTATACTTTTATGCATCTATCCAGATACTAGAGTAATATTTCTTTAAATATTTTCCATTTAATGCTCTGGGAAACACAACCCCTTCAAGGGTTTCGAGAATATATGCATTACCAGGAACAGATTCATTTATCCGATATGGACCTTCCCAATTAGGCGACCATTTGCCAAACTTTGAACTTTTAGTCCCAATCGGTAAAATCAACTTCCAAACCAAATCCCCATCGACAAACTCCTTTATCTTCACCTTCTTGTCATACCATCTGGCTACCCTTTTCTTATTCTCTTCAATGCTAGCTAAAGCCTTTAACCGATGACCTGCCACATCTTCCAACTCATCTTTCATAAGGGTATCATAGTCATCGGCTGTCAATTGATCTTGAGAATGTATTCGCCTAGAGCCAGTTTTAATCTCCCAAGGCAACACTGTGTCGTGTCCATATACCAACTGATAAGGTGTTACCTTGGTTGCACCATGACACGACATCTGATATGACCACAAGGCTTCATTTAATACCGTATGCCACCTCTTAGGATATTCTTTAATTTTGCGCTTAATGAGCTTGATAATTCCTTTGTTAGAAACCTCAGCCTGACCATTAGCTTGGGCATAATATGGAGAAGAATTTAAAACTTTAATCCCCATACTCACAGCAAACTCATCAAATTCCCCTGATGTAAACATGGTACCTTGATCGGTAGTGATAGTTTGAGGAATACCAAATCGGTAAACAATATGTTCTTTCACAAAATCAATCATATTAGCCGATGTCACCTTTTTCAAAGGAATTGCTTCAACCTATTTTGTGAAATAATCGGTAGCAACCAAAATAAATTTATGCCCCTTACTCAATGGTGGATAAATCTGACCGATGAGATCAATAGACCAACCCCGGAACGGCCAAGGCTTAATTATAGGGTTCATAGCCGATGCGGGTGCTCTTTGAATATTACCAAATTTTTGACATTCCTGACATCCTTTAAAATATTTAAAACAATCTTCGAGAATAGTCGGCCAATAATATCCATTTCTTCTGATCATCCATTTCATCTTGAAAGCCGACTGATGAGCCCTACATACTCCTTCATGAATCTCACCCATCAAGCTTTTTGATTCATCAATACTAACACATCTGAGTAAAACTCCATCTATGGTACGGTAATATAATTCATCATCAAGGAGCACATACTTGGTAGCTTGGAATCTTATACGTCTTTCAACCTTTTTAGATGGATCCTTTAAATAATCAATAATTTCCTTTCTCTAGTCATCGGTATCAACTGCCGATGTTAATACTTCTTGAATAGGCTGATACCCTGAAGCATGCTGAGCTAATCGATTAGCCTCTTTATTATGCAATCGAGAAACATGTTCCAGATGAAAATTCCTAAACCCTTTCAATAATTGCAGACATTTCTCATAATATGAAATTAAAACTTCACTTCGGCATTCATAAATTCCAGCCAACTGATTTATAACTAGCATAGAATCACCAAAAATTTCAACAGCATCGGCACGTATCTCCTTAAGCAATTCTAACCCTTTTATTAAAGCTTGGTATTCAGCCTGATTGTTTGTTGATGTAGCAACAATCGGCAATGAAAACTCATACTTCTTCCCCTGAGGGGAAATTAACACAATGCCGATGCCTGCTCCTTCATCACATGTAGACCCATCGAAGAAAAGTGTCCAAGGAGCAATCTCCAGAGAATCCACTGTGTTGCAATGTTGAGTGACAAAATCGGCCATAACCTGCCCCTTAACTGCCTTAGCCGATTCATAACATAGGTCAAATTCTGATAACGCTAAAATCCACTTGCCAATTCTACCACTTAATATCGGCATCGACAGCATATATTTGACCACGTCGTCTTTGCATATGACAGTACACTCAGCCGATAGCAAATAATGCCTCAACTTAATACAAGAAAAGTATAGACACAGACATAATTTCTCGATAGCTGAATACCTGGTTTCAGCATCCACTAACCGTCTGCTCAAATAATAAATAACACGTTCTTTCCCCTCAAATTCTTGAATAAGAGCTGAACCGATAACAGTATCATCAGTTGACAAATACAATCTGAAAGGTTTCCCGTGTTGAGGTGGAACTAGCACTGGAGGATTTGTTAAGTAGCTCTTAATTTCATCTAGGGCTAATTGCTGCACATCTCCCCATCTAAATTCCTGATCGGCTTTCAATTTCAGTAATGGACTAAAAGCCTTGATCTTACCCGACAGATTAGATATGAATCTCCTGATAAAATTAATCTTACCGATCAAAGATTGTAATTCAGTTTTATTGGCAGGAGCAACCACCTTGTTGATTGCCTCAATAGACTTCCTGCTAATTTCAATGCCCCGCTGATGCACCATAAAACCCAAGAATTGTCCTGCCGATACACCAAATGCACATTTATTAGGATTCATCTTTAGTCCATGCTTCCTTGTGCACTCCAGTATCTTTCGTAGATCGGTTAGATGCTTTGTGATATCTCCAGACTTAATCACTATATCATCAATGTAGATCTCTACTAATGTGCCAATGTATTCATGAAAAATAAAGTTCATAGCTCTTTGATAAGTAGCACCAGCATTTTTCAAACCAAACGTTATAACTATCCATTCAAATAATCCCACATGACCTGGACACCTAAAAGCAGTCTTGGGAATATCTTCTTCAGCCATGAATATTTGATTATAACCTGCATTACCATCCATGAAGCTAATAATCTGATGTCCTGCTGCAGCATCAATCAACAAATCAGCAATCGGCATTGGATAACCATCCATCGGTGTGGCTTTATTGAGATTCCTGAAATCAATACAAACACGAAGTTTCCCATTTTTCTTATAAACAGGAACCACATTAGAAATCCACTCCGCATATCGACACTGCCGAATAAACTTTGCCTCAATTAATTTAGTTATTTCAGCCTTAATATCAGGAAGTATATTAGGATTGCATCGGCGCGCTGGTTGCTGATGTGGCCGAAATCCAGATTTAATAGGCAACCGATGTTCAACTATCGATCGATCTAATCCAGGCATTTCAGTATAATCCCAAGAAAAACAATCTTTATACTCTTTTAACAAATTGACTAATTACTGTTTACACTTGGAATCCAACTTAGCACTAATAAAAGTAGGCCTTGGCCTATCACCCTCACCAATATCTACTTCCACTAAATCATCAGCCGATGTAAACCCTTGACCTAATTTTCCATCATCGGCAAACCTATCCATTAAAATTCTTCTTCAGAACCGACTGCTTGGATCGGTGGAATTTCATAATCGGCAACCTTGAGGAACTCTTTTTCCCAAGCTTCTCCTGATATGTACTTGGTTCATTCATAAGTATCTGGTTCTGCTGATGCGATGATGTAAGAAGAATCACTAGGAACAACTTCAATTTTATCCCCAATCCATTGTACGAGGCACTGATGCATTGTAGAAGGAACACAACAATTAGCATGAATTCAATCCCTTCCTAGAAGCAGATTATATGCACCCTTGTCATTAATAACAAAGAAAGTCATCGGTAAAGTTTTACTGCCAATAGTCAACTCAACGCACACTGCCCCTTTAGCCGGTGACACATTGCCTTCAAAATCCTTTAGCATCATATCGGTTTTAGTTAAGTCTTGATCTCCCTTACCAAGTTTCCGATACATCACATAAGGCATAATATTAATCGCAGCTCCTCCATCAATAAGCATCTTAGATACAGGATACCCATCAACTCTGCCTTTCATAAACAAAGCCTTGAGATGCTGTCTCTCATCATCGGTAGGTTTCTCAAAAACAGCCATCATTGAATCTAGCGTTAACTGAGCTATTTGGTCAGAGAAAATAGCTTCTTCCTCATTATCAGGGAGTGCCAAAAATTCCATCGACAACATAAACACCATATTGACATCTGTCGATGGGCCTTTATTTTTGTGCTTTATTTGCCACTGCTGATTACCAGATCTCTCATTGGAGGAATTCTCTTCTCGGTATAAGTCCTCTTGACGCTCTCGCTGCATCCTCCTTTTCTGTGTCTTTGTCAAACCTTCTGGACACCATTGAGGAAGTTTAGTTTTCCAAACTGGCTGATAATAGGTCCTAGTTGACTCTACACGACATATATTAGGATCCCTGTAAAATATTTCTTCATCAGGAACTCTTGCGTTTGCCATCTCTTCAAGCTCCTCTTGGTTCCTCGGAAAATATGCAGCACGTTTACCAAGCCTCTCGTGTACACTAAGCCTGCCCCCCAGCCGATCATGTACTGATGCTTTACCCCTGATCGGCTCATTGATGGACAAACCTTGATTGCCAGGTTGAAACCTCCTTTCTGAACGATTAACTCCATAATAACCATTGCACTCTGGGCAATTTTCAACAGTAGGTAATTTAATACCTTCTTTCTAACAATAAATAAAAAACGGACACCTCCAATAATCCTTATGCCGATTCCACTCCTCTCGGCGTCTCTCTTCTTGTTGTTGTCGATATCGGTCCCTTCGCTGACGCTAGCCCTCCTGTTGCCTTCGATGGGTAATCACAATGCCAGATCGAGGAGGCTTTCTAGAACTGCTACTTTCTCCTAGTAGCCCCTTGCCTATTGCATCATCGGTAGTTATCCGATGTTGGGGATCCACTGATGCGTTTTTCTCAGCAGCTTCTGATGTCAACACCTTAGTCTTTCCTTCAGCATCCAACATATTTGCTAGAAAAGGATGTTGATCAATTTTCATCGGCTTCTGGATCTTGGAATTACCAAATTTAATTCTCCCAGATTCAATAGCTAATTGTAACTGTTGCCTAAACACTTTGCACTCATTTGTACTGTGTGAAGTTGCATTGTGCCATTTGCAATACAACATTTTCTTCAACTCTTCTGCCGATGGGATCACATGATTAGGTGACAGCTTAATCTGGCCCTCTTGAAGCAGAAGATCAAATATCTTATCGGCTTTGGTGATGTCGAAAGTAAACTTCTCTGGCTCTTTTTGACCAAAGGGACAAGATATCGGCTTTTTATTTTTAACCCACTCAGCCAAACCGATAACTGGCTCTTCATCTGAATCAGAATCTTCTACCTCTCCGACAAATGAAACCTTCTTGTTCCAATTCCTTTTGGGTTCAAAAACTCTAGTATCTTGATCAGAAATCCTTTGCACGAGATGACTTAGGCTTTCGAACTCTTGAGAAGCATATCTGTCCTTAAGGTGTGGCAACAATCCTTGGAAAGCCAAATTGGCAAGTTGCCGATCATCCAGTACCAGGCTATAACACTTATTTTTCATATCTCGTAGCCTTTGCACAAAGCCTTCCATCGATTCATCATTACGCTGTCTCAATTTTACTAAATCGGTAAGCTTCTTTTCATGAACTCTAGCAAAGAAATATTTATGAAATTGCTTTTCTAGATCAGCCCAAGTAATAATAGAATTTGGCGGTAATGAAATAAACCATGTGAATGCTGATCTAGACAAAGATGATGAAAACAAACGAACTCTTAATTCATCTCTACTAGCTGCCTCTCCACATTGAATAATGAAGCGATTAACATGTTCTATGGTTTATGTATCATCTTGCCCAGAGAACTTAGTGAAATCTGGTACCTTGTACCGATTTGGGAGAGGAATTAAATCATATGCCGGAGGATATGGAGTCCGATAAGAATAAGTATTGACATTGGGTTTTATCCCAAACTGATCCTTCATAATCTCTGCTATTTTATCGGCTCAAAAAGCATCAACATCTTGTTGACGATATGGCTAAATTTCTACAGGAGGTACTTGCTGATATCCCTCTGCATATCTCTGTGGCCCACGATCTCCAGCAATCGGCATATTTGCCATTACTTGTGGTCCATTAACCTACTGGAAAGGATTTATCGGCTGAGCTGCCGATGCTTGATTCTGAAAACCAGCTTGCATATGACCTTGAAGAATCCCTGCAACTTGCTGATTTGGCTGAACTGTATGTTGAGTTGGAAACTGCCCTGACCAACTATTATTAGCGTTCATCAGTACAAAATTTGCCGATGGGTGGTAGTTTGCTGGCATTGCTGGATAATTACAACCAGCTTGAGGCATGAACTGGACTCCAGATTGACTTACAACAGAAGCCTTCTGTTGCATCGGTAACAAGTTTGCCAATGGACTTGAATTAGATGTTTGACCCAAAGGCATCTGGAAACTCCCTAGAGTTGGTTGCACAGTAGTTGCTGTAGTATATTGAGACACTTGAGCTATCGGCGAACCAGCCGATGGCATAGGAGCTTTTCCTGTTGTATCAAACACTTGAGGTAACCCAGGGTTAAAAGCAGATGGCTCTGGAGGCATATTGTATCCCCACCAATTAGCAGAAGTCTGGTTATTCTGTGGCACAGGACCTGATAAAGCCGATGCCGATAGATCTGTATTAAGTTGAACTCGTCCTGATAATACTGAATCTGATCGCATCGGTGTAGATTGTACGTTAGATAAGCCTGCTGATACTGGAGGGGAAGAAACTTCTGTACTCACAACGGCTGGGGGAGCCGATGGAGTAATAGCAGATGCTGACTCTGGTTGATGATAGGCAGGCCCAACGTAATGCGGTGATGCTTGCCCTTCTTTGAAAGTTCGAACCACAGCATTATGAACAGTATTGGACAACACATTGGAGTGATTAATTAAAGCATGATTTACTGCAGAATTAACCATCTCTTGAAGTTTACCCGGATTAGAATCAAAGGTAACTTACCGAGGCAACGGCAAATCTTGCTTCTGGATAACTTGTCCACTCTTGTTCAAGCTGAATGACTTCAAGCAAAGCTGTCTGTATTCTTCTATAGCCTTTTACATAGCCTGCTTCTGTTCTTCCTTAAGATCTTCTTCTGATACCGCGATGATGTTCCCCGCATCGATCTCAGGATTGAACATATTGATCAGATCTGGTCGCACCGGGCATGCCAAAAGATGTGTTGATGCAAAAGTAAATCCGCAAACACAAAGGGCTAATACCCGAAATCGATATCCAAAGCGTGCCAGTCGATTTGACCTGTTAATCGACAAGGATGAAGATACGAGCACTTTGGTCCTGACAACAGCGATACGCCCGGAAGTCATGGCCAAGAGGTACTCACGCGGAACTCGAGGATCATCGAAGATTGCACTGAAGCAATGCAACTCGCCGAATCGATGAGAACTCGTAAAAAGGAAAAATATGCAAATTGACGAAGTCGCCGGAAAGTAAATAGATGTAAATAAGAGTAAAAGTTGGTTTTTGATATTGATTGATTGATTTTATTACATTGCCCTTCACTCTATATTTATACCCTGATCTACAGAAACGTAGCCAAATACGACTAGGACACTAAATCCAAATCTAAAGAAATATATGACTCTTATACAAATCAGACTCTAATAAACATAGAAAAAGAAATTAATTCATATCTTATTCCCTTGTCCGCCTAAATTACGATGGAATTTCCATCGACCTCCTTTCCATCGGCACACTCCCTGTTTCATAGGCAGCAGCCTTCAAGTCTTCTTTCATCGGCACACTTCCTATTTCATCGGCACACTTCCTATTTCATCAGCAGCAGTCTTCAAACCTCCTTTATCGACATCGGCAATAATACCCTTAACCTTATCGGCAACACCCCAATCCAACCTAGCTTCTCCATACACTGCCACCATCCATCGGCAGCCTTCTTCACAAGCTGTCTTTTATCGGCATACACAATAACTTTTCTTCTGCCGATTAGCCCACTCTGATTATCTTGACACGTGCCAAAAAATGGTGTCAACACCGGGCGTATGCTTTCTCTGTAAGCACTAATATGAGTGCTTATGAGGAACTCCCCGGGCACCATCTACGCTCCGCTCTGGACCTTGTTGCATCCACGCTGGCTTCTGAGTATGTGGACTCTACGGAGACCCCAGAAACAGAGCCGCGTGTGACTGCTTCTCGACGTTACAACCCCAGAGACGGTTGGCAACGGCCTCACATTCCTCCATCATACTACTACTTCGACGCTCCCGACTCTGACTCTGCCGACGACACGTACGATCCGACCCGCGAGTGCTTCAACATCGACGGGGCGAGCATGTCGGATTCGGAGGACGAGGAACCAGTTGAAGGAAGGAACACGCCTCCTCACGTCGAGCTCCCTGCCGAGCGAGATGAAGCTCAATTCCTTGCGGATCAAGGAATGCAGCTCGAGCAAATTCACAAGTTACAGGACAGGCTCGACGAAGAACGAGAAAACCTGCACCTACTCCAACAAACCCTCGAGCATGAGCGTGAGGCACACGCACATGGCAGGAGAGCTCGTGAGAGAGCTCGCGATGTCAATCGCCGCATTGACAAGGATCGAGCGATCGACCCCCCAGTTTTCGCTCGAGCCAGCCAGAACGTTGTCGCCGCCGCCATGCTCCTCCGCAACATGCCCGAGCCATCGAACCCCGACGCCCGTCGAGCTCGAGATGAAATCCGAGAACTCCTCGAGACCGCTGCTATGCAGCAGGCCGAGAGCTCTGCCTCGAGGCCACGCGAGCCAGCCTCGGAGCGGCTTGCCGAGCCCTCCCGACAGGAGAGAGAGGCATCGGTTCATCCCGAGCCTACCCGACGAAACCGGGCGGCTCCTGCCCCTGAGCACATCACCGACGACCACGAACCTCGAGACACCCGCGGCAACATCGTCGAGCGCCGCACACGCAAACACGGTGATGGCGTAGCTCGAGGTTACCATGTGCACAGAGGCGGGCGCTATGACAGCTCAGAAGATCAAAGCCCGTCGAGCGAGCCACCGGGTCCCAGGGTCTTTAGCAAGGCCATACGAGAAACAATACTCCCGGCGCGGTTCCGCCCTCCCATGACTCTCACCAAGTACAACGGTGAGACCAAACCCGAACTTTGGCTCGCTGATTTCCGCTTGGCGTGTCAGCTGGGCGGGGCCACCGACGACCGAGTCATCATCCGACAACTCCCCCTGTTCCTGTCCGACACCGCTCGAGCCTGGCTCGAGGATCTTCCGCCTCAACAGATCCATGACCGGGACGATCTCGTGAGGGTGTTTGAGGGAAACTTCAAGGGGACCTACATGCGCCCCGGCAACTCATGGGACCTCCGGAGTTGTAAGCAGAAGCTGGGTGAATCTCTCTGGGATTACATCCGGCGTTTCTCCAGGCAACGCACCGAACTCCCCAACATCACCAACTCTGACGTAATCATGGCCTTCCTCTCTGGAACCACCTGCAAGGAGTTGGTCCGAGAGTTGGGCCGTAACACCCCACTCACTGCCAACGGATTGATGGACATCATCACCAACTTTGCCGCCGGCGAGGAGGCAGTTGGCGCTATCTTTGGCGGTGACCAGGACAAAGGGAAGCAGAAGGTCGATGATCCCATGGACCCCAGCCGGGGCTCTAAAAGGAACAACCGAAAAAAGAAGAACCAGCAGGGCAAGCCCGAGGCCCCGGCCGACGAGCTTGTTGCTACCACTGAACGAAAGAAACCTCAAGGGCCCCCCGGCGGGGGCATCTTCGACAAAATGCTCAAAGAGCCGTGTCCCTACCATAAGGGGCCCACAAACCATAACCTCGAGGACTGTCACATGCTCCGTAGGTACTTTGAAGGTGTAGGCGTCAAGAAGGACGACAAGAAGGAAGATCCCAAGGGTGACGACAAGGATGGGGGGTTCCCCGAGATCCACGACTGCTTCATGATCTACGGAGGACCCTCGACCCGCCTCTCGACGCGCCAGCGCAAACGAGAGCGGCGTGAGGTTTTCTCCATACAGCCGGTAATCCCCCACTTCCTTGACTGGTCTGAGGTGGCCATCACTTTTGACCGTGATGACCATCCTGACTACGTCCCTAATCTAGGAGTCTACCCGCTTGTTGTTGATCCCATCATCGCTAACACGCTGAAAGCATCTAGGCCCCAAGGTTTGGTTTCGGTAATTAATGACAACACTTTATTACCATGACTAACGTGTGTTTTGCAGAAACATTGGTAAGTTAGGTCATGGAGGTGATAACTGCTTTGAGCACTGTGGCTTCGTGTCCCTTGATGGAAATCGTTTCGGTTTTCAAAAGAGTGACGTCAAGATTAAGGACGGTTAGTTCCGGATGATGAAGTGTTGAGACACATTCGGAATAGTCGTTAGGATCTTCGTTTTTCTCTTTTGGCCGTACTATAAAGGGGGGCATGAATGGGTAGCTTGACCTAGGCGAGTCCTATGTTTAGGTGTGGTGCACACTTGTTAAACTTGGCGCTAGGCAACCCTAGATTAGCTCAAGGTTCAGTTAGAAGCAACTTGGTTGAAGTTGCGACGCGTTTCGGGCTGTTTTCTAGGCACCGGACGCGGTCTTCGGGAGCACCGGACGCGTCCGGTGTGTACGTTACCGCGACTAGGTTTCGGCCTTGACCACCGGACGCGGTCCTCGCTAGGACCGGACGCAGTGGTCAGTGGCTGACACGTGTCACTCAGGGAAAACGCCCGTCGGACGCGTTACTGGACTTGATCGGCGAGTCCGGTGCGAGTCCAGTAAGGTCCAGAGAGGACCGGACGCGTCCGGTCTTCAGGCATCGGACGCGGCCTCGCGTCCGGTGTAAGTCCAGTAAGCACCCTTGCACGTCGGACGCGTCCGGTGAGTGGCACCAGCGCGTCCGGTGGTTTGATTTCAAAATCGCGTTTTGACCGTTACGGGGGACCGGCGCGTCCGGTGCGTTGCACCGGCGCGTCCGGTGACCCCGTGTCAGAAAGTAACGGTTCGTTTTCTTTGAGGGGTGTATAAATACAACCCCTCCACCTCTTTTAGAGGTCTCTTGCTCATTCAAACATCTGAGAAAACCCTTTGGAGTGCAAGGGAGTGCAAGAGCTCTAGTGAGGATAGAGATTTGAGAATCAAAGTTTGTGATTCCTCGCTAGTGATTCGAGAGTAGCAAGTGTGCATCCACCTCCTCATTTGGGCTCGTTGTGGTCAAGTGAGAGTTCTAGCTTGTTACTCTTGGTGATCGCCATCACCTAGACGGCTTGGTGGTGATTGGGAGTTTGGTGATCATCCGGCGGAGCTTGTGGATGACCCAACTCAAGTTGTGAGCGGTTTTGGGTGATTCGCCGCGACGGAGTGTCGAAGAATCAACCCGTAGAGAGCACTTGATCCTTGCGCGGATCAAGGGGGAGCGACACCCTTGCGCGGGTGCTCCAACGAGGACTAGTGGGGAGTGGCGACTCTCCGATACCTCGGAAAAACATCGCCGTGTTCCTTGCCCCTTTACATTCAAGCAATTACTTTCTCATATTTACTTTCATTGCTTGTTTTACTTTCCTAGAATTGCCATGCTAGACTAGGATTGGAAACTAGGGTGCAAAACTTTTTAACGGTAGACTCTCTAGGAACACAAGTAGGCACTAGGGGTGAATTCCGGCTTGTAGGATTTAATTCTTGCAATTAATTTTTAGAAAAGCCCAATTCACCCCCCCCTCTTGGGCATCTTGATCCTTTCAATTGGTATCGGAGCCGTGTTGCTCCTTTTTAGGCTTCACCGCCTAGAGCAAGATGTCTAACGGGGAAGGACCACCTCCCACCTTTGAGGGGGATGATTTTCCATATTGGAAAATCCGAATGGAGGCGTACCTCGAAGCCATAGATGTCGGGTGTCTTAGAGCCGCAACCGAAGGGCTTCCCGCTATCAAGGATCCCGCAAACCCCACGGGTGACGAGGAGAAGTACGACCGGTGGAATGCAAAGGCCAAAAATGCACTCTACCGGGGCTTAGGCAAAGATATCTTCAATCGTGTGCGTAATGCAAAGAACGCTCATGATTTGTGGCAAAATCTTTGTGCTCTCCATGAGGGAACTAAGAGTGAGCGTGAGGAACGCTATCATATTGCTTTAAAGAAAATTAATTCTTTTGAGATGCTTCCCAAAGAAAGTGCTAATGAAATGTACACTCGCTTGAATGTTCTTGTAGAGGACCTCAATGCTCTTGGGCTCACTCAAATGAGTCAATCGGATGTTGCAAGGAGGATCTTGAGTGTTCTTCCCGTTGAGAAGTATGGTCACATTGTCACCGTGCTTCATCAAAGTGATCTCTCCACCACAACACCGACTCAAGTATTGGGGAAGATCAACGCTCATGAGATGTACATGCACATCACTCCGGAAGAGGGCTCATCATCTTCCAAGAAGAAAGACTTGGCCTTTAAAGCTAGCCATGACAAGAAGAAGAAGAAGGGCCAAGCCATGATCGTGCAAGAAAGCTCAAGTGAAAGTGATATCGATGATGAATCACTTGCACTCATGGTGAGGAAGACCACCAAGATGCTAAAGAAGCTTAACAAGAGTGGCATCAAGTTCGATGGCAAGAAAAAGAAATTCTTCACAAGTAGCAAGAGAAAGCCCATCTCGGAGATGGATTGCTACAATTGTGGTGAACTTGGCCACCTCGCTCATCAATGCCCTAGACCACCAAAAGACAAGTTCAAGAACAAGAACAAGGGCAAGAAAAATGATTCAAGTGATGAAGAAGATGAGAAGAGGAAGAACAAGCCATACAAGAAGAAGGATGGCAAGAAGAAGGAGTTCTACAAGAAGAAGAAGGGTGGAAAGGCTTACATTGTTGGTGATTGGCTCACCGACATTGAATCATCTTGTGGCTCCTCCGAAGATGAGAGCGATGATGAGAAAGAGAAGGTTGCCGCATTTGTGATGGGGCCATCATCTTCACCGACATCTTCACCACCACCTTCACCGCCTTCTTCACCATCATCGTCCACTACTCACCTATGCATTATGGCCAAGGGTGAACGTAAGGTACAAAATCATGATAGTGATGATGATGATGATAGTGATAGTGATGATGAATTTGATGCACCTTCTTATGATGAACTTGTAAAATTGCTAAACAAATACACTAAAATCATAAGAAGGACAAGAAGTGAAAATGATGATCTTCAAAATGAAAATGAATCACTCTCATCTAAGCTTGAAAATGCTCAAAAGACTAGTGGTGAGCTTAGAGATCAAAATGAAGTTATGTCTTCCACTCTCAAGGAGCTCAAAACCTCTAACAAAGAGCTTAAAGATCAACATGATAAACTTGAGAAGAAGCATGATGAGCTCATCACTAGACATAGCTCTCTAAAAGACAAGTACACCACATTAAAAATTGACTATGATAGTCTTGTGGTTGCTAATGAACTTGCTCTTGAAACACATGATGCTACTAACCATGTTGTTAAGTGTGATATAGCTACATCATGTGATGATTTGATCATTGAAAGCATTGAGCAAGGTTCTAGTAGCAAAGGCAAGAGTGTGGTTGAGTCATGCAACCATGATGATTATGCCAAGATCAAGTGTGAGAATGAGAAGCTTGCAAATGAGAACAAGAAGCTCAAAGGTTTGATGGCTCTTGAGAAGCAAACAACAAATGAGTCACTCATTGAAGAGAACAAGAAGCTCAAGCAAGAAAAAGAGCATCTCAAGACCGGCCTAAGCAAGTTCACAAGAGGCCAATATTTGCAAAGTGAGCTCCTCATGAACACCGTGATGAAGATGGATAGAAGTGGTATTGGGTACTTGGCAAATCAAGAGAAGAAAGCAAAAGCTCAACAACAAAGCAAATCAAAGCCCAAGCCAAAGAGATGTGTTGAGTGTGGTCAAGAAGGTCATTTTGCTCATGAATGCAAAACTCCACCACTACAACCCTTGCCCAAGCATGCTAGACCCTTTGCCTTCAATGCTCATTACATGCTAAGAAAAGATTCAAATGGAAAGATGAAAGTCATGTTTTTGGGTCCCCCAAACAAGAATAGGCCAAAGAAAATATGGGTTGCCAAGTCACTAGTTGAGAAAGTCAAGGGCCCCTCTCAAGCTTGGGTCCCTAAACAAAAAGCTTGATCTCTTGTGTGTAGGTGAACTACAAGACCGGTGGATCTCATTGGGTTATTGATAGTGGTTGCACTCAACATATGACCGGTGATCCTCGTATGTTCACCTCCATTGAAGAGAATGGGATATGTCAAGAGAAGATCACATTTGGGGATAATTCAAAGAGCAAAGTCAAGGGTATAGGCAAGATTGCAATATCAAATGATCACTCACTCTCAAATGTGCTCTATGTTGCTTCATTGAGTTTCAACTTGTTATCCGTTGGGCAACTTTGTGACCTTGGCTTCCAATGCTTGTTCACACCAAATGAAGTTGTAGTTTCAAAGATAGATGACAAGCAAGTGATATTCAAAGGCTTTAGATATAACAATCTTTATCTTGTTGACTTCACCTCCGAAGATGCAAATTTGATGACATGTTTGTTCACCAAGACCTCACTTGGTTGGCTTTGGCATAGGAGGCTTGCACATGTTGGAATGAGCACTCTCAACAAGCTATTGAAGAAAGAACTAGTAAGAGGATTGAAGGATGTGAAGTTTGAAAAGGACAAACCTTGTAGTGCATGTCAAGCGGGCAAACAAGTTGCAAACACTCATCCTACCAAGGCTTTCATGTCAACCTCAAGAGTGCTAGAACTTCTACACATGGATTTGTTTGGGCCTACAACATACAAGAGCTTGGGTGGTAATCTCTATTGTCTTGTGATAGTGGATGACTACTCAAGATACACATGGACCTTCTTCCTTCATGACAAATCCGAAGTGGCAAGTTGCTTCAAGAAGTTTGCAAAGAGAGCTCAAAATGAATTTGAAGTCAAGATAAAGAAGATTAGAAGTGACAATGGGAAAGAGTTTGACAACACCAACATTGAAGCTTATTGTGATGAAATTGGAATCAAGCATGAAGTTTCTTCAACCTACACTCCTCAACAAAATGGTGTAGTTGAGAGAAAGAACCGGACTTTGATCACCCTTGCAAGAACAATGTTAGATGAGTACAATACTCCGGAAAAGTTTTGGGCCGAGGCAATCAACACCGCATGCTATGCTTCAAATCGCCTCTTCCTCCAAAAGTTTCTTGGCAAGACCCCCTATGAGTTGCTTAATGGGAAGAAGCCGGACGTCTCATTCTTCCGGGTGTTTGGTTGCAAATGCTACATCTACAAGAAGCGTCAACACCTAGGGAAGTTTCAAAGACGTTGTGATATTGGTTTTCTTGTTGGATACTCATCAAAGTCCAAAGCATATAGAGTATTTAACCATACCACCGGTTTGGTTGAAGAAACATATGATGTGGAATTTGATGAATCTAACGGCTCCCAAGGAGCAATTGAGAATTGTGATGATGTAGGTGATGAACCCTTGAGGGAGGCCATGAAGAACATGCCGGTGGGAGACATCAAGCCAAAAGATGATGAAGACGATGTGCAAATCGTTGATCCACCATCTTCATCACGTGTGCCTCAAGATGATGACAAGAATGAGAGAGTTGAAAATGAAGATACTTATGTCTCTCATGAACAAGCCGAGGCACAAGCACAAGATATTGATGCTCCCCATCCACCCCCTCAAGTGGTTGATAGAAGAAACTCACCTCTACTTCAAGCTCATCCACAAGAACTCATCATAGGGAGTCCTACAAAGGGAGTAATGACTCGATCTCAAAAGCTAGCTTCTTTCGTTGAACATCACTCTTTTGTCTCTTGTGTTGAACCTAAGAATGTAGAAGAAGCTCTTCAAGATCCGGATTGGGTGAATGCCATGCATGAAGAATTGAACAACTTCACCCGCAACCAAGTTTGGACACTTGAAGAGCATCCTAAAGGTGCAAGAGTCATTGGAACCAAATGGGTGTTCCGAAACAAGCAAGATGACCAAGGCATAGTGGTGAGGAACAAGGCAAGACTAGTTGCAAAGGGGTTCTCTCAAGTTGAAGGGCTTGATTTTGGAGAGACCTTTGCACCCGTTGCAAGACTTGAAGCCATTCGTATCCTTCTTGCATATGCATCACATCATGATATGAAATTATATCAAATGGATGTGAAAAGTGCATTCTTAAATGGCTTTATAAATGAACTAGTCTATGTCAATCAACCTCCCAGGTTTGAAGACCCTAGATATCCTAATCATGTTTATAGGTTGTCCAAGGCGCTATATGGGCTCAAGCAAGCCCCTAGAGCGTGGTATGAGCGCCTCCGGGACTTCCTCATTGAGAAGGGCTTCACCATCGGGAAGGTCGACACTACACTATTCACCAAGAAGCTTAATGGGGAGATCTTCATTTGTCAAGTGTATGTTGATGATATTATCTTCGGGTCAACAAATGAAGATTATTGCAAGGAATTTGGTGAATTGATGTCGAAGGAGTTCGAGATGTCAATGATTGGTGAGCTCACATTCTTCCTTGGTTTTCAAGTCAAGCAAATGAGAGAAGGGATTTTCATCTCTCAAGAAAAGTATACCAAGGATCTTCTCAAAAGATTCAAGATGGAAGAATGCAAGCCAATCAAGACCCCAATGCCATCAAATGGACATCTCGACCTAGATGAGGGAGGTAAACCGGTTGATCAAACTCTCTACCGTTCTATGATTGGTAGCTTGTTGTACCTTACCGCATCTAGGCCCGATATCATGTTTAGTGTGTGCATGTGTGCTCGCTTTCAAGCGTGCCCTAAAGAACCTCACTTAAGTGCCGTAAAAAGAATCCTAAGATATCTTAAGCACACCCCAAGTATTGGTTTATGGTATCCCAAAGGAGCTAGATTCCAACTAGTTGGCTATTCCGATTCGGATTATGCCGGTTGCAAAATTGATAGAAAAAGCACATCCGGAGGGTGCCATTTACTTGGGAGATCACTAGTATCTTGGTCATCTAAAAAGCAAAATAGTGTGGCTTTGTCCACCGCCGAGGCGGAATACATTGCCGCGGGGGCTTGTTGTGCACAAATCTTATATATGAAACAAACCCTCCTAGACTATGGAGTTGTTCTTGAAAAGGTGCCACTTTTATGTGACAATGAAAGTGCCGTTAAAATTGCTAACAATCCGGTACAACACTCTCGCACCAAGCACATAGATATCCGCCATCACTTTCTAAGGGATCACGTTGCTAAAAATGACATATCACTAGAAGGTGTACGAAGTGAAAATCAATTAGCGGATATCTTCACTAAACCTTTGGACGAGGCTACCTTTTGTAGGCTAAGAAGTGAACTTAATGTGCTTGATTCAAGTAACTTTAAAAAATGAGCGCGTGTTGTCCCTTGCATTGCATTGTATCATATGTCATGTTTACTTTATCGCAATGCATTTAGGGCTTGGCTAACACGGTTACGATAACCCTCCTTTGGAGGAGTGAAGAAGCCTAACCGTGGATCAAACTTGACAAGCAACCTAGCTTTACTTTCTTGTATTGCATTGCATATGCATGGTTGTTTGTTTGTCGTTCTTTTTCGGTTTAGCTTTGAGCAACCTCTGTGTTCGTCCATGAATAGAGAGAGCATTTGACGCTCCTAAAGGTTCAAAAACTCTATTGCATGGCCATACGTTGCTCCTCGGGTGTTTATTGCCTATTTTCGTAAAAATAATACTAGCCTAAGGCAAAATACTTTGAAAAATTTGAGGGTTTGAGTGAGGTCACTCATATCGGGTTCCAATTGGTGTTTATTTGCGTCTCTTTGAATTGGAACTTGATTGGGAGAAGTCGCGTCGGAGTTCGGAACGAAGAAAGGCGAAAAACCGTGACAGGACGCTGCACCGGACGCAGTGTTGCTTCACCACCGCGTCCGGTCCCGGTGTCCACCTGCGCGTCCGGTTTTCCAGAAGACAAAGTCCAGATCTAGGCACCGGACGCTGCACCGGACGCGCCTCTGACCACCACCGCGTCCGGTCCCGGCTACCACCACCGCGTCCGGTGCTCCGCGATGAATTCCCGAGCACTCAGCCATCGGACTCTGACCGCGTCCGGTCTGTCCTCACCGGACGCGCCCGGTGACTCCAGGCGCTTACTGGAGTGTCACCGGACGCTGCACCACCGCGTCCGGTGATTTTGACCACCGCGTCCGGTGCTTCCGAATCGAGCGGATCTCAGCCCTCATAAAACCGGTTCGTCTTCATGACTTTGTTTTTCCTCACCGTACGAATCCGCCGCCGCCGCCTTGTCTCGCCGACCCGCCGTGACAAATCCGCCGGAGCCGCCACTCACCTGCCTCCTTCCTTCTCTCCGGCGGCTCCCATCGCGCTGCGCCAGCTCGCCCACTGCTCGCTCTTCCCTGCCGCGCCGCGCCCAGCTCGCTCTCTGCTCGCAAGCCCGAGCCCGCGCCACCACCGTGCGCCGCCGCTAACCGCCGCTGTCCACCTCGCCGCCGGTGTGCCGACCAGCTGTGGTCTCCTCCAGCGCCGCAAGTTCTCCCCCGTGCGCCCGGGCACTTCGATTCCTCCTCTTTGGCCACGGGTTTCACCTAGGGTTTGCCCCTAAACCCTAGATTAGGGTTTGGTAACCCTAACTCCGGTAACGGCTCGACTCGATTCCGTTTTCGATTCAAGTCCTTTCAATTCTCTCGTTAGGGATTGCCGTTGACCATTACCCTTCATTGCTTTCTCGTTTGGTCGTTTCAGTGCTCGATCGCCGATCTCGGGAGTTCTCGCGAACTAGGTCACCTCGTCCCTTCACCGTCGTCTCGTCGATCCGAGGTAGCTTAGCGTCGTTTCTTTTCGTATCTCACGTGCTTGCTATCTAGGGTTTCGTATCTTTAGATATATATATGCTTATTGTATATCTCTCTATTCCATACGTGCAGCGAGTCAGTCGGTGTGCCGGGTCAGATCTGTTCGCTAAATCCGAGGCCAAGCCTGCGGATACGGATTGAGGCCAAGCCTCTCGAGTGTCAGTTCATCATCTCACAGAGGTTTTCAGGTAGTCAGTCAGCATGGTGCGTTGCAAGAACCCCGGAGGTGCTCCGGGTGACGGGGACAACAGTCCTCCCCGTCGTGATGAGATTGCGCGTGGTAAGCGCATCAAGATTGCAGCCAAAAAGAAGAGGAAGGCACCGTCAGATGCAGAGATCGCTCAGGCCGTGGCAGACGCTGCAGAGCTGGCAGAGAGAGGTGGCAGACGCAGTGGGTTACACATAGGCGAGCGTCGCTTTCATCTTGAAGGTCGACAGCTCGGCACTGAGGCCACTGAGGGCACCGAGACTACAGCACCTTCGGAGCAGATGTCAGTTGATCCACCCTCAGAGCAGACACAGGCTACAGAGACTACACCCGCTACTGAGGCTACCCAGACCACTGAGGCTCCACAGGCTACTGAGGATACAGAGGAGCAGGCAGCTCAGTCTCCACCTCGTCGCCGCTCCACACGTGCTCGTTCACAGGTGACACCCAGGCCAGAGGGCCCGCGTCGTGGAGCACGACCTCCTCCCAGAGTTAGAGGGTCACCTCCGGTTGAGCACTTAGACCTGAGGGGTGCTTCTTCACGTCAGGTGAAGAATTTGAGGTTTGTGGAGGTCAGCCGATGGTTTCCACCTGTCAGAGATCCCAGAGCTTCAGAGGGTTTCTATACCCCACTTCAGGAGGACTTCTACAGGGCCCTAGTTGACAGTGGCATTGCTTTCAGACCTCAGAGGGTATGTCGACTAGAGGCATTGGTTGATGTTGTGGGAGAGCAGCTCCGTCCTCACCTGTCCTATCTGCCTGGCTTATCAGATCTACTTGGACGGACATGTGCTTACTGCGGCACATGGGTCAGGGAGTTCTATGCTTCTTTGTGGATTGATCCTGCCCATGAGTTTATTCACTTCGCATTCAGAGGCCGCGACCACAGACTCTACAGCTCCAGAGCTCGAGAGATCCTCAGACTACCTGCTTCTGACACGAGGATCCACCAGTTGTGCTATGGCCAGACTACACCTCCCAGACGCCCTCACGGCGGTTCAGTGCCACCCACCGACCTGGTTCGACCCTGCTTTCGCGAGCCTTTTGGCGAAGGGTCACGTCGTACACCTGCCAGCCTGACGCCTCTTGCCAGAGTTCTGGATGCTATACTCAGACGCACTCTACTGCCCAGACTTGGCTACAGAGAGGGGCTGACGAGGATGCAGCTTTGGGTTGTATACCACCTCCTTTCACAGCGACAGTTTGATATCTGGGATCTTATCCTGAGTGAGATGGAGGACACCATTGCTGAGGGCTTCAAGGGTAACCGTCAGCTTCCCTATGCCCACTGGATTTGTTTCATCATCAGATCTGCTATCCAGATGCCACCAGAGATCAGGGCTGAGATTGCCAACACTACTACAGCATTCCCTGATTATGACATCAGACAGCTTTGGGCTTCAGTTACTAGAGAGCAGGCTCCAGCACCAGGACAGCGTGAGCGCCCTGATGTTCCTGAGACAGCAGCTGAGCAGGACGCTAGAGTTGACGAGCTTGCCGAGGCAGAGCTCGCAGACCTTGACACTCAGCCTGCTGAGATACCTGAGGATGTCACTTCTGACAGCACTGATGAGGATTACCAGCCCATCCCCAGGTACCGGTCTCCTCGGTCTCACGACCACGAGGCCGGTGGATCTGGCTCAGCCTCCCGCTCAGACCCAGCCATGGTGGCTATCCTTGAGAGGTTGACCCAGGCTCAGGAGCAGCAGCAGCAGCAGATACAGCGCCAGGCACAGGATACAGCTGCAGCACTAGCACAGATTCAGGCTCGCCAGGACGAGTTTCAGAGACAGCAGCTAGAGATCCAGAGGCAGCAGGTTGAGATGCAGCGACAGAGTCAGCAGCAGTACATGGATCTTCTGTGGCATCTCATCACAGTTGGGGTTCCTCCGCCTGCATCTATCATGGCTCCGGCTTTGCATTCCAGCGGTCCATCTAGTCAGGGACAGCCGAGCTTTCAGTTTACATCTCCACAGCAGCAGGTTCCCCAGTCTTTTCAGTCCCCGAGCTTCACACCTATCCATACGGGGTTCACACCGTCAGACCAGCTTCGCCCACATCTCTTGACAGGCACACCTATTGGTGACTTCAGTGCCACTTACAGCGAGTTGACTGGTCAGCCGACACCCTCGCATACTACTACGTTTCACACTTCGTCAGGGTTGTCAGCTTCTGAGGCAGTCGTTCCACCAGTGACAGGGACCGGGACTACAGAGACCCTCCCTTCTTCAGTTGCCTCGACAGATCCCCCAGCTACTGGCGCACTTCAGGCTCAGGTTACTCAGACAGATCCACTTGTTGCTACACAGTCAGTGCCTGTTCTTGCTCAGACCCAGACCGCTTCGCAGCCACGAGCTTCTTCAGAGGGTCAGCCAGATAGCTCAGACTCCGAGGGCGATTCGCTTCACTTCGTGATCACTCCGCGCACCTCGGCACCCGACACGACTCCGTCTGTCCCCCCGTCAGATTAGATTAGTTTTTTGGCGCTTGATGCCAAAGGGGGAGAGAGAGTAGTTTCAGGGGGAGTTTGTTAGTGGGTTTTCGTTTTTCGTGTGCTTTTTTCATGCATATCATGTTTATTTTCAGCATTGCATTCGTGTGACATTGTCGTCGAGTCATAAAACTTTGAGTCTTAATGTCTTATCCGTCTCAGTGATTAATATATGTCACCGTTTTAGCTATAGCTCTAAGGTTGTGCTTCCGTGCCTTACTCCGATTACTTATGAGCTATATCTTTATGTGTACTAACGCTTTTTGTCTTATCTTATGAAGTACACTCTTTTGGCTTGGAGCACATAAGCAATTCCTAATCCTTTATGCTTATTGTCTTTTGCTTATGTGAACCAAGCATGCTCGAAAACCTTCACTCTAATCCATTGAAACTTAGTGTTGTCATCAATCACCAAAAAGGGGGAGATTGAAAGCATCTAGGCCCCAAGGTTTGGTTTCGGTAATTAATGACAACACTTTATTACCATGACTAACGTGTGTTTTGCAGAAACATTGGTAAGTTAGGTCATGGAGGTGATAACTGCTTTGAGCACTGTGGCTTCGTGTCCCTTGATGGAAATCGTTTCGGTTTTCAAAAGAGTGACGTCAAGATTAAGGACGGTTAGTTCCGGATGACGAAGTGTTGAGACACATTCGGAATAGTCGTTAGGATCTTCGTTTTTCTCTTTTGGCCGTACTATAAAGGGGGGCATGAATGGGTAGCTTGACCTAGGCGAGTCCTATGTTTAGGTGTGGTGCACACTTGTTAAACTTGGCGCTAGGCAACCCTAGATTAGCTCAAGGTTCAGTTAGAAGCAACTTGGTTGAAGTTGCGACGCGTTTCGGGCTGTTTTCTAGGCACCGGACGCGGTCTTCGGGAGCACCGGACGCGTCCGGTGTGTACGTTACCGCGACTAGGTTTCGGCCTTGACCACCGGACGCGGTCCTCGCTAGGACCGGACGCAGTGGTCAGTGGCTGACACGTGTCACTCAGGGAAAACGCCCGTCGGACGCGTTACTGGACTTGATCGGCGAGTCCGGTGCGAGTCCAGTAAGGTCCAGAGAGGACCGGACGCGTCCGGTCTTCAGGCATCGGACGCGGCCTCGCGTCCGGTGTAAGTCCAGTAAGCACCCTTGCACGTCGGACGCGTCCGGTGAGTGGCACCAGCGCGTCCGGTGGTTTGATTTCAAAATCGTGTTTTGACCGTTACGGGGGACCGGCGCGTCCGGTGCGTTGCACCGGCGCGTCCGGTGACCCCGTGTCAGAAAGTAACGGTTCGTTTTCTTTGAGGGGTGTATAAATACAACCCCTCCACCTCTTTTAGAGGTCTCTTGCTCATTCAAACATCTGAGAAAACCCTTTGGAGTGCAAGGGAGTGCAAGAGCTCTAGTGAGGATAGAGATTTGAGAATCAAAGTTTGTGATTCCTCGCTAGTGATTCGAGAGTAGCAAGTGTGCATCCACCTCCTCATTTGGGCTCGTTGTGGTCAAGTGAGAGTTCTAGCTTGTTACTCTTGGTGATCGCCATCACCTAGACGGCTTGGTGGTGATTGGGAGTTTGGTGATCATCCGGCGGAGCTTGTGGATGACCCAACTCAAGTTGTGAGCGGTTTTGGGTGATTCGCCGCGACGGAGTATCGAAGAATCAACCCGTAGAGAGCACTTGATCCTTGCGCGGATCAAGGGGGAGCGACACCCTTGCGCGGGTGCTCCAACGAGGACTAGTGGGGAGTGGCGACTCTCCGATACCTCGGAAAAACATCGCCGTGTTCCTTGCCCCTTTACATTCAAGCAATTACTTTCTCGTATTTACTTTCATTGCTTGTTTTACTTTCCTAGAATTGCCATGCTAGACTAGGATTGGAAACTAGGGTGCAAAACTTTTTAACGGTAGACTCTCTAGGAACACAAGTAGGCACTAGGGGTGAATTCCGGCTTGTAGGATTTAATTCTTGCAATTAATTTTTAGAAAAGCCCAATTCACCCCCCCTCTTGGGCATCTTGATCCTTTCACACGCGCCTCACCATGGTACTCATGGACGGCAGAAGCAGCCTCAACATCATCTACGCTCAGACCCTCGACCTCCTGGGGATCGAGAGGACGCGCCTCCAACCCAGCGTCGGGGGCTTCCATGGGGTTGTGCCAGGGAAACGGGCAGAACCTGTCGGCCGGGTTGATTTGCCTGTCTGCTTTGGCACTCCTTCCAACTTTAGAAAGGAGACCCTCACTTTCGAAGTGGTCGGATTCCGTGGAACGTACCATGCCATCTTTGGGCGCCCATGCTATGCTAGGTTCATGGCGGTCCTGAACTACACCTACCTCAAGCTCAAGATGCCAGGCCCAAACGGTGTCATCACCGTCGGGCCCTCGTACGAGCACGCCTACGAGTGCGACGTCGAGTGCGTCGAGCACGGGGAAGCCGTTTTGGAGTCGGCAACCTTGGCGGCGGACCTCGACGGTCTGGCCAACGAGATCCCTGACCCCAAACGCCACATCGGCAGCTTCGAGCCCGCGGAGGACGTCAAGCTCGTGCCTCTCGACCCTGCCGATCCAAAGGGAAAGGCGTTGAGCATCAGCGCCACCCTCGATCCTAAAAAGGAAGCAGTGCACGTCGACTTTCTCCGCGCTAACATTGACGTCTTTGCGTGGGGTCCCTCAGATATGCCGGGCATACCTAGGGAAGTCGCCGAGCACGCCTTGGGGATCCGAGCCGACTTCAAACCGGTGAAACAGCGCTTGCGCCGCTTCGACGAGGAGAAGCGCAAGGTCATCGGTGAGGAGATACACAAACTGCTGGAGGCCGGGTTCATCAAGGAGGTTCATCATCCCGAGTGGTTAGCTAATCCTATATTAGTTAAGAAGAAAAGTGGGAAATAGAGGATGTGTGTAGACTACACTAGTTTAAATAAAGCATGTCCAAAAGTTCCTTTTCCTTTACCACGTATTGATCAAATCGTTGACTCCACTGCGGGATGTGAAACTCTTTCATTCTTAGATGCATATTCTGACTACCACCAGATCAAAATGAAAGAGTCCGACCAGCTCGCGACTTCGTTCATTACCCCATTCAGCATGTATTGCTACGTTACTATGCCTTTCGGTCTCCGGAACGCAGGGGCTACGTACCAGCGATGCATGCAACACTTTTTTGGGGAGCACATCGGACCGACCGTCGAGGCTTACGTCGATGACATCATTTTCAAAATCAAACAAGCCGATGATTTGGTAAACGACCTCGACGTTGCGTTCAAATGCCCCCGGGCAAAGAACATCAAGCTCAACCCTGAGAAATGCGTTTTCGGCGTTCCTCGAGGTATGCTTTTAGGGCTCATCGTGTCTAAGCGTGGCATCGATGCCAACCCAGAAAAGATCACTGCGATAACTAAGATGGGCCCCATCCGAGATCTGAAGGGCGTACAGAGGGTCACGGGCTGCTTGGCAGCGCTCAGTCGTTTTATTTCACGCCTCGGTGAAAAAGCACTCCCCCTGTATCGCCTCCTGAAGAAATCGGAGCACTTTTCATGGACCCTCGAGGCCGAAGAAGCTCTTGCAAAACTCAAAGCCACACTCTCTAATTCACCGATCCTCGTCCCTCCGACCCCAGGAGAACCGCTCCTACTTTATGTCGCCGTGACAACACAAGTAGTTAGCGCAGTCTTGGTTGTTGAGAGGGCTGAGGAAGCACATACCTTGCTCGTCCAAAGGCCGGTCTACTTCGTTAGCGAGGTGCTCTCAGAAACCAAGGTCCGATACCCGCAAATCCAGAAGCTGCTATATGCCATCGTCTTGACACGGCGCAAACTCCGTCACTACTTCGAGGGCCACCCGGTGACTGTGGTTTCTTCTTTCCCCCCGGGAGAGATAGCCCAGAACCGGGAAGCCTCAGGTAGAATCACCAAGTGGGCGGTAGAGCTCATGGGCGAGACCCTCTTATATGCACCGCGTAAGGCCATCAAATCCCAGACGCTAGCAGATTTCCTGGCTGAATGGACCGACACTCAACTCCCCCCGGTACAGCTCTAGGCTGAGCTGTGGACCATGTACTTCGACGGGTCGTTGATGAAAATGGGAGCAGGCGCGGGTTTGCTCTTTATCTCGCCCCTCGGAGTTCACATGCGCTACGTCGTCCGGCTTCATTTTCCTGCGTCGAATAACGTCACCGAATACGAGGCGCTCGTCACGGGCCTGAGAATTGCCATCGAACTCGGGGTCTGACACCTTGACGTTCGAGGCGACTCCCAGCTCGTGATCAACCAGGTCATGAAGAACTCAAGCTGTCGTGATCCCAAGATGGAAGCCTACTGCGAAGAAGTGCGGCGCCTTGAGAACAAGTTTCACGGCCTCGAGCTCAACCACATCGCACACAGGTATAATGAGGCCGCCGATGAACTGGTTAAAATCGCGTCTAATCGAACTACGGTTCCACCAGATGTTTTTGCAAAAGATCTCCAGCAACCATCCGTCGACCTCGGGCCGAACGGAGGGGTCGACGGGCCGTCACTCGACCCTCCACCTGAGGCAGAAGCCCTCTGGACCGGGGCTGAGGCCATGCAGGTGGGAGGCTCGACCCCACCATCCGACCCCGAGCCTGACTGGCGTGTTCCGTACCTTGACCATCTCATCCGAGGGGACCTCCCCTCAAGTAAAATCGAGGCTCGACGGATCGCTCGCCGAGCCAAATCTTTTGTGATCTTTGGCGACAGTAAGGAGTTGTACCACCGCAGCCCTACTGGCGTCCTCCAACGCTGCATCATGAATGAGGAAGGCAAAGACCTGCTCAACGATCTACACTCAGGGGCTTGTGGTCATCACGCAGCGCCCCAAACCCTTGTCAGAAATGCTTTTCGACAAGGTTTCTATTGGCCGACCGCGGTCTCCGACGCTGTCAAGCTAGTACGCTCCTGCAAAGGTTGCCAGTACTATGCGAGACAGACCCATCTCCTAGCTCATGCCCTGCAAACCATTCCCATCACATGGCCGTTTGCCGTTTGGGGGCTCGACCTTGTCGGACCCTTGAAAAGGACAACTGGCGGCCTCATCCACTTGCTCGTTGCCATTGACAAATTTTCCAAGTGGATCGAGGCCCGCCCTATCACCAGCATCAGGTCCGAGCAAGCTGTGCTCTTCTTCACCGACATCATCCACCGCTTTGGGATCCCCAACTGTATCATCACGGACAATGGCACCCAATTTACTGGTAAAAGGTTTCTGGATTTGGTTGTGTTGTCATGTGGAATCCTTAATGTTCGCTTAAAAGATTGAGCCTTTGATTAGTTATCTACTCGTTCAATGCAATGTAGACTTTGAAGGAGTTCATTGATTGTTCCAGTGCTGATGTACGCTCCCTATCAGCATTCTATTCTGAAGTAGTAAGTCATTTGTCATCATCCATGCTTCCATTATGAACACTTTGTGCTTTAGATTTGCCCCTTTTAACTTATTCACTGCTTACAGGGTAAAAGCGCAGATGCACTTGCTCTTTATTTTGGAGAAGACCCTGCAAAATTTCCTTTTGAGCAAGGTAATATCCATGCCAATAGATCCATGGAAATGGTTTACCTTAGGTGCGAAAGGATATTTTTCATGGATGGAAACGGTTTTCTTCCATTTTTAACTGCATCCATGGAAATGGTTTTTATTCCATTTACTATGGTAGTAAAGCTGTGATCCAGATAACATGCTTTTTATCATTGACACTTCTGGATTCCAGTACGAGGAGCATAGTTTATATGGATTTGTTTAGGCTGGGTTAAAGCGGTGACAGTAGTCTGCACCTCCTTTCAGTTTGTTTTATGCATCAACACACTTCTGTTAAAAAAAAACTACATTGACACTTGAACTGGAAGTCAGCGTTCCAGAAATTGCTTCAGAGACTTTAGTATTCCTAGCATACAATTCAGGCAGGGGCTAAGCATCTGATGCAGGGGTGGCTTGCATTAGACTGTAATCACAGTGCTAGGCTTATCCGGTTGCTCTTGTTGACAGTATAAGCTCCTGATGTACTCTCTCGTCGAGTGTGTGCCAATTCTGCCCATGTTGTAAGCTTTAAAATATATTTGTTCTTAAAAGACATGCAGCTCTCCTGCGTATTCTCTAAAAAAAGCCCTAGCCAGCAGAAGGCGTGACATTTAATCCCAGCTGGATTGTTGTCGATATTGTCCAAGCTGCTCCAATAGACCAGTCTGTGGTGATTTGAGCTTGTTCCCAGTTCCCTCCATACAAAGTCATACATTTCATAGTGACCGGGAACCAGGCTCTTTGCAGCCTTATTAACACTGGTTGGGACCACCATTTACATAAGCCTGTGATCTACTCTTGTCTGACTTCCTTCTGTGCTGCACCAATACTCAAGCCTGGTCTTTATTAGTCTCTTGTAGTTTTTTCTTTCATCGGTGGTTTTGCTTTGCCACATCCTCTATTTTAGACAGTCAATATGGCAAATAGATATCTGTGAAACGAGTTGTATGTCCCAACGAGTTGTCAATGTGATGTGGTTGTTGTTGAGTTGTACAGCACTGGCAGAGTTGTGGTTGCGAAAGGGGTTTTGCCGGTTTTCTCCCCAAAAAAAATCCGTGTCTTAGTTATGACATTGTACCATAGTTATTTGGAGGAAGTGTAGTGCACCCCTTAGTTGTAAGGTTTTTGTTTCCAGTGGGCCAATTCTCTTTGTCTGATAATACCACAGTGAAGCAAAAGGTTTCCGTCCTTTCAATAAAAAAAATGTGAACTACATCAGTTGTTTTTATGTGATTTTCTACTTGCTTTAGCTTCGATCCATTCTTTCTTTTTCCTTTTTCTAAATGCATTAGCAGTGTACTGCTTGGGTTTCCTGCGCTACAAACATATCTGTGATTTTACAATCCTTATTAGTTCTAACTAATCTTTAAAACATTTGCAGTTGCTACAACTCTTCTGACCTTTGTGGGGTTGTTTCGGAAAGCTCATGATGAGAACCTCAAGCAAATTGAGGCTGAGAAGAAGAAAGCCCAGAAAGAAGCTGAAAAAGAGGCAAACCAGGACAAAACTCCTGTAAAATCAAAAAATGGGAATGCAGATAAATCACCAAGATCACCATCAACCTTCAAATGATATACAGCAAAAGTTCACATGGTGATCATTTCTTCCTCAACGAATGCCCGCCTTTGCTGGCCTGGGCACAATTTCGCAAGCATCGATAGTATACAAATCCATAAATTCCTTGTGGACAACTCATGCTTACAAGACAAGGTAACAAATAGTCTCTTTCATATATGTGTAATGTTCTGTTCTAACAGGTGAAATATGTATACTTGTCAGTACCACCCTAACATATAGTCACTTCCCTTTTTCCAGATGCCTTTGGTTCGACATCCATGCCTGTATCTCATGACACTGTACAAAGCTCCACCCCACACAAAGTTAGGTTCTTCTGTACAAAATCCATACTAGATGACAGTCAAAAAAAAATCCATACTAGATTTTTTTCCCCTTCTGTTTATACTAGCAGCAGGAGTAGGTCAGTGCTTGTAAACTAGAAATAGGAGTGTAGGCAGTGATCAGTAGAAGGTCAGAATCAATAGAAAAGGATTAGTGCTACCACAGGCAGGTTCCTAACCAGGTAAAGATGAGTATATAGCCATGTTGCTTATTTGCATTGCGTTGCATTCTCATTTCTTCTGCACCTTCTATAAATCGATGTTATGTTTTCATGACACTATTTTCTGTTGTAGAAAAATAGAAAACAATGCCACTAGGACTGTAATGCTGTAACTCCATACATGAGGATCATCTCAACATCTGATGATCTATTTCTGTTTAGAATCAGAAATGAAAAGGAAAATTTGGCTGATATCTTGTACAGTAATTCTATATATTTGCATGAGCGACAATTAGGCGTGGTTAGAAAACCTCTGCAGCTGCGACACAACAGTTGTATTTAAATTAGGCAAAAACAGGATGATCATACATGTGCAGAAATACATATATTGCTTGTTGAGAATTTTTAACTCAGTGTGTTACAAACAATCCACAGATTGAAATAGTCGAGGTGTAGTTTGTTGACAGGCGCATGTTTGAGATTCGTCCTCAACCTACTAGAGTCTGTTTTATAATCATGACTCCAAATAAACGTAAAGCTTCCTGAATGAAGTGAAACGCCGATTTGTTCAACAGCTCGGGAGTAGATAGGTCACTAGGTCAGGTGACTCTGGCTGGCAAGTATGGCTTGGTGAGTGGTGACCTCTCAGGAGTCAGGTCTTGTTAGTTTCAGGCTTCCAAGTTCTATGGGCATGTGAGTAAGCAAGACAAGCATAATAATTTGAGGAAAGCATCACAAAGCCTAATTTATTTATTAACAAGGCCAGATTCACAACAAACTGCAAGTTGGCTCACAATACATAATAACTGATAACTAAAAATAAGGAAAACCGAGACTTGGCATTGGCGGCTGCTGGTTGAATGTGACTCAGGGAATTTCGTGGCGTGCTCCTTGAGGGTCCCCGGCGATATGGTGCTGGTCTCTGCATTTGCTGTAGTGCTTACTGAGGGTTTTTGTACCATGGTTGGAGAGGCTCCCCTTTTTGGAGTCCCATTTACCAGTCAGGTACGCCATGCTGCAGCCATGGCAGATTGCCAAGGTGAGCATCACCTCCCCATTAGGTCCGAATACTTTTATGTACGTGAAGTTTTCCCAAACGTCGGCTCGCTTTCCATTACGTCCACTCGCTTTCCGTTTGCGATCACATTTGCTGTGCCTTCCATTGAACTCATCCAAATCTAGGGGGGAAAGACAATAACAAAATGAACATGTTAATGCTCTTGTAGGAGAACAAGTTCACCGAAGACTAAGAGTGAAGAGACAACCGGTTCATTCCCATCGTAAATCAATTTACTAGAAATTTATGTGGTACAACTGTAGGTTCCTTAATTCAACAGTTCACAACCAATCGAACCATTCAACATACTTACCCTTGAATGCCTTGGGGTTGTTCATCAAGTCTTCAAGTTCCTCCACGTGAGAATTGAGAAGTGTTTGATCAAAATCTGTTCAATTGCAGAGTTAGTATATAGTAACTTAAACTTGTACATAGAACAGGGCGAATAGGAATAAATAAATAAATAATAAAGAAAGTGAGATACGTTACCAGAGGAATCAGGCACGCGCTTGGGCCTTGGGTCATAGGCGCAGCTGGCGCTTTGGAATACATGGCACAGTACCACACCATCAGCCTACAGTAAAGAAAAGGATTAACGCGATCAGCATGTAGTATATGCCATGTCAACACTACTACTGCCACTCATGAACCGTACTAGTATGATACTGGGTGGCCAGGTAGCAGCAGGCAGGACTCAGGAGGGGTGAAGCAAGCAGCATGTTTGCTGCACATATAGCTTTGCAATGAAATAATACTGATCAAGTTTACCTCGATGCTTGAATTTTTATTAATCAGGCTGTAGACAACCATGTTCCAGTTGGTCTTCTGATAGCCATTGTGGGCATTGTGGTGTACGAAAGTCATTTTCAAGCCTTCATAGCCAGAAGCATGGTGCCCAATAGCATAACCACAAGACGAACCATGTTCTCTCCATATAGCAATTTCTTTATAATAATCATTGACCCGGCGCTCTAAATAAGACATGCCCTTGGAGAGAAAGAACCCCTCTGCAAACGGAAGCAATTTTGTATAAGAGTCTTGCTGGATGAAATATTTGACACAGGATGCAATCCAATCCACTGGTAGTAAGTACTCCCTCTAGGTTGGTAAAAGAAGTCATTTTAGACAACGACACAGTCTCCAAAGCATAATTTTGACTTTATTTTTCTATAAAAGGGCAGACCCAGTGCCAGAGGCTCCCACACGAGTGGGGTCTGGAGAAATTCTACAGAAAGACGGCTTCGAACCCAGGACCTGGTGACTCGGCGAGCTAGCACTCACCAACTGCACCTGGCCTGCCCTTCTGACTTTATTTTTCTATAAAAATATTTATTTAAAAGTGATATATGTATACTTTTATGAAAGTATATTTTAAGGCAAATCTATTCATATAGTTTTCATATTTCCAAACTCAATAACTTAAAAGTTATTCATGATTTATATTTCCAATGTTTGACTCAAATCTGGTCCAAAACGACATCTTTTACCAACGTGGAGGGAGTAGTAACCCAGCGGGAGTAGATGGGGAACATACTAGGCAAGTTGTGCGGGTTCATGTCTAAGGTCCCACCGAGCACCTCCAACCCGTCGACACAGTTTTGTCTGATTTCGCGGAGCGCCTCCGCGGCCTTTTCATCCAAGTCGTCGGGCTTGGAGGAGAAGGATATGCCAGTTCCTGCAGGTACACAAGCCGACCATAACGAACAAATTAAAGATACTCTTCTGCAATCATCAATTTTATTTATTGTTGTGGGAGTCTTGGTCGGATGATGTGATTCTTGGTGCAGCCAATCAACTGGTACTTTTGTGTACTATAATTAACAGAAACAGGCGGGGTAATTCGTACCATGGATGTGGTGCATCTCCTCGGCCGCGTCCGGTCTCGAATCCATTTCTGAATGCATGTACACAAGTATACATAGTATATATTAGCAATTAAAATGAAGGAAAGCGTAGAGACGGTAGTTGCTACAAACCATATCCGAAAGGGATCAAAGCAAGGAGAAAGAGAGAGAGGAAGGGGCGGAGCTCCCACGAGCCATGACTCGGAGGGAGTACGTACCAGCAGGATGCTTCTGGAGATCCTTTCCTCGGTGGTGAAGCGCCGGATTGGAATGTGGTGGGATCCCAATTCCCAGCGGTGGAAAGAGGAAAACAGAGAGGAGAGGGGAAGGGGAAGGAGACGACACTGCTCGGCTAGGCTATATACAAATGACGGATTCCCAACGAGTAACCCAGCCTCAACCCAACCCCACCCCTAGTCACCTCTGGTCAAACAAAGCTAGTAAACAAAAAGAGGAAAACCAATAATAGCCTGCCACTGGTACAGACGTATGTACGAACCTTCTTATATGTTATGAAATACAAATGCCAATTAATACACCATGTCACGCACTGACGCCGATATGCTTGTTTGCAAGAGCTTTGATATTTTTCTAATGACAAGGTATTCATCTTCATTTTTCAATCCTCCATCCAAGAGCGCCGGATTTTCTTTCAACTACTATAGTAGCCTACTATAATAAGCCCTAAGGCTGCCTGCACCGCGTATGATAAATTCATCCGGTACCGCACCACGTCGGCATATAGCGTAGACAAACAGCTGCAGCGGGACCTCTAAAGTCATCTGGTATGCATCTCTCTCCGCTAAATATAGGAGATACAGTGACATATAGAGGACAACTGCTACCGCACAGGCGCAGCCCCCCCCCCCCGCGACGCCGCAGACCGCATGCGCGCATGCTCGGAAGACAGAGACTGCATGCAGCATGGCCCCACCGTTTTAAACAATTAAAAATCATTATAACTCACAAACCAAAAAAACCAAATTAAATTTCGATTGCACCATTAAATTTGTTTCAATAAATTCTTCAAAACTAGATCACACATGGATATATTTAGATAAAGTGATAAGTGGGCCCCATAGTGGATAGAGGATGATATAGAGGATGAATGGGTATAGGAGAATTAAGTATAGAGAAGAGAATCTTGATGACCAGGATATATAGAGGATGAAAATAGAGGATCGTGAGTGCGGATAGCCTAAACGAGAGCGCCAGGAGACGAGACACCCCCGACCCAAACCCACCCCAACCCCAGCATAGTACGCAGACAAATGAGACAACCCACCCCATCCCCAACCCAGTGAAGAAAAAAAAGATAAAAAGAGGTTGGTTCCTACCAATCGTGAGGGTCTCAGGGACCAGGCTGCTGCAAACCGCCCTAAGGTCTTGGGTTCTTCAAACAAATTGGGTCCAGAACTAGACTTGATGTAAAAAAAAATGAGATCAGTTTCTTTGTAAAAATTAGACATGCTGTCCCAAACTTTGTTTTTTTTAGCCTCCTGCGGCTTCCAAAATCATACCGCTCGGAGGTTTCTAAATCATGAGGTTCCTGCGCAAATGCACGTGACAGCCATGGTATGACATGAGACCAAAGTTGCTGGCGTCCCAAGCAACCATAAGCCCATTGCAAAGGATGAAAATGGAGTTACCCAGCTTATTAGGAATAGGCAACATAGCTTTAAATGAAGAGATACCCTCAAGTCCAGTTTCCTCAAGACAGATGAAACAAGGAACTTTGGGGGAAACACACATAACATTGCCACATTATTTACCATCTCAAGTAGGAGCACACTGCATACACATCACAAGAGACGATAGAGAGATCTCAGAATTGGGGACTACTAATGAGGAACATGAAAACGACATGTCAGTAAAGAGAAGAAAAAAAAAGAGTGATCAACACGATGACATATCAGAGCATCTTGAATGCAATAGCAACATAAGAGGTTCCAGCAAAACCCCCAAGTTTACCACCAACGCAACAGGCAGGCACCCTGCACCTGGGCCATACATCAAAATCCAGATCGCCATTGTTATGTACACAGTAACAACTACAGTATTTTCACAAAGGCAGTGTTGGCGATGCACAAGTGGTTGCAGCTGCACAGAAACGGTTAGGCATGGTTTCCTTGATCATCTATGTCATCCACCTTTGGAACTTCTGCAGGTTCACCCTGATCCAAGAAGAGAGTTCAGAATCAGGAACCATATAAGCTTTGCCTAGTAGTTTCAGATCGGTTACCTACCAAGATGGTATATTTGTCAGAGTAGGTGGATGGTCCAAGCACTGGTTCACAAGAACTTATATGATCAAACTTGCGCTTATTCCGATTGGCTGTCCCATCAGCCATGTATCCAAAGTTTGGGACCTGTGGTGCAGGAAGAGGAAGACGAACATTGTTAGAGAGAACAAGATTAAAAGCAGAGAAGAAAGAAGATTTTCAGTTGGCAACCTCATCCTCACTATTCTCCATTTGGGTGCCACTACCTTCAAACAGCAAATCCCATTCCACTTGTTCATTACAAATCTCAGTTCTTGGAAACAGGGAGGGCTCGTGCTCGGCATACAAGGGAGAACTGTCTACATTAAAGACCAAAGCCTCCACTACAGCCTTGCATTTCTCATCCTGGGCACCATGTACTGAGAGCAAGGAAGGTGGACTCTCCCAGGTGAGCAGGCCATGCGGCTCATCAGAGAATGTGCTGTCCTCATTCCTACTGAATGGTATGTCAGTTCCCATTTCATGGCCTGTGGTCATAGCATGCTCCCTATCTGCATTATTCTCTAAAGTACCTAGCTGGACTCCCCCATTTGATGAAGCTAAAGGATCTCTAGGATTACCTGCTCCAGAAGCTGATGTGTGATGAATAGCTAAACCTGGGGAGACTGCAAACTCAAAGTTACCAAAATTTTCAGCGATGAAGTGAGGCACAAAGACATCATTGTTGTCTGGGAGTGGCGGATTCAGACAGATTGACTGAACTGGTAGCCTGTGTTGCTGTTGCATATCCACAGCAATATTCTGTTGACAGAATAACAGAATTTGGTGTAGATTTGGCTGCTGGCCCATGGACTCTTGTTGCTGCTGTTGCAAACGAAAGCTTGGCTCCTGAGTTAGAAGAGTTTGTTGCAGAGAAGGCTGCTGATTCATAGAGAGTTGTGGATGTCGCTGCTGCCCCTCAAGATATTGTGGAGATTGTTGGCATAATGATTGCATAGGTTGTTGTCCTATGTTTAACGGATTTTGTTGAGTGCCACTCTGAATAGCTGACTGCGTGTCCATCAGCTGCATATGTGGAATGGTAGATTGCCCAGACATATTCTGCAGTGTGAAACCCTGGCCACAACCTATCAGGCTCTGACCAAGACTAGGGAGATAAGAATCTTGTACATATGTTGAAGTCTTTGGCTGTCGGGTCTGTTGCTGAGACATCAAAGGGACTCCTGATGACTGTGCTGGATCATCATTGCCTTGTGGAGGGAGGTCCAGGTGCTGTTTCAGATAATATACCATATGTTTGTTAAATATGTTGTGGGAACTGACAAAGAGCACTAACTTTTAAATTGTAAAAAGTGCATGGAGAACTCAAGTCAGCATGTTACTGATATAATTGAGACAGGATTGAGCTTACTTTTGTGAAGAGAGAGAAAAACATATACCGAATCAGTTAATGGCGCATGCTTGCTTTAGTAATTAGTACAGGTCAAAAGTACTGTGATCAGGATCTAACCTAAATCTAAGTTACATGGAATTTATTACCATGGTATAATCATTTGCAATGCATCATTTCACACATCAAGGTAAATACATCTACTGTAAGTTATGAGAATCCATGTATTAAATGATTAAATCAGCAAGCAAATCATTTCTCCTTTACACAGTTAGCAATAAGCATAAAAGGTGAAGATGAAAATGCAAAACAACATAGATGCAACCATCAGCTGGTTTTCCCTGTCTACTCTCTACAATCGAGGAATGAATCATCACTATAAAATGCATAGGCGCACAACTAACGTTTTGATGTATAGCTGCATGTGAACAAATTATAGTGCCTCCTATAATCTTACTGGTACATGAATATTTCAGCAAGAAACGCATGATATCACATAAAAGCAAAAGTTAGATCCATGTATGATATTGGTACCTTGACGGTGGGAATTTTGATTCATTTTCTCCACAAACAGCAATACCATAGCAATCTTCCGCTTATAAAATTCCTGGAAAATACAGATGAAAATGACATAAGTTGTGTGACACAAACGGTGGGACTTAAACCTTGTCTGATGTTTTTTGATCCAAGGTAAATGACTGTATAGTATTGTATGTTCTAGCTTGCTTGGCAATAGCATAGGCCTTGTTGTTATATAATACTGTACGGAGTATATCCCATAGTAGGCTTGTTTAAGCCATTCCTTTTCTGACAGAAGGTTGCCTCAGGTAATATATGACTTACACAAACATGAATGGCAGAAAATGAACTGAGCACATAACCTCGACATAACCACTGACACAACTTAGGTATCCATGCATAGTTGCAACACAATAACAAACAAAGAAACATTAGCTAAGATTTATGAAGATGCTCCTTTGTACAGAAATGCAACAAGCATTTCAAAATTAAGCTAAAAAATTTTCCACATTGTTTGCAAAATCACAGACCACTTGTTTCCTCAATTGACTGGCACTCACTTTTTTGAACCTCATAACTAGAATTTGTGGCTCAGCCTGTGGAAGGTAGCAAAATTAAGCTAAATATACCTTGTTGGTGGCTTCGTTGTAGAATCTAAGCTCATATCCCTCAGCAATCTTTCGAAGTCTACTGCGCCCCTCTTCACCTGACAATGGCAGATGCCACCTCAGAGTCTTAAATCTACACATGTAAATGTAATGCAAAATGAGATATGTTGAGGCACTGTTAGTGTTTACTGTTGAGGATGTTTCGGTAATGCTACAAGTAATTTGTTGACTACCACTCAGGTCAGTTTTGGATGGGAGGAGAATCTCTAACATTAGGAGAAAAAAAAACTAGATATCAGGTCAAAAGAAAGCCGAATGCATCATAGTGCTGAAATTGAAGTGGCATGAAAAGTTTTAGACATCTATAACACTTAGGGAAATATACATCCACATCATCGAGCGAGTAAAGAGGTGCTTACATTTGTTTGACCATCACCTTCCGCGCCTCGGGATCGATCTGGGAATGGGAACGCCAGTCACCACCGGTGGCGGCGGCGGCGGCGGGTGGGCCGGCGTCTTCCATATGCCGCGCGTCCTGCGCACCCCACCTCCTCTTCGCTTTGATTTGATCTGATTTTCGGGCTGTGATTTGATCGACGACGAGCAGCTGCAGCTGAAGCTCGGGAGGGGGAGGACGACGAATCGATTGGGATGGATGGATTTTGGTGGTTCCTTCTTCTTCGTCGGAGCCTAAAACAGAAGCGAAGGTTAGGGTGTGTTTAGTCGGTGAAAATTCGTTTTTATTTGATAAATATTATTCAACCATGAAGTAATTAGGCTTAAAAGATTCGTCTCGTAAAAACCAAACAAACTTAACAATTAATTATTTTTTATCTATATTTAATACTTTATGCATGTGTCTAAATATTTGATGTGATAGGTGGAAGAAGAAATATTTTGGGTTTGTATAGGAGGTGAACAGGCCTTAGCTAAAGTCAGAATCGGTGGTCAACTATTTCAATTATTTTTTTTTGACCGTTGTGTTTGGGACTTTGGGTTGGTCCTGGGTTGGGTTGGGGAGGGGTCGTATATAATGCACGCTTCACCAGTGTCGCCATTTTTACTGTTAAGTAAATATTATTACTGTGTGTGTTTTAACTGTGCTACTGTACAATTTCTTTTCGTTATTGCTGTATATTTTTGGTCTTTGGTTCGATCGCACTAGTCAGTAGTCTATTCTCTTCTCTTGACCATTTTGTCATTTTGGACGAGATGGGCAGCTCATTTTGGACGATACTGCACGCTTGATTGGCTTTTGGCTTGGCTGGGGTTGCTTTTGCGCATTTGGACGATACTGCGCATTTGGGTTGTACTAGTTTCCCTCTTCTTAACTCCTTCCCACCTCTGTTATATTCCGTAGGGCAGGGCCGATCTAGGAGAAAAATTGAGTGGAGGCACACTAATGATGATCATAGATGAACCTTACAGTACATTTCTTGCCGTGCGAGGGTCTTGCCATTCGTTTCTCTGGGAACACCAATAGTGAAAAATAGTCTAAAATTACTTAATAACAATTTTTGAGTGGCGGTCCGTGCCCTCACTCGGCCCTATCTAGGTCCGCCCTTGCCGTAAAATAATATACACAGCTCCTTTTGCATCTTGATTTTTAAACATATAAAAAGGGGGTCTAATTTAAGGGAAATCTAGTACAAATGAATCATACAAACTACTCCCTCCATTACAAATTATAAAGACGTTTTAACTCTTCTAAATATGTAGGTTTCTGCTGTACACTTAGATATGTCTAGATATATAGTAACAGAAAAGCAAAAATGTATTATAATTTAGAATAGATTGGTAATTTGGTACTATTGTACTGACATCTCCAGGTACGCTGAGCTCGCCACGGCTAATGCGGACCTCTCTCTTGGTATCGTCGCGCTCGTTGGTGGGAACCGGCCAGCCATCTCGTCGGAGGAGGTTCGGGCGCACCTCTGTGCCTGGCTAGATCGCGCCAACCAGGGTCCATCCACGCCGCCCCATCATCGCTGGTTCCACGACGCTGCCGTAGACGAGCACGACCCTGGCGGTGCCGACGGGATCGTGCTCGACATGCCTGACCGCACGTACCGCGTTGAGTCCACGCCAGACCCGATGGAGCTGGAGGCACAGCTTGCTGCTCGGTCGTCAGACGTGCCTCCGGTCTCGCAGGCCCTCAGCCCGCCCAACTGCTCATCTTTCGGCGATGTTCAGGGTAGCGCACCGACAACGTTCGCGCACCCGCAACCGGACGTCGATGTGTGGCCGCAGGAACCGGCCCACGAGTCATTGATCATTGAGCCTGTCCTCACGCCACCGATCGGTGATTCTGTCTTGGATACTTCGCCTTAGCCCGTCGATTGCCCCGAGTTCGTCGACGATGCAGTTGTCCGCACTCCGGTGCCTCCGCTGCAACTGATGTCGGTTGATGACTTTATCTCCACCTTCAGGATGCCACTGTCGCCGCCCGTCCTCTCGTCGCCACCACGCTTGCTGCGAAGAGCAAGTTCAGGGAGCAAAAGCCCGAGGCGCAAGTGAGTAAGGTGATGATGAAGCACCTTGGCGTTGAGGTGGAGATGTAGCTCCCTGACGAGGCTTCATTTGAGGAGTTCCAGACAGCCTTCAAGCTGCCATTGTCGCCGTCAACACGGGAGGCCATGCTGGTTCTATTTCCAGGCAAGAAGCAACGGGCCTCTACGGCCGTTCGCGACGAGTAGGCCTTACCCCTTTTAGGGCATATTATTTGGTCACAAATTTACATCCAAATGTAATATCAAAAAGGAATTTGGTATTTAGGTCAGTCGCAGCCTGTGATGTTGGCTCCTCGCTGCCATCGTCTGGCTTCTCTGTAACAAATTAAAACTCATTTCCTCTTAATGAAAAACGGGTCTAACCCGATTGAGAAAAACTATTGTACTGACATTCTTTTTATAACCTAATAATGCACAAGCTCTTCTACTGATATAGGACAATTTGCCGCATACAAATGCATGTGCATCTTCTTAACCCTATGAATGTCTTTGATAGATTGGATCCATGTTAAGTAAGGAATTTTAACTCTGGTAGCACATGGAACGTATTGAGCACTGCTATGAAAAATAGACAATCTCTTCTCTGTCTCTTTTCTGAATAGAGAAATGTCCTACAAAAGAGATTTTTGGTTGACCAAATAACAAAACCCACTTAATACTTGGGGCCAATTGGATGGGTGGTGTCAATTTTTTATGGTATGTTTTAAATTTATTCTCTTTTTTCAGTGTTATCTTATTATCCTAGTTTCTGAAGAGAAGAAGGCTTTGTTGCATGCTTAAACGAGGGGCATACATACTTTTTGGATTTGTTTCATAATCAAGGAAATTATTTTGGTGATATAATATTTTTATATACAGCGAGACCGCTTGTACCGTGATGTGTTTCATGATCAAGGAAATTATTTTTATAAACTTCGGTAATTTCTAGATTTGTCAATGTCAGCATGTGTGCGTGCATATATAACGATTCAATGGGCATGTGTTGTACCGTGATTAATAATTAAAAAGAATGTGAATGAATCGGTAAAACTTTTTTGTCCTAAGCGCATATAGTTAATTTAGCCAAAATCTTCCAAACTTGATTTTTTATTCTAAAATACACCCTTTATCGGTAGTCAACTATTTTAATTTGACTGCGTTTGCCGTTTGGGTTGGTCTTGGGTTGGATCGTGCTAGGATATTCCCGTGATCAGGTGTGGGCCCTTATTAAGGGCAAACACCAGCTGGATTGGCTTGGGCTTGGGTTGGGTTGCCTTTGGTTTGGGGTGCATTTGGGTTGCGTCAACTCTCCCCATTCTTAATTCTTAGCCATCGCTTTATATTCCGTAGACAGTAGGTCTACCACAAAAACCTTGTATAGTCGTATAAACTTTTTATCATGAACATATCCTTATATATTAACATGATTCTGTCGATTATACTTTTCGAAATTATCTTAAATAGAAACGGCCATCAAACTGATTAACACCAGCCCTGTATTGTCAATCTACCATTTATGGTCCAAGGAACTAAGTTCGTACGTATTCTCTTTGTCCCAAAATAAATTAGCCTCTAAAGTTGTCTTAGTTTGACCGAGTTTTATATTATAAAATAGCACAGTATTTATGACACCAAAATACATGATGAAAAATATTTTCATAATATACTTAATTGCGGTCATAAATTTTGTTATCGTTTTTTATAAAGTTGGACAAACTCAAGATAGTTTAACTTAGAGTGATCTAGGAATTGATTTATTTTGGAACGTAGGGAGTGTATTATTGTACTTGTTCATCTTAATACGTCAATTCTTCTACTGATACCAGGCAATTTACTTCACAAAACAATTCTTTTGTGAAACAAACCAATTAATGTTGATGTGTAACAAGTATGTACACTCACTCTTGCAAACACACTTACAAATGTGCTATTCATATTAATGTCTTTAAGAGAGACTAATCAGGTTAATCTTGAGATTGGCAAAGTTACTATATACACATGCAACTCGCTATCGGCGACCTTTATCGTATACCACTGAAAGATTAATTAGCTAAAAATTCGAGCATAGAGATTCAAAACTGGATTGAGAGGTTAAACCACAACCAACCTAACCCTTGAACGTCGCCACAAAAAAAATAGTTTGCAATCTCTTTTTCCCAAATAGACATGGGTTGTCTGAAAAAGAAATATAGAAATGCCGCTTGCCCAAATAATTATGGATTTGCTTTTGCTCAACACTACGTGCATGAATGATATTTTGCATATATATCCAATATTAGTCACATTTGTGAATGCCTCGTTTAAGAAAAAAACGATGTTCCGCTCAAGAAAAAATAATGTCCTTTCTTTGGGGAAAAATCGAGGATGAAAGAAAACATCCAAGAGACAAATCTGAATCGTTGGATCAACATCCATTGCCTAGGAAATGTGACTGACAGACAAATCAAATAATCAGTCACCAGAAGAGGAGATATAGACTTATTAATAATTAAAATCACTTACTACTTCGGGCAATTGGTTGCGTGGTTTCAAATTTTGAGGATATGTTTACCGTTTATTCTCTTGCTGTCAAACTCATACGTGCTACTAGTGCAATAGAATTCCTTGCAAAAAAAAAGTGCAATAGCATTGTTTTACTTAGTTTATTAGAACCGTGATTCGGTTGTTCTACTGGGTTGGATATGGGTTGGGGTGCATTTGGTCTGGGGCATACGTGCTAGTAGTGCAATAGAATTGTTTTACTTAGAACCGTCATTCAGTTGTTCTACTGGGCTGGAATTGGGTTGGGGTGCATTTGGTTTGGGTTGCCTTTGGTTTCTTTGCACTGGTTGCATTTGGTCTTCCTTTTCTCGTTCTTCCCCACTGCTGTCTATATATTTCCCATAGCTGTAGCTCTACCACGCCAAAACCTTTGGCAAACCTCTCGCCCCTCAGCTCTCGCTCACTCACCACACGGAATCCACCATCCACGCACCAGCAGAGAAATGGCGTCCCAGCTGGGCATACCGATGGAGCTGATCGTCGAGGCCAGGCGCGACCCGGCCAGGCTGCCGGTGGCGCTGATCTGGTCCGGCGTCGTCCTTAGCGCGGCGGCGCTCGCGCTCATCATCTTCAAGGCCCCGGGAGGCATCTTCCTCCGCTTGCACGGCAGTACGCCGGCGTACCTGTACTACGGCATCCTCGGTGCCGTAGTGATCTTTGGTCTAGCAGAGGTGTATTTCGGGTACTGGGTGGTGCCGCGCGACGTGGTCGGCTGGCACGCCGCCGGCAAGACTGTGGTGTGGTTCTCCCTCTTGCCTCTTGTTGTGGTGCTTGCTCTTGGCGGCCTTGCGTTCCTCAAGTAGTGTTTTGTTGTCCTTTTGGGAGGAAAAAAAAACTACAGCAGTTGTTTGTTTGTTTGTTTGGAGCAAACTACAGCAGTTGTTTGTTGTGTTTCGTGGGCTTGATTCAGTGAAGCTTAGGTATATTTGGTTCAAATTTGCAGCCCAGTCACGTCCATGGCCGCAGGTTGGATAGGGCACTGAGCCATCCAGACAAGGCCGTTTTGGGCTTCATTGAGTGCAGGTCTGTAGCCCAGGTCTTGCTGATTTGCCTCACAAATCACAACCACGCCTTGTGTTGATGTTCCTTTTTATCGCGTAATTGTTGTATTTGTCGCCATATATAACGATGCATCACGCATCAGTAGCATGTTCCTTCTTGTTCAGTTTTACCACCTATGCTGTGCATCTCTGAAATATGGTCGAAAGTCCAAACTGAGCAACTGGCGTAACCGAGAACTATGTGTTTCTTCTTTCTTCTAGTATACCAGATAAATGCCCGTGTGTTGCACCGGGACTATAATTTTTTACTGAACTCAGTAATCGGATGGGGAGACGGATACATGAGCTCCAAAGATTTCGTATCGGACACGGACACATGGATCCGGTCTTCGTATCAAAACAACTGTGGGCATTAAGTAGCAGCAACAAATCTTTACAATTTGTCAGTACTGTATAATTTTAAATCATAGGACAAGTAAAATCCAATCTTCAAAAAGTAAAAAAGAATGTAGTTTTTGATTGAGAGATCGAATGTAGAGAAATTAGCCTCACCTTTAAGCCCCTGTGCGACAGCTGCTGTGATGGAGCTCGAGCAAGTATGGAGATTGGGAGGAGAGGCACCAGGGAGTTTGCTGTAATGATCCGGTTGACCTATATGTGTCTTTTGGAATTATATTAAATTGGTGTGCCCAACCCATACGTGATGAGACCGCCGACCGTCCCGAAGCAAACTCTGCAGAAGTTTGCTCCGACACAGACTCTATAGACAGTAGGCGCACTTGCGTCAGCCGTTTCACAATTTTAGACTTATGGCGTGGAGGCATGCGGACTTCGGACTTTTGGTGCGCAGGAACGCTGATCGGGTAATATACGGATTTGGTACCACCGAGTAGATGATTACTTTAGAATCTTTTTAGGTGTAGAGATAGAAATAGAGAATGCTTACTATATTCCAATAGAGAAACAAAATCATATTACTGGCGTCCTCGTAATCTGTGATTTCAATTACACAAAGAGGTTAACTTAGGTAAAAAAACGTAGCGATCTAGTTCTCTTGTATTCCTACCATTGTCAACTCATTTCCCCTCTCCGGAGGACAATATTTCATTTTTTATATAGGGCTTTGCTATGGTACCCTCAAATAATTGAGCCGTTCATTTGATTAGATCGGAGGGCTAGAATCATCTATTGCTTTCTATGAGGTAATAGACTAAATAAGTAAAATTTTAGATATAAAGTTCTTTTTTAGATCTAATTGATGCATGCATGATCTATTAGATGAATCTTTTTATTTTTGCAAATTTGGATATAACATAATTTAATTAGAATAAGCTAAATACTTTTTGATGCACTTATTACTTAGGAGCGCAACATAACGTGCCCATATATATGCCCTACTTACATGCACGTATATGAACCCTACGTTATATGAAACATTACAATAGCTACATTAATTTGACCAGTTTTTAATTTTAACATAAAATAGCATCAAGCTTTATACATGATGAAAAGCTAAAAATTTATTTCTGGTATCATGTTGTTATTGGTGTACAATTTGATAGTTGGCATTTTAGTTTAGCCATGTGAAAAAAAGGACGACAATCGCACAAAAACTGGTCAAAGCACAAAAAAAGGGCATTTTAGTTTAGCCCTTGAAAGCCTAGCATTAGCCTATGGCTTCTATAGAAATCCCGAAAACTCAAGTTTAAAGTTTTGACAAGAAAACAGAATGAAAGTTGGACTTAGGAAGGGTCATCTATATTTTAAGGATTTGCTGCCCAAAGCTCCTCCTGCCCCTCCGTCGTCGGTCACCCTCCTCATGGTGCAGCGATCTCGCCAGTATTGAAAGGAGTGCAGACCTCTGCTGTCTAGTCTAGTCGTAGTAGTTAAGGCTTAGATTAAATGAATTATGCCTCATGGGCTACCCTATGTCATTGTTTTTTGTTGATTACTTGTCTAATCTTGTTTCTTATAGATAATTCTGGTGCAAATGCCTATCTAGGCGTCCAACATGATTTTCTTCATGTTGTTTTTGTTTTTGCAAGGTAGATCCAATTAGTGGGGATGTTCGTGTTTCTCGTTTGCATCTTTGTGTTACAGGTTCTCGGGATTATGATCTCACAATGGTAGGGAAGTTGTCTAGACTTTCAGTACTTATGGTGCTAAATTGATGGTCCTTTGATCACCTATGACAACAAGGCGGCCAATGCTCTTTCATTCTATTAGATGCGTCCTGAGAAGTTTTTGTGGCACTGGTGAAAGGCCTTTGTCTGGTTTTGGTAATTGAGTGACAACTTAGGAGGACTAATTATGTTTATATGAGATACACAGGTGATTAGTCCACAGGTACATGTGTGTGAGCAACATATGCCATGAAGGTGGAAATGGCTTGGAGATGTTAAAAAGCTTGCACATGTGATGATGGAGGAGCTTATTGCACATGAGACATGACATTGAGTCATGCGATCAAGGTGGAGAAGATCAAGACATGACTTGGGTCGACGGACCGGTTGCAAGTGTGAAGGAAAAGTCAGAGGCTTTGAAGCGAGGGACCATGTGTGACGGTGAAGCTTGAGTAAGACTTGGCGCCGATGGACCGACGCAACGGTGAAGAGCAAGTGAGGTCAAGATCGATGAACCAATACGGTCACGTGATGATATGAAGTGGATCATATCATTTGGTGATTGGTTGGTGCATGTGTTGCATCAATATCGGAGGAGATGGAATGGAATGCGCAATGCAAAGGTATAACCTAGGGCATTTCCATTTCATCGGTCATAGCTGTGTAGAGAAGTTGATGACCGGGTTTAGGATAGATGGCCGTACTATTAAGAGGGGCAAACTTGTTTGCATATTGGTCATCTAGTGCTACTCGAGTGATCTAACTTTGCATCGTTGCTAGGATCGAGTGGCGTGGCAAGTTGAGTGGTTAACTCCTTGAAAAATGATTGAGAAAATGCCAACACACTTGCACTTGGTGGTGATCTTTGGTTGTGTTGGCACATTTACAAAGGAAAAGTTGTTATGGTGGTGTTCAAGAGGGTAAAGATGTGTGGTGATACCCTCTCCCTCCTGCCGAGCTTGTGAGGCAGGATTCGGCGAAGTTTCGGAGGCGAAAGGACCATCGGACGCTGCACCGGATGCTGGCTCCAGAGTCACCGGACGGGTCCGGTGGCTAACCCTAGGTGCTGCGCAGTTAGGAGGCTGCACCGGTGCGTCCGACGGTCTTGCATCGAACGCTGGCTGAACAATGTTCAGCGTCCGGTGCCTACTGACGTGGCATGTGATAGAAGAGCTGGAGAGCACCGGACGTGGTGGCGCGTCCAATGGTGATGCGTCGGACGCGTCCGATGGGCATTTCCGAGCTCGGGGATGAAAGTCTCTAGTTTGGTTTTGGCTAATTGATGAAACCTAGGACTAACCTTTGTATCTAAGTGGATGATTTAGATAAAGGTGGTCATTGAATATGAGACATGACATTGACTCATGTGACCAAGATGGTGAAGACCAAGATGAGGCTTGGCTCAATGGACCGGTTGTGAAGGTGAAGGGCAAATCGAGGCTTCGAAGCGAAGGACCATGCGATGGTGAAGCTTGAGCAAGACTTGGCGCTGACGGACCGATGCAATGGTGAAGAGCAAGTGAAGTCAAGGTCGATGGATCGAGACGGTCATGTGATGATATGAAGTGGATCATATCATTTGGAGAAACAAAATGGGCTAAAGGCAAAGGTATAACCATAGGGCTATTTTATTTCACACTCAAGACATCATAGAGGGTGTGAGTGGTTTAGGGTCAATAGCTGAACTATTAAGAGGGGAAGTCTTATCGATTATTCGACGCACGGGTGCCACTAGGTGAATTCATGAAGTGCATTGCATGTAGGGCCTAGTGAGCTAACTGGAAAACCTTTGAAAATGATTGAGAAAAAGCTAACACACAAGCACATGGAGATGTACACTTGATGGTGTTGGCACATTTGCAAAGGTGGCGTTGGTCGCGCTGTGGTTTGTGGGTAGAGAGAGGTTTGGGTTCCTCTCTCCACTACACCAGAATGAAATGCCTATTTTCCACTACGCCGGAAGTCGAAAAAGAAACGGAGGCGAATGGAGGTCACAGAGGTGACCGGACGCTGCACCGGACGCGGTCACGGTTTGACCGGACGCGTCCGGTCAGTACAGCGCAACAGTCAGGCGCGCGGGCTAGGGTTTGCAACCGACGCGTCCGGTCACTCGCGGGACCAGAGCGTCCGGTCGGGCACCCAGAGGAACAGTGCGTGGCGAAGGGCTAAGCGGACGCGCGGCGCGTCCGGTCACACGCGATCGGACGCATCCGGTCACGAAGGGTGCTTACTGGAGTCCGACCGGACGCTGGCTCTGTCGCATCCGGTCGTTGCGTGGAGCGTGTCCGGTTGATGCGTCGCGCGCGTAGGCGCTATGCGATCGGCGCGTCCGGTCGTTTGAGCGGCGCGTCCGGTCGTCGCGTTTGACCGTTGGCACGCAGTGACCATTGGAGGATCTGGCGGCCGCAGTTAAAAATGGAGGGACACGTGGACGCCGCAGGGCGATCGGACGCGGTGAAACGCGTCCGGTCAGTTTTGACCGGCGCGTCCGGTCGCTCGCGAAAAACGCCCAGTGGATTGCTAACGGCTCTATTTGTTTGGGGTGCTTATAAATACGTGTTGGCCGGCCGTTGGGGGTTGCGCTTGGCATTTCTAACACTCTTGTGCATCTTTTGAGCTAAAGCTTCTCCTCCCACTCATCTCTCTTGCTTGATTGCAAATCAAAAGTGAGATTGAGTGATCCCAAAGTGCATTGCATAGCTTGAGGGCATCTAGTGGCACTTGTGGGTGGTTTAGCCGGTGGATTTCTTGTTACTCTTGGAGAGTACCGCTCCTAGCCGGCTTGGAGATTGTTGGAGGCGTTGGCAAGAGAAGGTGATTATTCTTGGCCACCTCCGGTCGATTGTGAGAGGTTCTTGTGCTTTCCTCGGCGGGACACCAAAAGCAACTCTAGTGGAATGCGCGTGTCATTGAGTTACCTCACTTGAGAGTGGTGTCTTGTGGTGCCTTGCGGGGCGTGCCTTGAGGGGCAAGTGACTTGAGGGTCACACCGGGAAACCATCTAAGTGTTGGTCGACACAACCGGTGACGTAGCTTGTCGGTGCACAAGTGAACACCGGGTGAACAAAAATATTGTGTCTCTTGTCTCCCGGTGATTGGTCTTCATATTGTGTTGTTGTCAATATTGATTGATTGTATATCATCTTGGTGATTGGCAACATCTTCACTCCACCGTCGGTATAAGAATCACAATCCTCTCTCTTGCATTTACATTTACATTTACTAGATTATCTTGTGTAGCTGTAGTGGTAGCTTTGCTAGTAGTGTTGTTAGCTTGCTCTCTAGTGTAAAATTAGTGACATAGCACTTGTGTGAACTAGAGATCATAATCTACTAGACTTGTGGATAGGAGGCTTGCATCACAACCTTTGGCTAAGCAAAACTCACTTTACGCCGTTTGTTATTCTAACAAGTTTGCTTAGTGGTATTTGTAGAATTTTTTTATAGGCTATTCACCCCCCTCTAGCCATCTAGGACCTTATAGGGGAGCTTATTGGACTGCATCGGACGCCGTGGTGGTGCGTCCGATGAAGAGCACCGGAGCGTCTGGTGTGAACTTAACTAAACGCGTCTTGACCGTTGCAAGCGAGATCTGACAGACGACGTTCAACCCTGAGGGACACGTGGCTGTCATCCAGGCGTCGGACACTGGGCAACGTCCGGTGCCATGGCATCGGAGCATCTGATGCCCTCGTGTTGTGTCCAGTGAAGGGGTACAACGGCTCTCTTCGTGGAGGGACTTATATATAGCACTTTGGCCAGCCTTAGCTGGTAGCTGAGCACACTAAGGCCTTGGTGGCTTATGTGGTAGTGCTTGGGAGCCTATAACTCACATATGATTGAGAGTGTTCATCCGATTGTGTGAGTTAGTGATTCTAGTGCGGTTGCATTGCGAGATTGTATCGAGTGGCACTAGGTGATCGTGTTGCAAACCGGTGGTGCTTGTTACAGTAACACCCCGGGTGTTATAGTGCTAATTAATCTGCCATGTCATCATAATGCATTGCAAAGCATCCCTGTTAGGTTAACCTTGTTATGCATCAACTAAAACAAGTTTACTTATCTAGGTTGAATGTGTTTCTCAGTGGTGTGCTCCGAAACCGAAAACCCTAATTTCGAATACCACCGCAAATACTTAGTCCATGCCCTGCGTAATTTGAGGTGTGCGACTGTGTTGCACACTAGTGTCAAGTGTAGGGTATGAACTCAAGTACAACATCTAAAATAAAATTCCAAATTTGAGTTTGAATTGGAGTCCCAAAACTTGTCACGAGTTTTCCGATTCAAATTTAAATTCAAATATGAGGAGAAATGTAAAAGAATTTCAAAAGCTAATTGGTCAACCAAGAGTGGCATTTGGTCAACCATGTCATGTTGGTCCAAATGATGCCCTTGGGTGAGGTTTTGATCACTAAGTAATCACAAATCAAAGTAGCAACAAATTCCAATTTAAAATCCCTCCGAAAACCCTAAATTTCAAAACCCTGTTTTACCCCTTTTGAATTAATTCAAAATCTAAGAACAATTTGGGAAAAAGTTCAAAACCAAGTTTGTAGAACTTTTCAAGGGCTACAACTTTGGTGTTTTGAGTTTTCAAAGTTTTAGTGTAAAATGTGGAGCAATTTTGAAAATAAACAAATTTCAGTTTTAATTCATTTTTGTCCCCAAACTAAGATTTCAAAATGGAGGCATAATTTGAAAAAGTTTTGAACAGCAAAGTTGTTGGTCTGGTCAAGATATACAACTTTGATGTTTGGAGATTTTGAAGTTTCAATATAAAATCAAAAGTAATTTCTAAATTACCAAATCTGCAAAATGTGTCCCTTTTTGAATTTAAACTCAAATTTCAAAATCCAGTGAGAATTTGAAAAAGTGTTCAATATCAAACTTGTAGAGCTTGAAAATCTGAAGATTTCATACATTGGAAGATTTTCAAGTTGTTATACAAATTTGAGAGTAATTTGAAAAATCAGTTTGAATTTCAAAAGTTGGGGGCAGCTACAGTGCACCGACGTATCACCGCCGACCACCGCGCGGTATGGGCGCCGGCGAGACGCCGGACGGCTTCGGCCAGCTTCCAGGCGTGCCCTCGATCGCTAGCACGACATCACGCGTCTTCCAGTGCAGTAACCGTGGTCGTTGCCTATATATACGTGAGTTCACCGTGACCGGCTTTGTTTCTCCGTTTTCGCCACCGTCGCCACCGCAGCTCCGCCGCTCGCCGCTGCCGCCACCAAGCCGTCTCCGGCCACGCCAACCGCACCACTAGCTCCGCCTCATCCTTGCGCACCTCGTGAACCAGTTGAGCTATCCCAATTTCGCCTGGATCGCCGAGGAGCCGTCGTCTTCCACCTCGGGTCACCGCCGTTCCCGTCGAGCCTCGCCACCATGGCCAGCCACCTCCAGAGCCTCTCAGCTTCAACCGATCACTCCTTCGTGATCGTGGTACCCCCCTGATGCTCCCTGACCACTCGCTTTAATCGCTACCGCGTTGTACCATTGAGTCGCCGGTCACCGTTCCCGTCGAGCCGCCACCGTCGTCGGTGAGCTGTCGCTAGAGCTCGAGCTAGGGTGTTTAGTAGCAAAACGGGTTCGCTGGGTCATGTAGAAGGTGTTGGTCAGCTCGGTTGGTCGACCGAGGCACCGTTCGCCGGCCGGCCACCGCGGGCAAGCGCGCGGGCACGCGGGAGAACGAGAGTGAGCGGGAGGAAGGAGATGACAGGTGGGGACGCCGTGTCAGCGAGAGAGAGAGGGCGAGCGGGCGCGCGCGAGGCAGGCCGCGCAGCTGGGCCGGGCGCACGTGCGGGCACGGGCGCGTGTACGCGGGCCGTTCGCTGGGCCGGACCGAGGGAAGCAGCCCGAGTTCGGTTTTTCGTTTTTGTTTTTCTTTTTCAAATAAATGAATAGTACTATTATTTGTTTATTTCATTAAAAATTGTGTAGAGTTCCAAAATTCATGAAAATTTTTGTATAAGCTTCTCAATGTATAAGTTATCTATGAAAAATGTTAAATCATGTATTTGAATACTTTGGGCAGTAGAATTAATTGGTTCCATTAAAGATTAAATGCAACTTCCAGTAATTTTAATAATTAATTTATTTATCCAAAAATTATGAAATTTATTATGACACTGTTATAAATCATTGTTAACCCATAGAAAAATTTTGAGATTGTTTTGATAAAGTTTGATCAACTTCTAATTATGCCCTAATTATTTAAATAGTAAATAAATATTAATTTGAGAACTTTAAGTGTTGTGTGCCTTTTGATTGAGTGATGTCCTTAGGTCACTACCCTTTGGTGATCTCTGGCACCTTAATTTCATAATTGAGCTCGTTAGTAACTTGTTAGGTTAAAAGCTGGTATCGCTGGAAATCGCCGCTACTAGTTAGTAGGTTTTCGGTTTGCGACTGTACCGTGAAGGGTAGTTGTACTCAAGTCGTAACTCGTGGCATGTTTATCATCAAGCATCATGTTTATCATCGAGCATCATGTTAAAGCATGTTATGTACTCGTGTAGTTTCCGCTTTCGAAGAAGCCAAAGTCGTCGAGCAGGTCTCCGGAGAAGAGCGATCGTCAGTGGGTTCCGGACCAGACGTTGGAGTCTCCGAGTCTGAGTCAGTCGTCGTGTCTGAGCAAGGCAAGCCCCGGTGCATTTAAACCCTACCTTGAATTTTACAAATGTTTTATTATTTATATTATGGTTTATTGCATTAAGTAATTAGGAGTTGAGTGATAACCTAATTGCTGCATTATCATCCTTGATTATTGCGATATTAACCTTGATACCTGTTTTACTGAAAATGCGTAGTATGCTTCGCTATGCTTAGAAGTTAAGCTTTTAAATGAAATGTTAACATAGCCATGACGGCATACTTGATGAATACTGAAATATGAGAATGAATTTGAAAGATCGGGCGGGTGGTTTGGCCACTGCTAACATGCATTGGGAAATGAGTCTCAATGTAGTGTTTCCGCCTTGTCAGTTAAGGACCGTTCGTTGTATGGCCCGCTTGTGTTTCGAGACTTTGCAACTAGCCTCATGCCTTGGGTAAGCCCAAAATGTTGGTGATTCCATTACGAGAACGTCTAACCTCGCACTGGGAGTGGAGAGATGGCGGGAGTAGCGTGTACCCTCGGGGCTAGAATCGGGCCGGGTTCGAGGAGTACTGTACTCTCGGGTGGCGATGGACACGTTCTGGTTTTGGGAGATCTAAATGAGGGTTGATATATGCAGATTCGGTTCTACATATGTCGTGATGTTAGGGATCCCCAGCTGGGTATAATCGGTTCGAATCGTCGTTGCTCCTCGGTTATGGAGACTCGATCACCTGTCCTGCATCGTAGTTAAGAACTGGAATTGAAAGAAAGAATGAGAAAAGTTTTGATGATAATTACTTTGATCTAGATTAGGATCACCTAGATTTGGTTAATGAACCATCAATGGTAAAAGTAAAATGTTGAAGATAAGGATTTACCTTAGTAAGCTTTTCTACAAAAGAAAATTTGATTTTTGATTACCCGTACCTTGATTCCCTAAAGCTAGCATGCCCTTGGAGTCTTTGTCTTAGTCGGGTAAGTCTTGTTGAGTACTCTCGTACTCAGGGTTTGTTGAACCCCTTGTTGCAGGTGCGGTTCATGAACAAGTCTGCTTCGAGCCTTGTTGCATGACCGTCGTGGTTGAAGAAAGTGACGACGAGTAGACTGTGTGGCCTTTGGGCAAGGCATCTCGTTTGTTTGGTGTAATAAAGTTACTACCGATACTTCCCTACTAATGGTTTGTAATAATGTTACATAAGGTTGGAGATTTGAAAAACTGGTTTGTAACCTAAGTTATTGTAAGACTTCCGCTACTTTACTCTGTTGAATATTTTGAATAAACTGTTGTAATATTGCAATACTCCTGTGATTGGATCCTGTTCGGAGGAAAGCAGGCCTTTTAAGTTATGGTGAACATAAGTACAACTGTCAGAGGTCATTATGGCAATGACGCGTACTTGTGGGCCATCATAATTAGGAGGTTCTGTGACAGCTGGTACCAGAGCATAATCACTCGAGTTATTGTAGTATTACTTTGCAAAACTTCAAAATAATTTGTGTCAAACAAACTTAATATTGATATTTTGGGTCCAAATTGCTTTTGCTTATCTTAATCTATTCTATAGTTTCCTTAGCTCATATTTAAAAGCTTCATAGTGAAGTATCATGTATAGTGCCCTATGTTATAAAGATTGCATGTGTTACTTAAGTCTTTCTGTTAGATCGTAAGAACGATGCATGCATCATGTTTAATTAACCTGCTTAAGTTACCTTCCCTTTTAAAGTGGTTTGGGTTAAGTAAGGTTCAATCCTATTCATGCTAACCTTCAGATCCCCCTATCTGTTCTCATCGTCCTAATTCTATCTTGCTTTAGGATAGCACGTGTGAAGACGACTCCTCGCAAGAAAAGTGGACCGCAAGGAGTGTCGCGTCATCGGTTGGCTGCCAGAGGTGATGGAGCAAGCAGTAGCCGCAATCCGAACCCGAATTCGGAATCAGAGGTTGCAAGGCTTACATCAGAAGTGGAGCGACTGAAGCGCAACATGCGTTTTTGGAAACAGTTCCAGAACGAGTCTCTGGAAAAGGAGACAGAGGCCAGGGCTCGTGTTCGTGAGTTGGAGCTTTATGCGACACACCTGGAGCAGTACAATGCTGTTCTGCATGAGGAGGTCCATAGGCTACATGATCTGATGAATCCCAATCATCAGCCCCAGGCAGTGGAAGATGATGTTGGTGTCGTGGTTGTTCCTGATGGAGAGGACAATGAAGAAGATCCGGAGGAAGATGAACCCATGATGGAAAGTGGGGATGATGCAAGTCATGTCACTGGTGCAAGTGCTCCAGAGGTTGAGGATGGAGTAATCGTGATCAGTGATGATGATGAGGAGTGAAGTGTCGACCTGGATGGCTATGTAATATAGTAGTCTTTCCTGCTTTCTAAGAACCTTAGTGGGTAGTTTCTTGCTTGCGAGCAAGTTTGTAATGAAATAATGTAAGATAAGTTTGTGTGTGTATACAAGTACTGTAGTAACTGCTTTTTAATTCAATAAAGCGATGTAAATAAATATGGTTTGTGTACAACAGATGGACGGTACTGGAACTTCCTAGGAAGGGGACAATGCTTCGAATCCCCCACCGTTTCCACCCACCTTGGCAGAAGCTATTGCCGCACTGGTTAATGCCACTACCCTGTTGGCTCAGAATCAGAATCAGAATCAGAATGGAAATCAGGGTCGTAGAGGCCGTAACAATGGAGGGGAAACCACTTATGTGGATTTCACCGATACCCGTCCACCAGTGTTCTCAAAGGCAGATGAGCCGCTAGAGGCGGATGACTAGCTCCGTACCATGGAGCAGAAGTTTGAACTGTTACAGTGCACGGAGCACCAGAAGCCCGTGTTTGCAGCGCAGCAGCTTAGAGGTGCCGCAGGGGCGTGGTGGGCGAATCTGGTCGCCGCACGACCTGCTGGCCACCGTGTCACTTGGCAGGAGTTTCGTGAAGCCTTCAGAGCACATTATATTCCAGATGGTGTCATGGCCATGAAGCTAGAGGAGTTTCTCTCGCTGAAGCAAGGGAACCAGACAGTTCTGCAGTACGTGGGTAAATTCAATCATTTGTCCCAGTATGCAGCGGAATATGTGAACACTGATGCGAAGAAGAAAAGTTGTTTCATGAGGGGTTTGAGTACCAGAATCCAGGAAGCATTAGTCACCTGTTATAATGCTACATACCATGAGATAGTTGTTGACGGTCCTTAAGTACCAAATATAGTTATTAAATAAATAAAGAAAAGGATCTAAATGCAACCAACACCTAGACTTAGGGTTTTATCTGACAGAATTCCACGAGTTTTGATGTTTGTCTGTTTCTGCAGGGGGTTATCAGAAAATACGGAGGAAAGGCCCACACGTCGATTTTACATAGAGATAATAACGTGTTCACCGATTTTCTATCATCTAGAAGACTCCAGAAGCCACGAGATCGAACGGGAGGCCGAACGGGCCCGGAGGCAGGGCGCCCGCCCTGCCCCCTAGGGTGGCCGCCCTGGCCTGAGAGCCAATCAGGCTCTGTCTCGCGGATTATGCTCCACCGACCTAAGGGATCAAGGAAAACCGTGCGATTAATGTCGGTTTGATCCGACGGCCCACGTTCACTTGAGGGGGCTATATAAGCAGGACCCCTGGCCCCTGGAGGAGATACTCCCTCATTCGCAATTCCTCAAACCCTAATCTCAGGAGGAGAGTCTCTGATCAAGCCCTAGAGCCACCACATCAACTAGATCTCTAGTATAGCATAGCTACATAGGATTAGAACTAGAAGGAGTCAATCTTCGATTGGTTTCCGGATCTGTCAAGAGGATTCTTGGTAATTCCTCTACTGTTCTTCATTGTTCATCTTTGTTCTTCAATATTATGAATACAACTTTGTTCTATTTCAATATATTGATTATGACTATGATCTACTTGTTTATGTTTGCAATTATATTGTTCTTAGTTTATCGTAGTTATACGCTTGGCTTAGTTAGATTGGAATTATATACATGTTTAGGATCGTATAGCGTTTATCCATCGGATCCATGGGTAAATGATAAATATTGTGTAGGCGTGGTGCTTAGACCATATTTATCTGCGATTGCACCTTATATGCCGGATCGTGGGGTGGTCCGCGATGGTGACAGCTTCGTTGGTTCTTATATAGTCCCCCTCCCGTGTGTAAGGCAGGCAGAGCAACATTATTACGGGGGAGTGATTGCTATGTTTCTCATCTTCCTTGATAATATCACTATGCATGGGCGTAGTCCTTTCTCGCAATGATTGCCAAGTGTACTTGCACTAACTATGATATGCTAGACTTTATAGTTAAAAATAACTTAGGAAATATCCTTGTAGTTCGTCCTAATACCATGCTAATGACTTGCTAGAATATCTGTTGAGGTGCTTATCATTATTATATGTGGCTAGCTGATCAGATTAATTATCTTTGTCACCATTCATACTTTATCTATATTTTATGTGACACTTACCCCTGTATGCAAGAGATAGATGAATGCTCTCACTTATACATGCAATGATTGATACTCATTCCTATATTCCATTCCATAATCAACATTGATGTTAGTAATCCCTTCCCAGTAGTAAAAATATAAATAACGATACCTGGAATACTTCCCGGTTAAAATGCTACATCGGTATTAATCTGTGCGCTTGCAAATCTTATTTATTATTTATTTAGAAGAGCAGTTGCATATTTCAATACCGCGTCTCTCATGTCATGCTGGGGATGACAACTTGGCTTAAGTGGCATGAGGGATAGGTTCGGCATTTTTGGCGCCGTTATCAGAATTAGAAAACTAAGTCTACTTTTGGTAATGACGTTAAGAATGCCCAACAAGCATTTTTGGCGCCGTTGCCGGGGAAGGTTGATTTACTAACAAGGAATGAATACGGAATTTGAGTCATCATTCACATCATTAAGTGATTGAGATCATCAATTCTCCCATACAGATTTACCCCTGTATTTTTTCCATTCTTATTGTTTTGCAGGGTGATGTATGAATAGAGGACATCTTCCAGAAAATTTTGTTGACAACCCTGAAGCATTAATCAGAGGGGCAAGAGCCAAGCTCAAGAAGTCAACACTTCGACGCAACACTTCATCCAATTCAGAAGACCGCCGAAGTTTCATCCGGAATTTGTCAATAGAGTTCGCAGCCATGGCGAACAAGACGATCCGTGAGTTCTCAGCTCCCACTACGGACAACATCCGCACTGGACCTGCCACGGCCATCGACAAGAACTTTGAGCTCAAGCCAGGGCTCATCAACATGGTACAAGCCAACCAGTTTTGTGGGAAGCCGCACGAAGATGCAAGTGCTCATCTCCAACACTTCCTGGAGATTTGCAGCACATTCACTATATTAGATGTTCCCAGAGACGCCATACTACTTCGCCTTTTCCCATTCTTACTATTGGGGAGAGCGAAGCAGTGGTTCTACGCGACGAAGGATAAGAACACTACGTGGGCACTCTGCTCTACGAACTTTCTGGCTAAGTTCTTTCCCATGGGCAAGACCAATGCTCTCCGTGGGAAGATTACAAGTTTTCAGCAACAACATGATGAATCCGTTCCAGAAGCATGGGAGTGCTTTCAAGATTACATCCTAGAATGTCCCCATCATGAAATGGAGAGCTGGCTACTTATGCAGACTTTCTATCATGGGCTCATCACTAGTGCTCGTGAGACCATGGATGCTGCAGCTGGAGGCGCATTTCTATCACTCACCATACCACAAGCTACAGCCCTTGTGGAGAAGATGGCGTCCAACCAAGGTTGAAACGAAGAGAGGATGCAAGAAGGGTGGAGGTATGCACCAGCTCAAGGAGGTAGACATGCTGTCTGCAAAGTTAGACCTACTCATGAAAAAGCTCGATGACAAAGCTAGAGACAAAAGAGAAGTCATGAACGTCTACGACTCTCACATGACTTGTGAGGAATGTGGAGATACTGGACACTCAGGCAATCACTGCCCTGAGATGCTTGAGGATGCAAGGTACATCAACAACAACAACAACTACAACCGTCCTCAACAAAATCAAGGTTGAAATCAACAGAGGCCTAACTACTCAGGTAACTACTCAGGTAATTATCAAGGTAATAACTCTTACAACAACAATAATAATTTTCCACCCCTGAGAGAGTTAGTGTCTAATCAAGGAAAGCTAATGGATAACTTGTCTAAGAAATTGGCATCCGATGATAAAATACTAGAAAACATAAATAATAGAATGGATAATTTCTCTACTGCCATCAAAAACCAAATTAGCTTTAATAAAATGATTGAATCTCAGTTAAATCAAATAGCTGCTGCTGTTCCTGCTACTAACCCCGGTATACCATCACAACCGGAAGGATTAGAATCTGCAAATCTTGTAGACATGTTTGATGCAGGTAACTATTGGAGTAATCCCGCTGTCGGAGTACATAATGACCTTCTGCCAGTCAAGAGAGGCGATCCAGGACGCCCCGTCATCCCGATCTCCATCGGCATGGTGGACTTCCCAGAAGCACTCTGTGACTTTGGCTCCAGCGTCAACATTATGCCCAGGGTACTCTATGAAAAATTCTTTACATATCCTTTATCAGAAACAACTATGTGTTTGCAGCTTGCAGATCGGACACTAAGCTTTCCTAAAGGAATATTAAAGAACATGTGTGTCCGAGTTGGTACCTCGTACGCTCCAGCTGACTTCGTGGTGATAGAGACCGGGTCCGATGAGAGGTCACCAGTTATTCTGGGAAGGCCATTCCTGAACACCTCGGGAGCTGTCATCTACGCCAGCGCTGCGAAGATCAACTTCAACATCAAGGGGAGGAAGGAGACGTTTTCCTTCAAGAACAAGATTACACAAATCCCAGAGCAACCCCAACATGAACCAAGGAAGAGGACCAACAGGAGGATCAAGCAGAACAAGAACAACCAAGGATGGACCGAATCAGCTAAGATGGTCACTGCAGTTCAAGGAGGTCAAGATGGTCGACTCAAGTCGCCGTTCCTAAACAAGAAGGACGACCCAGGCATGCCAAGCATTGAGTGCTCAATCAATGGATACTCCTTTCAGAAGGCGCTCTGCGACACTGGATCAGGCGTCAACATAATGGCCACAGTCACCTATCAGCTCTTGTACGGAACCATGCCCTTAAAACCAACTTACACTCAGCTCCAGATGGCAGATCAGACATCCCGAAAGGTCGAAGGTATAGTAACCGATGTCCCTATTAAAATTAACGATCATTTTGTCCATACAGACTTTCAGGTCATTGACATGGGAGACGACGAGTACGATCCACCCATCATCCTAGGAAGACCGTTCCTAGGCACTGTCAAAGCAATCATCTACATTGGAACCGGAGAAGTCCATATGCATTTCCCCTCTGAGAAGGTACACCGCTACTTTAATGACCCTAACTATATTATTGAAGATTCTAAGCAGGTCAGGACAAGAAGAAGGCGACGTAACCGTAACCAAAGGAGGCAAACCATCAAGGACGTATGGGCAGACTATGAAGGAGAGGTCATAAGGCCCGAGGATACACAACAGGAGACCGAAGCACCAAGTCGGGTATGGAAAGTGAAGACAGTTACACAAGAAGAGGAGGCGCTGCCGGAACCACCGTCTACGCCACCCAAATCCCAGGACAACTAAGAAGAAAAGAAGTCCTGTTCGGAGGACTTAAAAACACCGAACGCCATGCCAAGAGGTAAACTTGGTAGTTATCATTTTCCCTTTAATTATTGCTCAGTTAATCATGTTCATTCTGTCTAAAAAATGTTAAAAACAGTAAGCCCTATGTGAGTATGCGAGTAGCATAAAATCCATAAGTACATTCACTGTGGTGAGATAAAAAAAATAATATATTTTTCTGTTCTATAAAAATGAAAATAAAAATAGAGAGTGAAATTTATCAAGGAAGCTCAAACATGATAAAGGCTAGATATTTATGCTAACACTTAATCAAGTTCCACGAAGCTTTGTTGTCTATTTGAGCTCCACAGAATTTAGGAAGACTAGCAGACGGAGGATATCCTAATCGTTGTCAGGGTGCTGCCGACATTCCAATACACCTCTGCACCTCCTAGCTGCATCAGAAGAAATTACGTCAAGATCCAGCTTGGGGGAGAGCACCCCCATTTATCCCGATAAGTATTTTTATCTACATTTATACCTATGCTTTATTAAAATAAAAAGATGCATAATCATGAAAACCCAAATAAATATTTTGTGTTTATATATATTTGCTTAGTTTAATAAATAAATAAAGTAGCTATGCTAAACTGAATCTTGAAAATAAAACTCTAGCATGGATATGATGAATAGTTGCTCTGCCTAATTTTCAAATTTGTTTTCTCTCTAGTTTAGACATAACTGTTATAATTTAAAACTGGCTCTAAACCTGAACTAGTGGGAAGAGAACTTGATCTGAAGTCTAAGTTGTTAACGGATATGATATGGGAAGGTTGAGATGCTGTTTATCTGTTCCTAGAGATGCTAGAATTCTGGAGAATTATATCTTTAAAAAAAATCTTTAAAATGTTGCATGATGAGTTCTTGTATGATGAGAGTTTAAATTCCTACCACAGCCATATATACATGCTTGTTAGATTAAGAGCCGCACTTTTACTACTTACTGCTTATGGGCATTGAGTGTGGTCAAGCTGTGTAGACCCTTAGGAACTTGTCATGTGGTTAAAATCAAGATTCACTTGCACGTTCACTCATACATGCTGCTTCTACTCCGGAAGTACGCATCCACATATATCCACTCATTTCCATCTCCAGATTCACCCAAAATTATTCTACTCCTGACCCGGGAGAGAATAGCCAAAAACATTATCCCATTCCTGTTATTCCCTGTGAAGTTAATGCTCAAGTCATTTCTACTACCACTTGCTATATTTTCAAAAGAGGGAGATTGCTCTAAAAAAATATAAATACGAGGAAATAAAAAGGAGCAAGTGCTCGGAACCTCGAAGAAAGAAAAAGTGAGACGAGAGGTAAAAATGGACAAGTGTCCGATAGTAGAATTAGGGGTACAAGATACCCACCTGAGAGGAAAAAAAGAGAAAATACAGAGCATCTCATTCCCCTCAAAAGTTTTAAAAAGCAAGAAAGGTATGTATTCCCTCAAAAAGAGCATTAGACTTTTGTTATCACCATACACCACTCATTCACCACACATGCACATCTTGATTTGACTTATTGACTTGTTTTTCTGGATCCATGGTTTGACTATGCAATAAATGTTCTATGAGTATGTATACTGTATCTCCCACCTATGAGCTCCAAATATCAAAGCCTTATTAGAGTAGGGTGAGAGAGAAGGCAATGTCACTACGCCTTATACCATAAATACCACATACTTTGAGAGAGAAGGCATATACCATTACTGCCTTGGTAAGGATCCAGAAATACCACAAAAGAGAGACCCGAGAAAGTCATACAAGGAATCTCTGAGTTTTATTTGAAAAATTTGCAAAAACTCCAGAGCTATAGCTGATCAAGAATAAGAGACATGGCGTTTGACTAGACCGTTCTATCTTTTAACCACTCAAGATGCAGGTGACGGTTGCAAGCCCCATGGTGAAAGGAAAAATGAGTAAGTTTTAAGTCTTGACAGTTTACTCTAACTCAGGGATGAGACCTTATTTAAAAGCATATGTACCGTCAACGTTCAAAGGCGTTGCAGCAACTTCTGATCCATAATGAGTCTATCCTTGCTCAGGGACGAGCAAGAGGTAAGCTTGGGGGAGTTTGTTGACGGTCCTTAAGTACCAAATATAGTTATTAAATAAATAAAGAAAAGGATCCAAATGCAACCAACACCTAGACTTAGGGTTTTATCTAACAGAATTCCACGAGTTTTGGTGTTTGTCTGTTTCTGCAGGGGGTTATCAGAAAATACGGAGGAAAGGCCCACACGTCGGGTTTACATAGAGATAATAACGTGTTCACCGATTTTCTATCATCTAGAAGACTCCAGAAGCCACGAGATCGAACGGAAGGCCGAACGGGCCCGGAGGCAGGGCGCCCGCCCTGCCCCCTAGGGCGGCCGCCCTGGCCTGAGAGCCAATCAGGCTCCGTCTCGCGGATTATGCTCCACCGACCTAAGGGATCAAGGAAAACCGTGCGATTAATGTCGGTTTGATCCGACGGCCCACGTTCACTTGAGGGGGCTATATAAGCAGGACCCCTGACCCCTGGAGGAGATACTCCCTCATTCGCAATTCCTCAAACCCTAATCTCAGGAGGAGAGTCTCTGATCAAGCCCTAGAGCCACCACATCAACTAGATCTCTAGTATAGCATAGCTACATAGGATTAGAACTAGAAGGAGTCAATCTTCGATTGGTTTCCGGATCTGTCAAGAGGATTCTTGGTAATTCCTCTACTGTTCTTCATTGTTCATCTTTGTTCTTCAATATTATGAATACAACTTTGTTCTATTTCAATATATTGATTATGACTATGATCTACTTGTTTATGTTTGCAATTATATTGTTCTTAGTTTATCGTAGTTATACGCTTGGCTTAGTTAGATTGGAATTATATACATGTTTAGGATCGTATAGCGTTTATCCATCGGATCCATAGGTAAATGATAAATATTGTGTAGGCGTGGTGCTTAGACCATATTTATCTGCGATTGCACCTTATATGCCGGATCGTGGGGTGGTCCGCGATGGTGACAGCTTCGTTGGTTCTTATATAGTCCCCCTCCCGTGTGTAAGGCAGGCAGAGCAACATTATTACGGGGGAGTGATTGCTATGTTTCTCATCTTCCTTGATAATATCACTATGCATGGGCGTAGTCCTTTCTCGCAATGATTGCCAAGTGTACTTGCACTAACTATGATATGCTAGACTTTATAGTTAAGAATAACTTAGGAAATATCCTTGTAGTTCGTCCTAATACCATGCTAATGACTTGCTAGAATATCTGTTGAGGTGCTTATCATTATTATATGTGGCTAGCTGATCAGATTAATTATCTTTGTCACCATTCATACTTTATCTATATTTTATGTGACACTTACCCCTGTATGCAAGAGATAGATGAATGCTCTCACTTATACATGCAATGATTGATACTCATTCCTAAATTCCATTCCATAATCAACATTGATGTTAGTAATCCCTTCCCAGTGGTAAAAATATAAATAACGATACCTGGAATACTTCCCGGTTAAAATGCTACATCGGTATTAATCTGTGCGCTTGCAGATCTTATTTATTATTTATTTAGAAGAGCAGTTGCATATTTCAATACCGCGTCTCTCATGTCATGCTGGGGATGACAACTTGGCTTAAGTGGCATGAGGGATAGGTTCGGCATTTTTGGCGCCGTTATCAGAATTAGAAAACTAAGTCTACTTTTGGTAATGACGTTAAGAATGCCCAACAATAGTCAATGTGGCTATTGCGTCAGAAGAAAAGTCCCGACTGCATAAAGAGTCGAAGAAAAAGAAGCCAGTGTTTTCTAGCCCGTCTGGCGGCATTAAGAAGCGCCAGAAGTTTATTTACCACCCTCAGAACCATTTCCGCCCAACTTATCGTCCACCGCAATACCAAGCTCAGCCGCAGACGTTTTTCCGTCCTGCCGCAACCCCGCAATTTATACACAGCCGAATGCCCCTGGTATTCGAAACCAGACTCCAGTAACCCATAACTTTCCCTGCTACAATTGTGGAAAGCCAGGCCACTTTTCCAAGGACTGCCCGTATCCAAGGCAGTACAATCCCAACTATCCCAGAGCTCCCGTACCACAACAGCAACAACCTCAGAGCAAGAACAATAATCTGAATGTTCAGAAGGGTAAGGGTGAGAAGAAGAAGACCGGACGTGTGTTCTACACTCAAGCAAGTGCAATCCCAGAGGGAGAACCTGTTATGATGGGTATATTCCCTGTTGCTAATCATCCAGCAGTACTGTTATTTGATTCAGGTGCATCGCATACATTCATAAATCGCACATTTGTTGTTAAGTATGACATTCCAATTATGGGAACACAAGAAGATTTCTTTATCCAGTCGCCCGGGGGACGACTGTGTACTAAGGAGATGGTACGTGATGTACCTATAGAGTTAGGTGGGCATATATTCCCTACCTCAATGATAATATTACAGAAACAGGATATAGATGTAATCCTGGGTATGAATTAGATGTACCAAAGAGGAGCCCTTATAGATGCACTACACAGAACTATAAGGTTGAACCTGCCAGATAATAAATCTCATCTTCTTATCCAACTTCCTATCCCAAAGAGAACAGTTGAAAGGATATGTGCAACTTCAGTACAGGAGGTTTGTGATATACCGGTGGTCTGTGAATTTCCAGATGTGTTTCCAGATGATCTACCAGGTCTGCCACCAGACAGAGATGTAGAGTTTGTGATTGAGTTAAAACTGGGTACTGCCCCAATATCCCGGAGAGCTTACAGAATGCCACCCAATGAATTAGCAGAACTCAAGGATCAGTTGCAAGAGTTACGTGACAAAGGTTTTATCAGACCCAGTTCCTCACCATGGGGATGTCCAGCTCTGTTTGTTAAGAAGAAAGATCAGACTTTAAGGATGTGTGTTGACTATCGACCACTGAATGAAGTAACCATTAAGAATAAATATCCGTTGCCGCGCATTGATCTACTCTTTGATCAGCTTGCGGGGGCAAAGGTATTTTCAAAGATCGATCTTCGATCAGGGTACCATCAAATCAAGATTCGACCTGAAGATATTCCAAAGACTGCATTCACCACCAGATATGGGCTGTATGAATACCTAGTTATGTCTTTTGGTCTCACCAATGCACCGGCACATTTCATGTATCTGATGAACTCAGTTTTCATGCCAGAACTTGACAAGTTTGTGGTTGTTTTTATTGATGATATTCTGGTATACTCCAAAAGTAAAGAAGAGCATATTGAGCACCTCAGAGTAGTCCTGACTCGTCTGAGAGATCACCAACTGTATGCCAAGTTCAGTAAATGTGAGTTTTGGTTAAGAGAAGTGCAATTCTTAGGACATGTGTTGTCAGCCGAAGGAGTAGCAGTAGATCCTGGCAAGGTGAAAGATATTCTGAATTGGAAACCACTAATCTCAGTTCATGAAGTCCGAAGTTTTCTGGGAATGGCGGGTTATTACCGTCGATTCATACCTGACTTTTCAAAGGTAGCCAAGCCAATCACGGAGTTGTTGAAGAATCAAACTAAATTCATATGGTCTCCAAAATATGAGAAAGCTTTTAGAATTCTAAAGAAGTCATTGACAACTGCTCCAGTTTTGGCACAACCAGATATAGAAAAGCCATTTGATGTTTATTGTGATGCCTCGGGTATTGGCCTTGGTTGTGTATTGATGCAAGAAGGCAGAGTCATTGCTTATGCCTCGAGACAGTTGAAGCGCCATGAAGAACATTATCCGACACATGATCTTGAACTAGCAGCTATGGTTCATGCATTGAAAATCTGGCGTCATTACTTGTTAGGTAATACTTGCCACATGTATACAGATCACAAGAGCTTAAAGTATATCTTTACTCAGTCAGAATTGAATATGAGGCAAAGAAGGTGGCTTGAGTTAATAAAGGATTATGATTTAGAAGTACACTATCATCCTGGAAAAGCGAATGTTGTTGCTGATGCACTCAGTAGGAAGAATCATTGCAATTGTATGACTGTGAAGACAATGGATTACAGTTTGTGTTACGAATTAGAAAAGTTGAATATTGGAATAGTTCAACAAGGTCAGTTGACTAATGTCACAGTAGAATCAACAATTAAAGATCAGATTGTATCTGCTCAGAGAAATAATTCTGGAATAGCTCACATCAAAGAAAAAGTTAGAACAGGTCAACAGACAGATTTCAGCATTGATGATGCAGATGTGTTGTGGTTTAAGAACAGGCTAGTGGTTCCAGAGTTACGTCAGCTCATTCTTGATAAAGCACATAGTACAAGGTTTTCTATTCATCCAGGGAGTAATAAGATGTATCAGGATTTGAAACAGAGATTCTGGTGGACCAAAATGAAAATTGAGATTGCGAAGTATGTTGCCAGATGTGATACATGTCGAAGAGTAAAGGCTGTACGTCTGAAGTTAGCAGGGATGTTGCAACCATTGCCCATTCCGTCTTGGAAGTGGGATGATATCGGCATGGATTTTATTACTGGTTTACCCACAACTTCAAGGGGGTTTGATTCAATCTGGGTCATTATAGATCGACTTACTAAATTAGCACATTTTCTTCCAGTAAAAGTGAAGCACTCCACTGTGACACTTGCAAAATTGTACTTTGAGCGGATTCTGAGTCTTCATGGGGTACCAAGAACCATTGTATCTGATAGAGGTCCACAATTCGTCTCCAAATTCTGGATGGAGTTACATAAGTAAATGGGCACCAAAGTTATACATAGCTCAGCCTATCATCCTCAGACTTCGGGACAGACTGAAAGAGTAAATCAAATCCTAGAAGATATGTTGAGATCTTATGCTCTCACTTTTCGAGATCAATGGGATGAATGTTTACCATTAGCAGAATTCTCCTATAATAATAGTTATCAAGAGAGTATAAAAATGGCACCGTTTGAAGCGTTGTATGGCCGCAGGTGCAGAACTCCCTTGAATTGGTCAGAACCGGGAGAAAGGTGGTTTTTCGGTGTTGATCTTGTGAAACAAACAGAAGAAAAAGTTAGATAGATCCAGAATAATTTGAAAGTTGCTCAGTCCAGACAAAAGAGTTATGCTGATAAAAGGCGTAGACCTTTTGTATTTCAAGTAGGGGATTATGTTTATTTGAAAGTATCACCCATGAAGGGAGTTAACCGATTTGGAGTCAAAGGCAAACTCGCACCACGTTATATTGGCCCATTTCAAATTGTTGAAAAATGTGGACAGGTAGCATATAAGTTAAAGTTGCCTGAACAACTGTCAGCCGTGCACAATGTATTTCATGTATCGCAATTGAAGAAGTGTCTTCAAGTGCCTGATCAAGTTGTTGATGTTGATGGAGTTGAACTTGAGCCTGATTTGACATATTCTGAATATCCTATCCGAGTTTTGGATCAAAAAGATCATGTTACCCGAAGTAGAACAACTAAATGGTACAGGATACAATGGAATCAACATTCAGAAGAGGAAGCCACCTGGGAATCGGAATATTATCTGTTGGAGAATTTCCCGGAGTTCTTTGCTTCTATCTAGGTTGCAATTTCTTCTTTAAACTGTAACCTATCCTTTAAAATCTTTGTAATGCAGAAAACCCCTACCTGTTTTGTAGACAAGTCTTGGACATGTTTGCTTGACACGTTTCCTTTTCCATTACTTAACTCAAGGCTTTAAATCTCGGGACGAGATTTCTTTAAGGGGGAAGGGTTGTAACACCCCGGGTGTTATAGTGCTAATTAATCTGCCATGTCATCATAATGCATTGCAAAGCATCCCTGTTAGGTTAACCTTGTTATGCATCAACTAAAACAAGTTTACTTATCTAGGTTGAATGTGTTTCTCAGTGGTGTGCTCTGAAACCGAAAACCCTAATTTCGAATACCACCGCAAATACTTAGTCCATGCCCTGCGTAATTTGAGGTGTGCGACTGTGTTGCACACTAGTGTCAAGTGTAGGGTATGAACTCAAGTACAACATCTAAAATAAAATTCCAAATTTGAGTTTGAATTGGAGTCCCAAAACTTGTCACGAGTTTTCCGATTCAAATTTAAATTCAAATATGAGGAGAAATGTAAAAGAATTTCAAAAGCTAATTGGTCAACCAAGAGTGGCATTTGGTCAACCATGTCATGTTGGTCCAAATGATGCCCTTGGGTGAGGTTTTGATCACTAAGTAATCACAAATCAAAGTAGCAACAAATTCCAATTTAAAATCCCTCCGAAAACCCTAAATTTCAAAACCCTGTTTTACCCCTTTTGAATTAATTCAAAATCTAAGCAAAATTTGGGAAAACGTTCAAAACCAAGTTTGTAGAACTTTTCAAGGGCTACAACTTTGGTGTTTTGAGTTTTCAAAGTTTTAGTGTAAAATGTGGAGCAATTTTGAAAATAAACAAATTTCAGTTTTAATTCATTTTTGTCCCCAAACTAAGATTTCAAAATGGAGGCAGAATTTGAAAAAGTTTTGAACAGAAAAGTTGTTGGTCTGGTCAAGATATACAACTTTGATGTGTGGAGATTTTGAAGTTTCAATATAAAATCAAAAGTAATTTCTAAATTACCAAATCTGCAAAATGTGTCCCTTTTTAAATTTAAACTCAAATTTCAAAATCCAGTGAGAATTTGAAAAAGTGTTCAATACCAAATTTGTAGAGCTTGAAAATATGAAGATTTCATACATTGGAAGATTTTCAAGTTGTTATACAAATTTGAGAGTAATTTGAAAAATCAGTTTGAATTTCAAAAGTTGGGGGGGACAGCTACAGTGCACCGACGTATCACCGCCGACCACCGCGCGGTATGGGCGCCGGCGAGACGCCGGACGGCTTCGGCCAGCTTCCAGGCGTGCCCTCGATCGCCAGCACGACATCGCGCGTCTTCCAGTGCAGTAACCGTGGTCGTTGCCTATATATACGTGAGTTCACCGTGACCGGCTTTGTTTCTCCGTTTTCGCCACCGTCGCCACCGCAGCTCCGCCGCTCGCCGCTGCCGCCACCAAGCCGTCTCCGGCCACGCCAACCGCACCACTAGCTCCGCCTCATCCTTGCGCACCTCGTGAACCAGTTGAGCTATCCCAATTTCGCCTGGATCGCCGGGGAGCCGTCGTCTTCCACCTCGGGTCACCGCCGTTCCCGTCGAGCCTCGCCACCATGGCCAGCCACCTCCAGAGCCTCTCAGCTTCAACCGATCACTCCTTCGTGATCGTGGTACGCCCCTGATGCTCCCTAACCACTCGCTTTAATCGCTACCGCGTTGTACCGTTGAGTCGCCGGTCACCGTTCCCGTCGAGCCGCCACCGTCGTCGGTGAGCTGTCGCTAGAGCTCGAGCTAGGGTGTTTAGTAGCAAAACGGGTTCGCTGGGTCATGTAGAAGGTTTGGTCAGCTCGGTTGGTCGACCGAGGCACCGTTCGCCGGCCGGCCACCGCGGGCAAGCGCGCGGGCACGCGGGAGAACGAGAGTGAGCGGGAGGAAGGAGATGACAGGTGGGGACGCCGTGTCAGCGAGAGAGAGAGGGCGAGCGGGCGCGCGCGAGGCAGGCCGCGCTGCTGGGCCGCGCAGCTGGGCCGGGCGCACGTGCGGGCGCGGGCGCGTGTACGCGGGCCGTTCGCTGGGCCGGACCGAGGGAAGCAGCCCGAGTTCGGTTTTTCGTTTTTGTTTTTCATTTTCAAATAAATGAATAGTGCTATTATTTGTTTATTTCATTAAAAATTGTGTAGAGTTCCAAAATTCATGAAAATTTTTGTATAAGCTTCTCAATGTATAAGTTATCTAGGAAAAATGTTAAATCATGTATTTGAATAATTTGGGCAGTAGAATTAATTGGTTCCATTAAAGATTAAATGCAACTTCCAGTAATTTTAATAATTAATTTATTTATCCAAAAATTATGAAATTTATTATGACACTGTTATAAAATCATTGTTAACCCATAGAAAAAGTTTGAGCTTGTTTTGATAAAGTTTGATCAACTTCTAATTATGCCCTAATTATTTAAATAGTAAATAAATATTAATTTGAGAACTTTAAGTGTTGTGTGCCTTTTGATTGAGTGATGTCCTTAGGTCACTACCCTTTGGTGATCTCTGGCACCTTAATTTCATAATTGAGCTCGTTAGTAACTTGTTAGGTTAAAAGCTGGTATCGCTGGAAATCGCCGCTACTAGTTAGTAGGTTTTCGGTTTGCGACTGTACCGTGAAGGGTAGTTGTACTCAAGTCGTAACTCGTGGCATGTTTATCATCAAGCATCATGTTTATCATCGAGCATCATGTTAAAGCATGTTATGTACTCGTGTAGTTTCCGCTTTCGAAGAAGCCAAAGTCGTCGAGCAGGTCTCCGGAGAAGAGCGATCGTCAGTGGGTTCCGGACCAGACGTTGGAGTCTCCGAGTCTGAGTCAGTCGTCGTGTCTGAGCAAGGCAAGCCCCGGTGCATTTAAACCCTACCTTGAATTTTACAAATGTTTTATTATTTATATTATGGTTTATTGCATTAAGTAATTAGGAGTTGAGTGATAACCTAATTGCTGCATTATCATCCTTGATTATTGCGATATTAACCTTGATACCTGTTTTACTGAAAATGCGTAGTATGCTTCGCTATGCTTAGAAGTTAAGCTTTTAAATGAAATGTTTACATAGCCATGACGGCATACTTGATGAATACTGAAATATGAGAATGAATTTGAAAGATCGGGCGGGTGGTTTGGCCACTGCTAACATGCATTGGGAAAGAAGTCTCAATGTAGTGTTTCCGCCTTGTCAGTTAATGACCGTTCGTTGTATGGCCCGCTTGTGTTTCGAGACTTTGCAACTAGCCTCATGCCTTGGGTAAGCCCAAAATGTTGGTGATTCCATTACGAGAACGTCTAACCTCGCACTGGGAGTGGAGAGATGGCGGGAGTAGCGTGTACCCTCGGGGCTAGAATCGGGCCGGGTTCGAGGAGTACTGTACTCTCGGGTGGCGATGGACACGTTCTGGTTTTGGGAGATCTAAATGAGGGTTGATATATACAGATTCGGTTCTACATATGTCGTGATGTTAGGGATCCCCAGCTGGGTATAATCGGTTCGAATCATCGTTGCTCCTCGGTTATGGAGACTCGATCACCTGTCCTGCATCGTAGTTAAGAACTGGAATTGAAAGAAAGAATGAGAAAAGTTTTGATGATAATTACTTTGATCTAGATTAGGATCACCTAGATTTGGTTAATGAACCATCAATGGTAAAAGTAAAATGTTGAAGATAAGGATTTACCTTAGTAAGCTTTTCTGCAAAAGAAAATTTGATTTTTGATTACCCGTACCCATGGTTTTAAATAGCGAGCTAAGGCTAAAGTGTTTAGCGTTTTATAAACCGTAATTAGCGGACTTTAGCGGCAAAATAGCGATAAAATTGTGCATGAACGCAAATAGCGGCACAATTTTTTTCAAGCTATTTCGGGCTATAGCGGCAAAAATAGCGAGCTATTTAAAACCATGCCCGTACCTTGATTCCCTAAAGCTAGCATGCCCTTGGAGTCTTTGTCTTAGTCGGGTAAGTCTTGTTGAGTACTCTCGTACTCAGGGTTTGTTGAACCCCTTGTTGCAGGTGCGGTTCATGAACAAGTCTGCTTCGAGCCTTGTTGCATGACCGTCGTGGTTGAAGAAAGTGACGACGAGTAGACTGTGTGGCCTTTGGGCAAGGCATCTCGTTTGTTTGGTGTAATAAAGTTACTACCGATACTTCCCTACTAATGGTTTGTAATAATGTTACATAAGGTTGGAGATTTGAAAAACTGGTTTGTAACCTAAGTTATTGTAAGACTTCCGCTACTTTACTCTGTTGAATATTTTGAATAAACTGTTGTAATATTGCAATACTCCTGTGATTGGATCCTGTTCGGAGGAAAGCAGGCCTTTTAAGTTATGGTGAACATAAGTACAACTGTCAGAGATCATTATGGCAATGACGTGTACTTGTGGGCCATCATAATTAGGAGGTTCTGTGACAGTTACTCTTGGAGGTTGCCACCTCCTAGATGGTTTGGTGGCTTGTGGCTCCGTCGAAGCTCGCAAGAAGATTGTGCGAGGCTCCGGAGAAGCTTTGTGAGGGAGATTGTGCTCACCCCGCGGGGATCGCGAAGAACAACTCTAGTAGAGTGTGTCATTGAGCTATCACACTTGCGGTGGGTTCTTGCGGCGCCTTTGGGAGACTCGGTTGTGGATACCGATTAGCCGCCGAACCACGAGGTGTTGGTCGACACAACAGGGACTAGCTTAGTGACAACCACGTGAACCTCGGGAGAAAAATCACCGTGTCAACATTGTTCATCATCTTCTCGGTGGTTTGCCTTCGTGCAATACAAGCTTATATTTACTTTCATATACGTAGTGCTTGTGTAGTTGCTCTTGTAACTAGTTTGCTTGTGTAGCTAGCTAGTTACCTTCTTGCTTGTGTAGCTAGAAGTATCCCTTTTGCGTGGCTAATTTGGTTAGTGTAACCTTGTTAGTCACATTGCTTAGTTTGTGTAGCTAAGTAATTTGCGCTCTCTAATTTGGCATTGGTTGCCTTATTATTGAGCATTGCTAGTGAGCCTAAGAGCTTTGTGCTTTTACTTACTAATTGTGTAGGAGCTCCCCGCTGTGCAAAGTACTGGTATATAGGTTTGTGTGACCTTGCTCTAGAATTGATTAGGTGAGCTCTTGCTAAGCTTGGCACATTAGTTGCTTAATTAGGATCTTTGCAAGGTGTTAGAGAACTTAGATAGAGGGGTGTAGTCTTGGCTAGACCGATAGATTTAATTCCACACTTGTTTCGGTTAGTCAACGCAATTAAGTTTTAGAAAGGACTATTCACCCCCCTCTAATCCGCCATCTCGACCTTTCAACTGGATCATATGGCATCTCCAAGGATTAGAGCCTTAGGGTCGCTAAGTTTTAACATATTGAAATTAGGCAATTATCGAAACCATATATTAGAAATAAAGAATGTCATTAGAGGACTCCAGATTTGCTCTAGTGTATCCTCCTTATTATCAAGAGCCTTGAATATAAATAGCAAATATAATTATACTGTTAAATTAATAGAATCTCTTCCCCTAGAAAATAACTATTTCATTCGACCCAAATTATAAGTCATTCCAACTTTTTTGGAGGATTAAAACATCTCAAGTTTGACAAAAAATTATATTATAAAATAATAATAATTATGATACCAAATAATTATCATTAAATTCTTTATTAATTATATTTTCATAGTATACCTATTTGATGTTATAAATCTTTATTATTTTCTCTATAATTTTGGTCAAACTTGAGATGCTTGGACTCTTCAAGAAAATTAGAATGACTCATAATTTGGAATGACTTATATTCTCTCCAAATTTTCGTGGTGTTGGATCATACAGTGTTTCCAAGGAGCCTGTCATTGTGGATAATTGAAGGATGATGCTCCAATGGTGGTTGTTAGCGTCGCGAAATTTTAACATATATATTGGAATTAGGCAATCGGCCATATATTAGAAGTAAAGAATGACATTAGAGATTTAGAGGGCTTCACACATTTACTATGGTGTATCTTTCTTATTATCCAGAGGCTTGAATATAAATAGGAATATAATTATGCTATTAAATTAATAGAGAATCCCTTCCCGAGAAGGTCGCTGTCGCAGAGTGACGCAGACGTGAGGGGTGAAAAGAAACAGACCTGAGCCGCCATTGCCTTATATATTCTAGCCTCAAATCGCGCAACTCGCAACCACAAAAGTGCTCCATGCGCTGCCATGTGATCTTGCGTTTGGAAGGTGATTAGGTGAAGTGGAGGTTAAGAAAGTACCAACTGCCTATCATACATACTAGCTATATATGTTATTAACTCCAATGGAGTACAAACTGGTTGTGTATGGAGAATCTAGCTACTATACGAGATTCACCTGGAGATCGACTCCACCTTAGGAAGAGATTCCAACTGCATCGCAAGATTCCTTTCACCACTCATTGTTGAATATTAATTTTGGTCGTCTTTTCATGTGCTACCATATGTAACTTTGCATCTTTCCAGCTTCATATTACACATCTTTGCAACTACATGCCTTAAAATATTAGTTATGTGATAGTAATAGCAAGGGACACCAAGGCATGCATTTCCCGCTGCCAAAATAAATAATTTTTTGTTTTGAGTTTGAATTAGTTGTGTTATAGGTCATAGATGGATATGCTACTTAACGATGTAGTACAATGCCATAGCTAACCGTTAGCTCTAGACAAAATTGTGCTCTCCATTATTCGCCGTTTTGGTTTACAACTGACTATAAAAAAATGATCGACTCCATCAAACTATACTCATAGCACAGTCATGTAGTATTTTAAGTTTTAAGTGACATAATTATTTGAAAAGGAGACATAAGTATTAGACGTCCATGGATAAATTTAGAACCTTCGAAGAGTTAGGATCAAAGTTGTAATCACTAGAGTGTTAGAGAAAACCTAAACGTGAGTGCTTCAGTCTGCACTCACGTTATTATAAGCAGATCCAGTCTCGAGATGCGTGCTTGATTGTGATTGTTTGAGGAGGTACGTATACTGCTACCTGGGTGTACATGTATATGATGAGTTCGTTGTGTTATAACCCTAGGACCTCTAAAGGAGTAGATCAGCGGGTGTACCTTGTATCTCAGTCATAAACAACAAGTTCCTAGTATAAGAACTAACGGATCCGAGAGGGAGAGGGTGAGAAAGGGGATTGAGGTGGTGCAAACCGTCCGATGGAAGAGCAGTGGAGTTCGATCCGGAGGCTGCCATGTCGGTGCAGCGTAGATCGTCGCAGTCCGGTGGCGATGGAGGAACTTCCCGTCACTTGGCTGCGCACCCTCTTTAGATCGGGCTAGGGTTTTGTCGGTGGGGCGTCGAGCTCAGGCCAAACTCGTGTATTGAGCCGCCGGCGCCCACCACTGTTTTTATAGCGCAGGGTGACGGGGGCCCTCCAGCCAAGAATAGGCTGAGCGCCCCCGATCAGGGCGCGAATCAAGGAAATAGCCGTTGGGCTATATTTAGGAGATCACCTCTAACATTCTCCCCCTTGATCTCATCACTTACTTTAATCTTTGAACTTTTATTTTGACGCTTTTACTTTACTCGTTCCATCACAAATAAGTGTATAGAGCATATTTCATCGTCACGGTCAACTGCCGATGGATTTGACAGCTACGATACACATATCTGATCTGAAACAGTTACTTTAACTTTGGGCCCTTTATTATAGTCCAGGAGTCATAGGCTTTCCCTTAAACCCATGCCGGCTACATGTTCTCTGAACACGTTGGGTGGTAAGCCTTTTGTAAGCGGATCCGCGAGCATCTTTTCAGTGCTTATATGCTCAAGACTTATAATTTGATCCCGGACTTTATCCTTCACAACATAATACTTTATGTCAATGTGTTTGGCAGCACCACTTGACCTATTGTTGTGAGCGTACTGTACTGCTGGATCATTATCGCAGTATAACTTCAGTGGCTTATGTATGCTGTCGACCACATTCAAACCGGGTATGAACTTCTTTAGCCAGTTCACCTGCCCCGTTGCCTCATAACACGCTACAAACTCGGCATACATTGTGGACGATGTAGTGACGGTTTGTTTCGAGCTTTTCCATGAAATCGCTCCTCCTGCGAGAGTGAATACATATCCTGACGTGGATTTTCTATCATCTCTCGCATAATCAGAATCCGAATACCCCACTATCTGGAGAGAATCTGATTTTCTGTACGTCAACATGAGGCCTTTCGTACCTTGCAAATATCGCAAAACTTTCTTTACCAATTTCCAGTGTTCAATTCCTGGATTACTTTGAAATCTGCCAAGCAACCCGGTAACAAAAGCTAAGTCAGGGCGCGTGCATACTTGAGCATATTGTAGGCTTCCGACAGCAGAAGCATATGGAACCACTTTCATTTGATCGAGCTCGTATTGGTTCCTAGGGCATTGAAAATCCCCATATCTGTCGCCCTTGACCATGGGTGCAGGTGAGGCACTACATTTATGCATACTGAATTTCTTTAAAACTTTTTCTACGTATGCCTTTTGTGATAGTCCTAATACCCCTTTATTTCTATCTCGGTGAATCTCTATGCCCAAAACAAATGAAGCTTCACCAAGATCTTTCATATCAAATTTTGAAGATAAAAACTTCTTTGTCTCCAGTAGTAGACTGACATCACTACTAGCGAGTAAGATATCATCTACATACAGGATTAGGAAGATATACCTTCCATTCTTAAACTTTGTATAAACACAATTATCCTCAATATTTTCTTTAAACCCAAAATTCTTTATTGTTCTGTCAAACTTCAAGTACCACTGTCTCGAAGCTTGCTTTAACCCATAAATCGATTTCTTTAAGCGACATCCCATTCGTTCTTTTCCTTCTACGACAAAACCTTTCGGTTGTGCCATATAAACATTTTCCTCCAGATCCCCATTCAGGAATGCCGTTTTTACATCCATCTGATGTAATTCTAAATCATAGTGTGCCACTAACGCCATTATAATTCTGAAGGAATTCTTACATGAGACGGGAGAAAACGTCTCATTGTAATCAATCCCTTCTCTTTGCGTAAAACCTTTTGCCACAAGTCGCGCTTTAAATCTTTCAATATTCCCTTGGGAGTCACGTTTTGTCTTGTAGACCCATTTGCAGCCTACTGTCTTGGCTCCTTTAGGAATAGGCTCTAAATCCCAAACTTTGTTGGTACTCATTGACTTTATTTCATCTTCCATGGCCTCAAGCCACTTGGATGAATTATCGCTTCTCATGGCTTCTTCAAATGAAGTGGGATCACCCTCCATTTGAAAATCTTCAGTGTTATACACCTCATAATCGTTGGGTATAGCTGATCTTCTAACTCTTTGGGACCTTCTAGGGGCCTCCACATTTGGCACATCTTCTGTTTGGGGCTGTTGTTGCTCCCCCTCATCTGTGGCATCAGTTTGTATAGGTTCCTGAAGAACAGGTTCCTCATCATTGTTTATTGTTACCACAGGAGAACTGACAACAGGTGTTGGCACTACAGTATCTGGCACTGTTGGTGCAACAAGAACAGGTAGTTCAAAAAATGGTTCCTGAATCATCGGATTGGGCACACATACCCGCTTCTCCTCAAGAACAATTTCTCGAGCCACCATGCTCCCCCTCATCATTTCATCCTCTAAGATAACAGCGTGTCTCGTTTCTACAAATTTTGTGTATCTGTCTGAACAGTAGAAACGAAAACCTTTTGACTTTTCAGGATAGCCAATAAAATGGCAGCTAACTGTTTTGGGATCTAACTTTCCAATATTTGGGTTAAACACTTTTGCCTCAGCAGGACTCCCCCACACACGCAAGTGTTTTAGTGAAGGTTCTCTTCCTGTCCACAACTCATATGGTGTTTTGGGCACCGCTTTACTTGGTACTCTATTTAGAATATGAATGGCGGTTTTTAACGCCTCCATCCATAGACTCAATGGCAAATCAGAGTAACTCATCATACTATGCACCATATCCATTAAGGTACGGTTGCGCCTTTCAGCTACTCCATTCTGCTGAGGTTCGCCCGGTGTAGAATACTGGGCTACTATGCCATTCTCCTGTAGAAACCTTGCAAAAGGTCCAGGAACTTGGCCATACGGGGTATGCCGACCGTAGTACTCCCCACCACGATCAGACCGGACCACTTTAATCTTTAAATCATGCTGATTTTCGACTTCAGTCTTAAATATTTTAAATTTATCCAACGCTTCATTTCTTTCTTTAATTGGATAAATGTAACCATAACGGGAGTAATCATCTGTGAATGTGATGAACGAGTCAAAACCATCCACACTTTTCACAGGAAAGGGACCACAGATGTCTGTGTGAATTATCTGTAGAATTCCTGTGCTTCGTTTAGCATCCTTTTTAATTTGCTTTGTGTATTTTCCTTTAATACATTCTTTACACTGTTCAAAGTCTGAGAACTCTAATGGAGGAAGAATATCATTCTTAACTAGTCTCTCTATTCTCCCCCTCGAAATATGGCCTAAACGACAGTGCCATAATTTCGACGACGCATCTTGAGTTCTCTTTCGTTTTCTATTTGCGTTCACAAACGAGAATACGTTATCATTCGCATCACATACGGAATTCACATTTTCACGAAGTGATAACAAATAAAGATCTTGCTTTTGAAAAGCAAGGCCAACACATTCATTATTACATAAAATTTCACATTTGCCATCTCCAAAATGGCAATCGAATCCATCATTGTCCAAACATGACACACTAATCAAGTTTCTTTGTAATGACGGGACAAATAAAACATCTTTCAACAAAAGAATGAATCCATCGGCAAGCTCTAAGGAGACATCGCCAACAGCTTCGACGTCTGCTTGGACTCCATTTGCGACTTTAATTTGCCTTTCGCTTCTTTGCGTAGTTCTCGTCGAACGGAATCCCTGTAAAGAATTTGCAACATGAACAGTTGCGCCTGAGTCAATCCACCAAGTAGATTTCGAATACTGTACATACAGGGATTCATTTATGAACGTAATAATGTTCTCACCTTTCTTTGCCATGATCATCTTTAAGAATTCAGGACAATCTTTCTTGTAATGTCCCGTCTTCTTGCAGTGAAGACACTGATCTTTGCTGACTGTACACTTGTTCTGCTGAGGCTGATGCTGCATGGGAGCTTTGCCCTTTGGCTTTGAGGGAGAGTTGGCATTGGCATTGTAATTCTTTCTTTTGTTGTCTTTAACAAAATTGAGAGTACCACCATTGGCGGCTTTTATCCTCTCTTCTTCCTGTGCACACATCGCCATACAACGTTCTAAATCCCATTTTTCGGGCTGAATGTTGTAGTTGACAACAAAAGTGTCAAACTCTTTTGGTAACGAAGCAAAAATCAGATGGACAAGAAACTCTTCTGTAAGAGCCAGGTCCATTGATTTTAACTTGTTATTCAAATGATTCATCTTTGATATGTGCTCTCTAATGCCATTGCCTCCACCTCCAGTGTATTTTTCTGTCACCAGCTGCTTTATCAGCTGAGTAGCATATGTCTTTGAAGAGCCATAGAACTGACTCTTTATCCTTTCCAAGTACTCTGTGACAGTGTCACACTCTTGGATTGAGCCCATTATGGTAGGCTCAATTGTGTTCTTTATGACAGCAACACACTTTTTGTTAGCATTGACCCACTTTTGCTTTTGTAGGTCATATGCCATCTGTACTGGAGCATGGTCCCTCTCTTTTTTCTGCCATTCAGCATCAGACTCATTAGCCTCCCTCACCGGTGCCACAGGTTCACTGGGGCATGGTGTGGTGACCACCCAGTCTACCTCAGCCAAAACAAAGGCGAGGTCTATTTTCTTTTTCCATTCATTGTAGTTGTCACATTTGAGGGGTGGGATATCTTTGATAAACCCCATCAAAGAGTAACCTCCTGAAAATATAAGTCATATAAAGTGAGAACTTAATTATAACATGAATAATTGCATGCTTTAGTTCCAACGTTGGTCAAAATTAAAACATACAAAAACATTCTTTTTACACTAATTCTAGATCACCGTTGGGCAGAAATAGAATTAATGCATGAGGAAATCATAATAACATCATAATACTGCTATTAATCAACGTTGGTCAGAATAATAACAACATTATGATCATATTTTAAATTTATCCATTTTTCAAAATTAAATTCTCTCGTTGGTTCGAATTTAATAATGAAATAACATCTTTAAGTACGCAGCGGAAACACTTTTAACATAAATATTCCCATAATTATTTTTCCAGAAACATGAAAAATACTGTACTGTTCTCCGAAAATTTATCGTTGGACAAAATTTTTACGGAGATCTAACATCAAAATTCAAATCAAAACATTGAAATATGCATTAACATAGTTTCTGGAAAAACAAAAAGAGGAAATCAATTTCTGTTTCTATTTTGGCCCAGCCGCGGTCGCTGTTCAATTGCGGCCCAGCCCGGTTTTTTTTTCTCTCAGTTCATTTCTTTTTGGGCCGATCACCTGTGCCGGCCCATTCGGCCTCAGACGCGCGCGCAGCGCCCCCCCCCCCCCCCCCCCCCCCGCGCCCAGGCCGCAACCTGGGCCTGGGCCGGGAAAGTGGCCTGGAGAGCGCGCCCGCCTGGGCCGATTTTGGCCCGGTGCACCGGTGGCCGTCGGATTTGCTCGCCCTTGATCGAACGGCCAGACGCAGCGATCGGAGAAACAAAACCCGGTGCCGGCCGACGGTCACCCAAACCCTAGAGCATTTCTCATTCTTCCTTCTCTCTCTAATCCCAGCCGAACAGCAGCAGCCACGGCAGTGGCGCCCATGGCGCCCGGCCGCGCCGGTGAGGGAGAGCGCCGCCGCCGCTTTCATCTCCTTGCCCTTCCTCAACCGGATCGGTTCTTTCCCTTTTCTTTTCTACCTCCCTTTCTCCCTTCACGCCTTAGCCGAGTGAAAAAGCCGCGGCGACGGCGGTCACTACTCATGGCCGGAGACGGAGAAGAAGGGCGGCAGTTGGAGGGCCCTTTGCCGGCGTGAGCATGTGCACCGTCGCACTCCCTTTCGCCGGTGCGCGCGCTCCCCTCACGGTTGAGCGCGGTGCCGTCGAAAAGGGGTGCTGCGGTGCCCCAAAACCGGTTCTGTGCCGCTCGGTGCCGGCCATGAAGACGAGCCAGCGGCGTGAGGGTGCAGTCGGAACCTCAGGTAGGCCCCCATCCCCTCCTTTCATCTTGTACCCGATTAGGGTTAGGGTTAGGGTTTCGAATTCTTTTCCGATTTCAAATCGGTTCTTTTCTTTCTTACTTTCCCACGTCCGATCTACTACGGTTATAGGCTCCGGTACCATTGTTATAACCCTAGGACCTCTAAAGGAGTAGATCAGCTGGTGTACCTTGTATCTCAGTCATAAACAACAAGTTCCTAGTATAAGAACTAACGGATCCGAGAGGGAGAGGGTGAGAAAGGGGATTGAGGTGGTGCAAACCGTCCGATGGAAGAGCAGTGGAGTTCGATCCGGAGGCTGCCATGTCGGTGCAGCGTAGATCGTCGCAGTCCGGTGGCGATGGAGGAACTTCCCGTCACTTGGCTGCGCACCCTCTTTAGATCAGGCTAGGGTTTTGTCGGTGGGGCGTCGAGCTCAGGCCAAACTCGTGTATTGAGCCGCCGGCGCCCACCACTGTTTTTATAGCGCAGGGTGACGGGGGCCCTCCAGCCAAGAATAGGCTGAGCGCCCCCGATCAGGGCGCGAATCAAGGAAATAGCCGTTGGGCTATATTTAGGAGATCACCTCTAACACGTTGTACTCACGTACTGGACTCCAGTGTACTCCCTCCGTCCCTAAATACTTGTCGCTTTACGCTTCCCGAGAAACAACTTTAATTAAATATATATTAAAAAATATTAATATTTATGGTATATAATTAGTATCATTGGAAAGGTCTTTCAGTCTAGTTTTTTAATAAATTTATTTGGAGATACAAATGTTGCACGCATTTTATATAAATCGAGTCAAACTTGCGGGCACAAAAACCGGAAACGACATCTAATTTGGGACGGAGGGAGTACTACTCAAAAAGGGCACACATGCATGCTGCATGTTGCATTGGCTACCTACGGGCTTATATATGCACATTACATTGTCCTTAATATAGTTGTTATTATACTCCTAACCTAGCTAGCTGTCTCGAAGAGCGAACGTGAAAAGAAAAGGAATCGGCATTGTCACATGCATTGCAAAAGGTACGTGTGTGCACCATCAAATATAGTACGTTTGTCGTTACCGCCTGTCAGGATCGATGACCCCGACGGACTGGCGGACTGCGTAGGTAATTGAAGTTGTATATCAATAGAATATGCGCAGTCCGTTCGATCGGAATACGGAGACAGAGGCGCAGATACGTGAGGGGGGTGAAAAGAAACAAACCTGAGCACGTGGCATGTGGCTGGGCCCCGCATGGAAGTGACCGGCGCCTTGCAGTAGCGGCTCGTATTTTATAATATCTGAGACTGGAAATGGGTGTGAAAGGCTTCTGTACGTACGGCCACATTATTACCAAAACAAAATGCCCACACCTGTTCCTGCTGCATGCACATCACTGTCAGCAAGCGCGCAGTGTGGAGATTAACGGGCCGGCCGGTCCCACATGGAGTCCGCGTACTGCCCTAGTCTACGTGAAGTGAGGAGTATACATATACTCCCCCTCCCCACTGCCCAGCCACTGCTATATCGGAGAATAAACCTCTCGCTCACACCGAACATCCACGCTAGCGAAATGGCGTTCCCGGGTGCATTGCTGGAGCTGATCGCCGAGGCCAGGCTCAATCCGGCGAGGCTGCCGGTGGCGCTGATCTCGTTCGGCGTTGTCCTAAGCGCCGCCGCGCTCGCGCTCATCATCTTCAAGGCCCCGGGAGGCATCTTCCTCCGCCTGCACGGCAGCACGCCGGCGTACCTGTACTATGGCATCCTCAGCGCCGTAGTGATCTTTGGTCTGGTGGAGGCGTCCTTGGGTTTCTGGGTGGTGCCGCGCCACGACGTGGACGGGAATGACGGAGGCTGGCACGCCGCCGGCAAGACGGTGCTGTGGGTCTCCCTCTTGCCGCTCGTCCTGGTGTTTGCTCTCGGTGGCCTTGCGTTCCTCAAGTATTATTTTAAGTTTCCTGTGTTTCGTGGGCTTGATTAAGTGAGCCTTAGGTGTATTTGGTTCAAATTTGCAGCCCAGCTGCGTCCATGGGCCGCAGGTTGGATGGGGGCACCCAGCCATCCAAACAAGGCCGTGGGCTTATAGGACGTCCCCCTCATTTTTCATGTGAATTGTTTTTTAAATTCATCTTCAAACTCCGATGTGCAGTTTTTATTACCACCACCTGAAATTCAAAAAAAAAAAAAATATCACCACCTGTGTTGTGTTGTGCATCTCTTGTCGCCTGGCTCTCCGCCTCTCCCTGGCCACGCGAGTGGACACGTGGGCCCGGTTCCTCCCAGCGCTTGGACGCTCGCCGCCGCTGCCGAGGCGGATCTCGCCAGCGCGCTATCAGTCCATCCATCCAGAATTCGCCGGTCCCCCGCACGCCACCACCGCCGGGCGCCGGTGACCTAGCCGGCACCCAGGATCTCGTCCACCGCCTCCTCTCCGGCCGCCTTGCTCCCCACGTTCCTCCCCGATGAGCACGCACTCGCGGAGTCAAAGCGCCGCATCGGGCCGCCCCGACGTTGCGCTCGCCTTCACCGACCTCCATCCAAACTCTCCGCCCGTGCCGGCCCGGCGTCCGCTAAGGCCGCTCCTCTACCTGCTCGACTCCCTCTCCTCGCAGCGCCCCTAGAGATGTGGCCGTTCTGCACAGGGCCGCCGCCGGCGTGCGCCGCCACTTCGCCCCGCGGCCGCAGCCTTCGGCTTCCACTACTGGCCGGAACCCGTGCCTCTGCGATTCTCGATGGAATGCCTGACACGGTACTGAATGTAAGTTTTTCACTAAACCATTAAGACCCACTTTGTATTCCCTTTGTATTGATTGTAGTGGTCAAATGACAAGTAAACTCAGGTCCAATAACCTGTACAATGTGTTTTCCTTGTTTGAATTGAAATATGTACAGTTGCCCTGAATATGATGGATGTTCAGAAGTACATTCCTTTCGTTGTAATCACTTGTGTTGTGATAGCTGTTGTTTATCGGATGGCTGTGTTAAAAGATATGAATTTTTCTCTGCTTACTGAATGTTTCTGTGAGAAAAAATAAGCAATGGCTGCGTGACGACTGTGCCAACGCCATTTGTGCCGGGATACAGCGGGTGGAGATCGTCCATGGGAATATGTTAGCAACAGGAGCTGGCCAGTTGAGGACCTTTGCTTCTTCCAGCAACGAAAATATTTTTTAAAAAAAAATCTCATAAGGCATTCTCGATATTTGTCTCAAAACTTCAAGGTGTGAATGGACCTAATTCTGCCCATGTCCTACTGGCTTATGGGTCTGTTGTGAAACCATCTTTTGATTAACTTTTGGTTTGGTATGGTTAAGATATTAATTTCGGCATTTCTCAAGATGGAGTTCTCTTGCCAAATATTTAAACCGCCATGACAAAGAATGGTCGATCTGTGAAAAAGCAATGTATAGTGAGAATGCTCGAAAGTAATATTGAAAATTTTATCTTGCTTCTTCAGTTCACCTTCTCTTTGCAGCAGCAGCAGCAGCAACAATAAAGTCTTTTAGTCCCAAGCAAGTTGGGGTAGGCCAGAGTTGAAAACTAACATGAGCCCCTAGTCACGGTTCAGGCACGTCAATAGCTGTTTTCCAGGCAAGTATATCCCAACCCTTTAAATCTCTTTTAATTGCCTCCTCCCATGTCAGCTTTGGTCTTCCTCTACCTCTTTTCACAATGATATCTTGACTTAGAACTCCACAATGCACTGGTGCTTCTCAAGGTCTTCTTTAGACATGGCCAAACCACCTCAACTGATGTTGGACAAGCTTTTCTTCAATTGGTGCACCTCTAGACGGTCACGTATATCATCATTCCGAATTCGATCCATCCTTGTGTGACCACAAATCCAACGCAACATACGTATTTCCACGACACTCAGTTGTTAAACATGTAATCTTTTTTGTAGGCTAACATTCAGTGCCATACAACATAGCGGGTCCAATCGCCGTTCTATAAAACTTGTCTTTCAGCTTTTGCGGTACCCTCTAGTCACAGAGAATACCAGATGCTTGGCGCCACTTCATTCACCCTGCTTTAATCCTATGGCAAACGTCTACATCAACATCTCCATCCTTCTGCAGTATCGATCCTAGATAACGGAAGGTATCTTTCCTAGGCACCACTTGATCTTCCAAACTCACGTCTCCCTCCTCATGTGTAGCATTGCCAAAGTCGCATCTCATGTATTCTGTTTTAGTTCGACTTACTCTAAAACCTTTGGACTCAAGGGTCTGTCGCCACAACTCCAGTTTCCTATTTATTCCTGCCCGACTTTCATCAACTAGCACTACATCGTCTGCAAACAGCATACATCAAGGGATATCCCCTTGAATGTCCCTAGTCACTTCATCCATTACCAAGGCAAAGAGATATGGGCTCAAGGCTGACCCTTGATGAAGTCCTATTTTAATTGCGAAGTAATTTGTGTTGCCATCATTTGTTCGTACACTAGTCATGGTATTGTTGTACATGTCCTTGATGAGGGTAACATACTTTGTTGGGACTTTATGTTTGTCCAACGCCCACCACATAACATTCCTTGGTATCTTGTCATAAGCCTTCTCCAAATCGATGAAAACCATGTGTAGGTCCTTCTTCTGCTCCCTGAACCGCTCCATAACTTGTCTAATTAAGAAAATTGCTTCTATAGTTGACCTTCCAGGCATGAAACCGAATTGGTTTGTAGATACCCGTGTCATTCCTCGCAGTTGATGCTCGATAACTCTCTCCCATAGCTTCATCGTGTGGCTCATCAGCTTAATTCCCCTATAATTAGTGCAACTTTAGATGTCTCCCTTGTTCTTGTAGATTGGTACCAATATGTTTTTCTCCACTCCTCAGCCATCTTGTTCGATCGATAGACATGGAACACGAGTTTCGTGCCCTCCATGCCAATCGCACATGGAGCTTGGTTGATCGTCCGCTCGGAGCTCATGTCATCTCAGGCAAGTGGGTATTTAAACACAAGCTGAACCCCGACGGCTCCCTCGAGCGCTACAAAGCCCGATGGGTTGTTCGCGGGTTCACTCAGCGCGCCGGTGTCGACTTCGGTGAAACGTTCACACCGGTAGTCAAGCCGGCGACCATCCGTTCTGTGCTCACCATCGCTGCTTCCCGGCAGTGGCCTACACGCCAGCTCAATGTCTCAAATGTGTTCCTGCATGGTCATCTGCAAGAGCATGTGCTCTGTCAACAACCTCTCGGGTTCGTCGATGCGGCGCGTCCCACAGCTGTCTGCCTCCTCGACAAATCCCTCTACGGGCTCCGCCAGGCACCCCATGCCTGGTTCGACCGCTTCTCCGCGTTCGTCATCGGCATCGGGTTCAAGCCGACGCGGTCGGACTCGTTGCTGTTCGTTCTGTGGCACGGCACTGACGTCGCCTACCTCCTCCTCTACATCGACGACATCGTGCTTACCGGCTCCAGCATGGCCCTGCTCCAATAGACCATCGAATGTCTGCGTCGGGAGTTCGCCGTGAAAGATCTCGGTGAGCTTAGCTTCTTCCTCGGCATCGACGTCAAGCGCGATGCCACAGGCTTCCATCTGTCCCAACGCCGGTATGCTGAAGACATTCTCGACCGAGCCGGAATGGTGAATTGCAAGCCCGCCACGACTCCCATCGACGCCAAAGGGAAGCTGTCCGCGGAAGGCGCCAAGATTGATGACGCTAAGAGCTACCGCAGCCTGGTTGGAGCCCTGCATTACCTGACGATCACGCGTCCGGATCTCGCATTTGCTGTCCAGCAGGCGTGCCTACATATGCACGATCCCCGTGTTCCTCACCAGGCGCTGCTTAAGCAGATTCTATAGTATGTCCGTGGCACGAGTCATCTCGGCCTTCATCTCAAAGCTTCGGCCGAGCTCTCCATCACCGCCTACTCCGATGCCGATTGGGCCAGGTGCCCAGACACGCGATGATCGACATCCGGCTTTTGTGTCTTCCTAGGGGACGCGCTGGTCTCCTGGTCCTCCAAAAGACAGCCCACGGTGTCTCGTTCCAGCACGGAAGTTGGATACCGCGCCGTCGCCAACGCCGCCGCCGAGTGCATATGGCTTCGCCAACTCCTCGGTGAACTTGGCTGCGGGATTTCTAAGGCGACCGTCGCGTACTGCGACAATGTCTCTGCTGTCTACATGTCCGCGAACCCGGTGCACTACAAGTAGACAAAAGCACATAGAGCTGGACATCCACTTCGTCCGGGAACGCGTTCAAGTCGGCGAGCTCCGCGTCCTTCATGTGCCAACCAGCGAACAGTATGCCGATGTGATGACCAAGGGACTTCCGACATCGACATTTGAAGCTTTCTGAAACAGTCTATGTGTTGTACCTGTGTAGACTACCCCATAGACTGCCGGGGGGGGGGGGGGGGTTGAGACACTCAGTTTTGCTAGTGTTAGGCGCGGCAGCCACGACGTTGCCCACAACATGCGTCGCGCGCTCCATGCGCATCCGCGCACTGTAACTGCAAGTGTACATGTATTTATACCCACAGTGATGCAATACAATCCCTGTTGGCGCATATTCTATTTCTCTACAGTGAGGAGAGAGCAACGCCTTGTTTAGATCCCCGACTCGGGGGTGGCCGAATTTGCACAGTGCCACCCCCGAGCACTGTAGCATTTTGTTTTTTAGTGGTAATAATTGTCCAAATTTTGATTAATTAGGCTCAAAATGTTCGTCTCGCAAAGTACAACAAAACTGTGTAATTAGTTTTTGATTCCATCTACATTTAGTACTCCATATATATGCCGACATTTTGATGTGATGGGGAATCTTCTTTTTGCATAGTGGAATTTGGGGGTGAATTTTGGAATCTAAACAAGGCCCAAAATGAAATCGCTTATGAACTCGCGCATTTGGCGAAACGCACGTCACACTTAGCAGTGTGGTGGGCGCAGGTTCGTCAGTGCGTAGAGTCGTTGATTGCGAAAGAATGTAACTCGTTTCATGAGTAATAGATAGAACTCTCCCTTTTCGCAAAAAATAAAGGTTCGGATCATGATTTTCGACCTTTGGTCCACCCTAAAGTAAAAAAAAACGAAGAATAGCTCAACCCGACAATGCTTTGGGTCAAACTCGGGCCAAAGATTCTTACCCTTACCATTTCTTTGGGCTGACCCAAGTTTGATCAGGTTTAGGACCATCTTATTTGGGAAAACTTGTGCTTGTTCGTCCATAAGGATGGCAACAGGTCGGGTTCAGATCGGGTGGAGTCTCCGTGCACCCAAAACTGAAACCCGAAGTCGAAACCCTAACCCGAACCGAACACCGATTCGAGTGAAAATCCATCACCAAAACCAAACCCGCGGATACCAGAAACCCGAACGGATACCCGAAACCTGCGGATAAATATACACATGTATAAATACGAGGCAATAAATAATAAATATTTTCATGAGTCAATTTTGAATAGATTTAATAATCTAAGTAAACAAGTTATTATTAGCATATTATAAAACATGAGTTTTAATTCCAAATGATTTATTTCGGATATCCATTGGATATCCACGGGTGGAAAACCAAACCCGAAACTGAACCCGATACCAAACTCGAAACTGAACCCGAAAACCGTGAGTGAGAAATCATCCCCAAACCTGAACCGCAGGACCCGAAACCCGCAGATATCCGCCCCAAACCCGATCCGCTGCCATCATTATTCGTCCATGTGCGCTTTAAGTTCAAATATGAGCGGGTGAGGTTGATCAAATGTTGAGAGCAAAACAGAGCATAGTAGGAAATGAGAAGCCGAGACCCGACCCGGCAAGGCGGCATCCAATCGCAGCGCCCCGACCTGGCGTGGGTCAAACAAATGACCAGCTTCCTCTGGTCGCCTCACTTCACTTGAAATTCCCCTGACGCGGACGCGCTTCCCTCTCCGGCCTCCCTCCCTTTCGCTTGCTATAAAACCTCCGCTCGCCTCCACTCCTCCCACCAGTCACCACCACCACCACTCCTCCTCCTCCACGTCAAGCAAAGCCACTCCTGATCGCCGATCGCTCGCCACTTCACGCGGACCGCGCCTCGAGCTGGTTGTGGATCAACATATTTTGTATGTTCCTATTTTTTTTTTCAGAATTGTATGTTCCTTTGCTTTTGTTTTCAGAATATTTTTGTGAACTTATTTGAGTTTTTATTTGGAGTTCAGAACATTGTGTAATTTACAGATCACAACAAGCAAGCCTCTATATATTTTCCATATATAGGAGGCTATAGCTGTAGCTCTACCACGCCAAAACCTTTGACAAACCTCTCTCTCCTGAGCTCTCACTCACCACACGGAATCCATTCACGCATCCAGCAGAGAAATGGCGTCCCAGCTGGGTATACCGATGGTGCCGATGGAACTGTTCGTCGAGGCCAGGCGCAACCCGGCGAGGCTGCCGGTGGCGCTGATCTCGTGCGGCGTCGTCCTGAGCTCCGCCGCGCTCGCACTAATCCTCTTCAAGGCCCCGGGGGGCATCTTCCTCCGCCTGCACGGCAGCACGTCGGCGTACCTGTACTACGGCGTCCTCAGCGCCGTAGTGATCTTTGGTCTGGCCGTGTCGTCTTTCGGCTACTGGGTGGTGCCGCGCGACGTGGACGGCTGGCACGCCGCCGGCAAGACGGTGCTGTGGGTTTCCCTGATGACTCTTGTCCTGGTCTTAGCTCTTGGCGGCCTTGCGTTCCTCAAGTAGTATAGTTCGTTTGTTGTGTTCCTTCGTGGGCTTCATTCCGTGAGGCTTAGGTGTATTTGGTTCAAATTTGCAGCTCAGTCACGTCCATGGGCCGCAAGTTCGATGGGCTACCCAGCCATCCAAACGAGGCCGTGGGCTTGCTTGAGTGAAAGCTAGGTCTTGCTGATTTGGCTTCACACAACGTAACGTCCGACGTTGTTGTTGCTTGGGGGTGGAGTACTCCGTACATCGAGTAATAATTGTTGTATTTGTCACCAAAATAACGATGCATAGCATGTCGCTTCTTGTTCAGGCCTGGTTTAGATTGAGGTGAAAAGTTGAAAATTTTTCACTCTCTCCATCACATCAATCTTTACACGTATGTATGAAACATTAAATATAAATAAAAAATAACTAATTGCACAGTTTAGTTATAAATCACGAGATAAATCTTTTGAACCTAGTTAGTCAATGATTGAACATTAATTATCAAATACAAACAAAAGTGCTACCGTTAGAAAAATTCTAACTTTTCACGATCTAATCGAGGCCTCAGTTTTAATTACCACCACCTGGCTGTGCATTTCTTGTCGCCTGGCTCTCCGTCTCTCCCCTGTCCCCTCGAGAGGACACGTGGGCCTGCCGCTCGGTTCCTCCCAGTCCCAGCGCTTGCTACGTCCGCCGCCGCCGCCAAGGCAGATCTCGCCAGCGCGCTATCAGTCCATCAATCCAGAATTTAGGCTGCGTTTAGTTCGCGAAATGAAAATTTTTGGGTGTCACATCGGATGTGTCGAAGGATGTCGAGAGGGATTTTCGGATACTAATAAAAAAACAAATTACAGAACCCGACAGAAAAACTGCGAGACGAATCTAATGATACTATTTAATCCGTCATTAGCATATGTTGGTTACTGTAGTACGTAAGGCTTTTCATGGACTAATTAGGCTTAAAAGATTCGTCTCGCGATTTCTCCAAGAACTGTGCAATTAGTTTTTTTGTTTACGTTTAGTACTCCATGCATGTGTCCAACCATTCGATGTGATGAGTAAAGGCAAAATTTTTTAGAAACTAAACAAGGCCTTAATTCACACTCCCCCCGCACGCCACCACCGCCGGGCGCCGGTGACCTAGTCGGCACCTAGGATCTCGTCCACCGCCTCCTCTCCGGCCGCCTTGAACCCCCATGTTCCTCCCCGATGAGCACGCACTCGCGGAGTCCAAGCGCCGCCTCGGGCCGCCCCCGACGATGCGCTAGCCTTCACCGACCTCCATCCTAACTCTCCGCCCGTGCCGGCCCGGTGTCGCTAAGGCCGCTCCTCTTCCTGCTCGACTCCCTCTCTTCGCAGCGCCCTTAAAGATGTGGCCGTTTTGCACACGGACGCCGCCGGCGTGCACCGCCACTTCGCCCCGCCGCCGCAGCCTTCGGCTTCCGCTACTGGCCAGAACGCGTGCCTCTGCCGGTGCTTCCACCAGATTCTCGATGGAATGCCTGACACAGTACTGAATGTAAGTTTTCACTAAACCATTAAGACCCTCTTTGTATTCCCTTTGTATTGATTGTAGTGGTCAAATTACATGTAAACTCAGGTCAGCCCTGAATATGATGGATGTTCAAAAGTACATTCCTTTCATTGTAATCACTTGTGTTGTGATAGCTGTTGTTTGTGGGATGGCTGTGTTAAAACATATGAATTTTTCTCTGCTTACTGTATGTTTCTGTGAGAAAAAAATGAGCAATGGCAGCGTGGCGACCATGCCAGCGCCATTTGTGATGGGATCCGGCAGGTGGAGATCGTCCATGGGAATATGTTGGCAACAGCAGCTGGCCAGCTGAGGACCTTTGCTTCTTCCAGCAATGAAAATATTAAAAAAATCTCATAAGGCATTCTCGATATTTGTCTCAAAACTTGAAGGAGTGGATGGACCTAATTCTGCCCATGTCCTACTGGCTTATGGGTCTGCAGTGAAATCATATTTTGATTAACTTTTGGTTTGGTATGGTTAAGATATTAATTTTTTTGAGCAGTTGCTGTGTTCCTTCGTGGGCTTCATTCCGTGAGGCTTAGGTGTATTTGATTCAAATTAGTAGCCCAGTCACGTCCATGGGCCGCAAGTTCGATGGGCTACCCAGCCATCCAAACGAGGCCGTGGGCTTGATTGAGTGAAAGCTAGGTCTCGCTGATTCGGCTTCACACAACGTAACGTCGTCCGACGACGTTGTTGCTTGGTGGTGGAGTACTCCGTACATCGAGTAATAATTGTTGTATTTGTCACCAAAATAACGATGCATAGCATGTCGCTTCTTGTTCAGTTTTAATTACCACCGCCTGGGGCTCGTTTGGATCGTGAAAAGTCCTAATTTTTCTAACGGTAGCATTTTCGTTTGTATTTGATAATTAGTATCTAATCATAGATTAACTAGACTTAAAAGATTCGTCTCGTGATTTATAACTAAACAATGTAATTAGTTATTTTTTTATCTATATTTAATACTTTATGCATACGTGCAAAGATTGACGTGATGGAGAGAGTAAAAAAGATTGATGCGTGACAGGACACGTGGGCCCGGTTCCTCCCAGCGCTTGCTACATCAGGGATGAAAACGGTACGGATATTTTCTGACTGTATTCGAGACCGAATCCGTTTAGAGTGGTTTTAATCCGTCCGTATCCAAGTCCGGATATTTAACATCCGATACCATATTCGTATCCGAATATTTAAATTATATATTTATGATATCGATATCAATCGTATCTTATCCATTATTTTTTATACTATTCGTATTCAAATCCGAATCCGACGTAAATATAAAAACAATTACGATATCAGTCGCACGTATCCGTCCGTATTGGATCGGTTCCCTGGCTACATCCGCCACCGCCGCCGAGGCGTATCTCGCCAGCGCACTATCAGTCCATCCATCCAGAATTCGCCGCTCCCCCCGCAATCCACCACCGCCGGGCGCCGGTGACCTAGCCGGCACCCATGATCTCGTCCACCGCCTCCTCTCCAGCCGCCTTGCCCCCACGTTCCTCCCCGATGAGCACGCACTCGCGGAGTCCAAGCGCCGCCTCGGGCCGCCCCAACGACGCGCTCGCCTTCACCGACCTCCATCCAAACTCTCCGCCCATGCCGGCCCGGTGTCGCTAAGGCCGCTCCTCTTCTTGCTCGACTCCCTCTCTTCGCAGCGCCCTTAAAGATGTAGCCGTTTTGCACACGGACGCCGCCGGCGTGCGCCGCCACTTCGCCCCGCCGCCGCAGCCTTCGGCTTCCGCTACTGGCCGGAACGCGTGCCTCTGCCGGTGCTTCCACCAGATTCTCGATGGAATGCCTGACACAGCACTGAATGTAAGTTTTTCACTAAACCATTAAGACCCTCTTTGTATTCCCTTTGTATTGATTGTAGTGGTCAAATTACGAGTATACTCAGGTCCAATAACCTGTACAATGTGTTTTCCTTGTTTGAATTGAAATATGTACAGTTGCCCTGAATATGATGGATGTTCAGAAGTACATTCCTTTCGTTGTAATCACTTGTGTTGTGAGAGCTGTTGTTTGTCGGATGGCTGTGTTAAAAGATATGAATTTTTCTCTGCTTACTGAATGTTTCTGTGAGAAAAAATAAGCAATGGCAGTGCGGCAACCGTGCCAGCTCCATTTGTGCTGGGATCTGGCGGGTGGAGATCGTCCATGGGAATATGTTAGCAACAGGAGCTGGCCAGTTGAGGACCTTTGCTTCTTCCAGCAGCGAAAATATTTTTAAAAAAAATCTCATAAGGCATTCTCGATATTTGTCTCAAAACTTCAAGGAGTGAATGGACCTAATTCTGCCCATGTCCTACTGGCTTATGGGTCTGTAGTGAAACCATCTTTTGATTAACTTTTGGTTTGGTATGGTTAAGATATTAATTTCAGCATTTCTCAAGATGGAGTTCTCTTGCCAAATATTTAAACCGCCATGACAAAGAATGGTCGATCTGTGAAAAAGCAATGTATAGTGAGAATGCTCGAAAGTTATATTGAAAATTTTATCTTGCTTCTTCACTTCACCTTCTCTTTGCGAGTTACAAAAATGATAACACCTTTAATTTTTTTAGTAGCTAAGTCAGCTACTCGCTTGTGCTCTAAATTTGTGCAATTCTTAAATGGGCGAAGCATGGATGCACCTTTTGACTTTTTTTAATAAGTCTCAAACAATATGTGGGAGCTATACTCTTGGGCCGAATCTTTTTTTTTTCTCTTGTAGAAACTGTCACTGCTCTTGACTGAGCCAATGCTGATGATGTGATCCTTCCTCTTCCAAACCTCCATACACAGGAAAAGAAAAGGAAACATGGTGTAACAAAACCCAGTGGTGATATTGAGCCTGAGATTCATAGCGATCTCACCACTATAAAGAGGTAAATAATCTATTGGTAGTTATTTATTCTTTTTCTGTACAGCATAGTAAAGAATCACATCAGTCTTGTGGTTGTTGGGATGGGACTATTAGTTTAAGGTATGTCATTTTGGTTTAGTGCTGTACTCAGAGCATGAGATCCTAGACCATATTCCCCCTCAGAGATTAGTTTTGTTTCTAAAATTGCGTTGGAGTAGAATTTATAATGATAAATATACATGAGACTGACCTATGGACTGCAGTGATGTAAGATTTTTTTTAACAAGAACAACACTACAACTGAGCATGTTACATGCATCTACTTTATCTTGTGTCACTTTTGCATCTCATCTCAAATTTATTTTAATAATCCATGGGGCCTGTACTATTTAGGAGCTATACTATTTAGAATCTTCTGTGTGCTCACCACCGATTTGTTCAGTTTCTATTCTATTTTATTTGCTCTGATTGGGGATTGATATATTTTTGCAGGAGCTTTGCCCTACTATTGATTTGTTAAGTTTCAAGAATTATTGTCTCTTTGAGTTCACCCTGCATCTGAAATAGCAAGCCGTCCCTCAAGTTTAATCCAATCTTGGTTAGGTACACAGTACATGTCTGAAAATCAGAACCTTTATCTGTCTGAATAAAATCTGACAATGTGTTTATAACCTGGCCCTGCCATGCTTATAGTTGTAGTTTCTGTCATTATGGTTAACATTCTATGATTCCTGGCATCAATTATTCCAAGTAGTTTTGTGCTTCTCTGTTGGAATGTTGTAGTTAGCCTCTACACACACAAAAAGAAAGAAAGAAAAAAAACTGGCCTGCTAGTCTGCTATGGATCTTCTCTACATCAGGGAAGCCTGAAGAGATTTGGGACAGCTATCTAATTGGTCAGTAGAAAAGGTATTTCAGTTAATAGTTAGTCTACTCGACAATTGCTCGTGGTGGAAAAATGAAATCCTGCACCAGTTGTTCATTGGCTCATTACTTGGTACATATTTGCACTAGAACATGCAGTAAACAGTGGTTATTTCTGCAGTTATGGAACATGCACTGCATCTCTATTAAGATGAAATATCCAGGCTTCAAATATTTGAGAAAATAGTAGTACACTTATCAGCTTTTAATTATGCCTTTTATGTAATCATGTCTGCATCTCTATGTTTTTGAGTTGCCCTCCAAACAAATTATAATGAATAGCTTAAATGTTAAGTATCTGGGCTCTTAAATATTTCGCACATATCATCTTGTCAGGCTCTTAATAAATCTTCAAAAGAGGCAATGGAGAAGATCTGGGCTTCAGAAGGAACTATTATTAGTGAAAGGTCTTCAGTGTACAGGATATAGATGCCAAGTGAATCTGATTGAAGCAATTTTAGTTTATGCTAGTATTTCTTTGCAAGACTGAAGCAAAATATGACTAGAAGCAAAATTGTTTCTTCTACGTGCTGTGGCGCAATGTCCAACCAGGTTTGAGAGGCCATGTGCCACCATGCAGGGGACAAAAACATTGAATAATTGTTGGTAGCTGCAAGTACATATGCTGATATGCCTCTGCATATGGGAATTACTTTTTCAGTGACTTTCAAGCGGATTGTCACAATCTGGATTGTTGGACCAAATTTTTGTTGTACTGGAACATGACTTACATAGACTCAATTTCTGTATCTGTTGCCATGTGTGAAGATCACTCTTGCCCATCAATTAGTTCCACTCTTCTTATAGTATTTATATTTTTCTCTGAATCTATAGGTCATCAGTTGGGTTCAGTTCAATGAAATTTTAGTATGGTACCTCTACTCTTGCCCATCAATTAGTTCCACTCTTCTTATAGTATTTATATTTTTCTCTGAATCTATAGGTCATCAGTTGGGTTCAGTTCAGTGAAATTTTAGTATGGTACCTCTACGATGATGCTCCTTTTCAATCCATTTATTATAATATCCACCGGAGCATATGGATCAAGCAGATAATTCAAACTGGATTATTTGGTGTCAACCATCCCCTTTTAAGTAAAAGTGAACAGATTCGGTGCTTATTGGAAAGTGGGAGGAATATTGCAAGGCATCTTCCTCCGGCTGCACGGCAGCACGCCGGCGTACCTATACTACGGCGTCCTCGGCGCCTTAGTGATCTTTGGTCTGGCCGAGGCGTCCTTGGGTTTCTGGGTGGTGCAGGCAAGACGGTGTTGTGGGTTTCACTCTTGCCTCTCGTCCTGGTGTTTGCTCTTGGTGGCCTTGCGTTCCTCAAATAGTATTTTTTGTTTCTTGTGTTTCGTGGGCTTGATTAAGTGAGGCTTAGGTGTATTTGGTTTAAATTCATAGCCCAGTCACGTCCATGGGCCGCAGATTGCCATCCGAACAAGGCCGTGGGCTTGATTGAGTGAAGCGTAGGGCGGCAGCCTAGATTTGCTTCACAACAACGCCTGATGTTGTTCTAATAAAGAAAAAAAACCAACGCCTGACGTTGATGTTGCTTTGTATCACGTAATTATTGTTATTGTTAGTCCCCGTAATGATGCATTAGTAGCATGTTCCATCTTGTTCAGTTTTACCACTGCATCTCTGAAACATGGCCGAAAGTCTAAATTGAACAATGATCTCCAATAGTATCTTCAAGCTAGAGTTCCTACTTGAGATTACTTTCTGAGCCTGTTCATTCTATCATCAACTCTAGCAGTAACCCAGTACTCTCAAACTATATTTTCTTATAAAACATGGGACCCATCTATCATGGGGTCCAATAGGTTTTTCCTTTTTCCTGTCTATATTTGCATAGTTCGACGCCTTCTCTCCTATGTCCAATAGGATTTTGTCTCCTCTCCCACAGTCCCACCATGCACGTCTCCCTTATTTGCATGCTCCTCCCCCACACTCTCCGATCCACCAAGTCCAAGCAGAGATTGAGATCCAAATCTGCGACCTGAGATCCATTATAGAGCCGCGGCAGGAATGACGACATTGAACCGCTCGTAGGTGATGAAGCCGTTGAAAGCTCGGCATTAGCAGCCTATGGCTTCTATAGCAATTCCCAAAATTCCAAAATAGATTCAAACTAAAGTTTTGAAAAAAAAACAGACTGAAAGTTGGACTGAAACAGGGTCATCTGTATTTCCAGGATTTGTTGCCCTAAGCTTCTGCAGCACCTCCGTCACGTACCGGTCACCCTTGTCAACGTGCAGCGACCTCGCCGGTGCAATCTAGCTGTAGCAGGTATGGCTTAGATTAAATGAATTGTGTCTCACGGGCTACTAGATGGCATCGTTTTCGTTGGTTATTTGTCATCAGATCTTGTTACTTGTCGATAATTCTAGTGTTCTTCATGTTGAATTTGTTTTTGCAGGGTTGACACAATTGGTGGAAGTAAACGTGAGCACTGAGCACATGGCATGTGGCTTATTTAATTTACTTTCGTGTACCCAGTGGAGATGTGGGAGTAAGCGGACAAAGTAGGCTCGACAGATCAGACAGGCAGATTACGGGGAGTGTAGTACCCCAACAGTACACCAAACAGGAGGACTCCGCATTATAAAATGAATGAAAAAGACAGATAACATACTTTGTCGAATAAATTCGCAGGTTTCTGCATGCAATCCGCATCATCATCTGGCTATATATAACGCATTCTTTTGCTTTTCTCTTGATTTTATCAGTATAGCTAATTAGTCATGGTACAATATTTTTCTCTCACAATAAATCAGTCATCGGCCTCTTGTTCTCTTACCCACTGGCCAGCCACCGCTCACACACGCCACAAGGAACACAATCCTCGCAGCAACGGTAGCAAAAATGCCGTTCTTCCCGGGTGCATTGCTGGAGCTGATCGCCGAGGCCAGGCTCAATCCGGGGAGGGTGCCGGTGGCACTGATCTCCTTCGGCGTCGTCTTGAGCGCCGCCGCGCTCGCGCTCATCATCTTCAAGGCCCCGGGAGGCCGGGAGGCATCTTTCTCCGACTGCACGGCAGCACGCCGGTACTACGGCGTCCTCACCGTCGTGGCGATCTTTGGTCTGACGGAGGCGTCTTTCGGCTACTGGATGGTGTCACGCGACGTGGACGGCTGGCACGCCGCCGGCAAGACGGTGCTGTGGGTTTCCCTGTTGACTCTTGTTCTGTTGTTTGCTCTTGGCGGCCTGGCGTTCCTCAAGTAGTCTTCTTTATTTCTCGTGCTTCATGGGCTTCATTCAGTGAGGCTTAATTAGGTGTATTTTGGTTCAAATTTGCAGCCCATTCGTCCATGGGCCGCAGGTTGAATGGGCAGCGAGCCATCCAGACAAGGCCGTTTTGGGCTACATTGAGTGAAGCTTAGGTTGGTAGCCTAGGTCTTGCTGATTTGGCTTCACAACCACGCCTTATGTTGATGTTGCTTTGTATCGTGTCTTTGTTGTATATTTGTTCCCATATATAACGATGCATCAATAGCATGTTCCGTCTTGTTCAGTTTTACTTCCTGCGTTGTGCATCTCTGAAACATGGTCGAAAGTCCAAACTGAGCAACGACGCAATCAAGAACTATGCACTTCTTCTTTTAATATGTGCTTACTATATTCCAATAGAGATGCTAATGCTGAATCACTCGTATACTCGTGATCAGTAATTTCTGTTTCACTGGCGTCCTCGTGACCCAGTCCCGAAAAAAAAACGTAGTGCGACCTAGTCCCCCCCCCCCTCCCCCCCCCCCTGTATTTCTACCAACTACCAATATCAACTCATTCCCCCTCTTCAAGACATGAAATTTTATTTCTAAAGAAAAATTTATTTTGGACTATATAAGAGTTTTATATCCAATCCCCATTATTATAGATTCAGTCTCTGGCTGATTAAAATGCAATCATGCACTCATAATACAATAAGATGTCTCAGTCAGATCTCAGCCAAATGACATCTCGAGATTCGAGCACACGAAGATATAGCAAACTCATTTCCTTTGTACCCTCTCTAGGTCCGTTTTCTCTAGATTTATTGTTGGGCCAGATAATTAAGTTGGGCCAACGAAGCATGTTAGGCCCTTCTTCGGTTGACATCCATCAATGGCACAATGATAGCTTGACGAAGCATGTTAAGGGGTTTCAGAGCATCTCCAAGAGTTTGACATATAGGTTTGGCATTCTAAAATTTTTGGTAAAATGAGAAAAATACTTCTCCAATAGTTTGGTATCTGGGTTTGGCATCTTTGGCAAGTTGGCAAATCTCGGTCGATTGCGCGCATATATGCGCGTGGGGCACCGGCCGCGCATGGTAGTTTCCTCGTGCTTAGCGGGGCTCTTCGTTCACTTAACGAGGCTCTTCGTTCGCTTAGCGAGTCTCTTCGTTTCGTTAGCGGGTTTTTGGGTTTTTGGAAACAAAATTTGCCAAACTGTTGGAGATGAGATCTTTTTTCCTCCCCATATTATTTTGAGAGTTGGCAAACAACGAGATTTGAGAAACAAAATTTGCCAAACTGTTGGAGATGCTAGCCTATCCATTATAATGGCAGGATTGGTAGTTTATATTCAAATTAGGGGGTTAATCTAGGCTATGTTTTATATTGGGTTACTTTCTATTTTGTTTAATAAAATAGAATAGATACATCGGCTATTATTATCAACGGTGATTAGGATATACCAAATTTATGGCCCAATCATTATGTTTTGTGTGAGAATTCTATAATATATTTTTCTAACCAATAAGAATTAACACAGACACTTAGGCTATCCAATTAGTGTAAGATAGAACGAATGGGTAACTATTGACACGGCAGTGGTGGCTGTCTAATATAAAAAAGGATCTCCAATAGTATCTTCAAGCTAGAGTTTGTACTTGAGATTTGGGGATCTATACTTTTTGAGCATGCTCATTCCATCATCAACTCTAGCAGTAACATAGAAATCTCAAACAAACCCTATTTTCTTATAACACATGAGACCCATGTAACATTGGGACCAATAGTTTTTTCCTTTTCTCAGTCAATTTGGCTCGATGCCTTCTCATCCGGGTCCAATAGTATTTCTTTTTCCCTATAAATTTGCCTAGGTGTCTCCTCTCCCACCATGTCTTCCTCATTTGCATGCTCCTCCCTTGCACTCTCTGACCCACCAAGTCCAAGCAGAGCATCAGATCCATCGTTGAGTAGCGATAGTAACGACGACATTGGACCACTTGTAGGTGATGAAGCCATTGAAAGCTCGGCATTATTAGCCTATGGCTCTTCTATAGCAATTCTCAAGACTTTGGAGTGGATTCAAACTAAAGTTTTGACAGGAAACAGAATGAAAGTTTGGACTAAGGCAGGGTCATTTACATTTATAGGATTTGCTGTCTTAAGCTCCTCCTGCCTACCCTCAACGGTGACCCTCCTAAACGTGCAGTGACCTCACCTGCATTGAGAGGAGCGTGGACCTTCGTCATCTAGTCTAGTCTAGTTGTAGTTGTTAGGGCTTACAATTATGCCTCATGGGCTACCAGATGGCATCGTTTTCGTTGATTACTTGTCAAATCTTGTTTCTTGTAGATAAATCTAATGCAACTCGTATTCAACCTCACTTGAGTAACCACCTAGCATTGTCTGTGTGGAACACTGAATTTTTTTTTCTTGTTTCTATGTTTACCTGTAAAATTGAATTATTTTTTATAAATTTTCTGTATGATTTCTGTAAAATTCATGACTGGCCTGAGTAGATGTTGTTCGGGCTAGTCTTGTTCTGCTTTTATGGCAAAGCACCATTGTATCGATGTTTTGTAAAGCAGATACAGCCTGCCATTGAAGCTTCCAAAGGAGGCATTGTATGAGCTTGTACAGTACTCCTAGAATCCTTGCCTTCCATTCCATTTTCTCGCTTTTGAGAAGTCTGACACATCAGAGAAAGGAAAGGATCAGCGGCTCTACACGCTGTCAGTGCCGGAATTCTTTACCTCGGACACCGCGAGACCTGCGACTTTACAGTACAGGCCTCAAAGCAACGAACGGCATAGTTGAACTGCGCCAAAGAGCGAGCAAAGACGGCATGATCTACTGGTGATCGATCTATACCCACGAAAAAGCCTAAAGTTTGGAGCGACTTGGGCCTTAGGAGGGCAAATGATGCCGCCGAAGATGCCATCGCTGGGTTGCATTGGGTGCCTGGGTCAAACAAACCACGGTACAGTGTGCTCGTCGGACACGAAAGGTAGGAGAAGATAGTAGGCCATGCCAGATTGCCAGTGTAGGTCAGGGCAGCTGGGCAGCTGGGGTTATGGTCTTCATGAAGGTGCCACTAGGACTGTAATGATGCAACTCCATACATCTGACGGTCTATTCCTGTTTAGAATCAGAAATGAAAAGGAAAAATTGGCTGATATCTTGTACAGAAGTAAATACTCTCAACTCTCTGATATCAAGAAGAGGGTTTTCTTCAGACTCTCTGATGCTTAGTAATTCTATATTTTACATGAGTGAGAATTAGGCGGGGTTAGAAAACCTCTGCAGCTGTGACACAATAGTTGTATTTAAATTGGGCAAAAACAGGATGATCATACATGTGCAGAAATACATATATTGCCCGACGAGAAATTCTAAATCATGAGTGTGTTACAAACAATCCGGATTGAATTTGTTGACAAGCGTGCATTTGAGATTCGTCAACCAACTAAAGTACAACTTTGACATACGCAGAAAAAACAAGTTGTCATGTGCAAGGAAACAAATTTCTGTTTTATATATTGTCATGGTCGGGCGCACGTATACACGTAGACGCCGGGCCCGTGACATCCGGCGCGACGCGGAACGCGCCGAGCGCATGCAGCGCGCACGCGAGGAGCAGCCACGCGCGATCACCGCGGGCAGTGGCTGACTGGAAGGCGATCGGCGTTTTCCTTTCTTTGGCATAGCTTTCTGTTTTGGTTTGCATGGGCCGGCCTGGATTGTAGGAGCGTGGCTCCCGGTTGGTTAAAGCCGTAAGGCTATAAACTCTCTGTATCAGGGTGTTAACAATTAAGCAAGATCTATTATTCCAATCTCTTTCTTCCTCCTTGCGCACTCTCAAGCCCAGGCGTTGCGAGGGGTATAACCTCCACTCTGGAAGACAAGGCACGAGACTACGAACTACGTAGTCGAGGGCCAGCTACCCTAGATCGCTACGCCCTTGGCAACCTGGTATCGCGATCCAATCGATCCTCGTCGTTGTCCACCGCAGCGCCGCCTTCTCCTACCGCAAACCCTAGCCCACCCTCTTCACCGCCGCCACCCCCCACCACTTCCACAGCGCCAGCCATGTCCGAACCAACCCTAGCCGAGGTCATGGACATGCTCCGGGCCATGAACTCCAAGATCACCACCGTGGAGTCCGACATGGCCGCCATGAAGGCCAAAACGGAGTCGTCCTCCGGCGGGGGCGACGACCGCCGCCACGACGGCGGGCGCGGCCAAGAGTTCCACCCCAAGCACAAGAAGTGGGATTTCCCCCGCTACGATGGAACGGCCGACCCGATGCTCTTCCTCCACAAGTGCGACGCATACTTCCTGCAGCACCGCACTACGCCGGATGAGAAGGTGCGCATCGCAGCGTACCACCTGGACGACGTCGCGCAACTCTGGTTCACCCAGGTCCAGGAGGACGACGGCACCCCCAACTGGGCGCACTTTAAGGAGCTCCTGAACGTGCGGTTCGGACCCCCTCTACGTTCCGCTCCGATGTTCGAGCTCGCCGAATGTCGCCGTACCGGGACCGTGGAGGAATACTCCAATCGGTTCCAGGCTCTACTCCCCCGAGCCGGCCGTCTTGAGGAGAATCAGCGCGTCCAGCTCTACACAGGGGGGCTGCTGCCACCGATCAGCAACGCTGTACGGCTTCATCACCCGACGACCCTCGCGGAGGCCATGAGCCTGGCCCGACAGGTGGAGTTGATGGAGGCCGAACGGCCGGCGCCGGCTCCTCCCAGGGTGCTACCGCGCGGGGCTCATGCAGCGCCACCACCGCGTCCTGCCCTGCCGGCACCCCAGCCCTTGCTGGCCTTGCCCGCGCCACCGGCGGCCTCGCTACCGGGACGCACCGAGGGTTCCCAGCGGCGCCTCACGCCCGAGGAGATGGCCGAGCGACGTCGCCAAAACCTTTGCTTCAACTGCAATGAGAAGTACTCCCGCGGCCACAACCGATTCTGCAAACGTATCTTCTTCCTCGACGGCGTGGAAATCGACGCCACGGACGACAGCGCGGCCGCCGAGGACATAGGCGGGGCGGACGCTCCTGTGTTCTCCCTCCACGCGATCGCTGGCGTGGCCGTCGGCAAGACCATGCAGCTGAGGGTGTCCGTGGGCGCGACCTCGCTCACCGCCCTACTGGACACAGGCTCCACGCACAGTTTCATCGCGGAGGCGGCGGCGCGTCTGACCGGGCTCGACATCCAGCCGCGCCCACGTCTGACCGCTACCGTCGCCAATGGTGAGCGAGTCCACTGCCCGGGTGTTCTACGTCGCGCCCCGCTCCACATCGACGACCTCCACTTCGAGGTAGATTTGTTTGTCATGCCCCTTGCAGGCTACGACCTTGTCCTAGGCACCAACTGGATGGCCACCTTGGGCAAGCTGGTGTGGGACCTGGCCAGCGGGACCGTCGCCTTCCAGCACGAGGGGCGCTCCGTGCTCTGGGAGGGCGTTCCAGCCCCCAGTGCGCCGGGCCTTCGCACCACGACAGCCAGCGCCTCTCTACTTGAGGAGCTCCTGGCCGGTTTTGGTGATGTCTTCGCCGAGCCGACGGGCCTTCCCCCGCCTCGAAGTCGCGATCACAGCATCACGCTCAAACAAGGGGCCCAACCGGTTGCTATTCGACCATACCGGTACCCGGCTGCCCACAAGGATGAACTCGAACGTCAGTGCGCTGCCATGATGTCCCAGGGCATCGTCCGCCGCAGCGACTCGGCGTTCTCGTCTCCGATCCTCCTCGTCAAGAAGCCGGACGGGACATGGCGGTTCTGCGTCGACTACAGGGCGCTGAACGCACTCACGATCAAGGACGCTTTCCCCATCCCCGTCGTCGACGAGCTGCTGGACGAGCTCCACGGCGCACGCTTCTTCACCAAGCCGGACTTGCGCTCCGGGTACCACCAAGTCCGCATGCGCCGTGACGACATACACAAGACGGCGTTCCGCACCCATGACGGACTCTATGAGTTCCTCGTCATGCCGTTCGGACTGTGCAATGCTCCAGCGACGTTCCAAGCTCTTATGAATGATGTCCTTCGAGCTTTTCTTCGCCGCTTTGTACTCGTGTTCTTTGACGACATTTTGATTTACAGCAAGTCTTGGGCTGACCACCTCCGTCATGTCCGCGCCGTCCTCGCCGAACTCCGCGCCCACAAGCTGTTCGTCAAGCGCTCCAAGTGCGCTTTCGGTGTCTCCTCCGTCGCCTACCTCGGCCACATCATCTCCGAGGCGGGGGTCGCCATGGACCCGGCCAAGGTGCAGGCCATCCACGACTGGCCGGTCCCTCGTTCGGTGCGGGCGGTCCGCGGCTTCCTCGGACTGGCGGGCTACTACCGCAAGTTCGTGCACAACTACGGCACGGTGGCGGCTCCGTTGACAGCCCTCCTAAAGAAGGACGGGTTCTCGTGGGGGCCGGAGGCTGCCGCGGCTTTCGACGCCCTCAAGGCGGCAGTCACCTCGGCGCCCATCTTAGCCATGCCGGATTTCTCCAAGACCTTCATCATCGAGTGCGACGCATCAACACATGGCTTCGGGGCGGTACTCATCCAAGAGTGCCACCCAGTCGCCTTCTTCAGTAGGCCTGTGGCGCCCCGTCATGCTGCCCTCGCCGCTTATGAACGTGAACTCATCGGGCTGGTTCAAGCGGTGCGCCACTGGAGGCCATACCTATGGGGCCATCGGTTCCTCGTCAAGACGGACCATTATAGCTTGAAGTATCTGCTCGACCAGCGGCTCGCCACCATCCCTCAACATCATTGGGTGGGGAAGCTGTTGGGCTTCGACTTCGCCGTGGAGTACAAGCCGGGCGCTGCGAACGCCGTGGCGGACGCGCTGTCCCGCCGCGACACCGAGGAGGCGTCCGTCATGGCTGTGTCCGCCCCACGCTTCGACCTCTTGGAGCGCCTCCGACGCGCGCAGGCATCCGACCCGGCCTTGGTGGCTATCCGTGACGAGATCACGGCCGGGTCGCGCGGCGCCCCGTGGACGGTGGTGGACGGCTTGGTGCAGTTCGCGGGACGCCTCTACGTCCCCCCAACATCCCCGTTGGTTCAAGAGATCACGGTGGCACTCCATGCGGAAGGCCACGAAGGAGTCCAGAGGACTCTTCACCGCATTCGCCGCGATTTCCATTTTCCAAACATGAAACCGCTGGTGCAAGACATGGTGCGCGCCTGCGACGTATGCCAGAGGTACAAATCCGAACATCTACATCCCGCTGGCCTCTTGCTGCCCTTGCCGGTGCCCCAGGGTGTGTGGACGGACATAGCCCTGGATTTTGTGGAAGCTCTACCGCGCGTGCGTGGGAAATCAGTGCTCCTCACGGTCGTGGACAGGTTCAGTAAGTATTGCCATTTCATTCCACTGGCTCACCCGTACTCCGCCGAGTCCGTCGCGCAGGCGTTCTACACCGACATTGTTCGTCTCCATGGCATCCCAGTGTCCATGGTGTCGGACCGAGATCCGGTCTTCACGTCCACATTCTGGAGGGAGCTCATGCGCATGCTGGGCACGAAGATGCGCCTGACGTCGGCGTTCCACCCGCAATCCGATGGCCAGTCAGAGGCTGCAAATCGGGTGATCATCATGTACCTCAGGTGTCTCACGGGTGACAGGCCACGCGACTGGCTGCGCTGGCTTCCTTGGGCCGAGTTCATGTTCAACACGGCATACCAGACGTCGCTGAAAGAGACTCCGTTCCGCATCGTGTACGGTCGTGATCCCCCGTCTATCCGGTCATATGAGCCAGGGGAGACACGCGTCGCGGCTGTGGCCAAGAGTATGACGGAGCGCGAAGAGTTTTTGGCCGACGTCCGCTATCGGCTGGAGCAAGCGCAGGCAACACAGAAGCTACACTACGACAAGGTACATCGTCATGTGGCGTTTCAGGTCACCGAGCTCATCAATGAGGTGGCGGTTCGTTTGGCACTCCCTCCCCGTGCCCGCATCCACGACGTCTTCCACGTCGGCGTGCTGAAGAAGTACCACGGCCCGGCTCCGGATGTGCCACCACGTCTACCTCCGCTGCTGCATGGTGCCGTGGCTGCTGAGCCCGAGCGCGCCGTCCGCTTCCGCCTGGCGAGGGGCGTCCGCCAGGTCTTGATCCACTGGAAGGGCCAATCTCCTGCATCGGCGACATGGGAGGACGTCGAGCCTTTCATCGCAAAGTACCCGGAGTTCCAGCTCGAGGACGAGCTGCCTCTCGACGGGGGGAGAGATGTCATGGTCGGGCGCACGTATACACGTAGACGCCGGGCCCGTGACATCCGGCGCGACGCGGAACGCGCCGAGCGCATGCAGCGCGCACGCGAGGAGCAGCCACGCGCGATCACCGCGGGCAGTGGCTGACTGGAAGGCGATCGGCGTTTTCCTTTCTTTGGCATAGCTTTCTGTTTTGGTTTGCATGGGCCGGCCTGGATTGTAGGAGCGTGGCTCCCGGTTGGTTAAAGCCGTAAGGCTATAAACTCTCTGTATCAGGGTGTTAACAATTAAGCAAGATCTATTATTCCAATCTCTTTCTTCCTCCTTGCGCACTCTCAAGCCCAGGCGTTGCGAGGGGTATAACCTCCACTCTGGAAGACAAGGCACGAGACTACGAACTACGTAGTCGAGGGCCAGCTACCCTAGATCGCTACGCCCTTGGCAACCTGGTATCGCGATCCAATCGATCCTCGTCGTTGTCCACCGCAGCGCCGCCTTCTCCTACCGCAAACCCTAGCCCACCCTCTTCACCGCCGCCACCCCCCACCACTTCCACAGCGCCAGCCATGTCCGAACCAACCCTAGCCGAGGTCATGGACATGCTCCGGGCCATGAACTCCAAGATCACCACCGTGGAGTCCGACATGGCCGCCATGAAGGCCAAAACGGAGTCGTCCTCCGGCGGGGGCGACGACCGCCGCCACGACGGCGGGCGCGGCCAAGAGTTCCACCCCAAGCACAAGAAGTGGGATTTCCCCCGCTATGATGGAACGGCCGACCCGATGCTCTTCCTCCACAAGTGCGACGCATACTTCCTGCAGCACCGCACTACGCCGGATGAGAAGGTGCGCATCGCAGTGTACCACCTGGACGACGTCGCGCAACTCTGGTTCACCCAGGTCCAGGAGGACGACGGCACCCCCAACTGGGCGCACTTTAAGGAGCTCCTGAACGTGCGGTTCGGACCCCCTCTACGTTCCGCTCCGATGTTCGAGCTCGCCGAATGTCGCCGTACCGGGACCGTGGAGGAATACTCCAATCGGTTCCAGGCTCTACTCCCCCGAGCCGGCCGTCTTGAGGAGAATCAGCGCGTCCAGCTCTACACAGGGGGGCTGCTGCCACCGATCAGCAACGCTGTACGGCTTCATCACCCGACGACCCTCGCGGAGGCCATGAGCCTGGCCCGACAGGTGGAGTTGATGGAGGCCGAACGGCCGGCGCCGGCTCCTCCTAGGGTGCTACCGCGCGGGGCTCATGCAGCGCCACCACCGCGTCCTGCCCTGCCGGCACCCCAGCCCTTGCTGGCCTTGCCCGCGCCACCGGCGGCCTCGCTACCGGGACGCACCGAGGGTTCCCAGCGGCGCCTCACGCCCGAGGAGATGGCCGAGCGACGTCGCCAAAACCTTTGCTTCAACTGCAATGAGAAGTACTCCCGCGGCCACAACCGATTCTGCAAACGTATCTTCTTCCTCGACGGCGTGGAAATCGACGCCACGGACGACAGCGCGGCCGCCGAGGACACAGGCGGGGCGGACGCTCCTGTGTTCTCCCTCCACGCGATCGCTGGCGTGGCCGTCGGCAAGACCATGCAGCTGAGGGTGTCCGTGGGCGCGACCTCGCTCACCGCCCTACTGGACACAGGCTCCACGCACAGTTTCATCGCGGAGGCGGCGGCGCGTCTGACCGGGCTCGACATCCAGCCGCGCCCACGTCTGACCGCTACCGTCGCCAATGGTGAGCGAGTCCACTGCCCGGGTGTTCTACGTCGCGCCCCGCTCCACATCGACGACCTCCACTTCGAGGTAGATTTGTTTGTCATGCCCCTTGCAGGCTACGACCTTGTCCTAGGCACCAACTGGATGGCCACCTTGGGCAAGCTGGTGTGGGACCTGGCCAGCGGGACCGTCGCCTTCCAGCACGAGGGGCGCTCCGTGCTCTGGGAGGGCGTTCCAGCCCCCAGTGCGCCGGGCCTTCGCACCACGACAGCCAGCGCCTCTCTACTTGAGGAGCTCCTGGCCGGTTTTGGTGATGTCTTCGCCGAGCCGACGGGCCTTCCCCCGCCTCGAAGTCGCGATCACAGCATCACGCTCAAACAAGGGGCCCAACCGGTTGCTATTCGACCATACCGGTACCCGGCTGCCCACAAGGATGAACTCGAACGTCAGTGCGCTGCCATGATGTCCCAGGGCATCGTCCGCCGCAGCGACTCGGCGTTCTCGTCTCCGGTCCTCCTCGTCAAGAAGCCGGACGGGACATGGCGGTTCTGCGTCGACTACAGGGCGCTGAACGCACTCACGATCAAGGACGCTTTCCCCATCCCCGTCGTCGACGAGCTGCTGGACGAGCTCCACGGCGCACGCTTCTTCACCAAGCCGGACTTGCGCTCCGGGTACCACCAAGTCCGCATGCCCCGTGACGACATACACAAGACGGCGTTCCGCACCCATGACGGACTCTATGAGTTCCTCGTCATGCCGTTCGGACTGTGCAATGCTCCAGCGACGTTCCAAGCTCTTATGAATGATGTCCTTCGAGCTTTTCTTCGCCGCTTTGTACTCGTGTTCTTTGACGACATTTTGATTTACAGCAAGTCTTGGGCTGACCACCTCCGTCATGTCCGCGCCGTCCTCGCCGAACTCCGCGCCCACAAGCTGTTCGTCAAGCGCTCCAAGTGCGCTTTCGGTGTCTCCTCCGTCGCCTACCTCGGCCACATCATCTCCGAGGCGGGGGTCGCCATGGACCCGGCCAAGGTGCAGGCCATCCACGACTGGCCGGTCCCTCGTTCGGTGCGGGCGGTCCGCGGCTTCCTCGGACTGGCGGGCTACTACCGCAAGTTCGTGCACAACTACGGCACGGTGGCGGCTCCGTTGACAGCCCTCCTAAAGAAGGACGGGTTCTCGTGGGGGCCGGAGGCTGCCGCGGCTTTCGACGCCCTCAAGGCGGCAGTCACCTCGGCGCCCATCTTAGCCATGCCGGATTTCTCCAAGACCTTCATCATCGAGTGCGACGCATCAACACATGGCTTCGGGGCGGTACTCATCCAAGAGTGCCACCCAGTCGCCTTCTTCAGTAGGCCTGTGGCGCCCCGTCATGCTGCCCTCGCCGCTTATGAACGTGAACTCATCGGGCTGGTTCAAGCGGTGCGCCACTGGAGGCCATACCTATGGGGCCGTCGGTTCCTCGTCAAGACGGACCATTATAGCTTGAAGTATCTGCTCGACCAGCGGCTCGCCACCATCCCTCAACATCATTGGGTGGGGAAGCTGTTGGGCTTCGACTTCGCCGTGGAGTACAAGCCGGGCGCTGCGAACGCCGTGGCGGACGCGCTGTCCCGCCGCGACACCGAGGAGGCGTCCGTCATGGCTGTGTCCGCCCCACGCTTCGACCTCTTGGAGCGCCTCCGACGCGCGCAGGCATCCGACCCGGCCTTGGTGGCTATCCGTGACGAGATCACGGCCGGGTCGCGCGGCGCCCCGTGGACGGTGGTGGACGGCTTGGTGCAGTTCGCGGGACGCCTCTACGTCCCCCCAACATCCCCGTTGGTTCAAGAGATCACGGTGGCACTCCATGCGGAAGGCCACGAAGGAGTCCAGAGGACTCTTCACCGCATTCGCCGCGATTTCCATTTTCCAAACATGAAACCGCTGGTGCAAGACATGGTGCGCGCCTGCGACGTATGCCAGAGGTACAAATCCGAACATCTACATCCCGCTGGCCTCTTGCTGCCCTTGCCGGTGCCCCAGGGTGTGTGGACGGACATAGCCCTGGATTTTGTGGAAGCTCTACCGCGCGTGCGTGGGAAATCAGTGCTCCTCACGGTCGTGGACAGGTTCAGTAAGTATTGCCATTTCATTCCACTGGCTCACCCGTACTCCGCCGAGTCCGTCGCGCAGGCGTTCTACACCGACATTGTTCGTCTCCATGGCATCCCAGTGTCCATGGTGTCGGACCGAGATCCGGTCTTCACGTCCACATTCTGGAGGGAGCTCATGCGCATGCTGGGCACGAAGATGCGCCTGACGTCGGCGTTCCACCCGCAATCCGATGGCCAGTCAGAGGCTGCAAATCGGGTGATCATCATGTACCTCAGGTGTCTCACGGGTGACAGGCCACGCGACTGGCTGCGCTGGCTTCCTTGGGCCGAGTTCATGTTCAACACGGCATACCAGACGTCGCTGAAAGAGACTCCGTTCCGCATCGTGTACGGTCGTGATCCCCCGTCTATCCGGTCATATGAGCCAGGGGAGACACGCGTCGCGGCTGTGGCCAAGAGTATGACGGAGCGCGAAGAGTTTTTGGCCGACGTCCGCTATCGGCTGGAGCAAGCGCAGGCAACACAGAAGCTACACTACGACAAGGTACATCGTCATGTGGCGTTTCAGGTCACCGAGCTCATCAATGAGGTGGCGGTTCGTTTGGCACTCCCTCCCCGTGCCCGCATCCACGACGTCTTCCACGTCGGCGTGCTGAAGAAGTACCACGGCCCGGCTCCGGATGTGCCACCACGTCTACCTCCGCTGCTGCATGGTGCCGTGGCTGCTGAGCCCGAGCGCGCCGTCCGCTTCCGCCTGGCGAGGGGCGTCCGCCAGGTCTTGATCCACTGGAAGGGCCAATCTCCTGCATCGGCGACATGGGAGGACGTCGAGCCTTTCATCGCAAAGTACCCGGAGTTCCAGCTCGAGGACGAGCTGCCTCTCGACGGGGGGAGAGATGTCATGGTCGGGCGCACGTATACACGTAGACGCCGGGCCCGTGACATCCGGCGCGACGCGGAACGCGCCGAGCGCATGCAGCGCGCACGCGAGGAGCAGCCACGCGCGATCACCGCGGGCAGTGGCTGACTGGAAGGCGATCGGCGTTTTCCTTTCTTTGGCATAGCTTTCTGTTTTGGTTTGCATGGGCCGGCCTGGATTGTAGGAGCGTGGCTCCCGGTTGGTTAAAGCCGTAAGGCTATAAACTCTCTGTATCAGGGTGTTAACAATTAAGCAAGATCTATTATTCCAATCTCTTTCTTCCTCCTTGCGCACTCTCAAGCCCAGGCGTTGCGAGGGGTATAACCTCCACTCTGGAAGACAAGGCACGAGACTACGAACTACGTAGTCGAGGGCCAGCTACCCTAGATCGCTACGCCCTTGGCATATATAATCATGACTCCAAATGAACCTAAAGCTTCCCGAATGAAGTGAAACATTGGTTTGTTTAACAGCTCAGGGGCAGATAGGTGGCTCTGGCTGGCAAGAGTGCAGAGACAACCCGTTCACTTCCATCGTCAATCAGTTTGCTAGAAAAAAATGAAGAAAACAGGAGGGATTTGATACTGTACTTTATTGCCAAACAAAAGATGCAAAGGTTTCCAAAACAGAGCCTAAGAAACAAAGAAAGTTACAAAGAAAATAGAAAGAATTACACATAAGCTTCGAGCCATAAATCAATGAAAGTTACTAGAAATTATATGGCACAACTGTATAGGTTCCTTAATTCAACAGGACAACCCCAATGAAAGTTCAATTACAGAGTTAGTAGAGTAACTTAAACTTTTACATTGAACAGGGTGAAGAGGAATAAATATATAAAAAAAGAGAGAGATATGTTACCAGAGTAATTAGGTGCTCGCTTGGGGCGTGGGTCGTAGCTGTCACTTTGGAATACATGGCACAGTACCACATCATTAGTCTACACTAAAGAAAAAGGTTGTCAGTACAATTAACACGATCAGGCGATCAGCATGCATGTATGCTTCGTCAACACTAGTGTCACTCAAGAACTGTACTAGTATAGTATGATGCTGGGTGTCCAGGTAGCTAGGTAGGACTCATGAGGGGTGAAGTAAGCATGTCTGTTGCTCATATTATTTTGCAATGAAATAATATTGATTAAGTTTACCTTGATGCATGTTCCATGAATCAGGTTGTAGACAACCATGATCCAGTTGGTATCGATAAAGCCCTTGCGGTATATGAAAGACCTTTTGAAGCATCGGTAGCCAGATACATAGTGCCCAAGACCATAACCAAAACCTGAACCATGTGTTCTCCATATAACATTATGTTTTTCATAATGATAATGATTACTGAATAAGTGCTCCGAATAAGAAGTGCCATTGAAGAGAAAGAACCCCTCTGCAAACGGAAGCAATTTTGTATAAGAGTCTTGCTGGATGAATAGTTGACACAAGCAATCCAGTCCACTAGTAACCAAGCGGTAGTAGATGGGACATACTAGGCAAGTCCTGCGGGATCATTTAAAGGGCTTTATTCTGATGAGATGCCCCATCAGCCATGGATTCAAAATTTGGGACCTGTGGTGCAGGAAGAGGAAGACAAACATTGTCAGAGAGAACAAGATTAAAAGTAGAGAAGGAACAAGATTTTCAGTTGGCAACCTGATCCTCACTATTCTCCATTTGGGTGCCACTACCCTGAAACAGCAAATCAGCCCATTCCACTTGTTCATTACCAATCTCAGTTCCTGGAAACAGGGAGGGCTCGTGCTCGGCATACAAAAGGGAGAACTGTCTACATTAAAGACCGAAGCCTCCACTACAGCCTTGCATTTCTCATCCTGGGCACCATGTACTGAGAGCAAGGAAGGTGGACTCTCCCAGGTGAGCAGGCCATGCAGCTCATCAGAGAATGTGCTGTCTTCATTCCTACTGAATGGTATGTCAGTTCCCATTTCATGGCCTGTGGGCATAGCATGCTCCCTATCTGCATTATTCCCTAAAGTACCTACCCTATATGATGAAGCTAAAGGATCTCTAGGATTACCTGCTCCAGAAGCTAAAGTGTGATGAATAGCTAAACCTGGGGAGACTGCAAACTCAAAGTTACCAAAATTTTCAGTGTTGAAGTGAGGCACAAAGACATCATTGTTGTCTGGGAGTGGCAGATTCAGACAGATTGACTGAACTGGTAGCCTGTGTTGTTCTTGCATATCCACAGCAATATTCTGTTGATAGAATAACTGAATTTTGTGTAGATTTGGCTGCTGGCCCATGGACTCTTGTTGCTTTTGTTGCAAAGGAAAGCTTGGCTCCTGAGTTAGAAGAGTCTGTTGTAGAGAAGGCTGTTGATTCATAGAGTTGTGGATGTCGCTGCTGCCCCTCAAGATATCGTGGAGATTGTTGGCATAATGATTGCATAGGTTGCTGTCCTATGTTTAACGGGAGAAACAGGGAGGGCTCGTGCTCGGCATACACGGGAGAACTATCTACATTAAAGACCGAAGCCTCCAATACAGCCTTGCAGTTCTCATCCTGGGCACCATGTACTTAAAGCAAGGAAGGTGGACTCTCCCAGGTGAGCAGGCCATGCAGCTCATCAGAGAATGTGCTAATTATAAAACTAATTGCACAGGAGTATACTAATTAGCGAGACGAATCTATTAAGCCTAATTAATCCATGATTAGCATATGTTTACTGTAGCAACACATTGTCAAATCATGGACTAATTAGACTTAATAGATTCGTCTCGCAAATTTGTCTCAATCTGTGTAATTAGTTTTGTAATTAATCTATATTTAATATACTAAATTAATGTCAAACATCCGATATGACAGGAACTAAAGTTTAGTCGGAACCAATCACCAGTACATGTCTCAGTCAGCAGTTTAAACGATTGGGGTGTACAGTACACCCAAAAGAGAGAATAGTTTGGTTAACCAAGTACTTGGATTAGACTATCAGTCTAAAAAAAGAATTCTGGAAGTTGGTATTATGGCTATCCTGCACCCTCCCCTCCAATCTATTGCCTAGGACTGTATTAGAGTGTTCATTGGTATGCTGAAGATATGACAACACGGCCAGGAGGATATTTCCTTGCCTATGTCCTTTGGCATGCTTGTAACTAGATCTTTACTTTTGTTCCCTCCATATCATACCTAGCTGAGCAACTGAAAACTGCTTTATGGCTTCATATGTTGCTCTGGTAGATACAATAACTTCGATTGTTGAAAATGCCTATTTTAGTCTTTGGTTACCTTGTTTTGCAAGCCAGACTGGGACATAGATATCTTTTCTTTCCAAATGACAAACAAGATATGGTCTTTGGTTACATTGTTTTGTATGCCATACCGTGACATAGGTATCTTTTGTTTTTTTTTATTATAACAGAAACAAGATATAGTTTCATAGGATGGGAGAGAAAATAATATGCCACCACATGATTCTCTATCGTGTTTTTTTGCTGCCTCTTAAAAGGTACGCAGGATTCTTTTCGTGCTATCAGTTGAGATGTAGAATGCCTTAAGGGTGTTTCCAAACATAAAGTTACATTGTGCTATGCCCTTGTGTACTGATTTGTGCTAATGCAGCATCATTCCTTAAAAGTGGAATTCTCTCTGAAGAAAAAGTAACTTGTATTGATCACTGGCAACTTGGCAAGTTTTCGAGAAAAGGGTTAAAAAGTTAAAAATTCGGTGGCATGGAGGGCGGCGCCTGGCTCCCTGCCGTTGCTCTGCACCCTACATACTCCATGCTGCAGCAGTGGCGTGTACGCAGACGAGTAGCAGCGCAACAAAAGCAGATTCTGCAGATGCAAAAGAGAGACCGGACCAGGGGAACGTGGAATTTCTGCGCATGTGCACTCTGGGCACGAAAAACAGAAAACTGAGAACCGAACTGAAATTACCGAAAACCGAACCGAAAAGTAATGAAACCGAAAATTTCAGTTCCTGCTTGGTTCCTAGTTCTCAGGAACCGAAATTACCGAGCTACATTCGGTTCTGTACCTCGGTAAACCGAAGTACCGAACATCATCTTGGACCAAAGTCTTTCCTCAGTTTCCCATGCCCTCCGCGCGACGCAAGCAGGCCTAGCAGCAGCCCACCTAAGCCAACTTAGGTCACGCACGGGCGCGCGCCTCATCCAGTACCCCGCGACTCCGCCCCATGCCGTCGCCCCCACCCTACCCACCTACCTCCGCTCCCGCGCCGCCACCCCCTGGCCACCGGGTCGCGCCGCCGCTGCCTGCCACAACCCGGCACCAGCACCCAGCAGCAGCAAGCCCCAGACGGCCTTATCCTCCACTCCCGACCGGCCGCCAACAGCCACCGCAAGGAGCTAGAAGGAGCGCCATGCCGCCGCTGCTCACCACCCCAAGGCCCGAGTCAGTGCCGGTGGGCCGTGTCCGCGGCTTCGCCCTCCGAGGACGGGAGATCTGAGCGAGCCCTGACATGCTGCTACATGCCTATTCGGTATTTTCGGTAAGTACCGAAACCGAACCGAAGATACTGAAACCGAAATTATCTTGAAGGAACCGATCGGTACTTGTTTTCCAGGAACCGAAGAACCGTACCGATCGGTTCAGTAAATACCGAATGCCCAGGTCCTTGCCTGGCCTAGACCAGCGCACATGGGCTCCTGCGAGTGGGCCCACGTTTGGATCGGAGGATTTTCAGAGGAAAATGTAGGCGCCGTAGAACGTTGGAAAGGAATCTGTAGTGAGCGTTTGGATTGGTGGAAGGCAGGAAGCAGCGATTCCTTTCCTCTGTAATAGTATGGTTGGATGCTCATTTCACAGCTGAAAAACTCACTCCGACCTCTTGGTTTCTCTTCCTCTAGCATAATAAAGCGCGTTACAAGAAGAGAAAAGAAAGGAAAAGAAGGCTGTTCGAGGCCATGCCGCTGTTGCCGTGCCTCGGTAGGTCACCTGCTCCTGCTCCTCACACATGGCTAACTCATTTGCTTCTCCCCGCCAGCAAGAAATTTTTTATTTTTAACCTATTTAAAATAATATTTTTAAGAATAACATGGTTTATATATTTTTTAAATCTAACCTGTTTGGCAGCGCCTAATACCCTGGTGCAGCCAAACTACACCAACACGCCATCCTAGGTGGCGCGGAAGCCTGGTCAGCCGCATGCTGACTCGCTGACGTGGCAGTGCCTGCCGCGCCACCGACTGCGGCGCGGGCCTGCCGCCGCACAAGCCACTTACAGGCTGCCCGTAGCTCCCTCCCTCTATCTCCCTCATTTGTTTCTTCCGCCCCTGCTCGATTGGGCGCTCCCAGCGGCCGCCCCGCCAGATCGACCTCTAGAGCTAGTTGGTGGTTGCCCCCAAGCTTCCCCGAGCCTAGGGCAAGGTAAATCCCCTCTCATTTCGTGTTTTGTTGGTGGATTTGAGGAGTTGGCTTAGGGTTTGAAACAAAATCTTTGTTTTTGGAAGAGATGCAAAGTAATTTAGGTGGATCGAATACGTTAGGAAGGTTGGGTTTAGTGGCTGCCCTTGATTTTGTATGTGTACATGTTATTGCATTTGCTCTATGTTTAGGTTAGTTAATAACTAAGTTAATTGTTTAATGTTGTAGTAAAAATAAAATGCTTATTATATGTTTTTGGCTTTAATTTTTTTGTTCTGTGTAGATGCGTACGTACAAGTGGGAAAAGAGGGGTCATCCCAAGGAGTTGTACCCGGATGTGTCATGCAAAGATGCTCCAGTCCCTCCAAAATTACCCGTGTCTATGTGTGACTAGCAAACCAGCTGGGGTGGATCAATCTAGGCATGAGGATGCTGTTGCGCGGGCCTACTCTTGCTGCAACAATTACCGTCTAAGCGAGCTTGTTGTTATGTTGTTAATTTGGTCTTATTGTGTACTGTAATACCAAGAGCTATTGATGGTATCATTTTCAACCATAGGATTGGGAGGCGTGCTATTTCTTCACGTGGATCAATGGCCCCAACAAGGTTGACCTGAGGTTCCTTCTTTTTCCTAAGTTGTCAGGGGCGTGTTCACACGAGCATTTCAAGCGTTGAGTGCCGGACCCAGCACCGATGACAGTGGAGGAGAAGGAAGTGGCCACCTCGAAACGGCTTGAGAACCCCCCCTACTTTGCAAATGCAAAGGTGCAGCCGAGGTTAATTCTAGTGGTGATGTTCCTGAGTTTAGGTGTGCCAACAAGAACAAAGTAAGTAATCCTACGTAACCTCTGAACAATTGGTTTACGGTCTCCTAGATAACTAATAATTATGAACTTATTTGTGTAGTACGGGTCTCGAAAGTGCTTGTTCAGTAAGTATCTTTACGGACCTAAGCCGCGTTGGCCTAAGAGAAAGAAGGATGTAGTGGACGCACGTGCGAGCCGTGTTGGTCGACGTTGCCCATGTGGGGTGCTAGCCAGCTATGGCCTTGTGCCTTCGGAGCTTGGCGTGGGACTTTATTGTGGACACATGGTTGACCACGATCTGGTTAGTCACGTTTACGCTGACTTTAGAATTATCTTTGATATCATTTTGCTTGCAACACTAATTCGATAATTTATTTGCCCAGAGCACTCGGAAATGTGAGTGGGAGGAATACTGGGGCTAAGAAGAGGTTGAGAGGCGATTAAAAATTAAAAAGTCCGTATCCTATGCTTGGTTCTTACATAGAATCGCAAGAGGTAGGCACGTGAGTGCTAAGATCATATGCGAAAGCAGAAGACGTCATCCTAGGATTCAAGTGGATAGGAGAGCAGAGATGTGGAAAAAGATTGCCGCTCAGGACGAAGCAATGAAGCGAATGTATGATCTTGTCGGAGAACTTCCTAGAATGGAAGGTGAGTTTCGAAGTATTGAATTTCAGATTGTGACGTATTGTTGTTTTGTTTAGATTCTATAATAATTGATCTTGTCTTCCATGCAGGTCAACATGGCATTGCTAAGCCTCTTCGTTTGAACTTTTCAGTCTGGCTTATCAGTGTTTTTCTCTCACAACAAATCAGCCAACAGTACTTAGCCATGGCTTATCAGCTAAGCAAACAGGACGAGTGACGATGCGCGCAGAGCTGGCCAAAGCTAGGCTAGGGAAAAGGAAGGTGCATGACGAACCACAGGTAGGTGGTGGTGTCGAGATATACGCCTGGGTACCAAAAAGAGATGATTTATTAAGACTCTTATAGATATTGTAATATAAATAGAATATCTACCATGTAGCTGATTAAGATATTTTTCTTGTAACCTTACTCCTCCAGAGTATATAAGGAGATGCAGGGGTCCCTTAGTCGGCATCCGGATGCAAAATCCCGGGCTTAGCCTAGGGTTTATCCATCGTTATTCCATCCCACATACAATCAATACAAACCAGCAGAAGAACACAGGTTACGTCATATTGACGGCCCGAATCTGTCTAAATCTTGTGTCTCTGTTACTATCTAATTCCTGATCACGCGCACCTCTATCACACAAATCTACCATCATGGGCATACCCCTCGGTGGACTATCGACGATATTTCGTCGATAGTTGGCGTGGCAGAGGAGCTGAGGGCCGATGCCATGTGAGGGAGCGCCTCCGCTTCCATGCGCCGCCTTCAGAATAGGGCCAGGGAGAAGGTGCGGCCGCGGGACGGGGAGGTGGTGCCGCGGCAGGCAGAGGAGTCAGGCGGCGCGGGGCTGGACAGGGAGAAGACGGAGACAACTGCGACATAGGGCCGGGCGATTCCTTTGCGGTTTGGGCTGTCGCTCCACGCGGAATCGCGAACGGGAAGAAGAGCGGGCGAAATCACGGATGAAGGAGGCGGCGCAGATGGGAAACTAGAACGTATGGTCGAGTGAGTCTGGGGCAACGATTAGGGTTAGGAGTTGTTGTTGGGCTACATAAACATATTAACATGTTATCTTTTGAGCAGGCCTGATACCGGACCAATTTTATTTTACGGGACGTGCCGTGCTGCACCATGCCTAGGGAGCGGGCCCAGGCACGGCCCTATGCATCGGGCCAGGTCAGCCTGGGCCCGCTAGTCACCTGACCATGCCGTGCTCGTGCCGGGTTAAAACACCGGGTTTTGTGCCGTGCCAACGGGCCATGGGCTGCAGGGCCATCCTCGTCAACATCCAATGCCTAGGAAATGTGACTGACAGATAAATCAAATAATCAGTCACCAGAAGAGGAACCGGAAAACGGAGAATCCATATCCCCAAGTGCGCATCATCAGTAAAAGGAGAACGGAGAATCGATCGGGAGAATCGATCGAATATAAGTAACGGAGAATCGATCGAATATTACTTTCAAAATTACTTTCGATCGAATAAAGTGTAATAGCGAAGAAGTACCAGGAGAACGGAGAATGGATCGAATAAAGTAATAGCGAAGAAGTACCCGCCTACATGTCCAACCTACATCTACATATGGCCTGCTGTTTCTGGTGTGGATCGGACACGGAGAATGTTCTTCCCCGTACTGTGCCTATATATATACTCCATAGAGGCATAGACCACAGGCATTATTAACCGTATCTCTACCACAACCAGACTAGCACCAAATCAAAACCTCCAGCTTCGCTCGCTCCTGATCTCTCTCTCACACACGCACCACACGGAACATATATAATCCACGCAACAGTAGCGAGATGCCGTTCCCGGGTGCATTGATGAGGCTGATCGCCGAGGCCAGACTCAATCCGGTGAGGGTGCCGGTGGCGCTGATCTCGTTCGGCATCGTCCTGAGCGCCGCCGCGCTCGCGCTCATCATTTTCAAGGCCCCGGCAGGAATCTTCCTCCGCCTGCACGGCAGCACGCCGGCGTACCTGTACTACGGCGTCCTCACCGCCGTGGCGATCTTTGGTCTGACGGAGGCGTCTTTCGGCTACTGGGTGGTGCCGCGCGACGTAGACGCCTGGCACGCCGGTGGCAAGACGGTACTGTGGGTTTCACTGTTGCCTCTCGTCCTGGAGGTAGGCGTCTTAGGTGTGCATTGCGATCTCTCTACCTCCTCTAGTGGTCTCTTCTTATTTGGTTCAAATTTGCAGCCCAACAAAATCCAATGGGCCACAGATTGGATGGGGCCATCCAGACCAAACAATAACGTAGTGTGTGTGGTATGTAGCCGTAGGTGAGGACGCTGTCTTGTGGATTTGGGCTTCTTAGCAACGTCTGATGTCGCTTCTCTCGTGTAATTGTTGTATTTAATTTGTCCCAATAACGATGCATTGCATCAGTAACAAGTTCCCTCCTGTTCAGTTGTACCACCTGTGCTGTTCTGTGCATCTCTGAAACATGTTGGAAAAGTCCAAACTGAGCGACGACGCAAATCTCTGCCGCCCTCGTGATCTATACTTTCGATTACGAAACAAGGTTCTATAGTCCTTCCAATCATGTAATTTGGACTGGACACTGGATCTCGATCAGTTCTCTTTTTTTTTGGCAATGATATCTTGAGATATACGAGCACATGAAGATATATCCAACTCATCGTTTCCTTCTCTTCGAATTTGCATCCGGGTTATATATTCTCTAGATTTATTGATGGGTTGGAGAAGTTGGGCCGAGGGATGAAGCATGTTAGGCCCATCTTCAGTAACATCTGTTAGCTTCTCTGGCCCACGAGCCTTCTCTCTGCATTGCCACTCCTCGTCTAAAGATTTTAGAACACCTGCCAACTTCAAGTATTTGAGATTACTGAGTTCTGTTATTAGAGAACTGAGATTACTCATGTAAATTTTTCTTTTCTAAAACAAAGTAATTGTTGATAGATCATCACCCTTACCCTTAGCTTACAACGGGTAGTTTCCTGATCATGTCGAGTATATGTACGAGAATAGGTTATAATTGGACTTACAGGGCATTTAGTCTAAGCCGTATGAACGTACATACTATATTGGTACAACCTCGTTAATAAATACTAGTAAACGTACCCATGTATTGCAATGAAAAGCAATACATATTAGAATCGAACTATGTACTATCACTAGACATTGTTTGTTCTAACTCAAATGAGCATAGCTCATGAGTCTGGGTCACATACAAGATACAGAGGGTGCGACCCATAGTATGTCTTGGAATCGAACTTTGTATCCATCATCGCTAGGCGCGAGTTATTTTAATTTATATATGAGCATAGGTTATATACGAGACACAGAGGGTGTAAGCAAGACAAAACTCCCCACTGTGTAGCAATTAGAGGGCATGGACTAAAAAATAAGATGAAATTTTGGCTCTTTAAATTATATATATAGGTATAGAAATAGACAATAAGATATAGATATGGTGACTCGATATTGTTCTCTTCTGTGTGGATCATACATTTTTAAAGGTCCAAAAACTATAGTTCATCAGTAATCAATACATTTCTGTGCATGATGAGGGTATGTGACGACTCTAGGAATCACTACATCTCTTTCTATTTAGCACTCTGCACTTCTATATTTACGTCATTTGTTCGTCCATCCGACTACCCCGCCACGAACCAACTCATTGGGTCACCATCTCCCGATCTCCGCTAGGCATCTTTAGGGGGTCTCGAGTCACTACTACACTGCAAAGCATCGGCGAGAGAGGCTGGGAGAGGTGTACTGCCAAGTGCCAAACTATCGTAATGCCATATATTCTTGCAAATTGAAGTGATTGGCACTTGGAGACCAGGACCTAGCGAGTACAGAGCCTAGTTTCTAAATTTATAGGTAATTGACTATTTATCTTGTACTATCATTGAAATTATTTCTTTGTGTTAACTAGTCAATGCTATGGGTTCGTACTATATAATTATCATTCTATTTTTCTAGACCGCTAGGACAATCTAATTTAGAGTTTGGAACGTGACCCCGGATTTTACCGGTACGGTCCTTCATTGTGGTTTGTGAGCTACGCCTTCCTTGATTGTTGGCTGATGCCACAACCTAGAACTATGGGGTCTTGTCAAAAAAAAAACCTAGAACTATGGGGTTCAAGCATGGTAAACTAACTCGCATGTACACCTATATAAAGCTCACTCATGTGCATTGCTCAATAGATTAATAGCTTAGTCGGGATGTCTTATCATTCGGTTGTAGTTCTACCATCAAATGTGCGTGCTGCATTTTACTCTGTCACATGTGGATGTTGCAATCTCGTATGGATTTAAGCCTAGTGCTCCAACAAAACCGTATTCCAAAAAAGTGTCATTCTCACTTCCTGAGAAGTAAGTATTTTTAACTTTCACCTAATATTTATAAGAAATTATTAATATTTATGTCGTATAATAAATATCATTAGATTAATTGTTGACTATATTTTTATAATAAACTTATTTGGATGTATAAATGTTGTTAATTTTTTTATCTAGTCAAACCTAAGAATATTTGACTTGCACGTAACCCATAAACTTTTTTTTGGACTAAGGAAATATGTAGTACCGTAAGGATTGAAGAATGTTTATATCATAACATATTTTTTCACATTTCTTGCATGCACCTAAGTCATCAACTATCGAATATAAATAGTGTGAGCTCTATATAATGTTTACATTACATTATTAAGGGCTTGTTTGGTACAGCTCAGCGCTTTGGTTTCATAAAGCAGCCAGTGAAGCTAAAGTTGTTTTCATAAAATGTTTGATAAAACAAGTTCCCAGTGAAAATAACAGCGAAACCTAGGGGAAGGTAGTATTTTCAGCTTCACCTGGAGAACTGTGCATATGAGATGAGTTAAAAATAGTTTCTAGAGAGAAGTTGTTTCATCAATACCCGTTTGGTAGGAGAAGCTGAAAAACAGCTTGTGAAGTTGGGAGAAAAGCTGTCCAAACACAACTTAACAGTATGCTTGTCTCTTTCCGTGATATTAATAGATTGATCATGTTTGTATCGGGTTTTAGCTATTTTGACTTTCTTTGCCTTTTATTTTTTGAAATAAATATCTTATTTAAACTTTCTATTTTTTTGTTATATTGTACATCAAAAGTCATTTGAATTGAAACTTTGAAGTCTTAAATACAAAAAAAAAACTCAGCCCGAGATAGCCCTCGCGACTTTGCGCATAGGTAGAAGACCTTCTCACGCAGGGTGAGAAAACCCCCGAACCCCATGCCCCGCCTTCACATAGAGGCCCGTTACCTCGTGAGTGGGCGGATCCATTTATCTTTGCTTTGGAAAATGTGGAACAGACGATGGGGTTTTTTTCTGCACAAACTGCATATTACTGCAGCAGTGCCGCGGTAGGCAGGAGTTGAACTCCTGACCTCCAGCATCCCACGACGGAGACACTGCCAATCGAGCTGAAGCTCGTCCGCAAGTCTTAAATACATAAGTGCAATAAATTTATTTGGATTTATTTCTTCAATAATATCAAGGGTGGGTAAAAAATGAACCAAGTATAGAGGTATTTTAGGGTTACTTTTTGGGTAATGATAATGGTGGGTAATTTATCAATTCTAATATATTAATTTTTAGTTTTAATAATCATAGAGGTAGGTAATTTATATGCAAACTTACAAGGTTATTTTTCATAGTGGCATAGATGATTCATTTAGACGAAGAACTAGGGGTTAAAACTGGCATATTATGTAGTAATTTAGATATAGATTAGGGGACACATTAAAAAAATTATAATAGCATGTGTGGTTATTTTTGGGAAACAATCTGATGGCTCTTACTAGCAATGATAATCATAGTCTGTCGAATGGTAGTAGGATTTATGTTTTTTAAGAGAATATTTTTATGATTTATCTCCTTTTCTACGATACTACTAGCGCTCGGACGTCCGTCTGGATGCCCGCGGCTACAGTCTGTTGCGCCTCTGTTTTGCTCGTCCACGTGGAGGGCCCGTGCTGCTCGGAGTCGCCTACCAGCGCCTGCTTTCGTGCCCACGCAGGGGCCCGCGCTGCATGCTCATGTGGGGACCACTTGTGCCTCCTCCAGCTTCCCACACGAATCTCATGTACAACACTCGATCTACTTTTAAAACATAAATATGCTATACTTGTAACATACAAAAGAAGAAAGATGACACACTTCAAACATACGTCTAAAATACTTGCAAAAATACGTGAAAAACACTTGAAAACCATTGCAACACATACACAATATATAGATAAAACACTTGAAACATATGTGTGAAACATATGCAATATCTAAATAAACACACTTGCAACATATCTCTGAAAAAACAGATCAAACATTGGAAACGGACGGTTGCAACATACGTGTACAAACCATTGCAACATCTGCAACATCCTGATCTACTTTTACAATATCTTTATGAAACACTTGCAGCACATCTGAAACATCCGGAACATACATTTGCAACACGCGTTTTTAACGCAATGGGCGGCGTGACGAACTGACACGGTGGAGGCATCCGCGACCACAGATGGCGGTGGAGGCGCCCCGCCGCGGTTCGGCCGCGGCAGGCCTACCTGGGAGCTACAGCTCGGGATGACATGAGGCCTGCGCAGCTGAAGAACTTGGCGATGAAGATGATAGTGTGGCCCTATGCTTCGGCGCTGTTGATCCACTACAGCGGGCAGGGCGAATCTGCGCGGGCGAGGGCGAGCAGCGGCAGCACGTGGCCAGCACTACCGAGCTAGCGGCTAGGGCAGCTGTGTCCTGCCCCTCTGAGCACAGTAGGGAGAGGAGAGGAGAGGAGGGGCGTTGCGGTGGAGAGGAGCAGGGGCGCCGACAGAGGGAGTTGCCTTCTTGCCGACTGTTGAGGGAGAGAACGACGGGAGAAGAGTCACGTGACTGAGCGTCGGCTTCTGAATGTGAGGGGGCGGCAAGAAGAAGACCGAGCGTTGGTTTTTGAATGCAGGTTCGATGCTTCTAGATAGGAATGGGAAGTCCGAATGCCCTAAACAAAGCATTACCGCTTTTTCTGACACATTACATCTGGATTAACGTATTCTTCTCTTCCACTAGTTATTGCTATTGGCATGCTTTTTTGTTCAAATCAGAAATGGAATCAATAGATCTGAGGAGTAGCTTGGGCTTAGAGATGCTCTGGACTGCAATTGCTTCTTAGAAGTGCTGGTGGCACTCAGATTGCCCACAAGTTTCTGAAGCTACCAATGTCACCCAAAGAACAGAATATATGAAATTTGCGAAGTCTATAATTCTCCTTTTTTTTCTTAAAGTAACAACCCCAAACAATCTCCAATTCCCTGCTTTCTTATTTCGTCAGTTGAAGAGAGTATTTCCTTCTGTACAAGATAACCGTTTATTTGAACTCAGTTTGTACCATTTGTTTTGCATAAAAAAGAAACATTTTGCAGAAATCTATCTCGGCTTACCACTATATTTCTCTGGATCAGCTCTGTACCCTATGATCTGATCCTGTTGCTTCCCATCAGAAAGACAAACTATGATGCTACTATTTGTGTGTTTTTTTCCCCTTGTGCATGCACTAGACTGAAGCTGAAGTTGAGAGCTGAGAGGTCATCATTCATCAAGCCTGGAGGTCTCCCTTCTCCTCTGGCTCGAGCTCTCTGAGCTCGTCGGCTTCACTCCTCTTGCAGCTCCTGTAGAACATGCAGCTGACGATGATCTCCAGCACGACGCAGATCGCGTGGATGTATGCGATCGAGAAGGCCTCGCCGGCGACGCCCGGCTTGAGCCTGCCGTCCCTCCGTCGCTGCGCGACGACGCGGAGCCCGAAGAGCGCCTCGGCGGCCGCCATGCCGAGGTTGGTGGGCAGCGCGAGCGCCAGCGCCGTGGACACCCGGCCCCTGATCGCGACGCAGGCCCTGAGCACCGCGGCATGGCCCGCGCACCCGGGCTCCGTGGCGGCCACGACCACGGCGAGGTTGCACACCACGGTGGCGACGCCGACGGCCAGCGAGTAGACGATGGCGCCCGCGGCGGACAGCGCGAGCGTCCAGAAGTGGGAGGTGAGGCCCAGCAGGTCGGCGGCGCCGAACGCCAGCAGCAGCAGCGAGAACACCGCGGCGTTGGCGGAGAGCATGAGGAACGCGTTGAGCAGGTGCGTGGCCACCACGGCCGGGTACGCGCGCGCGACGGCCCCGCACGGCGGGAGCGCGGCGATCCGCAGGTGACTCCGCCGCCGAGACGGCGACGCGCCGTCGTTGTCGTCCCGGAGCATGGCGGCGACGCAGGCCTTGGCGAGCAGCAGGAAGGTGAGCGCGAACGGCAGCGTGGCGGCGAACGTGAAGACGGTCTGCGACAGCTTGGCCTCGAGCAGCGCGAAGAAGGGGGAAGACGGGAACCCGGCCGCGGCGAACACGGCGCGGAGCCTTGCCGCGACCGCGCGCAGGGTCCCCGACGACGACGGCGCCATCATCGCCTCGGACGCCAGCACCGCTGCCGAGAACGGCAGCGCCAGCAGCGCCGCCACGGAGGTGAAGCAGTGGTACCCGGCGAAGAACGCAGACACCGCGGCGCGCATCACCCTCGTCGCCCGCCCCGCCGCCGTCGCCGCCGCGCCATGGCCGGTGGCGGCGCGCGCTAGCCCCGCTCTCCTCATGGTGCAACGCAACCCGCAGACCCGCAACCTCTCTGCTTCTTCTTCTTGCTCCTCAGCAAGCGAGACGAGACGGAGGAGACAGAGCAATCAGCAATGCAACAGTGTGCTCTCGCTCTCTACTCGCCTTTATGTTTATGGCGGGATCGCTTGGCTGTGCGCCGGTGGATGGTTGGCCGGTCAAGAGCAAGAAAGCTCGATCGAATGGACGAGCGGACGATTGACTGACTGACCACCTACTGCTCTGCTACTGACGGCGGCACTGACCCGGTAACGAACGGACGAGCACGGCGAGAGGCGGGAGGGCGTCTTTATATGGAGTGGAGGGCAGAGCAGAGGAGTGAGGTCCGAGGTGGCGTGGCAAGGCAGGTAGCAGGAGAACTGGAGACGAAGCAAGCGATTGGATGGAGCAGAGATGAATAGAGAAATCTGCCTGTCTCGGTAACATCTACTAGACTAGCACCAAACACTATTATTATGGGTGTAGGAGCAGTCGAGCAGGCCAGAAGAGACGACGATGAGACGTTGCAAGCATTGTAGGTGTCGTCGGGTACAGGCTATAGAGCTGGAGGCTGGTGCGGCGACGAAGGTGTTTGCTTGGATCATATCCCACTCAAAGGCAGATCATCTAGATATATATAAATATATATATACATATTTGCATATGTATGTATGTCTACACTACAGAGGACGCAGAGAAGAGGATATGCGCTTGCTGCTTTGTGCTTTCAGACAGCGACGGGATCGGGCAGAGCCGGCTGCCAGAAAATAGTGAAAGGGGAGCAGGGCAGAGCAGAGTGGAGGGAGGGAGGGAGACTGTCACTCTTAAAGGCCTCGTTTAGTTCACAAAATAGGAGAGAAAAATACTGTATCAAAATTCCTGTAGCATTTCGTTTATATTTGGTAAAAATTATTCAAATTTTGACTAACTAGGCTTAAAATGTTCGTCTCGCAAAGTACAACAAAACTGTGCAATTAGTTTTTGATTTCATCAACATTTAGTACTACATGCATTTGCCGACATTTTGATGTGACGGGGAATCTTCTTTTTGCATAGTGGAATTTGAGGGAGAATTGGGGAACTAAACAAGGGCGGTGTTTAGTTGCCCCGAATTGGGGCCGGCCGAAACGCTGTAGCATACTGTGCGGTACTGTAGCATTTTGTTTTTATTTGGTAAAAATTGTCCAAACATTGACTAATTAGGCTCAAAATGTTCGTCTCGCAAAGTACAACAAAACTGTGCAATTAGTTTTTGATTTCATCTATATTTAGTACTCCATGCATGTGCCGACATTTTGATGTGATGGGGAAATATTTGGGATCTAAACATGCCCAAGGCCTTGCTGTTGGGTGAAATTAGGTCCCATACCGAATTCACTGAAGAGCTGACTGACAGTTTGTTCTGTCTGACCATTCTTCAGCAGGAAGGTCGGGTCAGAATTGGATGGGCGCGAGGAGGGTTGCTTTCACTTCCGTCTCTGGTGTGCTTCACTTTGAATGGAAGTTACTTACTCCAGACAGAGTCATCAGGCACTATGGGGGTGTTTAGATCCCTTCAAAATTCCAAATTTTTACGCTCTCTCTCCATCACATCAATCTTTAGAAGTATGCAAGAACACTTAATGTAGGTAAAAGAAATAACTAATTACACAGTTTGGTTGTAAATCACGAGATGAATCTTTTGAACCTAGTTAGTCTATAATTGGACACTAATTACCAAATACAAACGAAAGTACTACAGTATTAAAATTCTAAATTTTTTGCATCTAAACACCTCCTATATATGTCAATATGTGATTGGCTTATCTTTTTATAAAACGAAAGAAAGAAAAGGAGAATTGCTCCAAGCATCACTTCGCAAGATTTCTGCGATGTCCATTTCACCGCTGGCATTTATCTGACAGAAATTCACGGGTGACTGCACTACAGGCAGGTCCAAAGCTTTGCTCGGCGAGAGAGTTGTCGCCATTAAAGGGCCTCCTAGCTTGTTTGTTGCCACGCGATTGTTCTTGTTCATCATCCAAAGAGGGCCGGCGATCCCGATCCACCAGCAATTAGGGGCAGCTATTAGCTAAGCTGTTCGTGTACGATTGTACGAACCGCAGCGCAAAAGGACACGGCAGCCACCAAACGCTCCTACAGTACATCCATTCGTCATTCCTCTCATAATTTTTTTTTGGTTAAGTAAAATAAAAGGCAAACAGTGGTTTTGACTTTGGCTTTGTGCAGCCGCCTCTGCACTCAAAGCGAAAGTGCTTGTACAGTGACTGACGGACAGAACTGCTGTTCAAGAAATGCAGAATGCATGCATTTGGACTTGCATTGGTGGCGTCACTTGGTTACTCTCACTCTCACTATAGGTCAAAAACAAATGATAGACTAGAGATGTCTGACCAGAGAGATTGTTGAGCTGGGACTCAAAGAGATGGAATGAAATGCAATGTGCACTTGCACTGTTGCGTTGACCTGACCTGGCGAAGTCTACAGTTGTACTATCAATGAGGAAGCGTTGGTTTGTTGGTTGGGTAGGAAGGTTGATTGCAGATTATGGGTCAGGAAAAGAGTGGTTGGACACATGCATTCAGTTGGATGGATTACACATTTACACTCCTGGTGGCATGTCAATTCGTTTGGTGGCAAAGCTTAACACAAAGCCCTCCAAACTACCAATGCTTGCATTGCTGTCCTCTCTCACCTTTCCTTTCCTTTTCTTTTCGTTTTAGTTTATTAATAAAAAACGTCTCCTCTAAACTTTTCCTTTCTGCCTAATTATTTGTTAATCAGCTGCTTCCTCCTTTTCTAAAAATTGTGCAATAACCATTTCTTTGTGCTGGCCGACGAAACCTTGCACTCTATATTATATTGTAGCGGATTCTTCACTTGGGCCTGGTTCACTTTGCAAAAAAAGTGAACCCGATGAATAGTACCTCTTTCGTCTTATTTGGCAAATATTATATAATCGTGGATCAACTAGGCTCAAAAGATTCATCTCGTGATTTCCAACTAAACTGTGTAATTAGTTATTTTTTTACCTACATTTACTACTCTATGCAAGCGGCTAAAAATTGATGTGATGGAGAGAGAGTGAAAAAACTTGGAATTTAGATGGCATCTAAACAAGGCCTTGGTTCTTCAATTCTTGTGCACCACATGGTCGATCTGTCTCAACCGTTATTGATCCAACCATCTTCGTTTGATCGATCTCCAATGCACGCGCCTAGCTAGTAGATTGTTGCTACAATCTGTCGAAGCTAGCAATTCGACAGCGAAACCAGATCAGAAGAAATGCTGCTGGCAGAGACTGTCTAAAGTCCAAACCCAATTGATGTCAACCGCCATGACCAACAAGTGCTTCATCACCAGCACAGCACAGCACGCACTACCGGTCTAGTCTACCCAGGCCAACCATAAGGCCGGATCTCAGTGCGTGGCTCATCACATGCCCAAAACTACACCAACAAACAGACATGTGCATATACATGCAATTATATGCAAACTTTTTCCTTGGAGATTAGGGGACAATGCACGAGCTATAGCCCCCCCCCCCCCCCCCCCCCCCCTCTATCCTATAACAACTCAGGAAATTTTTGAGCCCGGAATACACGCAACCACAACATATCTCTCGCACAGCATGCAAGCAGGACCACTACAGCTAGCCATATGATGAGCACATCATGCATATCGCATCAGTGAAATTTCTGTCCTGTCTAGCATAAATAGCTGTTTGTATCATGTAACTGTATTATAGTATATGTTAATTAACAAAGCCCTAGTTGCCCATGCTTCGGGGAAAAAGTGTCCTTTCATCTTGTAGCTAGTTCATTACATATATTGCTCTCGAATGTCAGTCATCTGCCGGTGATCCGTACTTCTCATGGAGAGTGGTTGTCACTACCAAATCTTTCATCAAGTCGTTGGCATCAACCCACACACACATGCACAATTCATTTTTTTTCTTTTCGAAAACACGAGGAACAATTTAATGGGTGCAGTCGTGCAGATTAATTGTTAAGGCTTCATCAGGAGATGGCTACTCCCTAACCGTTTCCTCTGTTCACATCACCACCACACATATATCAGCAATTCAGCATCTTGCTGTCACTGACCTTTTGGACAGGGACTATAGCACTAGTTGGATTCAGACATCCGAATTGCAGCTTCAAGTTGGTCAAGAGAGCTAGCTGTTTGAATGCTGTGCATATCGGAATGTTCCTTCCAGGTGCGATTTTACCTTCACGTTCTGATTTTCGGAAAGTCAAATTATCCATATAGCTCACTTCACGGATTCCTTTTGTAAACATTTTGTGCCAGAAGAAGTCACAAGGCAGCATATGCACATCACAGCATAACCGAACAGAGCCTTCCGTGGGCACCAATGCTAAAGCTGAAGATGTGCATGGCAAAATCAAGCGGCAAACGGAAAGTAGAAGAATAGATGCACTCTTGTGTGTGTGCAGAATTATGCAAACAAAATCAGGCAAGCAAATACTGCCAGTGTGTGTACTCTGATGTTGGGTGGGTGGGTCCATTATCCCTGCTGATGACAGCATAACCAACACATTTCCTCTCCCAGAAAAAAAAAGGCATATATAACAACCGTTTTTATTAGGGTTCTGGGCTCCAGAACATATATCCATGCATGGACTAAGTAGTTGCTGGTAATGTGCAGTACTCCCCTGATGATTGAGGGGGTGAGTGTGCTGATGCTTTCTTCGAGCTCTTTGCACTGTTTTCCTTTTTCCTTCAAGGACTCAATCAGCAGCAGTGACCTCTCATCATCATGGCCAGTTCGTTGGGCATGTTCTCCTTGGTGGCATCGATTGGATGTGCTGAATTTAAATTTATTTGTTTTTCTTTGTATATGAGTGCTGCGGCAAGTTGCATTGGCTAGTGTTTTGGATCACTGCTAAATTATGCCACGACAAAATGCCTTCCCTTTTTTTATTTCGTTATTATGGATAGTTTCCCCTGGTAGATGCATGGTTGATTTTGAAATGAATGAAGCCTGAATTCTATCCTTTTTTATGGTTGTCCATCCTTTGTACTGTTATGTAGTATTAGAAGTATGAGATTCTCTCAAAGGGAACAGTGCTATGAAATCATGTGGAACAGTAGTGAACAGTGCTGTATGGATAGAGATGGGATTAGCAATTTGTAGAATGTAACTGTAGAGAGAATCGGTATAATTCACAAATAATGGTCTGAGAAGTCCGTCCGTATGTGATGAGGATACTGTCAAGTTGGGCGGTAGGTCAATGATAGAGGGTTACCCTACCATAATGCAAAGCCAGCGTGTATCCATTAATCTTAATCCAATGCAAATGATGGAGCATCCGATCTGACTTGCAGCAATATTTCTTGCAATTCATCAGCTTCCTACTGCTTAATGGATGCAATTAAAAAAATGTGTCGTTCTGGTGTTTTTTCATTGAGGAGATTATTTTTTTTATTTGATTCAAGCCATCAATCATCAGTAAGTTCCATCCACGTCATCAATATATACTTGTTACTCCGTTCAAAATTATAGTTCATTTTAGCTGTATACAAATCAAATTTCTCTATTCTTGACCAAGCTTTTACAAAATATATCAAACATCTAGTCATATTTCATGAGAACTTAATTAGACAAAATTTATATTATAGATATTGATGCATTTAAACTTGATCAGAATTAGAGAAGTCAAAGTTTGACTTGGGAAATGACATATAATTTAAGATGAACAGAGTATGTAATTTTGGCACGCAAAGGTTGCGGATGCTGAGACTTCCTCTCGAAATTTCGTTGATACGCGTAACAGAAATGGCATTTTTCAAGCAACCCAGTTTACTACGCCATGCAAGGGCATGTGAACGTTCAAGCAGTGGAAGAGAAGGCAGTATCATTAGGGCATGTGTCCAAATCAGCCATCTTGCTTGACATTTTCCAGATGAGTATATATGAGAAAGGCATGGTCCCTTGATCAGCATCCAAAGTGAACAATCTATATAGTCAATGAAACATTTGGCAATACGTAAGATGAATAGGTAAAATAGCGCGTGCAATATACATAGCAGTTGAAATTCTGCATTGCCACACCTACTTTATTGATACCTTAAGAAAATACCAAAAAAATGGCTTTCCCCGGTTCACGTTGTTGAATTTTTAATTGATCTATCAAAAAGGTATTCTTGAATGTATTACCAAACAATAAGTAGCGTCATGTGCACAAAAGTTCCTATGACAATTCAGTGTCAAGAAGATTGATCAAATATAAATAAAGCGTGCTTTTGGACTATGCATGATGCTCGGGATACATGATCTGTAGGCCAGAAGCAACATCACACAGAGGGCACTAGGCAGATAAGAAGAGAGTTATCCAGATCTAGCTTTGTTTCAGGAGCATGGTCTTATCTGGCATATCGCTTCAACCAATCTGATCAGTACAAGCTTCCTGAGCGGCGTGGGTTTGGATCTGGCCTGATGGGCTCCCCTGTGAAGGGATCAAACTTGTAGGGTTCACCTGTGAAGGGATCAAACCTTACTTGTTGGCGTTCTGCCGAATATTCAGCGGGTGACCTGGAGCGGAAATCTGAGCCCAAGTCCGTGTTGTACCCGGCCTTGTTGTACCCTGCAGCAGGCAGGAATCTCCTTTCCCTAGAAAGATCAGGTTCTTCAGCTGACCTTTCAATATTTGAACTATGCTCTTGTATGTATCTTCGATCAAGATGCTTTCCAGTGTTGTGTCTTGATTCATATGCTAATCTTGGTTCTGGGTTCATTCTGATGTCAATTTCGTCATGTCGCGGACGTGGTTCTGGGTTTCTTACAATGGTGGATCTTTCTTCAGCATATCTTCTAATCCTTGACTGAGACACTGGTGGATCGTCTATGTAATATGTTGAAGGATGATGGCCTGAGGAACTGTATCTACTGCTCCTGCAAGTAAAGTGGAGATTACCATCCGAGCTTGAAACCACAAGCACCATTTACAGTAAGCCAGCCAGAGCAGAGGAGTGAGTGCAAACCTACCCGGGTGTCACAAAATCATAATCTTCATCTGGGTATCGCTTGCTATGTATTTCTGAATTTCTTGGCAAATAAGCAGTACTGTGCAATGTATGTGTTAAGCCAAAGGCCTCCGCCTGGTGCTGCAAGTCAAAACAAGACATTCAAGGAAAGAAAAGACTTGTGGAAGGAGAGAAATAGGAGGATCTTCGACAACGCCCATAAAACGGCCCAGCAAGTGGCCTCCTTGACAAAAGAGGATATAATGCAACGTCGCAGTGCTATGTCCTTTGATGGATAAATCCACTTAAGGGTGGGACATGTCTTTCCTTTCGGTCTTACGACCGTAGTGTTGGCACCAAGGGTGCCTCCTGTACATAAAACTCTTACCCCTTACTTAATTGAGCGGTAGAGCTCCTGCCTTTTATTTCAAAAAAAAGGAAAGAAAAGGAGAAAAGAGCAAAAAGAAAAGGTGGATGATATTGAGTGAGGTAGTACCTTAGCAATCAATGATGCAAAATAATCTCCTTTATTGCGTTTATCTCCACCCGATATCAAAAACTGCATGTGCTTCTTGGTGAGGATTAATGATAACATGGTTCAGGTAAGGGCTCAAAAATCATTTATGTAAAACAACTGAATACCTGATTAAGGACAGCAAGAGCAGATGACTCAGGAAGCTCATTGAGGCTTTTTACACAATGAATGTCAATCTGAAGGAAGATGGAAAAGAACATCATGCTTCATGGTTCATACATTAAAAGGGAACAAATGGAGACCTCCCTGTACAAATTACTTACATCATATCGAGTACCAATTCCTAGACGTAGAATTCGAAGCAAGACTTCCTTGGCAGCTGAAGGTAATGAATTAACAGATGATTCATAGGGGTCAGAGGCATCAGCCACCTAATAAGAGAGAAACACACAGAAAACATTGTCACAAACATGAACAAACACACCATCCTTTCTCCTTACTGCAATATGAAATTTATTCCATTCAACTAAGCATGCTTACAAAAAAAAACATGTATTCAAATACTAGAAAACTGCTAATTCAGCTGGTCAATGCTGGGATATCTGAAGCTCAGTTTTGTTATATCATAAATAAGTGTTGGAGTTTATGTCTGTGGCCCATGTGGCTTGGCCCATGAGGCCCATGTATGCTACCCTATATTGCTACCCTTCTAGGGTTAGCCTAATCAATAGAATCTCAGTTTACAACATGGTACCAGAGCCTCTCTCTTCTCTTCTCTGTTCCTTCCCAGCCGCCGGCTAGCTTCCAGGCAGGGCGCCGCCGCCTGCTGCCTCCTTCTCAGCCGGCCATGGCCGATCCCTCTCCTCCCTCCCTCTTCCAACACTTCCCTCCCCTCTCCCACCCCACTTCCTGGGCCCAGGTGGCCGGATCCGCCCCACCTCTGCGCCCCCAGTCCCCTACAGCGGCCGCCGCTTCCCTGAGCGCCGCCGTGGCTCGCCCCCTGGCGCCGCCAGCCGCCGGCGGGACCCCAGGCGCGGGTGCGGGCCCATCCTGGCCCCCACCTGGCGCGGCCATGGGCCCCACCGCGCCCCTGCAGGCCGCGGTTTTCTCCCCGGCCCCTCCTTTGCGCCCTACAGCCGCCGCCGCACCCCTGGCGCCGCCAGCCACCGGCGGGCTCCCAGGCGCGGGTGCGGGCCCATCCTGGCCCCCACCTGGCGCGGCCATGGGCCCCACCGCGCCCCTGCAGTTTACTCCTCTGCTACCTCTGCCACCGCGGTTTACTCCTCTGCCAGCCGCTGCTCCCTCTGGCGGGCTTCCAGCCACTGCTACCTATGGCGGGATGACTGCTGCCACCGCACCTCTGCTGCAGCTCGCCGCATCTCCTTCTTCCGCGGCGTTGCCGGCCCCATGACAGCACGTGGCCCTCGCCCTTGCGTCCGATGCCGCCGCCGCCGCTGATGCAGCCGGCCTTGGGCTATCTGCGGCTCCATCTTCGGCTGTCCTCTACGCCCCGCCGCCCGTCTCAGTGCCCCAGATCGCCGAGGCGTCGCCGCGCGGCGGTGGGGGGGACCGTAGCAGCCGCCGTCGTCGCGGACGCGGACATGGTGGTGGTTCTGGCTTCCTCGACCCGTGTTTGGGCCACCTCTGTCCGTGGCCTTTCCAGGCTCCCGGGGGTACGCCTCGCCCGCCGGCCACCGTCATGCTCGCTGCTGCTTCTCCAGGTTTTTCACCCAGCCGCATTCCCGTGGCCGACACCTTCCAGCGCCTCGCCCGCGTTGGCCGGTTGGGGCTCGGCGGCCTTGGCACACTCCTTCCGCACTATGGGCCCGACAACTCCTGTCGGCCCAAAGTGGGTCGCCGATTCGGGTGCCACCTACCACACCACTTCCGACCCCACCATCCTCTCTTCCGTTCACCCTCCATCTTCCTCTCACCCTTCGTCCATCATGGTCGCAAATGGGTCATGCCTTCCTGTCACGTCTGTGGGTGCCGCCGGCGCTCATGGCTCCTTTCGTCTTCCTGATGTTCTTGTGGCACCTTCTATGGTTCACAACCTTCTTTCTATTCGTCGGTTTACAGCTGACAATTCCTGTTCCGTGGAGTTTGACTCTACCGGTCTCACGGTAAAGGATTTGGCTTCCCGGCGTCCTCTGCTTCGGTGTGGCAGCACAGGGCCCCTTTACACCCTTCGCTTCCCGGCGTCCCCTTCGTCTTCTTCGCCGAACCCTCTGTCAGCTGCTTTCGCCACCTCTTCTTCCTCCACCACTTGACACCGGCGCCTCGGCCATCCTGGTCGTGATGCCCTGATGCAGCTCAGTCGCAGTTCCGACATTCCGTGTCCTCGGACTCCCGGTGAGCATTTGTGTCATGCGTGTCAGCTGGGCCGTCATGTCCGTCTTCCTTTTCATAGTTCTTCCCAGGCGGTTCACATCTTTGATCTTATACATTGCGACCTCTGGACTTCTCCTATCATCAGCATTTCCGGTTACAAGTTCTATCTTGTGCTGCTTGATGATTTCTCTCATTACTCCTGGACTTTTCCTCTTCGTGCCAAGTCGGAAGCTTTCCCCGCCATTCTCCACTTCTTCGCGTGGGTGTCCACACAGTTCGGCCTCACCATCAAGGCCGTCCAGTGCGATAATGGTCGTGAGTTCGATAACTCCGCCTCCCGTGCATTCTTTCTCTCTCACGGTGTCCAGTTGCGCATGTCTTGCCCGTACACCTCCTCCCAGAACGGCAAGGCTGAGCGCATGATTCACACCACCACCGAGACCATGCGTACCCTCTTGCTTCAGGCGTCACTCCCTGCGCGCTTCTGGGCTGAGAGCTTGCACACCTCCACCTATCTCCTTAACCGCCTTCCTTCCGCTGCCTGCCCAGCTCCCACGCCACACCACGCCCTCTTCGGTACCCCTCCTCGGTACGATCACCTTCGCGTCTTCGGGTGTGCGTGTTACCCTAACACCACAGCTACTGCTCCCCACAAGCTGACACCTCGTTCGACTCTCTGTGTCTTCCTCGGGTACTCCCCGGATCACAAGGGGTACCAGTGCTATGATCTTACCTCTCGTCGGGTCCTCATCTCTCGTCACGTGATGTTTGATGAGTCTGTCTTCCCCTTCTCCTCCACCCCCACTCCCATGTCCACCCCGGATCTTGACCTCTTCTCCTTGTTTCCCACTGACGCGGTGGTCGAGCCACCTTTTCGGTTGTCTACCACAGGTACTGCTCCACCGTGCCCTTCGCCGGGGCCGTGCCCTCGCTTGCCGCCCGCCGGTGACACCCCCTGCCCGGGCCTAGCGGGATCCCCTCACGGGCCGGCCACTGTCACTACGCATGACGCGGGGCCCGGGCCGTCGCCCCTGACACCGCCTGCGCGCTTCGCTCAGCCGACGCTCGTCTACCAGCGCCGTGCACCTCCCGGATCGGCCCCGTTACTACGCCTGTCGCGGGGCCCGAGCCGTCGCCTCCGGCACCACCTGCGCGCTTCGCCCAGCCGGTGCTCGTCTACCAGCGACGTGCCCGACCGGAGCCGCCGCCTACGTCTTCACCGGGGGCTCCTTCGTCGGGGTGCCCTCTACCACCGACTGCTTCTTCTCCGCCGGCGACACCGACACCGCCGCCACGATCCCCGGATGCCCGTGTCACGACGCCGGTGTACCACCCCCCGCTGCTTCACCGACACCCGCGTCATGTTCACCCGATGGTGACGCGACACGCGGCGGGGACCCTGCCGCCCCGGGCTCTTGCGGCGATGCCCGGTGACTCGCAGGTCTCTCCGGTACCCTCTTCCGTCCGCGAGGCCTTGCTGGACCCTCATTGGCGCCGCGCGATGGAAGAAGAGTATGCGGCTCTCCTCGCCAACCGGACCTGGGATCTGGTGCCACGTCCCCCAGGCTCCAACGTCGTCACCGGCAAGTGGATCTGGACACATAAGCGCCGGGCGGATGGCACTCTCGAGAGGTACAAGGCTCGTTGGGTTCTCCGGCGTTTCACTCAGCGGCCTGGTGTTGACTACGATGAGACTTTCAGTCCAGTGGTGAAGCCAGCTACAGTCCGCATGGTGCTCTCCCTCGCACTCACTCGGTCTTGGCCTGTGCATCAGCTGGATGTCAAGAATGCCTTCCTGCATGGTCTTCTCACTGAGACAGTTTACTGCAGTCAGCCGGCCGGGTTTGTTGACTCCTCAAGTCCTGACATGGTCTGCAGACTCAACAGATCTCTCTACGGCCTCAAGCAGGCGCCTCGGGCATGGAACCATCGCTTTGCTGCCTTTCTGCGATCACTGGGGTTTGTGGAGGCCAAGTCCGATACGTCACTGTTCATCTTCCACCATGGAGCTGAGACTGCGTATCTACTGCTCTAAGTGGATGACATTGTCCTCACCGCCTCCAGTGAGTCACTCCTTCGCCGCATCATCGCATCTCTTCAGCGGGAATTTGCTATGAAGGATTTGGGTGTGCTCCATCACTTCCTTGGGGTCACTGTTGCGCCTCATCCTGCTGGACTCCTTCTTCACCAGCGGCAGTACACTCTTGACATCCTTGAGCGAGCGGGGATGACAGACTGCAAACCCTGCTCCACTCCAGTTGACACGCAGGGTAAGCTATCTGAGGCTGAGGGGCACCCGGTGTCTGATCCCACCGCGTACCGGAGTCTTGCTGGTGCTCTACAGTACCTCACCTTCACTCGACCAGACATCACTTATGCGGTTCAGCAGCTGTGCCTTCATATGCATGATCCGCGGGAGCCCCACCTCACTGCCCTCAAGCGTCTACTCCGCTACCTCCGTGGCACTGTGGGCTACGGCCTGCTCCTTCACCGGCGGTCCTCCTCCACTGAGATGGTTGTCTACACTAACGCTGACTGGGCCGGATGTCCGGACACTCGGCGCTCCACCTCCGGCTACGTTGTCTTCTTGGGCGGCAACCTGGTGTCCTGGTCGTCCAAGCGTCAGCAGGTGGCCTCCCGCTCCAGCGCCGAGGCGGAGTACCGCGCCGTGGCAAATGGAGTGGCCGAGGTTTCTTGGCTCCGACAGCTCCTGGCCGAGCTCCATAACCCTCTTCTCCGGAGCACGCTTGTCTACTGCGACAACGTCAGTGCAGTCTACCTCTCCACCAACCCCGTGCAGCACCAGCGGACCAAGCATGTGGAGATTGACCTTCACTTCGTCCGTGATCGGGTGGCCATCGGCGAGGTGCGAGTCCTACATGTACCTACGACGTCCCAGTTCGCCGACATCTTCACCAAGGGCCTCCCGTCGTCGACATTCACCGCCTTTCGCTCCAGCCTCAACATCACCAGTGGCTAGTTGAGTCCGTGGGGGGGCTAGTGTGTATTTTCTTTTCCTGGTGTACAGTCTGACTCCGCTGCGTCGGTAGCTCAGACTGCGGGGGGGTGTTGGAGTTTATGTCTGTGGCCCATGTGGCTGGGCCCATGAGGCCCATGTATGCTACCCTATATTGCTACCCTTCTAGGGTTAGCCTAATCAATAGAATCTCAGTTTACAACAATAAGCAAGAAGTCAAGCTACAAAAACTGAAAATGGCTGTGCTTCTAGCCTTATTTAACCTACCCAACAGGAGAGCTTCCATTAAAATAATTGCACTTCTAGCCTTCAAAGCCAGAGTTGAGCAGCAAACTATCATACAAAATCTGATGGCTTCATATTATATTTGTACAGAGAAGACAAATAGATCATAAGACCACCTAGAGGTAGCAGACTCATCCACAAAATGAAGGTAACAAATAACAAGTGAACCAAAGCTCTACTGAGTCACTGGCTTAGCTAAGATGAACATTTCAAGACTTAGTAGCTCAGGTCATTTCAGATTTAATTATAGGAAGTTCTATCACTCAAAAGTCAAAACTCACTTGTTAGTTTTTAACATTAAAAGGAAGAAAAAAAACCAAAATAATTGACAACATGTTGATTATCATACATACATAATTAGATAATCTTGGAGCTTTCACTTGACGATCAAGTGAATCATGTCCATATCTTCCATGAGAATAATCTTGCCTATCTCCTGATACATTTGATCTTCTAGTTCTCACTTCTTCACGAGATCGCTTCTTGTCATTGTCTGCCACAGGTCGAGCAACTGACACCTATTGAGGGAAAAAAACATGAGAGACTAATTTGTCAAATCCAAAGTAGAAAGATCAAATAAGCAGCAAGAAGCTAGTGATAATCCCAAACAGATAACATTGTTATTCATGCCTGGATCCTGAAAGATGGTCCTCGATTAGGCCCTCTCACCGTTTTACCATCCATTTCTTCTATAGCATTTTCAAGCTCCTGTAATTGATAATATATAGTTTTTTTATAGCAATAAATCCAATACAGCTGTTTAAAGAATATCCAAGCACATTAAGTGCCCGAAAACATACTCTTCAGAATTATGATAAACACTTACTGAACGATTGGCGAAGTGAACAAAACCAACTGGGCCTTGTCCTTTTCTTGAGATAGCAACCCGTACTACCTGGTTGCACATCCGTCATAGTTGTTCAACATTGCATGTAATATTGGTTAGTCGAAATTGCAAAAAATGTGACAGACATCTTGGTGCACCAACCTCACCGAACTGTTCAAAAAGCTTTCTCAAGTACTCCTCGTTAACATCTTCTGGCAGGTTCCCAACAAAAGCAGACTTAATCTGAGAGTACACAGAACAGAAATCACGATCAAAAGTTCTAACAGAAGATAACTATATCTATATTGAGGAAAAAAATGTTTCCCTTTTTCTACATTACCTTGGCCATTTCATCAGGATCCACATGAGACTCTTTATCAGCCCAATTTATCGCAGGATGCAAAATATCGCCAAGCATAAAATCTGTTCTTGAACCGATACGGATTACACGTGCTGCAGCCTGTGATTGATAGTTTCAGGAGGAATGAAATCAAAGGAAGCTGGCTTGAGCAGAAAGCAAAGGACCTAAGAACATCTTCACCAAGATGTTATTAGATATCTGTCTTTTCCACGCATCTCAGTGGCGAAAACTCAGATCAGTGATGACTGATGAATCAAGATCTTATCTAGATAACATACTTGTATTTTGTATGTGACAGCTGTGATTGATATCAAATGAGATTTGCAGAGTAACATAATGGCAGATCCAAATTACTGTGGTGTAGTAATGAAGCCAAGAGAAGGGAATCAAGTATCAGCATGGGAGATATAATTTCACAGCCACAGAACACAGCTAGATTTGGGAATAAACTGAAAAACGATCAACTAGGAAATTCCTAAGAGGATCATGAAGCGACGTACAGTCGCCGAAACCCTGGTTGCCCCGTCGTTGGGTAGATGACATAAGAGGAGCTCTCTCTGTCCAGGTTCTTACAGAATATCTCTTACAGGACTTGATGGAAGGTTTCTCACTGCAGCAGAATGATGCCAATCAGCATTGTTTGGAGGCTTACTAGGAATGGTTCTTACTCTAGCAAAGTCGGCCTACAATGCCTTTTTCCTTGGTTCCATCCGCTTTGCTCCTTGGAAACGAATTTGGAAATATTGGGCTCCTCTTCGCTGCAAGTTCTTCATTTGGCTTGCATTAAAGAACTGTTCTTGAATGGCGGACCGGCTCTCGCTAAAAGAGGACTCCCCACCCGGCTACTTGCCCCTTCTGTAATCAAGAGGAGGAGACCATACAGCACCTATTGGTTTCATGTGTTTTCGCCTAGCAAATCTGGTTCATCATTTTGCAGATTGCAGAAAATTGGCTTGGCCTCCATTGCACCCCAACCATCAACTCATAGATTCTGAAGCTGGTGGTACCAGGCACTGGCAGTTAAAGAGGTAACAATGGACTACAAAAAGGGGTTTAATTCACTGGCAATATTGGTGGCTTGGGAAATCTGGAAGTACAGGGCGACTGTGTTTTTAATGGCTCTACTCCAAGCATTACAACGGTGTTGCAAGCAGTCACTTACGAGTGCATCCTTTGGTGCTCAGCCGGAGCAAAGGACCTCCTGGAGCTTCTTGGAAGGCCTTTGGGAGGGGCTCAGGCAATAGTGTGGTAGTTCTGGTCATGTTGTTTTTGGTCTTTACTTTCAGTATGCCTAGTTTTCTACAGTGTTGTGGGTGTTTGACTGTGTGAGTGTTGTTTGGGATTTCTTCCTGTTTCAAACCTTTCTTGTTAATGAAATGATATGCAGCTCTCCTTGTTGGAGTATGTGTGTGTGTGTGGGCCTCCAGCTCAGGCCGGCCCATGTAGGGCAAGGCCCATTAGGGTTAGGGTTGGCACTCTGTGCCTATATGTACCCTGGGGGTTCACCCCCTTCATCTATCTAACATAGACAGGAAAACCTAATTCTAGCATGGTATCAAAGCTCTAGCTTCGATCCGGCCGACCAGCCACCTCTTCGCTGCCTCTAGCGCGCCACCGGGGAGAGCCACCTCTCCGCCGGGGGCAGCGCCCTTGGTTCGGCGTCGATCCCCTTCGATCCACGCCCGTAGTCGCGTCAAGAAGTCCCAGCAGGAGCAGCAAGCAGCAGAGGACCGCCCGCTCTTCGTCCTCGGCGCCAGGGAGCTCCGCCGGCGCGAATCCACCGCCTCCCCCCGCCCTGCCTCATCCCGGCGTGGATCCGCCACCTCCTCCCCGCCCTACCTCTGCCTGGCGCGGATCCGCTACTCGGCGCCGGGATCCCGCCCTCCCCTGCTCTGGGGGCCGGCGTCGACGCCGGCACGAGCGCAGAGGCTCCGCCCGGCGCGGCTCCGCCGCCTCCTCCTCGCCGCCTCTCCGGGAACCTACCGCCCCACCACCACCGCTGCTGCTCTGCTATGTATCTGTTCGTTTGCATTGTGTCGCCCTGCCGTTCGTTGTCTTCATCGACACCCCCGAGGACGAGGCCGCTGCTGCGCTCTCCAGGCTGCAGCGGCGCCGCTCGTGGTCTGCCTTCACCGCCGGTGCCGCCACCTTTCCAGGCAGTCGTGCCACCCGTCGCCGGTCGTCGTCAAGCAAGCTCTCCGTCCGGAGTCCACGCCCTTCGCCGTCTACCGCGGACAACGCCCCCCACCCCGCCACCCCTGCTCTGAGCGCGGGACTTCTACAAGGGCGGGTAGGAAAGCCGCCACCCCACTTCTCCCCCTCCACCACCCCTGATCTGAGCGCGGACCTCGACTTCTCCGCCACCCCTGCTCTGAGCGCGGTCTACGAGGTATCCGTGTGCGCTGCCATCGCCTAGCGCCCCTGTCGCCGCATGGCTCGGCTCACCGTTCCGTGGCCACGACAGCTCGTTGTTGCGACTACGTCTTCGACCGTCTTCGCTGCCACCTCGACTCGGCGAATTCTACCTCGACTACGACTACGACCACGACGACCTCGACCTCGGCTACTTCGGCACAAAAAGGGCTATCCTCCACTTCTTCGCTCCAGCCACAACGTCCGCGACACGGTTGCGACTGCGGGGGGATGTCATCGCTTCGGCTTTGTTCGTCTCCAGTCTCATCGTGTGTGCGCCCCTGTTGTGACTGCGGGGGGATGTTGGAGTATGTGTGTGTGTAGGCCTCCAGCCTAGGCCGGCCCATGTAGGGCAAGGCCCATTAGGGTTAGGGTTGGCACTCTGTGCCTATATGTACCCTGGGGGTTCACCCCCTTCATCTATCTAACATAGACAGGAAAACCTAATTCTAGCACTCCTGTCTGTTCAAGAAAAAAAAGAGGGGGGGGTACTGTTATATAGTCTACTTTTACTTGAATTAAAGAAATATATAGGCAAGTCAAAGAATGGCAAGTAATTTCTTCTAAATATAATGAAGCGCAGTTCTCCTGCGTTTTTTTTGGGGGGTGGGGGGTTGGAATGCCAAATAATAACGGATGCCAACACAAGCAACATAAGAAGCTGCCAAGTAACAGTGTTGCTTCAATCATCGGTAACCTTCAGGCCTTCATAACTGAACTGTTAAACTTCATTGCAGCCATTAATTTATTGTAAGCTCTTATTTGACTCTTGGTCTGAGAGAGAGAAAGAGGAACTGCAAGGAAACTTTCTACATCACATGGAAGTAGATGACTAATGAGACATATATTGATTTCCCCATCCGTGCTTCTACATGTCCAACATATGGATTTTGGGTTTTGCTGTTGCTAAAAACTCAGGCTAGATGGTGATGGAGCTCGTCACTTTTTTTTGGATGGATAGATGGCTTCATGGTCGATGTATTGCTGATATTGCCCACATTTGTTTGCTCTCATTCCTAAGAGACGAGCAAATAAACGCACTGTCCTGGAAGGCCTCACAAACCAGACTTGGATCTTGGATCTGCAAGGTGCACTTTGTCTAATGTGGAATTCCTTGAGCTCTGCGACACTCTGTCTAATGTGGAACTACAGTCTGGTGTGGAGGATTCTCATATTTGGAAACTCAGCTCAAGTGGACAGTATACAGCAAAATCGGGATATAGGGGTTTATACCAGGGATCAGTGAGACTATTCTCTTGGAGGGGATCTGGAAAACTTGGGCACTGGCCAAATGTCGCTTCTTCATGTGGCTTGTTGCACGCAATAGATGCTGGACAGCAGATAGGCTAGCAAGGCGGGGTCTTGACCATCCCTCTTGTTGCCTTCTTTGTGACCAAGATGCTGAGACCATAAATCACCTTCTGGTAGACTGTTTTTGCACGAGATTTTTGGTTTGGCCAGTTGCAGAAGGTTGGCATGCGAAGCATCTCACCCCAGACAGGTGAAACATCCTTTGGGGCCTGGTGGGACAGAGCTAGCAGGGCTGGTGATGGACTGGCAAGAGAAGGCTTGAACTCTATTGTCATTTTAGGAGCTTGGACACTCTGGAATCATAGAAATCACTGTGCATTAGATGGAGTTTCACCAAATCTAAATAGAGTTTTAACTCTTGCTTCCGATGAGTTGAGGTTCTGGGGGACTGCAGGTGCCAGGGGTATATCTTACCTGACTGGCCTGCTGCCCAAATGATTTGTTTTTGTAGGTCAGGGGTCATTGTAAACTGTTCTCAAGGCGATTAGTTTTCTCTTAGAGTCCAAGGCCTGAGTGTGTGGTGTTGTATGAGGTTTCTTTCACCCTTTTGATTCTTCTTAATATAATGATACGCAGTTCTCCTGTGTGTTCGAGAAAAAAAAAACTCAGGCTAAACTTTGGAACTACATTACCTCTGCAGCATTATGTGTTTTCAACACAGCTTCTCACAGGTCTCTAGAGAACAAAGGTCATCCAGATAAACAAATGATAATAAAGGCCGACGATTTCATGTAGTTAATTACTAGTGGGCATGGAATACAGTTTGTGAATGTTGCAGATCAGAAAAGGCAAGCATGCAAGTATTCCTTTGGCTTGGCTAACCAATCATCATCCTTCCAGACAGTGTTTCATCAGATATAGCACCACCCAGTGAACTAGGAAGATTGGGAATTCATTTCAGATAAACACTGGCAGTGGTCAGTGTCTCTGCCTCGTATACTTTGTAATGAACTTCAACCATGGATATAAAGGTAAATGCAAAGAGCATATCAAAGATACAATATATGACTCAGACGAAAATTCTGGCATATGTCTTTTTCCTATATGGCCAGTACCAAATTTTTCTCTACAACTGTGTTGAACAAATGATTCTTCAATGTCGGTGGCTTCTTCAGAAGTACCCACAATGCAACAGGAAATTTTCATGTGAAAACAGTAACATTAAAATCCATTCTTTGCAACATTAGTGAGTCATTTATGACATGATAGATGGAGTTATGTTGCCATATAAATCCAAAATCAATGTCAAGTATACAAATCAGAGATGTGAATTCCTTCGCTTGTTGTCATAGAATCCAAAATCAACGTCAAGTATACAAGTCAAAGATGTGAATTCCTTAGCTTGTCAGCAGATCGTAAGGTACTTTGATAATTTGGTGCCAATTCATCATTTGGCTCCATATTTTGATTAGGACATAGGGGCACTAAGGATACATAATCACTTGATCATGCATGAGACAAATGGCACATGTACTCTTTTGCTACTAGAAAGGACGATAGACTAAGGTAATTTGCACATATCTTGATATTTGCATAAGATTCTTTTATCCAAATAAACTGAAAAGAAACAAGAGGCAATAATATTTGACCAATACCTGCAAGATAAATCAGTTGATAGAGCTATGGTCAACTATACAAAAACTACCTTTCCAAAAGGAAAATTTAAACTAAAAGGATAAAATGAACAAAATATGAGAAAGAAATCTGAACATCGTAAAACAATATTTAAATTAATGGCAAATGCAGAATGTACTAAGAAAAGAGAACTTTTCCACCAGTGAGGCAAAGACTTACTGCATGAGAAGAAAATCTCACGAATGCAAAGCCTCGATTGGTATTCCTCTTGTTTGAAGAACCACGATTTGAAGCCATTGCAAGGTCAACCGAAACAACATCTTTGAATGTCTGGCAAAATATGTGTGTCCAAGTGAAATTATTTTGAGAAGTATATATATAAAAGAAATCTATGATTGATAGATATATCAAGGTTCTACCTTGTGAATCAATTCTTCAAATTCTTCTAAAGTCCACTCTGGCAAAACAATAAGGGAAAGCAGACATTAGCACTTAGATGACAATTTTGATTTTCTGTGTATTTTCACAACAAAGTTCTGCAGATCAACATGTTGACAAGTGCTCTGCACTGCTACATTGGGTTGTCTAAGACGATGGACAGGTATTACAGATTTTTCTTGCCATTGACATGACATTGATACTAACAAATGATTCGTCAAATATATTGGCGTGTATTTTTCTTTCAGGGAAATTTACTGCATCATGATTCTTGATTTTCACCATGAGTGGAGTTTACCTTTGCAAAGATTTCCAAAGAAAACTGTATCTTGATCCATTGACAGATCAACATCAAGCCTCTTTCCTTGAAGCTGGTAAAGAACCAACAGCAAATATGTTATGAATGTCAAGTTTCATACATGAGACACAGTGCTATTCTTTACATCTGTTATAATGAAAAGGCTAACTACCATCTCAGATCTCACTCTGGAGTCTGGACTCAAGGTCTATAGAAAAGGAAATAAAATAAAACAAACTTGTGATTAATAGAAATGTGAAGAAACCAAAAAGCAATTGCTGCAGGCAACATTATGAAACTGCTACGTATAACAAAATATTAACGACGGGAAAGCAAAAGTTGCTACATATAGATGTGAACTAGACACAGGGAAAAAAAATGATTGAACGTAATGGCAGACTGGTACATATTAGCACAAGTTAAGCATTGTTAGAACACATGTGACTAAACACAATAGATTTGTAAGCATTATTAGAACAAGTTAAGCATTCCTACCTCAATACCATTCTTTTGCCTTTTGGCCGTATTAGCATACTCCCTCTTTGAAAACCTAACAAAACCATATCCCTGAAAAGATTTCAGGACAGAAAAATGATGTTAGTGTTTCATGACAAAGTGAAAAAAAATATGTCTAAAAGACTGAAATCATATACTACGATGTCTAAATTTTACACTTGTACCAGACCTTTGAATAGCCATTCTGATCTTTCATTATACGCACGTCAATAATCTCTCCACACGAAGAAAATATCTGTTAATGATATACAAGTCAGTGCCACAAAAAAGAAAATGCAAGAAAACTTGCTTTACACATGAACCATTGATTCTAACTTCACTGCTTCAGACAGAAGAGAACAAATAAGTTGGATAGCAGCATTCTAAATATGATTAAGTTCAACACTGAAATATGAAACAAATTAAATATCCCAATCTTCACAACATGGCATACTTGCCTTTTAGTAGATACTACTATTCCACTAAAAAAAGTACAGAATAAACGGGAGGGTCATAGGCGCAACTGAATAGTTTTTCAGATTCAGCTGTTCTCATTGCATTACAGAAGAAATGTAAACCCCTCCTCCCCTTTTAATTTACATTGTTTGAGTAAAGTAGGCAAGTATCAGGCGACAAATGATATCTAACCACAGAATCTACAATGGCACAAGCTCCCCTGATTTGCAATTTAGACGCTACTTTTACAAACCGCCCCAAATGCAACAAATACAGGTCTCATCTCATTCAACCTCTGTCTGTCTAAAGTTTTCAACACCACCAAAACTACAAACCGTGCACAGAAGCAGTCTTCTACCTGTGGGTAAACAACAAAGCAGAAGAAACAGAAGCAGCAAACCAACCTCCCGTAGCGTGCTTTCCGTGGCCGACCGCGGCAGCCCGCCGACGAACACCTCGGTGCCCTTGGCCGTCCGGCGATCTGCGCATAGCCGCACGCAGCACACAAAAACCGCGGTCAATGGCATAGAAATCTCCCCCCTCAATCCATCAAAAACAAAACGACATCCCTCGATAAACACTCACCTTGCTCGTCGTAACCGCCCCGCGGCGGCGCCATCTTTACCGAGGAGGGGCAAGGGGCGGGCGGGGCTATCTCGCTAGAATCCGCACCAAATCAGACGCCCCTGCGACCGGACGGATCGGCCGCGCCTCCCGGGTTTCGAATCCGGCCGAGCCCCCGCGAATCGGATGGAATGGAGGACGAATCTTCACGGATTCGGTGTTGAGCAGGGTACTGGCGAGAGAGCCTACGTGGGGCTTTCCCGTTTTATCGCCTCCTTTTTTATTTCTTTTGGAAAATTCGGAGTTAAGTTTTTTTTTTCCGGAGCTAAGACTAGCCGTCGTAGAGTGCTTCCTCTATACTCGCGACAGACCCTCCTAGCTAAATAAAAGAAAAAAATGCTATAACTCATGGACCAAAAATCCAAATTAAATTTCGATTGCACTATTAAATTCATCTCAATAAATCCTTTAAAACTATATCACACATGGATATATTTAGATAAAGTGACAAGTGGGTCCTATAGTGGATAGAGTGGATAGAGGATGGATGGGTGCGGAAGAATTGAGTATAGAGAAAAGAATCTTACTGACTGGACGTGTAAAGGATGAATACAGAGGTGCGGGAAGTCTAAGTGGGTTTTGACTTTTGAGCAAATGTGCTTTTATGAGGCACTGGGCCCGGGCTGTCAGATAACGTTGATAGGCCGGCCCAGTTGATGCAAAACGAGATGGGCCGGCCATTTGATCGTGGGCCAGTTGGTGCAATTTTCTCTTGGAATTCCTTTTCTCTTTCACCTCTCAAATCAAAGGAGAAACTACACTGATACTGGGAGTATTTTTTGTGAAAAAAATATTTAAATCCTCTTATTGCGTCTGCCAGGCTAAAAACTAGTTCAAAGCATCGAAGCTTGTCATGTTCTGCTCCCTGAATGAAAATAAAAAGTTTGCTAGTACTAAAAACAATTTCGATCACTTGCAACGAACAACCCAATTTCTTCGCTCTAGGAGTAGGATGGATACCGCTGCTGGCCAGGCCAAATTTTGCCGTTGACCGAGTAGGCTCTGCTGCGTTTGGAATTTGGACGTGTGCCGTTGTTTGGCTTGGGCAGCTGTTGCGAGTTGCGACCAATCTTCAGTTCAATTCGACGTCCCTGCCCGGCCAATTTGGGACAACCGGCCTAGCCGCCAAAGTTTTGCCAGCAGCCAAGATTGGCGGACATCCAAATGTGTCAGTGGCTTCCTCCGGTTGTTTCTAAGGGCCAATTTGTCGTGTTACGAATTGGAACGGCGATCCCTCCAAAACGGACACTACAATAAACTGCGCCAACAACTCTGCATGTGCACCACTCTGCAGTGTTCTCAGTACTGAGGTTGTTACTAGTAACTCAGTCTGAATATATTCTACAAAGCAAGTAATCCGTGCTTATTGTGCCGCAAGGATTTAAACTCTTTAGGTCATCATCACTGGATGAAGAAAATGAATTTTGGACAACTACGTTCATCACTTTGCCAAAGTGCCATCTGAATATACATCAGTAGAAATGTACAAGCAGGAATTACTAGTAGTACAGCACAAACAAGAAGCACGTGTGTTATTGGACCACAAATAGCCAAGTACTACGTTTATTATAAGCAGTAAAGGGCGCTACTAATATAGATACATGTTTTGATGCATGGTATTCTCTCTTTCTTTTTGTTTATTTCAGAAAAAAAAATGCAGTTTCTACTTGCTAGCAGCTACCAAGGCAACTACTTCCATAGCTCATTGCGCCTTTGAGATGCGCCTCATCAACCTGGAGTGAAATCTTGGCTCCCTGGGAATTGTAGGAAGCTTCACTGACCTGCATTTTCACATAAAAAGCTTTAGCTGAAAATAGTCTGAAACGAACCATTGCTGTGATACTTTCATTTAGTTATATATGGAAATGTACATGAAACTATGGTTTGAGTTAATTTAGACCTTCTTGGGTGCTGAGATTGTGAGACTAAGTGATTTATCATGCAAAAAATGTTGACAGATCATCAGAGAAGGTAAAAAGCTTAGAAATTCAATACCTTTTTGGCACAAAGGGCTTGGAGAAGTCTGGCATTGGATGTGCTCTTGGAACCTGCTCCTTCCTTAGCTGCTTGATCTCAATCTCCTCATCCAACTGCACAAGAATACATCGTACCATGGATGGCCTTATTTCTTGCACCTGAACAAGATGAACTCGAACCAATACCATGCTGTAAGTTTCAGATGGATAATAGGCAGCAAACCTTCTGCTGTCTTTCCCTCTCTAGTTTCACTTCCTCCATGAAGCTATTGCGCTCAGCGACCTGCAGGATGGAAAGACAGCCGTTGCATAGCAGCCCTCAGGAATTGGTGACGACGAGTGAGCATCGCAGTGGGCAACTTACTTGGGTATCGAACTTGACGCGTCTGACCACACGCACGTCGCTGTGCAACACATGATCGATCGGTTCCGTGGGTTCCTTTGTTGGAGGTTTCGTTGGGATCTGCAGAACAGAAGGATCAGAGAAAAGTTTAACAGACTACTACTTGTCACCTCAGATAACCAAACATGGTCTTCCTTAATAAAAGTTCAAAAACAGCAATAACAGAGTAACAGACTGAAAATTGTGTGCCAGCCCACTGTAACCAATCACGGCAAAGGCAATGGTGCTTAGAACTAAACTGTATACATGAAAATTCCTGTAGGCATTGGCAACCATGGTAAATCAAGCAACAGTTCACCTAGTCTAGCAGTGTAAAGTGGACGCTATGAACTGAAATTACTGAAGACGTAGCTGGCATACCTCTGGTTCATCAGTTGTGTACGGTAGACCCTGCGCGAGTGGATGGCGCAACCTCTCCTCCTCTTGCTGCATCTTCCTCAACCTCTCAAGAAAATTTCCTTCCTTGGCTTTTCCTCTTTGCTGAGTATGGACAATTTCTTCAGAAGGACAAGCATGAACAAGTAAGATGTTTTGAAGCACTAGACCCTCATACCTCGGTCCTGAGACGGAACGGCTGCTGAGTGGTCACCCTTGTCACCTTCCTGCTGCAACTCCAGGGCCTATCTGACGATCCGGTGCTCTGCGATGTGCAAACAGTATCCGCGCAAAATTCAGAGCAAATTCATGAGCTGAAGGAGAAATAGGATTACGAGCATGCTGCGTGCGTGCGTACGTTGTATGCCCTCTGCCGCCGTTGGCCTCGTGCACGGCTGATCCTGCTGAATATTCAGAGACCGCATCAACAGAAGTTGTCAAGAACAGCAAGCAAGAACATGTGCAGCGATGGGTGAGGAATCCGAGACCTGGTGCGGTCGGAGGCGTCGAGGATGCAGGCGACACCGGGGATGACCGGGAAGGAGACCTCGGACGAGGAGGCAATGGAGGGGTACGACACGTCGATCTCCTCGGCACCCCGTGGCATTGCTGGCAACGACACCGTCGCTGTCGCGGTCGCGGTTCCCTCGTCCTTCCTCCTCCTCCTCGCCGCGCCTCTGTTCCGCGCCATGGGGCCGCCTCCGCCGCCGCCCAGCGAGAGGAGCCGCTCGAACGTGTCCACCAGGTACTTGACGCGGCCCTCGCCGGACTCCGGGAGGCCCGCCATGGCATCCTCCATCGCCACGACCCTCATCGCCCGCTCCGCCTCGCTGCCCCGCCGTTCTTGGTCCGCCTCGCTGCAGGGGTAGGAGAGCTTGGCCCGCACCTCGTCATCGCGATCCTCGGCGGCGCCCGACGCCGGCGCGCGCTGCGCGTCGTACGCCACCACCGCGCCCACCGCCGGAGTCGAGCACTTGTTGGTGCAAGAATCAAGTCTCCTCCTGGTCGCCGTCCCCGGCGCCCTCTTCGCCGCCACCGGCGTCTTCTTGGCCGGGGACGACCCAGGGCCGCACTTCTTGGCCGCCTTGCCGCCGGCGCCAAGAACCGCGGGCCCCGCGACCTTCCCGCCGAACGCCCCGAACCTCCTCGGCTCCCGCCGCGCGAACGAGGACGGCGCGTCCTCGCACGCCAGCCGATTCTCCGCCTGCGACGGCAGCGACACCACCACGGGCGCGAACGGGCGCCGCGGTCCTCCTCTGCCTCTCGTCGCCGCACCCGCCATCATCCCTCCCCGATCAAAACTTGCGCAAACCGGGAGGTAGGGAGGAAGACGAAAGCTTTCGAAACCCCGAGCGGCGGTTGATGAGCGAGAGTAATGAGGCGCGATCCGAGAGGGATGGGATGGAATTCGCGTTTCGAAATCCGCGTGGACGAATCGAAACGAGTTTATAGACGAGGAAGAAGGAGGAGTCGTCGAGGCGAAGCCGGTGAAGCAGGGGTAACGTTGCCGGCGTGCGGCGCTGGCGCAACGGCTAGCGGCCAAGCAGCCAGGGGGTTTTCGGCCGCTGCGGAATTTCTGGGCCGTTGGATCGGGGAGCGGAGGGGATCTGCTGCCGTTGATGAGTGGATTTATTGAGTTTAGAGTGGGTTATCTGGAGTATTTACCGTTGGTGAAATCCTTTGGCGTGAGATTAAGCAGTGAATCTGTCCTTGATCTGATTTTTGCTACTGAAATGAATTGGGATTTAGTGAGTGTATCGTCGTTGGGAACTTGCGATGCAGGGACAAATAAATAAATAAATAAATAAATAAATAAATAAAAATCAAATCTCAGTTACTTTCACTATCGTTGCAAACATACAAACGCCATAATCTAAAGATCATGTGCAGCAACGACCTAAAAAATCTTTGTAGGAGCATGTATAGCAACAATCTCAAGAATCTTTGTAGGAGAATGCTTATTACAATAGTTGTACAACTTGTACTGTCCTCTCCATATATACACATGCATACGGCCGATGCTTCCTAGCATGCCAGACCTCATTGAGTTGCAGGTGTTAAATGTGCAGTGCCTTCTTCTGCGGAGTCTTTGTTTTGCCCATCTACAGTTGTGCTGCCTCAAATGGAGCATAATGGGTGGGTATGAATTTGATGAATCTTGTAAGTAACTTAGGAAACCACTAAGCGAGTGAGGATCAGACCTATTTCACCAGAGATAAAAAAAATAAAAATGCTACTCGTTTATATACGAGCAACCAAAACAAAAACACAATCTAGAGTGAGTCACAACATTAGGCCTCTTTGGAAACCCAAACCCATGTCCATGTCCTAGCCCTTCCCCTGGCAAGAAGCCCACGTGAAACTCAGCCACGGCCCAGGCTTCCTCTGCATTTGGAAGCCCACGCAAAGGGGGAGGTCGACATAAACCCTGCCTTTTTCCTCGGGGTGGCTGCTCTCCCATGCTCGGTCCAGGCAACTTTTTCCCAAGCGAGTCGACGCACAAGACGGAAGCTGTAACATCCAGTCCCGGCATACACGGCCCAGGCCCACTCTGCCGAGGAGTGGTCCCACCTGCGTAGCAACCAGCTTGAGCTTTCGTCCTCGCTTCGCTCAAAACGGTTAACCGAAGGTTACTACGCGCCTTGACCCTGGTATTTAAGTCGTTTTGGCGATCCTTTGATTCACACTATGGTACTAAACACGGTTGCACAGTGTTTTACAAGCTACAGTACTCGCGTGAACAATACCCGAGCTTTACGTGGATAAAACTCTCTTAACACGATTACCAATTCTTTATGAGTCACATAATTAAATGTCTATAAAACTATGAAATAAAACTTTGCATTGAGAATGAGTTTTGAGAGTTTTATTTCATTCTGTGATATAGCAGTCTTGCAAACAATACGATAAAACTCTCCACTTAGACTGACGTAACGAAATCAATTCAGAACAATTCCATGTTCTAGAAGATAACTTAACTTATTATAAATTCGTTTGATTTTAATTTTGATGGTTTTATAAATGTTTTTCATCGTTTTGCCCGCACATCGAATGTCGGCGCGTCAAGCACGCCATCGAGAAGCGTCTGGACTCGGCGTCCCATCACACTGCAGGTGGGCCCCCGAGACAGCCCGAATCAAACCTGCTCCCCTCCACACGTGTGACCTCCAAATCTCGTCCGTCCGTTCCTCCCTCAACGGCCATGATCGCGCCCTCGTGACGTGGCCCGAGCCATCCGAGCCCGCACATCCGGCGCAATTGCCCCGCTAATCCCCCATTAATTTAGTCTTATTTTAATATTTTTTTTTATCAATTATTATTGTTACCACAGGCTCCGCGGCTTTTGCCTTTCCTGCGGCAGCGAATCGGAGAGCGGAGGGAGGGGAAGGGGGAAAGCGCAGCAGCGCCGGCGAGCGAGCGGGCCGTTCGAGGATCGCAATGTGAGCACGGGCGGGTTGGTTCTGATCCCCGATTCCCGAGCCGCATCCTCTCCCCGGGTGTCCTGATCTCGTAAGATCCCTCTCCCCGCTCTGTTTTATGCAACAAACAGCAAGTTCTGCCTGCTTTTTGGCTGTTCATTACGATTGCCACGGTGAGATTAGCGATTAGGGTTTCGAGGAGGATTATTTGGTGTACAACTTGCTGGCTCATTCGAGGCTGTATCTGGCTGAGGCCTTCGTTCGATCATTTTGTGCGTACAAGGATTCAATAAGTTGTATTGGGTGTGGGATTTGTGACTTTTTTTTTTTGTTTTATTGGCAAGCCGCTGAATGGGCGCTTACAGGTTTAGAAATCAGAACTCCCAAGTCGCAACTCTTTGGAACGAAAAGTTAACAGCAATACAGCACTAGAGAATCATAACTAGAGTTAGATGATAGGCACTTTTTTTTTTTTTTTGCTTATTAGTATGTAGAACCATCGATCTCCGCTCAACCGCACTGAATTTGTTTCACTTAATTGTCTCCTTACCTGATGGTGCAGGGACACACAAGATGCTGCATCCTAGCTGGGTCGGCGTCTCGGAATACGTCTCGGAGTATTGGTCTGTGATAATCGCCACTGTTGTTTTCGCATTTGTTGGCGCGGTGACAATTTACTACACAGTCAATCAGTTGAACAAGAACATCAGCTTGAGCCTGATAAAGGCTATCAAGGCCAGGGCCAAGAGGTACAAGAAATGGAAGGACAAGGTGCCCGCCGCGTCCCACATCTGGAGGAAAGAAGTGATCCCCCGCAGTAAAGGCCTGAAATGCTGCGTGTGCTTGAAGTCTGTTTCACCGCCTCAGTACTCTGGGGGGACCATCCATCAGTGCGATATCTGCGGCGTCGCCGCGCATCCGAGCTGCTCAGGGAATGCACACAAGGATTGCAAGTGTGTATCCATGGCTGGTTTGGACCATGTGCTTCACCAGTGGGCTGTGCAATGGATCGACAACGCGGATCACTCTGAAGAAGACTCTTTCTGTTGCTACTGTGATGAATCTTGCAATGGGGCTTTCCTTGCAGGGTCACCGGTTTGGTACTGTATGTGGTGTCAGAGGCTGGTGCATGTTGATTGTCACAGCAGCTTGGCCAAGGAAACTGGTGATATCTGTGACTTGGGACCATTGAAGCGGTTGATATTATCACCTCTTTGTGTTAAGGAGCTTCATTGGACAGGTGCTGGGATTTTGAGTTCTATCACAAATGGGGCTAATGAATTGGCTTCCACTGTCCGAGAGACAATTCGGATTCGTAGTAAAAGGTACAAAAGGGGTAGTGCTTCTGCTGATTCAGATAGCTCTGGGGCTATTGAGCTACCATCTGATGTTGAAGGAGATTCACAAGAAGTAAACAGCGCAGCAAAGAGGATGGATGATCAGGCCAATGGTGAACTGAATGAGGTACACCAAAGCTCTGAATCAGAGAACGATAAGCAACGTGTACCAGAAAACACAGCGACAACCAATAGATCAAATGTACAACATGAGAATTCTCATGTACAGAACAATCAGAAGTATGAAATTATCAACGTGCCTTCTGATTCTAGGCCGCTTCTAGTTTTCATTAACAAGAGAAGTGGTGCCCAGAGTGGTGATTCACTGAGACAGCGTCTGCAGATTCTTCTTAATCCTGTGCAGGTTGGTATGCTTCAAGCTCTTTAGTCGGTTTTCAGTTGTGTAAGTTTCCTTGTAGATTTGCTCTGTTTTTTGACACATCCAGCACCCCTTTTTATTTTTTTTTGTTTTTGAGCACAAATTAAGTAATGCTATTCTGTGGCTTTCTATATATCTTTAGGGCTGACTGCAGCTTAATAATCCTCTTATATTCGATTTATCCAAAACTTTATTCTGTGCACAACCTTTTGTATCGGTAAAGTTTAGCTCAAGTTGCTTAGTTACCTTCACCTTGCCTTTTTAAACAGACTCATTTTATTGATTTTATTGATTCTGGTGGTTATTGATGATAAAACTGGAGGCAACTTTCTATTATTGTACTAACTCATTTCCGTTAGGTTTTCGAGTTGAGCAAACAGCAAGGTCCAGATGTTGGTTTAGCTTTATTTCGGAAGGTAACCCATTTCAGAGTTCTTGTATGTGGTGGAGATGGCACTGCTGGTTGGGTTTTGGATGCCATTGAGAAACAGAAGTTTGAAACTCCGCCTCCTGTAGCCATCCTTCCAGCTGGTACTGGTAATGATCTTGCGAGGGTTTTATGTTGGGGCGGTGGCCTTGGTGTTATTGAGAAGCGGGGAGGTCTATTCTCAGTTTTGCAAGATGTAGAACATGCAGCAGTCACTGTTCTTGACAGATGGAAGATCACAATAAAGGGCAACCAAGGGAAACTTATGGCATCACCAAAATTTATGAACAACTACTTTGGTATGTCCATGCAACTATTTCTTAGCTAGGATTCTTTAGTAGATTGCTGCATAGTCAGATAACCATAATATTGATGCTTTTTCAGGGGTTGGCTGTGATGCGAAGGTTGCCTTAGATATACACAATCTGAGGGAAGAGAACCCTGAACGGTTTTATAGCCAGGTAACACCTGCTTGCTTGCTCCCTAACTCCCTGCTATGTTTTCTGACTCCTTTGCACTTGTTGGTGGACTTGCGTGTTGCACTTTTGCAAGGATGACAATGCCCTATTGTTCTTTATTTTCCCAGCTTCTCTTGGACGAATTATGCTATGAAAAGTTAGTGTTCAGAGTAGCATAAGGCAATATGTATAAGCTTGAGGGCTTTAACTTCTGTACATATTGTTTGTTGATTATTATATCTATATAGAGTGTAATAGATATTATTACATCAAATGTACAAGTATATGTTTTTAAACTTGGTTTGTTGGATCCTGGAAGGAAATGGATTCCTTTTAACATAGTGTTGGCAGTCAATATTGCTTACAGTCATTACGACATTCGGGGAGTTGAAAATGGAGCGTCTGCTCCTAAAGCAAACATCCATACAACCTGGATTCCTGGATGATTTGTGGATGGTTATTTTGGGTTAACTACTGTTCGGTAGCACATACATCTGAAAATATGTAGTAGTGCTGGTTTGAAATTGTTGAATGGGTCTATCTTATACACTGCTTTGGTAATCTGAAAATGGGTTTTACTCAAATCTTGATTATCTATTTTCTTTGCTAACTTTTTAAAGACTCATGTTTGCATTACTAATTACTACAGTTGAATTTTCATATGGTGATCATATTCCATGCTTGACAATTTTTCACGCTGTTTATTCTGCACATGCACCATTCTATGTATTAGTTACAAAGCTTTTTTCCTATCCCTGAATAGGATACAACTATTTTTGTAGTTTATGAACAAGGTGCTGTATGCAAGAGAGGGAGCAAAGAACATTATGGATAACACATTTGATTGTTTTCCTTGGGATGTCAAGCTCGAGATAGATGGATCCAAAATTGATATTCCTCAGGCAAGTGCATCCCATTGTGACTTCTTCTCTGCTCTTTTCATGTTTTGGCGTAAACACATTATTTTTACTGCCATATCTGCAAGAAAGAATTCATAAGAAACCCAGTTATGCACAATAATGACGAAATATAGTTACTACACTTCTTTAAGGAACTTTTGCAGGCTTCTTATGACCTTTGGACGTATTGGAGAAGCATCTTTAGTAATATTATGTGACCTTACTTTTTATTCCTTTGATTTGCAGGACTCCGAAGGTATCCTTGTCGCCAATATCAGGAGCTACATGGGAGGGGTTGACCTTTGGAAGAACGAGGATGATGTCTCTGACACTTACCTCCCTCAGTCCATGCATGACAAGAAGCTGGAAGTTGTTAGCTTCACAGGAATGCTGCATCTTGGAAGACTGCAGGTATAGAAGAAGTAATCTTCCTCATGCTAGGCTCTATGGTGTTGGTTACCTGATATAATAAAATAATGAACCACCAATTAATGGATAATGGCTAAATTTGCTCTAGGTTGGGCTTTCTCGTGCAAAAAGATTAGCCCAAGGTCATCATATAAAGGTTGAAATCAGTACTACAATGCCAATTCAAGTTGATGGAGAGCCATGGTCCCAGGAGCCAGGCACCATAGAGGTTTCTCATCATAGCCAGGTTCACCTTTCTCCCTTCAGTTTATACATTTAACTGCATCCACGTTTTTCCTGTCTTCCCTGGCCTACAACGATGCCTCTGTTCTGCAGGCCTTCATGCTTAAGAGAGTCTCCGAAGAACCGCTCGGTCACGCCGCTTCGGTAATGGCCGACATCTTGGAAAACGCTGAGAACAGTGGCATTATCTCAGCCTCACAGAAGAGGACTTTGCTCCAGGAGATAGCATCTAGGCTTTTGTAGGACAGTTCTAACGCTAGTGCTTGTAGTTGTGTGTAGCTCACCCTATAGCTTTCTCTCATATTTTTAGCTGCCAGAGGCTTCCTTCCGGGCTACTAGGGAATCACCGCCTGGTCGTTTGTACATACGGTCATGGTATCTTATGCCTGATTCGGATTGTGATTTGTGTATAATTCTGTGTAAAATTTTGTATGCTTTATCAGAAATTCTGATATCAGTCGTCTGGATTGCTGAAACTTTAATCGACAGCAATAGCAGAAATTCTGATATCATTTTTCCTTCTCCCACACTTTATACTTTTGTTCTTGTTTGTCCTATATGAAAGTAAAATATATTTATATTGCAGCTGTAACAACCAAGCAAACCGAGCCCGTCTAGCTCAGTCGGTAGAGCGCAAGGCTCTTAACCTTGTGGTCGTGGGTTCGAGCCCCACGGTGGGCGGATTATTTTTTGTTTGCCCGCCCCTGTTGCATTTTTCACATGTCTTCATTTTTTGTCATGTGTTTGCTCATTTTGTACTCTGTCAGCTCCAGTCCTGTTCTTCGTTTCGAAAACCATGTTCTTTTTTTTTAGAAAGGGGAATATATTAATATCCCAGCTTCTGCATGAAAACCATGTTCTTGAGTTTTTGGTTTTCGTTTCACGGCCAACTGGTTCATGGAATCGTCCTTATCTGGGGTTCCATCTATGCCCCACTTGTTGGCCTACTGGCTGAGACGCCATGCCGGTCAGCTCTGGCGGCTTCTAATGTTTGTCCCTTTCAGCTGATCTCCATTTCTTTACTCCCCTGCACTCTCGAGGTGATCAGCCAGTCAATGCAATGCTTCCTTCACCAGGGATACATACATATATATACGACACGGAGCCTGTTCAGTTCTTCAGTTCCCCTCATAAATCTGACTCGATTGTGCACCAGCAATAGCAAATACTACTAGCAATGAGGCTCCTGGTGGCGCTATGGGCGGTTCTTGCACACGTCCTGGGCTGCGCCGACGTGCTGCACGCCGGCCACCAGCCACTGTCGAGGATCGCCATCGAGAGGGCGACGGCCGCTCTTGACAATTCGGCCAGCATCAATGCTCACCCCACGGTTCTTGGCCTCAAGGTTTCTCTGCTTCCCTTCCCTTATCTTCTTCCGTACCACTTTCCAGTCAGTCACTGCTCACTCCCATTTTCAGGGCCAGAGCAGTGACTGGGTGGTCGTTGAGTTCTCGCATCCGAACCCCTCCAACGACGACTGGGTCGGCGTCTTCTCTCCTTCAGGTTTCAGGTGAGCTCTGCAACTGATGACACCCGTACTGTCCCTCCTTCAGACGATGACATTTCACCTCTTCATTCACATGGTTAGCTCTGAAATCTGCCAGCCTGAAAACTGGATGGACCATCCACCCTATCTGTGCACCGCACCGATAAAGGTCATCAATATTCAGTACTACTTGCTCTTCCATCTTACTAACTACTTCATTAGTACATGACATGGATCAGAGACTGAGTTTTGGGGAGTGGGTTCACCTGCAGTTCCAGTATGCAAACTTCACGAATGATGCCTATAATAAGAGTGGGAAGGGATCCTTGAGGCTGCAGCTGATCAACCAGAGAGCGGACTTCGCCTTTGCGCTCTTCTCTGGAGGCTTCTCGGCTGTAAGACTTTACTTACGCTCATGTTCTCAACTTTAATTTTGTTTGATGAACTACGGCCATACAATAGTTTGGATGGTATTTTCTGACAATTTGTTTTAATAAACTGTAATGTATAGCCCAAGCTGATTGCTGTCTCAAACAGTGTGACGTTTACAAATCCAAAGGCGCCTGTCTACCCTCGCCTGGCGCAAGGGAAGTCTTGGAATGAAGTGAGTTTCAATTTCTTTGCATCTGATCTGCTGGTGATGCAATGCATGGATGATGATTCCTTGAGAGCCATGCATTTTGATACGTCTCTGTCGGCGTCTATCTCTCTATGATTCAGTGACTGGATTGTTAATGTCATGGTAGATGACAGTCACCTGGACAAGTGGATACAGCATCAAGGAAGCAGTACCATTTGTGGAATGGGGCCCTAAAGGTGGAGACCGAACTCTTTCTCCTGCTGGAACACTGACTTTTGGAAGGAACAGCATGTGTGGTGGGTCTATCAATAACTGGCATTATTTCACTTTGCAATAAGTTTCTTATGTGTACATGTACTGATGAACATAGCATTTCTTCATTAATCATTTTTTTTTCTGTAACACTGACTGCAGGTTCACCAGCACGAACAGTCGGATGGCGCGATCCAGGTTATATTCATACAAGTTTCTTGAAGGAGTTGTGGCCTGATGCCTTGTATGCATCTAACTTATTCTTTGGATCTCGGATATTGCACACTGGGTTATTACAAAGAAAGGCAACGTTTGTTTCTCTCTGTTCATGCTGTAGGTACACTTACAGGCTTGGTCACAGGCTGTCAGATGGTACTCACATTTGGAGCAAGTCCTACAGCTTCCGTGCATCGCCTTTTCCTGGGCAAGAATCTCTGCAACGTGTTGTACTCTTTGGGGACATGGGAAAGGTGTGCTGTTGATGATTTGTAGATTTTTGTTACAGTTTGGTTCAGTCTTTGACTTACATTTACTTGTTCGTTCAGGCAGAAATAGATGGATCAGATGAGTACGGTAACTACGAGCAAGCTTCTCTGAATACAACCAAACAGATCATCAAGGATTTGGAGAACATCGACATGGTCATCCACATTGGAGATCTTTCATATGCTAATGGATATTTGTCACAGTGGGATCAGTTCACCGAGCAGATAGAACCCATTGCGTCAACTGTGCCTTACATGATTGGCATGTCAGTTCAGTTCGTTTTTCAGGAACATTCAAGAATAACTACACTATCTTGATTATGTGACGATGGTAAATATGTGATGACTCTTCTTAATTTCAGTGGTAATCATGAGAGAGATTGGCCTGATACCGGATCATTCTATGGATACAATGATTCCGGTGGCGAATGTGGTGTTCCTACTCAGACTATGTTCTATGTCCCTGCTGAGAACCGGGCGAAATCATGGTAATTACTTCATAAACCCAGAACCATCGTTGCTTAATAAGTTAAACTCTACATCTACTATGGCTGAAACTATTGTGACCTCTAGGTACTCGCATGTTCAGATTCTGCATAGCTAACACTGAAGAGGACTGGAGGCCTGGAACTGAGCAGTATAAGTTCATTGAGCATTGCTTGTCATCAGTCGACAGGCAGAAACAACCATGGCTCATCTTCCTCGCACACCGGGTTCTTGGGTACTCATCAGGCGGCTGGTATGAGATCATGATGGGTTCATACGGGGAGCCGATGGGCCGAGAAGGGCTCCAAGATCTTTGGCAGAAGTACAAGGTCGATTTAGCGGTCTTCGGTCACATTCATAGCTATGAGCGCACCTGTCCCATCTATCAGGTAAGAACAACTGAACTTGTCCTTCTGTTTCAGACACTATTTTGCAGAAGTTTGCTAGTTTATTCGTTTTTGTCATCTGCTAGTAATCCTGCTGTCCCTTTTGTCGTAGTCAGATATGTACTATCCATTCCAGGCCTACCTTGTTCTTTATCAATTCATATAATAGGCAGTTCTCTTACCTGTTGTTTTTTTTAAAAAGAAGTTACATGAGAAGAAACATATTTGCCGGATTTGCTACAGTTCAAAGTACTCTTGAGTGGTAACTTACTGTACAAAATCATTAGCATGACAGTTTCTCTATTTGCAGAACCGATGTGTCCAGGATGGATCTAACCATTATAGTGGGCGATTCAACGCGACAACCCATGTCACTGTTGGTGGTGGTGGTGCGAGCCTCTCTACATTCAGAAACAATGTGCCATATTGGAGCTTCTTCAGGGACTCTGACTTTGGGTTCAGCAAGCTCACAGCCATCAATAACTCGTTCCTATTGTTTGAGTACAAGAAGAGCCGTGATGGCAATGTGTATGATCATTTCACAATCTCGCGCGACTACCGTGACATTATGGCCTGCTCCATCGACAATTGCCCCCGTAGCACCTTAGCCGTTTGATCAAACTCCGGACTCTGTAGGGACATGTGTTGATACACTATGTGATGTGATGCTTTGGTATAGTTATGTGATTTTGTTGTTTGATACCCTGTCAAATCTAGTTAGTTAAAGGAAGCTTTACCGATTTTCTGGGTGTTTATTGCCGATGCTCTAGAAAACAATGTTTACAGGTATGTTTGGCGCTGCAAACTCCAACGCGATAACTAACTATAAAAATTCTTCCAACTGGAGTAAATTTATTGCATTGCTTAAAAAAATGATTTTTTGCCGACGCCTCATTTTTTACAGTATAGGCTCTGTTAGAAATAGTGACCGGTACAGTGTGTGTGTGTGGGTGGATGTGTGTGCGTGTGTGGTGATGGTGGTGTGTATGTGTTTGTGGGGGTGGTACCGTGGTACTAGACAGCCGCCTCTAAAAACAGAGATAATTGTAGAGGCAAATATCTTAAGTAATTTCACTATAAATGCCATTTTTAGATACGGTTGCTTAAGATAACTATAAATGTTATTTTTAGATGCGGTTGCTTAGAGTAACTCCAATAGAGTTGCTATTTCCCATCATGTCTTCTAATTTGGAGAATTTGGTGTGAAATAGGACTCTAATAGACTATCCATCCAATTGTCTAAAAGTAGCCAGGGGCTATTTCTTAATTTTCGTTGTTGCAGTACTCTACCTTTTTTTAGGGTTTTCTATTTTAGATTTAGATAATGGCTAAATCATATAATTTTGGAAACTATTTTTACATAGTCTTGAAGTTGCTCTAAGTAAGCAATTTATGAGGCTACTCATGACATGTCGTGCATCGTGAGGGGTTGGTTGATGGGCTTCTCCTAGATTAAATCACTTTTTTACATTTTCTTGTCCAGTTTTAAAATTTTAAAAAACGATTTCTAGAAGCGGCTGAAGGTCCACCCCACCTTGAGAATTTGCTGATTTCTAGAGTTGCATAGGTACAATGCTTTTAAAAAACATTTCTACGTAGTGGTAGACTCGGACACCGCACCTGCAACTAGTAGGGATGCAAAGTGTGGGTTGTCCCTGCAAATGAATTTATTTTTTTTGTGGATTACCATAAGGGGCGGAGCCAGGATTTAGATATAGAGGGGCTGGGTCATTGAATGTCCACAAAAAACTATTAAATCTTGGTGTCAGTTTAAAAATTATCATTTTAATGTTGGCTTAAAAAATTATAATAAATTGTCTTTAGAGCATGTCCAGAAGTTTTGTAAAACAACTCCAATTTTAGATTTTTAGAAAAAGAAAAAAGGTGTCCTCCAACTGTTCGGTAAAAGGGCTCCTTAAAAATAAAAAGTTACTAAATATTCTCTACAACGTGTAAGTTTCTGCAGTCAAGTGAAACTCCGTATTCACTCCCTGTTCAGCATTTTTCTCTAGAGATCGACGTTAATTGGACGCATGAGAAAGCGGTAAGAGACAAAAAAAAACTATTAAAAAGAGGTTTAGTTCATAAAAAATAGTCTGGGATTCTCATGCAAAATCGTTTAGAAGTTATTATAGGAGACTGTTGGAGAAGGACAAAATTTAAGGTTCCTATTTCTTCTGTTAACTTGATAGATCTATTAGTTTTGCAAGTAAACTATTCCAAATTCATAGAGATGCTATTAATCTTTTTATTTAGAAAAATGCTAAATGTCTAAATTGAAAATAAAAAGGTTGTTCATAGATCAACGATACCATCATATTTACTATATTTAGACACTTAACATTAGACAATTAAGAGATTTAATTGAAAAGACATTTTAGAATTGACTAAGAAGGCTTGTTTATTTAATTTCTAGTGATCTGTAAGAACTAATGAGAGGTACTAATGAAAATTGTGCATGATTAGGGGGGCCAGGCCCCTGCCCCCCGTCTCCGCCCCTGATTACCATATAGCCTGTAAAAGCCTATTTACAAATTTATGGATAAGGATAAACCCGTCTTGGCGTCTTGCATCCTAGCAGCTACGTACTCTGCATGCATGGAGCCAGACGTTACGAGTTACACTAGGACCTCTTGATCAACCAACCAGGAGAATGAGTGCGTGGTGTGCCGTGTGTGTGTGTGTGGCCAAACGCCACGTTTGAGGGACTTCATATAAACGTCCAACGTTTGAGGGACTTCATATAAACGTCCAACGTTATCCATCCATGGTCCCTAAAACTAACCTAAATGTAAATTAACTCCTTTCATCATTACCGAAAGTAACTAGAATAAAATATAATCCTCATCTATGTAATCCCATCTGTGTATATATCACACTATATAAAAAGTAATCAAATGGTATTTGGGAAATGGGAAATGGGAAATGGGGGCTGGGATAGGGAAAATGAGAGGTGGGATAGATTTGATCCCATATTTAGATAAGGGGAAACGAAGATAGGAATAGGGAAATAAAGAGCATACCCATCTCATACCTTCTCCTTTTATCCCAATCCATTTCCCTTTCCTTATCCCTATCATCCCCATCCAAACGTATATGAGCATCTATATTACTAGGTAAATGCCCGTGCGTTACAACGGGAACAAAATAATATACCTAGTCCTCAACGTGTGCTAGTGTCTTTGTGCCAAGTGCAGTCTGACGACCCTGGGTCTTTACCAATTTGCATTCCAATTCATGTGTATCGTTTTGGTTTCCTGAATGCAATGTTCCTCATGTCACAGTGCAAATTGTGCAATTTTTTTGTGCGCGTTGCAAGAGGCATAAAATTTCCAAGGTTTTCATTATTGGTTAGTAACAATAGTGATGACTTTGGCCACCTCAAGTCGTTTCTAACATCACAAAGAAACCTTTTGAACCTACCAAGACACGTGCTCTCGATGACAGTTCAGCTCTAGTCTCCTAGCGCCATCACAAGCTGGACGCACTCTATTCACAGTGCCACACAACCAGCTGCACCTCCTATCCCTCCGTCAGGTGCCTCTGCTTCTATTGGCTTTCCTACCAATCAACCATCCACCGCCTTCTGCATTTGTTGCCAACCTGTACCAGACAACTCAAGTTTACATTAAGTTTTAAATAAAAGTTTGATGCAACACAAGCTTCATTCAGAGCGTCCTTGACATCCCAACGCTGCACTGCAAATAGGATGGTGATCTTCAAAAAAGGTTGTTTTTGGCTGATGCTTCTAATCATCCTCCATCAACCATTGCATGATCAGTTCTACGATAGACGGTGATAGCAACCTTCACGATAGGCATGCCATGCTGTGTGATCTCCAGTTCTATACACACCTATAAACTCATTCAGAATGTTCAATCCGTCAGAAAACAGGTAAATGTACCGTACTTCCTTCTATCTTATAGAAAAAATCAACAAATCCAGAGCAGAAGTTGCACGCATTTGAAAGCACAACTCTCTTGGTGGAAAACTTTTTACACTGCTATGTTTATACCGGTTGGAACTTGGAAATCTGAAAGATGTTGATTTTTGTGGTAGGTTTTCAAAGCAGTTCTGAAGTCCTAAATCATGCTATGGTTACATCATTTGGTTCAGAAGGTAGCCACAATGATTTTGAACATTAGTATCCATGCTATTGTGTCCCACATTCAGGCATTACTTAAGGTTTTGAAATCTTCAGGGACTACTTAAGGCTATATTTTTTGGCTGCATAGAAAATGGAGATGCCAGGGCATGTTTACTGATTATACCTTGATGTCTCACATTTGTATCCATGCTAGAAAGGTATGAAACTGAGTCTGCATCTGCTTTATGATAGTTTGATCCTACATAGGTGTGTAAATGAATACGAACAGAAGGCAGAGTTATCATTGACAATATGATGCAAATAATCATATGGCTACATCAACAGCAGGAAGCCTCCAGAGGGCAGCTAGTTGCTTGCTGTTTTTTCAGAGTTCAGATACCAATCCATACATGCTTTTACAGGCTAGTAACTCAAACTGAATCCAATGAATAATCACAAAATCAACATTGCACGACACAATTCAGATTTACTCCTGCGCGTGGGCTGTGGGGGGTCAGAGTTATAAGTTTGAAGGTAAATATGCCAACAACAGAAATCAAAATTAAGAGACTCAGGGGAGAATCGTTTGCTTCAGATGACAAAGTCGTCACACATAGTCTGAAGCACACAAACAAAGTTAAACTCAGACTAAGCTACAGTATTTCCTCTCAAACCCTATTTGAACATTGTATTTGTCACTAAGCCACAGTTTCCGGTTCAAATTTCTCTTCTTTGCATGACGTTACGAAGCCATAACCTCCAGTTCAGCTATTGACTGAACCTGGGTTCTCCTACTATCGCATTTGCAACTACCTACAGCTCACGGATAGTTCAAATCCTCTAACAAGTTTACTACCACAAAACGAGAGCTCATGTGCTGGTTCATCAGGTCAACCACTCAAGCAGTAAGCAGTAAGACACAAAACGAGAGCTCATATGCTGAGGAAAAAGTTTCTGTACATCACGTCTCAGGTTCTCAATTCACTATAAGAGTCCTGCAGGAAGATGCGAGCTAACTGACTCACCACGGCGTGGGGCTCGTAGGGGTGGTCCTCCTGAAGGTGGAGGCAGAGGGACACGATGCCATGGTCCTCGTAGACGTCACGTTCCCGTCGTCCTCCATCTCCATCTCAATCCCGGATCGAACAAGAACCCGTAAATCAGTACCATAATCACTCAACGTGCGAGGCGGCGACATGGGAGAGCGCAGGGAGAGGCGCGCGGCAACGACCGCGCGGAGGAGTCAATAGCACTGGGGAACGATAATCGCGCTGGGGAACAGTGGGCCTAGCTTGATCGTGGCTTCCCGTTAATTTAGCGCTTGCCTTTCATGCACGGGTTGGGATTTTGTTTTCCGTGTGATTTTCTGCCGGCTACTTTGTTCTGACGTGATTACGGGACAGAGGTCGCAGAAATTACCTCTTGTGGCGCTGGGTAGTCGTGGATGGCAGGATGGTTTTGGTGCTGCCGGGTAGACGTTGACAATCCATATGTTTTAGTTGTAGAGATAGAGATAGAGATTACACATGTACGTTCATCGCAGAAAAAAACATCGCACATGTATGTGATTATTAAAATAAAATAAAGCTAAATTGAGGTCCCCCATATATATAGAGAGACACAATGAAACTTAGGTGGTGTTTGGATCACTAGTCAAGGACTAAAGTTTAGCCCCTAAACTTTAGTCGTGCTGGGTTATTTGGATCCCTGGGCTAAACTTTAGTTCTCTAATCTACAATGACTGATTTATCCTCATTTAATTATCCATGCACAGCCATGTATGCGAGCGGCGAGGGGTATGGGGTGTCCAATGCCCGTCCCGAGGGAGTTTAGCCTAGTTTAGGGTCTCTTTGGGAGCAAAAGATTTTAGCCCAGTTTTTAGCTATTTGCTCACTTTTAACCTCCCTATTTAGATCCTCGTGGCAAAAAAGGGCTAAAAGTGCAAGGCTAAAGTTTTACCATGGGATTCAAACGTGTCCTTAATCTAAGTTCCAATTTGACCATGCCTATACTACCGTCATTTTGCCGTGGGCCGTGGACGTTAAGTGCTAAAGGAGAGACGAATTTGTCGTTTCCTCACAATGCTAAACCGTGTTAAATTAATATTTATTATTTCCAATAATGGCTTTTAAGTGTCACGTGGTCAATTTGCACGTAAAATAGACAAAGCGTGTGCAATAATAGAAACCATATTTCCAATTGATAGTTATTTTCGAAATAATTCTTCATCGAACATCTCTTTCTTTCTCTTGTATTCTCTTTTATCCCTACTCCCTTGCTTAGTTTCATGGCGACCTAGCTTCTTGCACAAGAAATCATTTCTTTGTCTCTATTTCTCTATTGATCTACTACTGCTTAACCCTAATTCTAAATTACCATTTTTGTTACATTACATGAAAAATTAATTAGTTAATTACTCCCTCCGTCCCTAAATAAAACAATTCTAGAATCCATGCAAACAAACGATATTAAATGTGACTAACTTTATAGAAAAGAGTAACAACATCTATAACATAAAATGAGCATATTATAAAAATATATTCATTGGTATATTTAACGATACTAATTTGATGTCATAGATCTTGATGGGAATTTCTATTCAGTCAAAGTTTAAAAAAAATCGACTTAAGACAACTCTATAGAAATCTATGTATTCAAGGAGAAAGGGACAGAGGGAGTATATTGTACTGTTCAGAAGCCATCCTAGTCATCCTATTGGGATTTACTTTAGATAGTATATATTCAAATCGCTTGTCTTTGGAACTCGGTTCCATCAGGCCACGTCTTTCCTCGTCATAATATCACTCTTTTCTCCAGATCTATCCTATCCCGACACCACGGTATTGTCTTTCGGAAACACTTTGTTGAGTGTGCCTGGACGGACGGTCCTACCCGCGCGGCGTGATGACCAAGAAAAAAATAGGAGCGCGTGTTGCAGTCACAGGAGTGGCACCCATCCTTTCCGCGGGTCAGCGTACGGAAGCACATGCGACCACTCTGCTTGGTGTGAGGTGCAGAGTCTCGAGATGCGCGAATAAGCATCCAAAGCGTATAAAAATCTCGACTAGGAGCACAACAAGAGGTCCACCCACCTCTGTCTCCATGTCTGTGCTAATAGTGTTGTGCATATGCAAATACAGTGGCACCATGCGAAGTGTGGGGCTTGTGCATGTGCGGTGACAAGAAAGAGAGAGAATGATCGGCGCTAGGAATTCATGAGAGGAGCGTGGGGCCTGCATCTTCATGTGCCATTTGCTGCTCCCATGACGGGTGACCGTGGGCATCGAGCTCTGCGCCGACATATGAGTTCCATGTGTATGTTTCATATGTTTGATCTGGATGTTGCATTTGTTTCATCTGGATGTTTCATATGTTGCAATGGCTATACACATATGTTGCAAGTGTATCTTCCAAATGTTTCACCTATTTTATCTGGATGTTGTATGTTTTCATATGGATGTTGTGTATGTTGCAGTTGCTATACCCATATGTTGCAAGTGTATGTTTCAAATGTTTCAGCTGTTTCAGAAGTATGTTGCAAGTGTTTTATCTGAATGTTGCAGATGTTGCAGTGACTATACCTATATGTTGCACGAGTATGTTCCAAATATTTTAGATGTATATTGCAGTAAGTGCTCCATGTTTCAAGTGTTTTCATTAGTAAGCACGGGAAGCGAGCGTAGGCGGAGACGGTCCCCACGTGCATGCACACCCGCATGCGTATCGGCAATAGGCATACGTAGGCGTGCGCAGCAGCATGCGTAGCAAGAGGAGGCATGCGTAGACGTGCAGCAGTAGGCACATGTGGGCGCGTGCAGCAGGCCGTAGGCAGGGCATGCAGCAGCAACATGCATTCTGCCAACTACTCCTGTACTTGCTAGATATACATGTGATGAGGACATCCTCCACTATTACCCGCTAGCAAAGACGCAACAAAAAAGGCCAAGTGGCCTAGTTGTAGTTGGGCGGCGATCGTGTGAGTCTCTGAATAATCCCACCTTATTTAGCTTGAGAGGAGAAAGCCACCTTAAAAGAGAGAGCCACCCTTCCCCTATCGAACTAGTCTTTTAGGGACATTGGGTCTTTCCCCGAGTAGGTGTGCATAAGAACTGTTGGGGTCCAGGCAACCTTAATTTATTGGGTCTCGGCCAACCCCACCTGGACTGGATGTATCATTTGGTATCAGAGCTAGTCCCTTGTTTAAGGGGGTGGGAATGATGAGGACATCCTCCACTATTACCCGCTGGCAAAGACGCAACAAAAAAGGCCAAGTGGCCTAGTTGTAGTCAGGCGGCGATCGTGTGAGCCTCTGAATAATCCCACCTTGCTTAGTTTGGGAGGAGGAAGCCACCTTAAAAGAGAGAGCCACCCTTCCCCTATTAGACTAGTCTTTTAGGGACATTGGACCTTTCCCCGAGTGGGTGTGCATAAGAACTGTTGGGGTCCGGGCAACCTTAATTTATTGGGCCTCGGCCAACCCCACCTGGACCGGATGTATCAACATGGTCTCTTCAATTGCCAAACCGCTTTATTTGGCTTGGTGCTGCACGTTAAAAGCACGGTGACTTCACTAAGCCTTCCCATGGAGTGTGACTGTTCCATCCCTGAGGTAGGGCAACATTGGTAGGCGCGTAGTGTGACAGAACTGCCCAATTTATACAAGATTAAGTATGACTGTTCCCGTTAAACACGTTGACACATGCATACTGTCATTTATATAAACTCGGTAGTCCGTCGAGTACCACAAAGGCCTCGATAAATCAATTTCACAACCAAGATCGTACTTGATTAAGCAAATACATATCACATACACAGAGTTTGCAGCGGAAATAATATTACAATAGGGTCACAAGTAATTAATACAAGTTCAGTTTCAAATCCAATAGGTTAAAACAACATAACTTTGAAATGATTACCAAATCATAATTTTGAATCATATTGCTAGCTCTGATGACACCCTCCAATAAAAGCATAGATGAGAAGCAAATATAGAATAGCCGAGCCCACCGGCACTTAGTCACCACCTTCAGCAGACATAGCACTTCACCTGCAACAGGGTGGGATAAAACCCTGAGTACTCAATTGTACTCAGCAAGACTTACCCGATAAGAGAAAAATGAAGACTCCAAGGATATGCATGGTTTATTTAGTGGAGCCAGTTGATAGCATGATCTTTTGCAAAAGAGCTTACTATGTAAGTCCTTACTTTCAATATTTTAGCATCAAGTTCAATGAAGCCAATTATAGCTAAGTTTGCATCTATCCTGTAACAATCATTTGATTAATAAGTATCACAGTAGTAACCATATTCAATTATCATGATCAACAGAACCATCATGTTTCATCAGTTACTACGACTGCCGGACAGTGACCAAGTTTCTCACTAACCGGGAGAGACAGCGATTTGAATCGATTACATCCAGCTAGGCAATCCCAAACACACATCCGTACGAGCCCACATTTGCTCGCGTGGGTCACCGTTCATTCCATTCGGCGGTGAGTATGGACCGTTTCGCAAAACTCATGATCCTGCATCCTCAGATGAATTGCCCAAAGCCCATAGCAAACATGGTCTTAGACCAGTCCCCTTCCTTCAGGCTTCCCTCCCAGCAATGCTAACGGTCCAATATACTTAGCTCGAATGAGCTAATCAGCTTCACGGTCAACTATAACTCAGGCCCCTATTATGTGTTTGGTACCTTCAATCTCAACCAAGGTCCGACAATGAAGCGGTCCTTAAATGACATAGACGAGATCAAAGAATACATGCCTAGCCGGCATCAACAACAACCATAATAGCACCAGATCTCGTCCGATCTCTAGTTATCTATTATCACCTGGTTATTTTTCACGATAGCAAATATAGCCAACCGTGCCAGAGTAGCCACCTATGTCTCACATGCGACAGGAATCACCTGACTTCTACCGGTCTAAGCATAGCTAAGCATAGAGTGACCTATACATACTAGTAAGGATACATGTATATATATTGTAGACAAGGTAAAACTTGCAGCAATGAGTTTCAATTCAACTCCTATACTTAATGCACAATACAAAATATAAACTCAAGTGTATTTTAAAAGAGAGGTAGGTGGCTTAGAATGCTCCGGGGCTTGCCTAGGGTTCAACACTAGGTCAGTGTTTGTTAGATGATACTCGCTTGGCGAGCATCTTTTGCCGGCATGTATTCCCGGGGTACTTCCATCTTCTGGATCCATCCACCAACATCATCTTTTGGTTGGTTACAACACCATGTTCTTCACCTTCTCATCGTGCATCTAATGTACTTGTATGATATATGCAAAGATCCAATACATGAATATGGAGAAAGAGTGATACATGATGCATTACAATTTGGCGACAAAACAAGCACAAGGTTATGCTAGATTAAACATAGGCACTTAGATGGATGATGATTAACTAGACATCACACAACCTGCTAAGTTACGATAGCAAAGCAACACCAAGAAACTCTCATGCAAGATAGCCATACCAACCATGATAAATGTTCTAGCAAGTCGGGTACAAACATTATTTCTAATGACATGCATACAAGACTTTGCCAGGTTGATTACCCCAACAGGAATACCCTTCGATGGAATAGTACCCCGCAAAGCTGCCATGCCGCTCGGGAAAATCACTCTACCAGTCACGTTTGGAACACAAGCAAATTACCGAACCGAATTCATTCAGTTTGAAGTTGCGAACTTCGAGACATCATATCATGCCATCCTTGGAAGACCAGCACTTGCAAAGTTCATGGCTATACCCCACTACCCATACCTCCTGCTCAAGATGCCAGGACCTCACGGAATACTGTCCCTCCAGGGCAACCTAAAGCATGCTTTCGATTGTGATATTCAAGCAATCCAAATCGTGACCAAAGCATAGGCAGCCGACCGTAGAGAAGAAATTGCCACAGTCGCTGCACAAATAAACCTAGAAGAGCTAGAGATCCCAACAAAGAAACCTTGCATCCTTGCACCACAAAAGGAAGCCGATGTAAAGAAAATTGACCTGGGTACTGGTGATCCTAAGAAGACAGTGACCATCAGTGCTCACCTCTCAGCTAAATAGGAACTCGTGCTCACCAACTTTCTTCCTGACAACAAAGATATCTTCGCTTGGAAACCAGCTGATATGCTAGGTGTCCCAAGAGAGTTGGCTGAGCACAGAATCGATGTCAATGAAGGCTTCAAACCAATCAAGCAACGGCTAAGAAGATTTTCACCAGACAAAAAGAAAGCAATCAAGAAGGAGATTACAAAATTAATGGCAGCCGGATTTATAAGAGAAATTCTTCATCCAGATTAGCTTGCAAATCCTATTTTAGTACAGAAAAAGAACATGGCAGAATGACGCATGTGCGTTGACTACATGGATCTCAAAAAATATTGCCTAAAGGACCCGTTCGGCTTACCACGAATTGATCAAATTATCGATTCAACGGCAAGGTCCACCCTGCTATCTTTCCTCAATTGTTATTCAGGTATCATAAGATTGCATTAGAAGAAGAAGACCAAAGCAAGACATCTTTCATCACTATGTTCGGCGCCTATTGCTATAAAACCATGTCCTTTGGACTCAAGAACGCCGGCGCCACCTATCAAAGAGCTATTCAAACATGTCTCGGTGAATAGATTGGTGACAACATGGAAGCTTATGTCGGTGATGTAGTAGTAAAGACAAAAACCTAGACATGTTAATTGAAGACTTGAAGCAGAATTTTGAAAACCTAAATAAGTGGAAGTGGAAAATGAACCCAAACAAATGTGTTTTCGGGGTACCATCAGGACAACTGCTCGGATTCCTGGTCAGTAATCGAGGAATAGAAGCAAGCACCAAACAGATTCGAGCCATAACAGAAATGGCATCCCCGCGCTATGTAAAAGATGTGCAAAAACTAACAGGAAGCATGGCAGCCCTCAATCGCTTCATCTCACGACTCAGCGAAAGAGGACTCCCTTTCTTTAGGTTATTAAAAAAGACAGGCAAGTTTGTGTGGACAGAGGAAGCCATGGAGGCTTTTGAAAGCCTTATGGTGTACCTCACCTCATCACCCATACTCACACCACATAAGAAGCAGGAAGACATGATGTTATACATATCAACAACATCTATTGTGGTCAGTGCAGCAATTGTGGTGGAAAGAGAAGAAGAAGAAGGGCATGTATACAAAGTACAGCGACCGGTATACTACATCAGCGAGGTTCTGACAGATTCAAAAATATGGTACCCGCATGTACAAAAACTACTCTATGCCCTCCTAATCACTTCCCGCAAACTACGACACTACTTCGAAGGCCACAAGATTACCGTAGTAACATATTTCCCTCTCAGAGACATCCTACGCAATAAAGATGCGACAGGTGTTGATATTTGGTAACGCAATTAGGAAATAGGATCCGTAAGCGCACGGATATCGGTGAGCACTTCACCCGAGATGTTATCCTGGGTATCGTATTTATATTTTTACCACTAGGAGAAAGAGTGCATCTGACTAACCAAATCTATTACTACTAACCTTTAGGCTACAACCACTATGATTCGATGTGAGTGATGTATAGAGAAGACTACAACCGCACTCTTCTTCTAACCTTGGTAAGGATGATCTACTGTTCTATTGGGGAGGTTTACGGAATCTAGACACCACAAAGGATGTTCAACCCGCACCTATAAACCCTATCGATCCTGCTAACGGGATATGGAATACAAAGGTAACTCGGAATTGTCACGTTCCTTGCTACTACCACGGTCCGGCTAGACGAGGGGATATCTATGAGTATCCTAGCTTAAACACCACGTTTACGCTAGAGATGATTACTCTAAACTCTACGCGAAGAGATCAAAGTAAACTCATAAACCAAAGAACAATAAAACAAAGAACTTACTAGAATTTAGAAGTCGAAATACTGAAGAATCCTGAGAACAAGCCTCGGGTTAGAAGAACTTGCTCCCGCAGGTACAACCTCGGAGTAGACACCGACAGGCCGGCTTCCTCCGATCTACACCTCCACTCTATCTCTCTCAATCTAGTAGAACTAATTCTACTTTCACATTGGATGCTAAGCCCTAAGAGGTGGGAACCCTAGAGGGAACCTCTCTCTCTAAACCCTAACTAGAGATGTGCAACTGAATAATGAATTCGGGTCTTCTCCACCAGGGGTCAGGGACCTTGCTTATATAGCCCTTTTGGATGAATCTGGACCGTCGGATCAAACCGACCTTCATCCTACGGTTTTTCTTGATCCTCAAAGGCGGTGGAGCATAATCCGCGAGACTCGACCTGATTGGTCCCGGGGGCAGGGCGGGCACCCTAGGGCACAGGGCGGGCGCCCTGTGTCCTGGCCCGTTACGGCTCCCGTTCGTTCCCGTGGCTTCTGGAATCTTCTAGATGTAAGATAATTACGTGTTCGGTTAATATCCCGTCATTAATCCGACATGTGGGCCTTTCTTTCGTATTTCCTGATAACCCCCTGCAGAAATAGATAAACAGCAAAACTCGTGGAATTCTGTTAGATCAAACCCTAATTCTAGGTGTTGCTTGCATATAGGTCCTTTTCTTTATTTATTTGATGGTTATAATTGATACTTAAGAACCGTCAACAAACACCCCCATACTTAGGCTTTTACTTGTCCTCGAGAAAAGGTTGGTTAATAAAACATCTAGGGTTGAAACATTCTTTCATACCTGCAGGGTGTTGTAAAAATCCACTGTGCACTTATAGTCAGGGAAATATATGGTCAGAGTAAAGAGCCTTTCTTCTTCTTAATCCCTATCACTTGGAGTTTTTACATATTTTTGAAAAGAAAAACTTAGCATACCTTTATCCTCATAGGTGCTCTCAGAGTCACTCATTATCTTTTATATATATCTCACTGATGCTGTTTTGATTTTACAAAAATAATTCTTTAAGCATACATACCTTGCATTTATTGTATGGTCAAAACCGGATCCGAGGAGAAGAATGCCATACTCTTAGATCAAAGATTTTGAAAATTAAAAACTTGTCACTCTTACTGGCATATTGCTTATTAGAGGGACCATGGGCTATCATTTTCTTTCCATCATATTTTTATCATATCTCATTTTTTTTCATTTTGGGTGGATACCGAGGTACCCCTAATTCTACTGCCGGACACTTGTCCATTTTTTTCCACGAGGTTATCGAGCACTTGCTCCTTTTTATTTCCTCGATATATTCATAATTTTGCATAGCCCATGCCTCTAACGCAATAATACTTCGGAAGAGTGAATCTTTCTGAATAAAAATGTCTTGATCTTAGGAGTATGATAAATCTCTCAACAAGGGTCTAACTTGTTTTGAACAAACTCAATACAAAGCAGATAGCTTTAATTAATATTTTCATGTTTAGCAGGCATATAAAACTTGAGGATGGTAGCTATAATTTTGAGATTTTTAAAACAAATTCTCCAAGCAATAAAGATACTAAGAATAAGGTACTCATACCCTTACCATCTCTTATTCCACAATGACTTTTAGCAATACAGGGTTTTGAAATAATTTTAATAATTGCAGGTTTTCAGGAAATATCACAGAGTGAGATTGATCATGATTATAAGCATTTTTATCCTTTTAATTTATCATGTTTAGAGAGATAAAATTCTGCACAAACTAAGGTGAGTGTGTAAGTGTGTAATAAAAGTGTGCAGAGTGTGTACCTGGTTCATAGAGTGGTGCGATCGAAGTGTGTGTGACATGTCAGGGAATCTCCCCCATACTTGTTTTCTGCTTTCTTGCACAAAAGTAAAGTAGAGACACACAAGACATACTAATAATAATCTTTATTAATCTTGAGGCATTTATTACAACCGAATAATAATAATAACCGAATATAATAGATCTAAACTGATTATAAGCGAACCTAATCGAATCTAATAATAACTAAGACATATATAGCCCCAAGATCTAATCTAGATAGCTCAGCGACGCTCACGCCTCCTAAGACTATGCTCTAACTCATCGATCCTCTTGTTGGCGTCGGGCTTTAATTTTTAATTGGAAGGTAAAAATTGATCACGTCTATTTCTTCTAATTCTTTATTGGGCTCTAAAAATAATTTAAGACGTTGACCATTTACCTTGAATAACGTACCTTCGTCATTTTGAAGTGTGATAGCTCCGTGGGATGATGAATGAATTTCCTTGAATGGTCCTTCCCATTTGCTCCGGAGCTTTCCATGCCCGAAAAGCTTCACCCTGGAATTAAAAAGTAATACCTTATCTCCGGGTGAGAACTCCTTCTTCTTGATCCTCTTGTCATGCCATCTCTTGACTCTTTCTTTGTAGATCTTTGAATTGTGATATGCTTTCTCCCGCCATTCTTCTAACTCCGATAATTGCATTCTTCTATGTTTTCCAGCGATATCTAGGTCCATATTCCATCTTTTTATGGCCCAGTGTGCCTTGAACTCAAGTTCAACAGGTAGGTGACAGGTCTTTCCGTATACCAATTGGTATGGAGACATTCCAATTGGGGTCTTGTATGCTGTCCGGTAAGCCCAGAGTGCATCGGGTAACTTGTCCTTCCATGCCGTTCCCATCTCGTTCACCGTCTTCTGAAGAATGTTCTTGATTTGCTTGTTAGAAGTCTCTGCTTGGCCACTTGTCTGAGGATGATAGGGAGTAGCGACGTTGTGACGGATTCCATGTCTTGATAGATAGTGCTCGAAGCGCTTGTCAATGAAGTGTGATCCTCCATCACTTATCACTATCCTGGGGATTCCAAATCTTGGAAATATGATTTCCTCAAATATCCTCTTCGAACTGATATTGTCGGCATGTTTGCAAGGTAGTGCCTCTACCCACTTGGAGACGTAATCAACCGCCACCAAGATGAACTCACACTTCTTAGATGGGGGAAATGGACCCATGTAGTCTATTCCCCAGACATCAAAGAGTTCAATCTGAAGGTTGTTGGTAAGTGGCATGGCATCCCTTGTATTTATGTTTCCGTGCCTTTGACATGGCCCACATCTTCTGATATATTGCTTCGTGTCATCGTACATTGTAGGCCAGTAGAATCCACATTGCCAGATCTTTGAATGTGTACGGAATGCTCCATAGTGTCCTCCGTATGGTGATGAGTGACATCTGTCAATGATCTTCAATCCTTCCTCAGTGGTCACACATCTTCTAAGTAGGCCATCAGCGCATACTCGGAAGAGATATGGCTCATCCCATATATGTGAACGACTTTCCTGAATAAGCTTCTTCTTGTTTGCTCCGGGTGGTACATAACCTGAAACCATAAAATTAACAATATATGCATACCAGGGGTCAGATCTGTTAATCCCGTAAAGCATGTCGTCCCGGAGTGAGTCATTAATGGGGGGTTCCTGTGAATTCTTAAAGTACATTCTAGACAAGTGATCAGCAATAGAATTTTCTACTCCCTTTTTATCTTTTATTTCTAAGTCATATTCTTGGAGTAATAAAATCCATCTAATTAAGCGAGGTTTAGCATCTTTCTTAGTGAGCAAATATTTTAGTGCAGCATGATCAGTGTAAACAATTATCTTAGCTCCAACTAAATAAGATCTAAATTTATCAATGGCAAAAACAACAGCCAGAAGCTCTTTTTCAGTGGTTGCATAATTAAGTTGAGCTCCTGTCAAAGTTTTACTTGCATAAGCAATTGCATGATGCTTTTTATCTTTAGTTTGTCCCAAAACTGCCCCCACAGCATAATCACTAGCATCACACATAATTTCAAAAGGCAACGACCAATCAGGGGGTTGAATGATTGATGCAGAGATGAGTGCTTGCTTTAATAAATTGAAAGAATTTAGACATGCATCATCAAATTCGAAAGGAGAATCCTTGGCTAGCAAAAGAGTAAGTGGTCTTGCAATAAATGAAAAGTCTTTTATAAATCTGCGATAAAAACCAGCATGGCCAAGAAAACTTTGAATTCCTTTTATATTCACAGGTGGAGGTAGTTGTTTAATTACTTCAATTTTAGCTCTATCTACCTCAATACCTCTTTCAGACACTAGGTGTCCTAGCACTATTCCTTCTCTAACCATAAAATGACATTTTTCCCAATTAAGGATTAAGTGCTTTTCTTCACATCTTTGCAAAACCTTATCTAAGTTCTCAAGACAACTATCAAAAGTTTTTCCATAAACTGAGAAATCATCCATGAAAACTTCCATAATCTCTTCAATCATATCAGAAAATATAGACATCATACATCTTTGAAAAGAAGCTGGTGCATTACATAACCCAAAAGACATTCTACGATAAGCATACGTTCCATATGGGCATGTAAAAGTGGTTTTGCTTTGATCATCAGGATGGATAGGGATCTGGTGATACCCTGAATATCCATCTAGAAAACAGAAAAACGAGTGTTTTGCTAACCGCTCAAGCATCTCATCTATAAAAGGCAAAGGAAAATGATCCTTTTTCGTGGCTTTATTAAGTTTTCTATAGTCTATGCACATCCGCCACCCAGTGACGGTGCGTTGCGGAATTAGCTCATTCTTATCATTAGTAACAACAGTCATGCCTCCCTTTTTAGGCACAACTTGAACAGGGCTTACCCACTCACTATGCGGCACAGGATATATAATCCCTGCATGCAGCAACTTTATAACTTCTTTTTAACTACCTCTCTCATCGCGTTGTTAAGTCTACGTTGAGGCTCTCGAGAGGGTGTAACAGAAGGATCTATCGGAATACGATGGGTACAAATCATAGGACTGATTCCTGTGAGATCTTGAAGTGAGTAGCCGAAAACAGAGTGGTGTTTTTCAAGAATGGTCATTAATCGCAGAGTTTGCTCCTGAGTGAGTTTATTACTAACGATCACAGGAAACTCTGGATTATTATTTAGGAAAGCATAGGTAAGACCGGGTGGTAAAGTTTTGAGTTCTATGGGGGTCTAGGTGTTTCTGCAAACTCATCTAAGGGTTTAGGTTCAGAAGGTTCGGCCTCTTCTTCAGTGAAGAAGGGGCTTCCTCTTCTAAGTCTGGATCATCTAAAAGTTCTAGAGATGCAGCCTTTACCTCCTCCATAGAATCAGGCAAAAGATATGGCTCGGTCTTATTATTCAAGGAGTGAGTTATTGTAATTGGAAGTTTAAAATCCTTTCCCAAGGAAATGTGGAGCTTTCCAGTTTGACCTTCATAAAGGAGTCTTCTAAAAGGTTGTCCAATCAGTAGGTCGAAACCCCATATATCAAAGATATAAAAGTTCAAATGAACCATGGAGCCTTCTACCATAAAGGGTAGGACATTAATAATTCCAAGACTGGGGACTAATCGTCCCGAAGATTCCTTTATGACCTTTGTTGTGGGGGTTAAAACAAGTTTCCCAAATAAATTAAGTGCAAAAGCTTCGGACATAATATTGATCCCCACAACAGGATTATAGAGAGCGTTAAATTGATCAGAATTATAAGCACAGCGTATAGTTATAGAGGGTGTGTCCACTCGGATTACTTCAGAGGAAAGCTCTGACTCCTCTAACCATTCGCTACTCATAACCGAGATAAGCTCTCTCAATTGACGTTCACTTGGTAAACAAATGCTAAATTAGCCGTTTTGGGGTCGGTCTATAGAATGGTAGTTTGAAATGTTTCCAAAATCGGCAAAGAGATCGGATTCTATGTCTAGCATGAAATCAGATGGTAGAATTTCTTCCTTTTGTGGCTCAGAACCTGGGATAGCTAAAGTAGATGAAAAATTTGGCAGAGTGTCTACTTCGGCTTCGTAGGTTTTATCATGGAGGGCATTATCCATCTCAGCTTCTAGGATTCTATTCAAGATCCCCTTAGCTTCATCAGTAGGGATACGAAAAAAGAACCTCTAGCCATAGTATGCAGCATTTGTTTATTATCTTTCTGAAGACCTCGAAAAAAGTGAAATAAAAGAACAGTGTCTTCAAGCAAAAGTTTTGGACCAGATTCTAAAAGATCAGAAAAACGTTTCCAGGATTTCCCCAAAGTTTCATTATCTTTTTGTTTAAAAGATAGGACTTCGAGTCTAAGGTCACCAGTACGGTCAAGGGAATAAAAATCTAGACAAAAGTTGGCTCTTAAAACTCCCCATTCACCTTGCTATTGACTTACCTTCTGACTATACCATCGTCTAGCTTCCCCTCTTAAGGAAAAAGGAAAAAGCTTCCAACGTAAAGTCTTATCAGAGATGCCATCAATGCGAAGACAATCGCATGTCTGCTCAAAATCTCTAATATGAAGGTAAGGGTCTTCGTCTTCCTTTCCCAAAAAAGATAAATTTTGAATCATCGCAATCAACCTTGAACTTAACTTATACTGGGATGTTTGGATAGGCTGTGATGACTCCCATGGTAAAAGGTCAGTTGCTGAAGGTGTTGCGAATTGATAGATTGATTTAGAATCTTGGTTCTCCATTTTTGGTAAAAAGAAAAAGAAAGAATGAAAAAGATAAGAAAATAAAAAGTATGAATACAAGCTAGTAGTAAGACTCAAGGTTATCTCAGCAAACCGTCTTTCTCCCCGGCAACGGCGCCAGAAATGCTTGTTGATATTTGGTAACGCAATTAGGAAATAGGATCCGCAAGCACACGGATATCGGTGAGCACTTCACCCGAGATGTTATCCTGGGTATCGTATTTATATTTTTACCACTAGGAGAAAGAGTGCATCTGACTAACCAAATCTATTACTACTAACCTTTAGGCTACAACCACTATGATTCGATGTGAGTGATGTATAGGAAGACTACAACCGCACTCTTCTTCTAACCTTGGTAAGGATGATCTACTGTTCTATTGGGGAGGTTTACGGAATCTAGACACCACAAAGGATGTTCAACCCGCACCTATAAACCCTATCGATCCTGCTAACGGGATATGGAATACAAAGGTAACTCGGAATTGTCACGTTCCTTGCTACTACCACGGTCCGGCTAGACGAGGGGATATCTATGAGTATCCTAGCTTAAACACCACGTTTACGCTAGAGATGATTACTCTAAACTCTACGCGAAGAGATCAAAGTAAACTCATAAACCAAAGAACAATAAAACAAAGAACTTACTAGAATTTAGAAGTCGAAATACTGAAGAATCCTGAGAACAAGCCTCGGGTTAGAAGAACTTGCTCCCGCAGGTACAACCTCGGAGTAGACACCGACAGGCCGGCTTCCTCCGATCTACACCTCCACTCTATCTCTCTCAATCTAGTAGAACTAATTCTACTTTCACATTGGATGCTAAGCCCTAAGAGGTGGGAACCCTAGAGGGAACCTCTCTCTCTAAACCCTAACTAGAGATGTGCAACTGAATAATGAATTCGGGTATTCTCCACCAGGGGTCAGGGACCTTGCTTATATAGCCCTTTTGGATGAATCTGGACCGTCGGATCAAACCGACCTTCATCCTACGGTTTTCCTTGATCCTCAAAGGCGGTGGAGCATAATCCGCGAGACTCGACCTGATTGGTCCCGGGGGCAGGGCGGGCGCCCTAGGGCACAGGGCGGGCGCCCTGTGTCCTGGCCCGTTACGGCTCCCATTCGTTCCCGTGGCTTCTGGAATCTTCTAGATGTAAGATAATTACGTGTTCGGTTAATATCCCGTCATTAATCCGACATGTGGGCCTTTCTTCCGTATTTCCTGATAACCCCCTGCAGAAATAGATAAACAGCAAAACTCGTGGAATTCTGTTAGATCAAACCCTAATTCTAGGTGTTGCTTGCATATAGGTCCTTTTCTTTATTTATTTGATGGTTATAATTGATACTTAAGAACCATCAACAACAGGATGTATATCAAAGTGGGCAGTTGAACTCGGAGCTCTAAGTATCGATTTCTCTCCTCGGAAGGCAATAAAATCATAGACACTCGCAGACTTCGTGGCCGAATGGATAGAAATCCAATAACCCGCGCCATATGCCCTCCTCGACAATTGGAAGATGTACTTCAACGGATCACTCAAGTTAGGCGGGGCGGGCGTAGCTGTTCTTTTCATATTCCCGGAAGGAAAATAGCTCAAATACGTACTCCAGATACTATGGCAAACCACAAACAATGAAGCAGAATATGAAGCACTCATCCATGGGTTAAGAATCGCGACTTCTCTCGGACTAAAGCGGTTACTTGTCTATGGCGATTCAGCTATAGTCATCATTCAATTCAATAAAGACTGTAACTGCACCAAAAACAACATGGATGCCTATTGTGCTGTAGTACAAAAACTAGAGAAAAATTTCCAAGAACTTGAAATACTGCATGTTCTACAGGATTCAAACATTGCAGCAGATGTTCTCGCCAAGCTAGGATCAGACATAGTGAATGTCCCGCCAGGTGTGTTTGTAGAGGAGTTGCCATCACCCTCCATAAAATAACCCAACGGGATAACCTCTGAGCTACTAGAACCAACAACCTAGATCATGGTAATCACCGGGTCATGGACTCAAGACTTCATCGACTATATCAAAGGAAATAAGCTACCATCTAATGAGGAAGAGGCCACCAGGATAATCAGAAGAAAGAACTATATCCTTGTAGGCGACAACTTGTACAGAAGAGCCGCGTCATTAGGAGTACTTCTTAAATGTATTTCAAGAGAAGAAGGGAAAGAAATCCTATAAGAAATCCACTCAGGCTACTGCGGTAAGCACACAACCTTAAGGACTCTTGTGGGTAAAACTTTTTGCACCGGTTTCTATTGACCAACAGCTTTGAAAGATGTAGAAGAACTAGTCAGATAGTGCAAAGGGTGCCAAATGTTCACAAGGCAAGCTCACATACTAGCTCACGAGCTAATTTGCATCCCTCTTGCCTGGCCGTTCGCATGCTGGGGGCTGGACCAAGTAGAGTCACTCAAAAAGGCCAAAGGTGGATTTGAGTACATCTTCGTCGTAATCGACAAATTCACCAAGTGGATCGAGTACAAGCCGTTCGTAAAATACTGCGCAGCAAAAGCAGTCGATATCATCTAAGACATTATGCACCACTTTAGAAAACCCAACCACGTCATTATAGATTTGGGTTCTCCTTTTATAGCTATCGAGTTCAGAAATTGGGCACAAGACTGTGACATCAATATAGATTATGCGTCAGTTGCACACCTTGAAGCCAACAAACAAGTAGAAAGAGCCAACAGACTCGTACTAGCTAGATTAAAACGAAGATTATATGAAGAATTAGAAGATTATGGCTCCAAATGGATTGAAGAATTACCCAAAGTAGTATGGGGGCTACGCACTCAAGTAAGCAGAACAACTGGATACTCATCTTTCTTTCTAGTATATGGATCAGAAGCCGTGCTACCAGCAGATTTGATCTAGATATCTCCAAAAATCGAGCAATACAAGGAGGGAGAAGCAGAACATACCCGAAGATTAGAACTTGATAGTGTAGAAGTCAGGGTAAACGCTACCCTTCAGTCTGCTTGATGCCTCCAAGGTCTAAGGTGCCACTACAACAAAAGTACTAAACAACGCTCAGTACAAGTCGGAGACCTAGTACTATGAAGAATACAAAAAACTGACGGACACCATAAATTACTCAGCCTATGGGAAGGTCCTTTTATTGTCACGAAAGTCTCTGGACCAGGCACATACAAGCTAATGACTAAAGATGGAGTAGAAGTAAGGAATACATGACATATCAGCCAACTAAGAAGGTTTTACACTTGAAGAACTTAAGACAAAATTTATGTAGCAACAAAGTGATGTGTAATAAGGATTCATAGTCAATGAAATAAAGATGATATTTCTCGTCAACATTTGTCTTGTTATGATCTATCCGGAGTTGTTTTCACAACCGGATGAGAGCAAAAGAGTTGAAACGATGCTTGAGCTTGCAATCCCAAGTCTTTTCAGGCTTGGATGAGAGTAAGATAGATAAGCTGACACTCGAACCTATCCTAGGCTATCTTCACAGCCTGGATGAGAGCCAGAGGTGCTCACCTGATCCCTAGTTGTTCTCATAGTCGGATGAGAGCAAAAGAGCTGAAAAGATGCTTGAGCTCGCAATCCTAAGTCTTTTTAGGCTTAGATAAGAGTAAGGCTGATAAGCTAACACTTGAACCTATCCTAGGCTATCTTCACAACCTGGATGAGAACCAGAGGTGCTCGCCTGATCCCAAGTTGTTCTCACAGTCAGATGAGAGCAAAAGAGCTAAAAAGATACTTGAGCTTGCAATCCCAAGTCTTTTCAGGCTTGGATGAGAGTAAGGCTGATAAGCTAACACTTGAACCTATCCTAGGTTGTCTTCATAGCCTGGATGAGAGCCAGAGCTGCTCGCTCGATCCTGAGTTGTTCTCACAGCCGGATAAGAGCAAAAGAGCTAAAAAGATGTTTGAGCTCGCAATCCCAAGTCTTTTTAGGCTTGGATGAGAGTAAGGCTGATAAGCTGACACTCGAACCTATCCTGGACTGTTTTCATAGCCTGGATGAGAGCCAGAGGTGCTCGCCCTATCCTGGGTTATTTTCACAGCCGAATGAAAGCAAAAGAGCTGAAAAGATGCTTGAGCTCGCAATCCCAAGTCTTTTCAGGCTTGGATGAGAGTAAGGCTGATAAGTTGACACTTGAACCTATCCTAGGCTGTTTTCATGGCCTGGATGAGAGCCAGAGGTGCTCGCCCTATCCTGGGTTGTTTTCACAGCCGAATGAGAGCAAAAGAGCTGAAAAGACACTTGAGCTCACAATTCACAAAAAAGAGCAAAAGAGTTGCAAATACACTTGAGCTCGTTTTATCTAGAACCATTCGACGTGGATGGAAATTAAAAGCCCATACAAGACTACAATGAGCAAGAAAGTTTAAAAGAAGCTTGAGCTCACCAAGACTACTCCTGATATGAGCAAAAGCACTGGTGCTCGAAAAGGTTCATGATCAACAAACAATATAGAAAGAAGTCACTAAAAGGAAACTTCCTTATAAAACAAGGAGAAGGCCTAATTCTCAAAATCGTCGTCACAAGAAGAAAAAGACAACTTTTTTAGAGCAGAGATAATCTTTGACAACAGAGAACGGGTTACACCACAAGAAACTATTCAGATTTAAGGAAGAACAAAATATTTACACGACGAACAGAACTACTGGATACATTGATAACCTAACAAGATGAATGTATTACTAGACAGTCCACTCTTCGATCTCCTTTACAACAACATCAAAGTGAGGGCTAATAGCAGCATGCCCAAGCCAGCATCAGATCCTCGACGGAGACTAGCTGCCCACAGACTCTACGTCATCATCTTCTGTGGCAAGAATTTCTGAGTCGACTTCATCCTCGACAATGAGCGCTTGCCTATCAACTTCATCCTCGCTACCACTGCTAAGGATGATCAAATCCACCCCATCAAGTTGGCATCAACAGGGGGAGCAGAGATGGGATTGACTGTAGGAGCAGCCACTGGATCCTGCTCCTCCCACAAAGATGGAACTAGTTTCGATGTCCCGGCAGGTGGAGCTTCCTCCACCACCGGAGCATCACGAGCACCAAGAGCCGACGATGTCGGTGACAAAGATGCTGACGACGAAGAACCTTCGCTCGATGGTGCCATCATAACCACAACGCTTGGAGGGTGAGCAAGCGACGAGCGCGACACCTTATGGACGCAACACCTTTGGATAAACCTTTTCTTCACCATTTTGGCTGTGGTAAGACTGAAAAGATAAGAGTGCTAAAACAATCGTGAAAGGGGGCAGTTAAATAGGGCCAAGCCGTCTCCTCAAGCAGTCCAACAGCCTCCTTAAGATAAAGAAAGAATTAACTTCTCCTCCTAAAATTAAGGGCAGAGTCAATCCCTTCACCAAAGCCAACATGGTGCTTCAGTTTCCAACATTAACTGCGCAACATAACCGGCGCGAAAGTGGTGCACTTTTTCATGCAGAGCAGCTCAACAGATAGAACAACTGATTTCTTCTTGTTACAAAGGAGAAGACAAAACACTTGAACAATTTTCAAGCTTGAATGCACTTGAACCTATCCTAGGTTGTTTTCACAGCTTAGATGAGAGACAGAGATGCTCGACCAATCCTGAGTTGTTCTCACAGCCGAATGAGAGCAAAAGAGCTAAAAAGATGCTTGAGCTCGCAATCCCAAGTCTTTTCAGGCTTGGATGAGAGTAAGGCGGATAAGCTGACATTCGAACCTATCCTAGGTTGTTTTCACAGCTTGGATGAGAGCTAGAGGCGCTCGCCCTATCCCGGGTTGTTTTCACAGCTGAATGAGAGCAAAAGAGCTAAAAAGCCGCTTGAGCTCGCAATTCACAAATCAAGTGCGAAAGAGCTGAAAAGATGCTTGAGCTCACCTTGTCCCAAGTCTTTTTAGGCTTGGATGAGAGTAAGAAGGCTGAAAAGCCAACACTCGACCTATCCTAGGTAGTTCTCATGGCCTGGATGAGAGCCAGATAGTGCTCGCCCTATCTCGGAGTTGTTCCACACTAGACAAAACAACCCAACTAATTCAGCACCAATGCTCCACAAGACTCATGAAGATATAAAAAACAAAGAGCAAGACCAGTTGGAGATACACAACTCAAAGGAGCCTGGATACGCCTACAAAAACTGAGGTTTATATCCAACACATATTTAAAGAATTCAAAAGTTTGGGAAAACAACTCAGAAAGATTCACTCGAATGATTCTAGCAAGACAGTAAAGATGTATCCAAAGAATCAAAATTCCTTTACAAAGCACAATACAAAGTATATCTTTACAAAGAAGAGAGATGTGCCTAGATACTACAGAACCTAAATGTCAGCTTCATCATCATAAGGGTGAGATGAATATCAAGCTTCTCAGTGATGAAGTTGGTCAGGTCTTCAACCTCAGACTCAGCATTCTCGATGGACTCCAGGTAGTTGTCATCATCGGTTTCCTCCCTAAGTTTTTCCAGAGGAACCGATGGTGCACGAACATGGATGTGAGCCAAAACATTCTTGACACACGCCCGGACTCCATCCTTCACAAAGCTCTGAAGGTACTCAGGAATCAGAGGGATGAACTCACCCCAGGTCCTCCCATCATCTTCAGAAGTCCGAAGAAGCTTCGCAACAGTCTTGAAAGATTTCCACAAAGTCGCAAACCGTTGGTTAGATGTCGCCAGCTTCTTGGACAAATCCTTAATGGTTTTCATCCCCTGCATAAGATCCCGGTCAGCACCAAGCCTAATCAACTGGGCACGAGTGAGCTCTTCTTCGGCAACAACCTTTACCTCTTTGACCCTATTATGATTAGACTGAACCGATATCTTTATATCTTCAATATCAGTCAACAACATTTGCTTATCTTTTCGAAGGGCTGATCAAGACAATAAAAGAAAATTAGGCAAAAAAGGAGCAAAAAATAAAGAAAAAGAGGGAACAAAGTATAAAAGAACTCGGAATACCATCACACTCTTTCTTCATGGCCTCCACCTTCTTCAAGGCTTCCTAGACCGCAGCATCCCTTGGCTCCTCTGTCTCAATCACCTGAGCATGGAGAGCTTTTTCCTCCCTCTGATGCGTCTAACGCTCAATCTCCATCTCGCCCTGGCAAAGGTCTAGATCCGTCTTCAGAACACTAATCTCGGAGGTTAACTTTTTCTTGGTCTCAGTCGAGAAAAAGAAGTTGACATGGTCCCAAAAGAAAGATTGATCAAATAAAACGAAGGGAAAGAGAGACAAGGCATAAGAACCCAAGAGGACCAGCAAAATAATAACTTAAGAAAAACCTACCTGGAGTTTTTCTCTAAAAGAAGCAGCACCGGCCGCCAGAATTCCCCAGTCCATAGTCAACTCCGACAAGCGACAGGTTACCTCGAATTCTCGCAACATGTCGTCATCTAGACGCTGACTACTAGTACCAAGGGCAGCATGAGGAGGGACTGACTGATGAGAAGATGACAAGACCAAGGCCGCAACCTAGGCAGTAGAAGCCCCGACTACCTCCTCAGACGGACTTGCCACCACGGTCACGACTATCTCCGGAGTAGGTGACTCTACGGTAGCATGTTCATCAGGGGCCACCACCTCCCTCACAGCCGCCTCGTTGACCATGTGTTCTGAGTCCTGAGACTTAGTACGCACGGCCGCACCAGCAGACTGAGAATAAGCCGGTCGAGGGTTCAAGGAAGGCGTGGGTGAAGACTTGCAAGATGATGGACAACTTCAATGATACAAGAAAAAGGGAAAACAGAAGCAAACAACCTAACCAGGGTTCACTTACTTGGCCGACTTCTTCTTCAAACTAAAACCCCCAAGCTGAGCTGAAGGTTTCGGCGGAGGCATGGTGGTAGAAAAGATATCATCACCACCCTATGCCAGGGATGGCATGATTGACAACTGAGCCCAAGGAGAACTCAGGCTTGACGACCGCTTGCTGTGAAAAGACAAGGACAAGTCAAAAGAAGCGCTCAAGAATAACAGCAAGAAAACAAAAATACAAAGACAACTCACTGACCAGTATTGAGGGTCACATCATCTTCCTCATCCTCCTCGTCCTCGAGCAACTCAACCATAGTACCATCTGAGAAGAGAGAAAGTACTCGGTTATGCACGCAAACTAACAACAAAAGGGATAAAATAAACTGATGTGTTCACCTAGGAGCATGCTACCTACAACTTGAGTACCTGGAAGAGTACCCAGTTGATGAGGCTTCATGGTGACAGACGCGCTGGCGGAAGCATCATCCGCCCGCGCCCTCTTATTGACAGAACGAGGAGCTTGAGGAACTAGGCGTGGCACATATTCAACATATTGGACTGGTTCATTGCAAGAAGCACCATGAAGAACTGTGGATACTAGAGACTTACTAGCCGGAGCCGCTACGGCTAGATTTCCTCCAGCCTCCTCACCAGCTGGGTTGTCATCAGCAGGAACCAGATCAATAAAGTTATGCCCCAATTCCTACAAGACGACCAAAGGAGAAGGAATAAGCAGAAAATTAAAGACAGAAAGTATCAACAACAAAAGATATATAATGGAAAGTACTCGCAAAAAGTAAAACAACTCAAGCAGGGGGCGGATTATCTCCACAATATTCAAAAACTGCGTGGGGGACAATGGTCACCCCCATCAGAACCTTCCTCAGGCACTCGAGTACCTCCTCTTTAGTCAACTCAAGGATAGGAACCATCCGAGATGGATCCTCAGCCCTAGAATACTCAAAGCCGATCAAAGCCGAGATGCTCCCTCTCCTTCAGGGGTTGAACTCGGTGACACATGTAGCTGGTGATGATCCTAAAACTAGTCAAACCTTGCTGCTTCAGAGTCCAGATTATCTCAAGAAGTGGTTTGATGGCCTAGAGCTCATCGCTTGTCAAGGGGTTCTTCTCCCAACGATCATTAACCGAGGGACCAGAGCTAGAATGAACAGTAAGGGGAGGAATCATGTTTGTAGCATAAAACCACTCGGAACGCCAGTCCCGAACAGAATCAACAAGATTATAATAAAAAAAAGAGGGCTTTCTTCCCCTGACAGAATTGGATGCCACAACCACCCAATAGAGAAGTACTGTCACTTTGAGGATGCGGCTTCAAACAGAAAAAGAAACAAACAGAGACATTGAAGGAACAATGCCAATAAAAGCTTTACAGAGATGGACAAACACTAACAGATGAAGGACAATGTTCAGAGTCAAGTGGTTCAGAGAAATGCTGAAATAATGGAGGAAATGATGAAGAAAGGTAGAAGCAGGCAAGCAGAGGCCAGCTCGAACGAAAGAGATAAACAAAATGATCTCACCAGGAGTAGGAGTAGGAACCCGATGCTGGCCAGGCACCTTCCAATCAACAAAGTTCTTCTCCTGAATTAGGCCTTCTTTGACCAAATCATGCAATTGATCCTCCGTTGTGGTCGAAACCGGCCAGAGCTTCTCCACAGCCCTCATGGCGATGAATTCCTAATTCTCAATGACCAAGAGCGACACCTCCTCGTCCACCAAGATCTCCTTCGACTTGCTCGATGACTTCTTCTTGCCCATACAATGGCGAGGATCTGAGATTGGCGGCAAAAGTTCTACGACGGCGGTAATGGCGGTGGTGGAACTCTAGAGGTTAGGGTTTTGCAAAGGACAAATGCTAAAGGTCAAGGACATCGTAAGAAAGAAGAAGAAGGAGGAGGACCCTTAAATAGATTTACAATGGTAGAAACGCGGCCCATCAGGCCCGCTTAACACGGCATGAAAACGCACCGATCCATTTTCTTACCATAACTGACACGGCAGAAATGACGAACGTCGCAACTTTTCACAACAGTACAATGCAACGGGCAAATTTTAGACTTATCCATTCACACTACGACATTACCGAATTGTTACGGATTGCACAACTAAGAAAGAACTCGACATCCACAAAATCAATAGAAGACGTTATAGTACCTCCAGAGAGCCCGGATACTTCAGAAACAACCCAGACCATACTCAAAAGCACTCAGACAACAAAAAAAGGAGACAACAACTGAGAAAGAAAGATTTTTTATATCATCAAAGGACATAAGGTTACATATCTTATAAGACCCAACGAACTCGGTACTACAATGAGCAAGGTAGCAACAAAGAGCCCAGGCAAAACTTGGCTCTGGGAACGACTACGTGCTCCTAGCCATAACACGACAGAAGACAACCAAGTCGGATACACTATTTTCTTCAAAGGAAGGACGCAGTGCATCCAAGATGGATATCAATAGCACAGCGGGACAACCCCGAACTAGGCAAGGCTCACACACATCAGTCTACCCAAGCCTGATGTAATCCTGGATCAGACGCTGATCGGCATCGGACAGTCGCAAGGCAGTGTAGAAGGATCAACTCAAAGCTACTGGATGATGGAATGCATCCCACATCACAAGACTTCTTCCATCTACCACCGCGTACTACCTGGTACAATGCTGCTGTGATATTAGTCTACCTCTAATCTCGATCACAAGACTTCTTCCACTTGCTACAAGACTTACAAGACTCATAACTCATGCCTGGGGGCTACTTTACTTCACAAACTATCATAATCATGGCTACGGAGGCTTCGGACTATACAATAAGACACTTGATGAATTGAAGCAGCACCAGAAGGGTATTTATAAGCCAAAGAGTGGCGTACATAGATTAAAAGCACCGACAAAACAAGCCTGACAAAGGTCTTAGTGAAAAGAAAGAAAGCAGTAAGAAAAGGACACGCGCGTGAAGGCACAATATTCAAGGACAAGAATATTCGAAAGAATATACCAACACTGTACACCTCGTGACCACAAGAGAATTCAATTCAACTGCCAACCACCACCAACATCAGATATAAATCTGGCTACCTAAGAAAACAATAGAAGACCCTTTATCCGAGTTCTTAACGATCGAAAAAGAACCCGGAAAGATGCTTGGGGGCTACAGGGTACATATCATGAGAAGAGATTTTCATTTTTTTCAACAACCAAAATTCAAGACCCTCTAACTTTCTGTTCCAAATAGCAAGAGGCTCAGGGGCTACACTCACTGAGTGCATTTTTTTCAAAAAATCGCATGTCACTTGGAAGACTTCTTTAAGACAGGACCACTTCAAAGCTTCACGTCGAAAGAACCCGGAACAAAGGAAGTCTTCAAGTTCAACCATGAAATGCTCGGGGGCTTGTCGATGCAGGATCCATAGGGTTCCCTAATAATGTATAAGTCATGGGCCCTGGCCTGGCCCACAAACTAGAGCAAGGAGAGGTGTAGCATCCACTACACCGAATATGAGTAGAATATGCCAGACTAGCCGGATTCCTATGAAAAGTAACTCCTGTATCTAGTTCAGGACACCTTCTTTGGATCTGACTAGAATTGTAACCACACATAGCCTTCTCTACCGATATAAAGAGAGGTTGTGGGCACCCATGTAATGGGATATAAGATAACACAATCAATCCAACGCAAAGGCTAACGCCGACTGGACGTAAGGTTAGTACTCGATCACGATCGAGGGCCCGAACCAGTATAAATCGACTGTCTCTGCGTTCACCGTCGAGTTCTAGCACGCGCCGAAGCCCCAACAACTATCCCGGATGCCCCCGTGGAAAGCTATCGGTAGTCAAACACCGACAAATACTACAGTTATTGGGTGGAGAGGCTACATCGACACCTGCAAGGAGGTAAACGACACAAGAGGGCGTCGCCATCGATTGCACAAACTGGACATGCATATCTTCATAGGACGTGCATATCTTCGCCTAGGCTCCCCAAACCCTTAAACTGTAGCCTACCTTCTCAGAACCGACTGGACAAGCCCAAGGCACGATGACGTGCATTCTTCACAGTTACAGAGCTACGAGGCCACATTGTGGGCTCTCAGGGCATGTCAACAATGACTACTTTCCTAATTAGAAGCACTGATCTCTGAATCTTGTAGTGCCAACAACTTCAACATCATGTGATTCCTTAAAAAACATCAAAATGACATAAATACAGGGTGGTCTTGCACACATGAATATAAATAGGAGTAAGGCTTAAAACTTTTTGAAGTAACAATGAATCTTTTCTCACTGTCTTGATGTGGTTAGATTGTTCAATTATATAAACATGAACCTAAATCAAACATAATTAAATCCATTACACAACCTAGATATTACACACACAAAAAATGGTGATTACTTACCTTAGGGTGTACACTCAATTCTTTAACCACACTAGCATCTTGAAACAATTTAGTTCCTTGTTTATTCCTCTGATTGGTAGGAGCTTCAGTTTTAGCTCCCTTGTTCATAATAACAACATGATCTGGATAAGGAAAAAGAATGAAAAACAAAACACTACAACTAAAAGAACAAAAAAGAAATATACAAAAACAAATAAAGCTGGAAAAGAGACATATCCTGGCACAGCAAACTCATTAAATTGACAATTACCAATAATGAATTCTTCATTAAGTTGCCTTCTATGTTGTCAGAAGCCTCTCTAGATGCATTGGTGTTCTATGATAAATGAACAAATCTTAATATTCAACAGTATATAAGATAAAAGAGGTAGAGGAAAAAATTATATATAGAGACAATAACACATGAAAATCTTGTATATAGAGACATAAGGACAAGGCTGAAACTAAGCAATACAGGGACAATAATACATTTGGGGTACTAAACATATTTCAAAGAAATAGAAACTAAAAATGAACCTAATTAATTCAAAGTAATCTTTGTGAACCAAATTATTATGAAGTAAGCTTCTGAAGACAATACTAGGGCACTGAAACCCAATTTAGAGTGGAACACAGGATACAACCTGTGGACGAGAATTGATATTATACGAAACAATGGTGTAATTATTTGGATCTCCTATAAACTCATGATTTATGCCTCTTATACACTTGTTGCATTGGCTTGGAAATTTTCTTGAGCACTACACCTATTAAACTTTGAGAACAATACTTGGGACAATCCTTGTTCGCTGAACTATGTCGAATATATATCTGTAAACAAAAACAAAAAATCAGTGACATAATACATTTAAAAAAATAATAGGGACTGCAAAAAAACATAAAAATACCTTTTCCAACTGATGCAATAAACTTATCATTATCATTAATTCTTATGTTTAGAACAATGCTAGGAGGGACACCACTGTTCTCTTTCAGCTCATTGGCTCTCTGTACAACATCTAACAAAATCTGAAGAACAATAAGAATTAGGCTCTCAGTAGACATCATGCAGAATCTGCACTTGCCGTATGAATTTTCCTGTACAAGCTTGCATAACTCATCAATCACCTAAACAAAGAGGTATACAAAAAAATATTATTGAAAAATAAGAAAAAATCAAGTGAAAAAAGTGGTAAATGGATGAAAATGTTTTACATTCGCAGGCAAATGTTCACCAAAGTACATGATAAGCTTCTCCCTGAATTCAGTTGATTCACCTTGAGCATGTTTTGTATAAATATATAATATTATACACTGCCTAAAATCAACAATTCTTGATCATTACAATTTCATTTCTTGGGCAACTTCCTTATGCGGATTTATCTTCTATAAGAATGTAGAGAACAATAATTTGGTTGCACATGCCAAAATTTGGGACCAACAAAAAACCCACTAAATTCAATAGAACAACAACATACCTTGGATCTACAAAATTCAACAAATTGCTCCAAAAATTTACATTAGCCGTTGAAAGAAAGGCCTGAAACAACATAGATCATATACTTAAAAAACAATATTTAAACAATTAACATCAGAATAACCAATAACTTACATTACTAGTATGATGCACACACTTTCAGGTTCAAATCCTTTACGACCTTGATTTGTTTGAGTACAATCCACTAGGACACCATTACCAAAACAACATTTGCTCCTAGCAACCATGAGTCCTAAATGAGTAAATGTACAACCAAAGCTGAGAAGCTAGATCACGGAACACAAACAAAGAACACAGAGAGAACAAGAGGTTTCTATGTGGGGGGACGGTACAAGAGAGCACAAAGAACAGAATCATAGAGCACCAAACAGGACGTCGAAGGCGAATCCAAACGACAGAAACAAATAACAAGAAGATGCCACCGCCGTTGCCACCGCCACTGGGGACGCCACACCCACTATAGACAACACCACCTCAGACAACGTCGCACCGACCATCAGCAACGACACTGCAGTCGCTATCTCCAATAAAGTCACAGCCATCGCCCACCATTGCCGTCACTGCCTACAACAATGCCGCTGCCACCACCTAAAAACAACGCCACAACTGCTGCCTCAGACAACGCTACGGTCACTGTCGACAACGCGGCCATCACCGCTAACAAGGCTGTCGTCACCACCGACAACTCCCAGAACATGAAATTCGAATGAACCAGTGGGAGAATTTGAGTTATATCAAACGAGACCCAGACAACTTAGATGGGCCCACAAAATAGAAGACAAAGGGGCAATGTTATTTACGTGAGCACAAATCTTAACAAACATCGGGACCATACAAAAGTGGAAGACAATTGCAACAGGAATCTATGGGCTGATATTTAGATATCTCGTTGGTTAGCTCATGAAATTAGCTTTCCGTGCAAACATGGATCGTCGAAAACGAAGTCCATTTGCGTCCTAGGTGTTGATTTTACCCGGAACTCCTAGAATCTGAGATGGACCCCAACTTGAGTTGGACTGGGCCTTCACCATGGTGTAGATGAGTTGGGCGCCCACACTGGTCTTTCTAATCTCCTTTGCTTGTATTTAAAGGATTAATGTCCTCATCAGTTTCCATAGCAAGCATTTTAAGGCTTTTCCCAATCGTAACAACTCGACATGAAAAAACAAATCTTTATAGCATAGTGTGCACTCATCCTTCTATTTCTACGTATGCTTTAGTATGTCTACCCTTTCTGATCTAGCGTTCTCTTAAATGAGTGATGTAACAAAAAGGAGTGACTCTATTTATAGGCCATGATAGCAAAAATGATATATGTTTCCATCCTAGAATTTCATGGGCAAAATTTTAGATACACTGCTTCATGGTTACCCATTAGCCATATTCAAATCTTTACCCAAGAAACACTAATATGGGATATCGACTCCCTATACAAGAGAACTTCACCTTTATTCAATTTAAACTTGATACAATATAGAACCTCTCTTTGTTGTGGATAGAACTCATCCTTCTCTTTCTACGTATGCTCTACCATGTCTACCCATTATGATCTAGCATGCTCTTGAATGAGTGCCATAGCAAAGAGGGACGGTTCTATTTATAGGCCTTGGCAGACCATAGAGAGATGACACAAGGCTCCATCCTGTAGGTTTACAAAATAAATATCTATGTTCTATATTGTTCTAATTTCATCATGGTGATAATATCTTATGTCTTCATGCAAAATATTAAGGATCATGAGCTGTGGAAAAAATTCTATAAGGTGCACTATTATCTCTTCAACACTCTCCATCAATGCAAGTTTTTTTTTTCAAAGTAATCTTGTAGACCATGTTGAGTGTCTCGTGAAACTTTTTGAACTTTGCTCTATTGAGACCTTTCTTGAGGATGCCAATAATCTAATTATCTGTCTTGATGGGCACCATTTCAATGAAGGTCACCTAGCATCAACATATGGCACTTGATGCAATACTAGTTTGGGTTCCCTTTCATCTTGTATTAGTGATTTGAGGGAGCATGTTATTTATGAATATGTTGTATACCAAGCTACTCAACAACTATCTTGAAGTCTTGTATGATTGTATAACATAGCAACAAATGGCACATTCACCCATGCTTTTATATATCATTCTATCATTGCCTTACAAGCTAGTCCTATTCCTATGAAAAAGAAGATATGATTCACTCTTGTGTTATGTTCATCTAATTACAATATACTTGGTTCTGTTCTCCGCATTTACTTTTTACCTTTTGATTTCTCAAAAACCTTGGTTTGACACCTATTGATGTTTGGTTATTCCTTGGATAAAGACTTTCTAGCTCCAATTGTCCCTGCTGGCAGTGCCTGTGCCAAGCATAGAAATGAGATCCATTGAGTGAATAATACATTGTACTGATCTTTCCTCACCTAATTCACATGATGAACCGGTTGGTACCTGACAAGAGCAATAACCGAATAAACTAGCACATAATGAATTGCTTCAAGGATACCTTGGATGACTTGGAACTCAAAAATCAACATAGCTAGACATTTCAGTTGGCCGAATGAGATAGAAAATGCAACTTTTGCCAAAATCAATTACATTTTGTACACAAGAGGCTATGACATAACTAACTCAAACATTCTCCTACAAGCTATTTCCACCTCAATTTCGTACCACTGTTCCCCTATTGTTGACATTCTTATAGACACAACAATAGACACCTAAATTCATATTGTATCCTGTTATACTTATGTGGTTCGATTAATGGAAACTATGCAAACGGTGCTGGGAGCAGCCTTGTCCACTTCGCTGATAAGATTCAGATTTTTCATGTCAAGTTGTCACAATTGAAAAAGCAATAAAACACTTTCACTATGCTATAATGATTCATTTTTTTTCATGTCAAGTTGTTACGATTGGGAAAAGCCTTGAAATGCTTGCTATGGAAACTGATGAGGACATTAATCCTTCTTTTTTAAACATTGATATTAATCCTTCAAATACAAGCCAAGGAGACAAGGAGGATCAGCGTGGGCATCCAACCCATCTACACCATGGCGGAGGCCCAGTCCAACTCAAGTTGGAGCCCATCTCAGATTTCAGGAGTAGCCCCGAGTAAAACAACTCCCAGGATGCATATAGACTCTGTTTTTGACAATCCACATTTGCAAGGAAAGCTAATTTCATAAGCTAACCAATGGATTTAGTTTCACGCCACATTTGCAAGGAAAGCTAATTCATAAGCTAACCAATGGATTTGGTTTCACGTTAAAATTCATCTAGAGTCAAAGGGAATCGTTGAAACAAGTCAGTGCCCATAATCTGCTAGGATTCTATATGATGCCATCTTTTGGTCCGTTCGGCCAAATATCGTCTTAGAGCCCATTAGAGGGCGCGTCCAGGGGTGATCATACCCAAGACTCTATAATTAGCTTCCATTACTCTTATTAGGGTTTGGATTTTGTCGCGTTCTTGTTTTCCTAGTGAATCAGGCATTGTTCACTATATTTGTATCGCTAAGATTGACTGCTTTGAACAGTGGCATACCTAGAATTTTACCATAGGGTATGCATAACAAATTTTCTTATGCAATCCGATAACCATTTTCAATTCAGTAAAACCATATTTAAATTGGGTAAAACCACGTGCATTAAATGACATGATAAGCCTTAAATTCAATTATTAAGCTAGAAACGACAACAAATAGTTCAAATGAAATACAAACAGTTTGAAATATAGCTATAAAAGAGATTTACATTACTACTTGTCTGACTTGTTTACCTGATGCTTTCTGAATGATATGAATATCTCGATTATTCAAGCCAACCATGATTGTACATCCATTATAGATGGCAATGGGACAGGTCTAGACCCGAAGCCAGCTGGTTTTGGACACGACTGGGGCAGAAGCGGGTCTACTTTTCGCCCATGGGTTTTTAGGTCTTGACACCCAAAATGGGGTGGGTCGGGGTCGGGTTTTGGTTCTCCCCCGTGGGTGCCAATCGTGGACCCGAAGTTTAAGCAGGATTGTAAAAAAGCCCACTAGGTGGCCCAACTAAGGAACCCTAGCAATATGTATCAAACGCATCCGCACCGCACTACACGGGCGCACCACATTCGTGGTCCCACCCCCTGCCGCAGCTGCACCACACAGGCACATCCTCTCCCCGCTCACCCTGCCACGCCGCACGGCATCGCCCTGGCGGCCCTCCATCGTCCAGTGGCCCTCCGTCGCTGCTCATCGTCTCCTGCTATGCCAACGCGAATGGAAGCCGCACAACACACGATCCTCTCGCCACTCCCCCTGCAGATTTGCCTCAACTCCGGCCTTCGGCGGTCTGGTCACATCCGTGGTGCCGCACGCCCATGCCAGGCATGACCCCAAGGTTGACTGGCACAAGCTCACAGTTGGGTCTTGGGTCCCCTGTAGGGTTGTGGATTTTCACCTGAATCGGGGTTCAGGTGCGGGGCGGGTTTTCTTGGCGGGTTTCGGGGGCAGATCCGCGGATGCTCCACCCGCCCCGAACCTAACCCGTTGCCATCTCTAACATCCATAGATAATTGAATTGATTTTCTGTATCTCCAATCTTTCTTTTTGGAAAACCATGTACATAAGGTTTGAAAGGACCTTTATAATTATATAAGCTCTTTGAATTGCATCTTGATGATTAAAATAATAACTGAATGGGTTTTCTTTCACCCAAATGTGACTACATATATAACAACACATCAGATGTTTTATGACTCATATGGCTTGATAATAGAACAAGCCAAAATAAAAAAGTGCCACAAGCACCCTCTTTGGCAAGCACTACTAAAAAATTATCATAGTTAATTTATATAGGAGATAAATATACTAGTAGGAAAATAAAAGGTAACGAAGGCCCAAATAGCATAGTTAATATACAGGTGGACAAAAAAATAGAAAAAAATTAATCTGTAGAGGGATAGCTCCATAGTATAGAAAATTGAAAAATAGAGCACTACATAGATAATAGGAAAACATACGAAAATAAAAATAAAATGAACCACATGGGGTCAAACCAGCAACCATAAGGACACATACCCAATAGTGCAATAAATTGTAAATGTTTCTCTATAAGAGGGGCTCCTGTTCTTGATGTTGTTCGCCTATGTCGACTAGTCCTTTCGAATTAAGACTTGAACCTCTTATCATTTTACAAAACTTTCTATATACTTTCAATTTCTGATTGCGTTCATCCCTTCTTGCTTGTGTTCTCGATTCGCTTGTAGAAAAGCCTTCTCGGCAAGGTCAATCGCGTAGTGCATGGTTGATAACCAATGGACCAGTGGTGTAGCAGTTGTGGGGGTCCAAATCATACTTGGTTCAAAGCCTAGATTGTGAATGTTGAATTCTCCACCAATCAAAGTTATTATACCTATTGGAAGATCAGGCCGCGCCTACATTAGATGCCATCCTAATCATCTAATTTGGAATTTACTTTATATAACATTCAAATTGTTTGTGTTTAGAACCAGTTCAAATGGGCCACATCTTTATTTTCCATCATTGCTTTCCAAGATCTATCCTATCTCAATACCTATTACCTATGAATAAGGTCTTGTTCGGATCTTGTGGTCTAAAGTTCAGTGCTGACATCGGATGGCTGGCACAAGCTAGATGCTTTGTTTGGTCGGGCATTTGGATGCATGCATGGTGATGTCATCACTCATCAAAAGAGAGTTTTTTAATATCCAACCCAGTAGTAATGTGCAATTAACCAATCTCCTGATGAGCTAATTATAATAATTAAGAAGAAAAACAAAGGATACTACTAGCATGGCGTACATGTTGGCAATTACTGCACAAAACATGGATCATTATGTTATTGGCACTCATTGCACCATCATTTGTTGCTTGTGTTTTTTATTTGTTATGGTTGTTGCCGCTTGCGCCTACGGTCTTGTGTTTGGATCTGCCTCCTTTGGATGTATCATCCTCATTGTAGTTCTCTTCTAGCCATTGGTCCCATGTTGACCTACATAGGATCTTGAATTCTTGTGCTATTTCCTTGAACATTGTACTACTTTCCTTAGTCAAAAGAACAATTTATTCTTCTCTGTTCTCTTTGTACAAATCGAGGCACTTGCTGCACTAGTTGTTGATTAGTTGCAAGAGATTCTTGCCTACCATGTCATCTCTCATCTCCCTCATGAATTCCAAGCACTTTTGGTACACGGCCAGGAATCATGGTGCCTCAAACAACATCACCAAAACCCAGGGCTACTACAAGTCTCTCTTGCTGTCAAGAGGATTCTAAGCACTTTTGGTACATGGCCGTGAACCGCTGCGCCTCAAACAACATCACGAATATCAAAGCTACTATAAGTCTTTCTTACTGTAAGGATTAGCCACCGGGCTATAGAAAGCATCGATTATTAGATGATACCCAACCCTGGGTCCACAGTATTTCCAAGGAAAAAAATTATCTTGAGCTTGTGTATATATAGGATCTCGACCAAGCCATCATTTTTTGTGTCATCTCATCAATCTCATATGTATCATCCAAGTATGTCACAATTCTTATTAACCATGTTTGATACTTCTATGTGACTAGGTGAGGGTGTTTTTACCATTTGTGATAATGTTCCTATAGACATTAATGAAGAATTAATCAATGCTCGTGGTTAAAGGAATATAGCAGTTATGCTTGCCTGATTGTGTTGTAATGAACTTTGTATCTGTCACACACTTCTCATAACTAGTAGCTAGACCCTCCAGGGCACCTAGGTTCAGATTTGTGATCGGATCATATATTTCCTATGAATAACTAGACATTGAATTTACAATAAAAACTAAAGAACATATAGTCTGAACCTACTTTGACCATTGCATTAATTAGACATACATTGTTACGTTGAGAATTGCATCTAGTGGATCAGCTGACACAAGAATTGCAGGAGCCTTTGATTTTTTTTCTTTTTCTTAATCGGATAAGGTGGTGCCATAGCCAATGCAAACTACAAGCACACGAACAATATACACCGATGAGAATGACAAGTTTTTGGTTACATGCAAGTGTTATGAGATTTGTTGTCAAGCTTTTAGTTACATGTAATGGTTCTGGGATTCAGTTCAAAATGACCAATGAAATGACTGGTTAAATATATACAATGATATTAACAAATCAGTGATATGATCTAATCGCCGACTCCTTCATAAGTAACCTAGCACGTATCCTTCTGATTCTACACTCTAGCATGTTTACCTTTCTGATCTAACATAGTAACATGCTCTTGAATGATTGGCATGGCAAAGAAGGTGTCTCTATTTATAGGCCATGGTAGACCATAGAGAGATGACATATGGCTCCCTTCTATAAGTTAGAAGATAAATATCTGTGTTCTACATTATTCTAGTTTCTTCATGGTGATAACATCTAGTGGCTTTATGTAAAATATCAAGCATCATTAGTTACCCAACCATCAAGCTATAACTCTACTTGGATATGTATTTGTTAGCACCTCCCTCCACCCCCATGCCCCCTCCCCCGAGGCGACTCCGTGGCGGTGCCTAGATCTGCCACTGTGGCAGCCTCCCCGCAGAGCCGCCACCCAGGCGCCTTTGCCAGCCCACACAGCCCAGCCTAGGGTCCCTAAGCCGTCCTGCAGCCCTGGTGCCCTGGCTTGTCCTCGATTGGAGTCTGTCCTCATCGGTTCGATGGAGCTCCAATTTGAGGATACCTCGGCCACCCCACATCCTACCTTAGCTCCGAGGAAGGTGCGCTTCTCCTTTACTCCCACCAACCACTAGCACCATTGATTCCACCCCATCCACACAGCCAAAGAAATCTTGTCTCAAATCCGCGACTGTCCTCAACGTGGTATGTGCTTCTAGCAGCAGTAACAACGGCACAGGTTCTCGAGGCCACGATGACAAGATGGAACACGCCATCAATGCCCACTCCCAAGAGGCCATGCCCGGTCACCTCGATCTCATAGGCATGTTCAGAGGAGGATGAAGCTGGATGAACCAAGGTATTACGGAAGAAATGCCCCGCTCAGGAAACTTCAAGTCACCTAGTGACCCGCTCGCCTACACCATGTTCTGCCATCATGGAGTCCCTGCGTGGTAAATGCCTCCGGTGTCTTGCTAATCAGCTACCCGATGCCCTCTAGCGAGACTCCCATGGGCAGCCTCGACTCCCGCATTTGGCCATGGTGCATCCTCTCCTACAGTGACCACTACGACATGCGCCACCATGTGAGCCTCTTTTTGACCATCACCATGTGAGGCTCTTCCTAGAGGGGATCCTGATCCATGCTTGGAATGAGAGCATTGCCAAGCAGGCAGTGGCGAGGGTGTGTGACATCGACTACGTAGAACCAGAGTCCCTTCGCTGGGCAGACACCAGAGCAATGAGCCTTTGGGCGTGGACCTCAACCCCTTTGACATTCCAAAGGTAACATGGACAACCATCACTGGCAGTGCAGTGCGTGTGCATCATGGCGCTGCTCGACCTCGCGTCCGGTGGACTCACCTTCCGCGTCATTGTCCACCTGGACCTGCTGGAGATGTCACCGGATAGCCATGGCCGGGTCGAGTCAAGGGACTTCACCTGGTGCTATGGAGTCATCGATGGCGAATGCATGCAACGCGAAAGCCACGATCCGCCACCTCTAGAGCCAAGATTGGGCCACCGCCATGACAACGACGACGATGAGCTAGCGACGCAGCTGTCACAAAGAGAAGATGCCCATTGGGGCACTTGCCTGTTCTGTAGCCTCTCTCGTGCCATGGAGAGAACTAGGGAGAGAGAGAGCGATCGGAGTCCCATCACGGCCACCATGAAAAGTCTTCGGTGACTGGCGAATGGCGCAGGCAGGACAGCAGGTATGGTTGTCATGGTTCGCCATCGCCGTCACACAGACACGGGGCGCGCCTGGTGTCGAGTGAGCAGCCACCTGCTCTCCACCACCATCCCCGTCAACCCCCATCATCCACATCAAGGCAACATCCAGCGTGGGGAGTGCAACACGGGCCACCGAACCACTACCTGCTAAAGGAGTAGGGGAGGGCGCGGACTTGGACTGCCTCCACTAGCGGAGAACGCCGTGGCCGTGACGGTCTCTAACAAGCAACTGAGCCCGATGTACTAGGAGGAAATCTATGACTCCCGAAGGTATTGTTCGCACACAAACACATCACCATTTGCCCTTGGTGATGAGCGCGATATGCAAGACACGTCGGAGGAGGAGCCTCACTGGGAGCACGATACGCAGGACACCCAGCGAGGTCTCTTGATACTTGAAACCACACACGCCCGGGAGGGGACCCCGTCAGGGCGTACAGCGGCTATATGAGCCGCCCTAGCCAATCTGACTGCTCTAGGGCTTCGCCATCATTGAAGCAACGATCATGGTGAACAACAAAGAACAAAAAGTAATAGTAGATTGGAAGACATAACAATAAAAGATAAAAAGTAGATGTATATTGATAGGTTCAATTGTGTAATGTCTGTCAGCCATCACCCTTTAATTTATATTTATAGGATGGCTGGAGTTTCCAAGTACACAAAGCTAATCTAATTCGGCTACAGCTATTGCACGACCACCGGCCTCTTGGTTTGTTTATTCGGAGCCGGGACTCTCTAGAAATACGCATTACTCTGCGCGCGTGCGCTGGCAAAAGCAGCGGCGCACGTGCGCGAGCAGTGCTTCCCTCTGTCCGGTTGAATGTGCAATCATGGGAAACGTGCCGTTCAAACTGTGTCAACTTTAACTAAATTTATAGTAAAAAATATTAACATTTATGTTTCAAAATAAATTTATTATAAAAATATATCTCATAACTAATCTAACTGTACTTATTTTGTCTCATAAGAGTTAGTATTTTTTATATAATTTTAATCAAAATTTGTGATGACTGATTTCTCAGGATACGAGAATTGCACGTTCATCGGGACGGAGGGAGTAGTTTTCTTCTCTCTTCGGGCCTCGTCTAGATGCTGAAAAAATTTCAAGCCGATAAAGATGCTGAAAAAATTTCAAGCCGATGAATAGTATCACTTTCGTCTTATTTGACAAATATTGTCCAATCGTGGACCAACTAGGCTCAAAAGATTCATCTCGTGATTTCCAACTAAACTGTGTAATTAGTTATTTTTTTACCTACATTTACTGCTTCATATATGGGTCCAAAGATTGATGTGATGGAGAGAGAGTGAAAAAATTTCAACTTTTTGAGTGCATCTAAACGAGGCCTGTCCACACGTACGTATTCTCTAGACTGAAAAGTAGCTTTCTTCTCTCTTCTCCTCTCTAGCTTTTTTTTAACCGGCCCATTAACGTTTCTCTTTTTTATATTCTACGAGTTTTTTTTCTCTTTCGGGATAGTGGGTTGGTGGGAGATAAAAAGGGCGGGAGATGGTTTGACATCCGTATAGAAGTGGTAGTACTATTTTTAAAAATTCATATACCTTATGTTCCATTATACTTTATATAGGATTTATGTTCCATAATACTTTATACATGGTTGATAATTTAACCGATACAGAAAAAATAAAATTGGCTATCACGAAAAAAACTAGAAAAAAGAGTACATCCTATTTGTCAAAGATGCAAATAGCTAAATATAAAACACATGTGGGTTCTGTTCTTCGGTACCAAAATAGTTGCCACAAACACACTGAAAAAAGACAAAAGGTAAACAATTTAAAAAAAATGCATGAAGTTATAAAATTCATACCATGTTCAAAAATTTAAACTAACACATTATAAATTTTGCATTGCTAAGTTGACAAATTTACACTCAGAATTTATAAACCTTTATAATGCTAGGCTGAAAACTTTGAACTCATAATTTATAAACTTTGAACTATCACATTAGAAACTAAAATACTTCTAGGTACAAAACTTTAAGCTACAACATTATAAACTTTGTCATGCTAGGTTCGAAAAATTTACACTTAGAATTTAGAAACTTTAAGCTACATCATTATAATTCTAGATTCCGATGCTTTTGATTAACACAATATATATTTTGTACTGCCAAATTCAATATTTTGATCTATCACAATGTATACTTTGTATTGTTAGCTTGATATCTTTACACCCATAATTTATAATTTTTAAAACTATGACATTAGAATTTTTGCAGTGCTAGTTACAAAACTTTACACTCTGAATTTATAAAAACTTTGAACTATCCAATTACAAACTTTGTACTGCTAGGTTGAAAACTTTAAACTATCATATTAAAAACTTTATAATGCTAGGTTAAGAATTTTAAACAAAGAATTTATAAACTTTGAACTACCACATTACAAACTTTGTATCATTAGATTCAAAACTTTGAACTATAAAATTATAAACTTTGTACTGCTAGATTCAGAACCTCACACAATTCAAATTTAGAAACTTTTTACTAGCACGTTTTAAACTTTTTACTTTAAGATTCGAAACTTTGTAATTTCAAATTTTATTTTTAAAATTTAGGAACTTTGTAGTAGCACGTTTAAAACTTTGTACTTTAAACTTTGAAACTTTATAATTTTAAACTTAAATTTTAAATTAAGAAACTTTATACTAGCACATTTAAAATTTTCTACTTTAAGATTTAAAACTTTGTAATTTCAAATTTATTTTTAAAATTCAGGAACTTTACATTTAAAACTTTATACTAGCACATTTAAAACTTTGTATTTCAAAACTTTGAAACTTGTAATTTCAAACTTTACACTTTATAAATTTAGAAACTGTATACTAACACATTTTAAATTTTTTACTTTAAGATTTAGAATTTTATAGTTTTAAATTTTATTTTTAAAATTCACGAACTTTATACTAGCACGTTTAAAACTTCCTCAATGCTACTTTTCGGACGCGCAGGCCCTGGAGGTTCGGCACGCACACCTCATCCACCGTTGGATCAATCCCGCACCCACCGTCCGATCGCGCCGACCGCATTGCGCCGAGGTCCCAAGGTGGAGAGAGCCCGTCCTTCCCTCTCCTTTTTATCCATTACATTGCAGGTCATCAATGTATTCAGCGGGGAATTTCAAAAAATGATGTGTAGCAATTAGTGATAGTAAGTAGGTCGTCCAGTAATATGTAGCATTGCAGCTCATTCAGTCATTATGGAAGCACATGCTGTCTGCAGATCAACCGTTAAACATGCTGCATTTGGATGGAATTATTAAATAGAGAATCAAATCTTATGTGCAGTCATCCTATATGTCAAATAATTTGGAACATTATTATGTTTCTTTATGTATTTCTCAGTCATTTAGCTTTTTTCTTGTGTAGTTCTGATAATATGTGCAGTTCGAAGATGTCTAATGCATTGCTGAGAAAATTAGAGCCACTTTTATGCAGGCCTGGTGTCATTTTAATTCAAATTTGCATGAAAAAAATAATTTTGTTAGAGATGGTAAATTAGGAGGTCGTAGCATCCAAAAGGTGTGGGCCTCCCCAATTTTGGCTGCAAAACTATGGGGGCGCTTGAAAATCCTCTCGCTCTGGAGGCACGGAGCACGACCAATTATCATATTTGCCGAAAAGAAAAGTGGTGGGAGATTTTTCTAAAGAAGGAATGTGCAATCGGAAGGCACTAATACTGCACGCGCAGGCTATAGTAAAATTCTTAAAACTTTGTATTTCAAGTTTTCTGTATCGGTTAACAACATATTGCGAACAAGCCTGCACACCATACATCTTGGCTGAAAGAAACTCTTAACAACATATTGCGAACAAGCCGAGTGAGTCCATGCACTGGGCCGACCAAGCTGAACTAATGTATACGAGTATCATTGAGTAATTAGGTCGACAACTTAAATATAGCTGAATTAATCAAACCAAAGCACTAATTACCGAATCACTTCATACAGTCACATTTGGCTATTTTGTGTTATTGTATAATACGACCCAAGCCAAATTTGAGTGACAACAGGTATGATGCAGGCAACAACGTCCTTCGGCAGCGCACGGCAACTCTGACCAGAACGCAACATGGAAGCCCCAAAGCGGTTGCTGTGGGGGTGGACTTGACAACTGCCATGCCCCCTCCAGCGGCCACGCCTCCCGCTGCGATGATGAGTGCACCAAGTGTCAACCGGGGCCGCACGCTGGAGTGGCAGAGCGGCCACCGCGGCAGTGACCGCAAGCGCTCCCCTCCTAGGCGTTCACCAAGAGGACCAACTCCTGAAGGCGGCAGCAATAGGTGTTGTGACTTGTTAATTGTTGCGACTTGTTAATTGTTATGACATACTCTTCACTAGTAAGTTCTGATATCATCATAATCTAAATATTGAAACAATGGTTCCAACTTCCAAGACATGAATTATTCTATGCTCACTGCTCTGACAACCACTGATTTATATTGCATTAAGGAGAAGAAATACGCAAGAAGTACAAACCCCAACACACACAAACAAACACACTCAAACACACCCAACCTCAACAAGTCACATTTGCACCAGGTACAAAGAAAAACATGACCTCCAGCAAGCCACCTTGCAGCCTCAAGAGACGACTGCACCCAGCTGGCTAAACCCCCAACTCGTGCTAGACACCACAGCTCACCCTCTTCCAGGATAAACTTTAGGATCTGCTGAACATTAGGGGAATCACCATTGAAAAACGAAATCATTGCAGTGTTTGTACAGCATCCAAGCGTCCAAGCACCCAAGACAACCAGAGAATTAAGGCCCAGCTTCATGCTGCCCCGAATGAAATCATTAATCCTCAAGCAACAGTCACTGAGCACCACATATCCGGCCTGAGGGGAAGGGGAGAGTCCAACTCGCCGGAGGAGAAGCCAAAGCCACACCTGCCTGGAAAACACGCAGCCTATCAAAATATGTTGGATGGTCTCTTCTTTTTTATCACATAAAGGGCAGTGGCTCAGGGGTGGAAGGCCCTTCTTAGCTAGTCAGTCTGCCGTCCAGCACCTATTATGTGCAGCAAGCCATAAGAAAAATTGGCATTTCTTTGGTGCCCAAGTTCTCCATATAAGCTCGCAAGGTTCAAAGACAGGTAGACAACAGAACCAAAGAAAAATGCCTTGTAAGCTGACTTTGCAGAATATTGGCCAGACTCTGTAAGCCTCCACAGTAGACTTCAGGTTGCAAAACAACATCAGAAACAAACTCCCAGATATCCATGTATTCCAAAATAGCAGCAACCGAGAAGTTGTGGATGCTTGTAATCATATTATCAGTTCTCTGAGTTCACTTTTCATTTATGTTTCTACTACATACTTTCCTTTGGCATCATTGGTAGTACAGTTCTGTAGTCTAATTTCACACATGAGGATTTCTAGACACTCATGTGTCCCAGTGACCCCTTTCACGTGCTGCTAATGACTGGTAATTGAAGTAAATCCCAAACAGTAAGGTTATATTGAAGGGTGACTTCTCTCTATGAATGGCATGCTTCTTCATTGAATTCATTCCAAACAGTAAGGTTATATTGAAGGTTTACGTGATCGACTACTCCTATTCTCTATTGGGGTGAGCATCAGTATTATATCGTCTTCTCTGTCAAACAAGAAGGAATTTGATACGTTGAAGGGCACACTGAAACAAATGGAGAACTTAGTTCAGGATTTGCAAGATGAACTGGAGATGAAAGAGGGTTTAACTGTAAAAGAATTGCCTAATGAAACTTCTAGTGAACATGATGGTAAAGTATCAATTGTTAGAATTTTCTTACGACATTTTTAACTTATTCAAACCAAAACCTGATGTATCTTATGTGCTGGTAATAGATTATAATAACAAACTACACGTATTTGATCCAGAGCCAATGAGCAAAATCGAAGCTGAGCTTGCAAGACTGGAACTGAACATCACTTGGAAACGTTTGGAAGAAGAAACATCTGACTTCAATGAGGTAACTATCTTTCACCGAAATATTTCACATACGTCTGTTTGTAGCCTACAATTCTATTTATTGAAATTCTGCATGTGTAGGTTGACGAGGATTTCATTTGTGACATTGTTTGTGGGGAACTTAAAGCTGATAGATCCCTCGTGACCACACAGATTACAGCAGTGAATGTGACCATGGCAGGGACAGCAGGGAAAGTTCCCCAGATTACGGAGCAAACTATCCCATCTCGCCTAGAGATCTCAGCCATCTCCACAAGGTGATCCAACGTAGGCTTGAAGACCCAATCAAGGAGCTTGAGTCAGCAATTGCCCACAGACAGAAGCAGGCGCAGCTGCAGATGATGGTGACTGATTAAATATTCTCTGAACCAATATGCTCAAACAGTGAAGCTTATGACGAAGCTTACGAAGAATTCATGAGAATTGCCAGGGAAGTCCCATTTTCATACAAGCAACTAGCTCCTTGGCAGAACCATACTGTCTAAACCTATATGGAGACGTACTTGAAGCTTATGACGAAGCTTACGAAGAATTCATGAGAATTGCCGACTCCCCTTGCACCATAAGTACAAACGGGAAGCAACAAACTGAAGATTACTTGGTAGACCATGGTTTAATCTAGGAAATGGAGGACAGCTCTAGGAAGCTGAAAGAAGTACCCACTTGGGAGAGAGCCCTAAAGAGTGTAGATCCTAGCAGAGATCAAGAGAGCGATAGAGATGAGTCAGGTGACGATGATGACGACGACGATGACTGTAAATTGCTGATTCAGCAGATTGTAGAGAGAACTAAACAAGGTTCACCTGTACTCGTTAACGCCCAAAAACTTCTGTTTTCTGTGGATCAATAGGCCATTGCACATACACCATTGCTTTTCGAGATATAGCATGTAGTGTCAAATTATTATTGAGAAAAAGGAAATATTAATTGTTTTGAAGCTTCTTCTTGTGATATCTTTTCGATGCTTGCTTCAATTTCTTCGAGGTATGCAGAATGCATATTTAACCCCTTCATGTTAGATTTGGCTACAACTTATCTGTATATGCTTACGGCACTCAACACATAACAGAGTTCCTACTGCCGTCTGATGACTTCATTTCACGAGTTTTCGTCAGGACCAGGCATGCTCGAACAAGGACATTTATATGAACATTCGATAAGATCCAGCCAGAATCTGGGCCAGAAACCAAACCAGATGAAACTGAAAAATGCATACAAGAACACAGACGAGAACAAGCTAGTACATGAAGGTATGGTAAAAAGCAACTAGGTACATCTGCCCTTTAGTAATGACACATTTCACTGGAACATAATGAAGTAAATCAAATGTTTTGGCTACCAGATACCAATCCTATTCATCAATGTTTCTTCCTGTGGGATCTCCAAGTGACCTTGACTGACAACGCTCCAAAGTCCCCTAGGTCTGCCACTTCTTCATCCGTCCCATGGTAGCCAGAGGCGAAGCTACATTGCCACCGTGAACATGGCACTAGTTTCTGGTCGACGTTAGGGTGGTCTCTTGGATACCCTTTGATGTAGAGATCAAAGTCGCTGTGTCTCTCCACCGCTATAACAAAGCTCATCATGAAACCCAGCTTTGGAGCCGCGCCGTGAAAAAGCCGGATCACCTCACTGAAGCCGCTGGTCTTGGCAAGCAGCTTCATGTTGACGACGTCATCAATGGCAGCGGAGCGGAGGACTGTGACTTCAACCCGGGCCTCCACTGCATTCATCAGTACCAGATACTTGATGTCCAGAGCGCACCTTTCACCGTACAGGCGCTGGTGCTCAATGAACGACCTTGATTCATACATATTGTCTAGCTCAGTGCATCCTTCAATGATTGGACCATCATCGCCATTTGTCTCGTCTTCACTTTGGGCATGGAGCTCAAACTCGATCAATGCATAGGATGACATTGAAATGACTCGAGTAGGGCTCGTCAGAGACAATCGTGCCATGCCCTGCAACGAAGTCAGTTATATATTTGCATTTTTTTATCAGTTAATAGTAGTGGGAAATCCATCTTCTTAGATACCTAACATAGCAAATAAAAGTGAAACATGCGCAATAGACCAAACAAATTTGGTATTCCCAAAATATGTAGAGTAATAGGAGTGAATTGTTGTCAAATAAGTACAAAAATTTATATAAAAATGCACAAATTTACAATTGGCAAGTTCATAATAGAGTGAACTTTCAGATTGAAAAAGGAGCATGCAGGAAGATAGTCGTGGGAGTTTGCAAAATGAATTACCATGCAGACTGTCAACTTTTTACAGCACACAATAAATATGGCAGTCACAAACTCTGCATTTACAAAACACTATGCTAAATTTGGACATAACTAATGTATTGCTTTCATGATAAAAGGAGCATGCATTTAGACAATTGCAGTTTGCAGACCAAATACTACCATTCACTTCACAAATCCTATTAGTTCAAATGTCAAATGTAAATCTGTTGTAGAAGAAATTGAGACAACTATCCAAAGTTATACGAGCAGTACCTAAGTCTAGATGTGGAAAATTGCAGTTTTGACATATCCTAGTGTTATACGTACAGATATTTATGAATGATTAAAAGGAGCATGCACACAGACAATTACAAGCCTAGAAGTGTGAAGTGTGAACCAAATGTAATTACCGTTTTTCGGTTCACAGGAACAACTTCACAACTGTCAATAGCATGCCTATAGATATAGTTGCGCAAGGGATTGATTCTGTCCCGTGCTGCAACAAAACCAAAAATCTTGGCTCGACCAGGATGGCTATGTTGATAACCAGCAATCTTGACATCAATGAACTGAATCAAGTCCATTGGAAGGCAACAACATTCCTTTAAGCAACCCTCAACATTCGTCAAACTCACTGAAAAATCAATGTGAAAACATATAATGTGTATAGAGTGCCAGCTAGTTTAGAATATATGATATATGGGACGAAAGGGGGAAACAGAAAAAGAAACTTACTTTCAGATTTATCACTGAGATTATAATCTGAATCAAATAAATGCCTTCCAGTTTTGAATGGAGGGAAAAGCATGATTGGAGAAGGCCCACGACGTTTAGTTTCTGGATTTGCAAATACCAACTCAGATTGCTTGTCATGGTCCCAACTAGCCCTTGGAAAATTATCGACCGTAAATGGGCTACACATCCCTACAGCAAATAAAATATCATTAAAATCAGCACAAAAAAAAATGTAAGATCTCTAAAGTTTAATCCAAGCATAATAAACTTCTGTTGACATATTATGGTTCACAATCCTTTTCCAACAAGCATGTAGAAATAGGTTGAAATCAGTTGTAATTCACATGGCTGTATACATGTGTAAAATTACAAATATTAGATTCTATTATTCATACCAAGTTGTTGTGGATAGGTATTGAGGGGTGAACGTTATAATAGTGGGAAACTATGGGATGCTTTGAATGTCATAAAAGGAAAACTTAAGCTTCTTACAGGGAAAACATATTAAACCATGAGCATATACAACTTATTACTTTATATTATCTTAAATCGAGCTCAGATATAAAAAAGAACCAATTGCGATGTTTGAACCACTGCAACATAGGAAATAGTTGATGCAACAATGTGAGGCAATATTTTGTGAACAAGGAAGAAAGAACTAAAATTTTGACAGAAGGTGGTTCTAGGATGCCAAATCAGCTCCTCTACAGCAACTCAGTAGATGTTTTCTTTCCTACGAAATTCCTGGTATAAACATTATGTAAAATAATTTTTATTTTCTGATGAAGTGATGAAGCTAACAAAAGCAGCTTAATCCACAAGCATGGTTCAATGAGCCCAGTCATCAATTCACACATTAACAAAGTGTTCCGATGAAAACGGTGCCATGGATTTTCAGAATTCAGTTCCTAAACATTTTAATCCCAACTTCCAAAGCTCACTGCCCAAGAACGACCCCTATGAGGGGAAATCTTGTAACTGTCTCTATGTTAAAATGGAAATATTCATTTCTATGTATTAAGACTATGCTAATGATTTTCGTCGCTACAGAGAATTCGGCATGATCAAACTAACATACAGGTGATGTTGAGTTTTTACCTTGATTCCCGCAATCGTCTCCCTCCTCGCTGCTGCTGACCAACCATTCATCGTCAGCATCGATGGCGGAAGACTTGGATGAATCCTCGTCACAGCGCGGAGAATGTGGCCTCTTCTTTCCGCGGCCAGCGTCAATGGCCTCCGCTGATCTGCTTCCGGTTCCTTCAATCTCCATCGGTTGCTCCTCCTTCTCTTAACCCTAGATGTAGAGGGCCGGCTGTGGAGTCACCCATTTCTTACCAGCTCATATACTCCTACGGATTTCAAATTCTCGCCACTAACCCACCTCGATACCTCCCGGCGACCCCCAGACCCGGCCGCCTGCCGCCTGCCGGCGCAACGAGTAGATGACGCGCCGCCGCCAAAGCCCTTCGATGGAGAAGATGGTTTCGCACGGAAAAGAGGCCAGTAGCATTTGTGTCCGTCGTCTTATCAATTTGGGTGGGGAATTTGTCATTTGTGGCCTTGATTTGGCCCATATGTATATAGGTTTTGGATGTTTTTTAATTTTTTTATACTTTTGGATTAAAATTTCTAAATTATACCATAGATTTAGGATTTTTTAGAACTATGGATATGTACATGCGCATAGGGGTGAAAACGGTACGGATATTTTCTGACCGTATTCGAGACCGAATCCATTTAGAGGAGCTCAGATCTGTCCGTATCCGAGTCCGGATATTCAACATCCAATACCGTATCCATATCCGAATAATCAAATCACATATTTATGATGTCAATATCCAATCGTATCATATCAGTCATGGTTGACAATATCCGTATTCGAATCCGAAACTGGACAGAAATATGAAAACAAATGTAATATCAGTGATATCTGTTCGTATCCGATCCATTTTCATCCATACATGCGCCATATACATGTATATTAAAAAATATAAGTTCACCTTTAATGGTTTATTTATAAATATATTCTTTCAACGGGATAACCTTTATGAGGAGATTGGTTTTGTGACCGCCTCGATTAATGTTTGGGCAGTTGAAAGTCCCTAGTTTGGTTTTGGCTAATTGATGAAACCTAGGACTAACCTTTGTATCTAAGTGGATGATTTAGATAAAGGTGGTCATTGAATATGAGACATGACATTGACTCATATGACCAAGATGGTGAAGACCAAGATGAGGCTTGGCTCGATGGACCGGTTGTGAAGGTGAAGGGCAAGTCGAGGCTTCGAAGCGAAGGACCATGCGATGGTGAAGCTTGAGCAAGGCTTGGCGCCGACGGACCAATGCAACGGTGAAGAGCAAGTGAAATCAAGGTCGATGGATCGAGACGGTCATGTGATGATATGAAGTGGATCATATCATTTGGAGAAACAAAATGGGCTCAAGGCAAAGGTATAACCATAGGGCCATTTTGTTTTACACTCAAGACACCATAGAGGGTGTGAGTGGTTTAGGGTCGATAGCCGAACTATTAAGAGGGGAAATCTTATCGGTTATTCGACGCATGGGTGCCACTAGGTGAATTCATGAAGTGCATTGCATGTAGGGCCTAGTGAGCTAACGGGAAAACCTTTGAAAATGATTGAGAAAATGCTAACACACAAGCACATGGAGATGTACACTTGATGGTGTTGGCACATTTGCAAAGGTGGCGTTGGTCGCGCTGTGGTTTGCGGGTAGAGAAGGGTTTGGTTCCTTTCTCTCTCCCGCCGAGCGTGCGAGCGCGGGATTCAGGCGATTTCGGGGAAATGAAATGCCTATTTTCCATTGCGCCGGAAGTCGGAAAAGAAACGGAGGCGAACGCGGTCACAGAGGTGACCGGACGCTGCACCGGACGCTGCACCGGACGCGGTCAGTTTCGACCGGCGCGTCCGGTCAGTGCAGCGCGGGCGTCAGGCGCGCAGGCTAGGGTTTGACACCGGCGCGTCCGGTGACCCACGGGACCGGCGCGTCTGGTCTGGCGAACAGCGAGTCACGAAGTCATCGGACGCGGTGCGCGTCCGGTCCCTCACCATCGGACGCGTCCGGTGGTCCAGGGAGCTTACTGGACTCGCACCGGACGCGGGTACTGTGGCGTCCGGTGGTTGCGAGGAGCGCGTCCGGTCATGTCTTCGGGCGCGCGGGTACTGTGCGCACCGGCGCGTCCGGTGATTCACAACAGCGCGTCCGGTGGCTCGTTTGACCGTTGGCGCGCAGTGACCGTTGGAGGATCTAACGGACGAATTTGAAATTAGAGGACACGTGGACGTCGCAGGGACACCGGACGCGGTTGGGCGCGTCCGGTCTGTTACGACCGGCGCGTCCGGTGGTCCCGCGGAAAATCGTGAGTGGAGTTGTAACGGCTCTATTCGGATGGGATGCTTATAAATACTTGTTGGCCGGCCCTTGGGGAGGTCTCTTGGCATTTCTAACATACTTGTGCATCCTTTGAGCTAAAGCAACTCCTCCCACTCATCTCCCTTGCTTGATTGCAAATCAAAAGTGAGATTGAGTGATCCCAAAGTGCATTGCATAGCTTGAGGGCATCTAGTGGCACTTGTGGGTGGTTTAGCCGGTTGATTTCTTGTTACTCTTGGAGAGTACCGCTCCTAGCCGGCTTGGAGATTGTTGGAGGCGTTGGCAAGAGAAGGTGATTGTTCTTGGCCACCTCCGGTTGATTGTAAGAGGTTCTTGTGCTTTCCTCGGCGGGACGCCAAAAGCAACTCTAGTGGAATCCGCGTGTCATTGAGTTACCTCACTTGAGAGTGGTGTCTTGCGGTGCCTTGCGGGGCGTGCCTTGAGGGGCAAGTGACTTGAGGGTCACACCGAGGAACCATCTAAGTGTTGGTCGACACAACCGGTGACGTAGCTTGTCGGTGCACAAGTGAACACCGGGTGAACAAATATTGTGTCTCTTGTCCCCCGGTGATTGGTCTTCATATTGTGTTGTTGTCAATATTGTTTGATTGTATATCATCTTGGTGATTGGCAACATCTTCACTTCACCGTCGGTATAATATTCACAATCCTCTCTCTTGCATTTACATTCACTAGTTTATCTTGTGTAGCTCTAGTAGTAGCTTTGCTAGTTGTGTTAGCTTGTTCACTAGTGTTTCTTTAGTGACATAGCTCTTGTGTGAACTAGAGATCATAGTCAACTAGACTTGTGGATAGGAGGCTTGCATCACAACCTTTGGCTAAGCAAAACTCGCTTTACGCCGTTTGTTATTCTAACAAGTTTGCTTAGTGGTACTTGTAGATTTTTTAATAGGCTATTCACCCCCCTCTAGCCATCTAGGACCTTACAGCAGTGCCTCGTAAAAGTAGTCCTAGCTAATCCTACTCAATGGAAGCATTAGTCAACATGGTTGGCACTCAATCACCAAAACCAACTAGATCTTTCATCCATTGGATATGGTGGTCGCGCCCTGAGCATCGCCACCAGAAAGTGGTGATCACCATGTCCATCTTGCCACCAAGGAATGTACTAATCCTCATATGCTATATACAACTTAGGCATAGGATTAGTATTTAGACATTGTCACTAATTACCAACACCAAACATAGAGCTTTCACCAGGCGGATGTCGTCGAGCTGTCCATCCAACGATGGGCGCCACGCAATGAGATCTGCCATCGCAGACTCCACGACTGCCACCCGGTCAACGCGCTTGTCACGGATCTCGTGGATGCGCACCCACTCGAGGTCCACCATGTGTTGCTTGAGGTCGGAGACGTGCTCACTGAAGTGGGCGCCCCAGTTGTCGGCGACGATGGCAGCGGTGTACTGTGCAGAGGTGAACTCTTCTAGGGTGGTGAGGCGGTTACCGATGGCGGCTTCGTGCTCCTAAAGCATGGCGGAAGCGTCTTTGAAGTGCTTCTCATAGTCCTCCTAATGCTTGGCAGAGCGCGTCTCAAAGCTGTCGAGGCGCTTGAGCATTTCATCAAGCATGTTGCAGATGTTGGGATCCATTGCTCCCCTCACTCGCTAAAGGTGGGTTAAGTGGTCGTGGGATGCTAGTGCGGACTCCAGAGCTCGCCGGCGCCGAGGCTCGACAGATATGATACTAGACTATTAGCAACCTAAGGAATCGAAGACGGAGAAGAAGGGGGTTTGGTAGCCCACCAAACATGTTGTTAGCTTGGAAGAGAAGTAGATAGAAGTTTGGTTTACAGTTCTCTTATTTGATGCCATATTCACTCTCCCTACTTCCCTTTTCTAATACTCTCTCATGGGCCTCTCTCTACATATGTTACAAACCTAGTCTGGGCTGGATACCTTCACATTCCTGACCATGGGCGAGAATTCCTCATGGGCTTGGCTGGTGCTTGGCTGTCTCTCGGGTGCGGTGTCGTGACAGACGTGTGGGATAGTGTGTTAAGAAAATGTGACACGTCATAGTTACAGCAGTGAACTAAACACATACCTAAGAAACTATGGCACACCTAACTTGCGACATGGCAAATTGTGATCATGAAAAAAAAAAGACCAAATGCCATGCAAGCCGCGTTGGAGAAGGCCCACACGACCACAGCGATCGTCACAGAGCACTCATACATATACGGACTCACCATCTGCTCAAAAAAAGAAAAAACGGACTCACCAACTTATTACTATCTTTCATGGGCAATTTGTTGTCACCTATACTTATGCACTATATTAGTGGTAGTTTTAGTTTAAATTTAAAGTTGCTTATTTATTTATATCATTATTTGTGCTTGTCCTTGTCACCCTCCCAAAACTTACTTATACCCGTTGGATAATAACCAATCCTATCCATACTATGATACTCATTGTTTTGAGTTGAACGACGATCCAAAACAAATATACATGTTATATAGAGCTCTACAACAAAGCTAGACCCCTAGAATAGAAATATCATGTTCACAAATTAAAAATTGAGCAAAATTAATTAAACTGTTTTACAGGCTACTTCCTGCCGACTGGTGCAGGTGGATTTGAACATGGGCCCCATCTCCAAATGTTGAACTCTAGAATTAAAATCTCACAAGCATGCTTTAAAGTCTTAGCAAAATTGACTAAAATGTGTTCCAGATGATTTAATATAGCAATCGGTACTTTGTGCACAGTAAGATTAATACGTGGGTTATACATTAGAGATTCAAAACTAAAATGAACTTTTATGACTCTGATCGGCGACTGTGCACACACTGTCCATATATACCAGAAGAAAACTAGCAGTGACAACGTTGCAGCGGCTGGGAACGAGTAGCATAGTCGAGCACTACGTATATTTTCTGATCCACACATTTGTACTAGTAAATGAGTAATTGAACTAAAGACTAACATACCCGGAGAATTGCATCCGTGGTACCGGTATCCACCACCTTAGCTTTGCCTTTCCTGTCCGCCATCTGAATCGATTCTAAGCACAATTGGTATACCACAATTAGTACTATGCAACCAAGAGAGAGATTGGAGAGGAACACGAGAGTATTGGAGAGCGCATGGCAGATCTACAAACAAAGCAGCAGTAGCTAGTGTCACCTGCTTCGTGCGTGGGCGAAGTTGGAGAGCGCACGGGGTAGCACACCGGCCAGCCGGAGTCCGGAGATGACCGTGCGTGGACCGACGGAGGGGTGGGCTGCGCGTGCTTGCACAGCCGACCGGAGCGGAGGACCGGATCGGAGACGAACGCGCGTGGCTGAAGGAGAGATACCGGCCGGAGCGGAGACGACTGCGCGTGACCGACGGAGACGCCGGCCGGAGGGGAGAGGCGGAGACGACCGCGCGCGTCCGACGTAGCGATGGTTGCGCCGCCTGCCCGCGGCCAGCACGCGCTCCCGCACGGTGGGCCGGAGCGGACAGCCCGAGACAACCGCGCGCGGCCGACGGAGAGAGATGGCTGCGCCGCTTCCACCGGCCAGCACGCGCTCCCGCTCTCCCGGCCGGCCCGTCTACCCCGCACCCCCGCTCGAAAACCCCCGCAGCAGGGGATATGATCACTGCTGCTGCTTGCTTTCTGCGTATGCCAATGCAGCGCGTCCTAAGACGGTTTACGTGAGCGAGATGCGCTGCATGCGGGCCCTTGTTCTGGGTAGAAAAGCATGTGTTAGGAGTCTACAATGATTCAAATCAAATAACATAAAATATGGTACCAATTGACGATAGGAATAAAAAAAATTTCTAGATGAAGATAAATATTTTCATACTTTTTGTTATTTATTAAAATAAATTAGGATGACTTTTTAGAAAATAAATTCAATTTTTATTATTTTTAAAAAGCATATTTAATGCTAGTCCAGGTCTTGATTCGACAATGTTAGGTGGTTTCACAGTTTATTTAGGTCTTGTTTGGATGCTTATGTATCCCCTAATCCATGTGTGTTGAGGTGGATCGGTGTAGTTAAATTCTATACCAAACAAACTCCAACACACATGGATTAGGTCAATACATGGGTATCCAAATAAGCCCTTAGGGTTAAAAAAAAATCTCCATTCTCCCCTGCGGGCTTCGGCAGCGATCGCCTTGGCTAGCTAGCGCGCTGGGCAGACCACCTCGCCTTGCCCCATGTTGATCCATCTACCCCCGCAAGCCGGCCATGCCCGCTAGAATCGCGCAACCGCAGCATGTTCATGCTAGTGCCTATCTTGTTGTCTCTTGGCTCTTACCCCCTGTTATATACGTTATGTTTAGTTGAGGTTTTTGAAAAGTGTTTCTGCTGCTAAAAAGTAGAAAATTAACCAAATAGATGAGTGGTGAAACATGAAGCTACTTCTTTAGAAGCACTTGCTGTCGTGTATTATAGTTTTGAAAGCACTTTAGATTCTACTTTTGGTTGTTGGCTTTCTGTTTTTCGAAATGAGTGGAAACATAAAAACCTATCATATTTTGTTCAGTTTGGTTTCTAATAATTGAATTTTAATTCACAATATTTATATCGTTAAATAAAACTTTTAGCTTTCGACGTAGCCTCCATATTTTATTTCGCAGTCCTCCTGCACTGGTCCTGGTCCATGCCAATGCCATTGGATCTCCTGAAGTGGTGGCTCTATCTCCCCTTCCCCCCCTCTCTCTCTCTCATATGTGCTGGGGCCGGGCTGTTTAGGTCATGTCCCACAACGCTGCCCCCTCGGAGCTTTTCCGTACGGCGCAAGCGCAACGCCCCCGGGCGCCAAGACGAGCAGGGCATCTACCATCTGCGTGAGGGGTGGACCCACCTGCATGCATGGCATGTCACCATGGGCATGTGTATAAAGCCATATAGGAGTACAACGGAGTATATCCATTCCTTTTCACTATGGACGTGTGCCTCTGGCTGAATGCGGGCCCGACACTCTGGACGGCCCCACCATTTCCAATTCAGGTTCCGTGGGTTCGTTCTCTCTATGTGACCCCCTTTTTCATTCGTCGAAACAGAACGCACCTGTCCCTGCGCTTTTGAATATTTCGTTCATAAATAATTTGGTTGGCGTTCGTGTGCGTGCCTTTCGTCAGGTCACATAACCAGGGGCAGAGATCTAACTAAGGCACCCGCTACCGCTACTTGCCTACTTAGAGCATAGAGCCCCACCTAAGGCACCCTCTCCTTACAAATCTGAATCTATATAAACGCTTAATGGAGAGAGTAGAGATGAAAGATAATGAAAAAGAACCTCCTAACACATTTTTGTACGTCCGTCACGGCACAAAACGATACATGTTATGTTACTCACCATGAATACGTCTTTTTTCGCTTCTCCTATATTTCAAGTGTCTAAATTTTAAGACGGTTTCAGGTGACATTCTTGTACAATCAACTTATACAAGTAGATTGTTACTTTGTGATTTGTTATTTGTCTTTGTATCATAGTATATCAAATTTATGTTTTTATCTAACTGTATAAACAATTGTAAATTGTTAATTGCCTTTGTGCCAATACAGATAAGATTTTTTTTCGGTTTTGTAGTTTTGTCTAACGATTTTTAACCGAGAATTACATATTATGTCTACATAAATTTCGATGAACTAAAGCTCTACAATTTTAATATAAAATATATGCAATAACCGTCGTCCATCCACTTTTTTTTTCTTAATTGCCATGCTTACGTCTTACCATCGCCAAATCCTTTGTTCTCTTTTTCTTCCTAATTATCAACTCATCAAGATGCAGATTGGTTAATTGCACGTTATTACTGATTTGGATATTCAAAAACCCATCTTCTAACGACATCAATCGCCATGCAATGCATGCATCCAAATTCCCAACGCCTGGCCAAACAACGCATCCCAGATTGCATACTACTAGTACGCCGTACGATCGTCAGCACCCAAAACCCCTCCCTCCTCAGTACCCGGCACGTGGGCCCACATGCCTCCTTGCCTCCCACATCCTGCGGGCGTGGGCGTAGGCGTGGGCGTGGGCGTGGGAGTGGACCCTAGCAATTATTGGCTGACAGGCAGTGCCCAGACCGAAACTGCAGGCACATGAGAGCAGGCCGGAAAGCTATCAGATCCTGTTTAGTTCCTAAAAATTTTGCAAAATTTTTCAGATTTTCCGTCACATCGAATCTTTAGACACATGTATGAAGCATTAAATATAGATAAAAAATAAAACTAATTACACAGTTTAGACGAAATGGACGAGATGAATCTTTTAAGCCTAATTAAACTATGATTGGACACTAATTACTAAATAACAACAAAACTTGCTACAGTATCATTTTGTAAAAATTTTTGGATCTAAACCGGCCCTCAGGTGCCGAAGCAATCTCCAGACTCCAGGTGCCCGGACGCGGCGAACGGCGAGCCCGGCCAGCTCCTCCGGCGGGTCCGGACCTCTCCGGGTGATCGGCGACGGCGGGCATGCACGTTTTTGGGCAGGACGGACACGGACATGCTACAATTGCTACTCGTACTTGCATTGTCGTTACAGCTCAGTAGGAGAATACAAGTTACGTGGCTCGAAAGCAGGTTGCATGCATGTATTTGGCATGCGATTGGTGGCTACAGGATCGGAGTGTACCACTACCAAATAACGTTGTTTTGTTTAGGGTGTGTTTAGTTTTCCATTTTACCCAAAAAAATTTAGGTTTTAGCCCATCATTTTACAAAATAGAGCTAAACACCATGTAAAATTTTTGGTAAAAAGGTATACATTCTCCATTTTTGATTTTGACCTCTTGAGGCAAAAAAAATCAAAAAACCAAAAAGCCCTCACCCACCCCATGAAAAATTTGGCATTTTTTATGGAACTAGACACACTCATGAAAATTTTGGTATTTTACATTTCATCATTTCAAAGTAGTTGGCATTTTGTATTTTGCATTCCATGGAGAACTAAACACAGCTTTAGTTCTCCATTTCACCCAATTTTTTTTGGATTTTAGGCCATTATTTTGTAGAATGGAACTAAACACCATGTAAAATTTTTAGCAAAAAGGTATCCATTCTCCATTTTGGATTTTTGCCTCAAGAGGAAAAAAAGCCAAAAAGCTCTCACCTACTCCTTGAAAAATTTGGCATTTTGGATGGAACTAAACACACCCATGAAAATTTTGGCATTTTGCATTTCATCATTCCAAAGTAGTTGACATTTTGCATTTTGTATTCCATGAGAAACTAAACACATCCTTAGTTGACTAGTACCTACGAAAATCATGAAACACATCTTAATGAACATTATTTCTATGTTCCCTTAAATAAAAACATTATTTCTATGTAAAAGCTTTGTCACTATATTTAGCTTTTAGTTAAATATATCGTGACTTTTTACTAGCTAGAAATATATTTCCTATTCAATCTTATTAAACGTGATTATCTAATATTGAACACGTGACAACAATTTTACTAAATTATATATTTCGGTTAATCAGATTATAAAAGTACATGTTAATTATACAAAGATAAATAAAAGCACACATTAATTTAAGCATATTATAAATTAAGAAAATTCACTTGTCTTTTTTATTTTGTCACCTTATGTTTATTTGTGTATATTTGAGGTATTATTAATTAAAAAATGAATTAATTACCTCTCTAGTAGACAAGAAAACACGGCCTCTATTCATTAGCTTTCGTAAACGAGGCTTCTAACCAAACGAATAACTACCAATTTGCCTGGCCAGACAGATTCTTTCAGAATTTCAAGCAAGTCATCTAGGCCTCCAACCAAACAAGCCCTTGGTGCCAAAAAGCACCATTGTTCCATACAGTGGTAATTCTTAATCAGATTATTGCCACCTAAATATGGTAGCTTATTGCCGTAAATCCGCCATGAAAAAATATCCAGGTAAGGACTATCGTCCCCACTTGAATTCAAAAAGAAAACTTCCACTACATTAAGAAAAATGATTTTGGAGCATTTATGATGAGGTTCCCATTTTTTCACCTCATTTGAAACACCTTTAGCGCAACGATAAGACTCGAGTTCAGTCAAAGCATCTGGGCTTCTGGAGTGGCTTTGCTCGCTAGCGCTAGTGGGCCAGTGCCTGTGGCCGGTAGTTCGGGCAGGCAGTTGCGTGGTGCCCCCAGAATCTGCAACACGCGCGCGCTGCTTTTTCCATACGCCGTACGTACGCGTACGCACAGGGCTTGGCTGTGCGCCTGTGCTCCGCTTTCCACCAAACTGCAGAGTGTGCGTACCGCACACAAACCACAACTATTTGGGCTTGGACCTTGTTTAGATGCACGTCAAAAGTTAGAATTTTTTTACTCTCTTTCCATCATATCAATCTTTGGACTCATATATGAAGTAGTAAATGTAGGTAAAAAAATAACTAATTACATAGTTTAGTAGTGTTGACATCGTTTTTAGCACATGTCAAGATGATCAGGAAGGGCTAATCAGCAGAGGAAAGATTACTGTGTAGATTGATAGCCGAGGAGAATGAGCTTGTTTGTGAGTGGTGGCAGCGTATGGATTCAAATTGAAGTATTGCCGATAAGGTTAAGGGTATTATTACCGATGCCGATGAAAGAGGGTTTGAAGACTGCTACCGATGAAACAGGGAATGTACCGATGAAGGAGGGTATGAAGACTGCTGCCGATGAAACAGGGAATGTACCGATGGAAGGAACTTGAAGGCTGTTGCCGATGGAACAGGGATTGTGCCGATGAAAAGGAGGTCGATGAGAATACCATCGTGATTGAGGCGGACTATGGAGTAAAATAAGAGTTAATTTCCTTGTATACGTTTAGTAGAGTCTGAGTTGTATCAGAGTCATGTGTTTCCTTAGATTTGGATTTAGTGTCCTAGTCGTATTTGGTTACGTTTCTGTAGATCAGGATATAAATATAGAGTGAAGGGCAATGTAATAGGGGATCAATCAATACATAAAAAAACAGCTTTTACTCTTATTTACATCTACTTTCGGCGACTTCGTCAATTTGCATATTTTTCCTTTTACGAGTTCTCATCGATTCGGCGAGTTGCATTGCTCTAGTGCAATCTTCGACGATCCTCGAGTTCCGCGTGAGTACCTCTTGGGCGTGACTTCCGGGCGTATCGCTGTTGTCAGGACCAAAGTGCTCGTATCTTCATCCTTGTCGATTAACAGGTCAAATCGACTGGCACGCTTTGGATATCGATTTCGGGTATTAGCCCTTTATGTTTGCAGATTTACTTTTGCATCAACACATCTTTTGGCACGCCCGGTGGGACAGATCTAGTCAAGATGCTTAATCCTGAGATCGATGCGGGGAACATCATCGCAGTAACAGAAGAAGATCTTAAGGACGATCAGAAGCAGGCTATGGAGAGGGCTATAGAAGAATACAGACAGCTTTGCTTGAAGTCGTTCAGCTTGAACAAAAGTGGACAAGTCATCCAGAAGCAGGACTTGCCGTTGCCTCGGCAAGTTACCTTTGATTCTAATCCGGGTAAACTTCAAGAGATGGTTAATTCTGCGGTGAATCATGCTTTAATTAATCACTCCAATGTGCTGTCCAATACTGTTCATAATGCTGTGATTCGAACTTTCAAAGAAGGGCAAGCGTCACCTCGTTACGTTGGGCCTGCTTATCATCAACCAGAATCAGCATCTGCTGTTGCTCCATCGGCTCCCCCAGCCGTTGCGGGTATAGAGATTTCTTCTCCTCCAGTATCCGCAGGTTTATCTAACGTACAATCTACTCCGATGCGTCCGGATTCAGCACTATCAGGACGAGTTCAGCTTAATACAGATCTATCAGCATCGGCTTTATCAGGTCCTGTACCACAGAATAATCAAACTCCTGCTAATTGGTGGGGATATGGTATGCCTCCAGAGCCATCTGCTTTCAATCACGGATTATCTCAAGTGTTTGACGCAGCGGGAAAAACTCCTATGCCATCGGCTGGTTTGCTGATAGCTCAAGCGCCTCAATATACTACAACTACTGTACAACCAAATCTAGGAGGTTTTCAGGCGTCTTTGGGTCAAACATCTAGTTCAAGTCCATCGGCAAATTTGTTACCGATGCAGCAGAAGGCTCCTATCGCCAGTCAACCTGGAGTCCAGGTTATGCCTCAAGTTGGATGTAATTATCCAGCAATGCCAACAAGCTACCAGCCATCGACAAATTTTGTACCGATGAATACTAATAATTGGTCAGGGCAGTTTCCCACTCAACATACAGTTCAGCCAAATCAGCAAGCCACAGGTGTTCATCAAGGTCACATGCATGCTGGTTTTCAGAATCAAGCATCGGCAGCTCAGCCGATGAACCCTTTTCAGCAGGTTAATGGACCGCAGATGGTGGCAAATGTGCCAATTGCTGGAGATCGTGGGCCACAAAGGTATGCAAAAGGGTATCAGCAGATACCTCCAGCAGAGATTCAACCATATCGTCAGCAAGATGTCGATGCTTTTTGGGCTGATAAAATAGCAGAAATTATGAAGGATCAGTTTGGGATCAAGCCCAAAGTTAATACCTATTCTTATCGGACTCCGTATCCTCCGGCATATGATTTAATTCCTCTCCCAAATCGTTACAAGGTGCCAGATTTCACTAAGTTTTCTGGGCAAGACGATACGTCAACCATGGAGCATGTTAATCGTTTTATTATTCAATGTGGAGAAGCAGCTTGTAGAGATGAATTGAGAGTTCGTCTGTTCTCATCATCTCTATCTGGATCAGCATTTATATGGTTTATTTCACTATCACCAAATTCTATTATCACTTGGGCTGATCTGGAAAAGCAATTTCATAAGTATTTCTTTGCTGGAGTTCATGAAAAGAAGCTTACCGATTTGGTAAAGATGAAACAACGCAATGATGAATCGGTAGAAGGCTTTATGCAAAGGCTACGAGATGTAAAGAACAAATGTTATAGCCTGGTATTGGATGATCGGCAACTTGCCGATTTAGCCTTTCAGGGATTGTTACCACACCTTAAGGACAGATATGCTTCTCAGGAGTTCGAAAGCCTAAGTCATTTAGTGCAAAGGATTTCTGATCAAGACACTAGGGTTTTTGAACCTAAAAGAAATTGGAACAAGAAAGTTTCATTTGTTGAAGAGGTGGAAGATTCTGATTCAGATAATGAACCAGTTATCGGTTTGGCAGAGTGGGTTAAGAATAAGAAGCCGATATCTTGTCCCTTTGGTCACAAAGAGCCAGAAAAGTTTACTTTTGACGTCACCAAAGCTGATAAGATATTTGATCTTTTGCTTCAGGAGGGCCAGATTAAATTGTCACCTAATCATGTGATCCCATCGGCAGAAGAGTTGAAGCATATGCTGTATTGCAAGTGGCATAATGCAACTTCACACAGTACCAATGAGTGCAAAGTACTTAGACAACAATTGCAGTTAGCTATTGAGTCTGGCAGAATAAAATTTGGCAATTCCAAGATTTAAAAGCCGATGAAAATTGATCAACATCCTTTTCCAGCAAATATGTTGGATGCTGAAGGGAAAATTAAGGTGTTGACATCGGAAGCTGCTGAAAAGAATGCATCAGTAGATCCCCAACATCGGATAACTACCGATGATGCAAAAGGCAAGGGGCTATTGACAGAAAGTGGCAGTTCTGGAAGGCCTCCTCGATCTGGCATCGTGATTACTCATCGAAGACAACAGGAAGGCTGGCGTCAGCGAAGGGACCGGTATCAACGACAACAAGAGGAAAGACGTCAAGAAGAGTGGAATCGGCATAAGGATCATTGGAATTGTCCGTTTTTTATTCATTGTTGGGAGGAAGGTATTAAGTTACCTACTGTTGAAGATTGCCCAGAGTGCAATGGTTATTATAGAGTTAATCATCCTGTAAGAAGGTTTCAATCTGGTAATCAAGGTTTGTTCATTAATGAGCCGATCAGAGGGAGAGCATCAGTACATGATCGGCTGGGGGGCAGGCTCAGTGTACATGAAAGGCTTGGTAAACGCGTTGCATATTTTCTGAGAAACCAAGAGGAACTTGAAGAGATGGCAAATGCAAGAGTTCCTGATGAAGAAATATTTTACAGGGATCCTAATATACGTCGTGTGGAGACAACTAGGACTTATCAGCCAGTGTGGAAAACTAAGCTTCCTCAATGGTGTCTAGAGGGTTTGACAAAGACACAGAAGAGAAAAATACAGCGAGAGCATCAAAAAGATTTATACCAAGAAGAAAATCCCTCCAATGAGAGATCTGGTAATCAGCAGTGGCAGATAAGGCACAAAAATAAAGGTCCATCGGCAGATGTCAATATGGTGTTTATGTTGCCGATGGAATTTTTGGCTCTATCTGATAGCGAATAAGAGGGTGTTTTCTCTGACCAAATAGCTCAATTAACGCTAGATCCAATGATGGCTGTTTTTGAGAAGCCTACCGATGATGAGAGACAACACCTCAAGGCTTTGTTTGTAAAAGGCAGAGTTGATGGGCAGCCTGTATCTAAGATACTTATTGATGGAGGAGCTGTAATTAATATTATGCCTTATGTGATGTATCGGAAGATTGGTAAGAGAGATCAAGACTTAACCAAGACTGATATGATGCTAAAGGATTTTGAAGGCAATGTATCACCAGCTAAAGGGGCAGTGTGTGTTGAGTTGACCATCGGTAGTAAAACCTTACCGACAACTTTCTTTGTTATTAATGGCAATGGTGCATATAATCTGCTCTTGGGAAGGGATTGGATTCATGCTAATTGCTGTGTTCCTTCTACAATGCATCAGTGTCTGGTACAATGGATTGGAGATAAAATTGAAGTTATTCCTAGTGATTCTTCTTATATCATCGCATCGGCAGAATCAGACACTTATGAGCGAACCAAGTGCATATCAGGAGAAGCTTGGAAAAAAGAGTTCCTCAAGGTTGCCGATTACGAAATTCTACCGATCCAAGCAGTCGGTTCTGAAGAAGAGTTTTAATGGATAGATTTGCCAATGATGGAAAATTAGGTCAAGGATTTACATCGGCAGATGATTTAATAGAAGTAGATATTGGTGAAGGCGATAGGCCAAGGCCCACTTTTATTAGCTCTAAGTTAAATTCCAAGTGTAAACAGCAACTAGTTGATTTGTTAAAGGAATATAAAGATTGTTTTGCTTGGGATTATACTGAAATGCCTGGATTAGACCGATCTATAGTTGAACATCGGTTGCCTATTAAATCTGGATTTCGGCCACATCAGCAGCCGGCTCGCCGATGCAATCCTAATATACTTCCTGATATTAAGGCCGAAATAACCAAATTAATTGAGGCAAAGTTTATTCGGCAGTGTCGATATGCAGAGTGGATTTCTAATGTGGTTCCTGCATATAAGAAAAATGGGAAACTTCGTGTTTGTATTGATTTCAGGAATCTCAATAAGGCCACACCAATGGATGGTTATCCAATGCCGATTGCTGATTTGTTGATTGATGCTGCAGCAGGGCATCAAATTATTAGTTTCATGGATGGTAATGCGGGTTATAATCAAATATTCATGGCTGAAGAAGATATTTCCAAGACTGCTTTTAGATGTCCAGGTCATGTGGGGTTATTTGAGTGGATAGTTATGACATTTGGTTTGAAAAATGCCGGTGCTACTTATCAAAGAGCTATGAACTTTATTTTCCATGAATATATCGGCACGTTGGTAGAAATCTACATTGATGACATAGTGATTAAGTCTGGAGACATCACAAAGCTTCTAACCGATCTACGGAAGATACTGGAGTGCACAAGAAAACATGGATTAAAGATGAATCCTAATAAATGTGCATTTGGTGTATCGGCAGGACAATTCTTGGGTTTTATGGTGCATCAGCGGGGTATTAAAATTAGTAGAAAATCTATTGAGGCAATCAACAAGGTTGTTGCTCCTGCGATAAAACTGAATTACAGTCCTTGATCGGTAAGATTAATTTCATCAGAAGATTCATATCTAATCTGTCAGGTAAGATCAAGGCTTTCAGTCCATTGTTGAAATTGAAAGCCGATCAGGAATTTAAATGGGGGATAAACAGCAATTAGCCTTAGATCAGATTAAGAGTTATTTAACAAATCCTCCAGTGTTAGTTCCACCCCAAAATGGAAAACCTTTCAGATTGTATTTATCAACTGAAGATACTGTTATCGGTTCAGCTCTTATTCAAGAATTTAAAGGAAAGGAGCGTGTTATCTATTATTTGAGCAGACGGTTAATAAATGCTGAAACCAGGTATTCGGCCATTGAGAAATTATGTTTATGTTTATACTTCTCTTGTATTAAGCTGAGGCATTATTTACTATCAGCTGAATGTACTGTCATATGCAAAGATGATGTGGTCAAATATATGCTATCAATGCCGATACTGAATGGTAGGATTGGTAAATGGATTTTAGCATTATCAGAATTTGACCTACGTTATGAATCGGCTAAGGCAGTTAAAGGACAGGTTATGGCCGATTTTGTTACTCAACATTGCAACACGGTGGATTCTCTGGAAGTTGCTCCGTGGACACTTTTCTTTGATGGGTCTACTTGTGGTGAAGGGGCAGGCATCGGTATCGTGTTAATTTCCCCTCAGGGGAAGAAGTATGAGTTCTCATTGCCGATCGTTGCTACATCGACAAACAATCAAGCTGAGTACCAAGCCCTGATAAAAGGGTTAGAATTGCTTAAAGAAGTACAGGCTGATGCTGTTGAAGTCTTTGGTGATTCTATGTTAGTTATAATCAGTTGATTGGGATTTATGAATGCCGAAGTGAAATTCTAATTTCATATCATGAAAAGTGTTTGGAATTGTTAAAAGGGTTTAGGAGTTTTCATCTGGAACATATTTCCCGGATGCATAATGAAGAGGCTAACCGATTGGCTCAGCATGCTTTAGGATATCAACCTGTTCAAGAAGTATTAATATCAGTAGCTGATACCGATGACTGGAGAAAGGAAATCATTGATTATTTAAAGAATCCATCTAAAAAGGTTGAAAGACGTATAAGGTTCCAAGCTACCAAGTATGTACTCCTCGATGATGAATTGTATTACCGTACCATAGATGGAGTTTTACTCAGGTGTGTTAGCATAGAGGAATCAAAAGGCCTGATGAGTGAAATTCATGAAGGAGTATGTGGGGCTCATCAGTCAGCTTTCAAGATGAAATGGATGATCAGAAGAAATGGATATTATTGGCCGACTATTCTTGATGATTGTTTTAAATATTTTAAAGGATGTCAGGAATGTCAGAAATTTGGTAATATTCAAAGGGCACCCGCATCGGCTATGAACCCCATAATTAAGCCTTGGCCGTTCCGGGGTTGGGCTATTGATCTCATCGGTCAGATTTATCCACCATCGAGTAAAGGGCATAAGTTTATTCTGGTTGCTACCGATTATTTCACAAAGTGGGTTGAAGCAATTCCTTTAAAAAAGGTGACATCGGCTAATATGATTGATTTTGTGAAGGAGCATATTGTCTACCGATTTGGCATCCCTCAAACCATCACTACCGATCAGGGCACTATGTTTACATCAGGTGAATTTGATGAGTTTGCTATAGGTATGGGAATTAAAGTTTTGAATTCTTCACCGTATTATGCCCAAGCTAATGGTCAGGCTGAAGCATCTAATAAAGGAATTATCAAACTCATTAAGCGCAAGATTAAAGAGTATCCTAAGAAGTGGCATACAATATTAAATGAAGCTTTGTGGTCATATCGGATGGCATGTCATGATGCAACCAAGGTAGCACCTTATCAATTGGTGTATGGACACGATGCAGTATTACCTTGGGAGATTAAAATTGGTTCTAGGCGAATACGCTTTCAAGATCAATTGACAACCGATGATTATGATATTCTTATGAAAGATGAATTGGAAGATGTAGCAGGTCATCGGTTAAAAGCTTTAGTTAGCATCGAGGAGAATAAGAAAAGGGTAGCTAGATGGTATGACAAGAAAGTGAAGGTAAAGGAATTTGTCGATGGTGAATTGGTCTGGAAGTTGATTTTATCGATTGGGACTAAAAGTTCTAAGTTTGGCAAATGGTCACCTAATTGGGAAGATCCATATCGGATAAATCAATCTGTTCCTGGTAATGCATATATTCTTGAAACTCTCGAAGGAGTTGTATTTCCTAGAGCATTAAATGGAAAATATTTAAAGAAATATTACCCTAGTATCTGGATAGATGCATAAAAGTATAATTGCCGATAACAATTCTATCGGCTAGAGTTAAAACAAAGTATCAATTGTTACCGATGCGCTAATTTAACAAAGCCTGGATAGCTGATATCGCACGCAGGCGAATTTCATCGGCTTCTTTCAATTCCTTGGCGTCTTCATCGACACTTCCTTCCACAGGCTTGAGTTTCTTTTTGAGGACCAAGGCCTTGCGAGCTTGGGCATCTCGTTCCTGTTGAAGGGCCTTGATAGCGTCGGGAAGCTGGTCTTCTTCTTGTTTAGCTTGAGTCAGAGCTGTTTCAACCTTTTCCAGTTCAGCTAGCAGGGCTGCCCTCTTTGCCGATAGATCTAAGATTTTCTGCTTAAGATCGGCACTGGAGGCTTGCAAGTTGTTGATGTTCTTGTGCTTCTCATCGGCAGTTTGCTTCAGCTGCAGCATTTCTTCTTTAAGTTGAGCCTGAGCTGCTCTGTCAGCAATACGATGAACAACCCTTTGATATTGAAGTTGTCTGCTCTCCAGATGGACTGCTGGGAAGATGGTTTCTTCAACATTGGCAGGGACTTGGCCGTGGATCGTTTTGAAGATGGTCCTTGCAGGGTCCGAATCGATTACCAATTGGGCAGTATCTTGTTGCAGCAGATTTAGGAGAGCTTCTAGTTTGCCATAGGTGTCTGCCGATATTGTTCCCAATCCCAGGGAAGAACTGCCTCTTCTCCGTCATCATCGGAGACGTCGATAGCAAAAGAAAACAAGCTATCAGGAGAATCTTGTTCCTGTAAAATAAAGAGAGTTAGAAATCCTATCTGTGATATCTGGGGATATTATAAACTAAACAATTAATTGGTTTACCTGCTTCAGGGCAATTTCTTGAGCCTGGCTTGAGGGAGCGGCTTGAAGAGGATCATACTAAGGATTGGCAGAGGATGCCGATGGAATGTCTTCTATGATCTCATCGGTAGTCGGCCCTTGGGGTGTAATGGCCGATGATGTATCTTGTGCAGAAGGAGCAGCTTGTTCAGTTACATCAGTGAGTTGACTGACAGGTGTTGGAGCAGACGCAGGGGCTCGTGTAGATTTCTATCACTTTTGTTGAGCTTCAGCATCGGTCAAAGCTTTGCGCTTTGTTTGGGCTTCAGCGACAATTGGCTGGGGGGCATCGACATGTGTTGATTGGGGAGCTGGCATGCTTGGCGTGCTTGCCGATGTGCCCATTTGTTGCTGCAAAAACGGGTATAAGATTGGATATTTAACAGGGAAAAATGTAAAAATAAGAGAATACCTCTGAAGGAGGGGTAGAGGTCGTGGTGCTTGGTAGAGTTGCCGATGACGATCCAGCTGCAGCTTGCACACCCTGATAGTTGCATGTTAATATAGAGTGTATCGGCAGAAAACAGAGTAAGCAAGGTTATTACCTTAAAAGCCTTGATTAGGCTTGAAGCAGCAGCCTTTGGAGTAGCCCTGGATGTTCCCAGTCTTGGTCTGGAGGTGATAGTTTTGGCGCGAGTCCTCTGGAAGGTCAAGGCCTCTAAGGTAGGGGCGTTGTAGCCGATTACTGAGACTGGAGAGGTTGGGTGGAGGTTGAAGGGTTTTCCACTTTTGCTTATTGCTGGAACTGGATCATCGGCCTGTTTCAAGGAAAGTTAGCTACCGATATACATATAAAAGGAAGGAAAGAGACAAAAGTTAAAAGGAACTTACTGCATTGTCAGGAACGGCATAGTCGGGATCGATCATGTGCCGATATGTGTGAACAGATGTTGAAAACAGCTGTTCTTTCCACTCTTGCCACCATTGCTTATATGACTCTGTGATGAAAGATGCTGGTGACTAGGCGGAGAGATCAACATTTGAGATATCGGCATCGGGAGCAAGTCTTACTATCCTGCTCCATTCAGTTCTAGCAGTAATGATTTCTCTGGGCTTGATCACATCGGCAAAGCATAGCTTGATTGGCAGTTGCCCAAAGGCCAGCTGGCGAGATACTGCCGATGGATTGTAGAATTCATAAGTAATATGGAAAGCTTTCCCGCTACCAAACGTGTTGACTGGGATTGCTCTGGGGTGATAATAGCCATCATAAGATCATTGTCTTGGTTCATATCACTATCGACAAAATTGAAGAGAAGAGGGAACTTGTTATCCTCATCAATATAAGGTACCCAAGCCTTGAGATCACGAGGGAGGATGGTAGAAATTCTAAAAGAATCTGTCGATTTGATCTTCATTGGCCTCTGTTCCGGGAAGGACAATTATGGCTTCGCCGAAGTTGAGAGGGGGGCGTGTTGCCGATTCATCATCTCTAAGGACGTAATCTTCGGGAATCTCTCGTGGGAATTCTTGAGCAAAGAGATCCCACTGTAAACGCTTATGCATGTGAGCGTTTAACCATATATTGATGAACCACCATGGGCCTCCCAGATTGCCGATGGGTTCACCAAGTATAAGCTTCTGAGATACTTGGTGGAGAAGGTGGTAGGTTGAGCTCAGGAGGTATCGGCCAAGTGGGAATCTGACACCGTTGGCTAAGAGTTCTGCTGCTGGGAGGAAAGCGTTGGTTGGTCCTACCGATCGACCACAGAAAATAAACTTCTCCAGCCACATGTTCAGGAATGTGGCGTGTTTCCTTTGATTGACAACACCAATCTTTTGGTACTCTTGGATGTATCCCGTCCAGCCGCCGATGTTGCTTGTACTCACTCTATACTCAGCTTTTCTGCCAAAAATGTGGCCTTCATCGACAGTTGAGATGTCCAATCCTGTGAGCATATATACATCGGCAAGAGTAGGGGCGCATGGGCCATGGCCAAACATGAAGGTATTGGTGGTATCTGACCAAAAGTGAGCGGCAGCTATCATCATGGATTCATTCTTTTGTATATCGGCAATGGATAGCCTGATACATTGATCTATCTTCCGTTCTGCCCAGAACACTTGCATTGATCTGTTGACCCTCAAGAACCAGTTTTTCCACCCTTTGGTGGGTTTGGGCCAAGAGCGGAACGTATCTTTCCACAGATTCAAAGAGAAATTTTGAGCTTTGAAGGGAATACGATTTGCCTCTGCATTGATCAGGTCAGTTGGATCTGGGTCGCCCATTGGACCTAGGCAATGGAGGGGAGGTTGATTGGTTGGAATCACCAGTGTGTTGCGTAGTTCCTGAGTTTGGAGGATCAAGAAAATGGAAGAAATAGGAAAATGCCGACTGTAAGAACTCGCAGGGAACTAAAAGGATTAAAGTAAAAGTAATAGAAGAAGAACGAACTGCAGGGACGTCGAAGTTAACAGCCATTGCTTCGAAAAGGATGAGGGCACGAGCTGGGAACTTGAAGATGACGATGGAGGGGGCTCTGGTGAGTCGAGGATGCGCGGTTGTTGGTTAGGGTTGCCGCCGGAGTGAGAATGCCAAAGGATGAAGTTTGAAGGTAGAAGATGAGCAATCCGGAGAAATCTATTTATAGGCCATTTGGGGTAGGGGTATTCTTGACTTATCTCTATGCCGTACGCGGATGGATCGAGGTGGTTCAGTTGGATATGGTAACTGTTCGCACGACAATCAAGGGATGGTACAGAAGATTTGACGGCAAGTAATCATGACTTGAAGGATATCTCGGTACAGGATTTTTCGGTTCTAAAAAAGTGATGTGTTGTGATAAGATCTTGCTGATGGATTGTTATTTTGGTATCTCAACCGTAATTAAGGCAAAGACAGTTGGAAAATGTGCGATATTTACTGAGATACATGGATTAGATCTAGATTTGATTAAATCTAGTAACAGATCATGTTATGCTTGGAGAATGGGTTGAAAAATAGGTAATAGCAAGCATCATCTGGAGTAAATTTCGGAGCATCAGTATCTTATACTCCGAAATTGGGGGGCATGTGTTGACATCGTTTTTAGCACGTGTCAAGATGATCAGGAAGGACTAATCAGCAGAGGAAAGATTACTGTGTAGATTGATAGCCGAGGAGAATGAGCTTGTTTGTGAGTGGTGGCAGCGTATGGATTCAAATTGAAGTATTGCCGATAAGGTTAAGGGTATTATTGCCGATGCCGATGAAAGAGGGTTTGAAGACTGCTACCGATGAAACAGAGAATGTACCGATGAAGGAGGGTATGAAGACTGCTGCCGATGAAACAGGGAATGTACCAATGGAAGGAACTTGAAGGCTGCTGCCGATGGAACAGGGATTGTGCCGATGAAAAGGAGGTCGATGAGAATACCATCGTGATTGAGGCGTGAAAGCATCTAGGCCCCAAGGTTTGGTTTCGGCAATTGATGACAACGCTTTATTACCATGACTAACGTGTGTTTTGCAGAAACTTTGGTAAGTTAGGTCATGGAGGCTATAACTGCTTTGGGCACCATGGTATTCGTGTCCCTAGATGGAAATCGTTTCGGTTTTCAAAAGAGTGACGTCAAGATTAAGGACGGTTAGTTCCGGATATTGAGGTGTTAAGATACATTCGGAATAGTCGTTAGGATCTTCGTTTTTCTCTTTTGGCCGTACTATAAAGGGGGGCATGAACGGGTAGCTTGACCTAGGCGAGTCCTATGTTTAGGTGTGGTGCACACTTGTTAAACTTGGCGCTAGGCAACCCTAGAATAGCTCAAAGTTCAGTTGGAAGCAACTTGGTTGAAGTTGCGACGCGTTTCGGAAAGTTTCGGGCTGTTTCCCACTGACCGGACGCGGTCTTCGGCATGACCGGACGCGTCCGGTCAGTACGTAACTGCGACTAAGGTTTCGGCCCTGACGACCGGACGCGGTCCTCGCGAGGACCAGACGCGGTGGTCAGTGGCCGACACGTGTCACTTGAGGAGAACACCCGTCGGACGCGACCTGGGTGTGATCGGCGCGTCCGGTCACAGTCCAGTAAGGTCTAGAGACGACCGGACGCGTCCGGTCATCACCGATCGGACGCGGCCTCGCGTCCGGTGCACTTACAGTAAGCTCCTTTGCACGACCGGACGCGTCCGGTCACCCCTGACCGGCGCGTCCGGTCACTCAGTTGAAAAATCGGGATTTGACCATTACGAGCGACCGGCGCGTCCGGTCAGCCCGTGTCAGAACCTAACGGTTCGTTTTGTCTCGGGGGTGTATAAATACATCCCCTCCACCTCTTTTAGAGGTCTCTTGCTCATTTGAACATCTGAGAAAACCCTTTAGAGTGCAAGGGAGTGCAAGATCTCTAGTGAGGATAGAGATTTGAGAATCAAAGTTTGAGAGTTCCTCACTAATGATTAGAGAGTAGCAAGTGTGCATCCATCTCCTCATTTGGGCTCATTGTGGTCAAGTGAGAGTTCTAGCTTGTTACTCTTGGTGATCGCCATCACCTAGACGGCTTGGTGGTGATTGGGAGTTTGGTGATCATCCGGCGGAGCTTGTGGATGACCCAACTCATGTTGTGAGCAGTTTTGGGTGATTCACCGCGACGGAGTGTCGAAGAATCAACCCGTAGAGAGCACTTGATCCTTGCGCGGATCAAGGGGGAGCGACACCCTTGCGCGGGTGCTCCAACGAGGACTAGTGGGGAGTGGCGACTCTCCGATACCTCGGAAAAACATCGCCGTGTTCCTTGCCCTTTACATTCAAGCATTTACATTCTCGTATTTACTTTCATTGCTTGTTTTACATTCCTAGAATTGCCATGCTAGACTAGGATTGGAAACGAGGGTGCAAAACTTTTATCGGTAGACTCTCTAGGAACACAAGTAGGCACTAGGGGTGAATTCCGGCTTGTAGGGTTTAATTCTTGCAATTAATTTTTAGAAAAGCCCAATTCACCCCCCCTCTTGGGCATCTTGATCCTTTCAATTGGTATCGGAGCCGTGTTGCTCCTAATTTAGGCTTTACCGCCTAGAGCAAGATGTCTAACGGGGAAGGACCACCTCCCACCTTTGAGGGGGATGATTTTCCATATTGGAAAATCCGCATGGAGGCGTATCTCGAAGCCATAGATGTCGGGTGCCTTAGAGCCGCAACCCAAGGGCTTCCCGCTATCAAGGATCCCGCAAACCCCATTGGTGACGAGGAGAAGTACGACCGGTGGAATGCAAAGGCCAAAAATGCACTCTACCGAGGCTTAGGCAAAGATATCTTCAATCGTGTGCGTAATGCAAAGAACGCTCATGATTTGTGGGAAAATCTTTGTGCTCTCCATGAGGGAACTAAGAGTGAGCGTGAGGAACGCTATCATATTGCTTTAAAGAAAATTAATTCTTTTGAGATGCTTCCCAAAGAAAGTGCTAATGACATGTACACTCGCTTGAATGTTCTTGTAGAGGACCTCAATGCTCTTGGGCTCACTCAAATGAGCCAATCGGATGTTGCAAGGAGGATCTTGAGTGTTCTTCCCGTTGAGAAGTATGGTCACATTGTCACCGTGCTTCATCAAAGTGATCTCTCCACCGCAACACCGACACAAGTATTGGGGAAGATCAATGCTCATGAGATGTACATGCACATCACTCCGGAAGAGGGCTCATCATCTTCTAAGAAGAAAGACTTGGCCTTCAAAGCTAGCCATGACAAGAAGAAGAAGGGCCAAGCCATGATCGTGCAAGAAAGCTCAAGTGAAAGTGATGTCAATGATGAATCACTTGCACTCATGGTGAGAAAGACCACCAAGATGCTAAAGAAGCTAAACAAGAGTGGCATCAAGTTTGATGGCAAGAAAAAGAAATTTTTCACAAGTAGCAAGAGAAAGCCCATCTCGGAGATGGATTGCTACAATTGTGGTGAACTTGGCCACCTAGCTCATCAATGCCCTAGACCACCAAAAGACAAGTTCAAGAACAAGAACAAGGGCAAGAAAAATGATTCAAGTGATGAAGAAGATGAGAAGAAGAAGAACAAGCCATACAAGAAGAAGGATGGTAAGAAGAAGGAGTTCTACAAGAAGAAGAAGGGAGGAAAGGCATACATTGTTGGTGATTGGCTCACCGACATTGAATCATCTTATGATTCCTCCGAAGATGAGAGCAATGATGAGAAAGAGAAGGTTGCCGCTTTTGTGATGGGGCCATCATCTTCACCGACATCTTCACCACCACCTTCACCGCCGCCTTCACCATCATCGTCCACTACTCACCTATGCCTTATGGCCAAGGGTGAACGAAAGGTACAAAACCATGATAGTGATGATGATGATGATAGTGATAGTGATGATGAATATGACACACCTTCTTATGATGAACTTGTAAAATTGCTAAATAAATACACTAAAATCATAAGAAGGACAAGAAATGAAAATGATGAACTTCAAAATGAAAATGAATCACTCTCATCAAAGCTTGATAATGCTCAAAAGACTAGTGGTGAGCTTAGAGATCAAAATGAAGTTATGTCTTCCACTCTCAAGGAGCTCAAAACCTCTAATAAAGAGCTTAAAGATCAACATGATAAACTTGAGAAGAAGCATGATGAGCTCATCACTAGACATAACTCTTTGAAAGACAAATACACCACATTAAAAATTGACTATGATAGTCTTGTGGTTGCTAATGAACTTGCTCTTGAGACACATGATGCTACTAACAATGTTGTTAAGTGTGATATAGCAACATCATGTGATGATTTGATCATTGAAAGCATTGAGCAAGGTTCTAGTAGCAAAGGCAAGAGTGTGGTTGAGTCAAACAACTATGATGATTATGCCAAGATCAAGTGTGAGAATGAGAAGCTTGCAAATGAGAACAAGAAGCTTAAAGGTTTGATGGCTTTTGAGAAGCAAACAACAAATGAGTCACTCATTGAAGAGAATAAGAAACTCAAGCAAGAAAAAGAGCATCTCAAGACCGGTCTAAGCAAGTTCACAAGAGGTCAATATTTGCAAAGTGAGCTCCTCATGAACACCGTAATGAAGATGGATAGAAGTGGTATTGGGTACTTGGCAAATCAAGAGAAGAAGGCAAAAGCTCAACAACAAAGCAAGTCAAAGCCCAAGCCAAAGAGATGTGTTGAGTGTGGTCAAGAAGGTCATTTTGCTCATGAATGCAAAACTCCACCACCACAACCCTTGCCCAAGCATGCTAGACCCTTTGCCTTCAATGCTCATTACATGCTAAGAAAAGATTCAAATGGAAAGATGAAAGTCATGTTTTTGGGTCTCCCAAACAAGAATAGGCCAAAGAAAATATGGGTTGCCAAGTCACTAGTTGAGAAAGTCAAGGGCCCCTCTCAAGTTTGGGTCCCTAAACAAAAAGCTTGATCTCTTGTGTGTAGGTGAACTACAAGACCAGTGGATCTCATTGGGTTATTGATAGTGGTTGCACTCAACATATGACCGGTGATCCTCGTATGTTCACCTCCATTGAAGAGAATGGGATATGTCAAGAGAAGATCACATTTGGGGATAATTCAAAGAGCAAAGTCAAGGGTATAGGCAAGATTGCAATATCAAATGATCACTCACTCTCAAATGTGCTCTATGTTGCTTCATTGAGTTTCAACTTATTATCCGTCGGACAACTTTGTGACCTTGGCTTCCAATGCTTGTTCACACCAAATGAAGTGGAAGTTTCAAAGATAGATGACAAGCAAGTGATATTCAAAGGCTTTAGATACAACAATCTTTATCTTGTTGATTTCACCTCCGAAGATGCAAATTTGATGACATGTTTGTTCACCAAGACCTCACTTGGTTAGCTTTGGCATAGGAGGCTTGCACATGTTGGAATGAGCACTCTCAACAAGCTATTGAAGAAAGAACTAGTGAGAGGATTGAAGGATGTGAAGTTTGAAAAGGACAAACCTTGTAGTGCATGTCAAGCGGGCAAACAAGTTGCAAACACTCATCCAACCAAAGCTTTCATGTCAACTTCAAGAGTGCTAGAACTTCTACACATGGATTTGTTTGGGCCTACAACATACAAGAGCTTGGGTGGTAATCTCTATTGTCTTGTGATAGTGGATGACTACTCAAGATATACATGGACTTTCTTCCTTCATGACAAATCCAAAGTGGCAAGTTGCTTCAAGAAGTTTGCAAAGAGAGCTTAAAATGAATTTGAAGTCAAGATAAAGAAAATTAGAAGTGACAATGGCAAAGAGTTTGACAACACCAACATTGAAGCTTATTGTGATGAAATTGGAATCAAGCATGAGGTCTCTTCAACCTACACTCCTCAACAAAATGGTGTAGTTGAGAGAAAGAACCGGACTTTGATCACCCTTGCAAGAACAATGCTAGATGAGTACAACACTCCGGAAAAGTTTTGGGCCGAGGCAATCAACACCGCATGTTATGCTTCAAATCGTCTCTTCCTCCAAAAGTTTCTTGGCAAGACCCCCTATGAGTTGCTTAATGGGAAGAAGCCGGACGTCTCATTCTTCCGGGTGTTTGGTTGCAAATGCTACATCTACAAGAAGCGTCAACACCTAGGGAAGTTTCAAAGACGTTGTGATATTGGTTTTCTTGTTGGTTACTCATCAAAGTCCAAAGCATATAGAGTATTTAACCATACCACCGGTTTGGTTGAAGAAACATATGATGTGGAATTTGATGAATCTAATGGCTCCCAAGGAGCAATTGAGAATTGTGATGATGTAGGTGATGAACCCTTGAGGGAGGCCATGAAGAACATGCCCGTGGGAGACATCAAGCCAAAAGATGATGAAGACGATGTGCAAATCATTGATCCACCATCTTCATCACGTGTGCCTCAAGATGATGACAAGAATGAGAGAGTTGAAAATGAAGACACCTATATCTCTCATGAATAAGCCGAGGCACAAGCTCAAGATGTTGATGCTCCCCCTCCCCCTCCTCAAGTGGTTGATAGAAGAAATTCACCTCTACTTCAAGCACATCCACAAGAACTCATCATAGGAAGTCCTACTAAGGGAGTGATGACTCGATCTCAAAAGCTTGCTTCTTTTGTTGAACATCACTCTTTTGTCTCTTGTGTTAAACCTAAGAATGTAGAAGAAGCTCTTCAAGATCCGGATTGGGTGAATGCCATGCATGAAGAATTGAACAACTTCACCCGCAATCAAGTATGGACACTTGAAGAGCATCCTAAAGGTGCAAGAGTCATTGGAACCAAGTGGGTGTTCCGAAACAAGCAAGATGACCAAGGAATAGTAGTGAGGAACAAGGCAAGACTAGTTGTAAAGGGGTTCTCTCAAGTTGAAGGCCTTGATTTTGGAGAGACCTTTGCACCCGTTGCAAGACTTGAAGCCATTCGTATCCTCCTTGCATATGCATCACATCATGATATGAAACTATATCAAATGGATGTGAAAAGTGCATTCTTAAATGGCTTTATAAATAAACTAGTCTATGTCAATCAACCTCCCGGGTTTGAAGACCCTAGATATCCTAATCATGTTTATAGGTTGTCCAAGGCGCTATATGGGCTCAAGCAAGCCCCTAGAGCGTGGTATGAGCGCCTCTGAGACTTCCTCATTGAGAAGGGCTTCACCATTGGGAAGGTCGACACCACACTATTCACCAAGAAGCTTAATGGGGAGATCTTCATTTGTCAAGTGTATGTTGATGATATCATCTTCGGGTCAACAAATGAAGATTATTGCAAGGAATTTGGTGAATTGATGTCGAAGGAGTTCGAGATGTCAATGATTGGTGAGCTCACATTCTTCCTTGGTTTTCAAGTCAAGCAAATGAGAGAAGGGATTTTCATCTCTCAAGAAAAGTATACCAATGATCTTCTCAAAAGATTCAAGATGGAAGAATGCAAACCAATCAAGACCCCAATGCCATCAAATGGACATCTCGACCTAGATGAGGGAGGTAAACCGGTTGATCAAACTCTCTACCGTTCTATGATTGGTAGCTTGTTGTACCTTACCGCATCTAGGCCCGATATCATGTTTAGTGTGTGCATGTGTGCTCGCTTTCAAGCGTGCCCTAAGGAACCTCACTTAAGTGCCGTAAAAAGAATCCTAAGATATCTTAAGCACACCCCAAGCATTGGTCTTTGGTATCCCAAAGGAGCTAGATTCCAACTAGTTGGCTATTCCGATTCGGATTATGCCGGTTGCAAAATTGATAGAAAAAGCACATCCGGAGGGTGCCATTTGCTTGGGAGATCCTTAGTATCTTGGTCATCTAAAAAGCAAAATAGTGTGGCTTTGTCCACCGCCGAGGCGGAATACATTGCCGCGGGGGCTTGTTGTGCACAAATCTTATATATGAAACAAACCCTCCTAGACTATGGAATTGTTCTTAAAAAGGTGCCACTTTTATGTGACAATGAAAGTGCCGTTAAAATTGCTAACAATCCGGTACAACACTCTCGCACCAAGCACATTGATGTCCGCCATCACTTTCTAAGAGATCACGTTGCTAAAAATGACATATCACTAGAAGGTGTACGAAGTGAAAATCAATTAGTGGATATCTTCACTAAACCTTTGGATGAGGCCACTTTTTGTAGGCTAAGAAGTGAACTCAATGTGCTTGATTCAAGTAACTTTAAAAGATAAGCGTGTGTTGTCCCTTGCATTGCATTGTATTATATGTCACGTTTATTTTATCGCAATGCATTTAGGGCTTGGCTAACACGGTTACGATAACCCTCCTTCGGAGGAGTGAAGAAGCCTAACCGTGGATCAAACTTGACAAGCAATCTAGCTTTACTTTCTTGTATTGCATTGCATATGCATGGTTGTTTGTTTGCCGTTTCTTTTCGGTTTAGCTTTGAGCAACCTCTGTGTTCGTCCATGGATAGAGAGAGCTTTTTGACGCTCCTAAAGGTCCAAAAACTCTATTACATGGCCATACGTTGCTCCTCGGGTGTTTATTGCCTATTTTCCTAAAAATAATACTAGCCTAAGGCAAAATATTTTGAAAAATTTGAGGGTTTGAGTGAGGTCACTCATATCAGGTTCCAATTAGTGTTTATTTGTGTCTCTTTGAATTGGAACTTGATTGGGAGAAGTCGCGTCGGAGTTTGGAACGAAGAAGGGCGAAGTACAGCGACCGGACGCTGGACCGGACGATGCACCGGACGCAGTAATGCTTCACCACCGCGTCTGGTCCCGGCGTCCACCAGCGCGTCCGGTCATCCAGAAGACCAACTCTAGACCTAGTGACAGGACACTGCACCGGACGCGCCTGTGTTGACCACCGCGTCCGGTCCCGGTTACCACCACCGCGTCCGGTCATCCGCGATGAATCCCCGAGTTCCCATCGACCGGACTCTGACCGCGTCCGGTCAGTCCTCCCCGGACGCGTCCGGTCACTCTAGGAGCTTACTGGAGTGTGACCGGACGCTGCACCACCGCGTCCGGTCATAACGACCACCGCGTCCGGTCATCGCGCGTCGAGCGGATCTGAGCCCCTCATAAAACCGTTCGGTCTTGTCCGTTTTTCCTTCACCCGAGCCGATTCCGCCGCCGCCGCTTGCCCTTCTCGCCGATTCGCCGCGGTTGCTTGCCGTCCCGCTCGCCGGCGACCTTGCCGAGCTCCACCGCGCGCCTCCTCGCCCTGCTTGCCCGCGCGCGCCCGCTCTTCCTCGCGCCCGAGCCGCTCGCGCGCTGCTGGCCAACCCCAGTCGCGCGCCACCGCCGCCGCAACCGCCGCTCCTCCTCACCGCCGGCAAGCGCCTCCACCACCGTGTGCATCACCAGCCGCAGCCGCACCTCCTCCCCCCGTGCAACCCTAGCCCCTCGATCTCCATCTTCGGCCGAGCCTTCACCTAGGGTTTAGCCCAAACCCTAGCCTAGGGTTTGCCCTAACCCGTTCTCAAGGTGACGAAATCGTTCTTTCTCATTCAATTTCGTTTCGTTTCGTTGTTAGGGCTAACCTTGACCGTATTCATCCGTTGATTATCTCGACTCGGTCTTTTCAGAGCTCGATCGTCGATTTCGGGGATTCTCGCGACCTAGGTCACCGCATCTTCTCACCGTCGTCTCGCCGATCCGAGGTAGCTTCGCGTCACGATTTACTTCGTATCTCACATGCTTGCTATCTCTAGGGTTTCGTATCTTTAGTTATATATGTGCTTATAGTAGATCTTTCTATTCCGTCATTGCAGCGAGTCAGTCGGTGTGTCAGGGTCAGATCTGTTTGCTGAATCCGAGGCCAAGCCTGCGGATACGGATTGAGGCCAAGCCTCTCGAGTGTCAGTTCACCATCTTTCAGAGGCTCTCAGTCAGTTGGTCAGCATGGTGCGTTGCAAGAACGCCGGTGGTGCTCCTGGTGACGGGGACGACAGTCCTCCTCGTCGTGCTGAGATTGCGCGTGGAAAGCGCATCAAGATGATGGCCAGAAAGAAGAAGAAGACGCTTACAGAGGCAGAGGTTGCTCAGGCCGTGGCAGATGTTGCAGAGCAGGCAGAGAGAGGTGGCAGACGCAGTGGCATACACATAGGCGAGCGTCGCTTTCATCTTGAAGGTCGACAGCTCGGCACTGAGGCCACTGAGGGTACCGAGGATACTGGAGCTACAGAGCAGATGTCAGTTGATCCACCTGTAGAGCCGACAGAGGCTACAGAGGCTCCACAGGCTACAGAGGATACAGAGGAGCAGCCAGCTCAGTCTCCACCACGTCGCCGCTCCACACGTGCTCGTACTCAGGTGACACCTAGGCCAGAGGGCCAGCGTCGTGGAGCACGTCCTCCTCCCCGAGCTAGAGGTTCACCCCCGGTCGAGCACTTTGACCTAAGGGGTGCTACAGTACGTCATGTGCAGGGGTTGAGGTTCGTGGAGGTCAGCCGTTGGTTCCCACCTGTCAGAGATCACAGAGCTTCAGAGGGTTTCTATACCCCACTTCAGGAGGATTTCTACAGGGCTTTAGTTGACAGTGGTATTGCTTTCAGACCACAGAGGGTGTGTCGGCTTGAGGCACTGGTTGATGTTGTGGGAGAGCAGCTTCGTCCGCACCTGTCCTATATGCCTGGTTTGTCGGATCTTCTTGGACGGACAGGTGCATACTGCGGCACATGGGTTAGAGAGTTTTATGCTTCACTTTGGATTGATCCTGCCCATGAGTTCATTCACTTTGCTTTCAGAGGCCGCGATCACAGGCTTTACAGCTCCAGAGCTCGAGAGATCCTCAGACTACCAGCTTCTGACACGAGGATCCATCAGCTGTGTTATGGACAGACTCCTCCACCCAGACGCCCTCACGGCGGAGCAGTGCCACCTACAGACCTAGTTAGACCCTGTTTCCGTGAGCCTTTTGGCGAAGGGTCTCGTCGTACGCCTGCCAGCCTGACACCACTTGCTAGAGTTTTGGATGCTATTATCAGACGCACACTTCTTCCCAGACTCGGCTACAGAGAGGGACTGACGAGGATGCAGCTTTGGGTTGTTCACCACCTCCTCTCACAGACACAGTTTGACATCTGGGATCTTATACTTAGTGAGATGGAGGACACCATTGCTGAGGGCTTCAAGGGTAATCGTCAGCTGCCCTATGCACACTGGATCTGCTTTATTATTAGATCTTCTATTCAAATGCCACCAGAGATCAGGGCGGAGATATCTAACACTACCACTGCTTTCCCTGATTATGATATCCGTCAGCTTTGGGCCTCGGTTACTAGAGATCAGGCCCCAGTGCCAGGACATCGTGAGCGCCCAGAGGTTCCTGAGACAGCAGCTGAGCAGGATGCCAGAGTTGACGAGCTTGCTGAGGCAGAGCTTGCGGACCTTGAGGCTCAGACTGCTGATATACCTGAGGATATGACTTCTGACAGCACAGATGAGGACTACCAGCCCATCCCCAGGTACCGGTCTCCTCGGTCTCACGACCACGAGGCCGGTGGCTCTGGTTCAGCCTCCCGCTCAGACCCAGCCATGGTGGCTATTCTTGAGAGGTTGACCCAGGCTTAGGAGCAGCAGCAGCAGCAGATTCAGCGACAGGCACAGGACATAGCTGCAGCACTTGCACAGATTCAGGCTCGTCAGGACGAGTTTCAGCGACAGCAGCTTGAGATCCAGAGGCAGCAAGTTGAGATGCAGCGACAAAGTCAGCAGCAGTACATGGATCTCCTGCGCCACCTTGTCACAGTCGGGGTTCCTCTGCCTGCTTCTGTCATGACTCAGGCTTTGCATTCCAGTGGTCCGTCGAGTCAGGGACAGCCGAGCTTCCAGTTTACATCTCCACAGCAGCAGGTTCCCCAGTCTTTTCAGTCCCCGAGCTTCACTCCTATTCATACATGGTTTACACCGTCAGACCAGCCTCGCCCGCACCTCCTGACAGGCACACCTATTGGTGATTTCAGTGCTACTTACAGTGAGTTGACTGGTCAGCCGACACCCTCGCATACTACTACATTTCATACTTCGTCAGGGTTGTCAGCTCCCGAGGTAGCTATTCCTCCAGTGACAGGGACCGGGACTACAGAGACTATCCCTTCATCAGTTGCCTCGACAGATCCCCCAGCTATTGGCTCACTACAGGCTCAGGTCACTCAGACAGATCCACTTGTTGCTACTCAGTCAGTGCCTGTTCCTGCTCAGACCCAGACCGCTTCACAGCCACGTGCTTCTTTAGAGGGTCAGCCAGATAGCTCAGACTCCGAGGGTGATTCGCTACACTTCGTGATTACTCCGCGCACCTCGGCACCCGACACGACTCCGTCTGTCCCCCCGTCAGATCATTAGATTAGTTTTTGGCGCTTGATGCCAAAGGGGGAGAGAGTAGTTTCAGGGGGAGTTTTGACAGTGGTTTTTCGTTCTTTGTGTGCTACATTCATGCATCATGTTTACTTTGAGTCTTAATGCGTTATCTCGTCACAGTTTTATTAAATGTCACCGTTTTAGCTATAGCTCTAAGGTTGTGCTTCCGTGCCTTACTCCGATTTCTTATGAGCTATAATCTTTATGTGTACTAACGTTTTTTGTCTTATCTTATGAAGTACACTCTTTTGGCTTGGGGCACATAAGCAATTCCTAACCCTTTGTGCTTATTGCTTTTTGCTTATGTGAACCAAGCATGCTCGAAAACCTCAACTCTAATCTTTTGAAACTTAGTGTTGTCATCAATCACCAAAAAGGGGGAGATTGAAAGCATCTAGGCCCCAAGGTTTGGTTTCGGCAATTGATGACAACGCTTTATTACCATGACTAACGTGTGTTTTGCAGAAACTTTGGTAAGTTAGGTCATTGAGGCTATAACTGCTTTGGGCACCATGGTATTCGTGTCCCTAGATGGAAATCGTTTCGGTTTTCAAAAGAGTGACGTCAAGATTAAGGACGGTTAGTTCCGGATGTCGAGGTGTTAAGATACATTCGGAATAGTCGTTAGGATCTTCGTTTTTCTCTTTTGGCCGTACTATAAAGGGGGGCATGAACGGGTAGCTTGACCTAGGCGAGTCCTATGTTTAGGTGTGGTGCACACTTGTTAAACTTGGCGCTAGGCAACCCTAGAATAGCTCAAAGTTCAGTTGGAAGCAACTTGGTTGAAGTTGCGACGCGTTTCGGAAAGTTTCGGGCTGTTTCCCACTGACCGGACGCGGTCTTCGGCATGACCGGACGCGTCCGGTCAGTACGTAACCGCGACTAAGGTTTCGGCCCTGACGACCGGACGCGGTCCTCGCGAGGACCGGACGCGGTGGTCAGTGGCCGACACGTGTCACTTGAGGAGAACACCCGTCGGACGCGACCTGGGTGTGATCGGCGCGTCCGGTCACAGTCCAGTAAGGTCCAGAGACGACCGGACGCGTCCGGTCATCACCGATCGGACGCGGCCTCGCGTCTGGTGCACTTACAGTAAGCTCCTTTGCACGACCGGACGCGTTCGGTCACCCCTGACCGGCGCGTCCGGTCACTCAGTTGAAAAATCGGGATTTGACCGTTACGAGCGACCGGCGCGTCCGGTCAGTTCGACCGGCGCGTCCGGTCAGCCCGTGTCAGAACCTAACGGTTCGTTTTGTCTCGGGGGTGTATAAATACATCCCCTCCACCTCTTTTAGAGGTCTCTTGCTCATTTGAACATCTGAGAAAACCCTTTAGAGTGCAAGGGAGTGCAAGAGCTCTAGTGAGGATAGAGATTTGAGAATCAAAGTTTGAGAGTTCCTCACTAGTGATTAGAGAGTAGCAAGTGTGCATCCATCTCCTCATTTGGGCTCGTTGTGGTCAAGTGAGAGTTCTAGCTTGTTACTCTTGGTGATCGCCATCACCTAGACGGCTTGGTGGTGATTGGGAGTTTGGTGATCATCCGGCGGAGCTTGTGGATGACCCAACTCATGTTGTGAGCGGTTTTGGGTGATTCACCGCGACGGAGTGTCGAAGAATCAACCCGTAGAGAGCACTTGATCCTTGCGCGGATCAAGGGGGAGCGACACCCTTGCGCGGGTGCTCCAACGAGGACTAGTGGGGAGTGGCGACTCTCCGATACCTCGGAAAAACATCGCCGTGTTCCTTGTCCTTTACATTCAAGCATTTACATTCTCGTATTTACTTTCATTGCTTGTTTTACATTCCTAGAATTGCCATGCTAGACTAGGATTGGAAACGAGGGTGCAAAACTTTTATCGGTAGACTCTCTAGGAACACAAGTAGGCACTAGGGGTGAATTCCGGCTTGTAGGGTTTAATTCTTGCAATTAATTTTTAGAAAAGCCCAATTCACCCCCCTTTTGGGCATCTTGATCCTTTCAAGGCGGACTATGGAGTAAAATAGGAGTTAATTTCCTTGTATACGTTTAGTAGAGTCTGAGTTGTATCAGAGTCATGTGTTTCCTTAGATTTGGATTTAGTGTCCTAGTCGTATTTGGTTACGTTTCTGTAGATCAGGATATAAATATAGAGTGAAGGGCAATGTAATAGGGGATCAATCAATACATAAAAAAACAGCTTTTACTCTTATTTACATCTACTTTCGGCGACTTCGTCAATTTGCATATTTTTCCTTTTTACGAGTTCTCATCGATTCGGCGAGTTGCATTGCTCTAGTGCAATCTTTGACGATCCTCGAGTTCCGCGTGAATACCTCTTGGCCGTGACTTCCGGGCGTATCGCTGTTGTCAGGACCAAAGTGCTTGTATCTTCATCCTTGTCGATTAACAGGTCAAATCGACTGGCACGCTTTGGATATCGATTTCGGGTATTAGCCCTTTGTGTTTGCAGATTTACTTTTGCATCAACAAGTAGGAAATCACGAGATGAATCTTTTAAGCCTAGTTGATCCACAATTAGACAATATTTGCTAAATAAAACGAAAGTACTATTCATCGAGTTTAAAATATTTGGGATCTAAACGTGGCCTTGGTAGGGTGTGCTTACGATTACTGCACAACGCAATTCCCACATACGGATCGGCGGCGGACTGGCGACGAGATTACCAGGTTCTCGTCAGTTTTCTCTTCCTTTGTTTTTTTTTGTCCTGTTTTCTACATTTGGATGTAGGGCATAGTAATACCACAAACAAGGTTACCGTACGGTACGGTACCATATCCGACATGGGAAGCCAACGGACGAGGATTGGGGGCTCATTTCATATACATAGGGGGTGTTTTCCCAAAAAATTTTAGATTCTAAAGTAACATAGAGCGTTTGGACACATGCATGAAGTACTAAACGTAGACGAATAAAAACTAATTGTACAGTTCTGGGGAAAATCGCGAGACGAATCTTTTAAGCCTAATTAGTCCATGAAAAACCTTAAGTGCTACAGTAACCAACATGTGGTAATGACGGATTAATTGGTATCATTAGATTCGTTTCGCAGTTTTCTGACGGGTTCTGTAATTTATTTTTTATTAGTATTCGAAAACTCTTCTCGACATTCTTCCGACACATCCAATGTGACCCTCAAAAATTTTCACCCCACGATCTAAACACCACCATATATGGATAGTAGGCCACTGGCTGAGCCAGGGGGTGCCAGCAGGGGCCACGGCCCTTAAGGTCTGCTGCAAAGTGATTCCGTCAATAGTCAATCGTTGTTTGCTACCGAGGTAGTACAGCCAAAGGCCAAAGGCCCATCTAAGCGGAACTGAAACATCGCCCTCATCCCTCACCTAGGTATGGGGGACTCAATCCGTCGATCGTGCGTTTGCTACGACTGCGATTCGCGATTTTCACTCGGAGCGTCGGCGCTGCGTGGAGCAGAACTACGCACAAGCAGTAGCAGCAGCCAATAGAACGCAGAAGGATCGAGGATAGTGGACGGCCGGAGGCAGTTCCGTAGCACGCCGGCACCCCGGGCCTGCGGCAGGAGGTACGCTGTACCTGTACGCATCAGCAATCACCCAGCAGATCACGTACAGCACAGGTATCAGGTATGTTCATTTTTAATTGACTTCAGTAGTTGATTGATTATTTTATTTGAAGCAAATCAAGCAATACGATATTAGGATCAATCGTGGGAGTTAGAAACTAGAGAAATTAATGCCTGAACCTGAACGTCGTTAAGGCTTGACCCTAATATTGTCATTTTTTTTACAAGAAAACAAGAGATCAAAGACAAAATGGGGCTCTGATTCTAACTCTTAGGAAGATAAAGTAGTGAACTCTTAGTAATATATGGTTAATCCCTATATATCCTGGGATTCATATTATCTTGTATGTATTTTGGTAGTACGGCCCGTGCTATATAAAATTCTTGGCTCCGCCACTGCAGTAGGGTGTATTGGGATAGGATAGATCTGGAGAAAGGAGTGATATGGAGAAGAAAAAGATCTGACCTGATTGAAACGTGTTCCAAATAAAGACAAGCAATTTGAATATAGTAATATACAGTACTATATACTCCTATATATGTAAAGTAAATCCCAAATAGCATGACTAGGATGTTTCTATCTGTAGAGTACATAATTAATTAATTAATTAATTAGGGTTCCATGTAAGAAAATGATAATTTAGAATTAGAGTTAAGGAGGAGTAGATCAATAGAAACAAAGAAAATGATTTCTTGTGCAATTAAGAAGCTAGAGGTCGCCATGAGAACTACTAAGCAAGGGATCGGAGCTGTAGGGATAAGAGAGGATATAAGAGAGGAAAAAAAAGCGATTAGATGAACAATTATTCCGAAAAAAAACTATCAACTGGGAATAGGCCGGGTTTCTCTATGTAGTCTGTATATTATTGCACACAACACACACTTTATCCATTTAGTTTCGTTCACGTGAAAACTGACCTCAAAACACTTAACAACGTCATTAATATTATATGTATCTATTGATCTACTCCTTTTAGTGAAGTGATAATTAGTAAAAAAAACTACGTATCTAAAAAGAGCTATAGAAGGCTAATAATTTGAAATGGAGCGAGCAGTAAGAACTGATCACGCAACGCAAAGATCAAAGCGTTGCTGGCTGGCTACAGACTTCCCAGGCCGCCGCCCACCCGCATTCGAGTTCCAGGCCTAGCTAGCTTCCAGCTGGCCCTTCTTGGTCCGGGCAGACCGGCAGACCCAACCAGGTATTTTACATGCATATTTGCATTGTGCTGTCTTGCTGGAAGAAGCGGGCGGGGGTCTAATAAGAACGCAGCACACACAAGTACAGCGCCTGGTTAGAGAGGCTCCGGCACAACTCGCCAGCAGGTTGGCGAAGCTCGTTTGCTGTAGGCATGGTCAAACTGGAAGTACTTTAATTAAGATTGAGTTTCATTGAGTTTATGCGCATACATATATACATGTGCAATACAAAATTTTGCGAGGAACATGCATGTGTAATATAGGTGCACGTATATAGGGTGTACTTTGGTTACTTTCTATATAGTCTGATCTGATATATCCTACTATAAAAGAGCGAGTTTTTTAAAGGATCTCCCTGTTTAATAACCGTTGGATCTGGACTTCGTGCTATATGAGCCCTTCGTCATACATGATCTTACATCTTATAAGATGTAACCGTCCGAAACTCAATCTCACGTAAGACTCAAACTCACATACGTCTCACATTAGGGGCTTTCCATCATTAATAACCGTTCGATCAACATGTCGTGCTATATGAGCTCTCCGTCATTCATGACCTAGGATTGATCTACATGTCGTGCTATATAAGCCCTCTGTTATCCATGATCTTACATGTAAAATGTACTATTCAATCTCAAATTCGTCTCAGGATACGTCTAAAATGTCATCTTTCTTTTCTAGACTCCGGACGCGGCTGTGATTGAATACGACTTTTATCCATCTTTGGACATCGTCCGGTTCCTCGTGTCCTGCCGCCATGCGGGTGTCGCGCTCGTCGACGCCGCCACGGGCCACCGGTTCACGTTGGGGGACCTCTGGTGGGCCGTGGAGACTCCCGCTGCCGCTCGGGAACCTGCGCAAGTTGCTCTCTGGCGGAGCGCCGCTGAGCAAAGAGCTCATCGAGGGGATCAGGGAGAAGTACCCGCAGGTGGAGATCCTGCAGGGGTACGGGCTCATGGAGAGAACGGCTATCGACGCGTCCACGGACACTGCCGAGGAGAGCCATCGGTACGGCACGGTTGGGCTGCTGTCACCCAACACCGAGGCTAAGATCGTCGATCCGGAAATCGGCGAGACGCTGCGGTGAACCGCACCGGCGAGCTCTCGATCCGGGGACCATACATCATGAAAGTTAACAAAGCTCGAGAATCACGTAAGTGCATTGTTATTTTATTTCAGATCCAGATGACTAGACACATGCTTTCAGCTCCGAATGTCTTTGACCGGTGTGGGACTGGGGTTAAGATAATAAGCATACTAAACGTGTTCTAAATTGCAAAAAGAAGAGAATAACCATGTGCTGATAATACTTGCATAGCATGTACCTAGCTTGCAAGAAAACAAATCAGTGTTATCAAGTAACCAAGATGTATCTTTGTAGATCTCGATGCCCTCCTCATCATACGTGGTGGCCGAGGTCCGCCGGAAGGAGGCCGTGGTGAGGGACGACGTGTTCCGCCTGGTGGCAGTGCCCACACCTCGGCGCGACGCTCGCCATGGACCAGTGCCGGAAGCAGGCGATGGTGGTGGACAACCCACCTGCATCCGGTTCGACACAAACATCGTCAGATCCGATCCGGCGCTGCATGACGACACAGCAACCTGCTCGGACCTGTCCTGGTGCTACCCATTCAGGCAGTCACGGTGCTTGCAAAATGGCCACAACGCTAATCGCAGAATCATATCATCCGATCCGATCGTCGGCTAACTAGGTCATTGTTCAGAGTTCAATGTCAACTGAGGTCATGCAGGGCTCAAAACGCCAGGTTCAGGTATTTACAATGAGCTTTCAAATGATGCCTTGTATTAGCTACGCACTTCTAATTAGCTGGTTGTTAGTTTATTAGGTATATGTATATTATTTTAGTGTACACATACGTATACGTTATTTCCGTTAATTCTCACATGGAAATACGTGCGTGTCGCACGTGCATATTTGCTAGTTATATATAACACCAAAACAAACCATCACCGCTAGACTATCACTACCGAATATTACACTGTCGTTTCGTAAGCACGGCCCATCACTGCTGAATTTTAAAATCAATTGGCAGTGATAGCTAATTATCACTGCCGGTTGGTAATACAACCCGACAGTGATCCATATCACTGCCAGTTCATATTACCAATCGGCAGTGATCTCTGGATCTCAAACCCTAAATTTGTATTGACTGCATTTAACTGCATGGTTGTTCACGTCCGCACCTCATCATCTCTCCCACTCTACCTGCGACCTTATACTCTCCCTGCTCAGATGTCTCTCCTCTCCTCCAGGCCACCACAACACGGGCGCGACGGCAGCTAGCACTGGTGAGGCATGCTTGCGGCCCCGGTACGGATGTGATGGTGGCCGCTACCGGCAAGGCCCGGTGACCCTAACGCGGACGCGGCAACAGCGGGCGGCTCTTGCGTGGGCACGGTGGGGCTACCGTGGGCGTGGGAAGGGCGAGGGTAGACTGACGAGGCTGGGCAGGCAACAGATGCAGCGGTGCGCACCTAGTGTCCCTGCTTTTTTTTTTTTGAAAAAATGAACATTATTGTTGGGTGAGCAACCGGTAGTGATAGGGCATGCCTATCACTGCCGACTGCTCACTGGCAGATCAAAATCCGACAATGAAGCCGGTTTTGAACCGCATGAATAGATTATGGTGTAGTGTAGATGGATTACATATAGATGAAGATTATACTTTATTCTATTTCTAGGTTATTTTGGGTGATGATAAAAGTAGTAGTTAATTTACATTTGGGTTTAGGGTCCATGGATGGATAACGTTGGACGCGTATATATGAAGTCCCTCGTCACGTGGCCACACTCACACACCGAACGCGCCCATTCCCCTGGTCGGTTGATCAAGAGGTCCTAGTCGTACTCGTAACGTCTCGCTCCATGCAATAGGCAGTACTCCTAGCGGCCAGGGATGTAAAGAAGGTTATCACCGTAAATAAGTTTAACTGTTATGGGTTATATGGTACTCCCTCCGTCCTAGAATAGAATAGTTGTCGTTCTGAGATCGGACACGACTACCAAGAGCGCTAGTAAAAGACCTGCATGCCCCTATCCAGTGCCCAATCCTCTGTCCCTCCATCCCCCACGTTATTCCCTCTCTCTCTCTCCTGCATTTTGCTTCACTCGGATCCGGATTTCTCTGACTCCAGTGCTCCTTCCCCGTATGAGGCCACGCGCACTAGAAGGAGGGGCCGGTGCAGAAGAGGGAGAGCGTCGGTGTTGGAGGCGACCGGCGAGGGAGGCGACTGGAACAGTGCCAGAACGGCGGCGCCATGGCCGAATTCTCGCCGACATTTGTCCAGAATGTGATCCCGGTGGCCGTTGACCACGCGGATAGTATGGGGATGGCGAGCAAGAACGGCGGGCAGAGAGGAAGAGGGCGGGCGCGGGTGTCACGGGAGGGTTCCTTACCTCCGCCCGAATCCTGTAGGGGTGCTCGCGTTGTCGGGGACTCAGCGGCCGCGGAGATGGACGGCGGCGGCACTGCTGGAGCAGAAGGGCTCGGGGAGATAAAACACCGCTGGCTAACCAATAATAAGCAGCTGAAAGCTCGAGCAAACAGGCCTCTGCTTTCGATCCACGTACAGTATTCCTATACTGAGCCCTAAACGACAATGCAAGTAGCAATTAATAATGTACGTAGCATGTCCGTCCTGCACCAAAAATGGATGCTAGCTAGCCACTCCAACACGTGCATGCTCGCCGTCGCCGATCGCCCAGAGAGGTCCGGACCGGCCGGAGGAGCTGGCCGGGCTCGCCTTCGCCGCGTCCCTGGCCTGCTCGTGTGCCTGCAGTTTTTGGCACTGCCTGTGTGCAATAATGGCTGGGGCCACGCCCACGCCCACAGGATGTGGGAGGCGAGGAGGCATGTGGGGGCCTTGGCCAGGCGTTTGGAACTTTGGATGCATGCATTGCATGGCGATTGATTTCATTAGAAGATACTACCACGTACACTGCACTAGTAGGTTTTTGAATATCCAATTCAGTAATAATGTGCAAGAGCATCTCCAACAACTTGGAAAAAATCACTTGGTAAATCTTGAGTTTTAGCAAGTTGCTAATTTATTTGGCAAGTAAAAAAAGACATCTCTCCAACAACTCCTTAAAACTCACTTGCCAAAATGAAGAAGCCCGCTAACGAACGAAGAGGCCCGCTAAACGAACGAAGAGCCCCGCTAAGCGAACGAAGAGCCCCGTTAACTTTTCTCGTCACAACCGCGGCCCGCGCTCGTCGCCAGTGGCCGCGGCACCTCCTCCCCGCGCCGGCGAGGAACAGCAACACTGGCGGCGGTCTTCCTCGCTCCGGCCAGCCCCGCCCCTCGGCTCTAGCCCCGAGGCCGTCCCGGAGCGTCGCCAAGGCCGCCCGGGAGCGCCCGTTCGCCGGCCAGCCTCCGTCACACGCAGCTCCGCCGGTTCGCCGGTCCGTCGCGGGCGCGCCCGTGCACCGGTCCTCGACGTGGGAAGCGGCGAAGCTGCAGGCCGCGTGCGCGGGCTCGACGTGGGCAAGTCGCGAGGGCGAGCGCGAGAGCAGGTGGTCGCGAGGGCGAGCGTCGCAGGCGTTCGCGAGGGCTTGCGCGGCGATAGCAAGTCCTTTCCGCGCGCGGAGATATACGCGCGCGAGGCCGTGAATAGCAACTTTGGATAAATAGCAAGTTGGTTTGAGGAGTTGTTGGAGAGGGATTTTTGTGTTTTTGCCAAATTAATAAGAATAGCAACCTCATTTGAGAAGTTGTTGGAGATGCTCCAATCTATATCTTAATGAGTTGATAATTAAGACGTAAGCATGTCAATTAGGAAAAAAAATGTATTCATGGTTATTAACACGACATGGATCATTGTGTGCAGTGGCGGATCTAGATAAATGATTTAGAGCCCAATCGGTTACAGCAAAACTAGCCCAGGAATTATTCCAAGTGATAAAACCTACACAAATTTAGCTAGTATTCTGGCTAGGAATTTTTCCAGGTGGGCATTCCAGATGAAACGAATAAGGCCTTAGGAGGAGCTTCTTTCATTGTCTTTCATCTATACTCTCTACATTCAAACGATTAATACCTCGGTGCTAGATTTGCCCCTAGTTGTGTGACATGACGAAAGGCGCGCACACGAACGCCAACCAAATTATGAACCAAATATTCAAAAGCGCAAGGACAAGGTGTGTTCCGGGAAAGGGGTTCAGAGAGAGAGAGAGAACAGGGCTGCAAGGGAAGTTCATAGGTGGTGCCCAAACGAAAATGGTTCTAGTGACACTTATTTGGTGTCACAAAGATTAATATTTTTTTATATATGTATATATTCAGCCAAAGTTGACATAGTTTGAATTCTCGAAATGCAAGATGAAGACTTGTTTTGGGGTGTTGGGAGTATTTGCTAGTAACTCTAACATCCATTTAAGTTACCTCTGTCTCGGCTAGAAGTGGTTCAAGTTTATAATTTAGGTATTGATTTCCTCTTTTTACAGGTAATGTATGCATTGCTTTCATCTAAATTTGTGGTACTTGTACGCTGAACACACAGTACATTTTTTTTCAAATTACACCGTACACCTGTCATCTTACCTACATAGCCCTTATTTAGTTTCCAAAAACTTTCTCAAAAAGTGCTACAGTAGCCATCACATTGAATCTTTGACGTATATATGGAGCATTAAATGTAGGTAAAAAAATAACTAATTGTATAGTTTGCCTGTAAATGTCGAGACGAATCTTTTGAGCCTAGTTAGTCCATGGTCGAACAAATTTTATCAAATAATAACGAAAGTGCTACAGAAATCTTTTAAAAAAAATTTTGCAATCTAAACATGCCCATATTCAATGCTTTGCTTTGGCTGCATACGGCATGCCCATGGGACATGCCATGCATCCAGGTGGGTCCACCCCTCACGCAGACGGCAGATCGCCCTGGTCGGCTTGTCGTTTTGGGGCCGGTTGAGTTCCAAAATTTTTGGCAAAATAACACTACAACGATTTTTGTTGTTATTTGACAATTAGTATCCAATCATAGTTTAATTAGGCTTAAAAGATTCGTTTCGTCCATTTTATCTAAACTGTATAATTAATTTTATTTTTTATTTATATTTAATGTTTCATGCATATGTCTAAATATTCAATGTGACGGGGAATCTTAAAAAATTCTCCAAAATTTTTTGGAGCTGAACAGGGCCATGGCGCAGGGGGCGTTAGCCGTACGGAAAAGCTGCGCGGGGGCAGCGCTGTGGGGCATCAGTCTTCAGGAGATCCGCAGTGAGGCAGGTTGAACCGTTGAAGGCCAAGGGCTTGTTTAGATATCAAATTCACCCCAAATTCTACTATGCAAAAAGAAGATTTCTCATCACATCAAAATATCAGCATATATATAGAGTATTAAATGTAGATGAAATCAAAACTAATTGCACAGTTTTGTTCTACTTTGCGAGACGAATATTTTAAGCCTAATTAATCAATGTTTGGACAATTATAACTAAATAAAAACAAAATTGCTACAGTGTGACGGAACACTTACTATGCAAACTTTGCCACCTAAACAAGGCCCAAGGTTTCGCCAGCACAAATACGAATATGCGGTTTGGACAAACAATGTCTCAAACCAAAAATAAAATCCGCAGAATTCCCGTCGTCCGATTCCGATGTTGTCGCCGTGTCTCTTGAAAGAAAATTTCAAAAAATAGCGCCACGTGAGGCACTCGATCACAAAACCTCATGTTTTTATTAATTTTTAAGAAAACACTTTCATATGTCAATACATCAAGCTAACAAATTGTCTTCCTTTTTTTAAGAGCCAACGGCAAGAGCATATCAGGCATATAAATATATTAATAGAGAAGAAGCATTATAATACAATAAGTAGTATCTTTCTTTGTTTCGTCACTCTCTTCATTGTTCTTCTCTATAAAAAAAATCTCAAAAGTAGTGTTACGTAGGGCCTCAAATACAAGACCTCATGTTTGAGAAAGCACTTTCGTATCAACTAGAATCAACTGAGCACACGTTGTCCTGATCCCCAAGGACAGAGGTGCCACCACCCCCAAAAAGATTTTAGGCCAGTCTCCCTACAAAACTGCTCGGTCAAGATCATCTACAAAATTCTAACTACTAGGTTGCAACGCCAAATCCAGCCACTGATTGACATCGACCAAACAGGATTCCTGACTACAAGGTTGCATGTATGAAGTTTTAAAAATTGACCTCTGTTTCATATATGCAACAGAACCAGTGGTGTCATTGGATGAAGGTGCTCCTAGAAACATCACACTCGGCAATCATGGTGAATGACCGCCCCGACCATGGATCAAATACAAGAATGGTATCCGCCAGGGAGACCCCTTTTGCCATACTTTTTCCTACTGGTGGCTGAAATGTTGAGACTACTATTCACACAATGCAAACTATCATTACTTGTGGTTTACACAGAAACTATTTCCTTTCATCATGCCTCACCTTTATTTTCTCTTCCTCTTCATTTTTAGCATGCACCACCTTCTCTCTCCCTGAGCATATATAGCTTCTGCAAGCTACTATAACAAGTGTAGAGCACCTTTTTTTAATCCGATCCTACATGACCTTGGAGCTACTAGTAAAAAAAGCAGTGTTGGGGAAGGCCTTATAGCAAAAACTAACTACGGTGAACACCACCGTCCATCACCGGCTTGCCCAGGATCAAAGGTAATACCATTTAGGTGGATCCTCTCAACTCCCTAGTCTTCTTCTTAAAAAAACATTTGACACCTAAGTTCTGTATACTATTTGCAAAAAAAACTGATAATAATATATATCCACAAGGTGCTAGGTGTATATGCAGTACTGTATCAATATGTATATTTCTATACGGCCTATCTATACTATAAAAACCTCTCACCCTGATGTTTTCTACCCTCCTAAACTTGTGTCCCTTAGATCACAGATCCAACGCATCTAATCTCCCGTCCTAGTCTGACAAACGGGCCCGGCTGGAAAACTTTTTATTCTTTACGCGTGTTTATACATACCGACGCTTGATTTTTTCACCCATGTCAAACTTACCCACAAGCCTGTACCCGCCTGAAATAGCGCCGCCCTCCCTGGTTCCCATGCAAACCTCATCGATTGCACCCCGCAAACCCTCTTCCTCACAGACGGGATTGAATTATTGGATTGGTGGTTGAGGGACCCTCACATCGGTGGCGATCCCATCCCCATGGACTTGGATGAAGCTGCCGAGGCAGTGCCGGCCGCCGGAGCCTGGCGTGCAGATTGACCCGCACGAGGCGTTGGTGCCTGGTACCGTGCCACGAAGTCTTCTGATATAGGTTTGAATCCTATTGCACTTCAGTTCTTGCTTCTGCATCTTCAATTTAATTTTGCATGCTCCACACCAGTTTAGATTGACATGCAAAGCAGTGTTTTGACGAGTTCTTAAATAGGAAGGGTTCAAATTCGATCGAGCTGACGAGCAGCAGTTTAGTCCAAGTGATAGAGATCGACGGGCGCACGCATGAGCGCGCATGCCGATAGCCCATCAGATTCAGATCGGCGCTGCATGCATGTGCAAATGCAAGGCGTGGGTGTGTTTCTGGTCGAGTGCTCTAGCTCCGCCCGCGCCCGGGGCTCTTGTTAATTCAGGAACGTAACATGCGCGCATGGCCATCAGGCAAGAGTATATACAAGATTCTGATGTGCAGTTATGCACTTATGCTTCCATGCTGGCCGTGTCCGTCAAGTCAGCTCTGACACCCGATCGAGAAGATTATCAAAACACAGGGTTCAATTGAATTCCATAGACATAATGATTATATTAGAGATAACTGCTGGTCGTCTAACTATTAGACGCGTTGATAAGTAATAATAGTAAGAAGCTTGCTGATACGCAAGAACTTGATAGAGAATATACCTAAACCAGCCCTGTTAATAACGAACTATCATATTTCTTATGCCCTATGCTTATCATGCCTGCCTGATCTCCATAAGTAGCGACTTATCTTCCTATCACTTTTCTTATGTGTAGTATCTGAACACACACACACACACACACACACACACACACACACACACACACACATATATATATATATATATATATATATATATATATATATATATATATATATATATATATGAATGATGCTATTGTGATTTCCTGAATTGCAGATAGAGAAATTGTTATGGAGGTAGTGCTACCAATAAGCAGTGTTGCAGCCATCGTTGTATGTAAAATGAACTAGGGCGGAGTGTTTGACATATCTGCAAATTGCTATAAATGAAATACTCCCTCCATCCCAAATTATAAGACGTTTGACTTTTTTGACACCAAGTTTAACCACTCGTCTTATTCAAAAATTTGTGCAAAATATCAATTCTTTTATCATGGCTTGGTATATTAATAAAAGTTCCTCAAGAATGACTTAAATTTGACTATGTTTGCACAAATTTTTTGAATAAGACGAATGGTCAAACTTGGGATCAAAAAAGTCAAACGTCTTATAATTTGGGATGGAGGGAGTAATTTATAAATTATTATCCTGACTCCTGAAGTGAAGATTACAAGAAAGACTTCTTAAGATTGCAAGATGGAACATAATTCAAGATTGCAAGATGGAGCATGATTCTTCTGTTTGGAATTGATCCACTTATTGGTTGGTGCTTTTATCCATTTATAGTTCGTAATTCAAAAAGAATTAGAGTTGAAAAAAAACCGCCATGCAAAGTTATATCTTATTTCCTATCTCCACTCATGAGCAGTCATTGTGACTTGAATCAACTTAAATTGACCTTCATTATTGTCATTGTATCATAAGACCATGATCATGTCACTACTATTTTGCAGATTTTCGTAGGCAGGTGTTTTAGGTTTTTGGAGACGGGCAGGATCCATAAATGATTCCACGCTTTCCAAATGCGTTGTCTCTCCATGAGCCCCCTCTTTTAAGTGCTTCTATCTAGAATGCTTCTGGTCCCCGCCTCTGCCTCAGTGGATCTCAAGAAAATAGGTGCTTTTCTTGCATTTCTTCTATTCATATCTATGCTATCATAACCATCTGTTTTGTGTCAAAGGTGGGCTTTTTCCCTCAATGGGTAAAAGATAAGGATCACTCTATCAATAGCAAGATGATGATTGTGTTTCTCAAGCTAACAAATTCCGGGACCTTCCTCCTGAGAGGTACCGATGCCTTTGACTTCTAATGATTGATGTCGCTGGTCAATTTTTTGTTCTGTACACTACCTGACAGAGCCGTGCGTCATGAATATTCTATGTTATTACAAGGAAAGGCTATTGATTAGATATTTCAGGTTTATTCATAATATAATCCAAATTTAATAGTGCAAGCTAAAATTCTGTATAGTGTTGTGCATCGTAGAGTTTGGTAGATTTCTGGCTGATGACCTTGACCACAATGACATTCGCGCTGAAATTTCCTATCGGGGATGATTGGGTCAATATTGCATGTCACTGAAAAAGTACACCAACAGGCTTTTAAAAAATTGATCATCTTTCTTGCTTCACATGGAAATCAGGTATATTCTACTGCTGGTAAAATTAGAATATTGAATTTCAATTTCTTGCTTATATAACATTTATGCACATTATTTTCTCAGTTTTTTTTATCCTCATTATTTTCTCAGTTTGGCTCCTATATTTATTTCTCTGGAAAAGCATTGACAAAAAGAAATAATAACCCTGTAACTTGTAGCCTTAAAAACTAAAATATCCACAAAAATAAATTGTTACTTACTTTAGGTTAAGCCGTTCCATGGCCCCTACCCTGCATGTTGAGCCTAATTGCCCTTTCCGCACTTTCGTTATATTTTTCTCAATTTATTCTATTATATTTTTGAAAAATAAATTTTGCATTGTGAAGTACATGTAATGCAACATGTCCCTACATATCTTTTAGATCTATGTGTTACTTAACAGGACTCTGTGTCTCCTTATTTTAATAGTCATATCATGTATGAACATTATATGATATTTATAAACACGTGCGTGACGCACGTGCATGTTTACTAGTAATATTAAAGAGAAAGAAAATTCTTGCAATCTTTTGTTATTTCTATACAATATCTTTATGCTCCTTATTATTCTCCTATATATGACGTGGGTTCATGGTTGGTCTATGCTCATACAAGTAAGAACAACACAATTCCAACAATGTTATAGAGTTTGATTCCAAGGCGCATTAAGCGGCGGTACATAGTTCGATTTCAAGACGAATTATAACATATGACTATCCTTAAACAAATCTCCGAGCCGCAAACCATCAAGTTAACCGCACAACTTATACCGTTGCAACGTAGTAGCATATTTGCTAGTAATAATTAGAAAAAAACGGGAAGCATGATAAAAAAATATTTGACACTTTGATAATAATATCAAATATAAAATATTTAATATTGCACAATGCTCTCTGTTTAAATGAAATATAGAATATATATATATATATATGATTTGAACTACCAATACCTATCTAGGTCTAGTCTAGGTCTAGCCTTGACCTAGCACACCACCCTCATCTAGGCTTGTACATGAGAAGCAACCGACGGGTGATGGAAATTGAGGAGGCGGAAGCGGATCAGCGGAGACCCTTGGCACTGGCCGGGGCAAGAAGCGGCCATATTCTCCGCGCTGCGATGAGGATTCACCCAAGTCTTCTGCCACATGGATGCTGACGATGAATGGTTGGTCAGCAACATCGACAGCGCCAGCGAAGAGGTGGATGATTACGAGAATCAAGGTAAAAACTCAAAATCACCTGTATGTTAGTTTGATAATGCCGAATTCAAAATCACCTGTATTTAAGTTTCAAAAAAATAATGCCGAATTCTTTTTATCAAAGAAAACCATTGACAAAATCTTATAACGTTAAACGAATCTTTCGATCTTAACATATAGAGACGGTTACAAGATTTCTCCTTGTGGGGGGTCGTTCTTGGGCGGTGGCACCAGTAATCTTATAAGTGCTTTGGAAATTTGTATCAAAATGCTTAGGAACTGAGTTCTGAAAAATCAATCCATGTAGCACCAGTAACACTTCATCAATGCGTGAAGTGATGACTGGGCTCATTGAACTATGCTTGTGGATTCGACTGCTTTTGTTAGCTCCTTCATCACAGGAATAAAAAAGAATATTTTAAATAATATTCCTAACAGGAATTTTGTCGGAAAGAAAACATCTACCGAGTTGCTATAGAGGACCTGATTTGGCATCCTAGAACCATCTCTTCTGTCAAAAGCTTAGTTCTTTCTCCCTTGTTTGTAAAATGTTGCAAATATTGCTTCACAATGTTGCATAAACTATTTCCTATGTTGCAGTGATTCAGACATAACAGTTTGGTTGTTTTGATATCTGAACTTGATTTAAGACATACTAAGAAATTAATAAGTTGTATGCTCATGGTTTAATATGTTTTCCCTGTAAGAAGCTTAAACTTTCATTTTCAAAACATCCCATAGATTCCCACGATTATAACCTTCACCCCCTCATAACCTATCCACAACACCTCGGTATAAATAAGAGAATTTAATATCTGTAATTTTTATACATATGTAAACAGCCACGTGAATTACAACTGATCTCATCCTACTATACATGTTTGTTGGAACAATTCATGTAGGGATTGCACTTTTTTGTGCTGATTTTAATGATATTTTATTTGTTGTAGGGATGTGTAGCCCTTTTACAGTCGATAATTTTCCAAGGGCTAGTTGGGACCATGACAAGCAATCTGATTTGGTATTTGCAAATCCAGAAACTAAACTTCGTGGGCCTTCAGCAACCATGCTTTTCCCTCCATTCAAAACTGGAAAGCATTTATTTGATTCAGAATATCATATATTCTAAACTAGTTGGCACTCTATACACATTATATGTTTTAACATTGATTTTTTGCAGTCAGTTTGACCAATGTTGAGGATTGCTGAAAGGAATGTTGTGCCTTCCGATGGACTTGGTTCAGTTCGTTGATGTTAAGATTGCTGGTTATCAACATAGCCGTCCTGGTCGAGTCAAGATTTTTGGTTTTGTCGCAGCACGGGACACAATCAAGCCCTTGCGCAACTATATCTATAGGCGTGCTATTGACAATAATTGTGAAGCTGTTACTGTGAAGCGAAAAACGGTAATTATATTTGGTTCACACTTTCTAGGCTTGTAATTGTATGTGTGCGTGCTCCTTTTAATCATTCATAAATATCTGTACATGTAACACTAGGATATATCAAAACTGCAATTTTCCACATCTAGATTTAGGTACTGCTCGTATAACTTTGGGATAGTTGTCTCAATTTCTTCTACAACAAATTTAAATTTGACATTTGAAATAACAGGATTTGTGAAGTGAAAGGTAGTATTTGGTTTGCAAACTGCAATTGTCTACATGCATGCATGCTCCTTTTATCATGAAAAAATAGCAATACATTAGCTATGTCCAAATTTAGCATAGTTTTTTTTTGTAAATGCAAAGTTTGTGAGACTGCAATATTTGTTGTGTGCTGTAAAAATTTAACAGTCCGCCTGGTAATTCATTTTGCAAATTCCTACCACTATCTACCTGCATGCTGCTTTATGAATCTGAAAGAGCATGCTCTGTTATGAATTTGCCAATTGTAAATTTTGTGCATTTTTATACAAATTTGTGTACTTATCTGACAGCAATTCACTCCTTACTCTGTACATATTTTTATAATACCAAATTGGTTTGGTGTATGCGCATCTTTCACTTTTATTTCCTTTGTAGACTTGCTGTGTTAGGTATCTAAGAAGAATGATTTCCCTCTACTACTATTAATTAACTGATAAAAAAATTCAAATATATGAATCACTTGTTGCAGGACACGGCACGTTTGTCTCTGACGAGCCCTACTCGAGTCATTTCAATGTCATCCCGTGCATTGATCGAGTTTGAGCTCCATGCCCAAAGTGAAAACGAGGCAAATGGTGATGATGGTCCAATCATTGAAGGATGCCACTGAGCTATACAATATGTTTGAATCGAAGTCGTTCATTCGACACAAACGCCTGTACGGCGAAAGGTGTGGTCTGGACATCAAGTACCTGATGCTGATCAATGCGGTGGAGGCCCGGGTTGAGGTCACTGTCCTCCGCCTCGGCGCCATTGATGGCGGTGTCAACATGAAGCTGCTCGCCAAGACCAGCGGCTTCAGTGAGGTGATCTGGCTCTTCCACGGCACGGCTCCAAAGCCGGGTGTCATGACAAGCTTTGCTATAGCGGTGGAGAGACACATCAACTTTGATCTCTACATCAAAGGGTATCCAAGAGACCACCCTAACGTTGGCCAGAAACTAGTGCCATGTTCACGGTGGCAATGTAGCTTCGCCTCTGGGTACCATGGGACGGATGAAGAAGTGGCAGAGCTAGGGGACTTTGGAGTGGTTTCAGTCAAGGTCACTTGGAGATCCCACAGGAAGAATATTGATGAATAGGATTGGTATCTGGTAGCCAAAACATTAGATTTACCAACTTCATTATGTTCCAGTAAAGTGTTTCATTCCTAAAGGGCAGATGTACCTAGTTGCTTTATACCGATACCTTCATATGCTAGCTTATTCTCGTCTGTGTTCCTGTATGTGTTTTTCAGTTTCATCTGGTTTGGTTTCCGGCCCAGATTATTTTGGCTGGATCTTATCGAATGTTCATATGAATGTCCTTGTTCCAGCATGCCTGACCCAGACGAAAACTCGTGAAATGATGTCATTAGACGGCAGTAGGAACTCTGTTATGTCTTATGTGTAGTAAGCATATACAGATAAGTTGTAGCCAAATCTAACATAAAGGGGTTCAATATGCATTCTGTAAGGCTCCAAGAAATTGAAAAAAGCATCGAAAAAACATCATGAGAAGAAGCCTCAAAACAATTAATATTTCCCTTTTCTCACAATAATTCGACACTACATGCTATATCTTAAAAAGCAATGGTGTATAGTGCAGTGGCCTATTGATCCACAGAAAACAGAAGTTTTTGAGCGTTAACATGTACGAACACGGTCACACAGGGCATTGAGTTTCAGAGGAGGCAAAAACATTATACAATAGTTCCCAAAAATACTTATGTCACATTGCGGCTCCATGCACATTGGTTGCAACATCCATTCGAATGGAAACAAAAGAGAGATAGAGGATGACAAACAAATGAAACAGCGCAAGCCCCAATAATTGACCTTTTCTAGAAGGATGGACCTATAACGCACAGCCGCACACCTTATAAACACAAAAGAAATGATTAGGATAGAAATCATATTAGAAATATTTTGGCATTCCCTATTGCTAGCGGCCTCTGCCACCGCCCACCATAGGCCCTTCATGCCGCCCTCCAATCTACTAACCAAGGAGGCGACTCGCCGCTATCCACCACACCTGATCCCACACGGCTCTAGTGGCAAACCATCGCTAGCCTCTTCTGACAACAACACAAACTACTTCAAATCTCACCGCCCTCCTCATGCCGCCATGCTGCCTCTTTGACTACCAGTGAACCGGCCTCCCTGAAGTTCACTTTATATGTGGTCCGTAACCACAAGAACCCTAGCCATGACATGCTTAAATCTAGAGGGGGAGGACAACCGAGTGAGAAAACCGTGTTGCAAGCTGTTATTGATAGAAAGCGAATATAAGGTTGCGCCAGCGCTGCAGGATTTGTTTTGTTCCTATCCGACAGCCGCAGAGGTGTGCTGGCATGACAACTAATGCATGTATATTCGGCAAGTAGCCTTAACAAAAAAAATCACAATATAAACGCATACGCTTTAATGTTTAATTTGGCAATTAAGCTTATATAATTAAACAACATACTATAGTTCACATGTATATAATATATGGGTTCATGATAATATTGTACCAAACTCCAATCTGCTTCTTACAATACAACCATTAGCATGACCAAGCAGATGTTATATATCCAGGTATGCATACCATCATGCCCCACATTACTAAGACCAAACGACACGCATATACCACATATGCAATGATATGGTGTATATACTAGTACATGCATACACGCATAGCTTATTGACTAGTTATTAGGGAAACCTACAAACCATGCATTATTTCACAAAATGCAATGCTAATGATATAGATATAACATGTATATTTATGCGAATTCATAACTTTGCCTCACTTCTTTCAGTACTTCCATGGGCCAGTCATGGACATCATTGATGAGATCTCAGTGGCATTAGCACACTCATCCTTTTGCGACACCATTGAGGACAGCCTACTCTCCGGCGCAGCAACATCAAAGCCGCCAGCGCTAGCTGCTCCCATGTCCATGTGGCCAGCTGCTGCCCCCATGTCGATCTGTCCAGCTGCTGCCTCTATGCCCATTTGGCCCGCTATAGCCTCCATGCCCATTTGACCAGCTACTGCCTCCATGTCCATTTGGTGGTAGAAGTTCATCGGCGGCGGTGCGACCATCGGATTGCCGAATAGGGCGCCATTGATCTCGAGCCCGCCGGCACCACCAATACCTGCCATAGGTGGCATCATTGGCAGCATCCCCACACCGGCATTGGGGTAGTAGGGGGCCACCGGGTCCATGGCGAAGTCTGGCAGGATGGGAAATTGCATGTCCATGGGCACGGGCAGCGGCAGCTGTAGCGGCATGGGGATGGGGATGGCTAAGATGTTGTTATGATTCTGATCAATCTCAGCGCTAGCCATGGCCACCTGGTACACCGGTGCAGTCGTCTTCTTGATCCTAGTGGTCTTGTCAAACACATGATAGACCACCCACTCATCCTGTGAGAATTTCATTTGTAAATTGGGAGCAAAATCAAATTAGGCTAAGAAAATAAAGAAAATAGTATATGGATGCATGCATCATGCCGATGTTGTTACCGCTACTACGCACCTTGTCAGTAGAAGCTGAAGCTTTCATGGCGGCAACGGCGTTGGCGACTGAGCTAGATGCGGATGTAGGGCCGAGGAGCTTGCCGCTGCCTTCGAGTCTATACTCATGCATCACCCAATTGGTTTTATCACCCCTAGGAGCCCTGCCCTTGTAGAAGACGAGCGTCTTCTTCATGCCGATTAGCAGCACCACCCCTTTTGTGGTGTTGTAGACCTCCTTGTCTTTTCCTGTTGCTTTCCAATAACTGGTCTTTGTGGCCCGGTTCGCCCTTAGCCCCGTCGGGTACTTGTGGTCCTTTTGGTAGAAGAAGTACCACTCTTTCTCTCCCCATTTTGCTTCATCTGCAGCATGCGAATCAAGCGCCATATATTAGTCTATGACTGGCATAGCAGCATGCATCCACTACACGAATCAAACAAGAACAAGGCGTATATGTATGTAGGTCGAGGTTGCTTGTTATGTACCCGGGAGGTTCCATGGCTCAGTCTTGTTTAGGTCGACCTCTCCAATGGCGATGCAGGTGTAGTCCGTGTTGCGCACCTTGTTCGTCAGGTAGTGGCTGACAATCTCATCGTCAGTTGGGTGGAAGCGGAACCCTGGAGGCAAGTCGAGGCCGCCGGCTCGAACGGCGTTCATCTCCTGCTGCTGGGGCTGTTGTTGGTCCGCCATGGTTCTCCTGCTCCTCAACTAAGATCAGATCCAGGAATCACCAACAATTGTATCAAGCAACAAGGAAGAATCTCTAGATAGTACTGAAAAAACGAAGTATACATACGTGCACAAACTCTTTCTTGACCTGCCAGTCAGTCTAGGTCTCTCGCTCGCTCACCAAGACGGATGCAGGACGAGTTGTTGTGGTGCAGTGAGTCGGGCACTGCCACACGACTTAAATAGGAAGGTTGCGCAAGCCACTTTCCGCTGAATCCGCCTGCGTCTGTCTGTCTCCCGTCTTTTCCGGTGGTGGCTGTTTCTACTAGGCATTGGACTGTTGTTCTTTCCAACTATGCCACGCTTGTCCTTGTGCACCAGGGCCCGCTTTTGCACCGAGGCCTCGGCCGCTACTGGCGATAGGTGCTTGAGTTATGGAATGTCTCGGCTTTTGTGCGGCGTGAAGCGTGCAGCCTGTCATGACCTCCCTCCCACCCTGGCCTACGATTCCTGTGGACGTGTGCATTCACGTGCAGCTCATGGATGCAGGCAGGCCTGCTCCGCCTGTTGCCTTGTCTGCATGAAGAAGAGGGTTGTTGCGGTTAGCGGCCGCCCATGTTGAGATGCACGCGCGTCAGCAGCTGAGGGCTGCCACAAGGCCTTCGTGATAGAAAGTTGTGGATAGGCCTGCCAGTGTGGGGTCCTCGTTGCCTCGCATGTAGTGTAGGGGCTGCTGCGTAGGCATCCATTTGCAATCAGGCCAATGACCGGTCTTTGTGATCTGGTGTCGATCATTGCGGTGCCGGAGCGTCATGTTGTTCACTACTCAATCAGTTTTGGTGCATGGAGAAATGCGTGCACACACGGCGTTGTGCCGATGTGGTGTGTTGTAGCTGTTATGTATGTAGACACCCTGGTGTATTTATCTACTCGACGATATGATGTGTATAGCATGTGCCCATTGTCATGTAGAAACCGTGCATAGATCGGTGCCCAACAGACAAGTGTGCGTTCGAGCTTGCCAGCCCTGGAAGCCATGGTCAGTTAGCCTGTTACTAAACCAGCCAAGGAACAGGTGGCGACGAACGCTTGATTTATGCATGCACCAGGGGATATTTTCCTTTTCAATTCCTTATTTTCAAAGGAATTAATTTAGTAAAGCTGTGTCACACATTGTGCATTCATATAGATGGCTAGAGTCCATGTCTACGTGCTTTCCAGGCGCGGTGAAATGGCATGGCATGCTAGCGCTTTCCCTAGAAAAGTGGCAGCAATGTGTGCTTTTCCATGGGTACGGTGCCATCTCATCCAGGAGAGGCTCCAGGTGTGATATACGTGAACGTATATGCTTATCAATTGCTTAGCTTGAATGGGGCTAATCCTCTAAAGTCATCTTATGGGTGTGTCCTAACTGGAAGGAATCAACCCAAGTATCTATCATCACCTATTCGCCACACAAGCCACTGCAACCACACTTTAGATATGGTGTCAGGAATATGCCCCGACATAACTCTTTTTCCTATTTCCGGCACACTCGTCATCAGCAAGGTGTAATTTAATGTTAGTATAAAAACTACAAAGTAGCATATATTTGTCATCAGAGGATAGATGTTAATCATATGTCTCTAAACCCAGCAAGGAGGACTGATCCATTGTGGATTAACCTGGATCACCCAAGAGGATATGATGATGCATGGCTCGGTAGGCCGAGTTTGATGGCACTAGGCTCGGTATTAGATCTCATGGCCGGTTGGATCTCCTGCCTATGCTTTCCAGATTAACAGAGATGTGTTGTAAGAGGCAGATAAATGTGGCCACCACTGTAGAACATTTTTTACCACTTCTGTAGCTCTGTTTCCTAGCTAGTAGTGAGATTTCTTGGATGGCCTGCACCTTGCTCAGCTGTCGTCGTATTGTATATTGCTGCCACAACTAGCTAAAAGTGTAGTGTGGTAGACGTTGCATCTAGCCATAGCTATGGCACAACCGCACTTGTGGCTTGGCTTCATTGAGAAGCAAAGAGGACATGCCATGAGTCGTGACTAGCTAGTCCCACCAATCTGTTGGCGTAGGATTCCCCCAATGCTTTAAGATGTCCCACAATTAATGAAAAAACAATAGGATATATATATATATATATATATATCTGTTAATACATCTAAGGGCTGGTTTAGATGCAAAATTTTTTTGCAAAATGGCACTGTAGCTCTTTTCGTTGTTGTTTGGCAAATATTGTCCAATCATGGTCTAATTAGGCTTAAAAGATTCGTCTCGTCCATTTCGTCTAAACTATGTAATTAGTTTTATTTTTATCTATATATGTAATGCTTCATGCATGTGTTTAAAGATTTGATGTGACGGGGAATCTGAAAAATTTTGCAAAATTTTTTGGTAACTAAACAGGGCCTAAGATGGTCTCATATTAATCACACTCATGAGCACGCAAATCGAATCATGCCAAAACTATAATGGAAGGGGATATTGCACTTTAACCCTCGTCACATTATTATTGGCATGAAACTCCTGTTGGTTGAGTACACTCTCCATCCATTGATAAATGGAAATTCTGGAACTTTGTTGATATATGACTCCGTTGATAATAATCATGAGTTATTTATGGTAAAATTGATATGCTAAATATGAACAATTGACAATCACATGCCCCTACAGGAAGCAATCAATGTATCTATCACCAGTTCACCACACAAGCTACTGCAACCGCACTTTAGATATGGTAAATATACCCAGCATCACTCTTTTTCCTGTCTCGGCATTCGCTCGTCTCATCAGCAGGGTGTAATTTCATATTAGTATACAAACTATAAAAGTAACATATATTTATCACCATAGGATGTTAATAATTTGTCTCTAAACCTGGTGAGGAGGCCCGGTCCAGCATGAAGGAACCCAGATCTACACTTGTTGCTTGGCTTCGTTGAGAAGCAAAGATGACATGCCATGAGTCGTGACTTGTACCACCAATCTGTTGGCGTAGGATTCCGCCAGCGCCATAAGATTGGCCTATAATTAATGAAAAAAACTATATATATATATATATATATATATATATATATATATATATATATATATATATATATATATATATATATATATATATATAAAATAAAGCTAAGCTTTTCAATTATGGGAATTGCTATATTTATTGCCAATGACTCCAAAATGGTATCACGCCAATCCACACCGATGGGCACGCAAATCAAACTAGGCCAAAACCGTAACAGAAGGGATATTACACTTTAACCCTCATCATATTATTATTGGCGTGGCACTCTTGTTGGTGAGATGCACTCTCCATCCATTGCTAAGTGGAAATTATTGAGTTGTTGGTATCATTCCATTGACAATCACAAAGCTATTTATGGTAAAATTGGTATATGGATCCATTAACAACGAGGTGCTCATATGTGTTAATAGAAGTTGTATGCATGTGTGTATATAAGTCTCTAGATCTATACCTTGTTTAGAAAAATATTAACCTAATTTTCACCTTTTAATGAGTTGGAATGGTTATGGGCCATATATGACCCTGAAACTTGACCAACCTTTGGTGCGTTGGCTAAATTATTAGAGCAGAAGGCAGGATACACCAACACTTGTAGACCAGCGTGACTATGGTTAGTTCACTTGTTTTTTTTTTCGCCATATACATCAAGGGTATCCAAGAGACCATTCTAACGTTGGCCAGAAACTGGTGCCATGCTCACGGTGGCAATGTAGCTTCGCCTCTGGCTACTATGGGACGGATGAAGAAGTGGCAGAGGTAGGGGAGTTTGGGGCGGTTTCAATCAAGGTCACTTGGAGATCCCACAGGAAGAATATTGATGAATAGGCTTGGTATCTGGTAGCCAAAACATTTGATTTACCAACTTCATTATGTTCCAGTAAAATGTTTCATTCCTAAAGGGCAGATGTACCTAGTTGCTTTGGAGGATGGAAAAAAATTAAGGTGTGGCGAAATCGATAGCAAATTTGCCATCTACAAATTAAACATATACCTCTTGTTTTGAAATTGCCCTTGTTTTTTCCTTTTGGATACATGGTTAGATAATTTATGCTCACTGTGATTCATAAATTAAACAAACTTAGTAATTAATTAACAATCAAGCATCCCAATTAATAAAAAATTGTGCAAATCATTAACTAACGGAATTCTGAATCTGAAAGACTGAAACTCACCAACACCAAGACACCAAGTCACGAACGCTAACTTTCAGAGTTTGCCCTAGCAGAGACTCAGCGTAGCTTGTCGACGATGCCAGGACTCGCGGTGGCGGCGGCGGTCTAGCGAACTTGCTCGCGCAGACGGTGGACGCGCGCAGGCGCAGCACAGTCGCACTCGGCCGCTCGTGATGATTGGCGATCACCTGATCTTGATCTCTTATCGAGCGGCGGCACAACCAGCGACCATCCAGGACACGAACCGTCAAGGACTCAAGGTCGTCGTACTCGTATAGTCGTATACAGATTACAGAAGGAAACTCTTCTCTTGGTAATTTCACGGGCTTCAGTAGCTAGCAGGCCAAGGAATTAAGGATAAGGCCCATATACGTGTACGTACGTGAACGTGATATGGCGAGCGGCCGAGCGCAGCTACAGGCCTGTTTTTCTTCCTCTATGTGCTACCTGAGACATCTTTCATGACATACCTACGGTACAAAGTATATATATGGGGGTAAATTTTTTTGAGAAATCAAGGTATGGCGAGCACCATACCTCGCCACAAAGGAGCTCCGCCCCTGGTTGCTTTTTACCATACCTTCATATGCTAGCTTATTCTCGTCTGTGTTCTTGTATGCGTTTTTCAGTTTCATCTGGTTTGGTTTCCGGCCCAGATTATTCTGGCTGGGTGTTATAGCATGTTCATATGAATGTCCTTGTTCGAGCATGCCTGAGCCTGACCCAGACGAAAATTCAGAAAATGATGTCTTCAGATGGCAGCAGCATCTCTGTTATGTGTCGTAGGCTCATAGCCATATACAGTGCATTCTGTAAGCATTGAAAAGACATCACGAGAAGAAGCCCCAAAACAATTAATATTTTCCTTTCTCAATAATAATTCGACACTACATGCTATATCTCAAAAAAGAAATGGTGTATAGTACAGTGGCCTATTGATCCACAGAAAACAGAAGTTTTTGAGCGTTAACGAGTACAGGTGAACCTTGTTTAGTTCTCTCTACAATCTGCTGAATCAGCACTTTACAGTCGTCGTCGTCATCGTCGTCACCTGACTCATCTCTATCACTTTCTTGATCTCTGCTAGGATCTGCACTCTTTAGAGCTCTCTCCCAACTGGGTACTTCTTTCAGCTTCCTAGAGCTGTCCTCCATTCCCCAGATTAACCCACGGTCTACCAAGTAATCTTCGGTTGCCTGTGGCTTCCCGTTTGTACTTGTGGTGCAAGGGGAGTCAGCAATTCTCATGAATTCTTCGTAAGCTTCGTCATAAGCTTCAAGTGCGTCTCCAGATAGGTTTAGACAATATGGTTCTGCCAAGGAGCTTTCTTGTATGAAAATGGGACTTCCCTGGCCTGAAGATGAACCTGACTCACTGTTTGAGCATATTCGTTCAGAGAATATTTGATCAGTCACCATCATCTGCACTTGCGTCTGCTTCTGCCTGTGGGCAATTGCTGACTCAAGCTCCTTGATTCGGTCTTCAAGCCTACGTTGGATCACCTTGTGGAGACGAATGCTGAGATCTCTTGGCGAGACAGGATAGTTTGCTCCACATGTGTAATCTGGGGAACTTTCCCTGCTGTCCCTGCCATGGTCACATTCACTGCTGTAATCTGTGTGGTCACGAGGGATCATATCAGCTTTCAGTTCCCCACAAACAATGTCACCAATGAACTCCTCGTCAACCTACACATGCAGAATTTCAATAAATAGAATTGTACGCTACATACAGATGTATGTGGAATATTTTGGTGAAAGATAGTTACCTCATTAAAGTCAGATGTTTCTTCTTGCAAACGTTTCGAAGTGATATTCAGTTCCAGTCTTGCAAGCTCAGCTTCAAGCTCAGCTTCGATTTTGCTCATTGGCTCCGGATCAACTACGTGTAGTTTGTTATTATCATCTATTATCAGCACATAAGATACATCAGCTTTTGGTTTGAATAAGTTAAAAATGTTGTAAGAAAATTGTAAACAATTGATACTTTACCATCATGTTCGCTAGAAGTTTCATTAGGCAATTCTTTCACAGTTAAACCCTCTTTCATCTCCAGTTCATCTTGTAAATCCTGAACTAAGTTTTCCATTTGTTTCAGTGTGCTCTTGAACGTATCAAATTCCTTCTTGTTTGACAGAGAAGACGACAGAATACCGATGCTCACCCCAATAGAGAATAGGAGGAGTCGATCACGTAAACCTGTAGATCAAATATGCATATTTAGGAGGAACATCAGTTGGCGCCTTTTGCTGGCTAAAGAGAGAAGCTTTATCAAGGGTGTCAGCATCTTTTGCGCGTTGTGGGGAACGTTCTCTGTATGAATGTTTTGGATGTAATCTGGTGTTGGGAGAGTGCTCTCGTGTCGACGTTCTCTAGCTATGGTTGTTAGCTTCGTAATGCTTAGTCTGGGGTGGTAGTTCGTTCAGGCACATAATCCCTTGGCGATTGTGTGTCTGACGGTTTTCAGTGCTGTATCGTTGGTCGGCGAACATGAACTGTGACTTTCTGTAATTTCGTTGCCATGGTAATGAAATTCGGGTTTACCGTTGTGGAAAAAAAATATGCATATTTAGGATGTGCCAAATGCTTCAAAGAGGAGGGAAAAATCTAAAATGGAATGAATTCAATGAAGAAGCATGCCATTCATAGAGAGAAGTCACCCTTCAATATAACCTTACTGGTTGGGATTTACTTCTCGGTTGCTGCTATTTTGGAATACATGGATATCTGGGAGTTTGTTTCTGCTGTTTTGCAGCCTGATGTCTGCTGTGGAGGCTTACTGAGTCTGGCCAATATTCTGCAATGTCAGCTTACAAGCATTTTTCTTTGGTTCTGTTGTATTATATGGAGAAACTTGGGCACGAAAGAAATGTCAATTTTTCTTATGGCTTGCTGCACATGGTAGGTGCTGGACAGCAGACTGACTAGCGAAGAAGGGCCTTCCACACCTGAGCCACTGCCCTTTATGTAACCAAGAAGAAGAGACCATCCGACATATTTTGATAGGCTGTGTTTTCCAGGCAGGTGTGGCTTCTTCTCCTCCAGCGAGTTGGACTCTCCCCTTCCCCTCAGGCCGGATATGTGGTGCTCAGTGACTGTTGCTTGAGGATTAATGATTTCATTCGGGGCAGCATGAAGCTGGGCCTTAATTCTCTGGTTGTCTTGGGTGCTTGGACGCTTGGATGCTGTACAAGCACTGCAATGATTTCGTTTTTCAATGGTGCTTCCCCTAATGTTCAGCAGATCCTAAGGTTTATCCTGGAAGAGGGTGAGCTGTGGTGTCTAGCGGAGTTGGGGGTTTAGCCAGTTGGGTGCGGTTGTCTCTTGAGGCTGCAAGGTGGCTTGGTGGATGTCATGTTTTTCTTTGTACCTGGTGCAAATGTGACTTGTTGAGGTTGGGTATGTTTGTTTGTGTGTTGGGATTTGTACTTCTTGCGTATTCTTTCTCCTTAATGCAATATAAATCAGTGGATGTCAGAGCAGTGAGCATAGAATAACTCATGCCTTGGAAGTTGGAACCGTTGTTTCGATATTTCGATTATAGTGATATCAGAACTTACAAGTGAAGAGTATGGCATAACAATTAACAAGTCACAAGATAATTCAACTGGAATCATCAGTCAAAAGGAACAGAAGCTCCACAGTCCACATGACATGAGTCATCACAAACTCTCTACAGGTACAATTAATTAGTATTACCTGACCATGGATGTTTGATTTGAGTTTATACAAAAATGGCAGATGAAAGTTTCCTATGTGATAGTAACGGTACCAGTAACAAAAAAGCACAAAGGACGAAGGACTATGCATATACTTATGACAAAAATCTAAAATTCTTGCAGTCTAACTATAAGATTTCCATTTATCTTAGCAGTTAGCAATTTATTTTGAATGTTTAGTTTTTACTTCAAACTGCATTGACAGACCTAATCGATATGAGAAACACTTCCATTTAATGCACAGTATATGATAGGGAGAACATTTTGGAAACTAATTATTTCAAGCATGGGATTCCTCGGCTATAATCATGTAGCAAACGTTGAGGAATGATGCTGAAAGTAAGTACCTGCTTGTTCATGTGATTTGCTACTTCGCTGAGAACCAGACAGACCAAGCCTTGCATCGTGTGAATTTCTAGACTCATGTTTGAGTTTCTTCAGCTCAGGTAGAGGAGCAATTCCAATCAGACTTCCTGGCATCACTGAGGTGCCTCTACATTCCTCCTTGTCTAATCCAATATTAAAGGGCAGAGGTACTGGCTCAAAGCGTGATTTACTAATTATCCTTCTACCATCTGTCACAATGAATGGCCTAACAGAAGCTGGGGAGGGAGCTGGAGCAAACGTGCATTCTTCGATTTCAAAGTTCTCACTGTAAAGCTGTGGAACGTAGGAGTTGTCCATTGGTACAAGTGGCTTCATCAAATTCCTACGAGGCCTTCTGCTCCTAAGAGCTCCACAGCCTCTTCCAGGCCCAGAACCAAGACCAGGGCTCCTTGGAGAGACTTCAACAGCTTGACCCTCTCGAAGGGCATCGACCAGATTCTTGCCTTTACCAGCTGCCTTGCTACCACTCGCAAGCACACTTTCCCCATAGTTCTGTGAGCCGTCTCTTCTAAAAATCCACGGTTGTAAACTCAGTAGGGATCCAGGATCCCCCACATACTCGCCTGGGCTCACCGAATCAGTGTTGCAGCTGCCGCTAGTAGAAGCAACTACCCTGCCACCTGATGAACCACGAAATGCGGAGTGAACGGAGTTTCTCGGGGTATTGCAAGGCACATTCTCCTCATCCAGACCTAAGTCCCCAGCAATCTGATTAAGAATCATCCTGCGAAACACATTGTTCCCCACTTCACCATTCTTGGTGTTGCTGTGCTTATCCATCGGGAGAAATCTGAGACTGGCACTAATTCTTCAACAGCACCACAGAAGCCTCTTCATGTCCACAGTTGCTTGGGCAATCTACATGAATAAAACCTGATTAGAGCATCACACTATGAACAAAGCTTAAACTCATCGACGTTAAAAATAAGCATAAAGGAATTCAGTGAACCCCAAAATCTTTAGGGGAAAAATAAACTGCAGACACGCTTTGGGTACCAACTAACATAGGTGCTGGCTGATGACATAGGAATTCAGTGAACCCCAAAATCTTTAGGGGAAAAATAAACTGCAGACACGCTTTGGGTACCAACTAACATAGGTGCTGCAAATTTGGGCGGAAAGCGAGAAAGATTCGGACTTCCTGCTCGCGGCCGCAGCCGCAGTCCGTCAGGACAGAACTACCAAAAGAACCATCTCTATACAAGCAAGCAACCTAGGATTACTCACCAGGAAAACAAGAAATAGAACCGCCACCTCCGGATGGATCTCCCCTCCTCTCCCCTCCACTCCACCAGGTCGAGGAGCTGCGGCGGCGGCGGCGTCCGTGGAGCCGGGATCCGGCTGAGCTGGCCCCGAAACCTTCAGAAACAGCGGTAAAGAAAAACAACCCGCTGTTTATCTCGCCCACAAGGACAGAGGAGGATAAGGCGCCGCCGCCGCCGGGAACGAAATGCCGGCGTCGCGAAGGGAGGAAGCGAGGCGGCGCGAGTTGGCGCTAGAGCAGGAGGGGAGCATCACTGAGAAGCAGGCGTTTTTGGGGTCGGATTTGGGTGCTTGGGTTTGGGGTTTGGTCTGGAGGTGGAGGGGGGCAGGAAGAACATCCCGAGGAGGAGCCAAACCACCAAGCACAGGAGTACAGGACCACGACAGCATGAAAAAAGATTAAAAATTTACAAAGAAATTGCTGGAGCAGAGCACAGTTAATTTTTGAGCCATGTATAAATGCATAAATGGTGTGCTGTTGGTGGGGAAAAAATTGATGCCGCCACACAAACGGTCAGACAGAAACTTTCATCCGCAAAAGCAACGGATTTGTTGTCGTATATGAAAATGCTACGAGCAGAAAATTTCAAAGAAGATAGATTGGCATCGAGGCCATGGCGTACCTATTTAGCTTTTCAAAATATATAGTTTTTATTTTACGTTTAGATACATGTATCTAAAAGTAATTTATTTAAAAAAACCAAAATGACTTATAGTTTAGAAAGGAGAGGGTACAAGGAGAGAGTACATGTGCTGACATTGTTTGAATTGACACTAATCCTTAACTTCTTGCTAATTTACCTCCCAGGACATTAATGACTATTTATTTTTGGTTATTAGAGGTTATCCCGGTGAGTTGTATGTGAATCATTTTTGCATTTTCTTGCTACACCAACCAAACCACCTAAGTTTTCTAGATTTGCACAAAAAAAGGGCTATCGTATTTGTACGCTTCAACTCCACAACCTTTTCACCTTGAGTTTGTTTGTGTGTGTACGGACGCGCACGTGCGCGCACGTGTGGTGTGAGTGTGGAGTGTGTGAGTTGTATACGTACAAGTTGTACCGGATAAAAAAAAAGAGAGCATAAATCCTATTATTCTACATTGGGTTTTCTCCTGTAGCTAGTATTTATTAATCCATTGGTACTGACCTTTTTCTCCTTTCAATAATGGCCGGCTCCTTGTGTACAGTACAGTGTCCAAGGACTGCACTTTGTTTAGTTTTCCGGGGAACAGGCAAAAGAGATGCTTAGCCTTTACATCATTGCCAAAGCAAAAGGATAATCTTCTTCCATCTCAGCCGTCAATTTGTTGCTCTGTGGTTCCAGCTCTTGATGCCCGGAATGGACGCAGGCCCACATCGCCTGCACTGCGCTTGGACGTTGAATTGTTTTTTCCCCTCATTATTATCCAATTGCATGGTATGAATGTACTCAACTTTTATAATGGGGTTCATATCCACATCGACTAGTAAGCTTCGATACTACCTATGTACATCCATCCTCCAATATTTTTGACTAATATTGTGAAACCGATAAAAAAATTGGAAGGAAAAGTTTTAAGACCAATAAAAATGTTTTTTTCTACGCACTTGTAAGTGTATGTATGTAAGATTTACAAAAATAAAATAAAAAGGACTCAGATTTGCACAGGGTTAAAGAATGCTTTTTTTTTCGAGAAACCGCTAAAGAATGCCTGGTGGGGAATGTCTGATGCAGAGAGGGGTACATCTGATGCTGATGGGTCCATGGCATTTTGCAGAGGGAAAGCATGGCTTTGAAACTTCAACAGGACAACCAATGGGGACTTTTTGGTTTAGTTTTTCACATTCTTGGACATTTACCTACATGGAATTTTCCCCCTCCTCATAAAACAAGATTGGGTAAGGCTTTCATTTGGCCCACACATACTATGCTTTGTTGGACATCATGTGCCAGCAAACACTAGCAGGTTCAGAGATCGTGTCAAACGTAGGTTTGGCAGAAACCTAGAGACAAAGACCACAGACAACTGAGAACTGACTAGATGGCTGCTGATCAAAATGTAGATTCTGCGTCCAGATTTCTGAAGTCTCCTCCTTGTTTTTGAGTGAACGGTAGGAAAGCTTCTTCTAGCAATATATTTACAACCAAAAAAATTCCATCGATTTTGTTCAGCCATAGAGTTTGTTTGGTTGTTGACGTAGTTTGCCAAACCTAGCATTCAGGCATTCGGCAAACTTTGGTTGTCATAGAAAGTGTGACGAGCAAAATTTAAGTCACACTTGTGTGCAAGATCATAAGTTTATAACATGTGGAATAGGGTGCTAAAAACTTATGACACGTCATAGTTGTGTGGCAACGAACCAAACAACTGCGAAAAAACTATAGCATAACTAACCTGTGACGTGGCAAGGTATGGTCACAAACCAACTCTACAACGAAAAGAAGACCAACCTGTGGTCAAGTTGCACTCATGTATGCTTGCTTCCTTGTCCACCTGAGTTCGAGTCCTATATGCTCACCTTCTTTTCATCCTAGGTTCCAAACGCATCTACCCTTATTTAAAGAAACGGTAATGCTCTGTCCAGCCGTCCGTCCAGACTACTCTGTTGGTGGGCCACAATGCCTATAAGGCTTTCTTATCCGCTCCCCTTCAGGCACCGTAATTTCTAAAAAAAATATCGTCGTAGCGCCGTGAGTCCGTGACTGCGCTTCGCGACCGTGCTCCGCCGCGCCTCCCGCCAGCCTTCCTCTCTACCGCCGCGCCCGGCCACATCCCACGCTGCTCTACGCCCGCGCCATGCTCCCATCCACCTCACCCGTCACAGAAGGAGAGGCACGGGAGACCTGCACCTGCACCCCCATCCAGCGCGCCCGTCGGCAGGAAGGGGAGGCCTGCGCGCTACGCCTGGGGTGTATGCTGGACCGTTGCTCTCGACGTCCCCCTAACCCAAGGCTGCTGGCTATCGGAGTTCCCACCAAGTAGGTTGTGGCTGCCGATGACGCTGTGTTTCAAGTGTTTCGGGCATTCAGACTGAGGGGGTGTTTTACAGGGCTCCTCCAAAGGAGCTAGAGCTATTTTGGAGGCCAAAACGTCTCTGGCTCCTTTGGTTTTCCTTGAAAAAGGGCTCCTCCTGCAAATTATTTGGTAGGGCTTCTCTGGAGGAGCCGGAGCCAGAGCAAGAGAGGAGCCCTGCCAAATAGGCCCTTATATTTTAAGTGTTTCATCTGAATGTTGCAAAAGTAGATCTGAGATGTTTCATATGTTGCAATGACAATATACGTGTGTTTCAAGCCTATGTTCAAAGTGTTGTTGTTGTTTCAGACACATGTTTCAAGTGTTTTCATCTGGATGTTGCATATGTTTGCTATGGCTGCACACGCATATTTCAAGTGTTTGTTTTCATTTATTTCATATGTTTTAGACTTATGTTGCAAAAAGTGGATCTGGATGTTGCATATGTTGCTATTGCTATACACGTATGTTTCAAGAGCATATTTCAAATGTTTTATTTGTTTCAGTTGTGTGTTGCAAATGTTTTATCTTTATGTTTTAAAAGTAGATCGGGTGTTGCACATGTTGCAGTACGCGCTGGTGGGTGGTGGACAGTGGCCTACCGCAGCCACCTGGTGCTGCTACCGAGGCACCGTCGTGGTTCACATGCAGGTGCCGGATGGGCGCGACAGGCCTGGTGCTGCTGCCGAGGCGCCTCCGTGGTTCACATGCGGACGCAGAGGTGTGGTTCCGAACGCTGGCGTGCGATGCGGACGGGTGCGGGATGCAATGCGGGCGAGTGTCAGGTGCAGGCGCGGGGTGAAGGGAGTTGCGTGCGTCGAGCGCGTGTGTGGAAGCTGCATCCGAATGGACGCCGGGTTCCAGATGTCCGAGCGCTAGTCGTCCCGTTAAAGAAAAATAAAGAATAACTTGAAAATTTGCAAAGCACTGCACCTCATCCTACTAAAACATAGCTAACGGTAGAACAAAAGGCACTCACAGTTTCACCTGGAGGTACAACAAAATAATGCAGGCAGAAAAGAAAACGCCTCATTTATTGCCGCACTAAAAAACTATGTAGAGTAACTGAATTGCTACTGCCCTGCAAGAAATGAATGTCCGAATTCCTTGCCTGAAAACCACTGTGATTATGAGACTTCATGAAGCCAATGTGGTCCGAGGGCAGTTGTCGACAGAGCAAGCGAGGATGTCCCGGTAGTCGCGCGAGATCGTAAAATGGTCGTACACGTTGCCGTCGCGGCTCTTCTTGTACTCGAACAGCAGGGACGAGTGGTTGAAGGCCGTGAGCTTGACGAACCCGTGGTCGAAGTCGGTGAAGTGGCTCCACTGGATCTTTGAGGCGGTGAACTCCGAGAGACTGGCTCCTGCACCGCCCACAACGACGTGCGTCGTCGCCTGGAACAGGCCGCTGTAGTGGTCCGAAGCGTTGACGACGCATTGGCTCTGCAGAAATTGAAAGATTACAGTCAGGTAGTGCTTCACTGCAGAAGAATTACAGGTAATTGTGCTGATTGTAAATGGAAACTACTCCTCCTTAATGAATACCGTGCTAATGCATGTTCGAGAAGAAAAAAAAGATTGTAAATGGAAATTGAAGGCACACCTGATAGACTGGGCATGTCCTTTCGTAGCTGTGGACGTGTCCATAGAAGGCGAGATCGACCTTGTACTTCTGCCAGAGCTCCTGCAGCGCTTCCCGCCCCATGGGTTCCTCGAACGTGCCCTCTGATTCGTAGTAGGCGCAGGACGAGTACCCAAGAACGCGGTGGGCGAGGAAGATGAGCCATGGCTGCTTCTGCCTGTCAACAGACGACAGGCATTGCTCGATGAACTTGTACTGCTCGGTCCCGGGCCTCCAGTCCTCTTCTGTGTGAGCAATGCAGAACCTGAACATGCCGTAGTCTGTTGCGTACCTGAAGAAGGATCAATGTTCAATCAGTAATAAAGTTAAGAAATGGCGTCCGAAGAAACTACCATGGCCTTGGTTGAGCCACCACTATAGTTACCAGAATTTTGCACGGTTCTCAGCTGGAGTGTAGAACACAGTTTGGGCAGGGACACCGCATTCTCCACCGGAGTCGAGATTTCCGTAGAACGAACCAGTGCCAGGCCAATCCCTCTCATGATTACCACTGCAGAAATTCCTCTTCTTGTAAACAGTGTACAGGAAGACATGGGAGTAACATAAGAAAGTATCGAACTGAGACACTCAGCTGACCTGCCAATCATGTATGGCACCGTTGAAGCGATTGGCTCAATCTGTGCAGTGAACTGGTCCCATTGAGACAAGTAGCCATTCGCGTAGCAAATATCCCCAATGTGGACTACCATGTCGATGTTTTCTAGGTCACTTACGATCTGGTTAGTAGTGTTTAGTGAACCTGGCTGGAAGTTGTTGAACTCATTTGAACCATCTGCCTCTGCCTGTAAAAGAAGTCAGAAGATTGAGTACATTTGAGAATGAAAATACCTATCTGTGATTTGACTGAAACTAGGATATACATGGAAGGAAACATGTACCTTTCCCATGTCTCCAAATATGACAACTCGTTGCAAAGAATCTTGTCCAGGGTAAGGTGATGCTTTGAAGCTGTATGATTTGCTCCAGACGCGGGTCCCATTCATTAACCTATGGCCAAGCCTGTAAGTGTACCTGATTTTTGCAAATTAACATGTTTCTTATTAGCTCACGCTGACTCTGTCACAGTTCCAGAACAGGTTCAACATATGGAAATGTTTAAATAAACAGTCAAATACAAATGCAAGACAGAACCCATACGGTGAGTCTGGCCACAGATCCTTCAGGTAGCTAGTATGGATGTAACCAGGATGGCGCCAACCAACAGTTCGCGCTGGTGCGCCTGAGTTTGCATGTTAGAAATTAAAAGACTGATACATCGGCTAGTAAACCGTGAAATGTCAAAAGCTTCTTGGTTCATCTCTAGGGAGATTAGGAAAATAATAACTTACCACACATGCTATTTCTGTCAAATGTTAATGTTCCAGCTGGAGCAAGAAACCGGCGTCCTCCCTTCTCACCCCATTCAACAAAAGGGACTGCTTCTGTAATATCATAGCCACTTGTCCAGGTGACTGTCATCTGCAAAAACAAAGATAATAGAGTCGCATTCTTAGATTGGTGGTTGTAGTTAATTTATTTCCACAATGTATGTGCTCCTTTGTTTATACAACGTTGAGCTGAGAGCAGAATACTGAAATAATTTCTTGTAAAAAAACATACACATTGCACAATGTTTCGTGTAATCCTTGAAACTGAAACTGTTGTCGCAATTGTGGAATGACAAGAAAGCTTACTTCATTCCAAGACTTCCCTTGTGCCAAACGTGGGTACACTGGTGCCTTTGGATTCGCAAATGCTACCTTGTTGGAGACAGCAATCAGCTTGGGCTGTTACAGCAGTGGCTTTTTGTTCAGATGCAGAACATGAACGAATGCATCTTCAAACGTTCAGAATTATACTGGAAAGTACAAAGTAGAGAAGTTCAGGAGATGGTAGTAACTTTTTTTTTTGGCTTACCTTCAAGAGGCCTCCTGAAAAAAGTGCGAACGAGAAATCTTCCCTCTGGTTGATCAACTGAAGCTTCAGATAGCCCTTTCCAGTCTTGTTATAGTCATCATTTTTGAAGTTTGCAAACTGGTACTGCAACGAATGAATGAAGATATGGGGAGAAAAACCAGTCAGGGTTAAAAAAAATGCATTCAGAAAATCTGAAACTTGGCATGCTATTGTAAACAAAGTCGAGTTAAACAGAACAGGGCACATGCTGACCTTGATAGGTGCAGTGCATAGCAATGGAGGAGACTGCCTCTTATTCTCAGGCTCACAGACTGCAGCACTGACAATGCCCAAACAAGAAAAATCAGATTGAATGTGTGCCCTTTCTTTGAAGAGGAGAATTATGGAGACATTTGTCCCCATCTGGTTGAGTGAGTTTGTTGATCTAATCAATTATCCAGACACCAATACTGTTAACTTTACCTGAAATTCGCAGGAGAGAACACACCGATCCAATCGTCACTGGATGGGTTGGGATGGAAGAACTCCACATCCACCCATTCACTGTTCTCGCCCTGCAGCGCCACAATCCACAGGTTCCCAAGACAAACTGTCAGTGAACCAGAAATTGACTCCCCAAACAAGAGTGGCGGTGAGGACTGGAGCTGACCTTGAGCCCAAGAACCAAAGGGGACGCCTTGACGTGCGCCGCATCGTCGACGGCGAGGACCGCCCTCTCGACGGCGATCCTCGACAGCGGCTGCTCCCCACCGCCGCCTCTGCCAGGGTGCGCCAGGGCACTGACGGCCAGCCATGTGGTGGCCGCCCATAGCAGCAGCGGCGCCCTCATGCTGCCCTGACGAACTCCCAGCTGAGAGAGCCTGAAACAAACAGCTAGCAGCTGAAATCCAAATCCCTAACCACTTGTTGTTGCAATCTCCAAGGGGAAAAAAGGTAGCGACTTGATGAGGATCAGTGCTGGATTGGATTTGCGGATATGTACCCAATCATGGAGGAGAGCAGGAGCGGAATATTCCCGGAACCAGAGTGGCGTGCGGGACTGAACGCCAGCCGCGAATGCAGAGCGTCGGCTGCGTCGCGCACATAATACTAGCCGCAGTGGGCAGTCTCCAACGATACTCTAAAGCTTTAGAGTATGAATATAGATGTAAGGCTAGAGTTAGAAATTTTTTCACTTTTTTTTTCATCGCATTAACTTTTACATATATATATATATGAAGTATTAAATATAGATAAAAAATAATTAATTACATAGTTTAGTTATAAATCACGAGACGAATCTTTTGAGCGTAGTTAATCTATAATTAAACATTAATTGTCAAATATAAATAAAAGTGCTACAGTTAGAAAAATTCTAATATTTTAGCAACTAAACAAGGCCTTGTTTACATTACCTTAAAAGTTAGAATTTTTTCACTCTCTCTCCATCACATCAATTTTTGGACGCATGCATGGAGTAGTAAATGTAGATTAAAAAAATAACTAATTGTTCAGTTTGATTATAAATCACGAGATGAATCTTTTGAGTCTAGTTAGTCCATAATTAAACAATAATTATCAAATACAAATGAAATGCTACGGTTCCAAATTTATCTAACTTCTCCCAAATATGGATCAGGGGCGCCCGTCGCCGTGGAGAGCTCTGCTGTCGAGGTAGCCCTGGTCGGGATGCTCCATGTCACAACAAAACAAGAGGATCCCGGACTCTTCCTTTCCATGGAGGCATGGCCGCATGGACGATCAATTTATTGCTACATGATCATCTGGACGGCTTGTGTTTCAAATTTTTTTTGTCAATAATCACACCATCCTTTTCAATTCTTTTTGGCTTGTACATACATACTCCCTCCATCCTAAATTATAAGGCATTCTAAAAATCTTGGAGAGTCAAAGGTTCTCAAGTTTGACCAAATTTATATAATAAGATAATAATATTTATGACATCAATTAAGTATCATTAGATTCTTCATTAATTATATTTTCATAGTATACCTATTTGATGTTATAAATTTTTGTAATTTTTTTCTATAATTTTGGTCAAATTTAAAATGCTTTGACTCTCCAAGATCGTTGGAATGTCTTATAATTTGGAATGGAGAAAGTACTTATAGTCCCTTTTACTATAGCTTTCACACATATACCGTTCTCTACCCATGTGCCGCCGTCGTGGTCCATACGCATAACTTGAGGCTCTACACCTAGGCTCAACCTTACCTCCCTTTAGCCCTTCTCTCGTGCGTTTCTCTTCCATGTCAGACAAGAGAAATACTTGTATTTTTATAAATACCTGTGCGTTGCACGGGTACATGCCTTTTTTACACTTACATTAGATTTCTAGAATAGAAAACATTAAAAATCTTATCACACGTGAACACGGGGATCCGGTTTTTTATGACTTGTGTAAGTCATTTCGTTTCACTTTGGCCACTTTTTTTTAAGGAATTGGTGGCCACCTTTTTTTCTTGAGGAACTGGACACCTATTTTTAATAAAAATATATGAAAATGTAAACTAATGTTGACAAATTTTATCCAAATATTAAAATCATTCTTTTTTATTTAGTGTTTTCTATTCATAACCCAAAATAGAAAATTTGGGGTGTGACAAGCGTTCCGACGTCTACGATGCGGTAGAGTCAAATTAGAGGGCATGGTTAGCTTTAGGAGCTCACCGTAACTTCAAAACACTAGACGGTTGAGTCGAGGACACGGCAGAGCTGGGTGGTCGGCGGTGAGGACAACGGCGGCAGCATGAACTCGCGGCGGCGATGACGCTCCGGTGCGTCTGTGGCTTATCTGCGAAAACCAGCAAGCCGATAAGCATCAGGGGATCATGGCGAAGCTAGCACGCAAAACGGATTGGCAAGAGGCTCATCGGAGCCGACAGGCCACGGTGGGGGTGGTCACGGCGGTGCTGCGGACGTCGCCGAGGAAGACGACGGCACCTGGGCGACTCTGGTGGCTAGAGGTGGCGCTAGCTGGCTCGACTGATGCGTTATGAGGAGGCGAAGCTGGCTGCAAGGTGAATTGGGTGCGGGTGGACCAAGGGCGAAGAAATCGACGGCGGAGCGAGAGCTCGACAGTGGCACTGGAAGAAGGGAAAGGCGAGGACGGCGGCCGGTCGGGCGAGGTATAGGCGAGGGCGAAGCGTCGGGGCGTCCAGCTCCTGCTTGGGGTCTTTGCCACCGAAGTAGCTACGTGTTTGCATGCGCGAAGGTGGCGCGAAATGGTCGGCGGTGGCGGCGAGCAGGCAGCAAAGTGCTCACCGGTGCCATGCACCGTAGCAGCCTGACAAGGCATCGTCTCCCTCCATTTTCTCCCAAATCCACTCGATTGGCTCCAAAAATAAAAGTTCGACATCTTGATTTGCTCTCCAACTTTGCTTTAGGAACCACTCCTAGTTCTAAATGGTTAGAGAGATCTAATCTAAAGAAGATAGGTAGATTGAAACTGATCTGCAGAACTTCAGTTAGGGTTTTGAAAACTGTTTTACTCAAACATTTTTAGGTAATTAATTAGAGGCTAAACATGATTCAACTATTACATCTAATTACACATAAAAAAGCTTAAACATAGCACCAAGCAAAGGAACAAAGTTTGGACAAATTTTATTTATGAAAATTGATTTAATAAAATCCCAAACATTGAACTTTATAACTAATAATCAGGGACTTAGTCAAATTGACTATGAGAATTGGTTATTGAATTCAATCTTTGAGCTTAAATTTAAGCATGTTTGATTTGAAAACTTAAATAAACTTTTATTCTATATTATAAAGCACACTTGAAACAACAAGATTTATTTTAACAACATTTTAATTGCTTAAGCAAATTCACATATATAAATTCACAAAGTTTCTTAATCACTTTTATTGGCATCATTTCATGCAACATGTAAAACATGACATATGCAACATATGAAACATATTATAAACAACATATGAAACACTACAATGCAACATATGAAACATCACATATGCAACATAAACATGATATAAATGAAACATAGAATGCAATACTTGAAACATGAAATGCATTTATAACTCATTACTTGTTGATTATGCTTAATGATGCTCATGATTAAGTTTTAATTGCTTTTTAACATCTAGGATGTTACAATTAATTGATACATATATAGGGAAGAGATTGAACTCACTACCTCCACATCAACTAGCAATATGGTACTAATTGATGTTGCACCTTCCACCTCTACTCATGGGGTTAAAGGTTAAAGCTCATTAGGGAACACAGGTATTGGGCTATGAGATTTATTAAAATTTCTGCATTTGGATTTAGGGATCCAAACTATCCATATAAATTCTAACAGATATGTATACTTTGTTGCAAATAAAATTGTAGGACATGAAAATATAGATAAGTGCGACTGATCGTAGATCAGTTGGTTGGGTTCCTTGTGGTGGAAGTTGCTCACCTGGGTTCAAGTCATCGACTTGGCATGCGCGCTCGCATTTTCCTGGATTTATTCTAGGATTTAATGGCGTTATGCTTTCATTAGTAGGCGGCGTCCTGTCGACAGCAAGACACCTGTGGTGACTTCGTGAATCTTGAGATCAGCTGGCTCAGTCCTTCGGAGATGCTTATATGGGTAGGGTTTGGGTACGTATGTTCATAGGGGTGAGTGTGCATGCGTATTATGAGTGTCTATATTATACTATGTAATTCTAAAAAAAAATATATAGATAAGCGCACGTGCGAATCCGGTGGGCAGCGGCGGCGGCGAACGCACGGATGGGCTCGGCGGGCTCGTCGACGGGCTCAACGGGCCTCATCGACGCGCTCTCTGGATTTTTTTTGTTTTTTTTGTTGATTAACCGAGGCAAGTATATCAACCGTCTCGGAAGTTCGTGATTTGCCGAGACCTTTGATCGGAGACGGTTGTGTTGCCCGCTTCTGTTAATCGTTTTTGTCCACCTCCATTAAATTTTCTGTACTAATGAGCTCTAGCTCCAGGCGGCCCACGGCTCATTGCAGCGATGATGTTCGCGATGCATGTCGCGTAATTTTTGGCCAAGTTCACAGTGTCATCCATGTCCAGTAGCAACTACTCTAGGCATGACCTGCAATTTGTAGTTAGTTTCGACATAGTAGTACAAGTCAATTTCTGAGGGCAGAGGTGATCGAGGAGCAAACAGAATAATTAACCTAAACTATTATTGCATGCATTCGTCACCGAATGAAGTTAGCCCAAGTTCCGTTTTATTATTAGTATAGTAGTAGTAGTAGGTTGCCAAACAGTTAATTCCGTGTACAAGTGTGATGATGCACAATGAGCAAATAAAATAACTGGTGAAAAACTCAACCGTACGGGCAACTCAAGTAAGCTACAGGGAGCAATTGTTTTTCTCTTCGATAATGTTTGGTTGAGGCCATCCGTCCGCAGTGGCGGAGCCAGGATTTGAAACTTGGGTATTCCTACTTCTATGTCATAAAAAATAATTGAATCCCTAGGCTTAAAATATAGTCATAGCACTATAGATCAGCAACTTTGGATCAATATTTGCTTTCTAGAATCTAGACTTCTAATTGAAAGGCTAGTTTTTTACCTATTTTGAGTTGAAATATGTGAAAATACTATAGATTATAGCATTATATATTTATATATATAAGTATATACACATATCTACATAAAAGTGTACTAAAATAGTTAGGTATTCCCAGAAATACTGGGGAATACCCCTAGATCCGCCCATGTCCGTCCGTCTGGAGAACCTCCACGCGTGTGACGACCAAAGAAAAAAAAGAAGTAGAGGCCCGCACCGGTCCTTTCTGTAGGGTAGTGTATGGGAGCATATGTAGCCACTTGTTCGGCGTGGGCTGCATGCAGCGCGGGGCAGCGTATGGGAGCTCGTGCGGCCTCGCTCAGCGTGGGGTGCATGGAGCGCGTGGGGGTATATGCATGTGCTGTGACAAGAGAGAGAAGGAGCGCGGGGCTCGCATACTCCATGGCACTAGCTCCGTATGTTTCATGTGTGTAGATGTATGTTTCATATGTATCATCTGGATGTTTGTTGACAGTTCTTAAGTATCAATTTTAATTATCCAATAAATAAGGAAAAGGACTTATATGCAAGCAACACCTAGAATTAGGGTTTGATCTGACAGAATTCCACGAGTTTTGTTGTTTATCTATTTCTGCAGGGGGTTATCAGGAAATACAAAGGAAAGGCCCACACGTCGGAATTACATAGAGATATTAACGTGTTCACCGATTTTCTATCATCTAGAAGACTCCAGAAGCCACGGGATCGAACGGGAGGCCGAACGGGCCCGGGACCAGGGCGCCCGCCCTGGACCCTGGGGCGCCCGCCCTAGGTCTGCAACCAATCAGGACGAGTCTCGCGGATTATGCCCCACCGACCTAAAGGATCAAGGAAAACCGTGCGATTAATGTCGGTTTGATCCGACGGCCCAGGTTCACTTGAAGGGACTATATAAGCAGGACCCCTGGCCCCTGGAGAGGGGAATCCAAGTCCATTATTTTCATATTTTCCAGAGAGGATTCAGAGAGAGAGGTTCCCTTAGGGTTCCCACCTCATTAGGGCTTAGCATCCAATGTGAGATTAGACTTAGTTCTTCTAGATTGAGAGAGATAAAGTGGAGGTATAGATCGAAGGAAGCCCGGCCTATCAGTGACTACTTCGAGGTTGTACCTGCGGGATCAAGTTCTCCTAACCCGAGGCTTGCTCCTAGGATTCTTCAGTATTTCGACTTCTAAATTCTAGTAAGTTCTTTGTTTTATTATTCTTTGGTTTATGAGTTTACTTTAATCTCTTCGCGTAGAGTTTAGAGTAATCATCTCTAGCGTAAACATGGTGTTTGGGCTAGGATACTCATAGATATCCCCTGTCTAGCCGGACCGTGGTAGTAGCGAGGAACGTGACATTTCCGTAGCTACCTTTGTATTCCATATCCCGTTAGCAGGATCGATAGGGTTTATAGGTGCGGGTCGAACATCCTTTGAGGTGTCTAGATTCCGTGAGCCTCCCCAATAGAGCAGTAGATCATCCTTACCAAGGTTAGAACGAGAGTGCAGTTGCAGTCTTCTCTATACATCGCTCACATCAAATCACAGTGGTTGTAGCCTAAAGGTTAGTAGTAATAGATTTGGTTAGTCAGATGCACGCTTTCTCCTAGTGGTAAAAAAATAAATACGATACTCTGGATAACATCCCGGGTGAAGTGCTCACCGATATCCGTGCGCTTGCGGATCATTTCCTAATTGCGTTACCAAATATCAACAAGCATTTATGGCGCCGTTGCCGGGGAGAAAGACGGTTTGCTGAGATAACCTTGAATCTTACTACTAGCTTGTATCTATACTTTTATCTTTCTTTATCTTTTCCTTATCTTTTTTATATTCTTTATTCTTACCTTATGGAGAACCAAGATTCTAAATCAATCTATCAATTTGCAACACCTTCGGAAACTGACCTTTTACCATGGGAGTCATCACAGCCTATCCAAACATTCCAGTATAGGTTAAGTTCAAGGTTAATTGCCATGATTGAGAACCTATCCTTTTCGGGAAAGGAAGACGAAAATCCTTACCTTCATATTAGAGATTTTGAGCAAACATGCGATTATCTTCGCATTGAAGGTATTTTTGATAAGACTTTACGTTGGAAGCTTTTTCCTTTTTCCTTAAGAGGAGAAGCTAGACGATGGTATAGTCAGAAGGTAAGTCAACAACGAGGTGAATGGGGAGTCTTACGAGCCAACTTCTGTTTAGATTTTTATTCCCTCGATCGTATCGCCGACCTTAGACTCGAAGTTCTATCTTTTAAACAAAAAGAAAATGAAACTTTGGGAAAATCCTGGAAACGTTTTTCTGATCTTTTAGAATCTGGTCCAAAACTCAATATTGAAGACCCTATTCTCATTTTTCATTTCTTTCGAGGTCTTCAGAAAGATCATAAACAAATGCTACATACAATGTCTAGAGGTTCTTTCTTTCGTATCCCTACTGATGAAGCTAGAGCGATCCTAGATAGAATCCTAGAAGCTGAGATGGATAATACCCTCCATGATGAAACCTACGAAGCCGAAGTAGACACTCTGCCGAATTCTTCACCTACTTCAGCTATCCCAAGTTTTGAGCCACAAAAGGAAGAAATTCCACCACCTGATTTCATGCTGGATATAGAATCCGATCTTTTTGCCGATTTTGGAAACATTTCAAACTACCATTCTATAGACAAACCCCAAAGCGGCCATTATAGCATTTGTTTACCAAGTGAATATCAATTGAGAGAGCTTATCTCAGTCATGAGTAGCGAATGGTTGGAGGAGTCAGAGCTTTCCTCTGAAGTGATCCGTTTGGATACACCTCCTATCACTATACGTTGTGCTTATGATTCTGATCAATTTGATGCTCTCTATAATCCTGTTGTGGGGATCAATATCATGTCTGAAGCTTTTACACTTAAATTATTTGGAAAATTAATTTTAACCCCCACAACAAAGTTCATGAAGGAATCTTCGGGACGATTGGTCCCCAGTCTTAGAATTGTGAATGTCCTACCCTTTATGGTAGAAGGCTCCATGATTCATTTGAACTTTTATATCTTTGATACATGGAACTTCGACCTGTTGATAGGACAACCATTTAGAAGACTCCTTTATGAAGGTCAAACTGGAAAGCTACACATTTCTTTTGGAAAGGATTTTAAATTCCCTATGACAATTTCTCACTCCTTGAATAATAAGATCGAGTCATCTCTTTTGCCTGATCCTATGGAAGAGGTAAAAGCTGCGTCTCTAGAGCTTTTAAATGAATCAGACTTAGAAGAAGAAGCCCCTTTCTTCATAGAAGAGAAAGCTGAACCTTCTGAACCTGAACCTTTAGATGAGTTTGCAGAAACACCCAGACCTCCTATAGAGCTTAAAACTTTACCACCCGGTCTTATCTATGCTTTCCTAAACAATAATCCAGAGTTTCCTGTGATCATTAGTAATAAACTCACTCAGGAACAAACTCTGCGATTAATGACCGTTTTAGAAAAACATCACTCAGTCTTTGGCTACTCACTCCAAGATCTTATAGGAATCAGTCCTATGATTTGCACCCATCGCATTCCGACAGATCCTTCTGTTTCACCTTCTCGGGAACCCCAACGTAGACTCAACAACGCGATGAGAGAAGTAGTTAAAAAGGAAGCTCCTAAGCACGTTCTCAATTCGTTTGAGACACCACCGAAGCGCCGCAGGACCATAGCAGATGTGGATGAGGACATCAGGACAGCAAATAGCCATATTATGGAACTTCAGTCCACAGTTAGCTCCCTTAGTAGGCAGGTCTCCAACCTGAACACTACTGTGCTCGCGTTTAAACGTGACCTTTCTGATGCCCTTGCTAGGATCAGGGATTTAGAGCAACACTGAGCTATCTAGATTAGACCTTGAGACAGTGTGTCTTAGTCTTCATCATTAGATTCAATTAGATTCGATTAAATTCAGTTTAGATTAGTTCACTTCATTAGTCAGTATAATAAATGCCTCAAGACAAATAAAGATTATTATTATTATGCCTCGTGTATCTCCACTTTATTTTTATGCAAGAAAGCAGGAAACAAGTATGGGGGAATCCCCTCGACATGGTAAAAGCACTTCGATTGCACCACTCCACGATTCAGGTACATACTCTGCACGCTTTATTTACATATATACAAATACATATTGGGCTGTGTAGAATATTGTTCCTAACATGATAATTTAAAAAGACAAAAATATTTCTAATTATGATCAATCTCACTCTGTGATATTTCTAAAAACCTGCATTTATTGAAAATCATTTTAAAAACCATGTGTTACTCAAGTCATTGTGGAATGTGAGATGATAGAATATGAGTATCTTATTCTTAAAATCTTTGTCGCTTGGAGATTTTCTTTTCAAAAACTTCAAAAATATAGCTACCATCCTCAGTATTTTATATGCCTGATAAACCTAAAAATATTAATTTGCTTTGTATTGAGTTTGTGCAAAACGAGTTAGACCCTTGTTGAGAGATTTATCATGCTCCCAAGATCAAGACATTTTTATTCAGAAAGATTCACTCTTCCGAAGTATTATTGCATTAGAGGCATGGGCTATGCAAAAATATAAATTTCGAGGAAATAAAAAAGAGCAAGTGCTCGACAACCTCGCAGAAAAATGGACAAGTGTCCGGAAGTAGAATTAGGGGTACCTCAGTATCCACCTGAAAAAAATGAGATGATAAAAATATATATGGTAAAAAGAAAATGATAGCCCATGGTCCCTCTAATAAGCAATATGCCAGTAAGAGTTGACAAGTTTTAATTTTCAAAGTCTTTGATCTAAGAGTATGGCATTCCTCTCCTCGGATCCCGTTTTGACCCAGGCAAAATATGCAAAGTAAGTATGCTTGAGAATTTCTACAAATTAAAACAGCCTCAGTGAGATATACAAAAGATAAATGAGTGATCTGAGAGCCCCTATGAGGATAAAGGTATGCTAAGTTTTCTATTCAAAAATATATAAAAAACTCCAAGTGACAGGGTTGAGAAGAAGAAAGGATCTCTACTTCAACCATATATTTCCCTGACTACAGTGCACAGTGGACATTCACAACACCCTACAGGTATAAAAAGAATGCTTTACAATGTTTCAACCCCAGTTATTTTTCTGAACCATCCTTTTCTCGAGGACGAGTAAAAGCCTAAGTATGGGGGTGTTTGTTGACAGTTCTTAAGTATCAATTTTAATTATCCAATAAATAAGGAAAATGACTTATATGCAAGCAACACCTAGAATTAGGGTTTGATCTGACAGAATTCCATGAGTTTTGTTGTTTATCTGTTTCTGCAGGGGGTTATCAGGAAATACAAAGGAAAGGCCCACACGTCGGAATTACATAGAGATATTAACGTGTTCACCGATTTTCTATCATCTAGAAGACTCCAGAAGCCACGGGATCGAACGGGAGGCCGAATGGGCCCGGGACCAGGGCGCCCGCCCTGGACCCTGGGGCGCCCGCCCTAGGTCTGCAATCAATCAGGACGAGTCTCGCGGATTATGCCCCACCGACCTAAAGGATCAAGGAAAACCGTGCGATTAATGTCGGTTTGATCCGACGGCCCAGGTTCACTTAAAGGGACTATATAAGCAGGACCCCTGGCCCCTGGAGAGGGGAATCCAAGTCCATTATTTTCATATTTTCCAGAGAGGATTCAGAGAGAGAGGTTCCCTTAGGGTTCCCACCTCATTAGGGCTTAGCATCCAATGTGAGATTAGACTTAGTTCTTCTAGATTGAGAGAGATAGAGTGGAGGTATAGATCGAAGGAAGCCCGGCCTGTCGGTGACTACTTCGAGGTTGTACCTGCGGGATCAAGTTCTCCTAACCCGAGGCTTGCTCCTAGGATTCTTCAGTATTTCGATTTCTAAATTCTAGTAAGTTCTTTGTTTTATTGTTCTTTGGTTTATGAGTTTACTTGAATCTCTTCGCGTAGAGTTTAGAGTAATCATCTCTAGCGTAAACATGGTGTTTGGGCTAGGATACTCATAGATATCCCCTGTCTAGCCGGACCGTGGTAGTAGCGAGGAACGTGACATTTCCGTAGCTACCTTTGTATTACATATCCCGTTAGCAGGATCGATAGGGTTTATAGGTGTGGGTCGAACATCCTTTGAGGTGTCTAGATTCCGTGAGCCTCCCCAATAGAGCAGTAGATCATCCTTACCAAGGTTAGAACGAGAGTGCAGTTGCAGTCTTCTCTATACATCGCTCACATCAAATCACAGTGGTTGTAGCCTAAAGGTTAGTAGTAATAGATTTGGTTAGTCAGATGCACGCTTTCTCCTAGTGGTAAAAAAATAAATACGATACTCTGGATAACATCCCGGGTGAAGTGCTCACCGATATCCGTGCGCTTGCGGATCATTTCCTAATTGCGTTACCAAATATCAACAATGTTGCATGCGTTTCATCCGGATGGTGTATGTGTTTCATCTAGATGTTGCAATGGATATACACATATGTTGCAAGCGTATGTTTCAAATGTTTCATCTGTTTTGGACGTAGTATGTTGTAAGTGTTTTATTTGGATGTTGCATATGATTTTTTGATAGAATGTTGCATATGTTTTAGTGGCCATATACATATGTTGCAAGCATCTATTCAAAATGAGCATCTATTTCAGCATATGTTGCAAGTATTTTCATCTGGATGTTTCGTATGTTGCAGTTGCTATACACACATGTTGCATGTTATAAGTGTTTCACCTGTTTCAGACATATGTTGCAGAAGTGCTTCATGTTGCAACATTAGCATGCGCAGGAAGCGAGTGGTTGCAGAGGCAGTCCCTACGGGTGCAGCGGTCCCCATGTGCGCGGCAAGCGAAGTGGGCATGGGTGGTCCCTACCTACATGCGTATCAGCAGGCTCGAGGCGCATAACTGCATGCGTAGGTGCACCAGCATGCGATGATAGTTGTGCATGCACATCAATTGCATGCGGCATGCAGGGGTGGACATGCAGGCACACCAGTTGCATGTGGGTCAGCAGCTCCATGCGAGGCAGGGTTAGCAGCATGCGTGGCAGGTAGGACGGACACTGGCGTCTAAACGGGGGCTAACGCACGGACGTCCGGGCACTGGCCATGACGTTTTCTTTTTCCTTTTTAGCCCACTAGGCAAGTTCTCTTAATTACCGGCCTTTAGACCTTGTTTGGCTCATCCAAAACCACATCCCATCGATCTCATCTATGTGAACTGGCCGTGGCCTGGGTCGAGTGAAGCATGCCCATAAGCTAAGGCCTTATTTAGTTCGTGAAATTAAAAAAAGGTACTGTAGCACTTTCGTTGTTATTTAACAATTAGTGTCCAATCATAGTCTAATTAGGCTTAAAAGATTCGTCTCGTGAATTTCGTCTAAACTGTGTAATTAGTTTTATTTTTTATCTATATTTAATGCTTCATACATGTATCCAAAGATTCGATGTGACGAGAAATCTTGAAAAATTTTGCAAAATTTTGGGAACTAAACAGCCCCTAAGCTAGACCGGCAAACAGCTAGTTATTATTATTTTTTTGGCGAGGAGCTAGTTAGTTAGTAGTTAGCTAATGTATCATGTATGTCAGCACTAGTGCCACTCTCAAGAACATGATCAACAACTGGTACGATGACAAGCAGCTTGGCATTTTTCATTGTAAGGAGAAGAAACCAGTGTTTCCGTGGCTGCCATGGCAAACGATGCGGTGGCGAAGGTGGCACACAACATCAGAATCTTGTGCCGGTCTGCCTGGGACTTTTGGTTACAGGACACTCAAGCTCAAGCTGCTGGTGGCTCTAGTAGAAATAGAGTGAAAGAAGACACAAGCAAGGTCCGTCCCCTCTATGCGAAACTTGTAGGGAAATGGGAATGCTACGCTAGCAGATCTTCCGTGTTCAACCAACATAACGACATGCAAGTAGAGGATCATAAATCGTTACCACTAGACACACAGCGCAGCGGAAGAAGAGTTGGAGCAGCCCAACGTCGTGCGCATCGATGTTGTGGAAGTAATCGTATGTCCTCACATACCGGCAGCAACAACAGGTCTGCCCGCCTCGTGTTCATCGCCAATCAACGTCGCAGCAATAATAGCAGCATCTCCATAGTATCCACATGTGCGGAGATGGAACACCGGACGCCAGGCCGCGAGGAAGAGAAAGGGGGCTTAGGCTTAGACTTGGAAGAACTAAGAGTTGTCTTTCCCATGGGGTGTTGTTGGTACATTTATATATCGAGAACTCCCTATCTCAACGTCAACTAGCGATATGGTACTAATTAATATTGCATGTTTCACCTCCACTCATGGTCTTTAAAGTAGTCACTTATTAAAAGCCCATTAATACTATACTAATGGATTATGTTTTAGCCCACTTATGGATCCAATCCATAACGGGTATGATTGTCTCTTAGGCACATCACTGACAATCTTCAACTTGCATTAGACTCAATCATCTAGGCAACTATTCCAACCCCTTATTAAGTGTACGACCATCTAGCAATAAGAGGTCTAGCAATAAGAGGAGCAGTCAAAATGCAATCACTTCCAGCCTAATGATAGTATTTGCTACTGCTGTCCGGACACGATTCGGGAGTATGTTTCCATTTGGCACATACCGAGGGTACCTGAGTCAACCAATACACTGTAACAAGGGCGTGACATATTTGGAACCATGCAATTGCTAGCTAGTGTTGTAATCTATTTCTTCGTTGACAAGGCCAGATGCTAACATGTGAATGTCTGTAAACAAGAATTGGCCCATGCACACGGTTATTGATTTTTTTTTCCAGGCTATTCGGAGGCAATTCATACGAAATAATGTAGCACGAATGTCTGTAAACAAGAATTGGCCAATGCACACAGTTATTGGATCCTTTTCCCCCAAGCTATTTGGAGGCAATTCATATGAAACCATGTAGCGATTCATGCTTCACTGCGCGTTGAACTAGTCATCCAATAAGGTAATGTGTTTGGAGTTGGACATTCGAACCCAAGGGGGCAGTAAACAACACTACATTGCATTGCATAAATAATTTATCAAGCCAAGAAGGCCAGAAGGGAGTATCATTTCACTGTCGAATTCAAAAGGTTTCAGAAAAAATTGCAACTCGTGCGCTGGTTGATTTTACTGTTGCACTACTCTTGAAGCCAACTCCAGTAGTTCTATCCATAGAACAGATCATTCAAACGGCAACCCATATTCACATGAGCAAGCACACACCTAATACTGGACGGGGAGGGCGACACTACATTTGATATGTAAAAAGGCCAGGCTGCAAGAAAACAACAATGGGAACACTAGAATTATCATGGATGCCAAGAAAGCAAACACGTCGATCGTTTCATCAAAAAAAAAAAAACAAAGCAAACACGTCAGCAGGGCGCCGTCACCGTAGTGATGTGATGAACCATCCAGCTCAGTTAGGAGTAGTATATAAGAGAGGGACAAGGAGAGAAAGATTCCGCCAGCAGCAGCAGCGTCAGTTGCTGAACATGGCGACGATCCACGACCCCGAGTCCGGCCTTCTCCCTCGCCACCAGATGGATCTGGCTTCCCGCGTCTCCAAAAGCGACGAGTCGTTCCGCCGTAAGGCGGCACACAGGCCGCTCATCATCCAGAAGGTGCCGCCGAGCGTCCGGGACAGCCTCGAGGAGCGTTACTTCGTGCCGGACGTGGTCTCCATCGGCCCTTACCACCACCGCGCGAAGCCGCACCTCGTGGAGATGGAGGAGGTCAAGGAGGCCGTGGCGCACCAGTTCTGCCGTGCCGCGCTGCAGGACGACACGGCGGCCGTGTCGCGGTTCCTTGACGTGGTCACCCCGGTCTTGCCGGACGCACGGAGCTACTACGCCGACAGGTTTGACCACATCACCAACAACGATTTCGACTACATGATGGTCGTCGACGGCTGCTTCTTGCTCGCGGTGATGGCGATCCTCGCCAGAAAGTACCCTCAAGCATGGTTTTTTTTATCGGCCGAAATATCCCGATATTTCCGATATATCCTGTTTATCCATAGGTGCCGATAAGAAATAATCTATCTTTTTCGTATAAATTTTGTTTAAATTTATTTAAATTTACTTAAATTCAAATTAAATTTTATTTGAATTTGGTCCGATATTTCCGATATATCCTGTTTATCCTCTTTATCTATGACCCCCGATAAATTTTAATTTCCGAAAATGAAAACCTTGCCCTCAAGGGCTGGAGCACTCGTCCTGGACACATGGGCGCATGCTGCGGATCATGAAGGACATCCTGCTGTTCGAGAACCAGATCCCCTGGGCCGTGATGCGCAGGCTCATCGCGCTGTGGCGTGTCCCCGTCGTCGACGAGTTCGTCTCCAGGGTCCTCGCGTACTTCGACTTCGACGTCCATATCTCCCAACACAACAAGTGGCGGCACGCTTCGACGTCGACGCCACCGCCGGCCGGCATGTCAACGGCGTGGGAGTGGGACGACGATCGTGTGAGCCCAGTTCACCTCCTCGACCTCGTCTACCAGCGGCACCTGGGCCTGGGCGGACCTGCGCCGGAGGCCAACGGCGGCGCCATCAGGTACTGCGACTACGCTCGGCCTTTCGCGCACTTCACGTCGGCGGTGGAGCTCGCGGAGGCCGGCATCCACCTCCACGGCAGCGGCACGTGCCGCGTCAAGGACGTGAGGGTGGAGCCGCTGCTGCCGGCCGCGGCCACGCTCCGGCTCCGGATCGGCCACCTCGTCCTCCCGCAGCTCTCGCTCAGCTGGCTGCCGCGCTGCTGGCTCATCAACATGGTGGCGCTGGAGTGCGTGACGGACCGGTCCGACCGCAGCGGCGTGAGCTCCTACCTCGCCATCCTCGGCTCCCTCGTCCGCGGCGAGCGGGACGTGGAGGAGCTCCGGTCGAGGAGGATACTCTTCAGCACCATGAGCGACCGGCGAACCGTGGAGTTCTTCGAGGGCCTCCTTGACCCGCTGCCGCGGCAGGAGCTCTACCTCCGGACGCTGGAGGAGATCGTGCGCCTCCGGAGCAGGAGGAGCATCAGGAGTGGCATCCACGCCGTCTACTACAGGAACAGGAGGATCATCCTGGCCGCCGCGCCACTGCTTAGCCTCCTCGTAGCAATCATCGGGATCGTGGTCACCAACTCAATCAAGCACAGCAAGTAGCCTGCAACTTGCAAGTTGTGATCGACGACTAAGGATTGGTTTCTACGGCCGGTGAGACAAGAAAAAGCTACTAAGTGCATGCATGTGAAATTAGCTAGTTGTATGAAACATCTACTATTATTGACGGAATCCTGCATAAACAAACTTGATCGATCGACTTCGTTGTCGGTCTGCATATAGTGTGTGTGTATATATGTGTATCTCTCTCTATATGTGTATATATATTCAGTCGTTGTGCATAAACAAACTTGATCGATCGACTTCGTTGTCGGTCTGCATAGTATATATGTATCTCTCTCTATAAATTGTGTATATTCAGTCGTTGTGCATAAGCAAACTTGATCGATCGACTTCGTTGTCGGTCTGCATATATATATCTCTCTCTATATGTGTATATTCAGTCGTTGTGCATAAACAAATTAACTTGATCGACTTTTCGTTGTCGGTCTGCATATAGTATATATAAGTATCTCTCTCTATATATGTGTATATTCAGTCGTTGTATTGGCATGTTTCTGTTTGTCTTCGTCATATACTTCAACGCTTCAATTCGTGCAGTAGCAATGCAGAATGCAGATGTTTTGACTTTTCTAAATATATTATTTTTGCTATACACTTAGATACACACTATATCTAGATATATAGTAATTAGTAAAAGAAATGTTTCTAGAAAAACCAAAACGTCTTTTAATTTAGAATGGAGGGAGTACAGATTAAACACAGCAGTCACAGATCTATCGAGAGTAAGGATGAAAACGGACGGAATCGAACGGAGAACTCCTCAATTGTTTTCTACTTTTACATTTGAATACGAAAACGAAAGCGAAAGCGAAAGCGGACAAACCGAACACGAAAACGAACACGAACTTACGGAATATCGAGAATTTCGAAAACGAAACAATTCGAGCGGAATTATATCGAACACGGTCGGTATACGAGAATTCAATACGAACCGACCCACAGTGCATAACATTAAACAAGTTCATGGCCAAATACATAACAAGTTCGCGACTAACAAGTGCATGATCTAGTTCAAATTAACAAGTGCGTGACCCGTGGTCTTAAGTAGTACGACACACAATTAACAAAACATGAACATCTAGAGCTCATCAGCATCATCCATGATGTCAGGATCAGAGTTCCCCTGCTAGACCAAATTCGGTTCTAAACCGAATTTAAATTCGGTTCTAAACCGAATATAATGTAGAAATGTAAGATCAGAGTTCCCCTGCTGGACCAAATTCGGTTCTAAACCGAATTTAAATTCGGTTCTAAACCGAATATAATGTAGAAATGTAGAAATCGAACGAACAAATGCCCAAACCGATTTCGTACCGAATTCTGAATTATGTACTCCGTATTTCGTTTTCGAATTTAGTATCCGTTTTTGTCCGCAAAAAACGAATTCGATCGGATTAAATGTAGAAAACGACTGCGGTTCGGTTCGGAATATTTCCGTATCGTTTTCATCCTTAATCGAGAGCCCTCACCGTCGCCTGGTGGCCCCCTCTAGGACGGCGGCAGCTCATTGTTGGCTCCACCCAAGGTGTGTGTCACTAGTCATGACCATTCGTGCGCTACGGCGAAGGTGGGAGATGCAGCAGCTAGTGCGCCTTGTGAACCAAACTAGATGGTACCATTGTGCTTGTAAAAGCTGCAAGCTCTCTTGATGCAGAGTTGCATACGCTAACTATTGATGTTTGAAAGATCTCTCATCCTGTTTAATGAGATGAGATGGACATTTGTGTGCACTAATGTGACTGATGACTAACAGCCCTGTTTCTTTGGTGAGGAGATGATACTGACATAGGATCAAACAAATCCAATCTCCCTATATCATATATATACATATACCTAACACACTCATATTCTGAAGGCATACAACCACAGAGCTACAGAAGACCCAACAATTACATCTATTTACCAGAGTTCACTGACTCACAAGAGGACAGGCGGAGACTAAAAATGCTTTAATCCTCCCAACCAATGAAATCATATGACCAAGCAATTAAAAAAATATAGAAAAAATGATCAGTAGCAATTGATAGACTTAACAGTCCTCCTGTCACTACTGCAAATAAATTACTGATAATGTCATAATCAACAGAGTCTTTGTGTTTCATTTAAGACAGCTGTCTCTAGAGTCTAGATGCACTTCAATTATCCCAGGCTAAAGTAAGAACAAATCCACTTCTAACAAAAAGGAGAGAAAAGAATAAAGAAATACAGCTTCACTGATCTCCATTGCTGTCAGCTAACCGAAGACTCCCTAGATGGCCATTATATCACCACAGGTGCGCATGAATAGGATGGATCCAGCAAATAGACCTAGAGCCTTTGCTATCTTCTGTACAAGCAAAAGAAGATGAAAGAAAACAGAGCATTAGTAATTATAGAGTTTCTCAGTAAAAAAAGAACAGCAACAAAGGTTTTCGATCAAGGCTTATAAATGTTATAATGCAACAATTAACCAAATTAAAGAGCAAACAAAGTTAAACGATTTATAAAAATAAATGACAAAACATGCGGCCAAATAAATATAGGCATAACCTAGTCCAGATAACATGTGGAGCAGAGAAACTGCTGGGTTGAGAACAGCCTCTCTTATATTATAAGACTTCTATCTTCCTAATAGAATGATACGCAATGCTCTTGTGTATTCGAGAAAACATACGGAGCAGAGATTATGTACACTTCAAATTCTATATGGCAGCACAGACTATATCATAGTGTAGGGATAACAATACTGAAAAAGGGTTTATTAAATGAAAACACATAATTAAAGAAATATCTGGTAGGATTGATAACCCTGGTTGCATGGCTGTAGTGTTTCACACATCTTCACAAAATACACCATGGAAACAACCCTACCTCTCTAACATCGTTTTGTCCTCAAAATGCTCACATTGGTTTGCTAGCTTGCTATTGGACATACTTTGTAAAACATGAAAATAAAATTCAGGTTTATTTAGTTGACAAATGGGTTATATGACAGAAACAAAGATAAACCATGGTTTTCTGCAACAATGATGACAGCTGAATAGAACCTATATTTTTTGCAATTTATACTACAGCCAAGACCTATTTCTATTTGATTAAGAAATTTATACTACAACCAAGATCTATTTCTATTTGATTAAGAAATGGGTTATGTCCAGGTACCACCTTCAACTAGGTGAAGGGAAAGCTGGGGAGCTAGAATGGGAGTGGATACTAAACATAGCGTTTTAAGAATGAAAGGGAGAGAGAGCCTTCCCTTGCCCTTGGATTCTATTTATAGAGGAGGTGGGACGATGCATCTTCCTCCCTATCTCTTATGGTTTAGGGATTCACATGAAGGTCCTTAGATTTATTATTAGGCGTTGGGCCTTTTTACATGGAGGGAGGTTGGCACAGCCGCCCCTACCCCCAACACATATGTATTTTGTAATAATTTGCACTACAATCAAGATCTATTTCATTGAGAAATGGGTTATGTGCCAGAAGCAAAGATAACCAGGGTATTCTGCCGTTATTGATGTATATAAAAAAACCTATATTAAAAGAGTCGCTCCCACACCAAGGTGAGCCTGATTTAAGTCAATTCATTGGCATATGAGAGAGAGAGACACTTGAACCCAAGGAGCTGCAGAAATAGCAAATCCAGGAAGGCACAAGTTAATAAGCTAGAGCTCACACTACACGCAACCCAACAGTATACTGGTTCACACAACATTTAGGCTGTGTTTAGTTCCCAAATTTGGAGTGTCAAAATTCATTATAGCGACACTGTAGCATTTCGTTTGTATTTGGTAATAATTGTCCAACCGTTGACTAATTAGGCTCAAAACGTTCGTCTCGCAATTAAAGTACAACCAAACTGTGCAATTAGTTTTTGATTTTATCCACATTTATTACTCCATACATGTATCGCAAGTTTAATGTGACGGGGAATCTTTTTTTGCATAGTGCACTTTTCAATAGAACTAAACACATTAATATATCACCCCTAAAAGATACACAAAAGGGCAGAATGCTACCTTACATGCATACATAAAATATAGAACCTCAGTGTTGAAAGTAAGGAACTCCAAAAAAGAAAAGGGTCCAGAGAACGGAGCTTGTGTTAATTTGATCCATTACACTAACAACAAACACATTAACCACGAACACGAACTGCAGCAACTTAATTCTGCTAATTTCTTCAATAACCTAATACGTTTCAGGACTGTCACATACACAAGAAATTTTCCAAGGATCGACTTTACATCAAAGCACAATCTAAGATAACTTTATGTGCAAGCAAATTAGTGAGACAACTATACTCAGCAATCAGTTTGCACAACTAATACAACAGATGATATGCAAGAGAAATAAAACAAGAAGTCTAAGACAACTCAATAATCCTAGTCTTTTACCAACAAAGGCAGGGAGATTAGTCGCCTCTCGTCTTAACTAAGCGTGCTCCCCAACGTTGCAGATTATTAAACCAAAAAACTTCTACAATCTACCATTGCCACCCAAGTTCACAATTGCGACGGCATCCCGAACCGTGAATCGTTGGTACCAAGTCAAGGATTAAGGCGAAGTGCGACACAAAAAAAAAAGTGTGAGATGAGGGGCGCTCACGTTGTTTTGGACCCTCTTCCTCTCGTCGTAGAGCTGAGAGTACACGAACATGGTGACCTTGTCCCACGCCTCCGCCACCGCCGCAGCTGGACCCGCCATGATCCCGCTCTCCGGTGGATTCTTGTAGGGTTTTGATTTCGCCTCTGCAGATGAGTTTTTTCTTGCACTGCGTTGCGGCGGGGTCGTCTTAGTTAAAAGGCTGTAGAGCTCAAGGTGGCTGGAGACGTAATCTTGATGGGCCTTTTGGGCTTTTCCTCCTAGATAAAAAAAGAAGAAGGTATGGCCTAATTTAGGCCCAAGGGCCAAAAAAAAAGTGAAAAGAGTTAAAAAAAAAGGATCGACTCCGCTGGGGATCGAACCCAGAATCTCTGGTTCCGTAGACCAGCGCCTTATCCATTGGGCCACGGAGTCGCTTGTGGTTAAGGAAATTTTACATTTCACATGAAAACTATCTTATCCAACCCATTCAACTCCACGGCAAATGAGATATCTGACGTGGAAAGTTTAGCGAGTAGAGAACGGCCACGTGTGCAGAACGGATCAGGCCGCGCTCCGCGACCAAGAAAGATTGCCGCGGCCGATGTGCGCTAGGCCACTGATTGGGTTGGCAGCGCGCCGCTGCAGCAAAGGAGAGAGCGAGCGCTGGCCATGGCGTCACTGTCTGTCGCCGCCGCGGCGGCAACCACGGCGAGGCCAAGCAGCAGCGGTGGGAGAGGGCGCCGTCTCAGGGTCGCCGCCATGGCCACCCAGAAGGGCCAGAAGCCGACGGCGCGCAAGACCGTCTCCGGCACGAGAAGATCGGTAAGCACCGCCGCCGCCGCCATTTCCTGTTGTTGATTGTCGAGAACGGCGGGTGACGACGCGGAGCGCGCGCGCGCGCGTGCAGGGCACGACGACGGTGTTCCCGCTGGGCGAGCCGGGCCCGCGGGCGGCGACGACGAGCGGCGGCAAGGCGCCGGTGAAGCTGCTGACGAACGTGGAGAAGCTGCGGCTGCTGACCAAGGCGGAGCGCGCGGGCCTGCTGTCGGCGGCGGAGCGCGCGGGGCTGTCGCTGTCGGCGGTGGAGCGGCTGGGCCTGCTGTCCAAGGCGGAGGAGCTGGGCGCGCTGTCGGCGGCCACGGACCCGGGGACGCCCGGGGCGCTGCTGGCGCTCGCGCTCCCGCTGCTGGCCGCGGGCCCCGCCGTCGTGTACCTCGTCCCCGAGGAGCAGGCGTGGCAGGTGGCGCTGCAGGCCGTCGCCGCGCTCGTCTGCGTCGTCGGCGGCGGCGCCGCGGTCGCCGCGTCCACGTTCGTGTCCAGGCTGCAGGGCTCCTCCAGCTGATGAACCCGAACGCGTTTGCATTTGCAGCCGGATTAGCAGGGCATTGCTCTATGCTTGTAACATGATTTTTGATGGATTTCTGTGCTCCTGTCAAGATAAATGGGATTGGGATGGATATGTAGCTGAGACACGTACCGTACGTGCACGTTATTATTATTTATAGCGAGCTGAAGAGGTGTGATTGTGTCAAGCCTTGCTTTGCCAAAAAAAGGCGAACACGATGGTACAGTGAGGGTGTTATTGTTTTTTTGGAGAAAAAAAACTTGCCTCACCTTGCTTTGGCAAGGTCGTGTGCTCGGTACTCTTAGAGCAGTCCCAACGCGATAGCGTATCTACTGGACGCAACCTCCATGTTTACATGCATCTTCCACGTCACGCCGAGTGATGATGTCGCAATATGTCAGAGTGTCTTACAGAGGCACTAAGGGTGTGTTCACTTCGTGAAAAGTTACTGTAGCATTTTTCGTTGTTGTTTGATAAAATTTGTCCAACCATGGACTAACTAGGCTTAAAAGATTCGTCTCGATATTTACAGACAAACTATGCAATTAGTTATCTTTTTTACCTACATTTAATGCTCCATGCATGCGTCCAAAGATTCGATGTGATGGGTGGAAGAGGAAATATTTTGGATTTACATGGGAAGTGAACACACCCTGAAAGCTCTATCTGACATAAAGATGGAGCTCCCACTTAGGTGGCCCCAACAGGTTGTCGAAATAGCTAGCGCAACAAATTTTATACTATCCTAAGGTGAGAGAGCAGAAGAATTTAAGCATCTAGTGACCAGAAAAATGCTAGACACACAAGACTTCCCACAAATATTGTGGTTGTACGTCTCTCTCTCTTCAATTTATGCTATGCACCTTATTTGATCGCATGTCATCTAGCTATTTGGTTGAAGGGCTGTGGCCGCCCTTACACCCCCACAACCCACCCCCCTCTCCCCCCTCCTAAACGCTGGAGGAGGTGAGAGGCCCCGGCATGGGTCATCTCGGGACCATTTCAGGATGGAACTTTTCAGTGGGAAGATTGGGAGGATTCCTTCCCTGCTTATGTGTAGTGTATAAAGGCATGGTCTGTGTTGAAGGTTGGGAGCCTTATCCCTTCCCTGCTTATGTGTAGTGTAGATTTTTGTTGAAGCTAACAAATGGCGGTGGTATTAGAAAGCATGCAAGTGCCACTTTTGAAAAGAGCTCGGTAGCAATTTGATTTGACCTTTTTCGCACTAAATTAACATCTTGCTCCATTGAGGGGGTGTTTGATCCCAGGGACTAAAATTTAGTCTCTATTATATCGGATGTTTGATATTAATTAGGAGTATTAAATATAGTAATTACAAAATTAATTACATAAATGAAGGCTAATTCACGAGACGAATCTATTAAGCCTAATTAGCCCATGATTAACGAATTACATGCTACAATAACATATGCTAATAAATTGATTAATTAGGCTTAATAATTTGTCTCGCGAATTAGTCACGGTTTATGCAATTACTTTTATAATTAATTCATGTTTAGCCCTCCTAATTGACATATAAACATCTGATGTGACTCTTTAGCCAGTGGATCTAAACACCCCTGAATTGTGCTTCTCCTTGAGTGAAGTCAATACTATCTCCCATGCAAGTCAGGATATATATATATATATATATATATATATATATATATATATATATATATATAAACAATAGGGGTTTGAGGGTTCCCCTCCTTTTTAAAAAAATGTAAGCTTGTTCCCTCCCATGCTCAATACCATCCAAATGGACAATCTCCAATCTTATGAGCTCAAATCCAAATTGACATTTCCTATTACCGGATCGAGTTCTTCCATTGATAGTCTTGCACCGTGGAAGAAGAAGAAGAAGAAGAGAGAGAGAGAGGAAATGGGTGGTGGGGTGGGGGCGAGGACACAAGATAAACAAAAAATGGATGTATATATCCTTATGTTGTCTGGCAAGGTGACTAGGCGAGTGATGTAGCCGAGCATACCATGGGATTCTGCCGCTTGAATAGATAAAAACAATCATAGGCACCTAATGGAACCAGCACTACTTCAACCCTAATCTTTGACACGATGATGCAAACACTGCCTCCTAGTCAGCTGGCAAATGTTTAGAGGCTTACTAGGTAGCTTTTTACCTTAAAGTTAAAATCACATAGACATGCTTCTTTATACACTAGTAATAAAAGTTAATACTACTCGTTATTTAAATTATCACTTTTAGAGTCAAAAAATGGAGTTTACCCTTTAAAAAAGTGGACCTTTTTCTGCACTAAATCAAAATTTATCCTAACTGATTTGTGCTTCTCCCTTAATGAAACCACTATATATCTCCCATGCCTACTCAAGTTTGCTCCATTCAAAGCTCACCGCCATCCAAATTGAATATCTTCAATCTTATGTTGCGTCAAGCTCAATGCCTCCAGAATCAGACATGCAATCCCACCACCCTCCAAATCTAGTTCATAGATGGGCATCCAAATTGAGCTCAACACAACCCAAATTGACCTTCCCTTTGTCGGATTGAGTTTTTCCATTGATAATGTGCTTATGTTACTTGGCAATGCAAATGATGCAACCAAGCACGCGCGTGGAATCCCAAGCTAGATAAAAAGACTAAAAGCAACTTCAAGAGTCACTTTATATCTTCCGTATTTATATATAGAAGTAGAGATTTTGGTGAAATCCCCCTTCCCATACAACAGTTTCAACTAGATCTCCAAATATTCACATCCTCATTCTTGGTTTCTGGCTCTCCAAAGATAAAGAGGGGAGCTAGCTCTCTAGAGTTCAGAACGAGATATAGAAAACTTGTTGGAGTGTGGAGAGATATAGAGAACATTTTTTTATTAGAATGGCTCTCCTAATAATGATTTAGAGAGGGGGTTTAACAAAGACTGTTGGACAAATGGACATACTTAAAAATTGGTCATAGGACAACACCTTGGAATCAGACACTACTTCAACCCTGATTTCTCGAGTATCTAAACATGCTTCTTAAACTATCATAGATTTTGCGCTTCTTATCTATCTTTTTGCTCAATGTTTAAACCGCATGACCATTCTTGTTTATACGATATCATACAAAGTAAAAAAAACACGAGCAAACTTAAAGCCACAAAATGACCACGGAAATGTGCTTCTTAAATTTTCCTTTATTACCTTTTAACCTTGCTCATGAGATGTTCATGCACTACTACAAAAAAATTATTTTTACAATCATATCCCATTTTTCCAATGGTGACTCGTATAACAAATAGCAAACAATCTTAAGAAATATTGTGATGTTGTGGAAAACAATTTCTAGGAGCAGTTAACTTTATGAAACCGCTCCTGAAAATCTATGTATCATACCTATTTTTAGGGGCTGTTTTTTTTAATATTTTTTGGGGCTGTTGACAAAACACAACTACGACTAGAAATCATATCTTTAGTTGCAGTTTGCTTATGCCAGCCGCCCCCTGAAAATGGGTGGATTTCGAAGGGTGATTGACTTCCTAAAAACCAATTTTCCTTGAAAATAGTTGCCGAGCAAATTAATTTATACGTCTTCAAGTTTGATGAAGACAAAATTATATAAAAACTGTAGAGTTAGGTGAGATCTAAAACTTTGTATTTTGTGGCTTTTTATTTGAGATCATTTATGGACCTAAATATACATTTTAGTTCTCCATTTTTGAAAATAAAAATTTCAAAATTTTCAAGCGACCTGATATGAAGACACACCATATACCAAAGTTATAGTACTTGACAAAGAACTGGATTGTTGAATTTTTTTTTTGAGACCGTTTAGGGTGAAATATTGATCTTGTCACACAAGTGGATGAAGGCATGTTTGGTTCCTAGCCATTGTCTACCACTGTAAGGTCCAAATAGGCTAGAGGGGGGGTGAATAGCCTAATTAAAAACTTCTACAATAATTACTTAACCACAAGTTAGTACAAAAGGTGGCGGAGCAAAATGCACTAGCTCTAACTAATTAAGCAAGCCACCTACACAAGTCTAGTACAAGGCTATCCACTAAACACAACAACAACAACAAGCTAGATACAAGATGTAAAACGAGAGAAGAGCTTCGAGTGATTATACCGACGTGTAGAGATGAGAAGTACCAAACAATCAATCACACAAGAGAAATCCTCGGGAAGAGAATGACACAAGAATTTATCCCGAGGTTCACTTGCTTCCCGGCAAGCTACTCCTCGTTGTGGCGATGCACCCACTTGTCGGTTCGCGAGCTAATCAACTATCAAGAGTTGAGCCCTCGGCGGGCGCCGCACAACCGCACACAAGATGGGGATCCTCCAAGCCACGAGCTCCACTAGAGTATCCTATTTGCGAACTCCCGCGGGGAAGGATCAAGAACCCCTTACAACACTTGGTGAAGGCTCCAACAATCTCCAATTGCGAGCTCAATCACCTCCGCTGCTCCAAGCCGTCTACCGTGTCGGGAAACACGGAAGAGTAACAAGAAATCCGCAGCAACTCGAAGATCAAGTGCCTCTAGAATGCAACTCTCAAGCAATGCACTTGAATCTCACTCAATCTCACTCAAGATGTGCAATCAATCAAAGAGATGAGTGGAGGGGTTGTTCTCTAGCTCAAAGTATGTCTCTATGTCTCAAAATGTGCAAGAGTTACCCTCAAACCCCGGCCACCATCTATTTATAACGAAGGGGTACGCAGCTAGCCGTTACCGGCGACGCGGCTGAAATCGCGATGACCGGACGCTCCGGTCAGGGTGACCGGACGCGTCCGGTCACTACACGACGAACGTGAATAGTGCTCGTCCGAACTAGCCGTTACCGTTGACCGGACGCGCTCCTTCGATCGACCGGATGCGACAGTGCCAGCGTCCGGTCGCGTTCCAGTAAGCACCCGACGCGACCGGACGCGTCCGGTGGTACGTGACCGGACGCGCCAGCCGCGTCCGATCGCACTGCGCTGCGCTCGGCATCCCTGGACGCATGACCGGACGCTCCGGTCCCGTGGGGCACCGGACGCGCCGGTCACGCGTTTAACGTTTTCGCCCAGTTGAACTGACCGGACGCGCTGGTCAGGCCAGACCCGCGTCCGGTCACAAACCCTAGCTGCACCCGCGCTGCGATGAACTGACCGGACGCGCCCCGCGTCCGGTGCAGCGTCCGGTGCAGAGTCTGGTGCAGCGTCCGGTGCACGCAGTGACCTCCGTTCGCCTCCGTTTCTTTTCCGACTTTCGGCGCAATAGAAAATAGGCATTTCACTTCTCCAAAAAGCGCAGAATCCCGCCTCGCAAGCTCGGCGGGAGGGAGAGAGGAACCCAAACCCCTCTCTACCGCTTAAACTCCACCGCCTTCGCAAATGTGCTAACACCACCAAGTGTACACCAACATGTGCAAGTGTGTTAGCATTTCACAAACATTTTCCAAGGCGTTATGTTAGCTCTTTACTAGATCCTAAATGCATATGCTCAAGACATTGATCTAGTGGCACTTGATTCCCGAGCTAACCGTGATTGCCCCTCTTGATAGTCGGCTATGTATCCTAAACCCGGTCAATCACTTCTCTACTCAACTTAGACCGGCAAAAGGAAAACCCTATGGTTATACCTTTGCCTTGCGCTCTTAGATCCTTCTCTTCCACTTGATCATCATGTCCAACATTTCATGTGCATCTCCACCATGATCATCATTTCATGTCCATGCACCATCTCTTTGTGATCTTGTGGCCACCACTCCTTGCCACATACACCTTCATCACATGTGTTGCTCATGCCTAACTCAAAACACTTAACACATGGCATTAGCAACTTGGTGTCATTAATTACCAAAACCAAACTTGGGCTTTCAATCTCCCCCTCTTTGGTAATTGATGACAACCATCACAAAGATATGAAATGAAATCAATTTTCAATTTCGATAGTATTAGCTCCCCCTAAATATGTGCTTCCATGAGTTTGGTTCAATTTTGCACATATGTATGGATTTGAATTTTGGGAGAATTACTACTATCAAATTGATGCTAAGGTATATAGAATGGACCTTTGAAGCGTGATACCAATCGGAGTTGCCTTTATATACCATCCTTAGCATCGATGTAGCTAGACACCACTTGTAATTCCTCACTTGTAAAGATCACAAACACTAAAGTACCCCGTGAGATCAACATTATAAGCAAAAGGTGTCTAGATACCACTCGTAAAGCTACTCTCAACAATTCATCATTCAAGTTCTATTTCTAGCAAACACCACACAAACATGAATATGAATTTAAGCTTTGCAATGCAACAATCCATCATGTTAATGCACATACAAGTGCAACAAATAATTCATGAGCTTGCTCCCCCTTCTTGTGTGCTCAAAAATTTAATTGATCCCTTTCCAAAGTCTTATCTTATGCTTTCTCTCCTCCTTAGTAACTTTCTCTCTTTGAGACTTTTCTCTCCCCTTACTATATCTTTCTCCCCCTTTGTGACTTTTCTATCTTTGTGACTTTTCTCTCCCCCTTTGTCAACAATCACCAAAAAGGTGCCAATTTTAGTGAGAATTAAGTCAATCAATATGAGGGAGTCCAAATTATGGTTCAATCTAGATCACCTGCCTAGAATATGTAATTCGGTTTGAACCAAGGACAAGCTTCTTCACACCTCATAAAGTATAAGGGTTATCTTGACCATGTTGAATTACACATCATGAGCTCATTTTCTAGATTCAACACTAGGTTTGCAAGCCCACAAACATGTCATATGCTACCACTAGATCAATCAAAACATAGAAGCAATAGTGGTACCATATATACATTAAACTCATTTGATTTTCATGAATGAGCCTATTTTTCATGCAAATATGTCTATATGTTCTAAACATGTCCTTAGCAAAGTATGAATGATATGCCAAACAACTTTACCTTGCTATGTCGGAGGAGAGGCATGTCATATAAGAATGTGGGGTTGCACTCATTTCAAGTTGGAGAGGTCAAGTATGTTCAATTCATTCTTCAACTTATAAAATCTCTTCTCATCAAGTGGCTTTGTAAAGATATCGGCTAGTTGATCTTCGGTGCCAATGCTTTCAATGCTAATATCACCCTTTTGTTGATGGTCTCTTATGAAGTGATGCCTTATGTCAATGTGCTTGGTTCTTGAATGTTGAACCGGATTTTGTGTCATCTTGATAGCACTCTCATTATCACAAAACAATGGCACATTCTTGAACTTGATTCCAAAGTCATTTAAAGTGGCCTTCATCCAAAGTAATTGTGCACAACAACTACCGGCACTAATGTATTCGGCCTCGGCGGTAGATAGTGCAACACTATTTTGCTTCTTTGATGACCATGAAACAAGAGACCTTCCAAGAAATTGACAAGTGCCACTTGTGCTCATTCTATCAATCTTGCATCCACCATAGTCGGAGTCCGAATATCCAATTAACTCAAAACTTGACCCCTTTGGAAACCATAATCCAACATCATGAGTGCCCTTAAGATATCTCAATATCCTCTTGGTTGCTTTCAAGTGACTTTCTCTAGGTGAAGCTTGATATCTTGCACACTTGCACACACTAAACATCACATCCGGCCTAGAAGCGGTGACATAGAGCAAACTTCCAATCATAGACCGGTATTGCTTTTGATCTACCATGTTGCCACTTGCATCAATACCCAATTGATCATTTGTGCCCATTGGTGTACTCATTGGGTTAGCATCTTGCAATCCAAACTTCTTGATCATGTCCTTGATGTACTTTCCTTGACTTACAAAAGTGACATTCTTCATTTGCTTGATTTGAAGTCCAAGGAAGTAACTAAGCTCTCCAATCATAGACATCTCAAACTCATTAGCCATCATATTTCCAAACTCTTCACAAAAATCTTGATTTGTTGATCCAAAAATAATATCATCCACATAGATTTGCAACACAAACAAGTCATTTCCAATTTTCTTGGTGAAGAGAGTGGTGTCAACCTTTCCCATCTTGAACCCTTTAGAGAGAAGAAAGTCCCTCAATCTCTCATACCAAGCTCTAGGTGCTTGCTTCAAACCATACAATGCCTTCTTGAGCTTGTAAACATGGTTGGGCTTCTTGTCATCTTCAAAACCGAGAGGTTGCTCAACATAAACTTCTTCATTGATGTAACCATTTAGAAATGCACTCTTGACATCCATTTGATAGAGCTTGATGTTGTGTGCACAAGCATATGCTAGTAAGATTCTAATTGCCTCCAATCTTGCAACCGGTGCATATGTCTCTCCAAAGTCAAGACCCTCAACTTGAGTGTATCCTTGTGCTACCAATCTTGCTTTGTTTCTCACAACTACACCATCTTGATCTTGCTTGTTTCTAAAGACCCACTTAGTACCAATCACATTGTAGTTCTTCGGCCTTTCAACAAGTTCCCAAACTTGATTTCTAGTGAAGTTGCTTAGTTCTTCATGCATGGCATTTACCCAATCGGAATCCTTCAAAGCATCTTCTATTTTCTTAGGTTCTTCAAGTGACACAAATGAGTAGTGCTCACAAAAGGATGCTAATCTTGATCTAGTTTGAACACCACTTTGAATTCCACCAATGATTTGATTCAATGGATGATCTCTTGCAATACTAGTAGGTTGGAGTATTGGGAGTTGATTGCTTCCACTAGCTTGACCTTGATCTTGCACTTCATCATTAGAACCACTAGAGCTTGCTTGATTTGTATCAATTTGCACACTTTGGTTGATCACATGAGTATCATCATCATCAACTTGCCTCGGCCTTATGTCACCAATATCCATGTTCTTCATTGCATTTGACAATTGATCTCCTCTCACATCATCAAGGTTTTGAGCTTCATTTTGAGATCCTTGGGTTTCATCAAACTCAACATCATGAACTTCTTCCAAGGTGCCATTTGTGAGATTCCAAACTCTATATGCTTTGCTTGTGGTAGAATAACCAAGTAAGAACCCTTCATCACATTTCTTTTCAAACTTGCTCAATCTAGTGCCTTTCTTGAGAATATAGCATTTGCAACCAAACACTCTAAAGTATGCAATGTTGGGCTTTCTTCCATTCAATAGCTCATATGGTGTCTTTCCAAGCTTTCCATGGCAATAGAGACGGTTGCTACAATAGCAAGCCATGTTGATAGCTTCACTCCAAAATGAATGACTCACATTGTATTCACTAAGCATTGATCTAGCCATGTCAATCAAAGTTCTATTCTTTCTTTCAACTACACCATTTGATTGAGGAGTGTAGGTTGGTGAGAATTGATGTCCAATACCAAGATCATCACACAATTCCTCAATTCTTGTGTTCTTGAACTCACTACCATTGTCACTTCTAATCTTCTTGATGGTAGTCTCAAACTCATTTTGCACTCTTTTGACAAAAGACTTGAATAGATCATAAACATCACTCTTGTCATATAGAAAGAACACCCAAGTGTATCTAGTGTAGTCATCAACAATCACAAAACCATACTTGTTGCCACCAATGCTAGTGTATGTTGTTGGCCCAAACAAGTCCATGTGCAATAGCTCAAATGCCTTTGATGTGCTCATTTTACTCTTACTAGGATGTTTATTTTCAACTTGTTTGCCGGCTTGACAAGCACTACAAGGTTTATCCTTCTCAAAGGTGACATCCTTCAAGCCTCTAACTAAGTCATGCCTCAAAAGTTTGTTCAATTGTTTCATTCCAACATGACCAAGCCTTCTATGCCACAACCATCCCATACTAGATTTGCTAAGCAAGCATGATGTCAATTGTGTCTCACTATCATTGAAGTCAACCAAGTATAAACTACCATGTCTAAATCCTTTGAATATCAAATTTGATCCATCAACACTAATGACTTCAACATCATCACTACCAAATATGCACTTGAAGCCAAGATCACAAAGTTGTGCCACCGACAAAAGATTGAAGTCCAAGCTCTCAACTAGCAACACATTAGATATGCTCATGTCATTTGAGATAGCAATTTTACCAAGCCCTTTGACCTTGCCTTTCTTATTGTTGCCGAAAGTGATAGCATCAAAACCACCATTTTGACTTGTATCAATTGATTTGAACATACATGAATCCCCGGTCATATGTTGAGTGCACCCACTATCAAACACCCAATGCCTTCCTCCGGCTTTGTAATTGACCTACAAGATAAGATCAATTCTTTTTAGGTACCCAAACTTGTTTGGGTCCTCCAAGGTTAGTGACCAAGCTCTTTGGTACCCAAATGGCTTTCTTCTTTGAGCCCATCCATGGAGCACCAATGAACTTAGCATGAACACCATTTGTACCCTTGGTAAGTATATAGAAAGAATCAAACTTAATTGAGGATACATTAGCATTAGATTTCTTGTTCATGCAATGTTGCTCTATGTGACCAACTTGCTTGCAACTTTTGCAATAGCTACCTTTGTTCTTCACAAAACGAGTCTTGTGAGGAGCAAAAGCGGCCTTGCCTTTCTTGGGGTTATAGCCCAATCCCTCTTTATAGAGAGAAGCTCTTTGGCTACCCAAGCACATAAGCAAGCGGTCCTCACCACCATAAGCCTTGGCCAAGGTGTGATTGAGCTCTTTTACCTCCTTCTTGAGATTTTCATTCTCAACTATAAGTGTGGGATCACAAGTGAAACCATCACTACTAGATGAGGATGATGTAGATGAGCTACATGAAGGGTTAGTGGGAGCAACAACAATAGGCTTATTACAAGATTCATCAATTATATCACAAGATATGCCTATGTTGCAAGTTTTAGCTTTCTCAATTTTAGTTGGCATGTTTTCACATTTTTCAACTAGAGAGGAATGAGCTTCTTCAAGCTTAGTGTGAGACTTTTGAAGCTTCTTATGGTCTACCTTTAGACTCTCATAAGATGCTCTAAGCTCATCAAGTTCTTGCATAAGGTTTTTCTTTTCCTTAAGCAAGCCCTTGCACTCCTTTCTAGATTCTTTAAAGTGTTGAGTGCAATCTTCTAGCATAGTGATTAGTTCATTTTTAGTGAATTCTTCTTCATCACTATCACTATCACTATCATTATCATGATCACTCTCATCATCGGATGATACCTTAGCGGCTTTAGCCATGAAGCACGATGGAGTGTCGAAGAGGGAGACCTTCTCTTGAATAGCAATGCTAGCATGTCCCTTCTTCTTGCTCTTGTTGTCATCCTCATCATCACTTGAGGAATCATCACTATCCCATGTAGCAACATGAGAATCATTCTTCTTCTTATGAGAGCTCTCCTTCTTTTCTTGCTTCTTCTTTTGCTTCTTTCTTTCCTTCTTGATAGCATCTTCATCATCACTATCATAAGGACACTTTGCAATGAGATGATCTTTGCTATGGCATCTAAAGCATCTCATGGTATGCTCATTCTTCTTAGATGAGTTCTTCTTCCTTCTTGCACGATAGCCCTTCTTCTTCATGAATTTGCCAAATTGCTTGACAAAGAGAGCCATCTTCTCATCAATGTCATCACTATCACAAGAGCTTGAGTCTTCTTCACTTGATGATTCAATCTTGGATTTGCCCTTGGATGTGGTGGCTTTGAATGCCACGCTCTTCTTCTTCTCATCATCTTTCTTCTCATTTTCCTTCTTCTTCTTCTTGACCAACTCATCCTTCTCATCATCTTCTCTATATGAATCATCGGTCATCACTTCTTGAAATATTTGTTGAGGAGTTGAATCCTTCAATGTAGTCCTCACTAGCACGGTGATCAATGTATCAAATCTCTTGGGCAAGCTTCTCAAGAACTTCATAGAGAATTGGTTGTCCTTGACTTCCTCACCAAGTGCCTTGAGCTCATTCACAATGACTTGCAATCTATGAAACATTTCCGGTACACTTTCATCATCTTGCATCTTGAAGCTTGAAAATTTTTCTTGCAAGATATATGCTTTAGCGGTCTTTGTGCCTTCGGTACCCTCAAATGTTTCTTCTAGCTTGGCCCAAGCATCATGAGCAATCTCAATGTTCTTTACTTGCTCAAAGGTCTTGTCATCTAGTGCCTCATGAAGAGCACTAATGGCAATGTCATTGCATTGGAGCTTCTTCTCTTCCACCGGTGTAGGTGCCTCCGGATTAGCAACCTCAAATTTTGTTTCGGTGACCTTCCACACTTCTCTATTGATTGACTTGAGGTGTGCGGTCATCTTAACCTTCCAATATGCATAATTTGTGCCATCAAAATGAGGTGTCTTCTTGGTGTTGTTGATGTGCAAGCTTAATTGAGCCATTTCTTCTTCACCGTAGGTTGTTAAGCCTCAAATAAACGGTGCCTCGGCTCCGATACCACTTGTAAGGTCCAAATAGGCTAGAGGGGGGGGGGGTGAATAGCCTAATTAAAAACTTCTACAATAATTACTTAACCACAAGTTAGTACAAAAGGTGGCGGAGCAAAATGCACTAGCTCTAACTAATTAAGCAAGCCACCTACACAAGTCTAGTACAAGGCTATCCACTAAACACAACAACAACAACAAGCTAGATACAAGATGTAAAACGAGAGAAGAGCTTCGAGTGATTATACCGCCGTGTAGAGATGAGAAGTACCAAACAATCAATCACACAAGAGAAATCCTCGGGAAGAGAATGACACAAGAATTTATCCTGAGGTTCACTTGCTTCCCGGCAAGCTACTCCTCGTTGTGGCGATGCACCCACTTGTCGGTTCGCGAGCTAATCAACTATCAAGAGTTGAGCCCTCGGCGGGCGCCGCACAACCGCACACAAGATGGGGATCCTCCAAGCCACGAGCTCCACTAGAGTATCCTATTTGCGAACTCCCGCGGGGAAGGATCAAGAACCCCTTACAACACTTGGTGAAGGCTCCAACAATCTCCAATTGCGAGCTCAATCACCTCCGCTGCTCCAAGCCGTCTACCGTGTTGGGAAACACGGAAGAGTAACAAGAAATCCGCAGCAACTCGAAGATCAAGTGCCTCTAGAATGCAACTCTCAAGCAATGCACTTGAATCTCACTCAATCTCACTCAAGATGTGCAATCAATCAAAGAGATGAGTGGAGGGGTTGTTCTCTAGCTCAAAGTATGTCTCTATGTCTCAAAATGTGCAAGAGTTACCCTCAAACCCCGGCCACCATCTATTTATAACGAAGGGGTACGCAGCTAGCCGTTACCGGCGACGCGGCTGAAATCGCGATGACCGGACGCTCCGGTCAGGGTGACCGGACGCGTCCGGTCACTACACGACGAACGTGAATAGTGCTCGTCCGAACTAGCCGTTACCGTTGACCGGACGCGCTCCTTCGATCGACCGGACGCGACAGTGCCAGCGTCCGGTCGCGTTCCAGTAAGCACCCGACGCGACCGGACGCGTCCGGTGGTACGTGACCGGACGCGCCAGCCGCGTCCGATCGCGCTGCGCTGCGCTCGGCATCCCTGGACGCATGACCGGACGCTCCGGTCCCGTGGGGCACCGGACGCGCCGGTCACGCGTTTAACGTTTTCGCCCAGTTGAACTGATCGGACGCGCTGGTCAGGCCAGACCCGCGTCCGGTCACAAACCCTAGCTGCACCCGCGCTGCGATGAACTGACCGGACGCGCCCCGCGTCCGGTGCAGCGTCCGGTGCAGAGTCCGGTGCAGCGTCCGGTGCACGCAGTGACCTCCGTTCGCCTCCGTTTCTTTTCCGACTTTCGGCGCAATAGAAAATAGGCATTTCACTTCTCCAAAAAGCGCCGAATCCCGCCTCGCAAGCTCGGCGGGAGGGAGAGAGGAACCCAAACCCCTCTCTACCGCTTAAACTCCACCGCCTTCGCAAATGTGCTAACACCACCAAGTGTACACCAACATGTGCAAGTGTGTTAGCATTTCACAAACATTTTCCAAGGCGTTATGTTAGCTCTTTACTAGATCCTAAATGCATATGCTCAAGACATTGATCTAGTGGCACTTGATTCCCGAGCTAACCGTGATTGCCCCTCTTGATAGTCGGCTATGTATCCTAAACCCGGTCAATCACTTCTCTACTCAACTTAGACCGGCAAAAGGAAAACCCTATGGTTATACCTTTGCCTTGCGCTCTTAGATCCTTCTCTTCCACTTGATCATCATGTCCAACATTTCATGTGCATCTCCACCATGATCATCATTTCATGTCCATGCACCATCTCTTTGTGATCTTGTGGCCACCACTCCTTGCCACATACACCTTCATCACATGTGTTGCTCATGCCTAACTCAAAACACTTAACACATGGCATTAGCAACTTGGTGTCATTAATTACCAAAACCAAACTTGGGCTTTCAACCACAACTAACCTTAGGCAAGTATATATGGCAAGCCACAAAAAGTGTGGCTAGCAAATTGATTGCCACACTTTGCCATGCCTAAGAGAATCTTGCCACACTTTCTTTACTCTATGACATGTGGAGCCCAAAAAAATCATGCCTAATCTTAGTTGTCAACCAAACACTTGCCAACTTAGTCAAACTTGCCTAAGGTGAAGTGTGGCAAAGTGTCGCTAGCAACCAAACAGCCCCAAAGCAGGTTTGATTATGATAAGATTTAAATTTTAAATTTTTAGAGTTTAATCCATATCCTCTTGAGTTATTCGGTCTTCTCACAAAGGCATATTCTTTTTTTGAGGAAAAACACAAATGCATATTCTTCATGGTGGATAAAAATCTGTACCGTTGATGCCTAGCATAAAGTTCTCTCAGTATTCAGTAAACACAAAGGCAATCTTTATGCTTGTGTTTACTGGATACTGAAATCCGAAAGCATAAAGATTGCAGTTGTTGCTTGATTGAGTTGAGGTAGGAGACCTGTTCCGTGAAATTAAGCTACATCACCACTAAACATCTGAATATATATGTTTTTGATCGAGATCTGTTCCATGCACATCAGATAAAAAGTAACTATAAGTGTGCATGAATAATAGTTGGCAGTTGCTCACTCAGGAGTCAGGTCTGCCAGGTACTGAAACCCAGCCAGTCCAGCGATGAGTGACTTTGCCTTACCGAACGAAACATTTTGCCTTACCGAATGAAACATTTGACAACTAACGTCATGTTTGGTTTCCATATGTTAAAGTTTAACTCCCATCACATCAATATTGCGGTAAATGTATAGAGTATTAAATATAGACTAATTATATGCATGTCGGCACAGATTAGGAGTAATTTACGAGACGAATCTATTAAGCCTAATTAGTCAAGATTAAAAACTTTTTATCAAATAAGACGAAAGTGCTACAGTGTTTGTTAACTTTAATACCCCAAACCAAACAGGCCCTAATACTGCAAGAACTAATGGTTTTAATACTTCATACACATGTTGTGCCACACCATTTATGTTTTCATTTTTGAGACCTCGCACCTGGATGTCCGGCCCAAGGCCTGCGTCCAGATGTCCGTGCTGCAGTTTCACGCGCTCGCACCAGCAACCTACGTCCGCGCTCGCACCAGCAACCCACGCCCACACTCACACACACCAAAAAAAACACCAGCGCGCCCTCGCCTGCACCTGGGTTTCACGTGCCCATGCGGGGCCAACGCCGCCCGCGCCGCTAGACCACGCGCAGGGCCACTCGCGTCCTCTCCGTTTCTCACGCGCATTGCAACATGTGTAACATCTGATGTACTTTTGAAACATGTAGATGCAACATTTGCAACATATGTCTGAAGACAAATGAAACACTTGGAATATGCTTCTGAAACACTTGCAAAAACACATGAAAAACACTTGAAAATCATTACAAACATATGCAATATCAAGATAGGATACTTGCAGTATATGTGTGAAATGTATGCAATATCAGTAAACACACTTGCAACAATACGTCCAAAAACACAGATGAAACATTGGGAACAAACCTCTGCAACATACGTGTACAACATTGCAACATATGCAATATTTAGATATACTTTTGCAATATTCATATGAAACTATTGCAACATACCTCCGAAACATTCGAAAACCTCGAAATATATGCTTGCAACATACGTTTTCAGCACATCGCAACATCTCCTTGTTGCTTGCGAAATGGAGGCTCGCCGGCGTGTGGAGTTCACCGGAGGCAGCCGCGCTGTCGCCACCAGCGACCAGATGGACTCCGCCTACTACGAGGCTGGTGGCAACCTCTTCCTGGCCGCTGGTATTCTAGGCTCCACACACAGCCCCTGCAGCCGGCGCTGGAGTCCCCATCACCATCGGATCTCTCGCCGCGCAGTGGATCTGGTGGAAGGAGCAGCGAGGCAAAGTGGGGCGGAGATGCGCGGCGCGAGCGGCCACCCTGTGAGGGGCTGCGCCGCACGGTTGGGGCACCGCCGGGCCAGCCGTGCGCAGCGTGGGAGGTGGCCGCGCTTTAGGCCACGTCGGGAGAGGGGCAGAGAGAGAGGAAGGGGAGGCTGGGGCTGAGACGCAGACGGTACGGAGCCAGCGGCGTTGACCGGTGGGGGTGGGAGTGGCGTGCCGTCTATGGTGGTGGCAGGTACGGAACGAAGTGCGCATTAATGATTTTTTCTTTCTTTTTTTTATGATGCGGGCGAGTGGTGCGGTGTCATATAGGCGAGCGACACGAGTAGGTTGTTCTGTCCGGACTAATGGACGCCCCAGCCAAGCCCAAGCGTCAGGTACGGGCACACTTCCGTGCAGGCGCAGCTGAACTTATCGGTAACGGTAAACTTGGCCAATGGCCAATGCTAATCTGAGGCACTGAGCTATGCGAGCTGACAGGGCAAAGCTGCGTTATACGGTCACACCGCTGTTTCACGAGCACCAAGCGTGACAGCCGCAAGGGGCGGACCCAAGAAAAAAAAATTTAAGACTCACACCATATATTTTTTTTTTGCTGTGTGAGGACCTTGTCATTCACTTGAGTGGGGACGACACTAATGACGAAAAATAGTCTAGAATTACTTATACCAATTTTTGAATGGCTCTATTCGGTAGGCTGTTTTTTTTTGGTTTATAAGCCGACTGCGGCTGATTTACTGTGAGAGAAAAACACTGTTCCACGCCTGATAAGCCGTGCTGATAAGCTCAGCCGAACAGGGGGAATGTCGATTCATACTCTCGCTCAGACACTACCTAGGTCCGCGCCTGACAGCAGCTTCTCCTGCTCAACTCAAGAGGATCCAACAGTCGGGAACGAGCCGTAGCTCGGTCGGTATTGGCTTACAGTGGTGGAGCGGCCAGTCGTGTAGCTCGGTCGGTATTGGCTTACAGTGGTGGAGCGGCCGGTCGTGAGTTCGAGCCCTGCTCGTCTCACGTTTCCCACCGAAGTTTTCCTCCAATATTTTTAGGATAGTCTCACACGTGGATGCGCCATAATGGTCAGGGTGACGTGCCCGTCACGTGCGAAGTCTGGATGATTTCGAATACCTCTCAGTGCAGCCTCTTCGTATATAGGTGCAGGTCTAGCTTGCGCACTAAAGGGTGTATGTGTGAATCTATGTGTGCGGTGGTGTGAGTTGGGACACAGATAATTGTACTTGAAGAGCTGAGGAATAATAAAAAAAAAGATCAACAGTCACGCCGGGGAGCCAAGCCAAATCTTGGCTGTTGACCAGAGAAAAACCGGCCGCCAAAATTTGGACACCCGCCCAGCCCAGGATTGGCAGGGCCCAACCAGGAATCCAAGGAAGCCCATCTGGGCCTCGCAGGGGAACTTCGGCCTAGATCGACCAGCTTTTCCCCCTTGGGCCTTGCGCGCTGCCTCCGTCTCAGCTGACCGACCAGTGCGCCGCTGCCAGCCCGTCACCAGTGCGCCGTCACTCGGCCGCCGTTGATCTGCTCCAGGACGCCGCCTCCGCCTCCGCCTCTCTGCTCCAGGGTGCCGCCGCCGGTCATCTGTTGGAGGGCGCCGCATCCGTATCTCTGCTGCAGCTTGCCACCGTCAGTCAGGGTTTGTGCAGTGCAGGTATGCCTTGCCGCCTCTTATATCTGTCTATTTCTCGTGAAAATCAAACAGATATTGGCTTGCGTCTTGTTCCTGTGTGGGGATTAATGGATACTGTATCCGCGTGATTCGATTTCATTCAGAGATTGCTTCTTCTGACTTGTGTGTGCCCGAGATATACAGCTGGGTCCTACTTTTTGCCGTGCTAGTCTTGCTAGTAGTATGCATATATCAGTTAAGGATATGAGTTCAGTACTCATCATTGGAGCTGTGATAAGTGATAACATTCTTCGCGGTTTTCTGGTCTATAAAACTTTCAGATGTGTTTGGCCTTTTCGTTTATTATTCTTGTGTATCTCTTGTTTGGTTGCTGTGGTAATATCATACTGTGGCCTACCACGAGCGGTTGACTGTGGATCCCAGAGAAATTGTAGTCATTGAGTTATTGAGGGTCAAGCTTGTTTTATGTTCTGATGGGTAGATAACAATAGAGAAGGTTTATTTGGTCCCTACCTCCAAACATTTGGCGGACTCCATATTTGTGTTTGGCCACATTATCTCCATCATCAAATAGGTAGGGTAATACAGAGAAAACACACATACTAGTAATATGAAGACATCTTACAGATCATCAGACTGGCCACTGCAGGAGGGGAAAGGTATGCTGTTGCAGTGGCAGGTGAATAAGAGAGCAGATACCCTTTTAAAGGGAATTGTTGGGGGAGAAGTTTTTTTTTTCCCTTCCCAGTAGGAAGGTCCAAACCTCAGTTTTAGGACTCTATTTTTAGGTATTTTTGGAGATGCTCTTCAGGCACCAGAAGACAATTCTGTGAAGTTTTTGTTTGGAAGGATGGTGATGGCTCTTCGGTAGTGTGCCAAATCCTAAAATTCCGAACGAAGACAGCCCCCTCTGCATTCCCCCTGCATTCTGTTCTCCACGCGTGCTCTCTCTCTCTCTCCTCCCTGCCCCTCTCTCGGTGACAATTGGGTGACCACCGTCGCTGCCCTATGCAAGGTGCCCAGGCGTTCACCGATCCCTTTCCCTTTTGAGCCAACGATAACAATGTATTCACATGCTCTCGATGAAGGCTCTTTCCTCACAATCCGCAGAGCGGCCTTTTCTCATGATCCTCACAACGACAAAGGGCCAAGTCTAGAGTCAAGCTTTTATCCAATTTAGCCCTTTCCTATATATATATATATATATATATATATATATATATATATATATATATATATATATATATATATATATCCTATAATATGTTTGATCTGTAAAAGCAGGCCCATGAGTTGGGGTGCTCGTTTGGCCCTTGGGATTTGACAGCCCATTACCAGCGCTACTTGAAGCCCTACCAAACAGTGCCTTAAATGTTACTTATGTTTGATGTCTCAAAAGCTGTTTCCATAATTGTATACAACCGATTGTTTCACCCAAAAAAGACTAATATCTTGTTCTTCAGGTCTTTGCTGCAAAAAAAAAAAACATCAAATTTTATACAGTCTTGCGCACTAGCCCCTTTCCACTGACAAGAAGACCCTGAAGTCATCGATGTGTGGTATCGCCCTTGTCCTCTCCAGTGACCGCCTCGTCATCGTTCCCTGTGCCACTGCGGCGGCTGGCGCATCGGAGATCCAGCACTCCTGCGAGGTATGTTAGCACACCCTCCACAACCTCCCAAACCTTCAGTTAAACCCCGGCCATACACTAAACCATAGCTGACCTAGGTTGATTTGCTGCTTTCATGTAACTGCAGAGGAAGGGCGTGTCAGATGAGCTCAAGGAGGCCCTGCGCCGGCGAGGCCCTGATAGCCTAGGCTATGAAAGTCGCCGCCTTCTTGCTGATGGCACAGTTGTTGGTGGTTGGTGACTCTATATGCACAGGACTTTTGTTGAAACTTAAGTATTTTCTTATAGGCTGTCGTGCGTTGCAGTTGGTGATGGCTGCAATGATGGAGAGGGTAAAGTCGGTGTGAGTGACTCTGGTGTTGCTGATTTGTTCTTCATCGGGGCAACACTGCATCTTAGGGGAGCTAAGCTGGTTTCGCAGCCGCTGGTGGCCCCTACTGGAAGTGTCCTTGTGTATAATGGTAATGCCCTCGAGCTTGATGTAAAGTTGCTTCTTTTTATTTCTTTCACAAATTATTGTCCTCCAGTGATATATGCTGATCAAATTAATGAAATTATTTCGTATAAGGTGAGATATATGGAGGAATTCAGGTTGCAGATGATGAAAACGACACCCAAGCTCTTTTTACCTCTCTGGAATCTTGTTGTTCATGTGATTGCCATGCTCTTGCTAGAGATAAAACATGCCCTTGTTGTGGGAGTGGTGCCAGATCAGTTTTGCAACTCCTTTCCACAATCAAAGGTCCATGGGCTTTGATATACTGGCAGGCAAGTAACTTTTATGATTGTGAACTTTGCAATCTGTAGGAGGTTCATCTTTCTAACACCCAAGCCATGTTGAACTGCCAGATGAAGTCAAATACAATTTGGTTTGGCCGGGATGCATTTGGAAGAAGAAGCCTTTTGGTACATTGGCCCACAGCTGATGATTCTCGCTTCATATTATCATCAGTATCACCCCCTTCATTTGCAAAGAATAACTCTGGTAAGATATGCTTATTTTTAGGTGTCCATCTTTGCAGTAAGCTGTGGTTTTGTCTGTGCTTAAGATTTTTGTTTCTTTACATGCTTTAAATAGTGATGACTCTTATTCAATTTTCACAAATCCAATCTTGTGTTTGTGGTCTTTTCCTCTGCTACAGATCCAACAGTAAATGATTTTGTGTCAGATCATGACATATCTAACCATACTAAAGCTAGCTACTGGGAAGAGCTTCCTTGTGGGATATACAGCATCCATATGAAAGACATTGGAAAATATGGTGCACGCATGAAGGAAGGGTGGATTGTGGAGGTTAACACACATAAATGGATGGCTTCTTCATTGAATGAATTGATTAAATGGGAGAGGAAACTTACAGTTCCTACCATGGAGAACAATTCTGTTCACAGAGGGAACCATCAGTTGTCTCAGAGCTTCATAAGCTCAAGAGAAGCTGAAGAAAATATGAATAATGGGATCACAAAGGCAGATCTCCTGTCAGATTCTAGTTTATGTGAAGCAAATTGCATAACACAGTTAGGTACATGAAACATTTACTACTGAAATTTCATAATTAAATCGTCTTAAAGAGTTGCTTGTACTGATATATTGTTTATGTTGATATGTACATTCAGCACATAGAGTATTGGTTGCATTAAGGGAATCTATAATGCTGCGGACTAAAATGAACACACTCTTTCAGGTTGGCATACATGTTAAGTTTTAATTTCGTAATGCTGCTATGTAATACCTATGGTCATTTAACAACCCCACCTCCCTAATTAATTGATCAGGACCTTCTTTACTGAAAATAGTTACATCTTTCTTCATGTTTCATTACTTGTTAGTACATCAGGTTATACTGAGTTCTTTCATGTGGACAGGGTACTCTAAATAAATTTGAGGACGAAGAGTCAGCCCCAATAGCAGTCCTCTTCTCTGGTGGTTTAGACTCCATGATACTTGCAGCATTGCTAGACCAGTGCATTGATTCCAAATGTAAGTCTGACTATTAATTTTACTCTGTTGCATTCAAACTCTCAAAGTTCTTATATATTATATATATAGTTTTGCTCCTAGAAGATTATTTTCTTCATCTCTATCCCTAAACTTGAATATTTAAGTAAAGCTAATAAAGATTTCCAACAGGGACAATTGATTTGTTAAATGTCAGTTTTGATGGGCAGCTTGCCCCTGATAGGATTTCTGCAATAGCAGGAGTGAAGGAGCTTCAGAGGATATCTCCATGCCGGAGGTGATTTGACTTCTGAACTTGTTGTGTTCTTAGCCCCAACAGCTTGTATGATTAGTACCAAATGTATTTGATTTTATTTAATGATACCTATCTTCATATTCTCCATAGTAATTGCACTTGAAGAACGATGATACCTGCACCCAATTAATTTTTTGGGCGAATGAAATTCCTACTATACCCTTATGAGTTCCTTGTCCATTATGATGTTTCATGTTCTTTGCTACGATGCACTCTTGCATCTTTACTTGTATGCTTTTCTGGCTATTCATGCAAGTTTGTAAATCATTTTAGTTTTCAGTTTATTAGCTATAAATGCAGTGTTGCACTGTGACTTTAAGCTGAAATATTTGTTTTATTGTCCCTGTGTTCTTAAATTGCAGATGGCGTCTTATTGAGATTGACACTGCTTTGACAGACTTGAAAGGGGAAAGTGAACATGTGATGTCACTCATACACCCTTCAAACACCTATATGGTGTGTATCCTTTTATTAAAGCCTTATATGTTCATTCCATTGCTTTCCCATGACATAACATTAGAAAACATGCCACGTATATTGTTTGTGCATTTGCACTCTGTTTACATGTTTGTGGATTTGGTGTTTTGGAATGGTAACATAAACTTGAAATTTTGTCTTTATTACCGCCTCCATTCCAAATTATAGTTCACTTTGGTTTGTGACCAAGTTTATAGAAAAATGCACCAGCATCTGTACTGTCAAAATTGTTCCATTAAATTATCCATGGAATATATTTTGAAAGTGTGTTTATTTGAACTTGTAGATGTTAATATACTTTTTCTAAAAACCCGGTCAAAGTTAGAGGTTTGACTTAGGACAAAGCCAAAGTGGAACGGAGAGTGTAACTCATGGTATACGTTCAAAAAAAAAGTTTAACTCATGGTAGAGTTATCAAAGTTGAAACATTGGATCTGTTCTACAGGACTTGAACATTGGTATTGCTCTCTGGTTGGCTGCTGGTGGGGATGGTTGGGTGGATGGAAGTACATGTCGTATGCAAGACGGTTCTCGCTATAAGTACAGGTCGAGATCTAGAGTCCTTATAGTGGGTTCTGGGGCTGATGAGCAGTGTGCTGGCTATGGCAGACATCGGACTAAATATAGGCTTGGAGGGTATGTCCATACATCAGTTTGATTTGTACTTAGTATGATGGATATCAATTAAATTGTTCAAGCACTGTAATGGTAAGAATCCTATTAATTAAGCTTTTATGCTGCTATTTAGGTGGAACACATTGGATCAGGAGATGAGACTAGATGTGCAGAGAATATGGAAAAGGAATATGGGAAGAGATGATAGGTGCATATCTGATCATGGCAAGGAGGTAAGCTGTCTTTCCTCGGATTATGAATTTGAATGCCTAGCATTTTCAGTTATGGGTTTAGTTTTTTTTTGGCTATCTAATGTGTACTGCTGTCCATCCTGTAGGCCCGTTTCCCATTTCTTGATGAGAACGTGATAAAAACTTTGTTGGACATTCCGTTATGGGAAATTGCTAAACTTGATGAACCTGTTGGAAAGGGTGATAAGAAGATATTGAGAGAGGTTTGCACATAATTTGCCTTACTTACATTATATGCCAGTTTGCATTGCAAATTAACATATACTTGCTGAATGCATCAGTTGTGTCGATGGAATGGTGTTGTCTAATGACACAGTTGCCAGGGTGGCAAATGAGCGCAACTGTTGCAAAATTCCCTTGAGAAATATCGAAATCCAGGCTGATTTGGTGATGAATTACAGTTCTTTTTGCTACATGAATAAAAGTTGGCTAATAACAATCACCATGCCCTATTTATGTAGGTTGCAAGGCTGCTGGGCCTACAAGAAGCTGCTCTTCAGCCAAAGCGTGCGATCCAGGTGCACATTCTAACCAGATACTTGACCTTAGTTGGTAAAAATACCCAACCATTTACAAAATCCATGAGAAAATAATGGTAAAAAGTACCCGATTATTAACAAAATCTAGGAGTATTGACTAACAAGAGGTAAAGCATCTTTGATAGTTAGTTGGTCCGATAAAGTTTCACAACATCTCTGCTTAAACATCTGATGCATGTCAGTGCCATAATAATTATGGTTCCACGCATACTACAGCACAAGCAGTTTTCGCATACAAGCTTACACCTGATACTATCTCCATCCAATGCTTTACGCAGTTTGGTTCAAGGATAGCGAGGGAGTCAAACCGCAAGAACTTTGGCAGCAACAGAGCCGCGAACCAGGCATCAGCAGGCAGCGTGCAGATTCACCAGCATATGCAATGACAGCTCGCTGTGGGTAGCATATGCGTTAACAGTTTACAACCCCTGGGAGGAAGCTGATGAACACGTTTCCCCCAATGGCGTGTTCACCAGAGTCCAGCTTCTCCAGTGGCGTCGAAGCTCCGGAGGCCACACGCCAACCATTTCTCACCAATCAGCCATGAACACGTTTTAGCTGCGCATGGTTTGGTTCTGTAGAGCTTAGTTGTTGGATGGAGCATCATTGTCAGTTGTCACTGACCGTCATAATTCGCACATGTGACTAAGGCTGGATAACGAGCCGAGCTGGCTCGGCTCGGCTCGGCTCGGCTCGTTCTGGCTCGTAGGATAACGAGCCAGCTCGTCTCGGCTCGTTATCTTAACGAGCCAGAAAGCCAGCTCGGCTCGGCTCGTTATGAGCTCGAGCTGGTTCGTTAGGCTCGCGAGCCAGATATAAAAAATACACAAAATATAATATTTGCATTTATCTAAAACTTAAAAATATTAATAATATAAAAATAATATATTCAATAACCTTAAATCGAATAAAATATTCATATAAGCTAACATATCGTCTATTTGTGAAGTGTAAGACATGAAGTAATACAAAACTAATATAAGTTATGATGACTTTTTTTTTAAAACTACGGCTCGTTTGGCTCACGAGCCAGCTCGAGTTGACTCGTTATAGCTAACGAGCTAAAATCCTGGCTCGGCTCGGCTCGTTATCATAACGAGCTGAGCCGAGCCAGCCACGAGCCGAGCGAGCTAACGAGCTTCGAGTTTTTCGTCCAGCCTTACATGTGACATGCTACTATCTGTTGTCCCTGTCTGTCTCAGGCCCGTTCGGCTGGGCTGATAAGCCGGCTGAAAAATACTGGCTGATTTGTTGTGAGAGAAAAATACTGTTCTAGCTGAAAAAATAAGCTGAAAAAGACGGATTATAAGCCGGGTGAACAGGCTCTCAGTCTTGAGATTTTGAATCATATACGATCCTTGTTCTAATCATGTAACGACTGGACGGGGTTATAATAATACCTAAAAGTGGAGGCTGCTTTTGTCTCAGGCCGTTGTTGCTGGGCCGGCTTGGGCCTGGCAAAAGGATCCTCGTTGGAAAAAGTCCGCAACGCGAGTGGCGCGTCCAATCGAATGGCCACGTATGCGTGTCGCTCCTTGCTCCGCGCACCCCGCCTGGCGCACACGCGAATCGACTCCAGCTCACCCACCGCCGCCGCCTCTATAAAGATGAGACCTGCCCACCGGCCGGCCACCACCACCATTTCCCCTTCGCCTCCCCGTCTCTCTCCTCCGCCTACCCACCCCAGCATCCCTCGATTTCCCGCCCAATCCACCGCGCGCTCGCCTCGCCTCGAATTCCAATCAACCATTTGGAGGTTGAATTTGAATTCCAGCTCGAATCACCCAGCCGCCGGCCAGCCGGGAGCGAGAGCGAGCGCGAGCTTGGGGAGCTCGATTCGGCCGGGCGGTGGTGCGGTCGGAGGGATCTGAACCCTAGCGCCGCCCGGATCTGTGACCCCGCGCCGGCGAGCTGCTCGGCGCCTCGGCGGCATGAGTGCCTGGAAAGCGGGGGGAGGAGAAGCGGCGGAGATATGAGCGGAACCGGCGGCGGCGGGAGCGGCAGCGGGGACGAGTTCGGGCGGGCGGTGGCGCGTGCCGCGGTGGCGCAGGCGCTGGAGGCCGCGGGGTTCGACTGCGCGCACCGCTCCGCGGTGGACACGGTCGTCGACGTCCTCCTGCGCTACATCACCCACCTGGGCCGGTCCGCCGCCTTCCACGCCAACCTCGCCGGCCGCGCGCTCGCCAACGAGCTCGACGTCATCCAGGCGCTCGAGGAGGTCGGCAACGACACGGACGGCTTCGCGGGGGCCGCGGCCACGGGCCACTGCCTCGTCGGCTCCGGCGTCGTCAGGGACCTCATGGCGTTCGTCGACTCCAAGGACGAGGTGCCGTTCGCGCGCCCGCTGCCTAGGTTCCCCGTCCAGCGCGTGCAGCCGCAGCCCTCTGCCAGCCCGTCGGCGGCGGCGGCGGCGGGGAGGGAGCCTGGGATGAGGCACGTGCCGGAGTGGCTGCCTGCGTTCCCGGATCCGCACACCTATGTGAGCACGGAGGTGTGGGTTGAGCCACCCGCGACCAAGGACAGGGTGGACAAGGTGGAGCAGATGCGGCAACGGAGGAAGGCGGAGAAGTCCCTGCTCAGCTTGCAGCGAAGGCTGGCTATGGCAGGCGCGGATGGATTTCGTCCAGCGGTTGCGGTGTCGCAGGATAGCGCAGAGAAGGGGAAGGAGATACAGGCAGCTGGGACAAAGCGGAACCCATTTCTTGAGCCAGCATTGCCGCCTGGAGAGAAGGATGTATCTGAGGTCGATATGCCTCCTGAGAAGAAGAAACTCTCTGTCCTTGAGGCATTTGCGCCGGCTATCCAAGCTAGAACCATCAGGGAGATTGATGCCGGGGCAGGGTTGGATCAAAATCAAAGGAGCATTGTTCCAAAAGAGAGGGCTCCGGTGCATCTTAAGCTTGGGTTTGAAAAGAAGCCATTAGCAGCAGCTCTGAATTCAAGAGCCCTGGACCTGAGGGAAGATCCTTCATTCTTGAAAGAGGAAGCAAAGGATGACAAGAAGCGGAGAGCGGGCATGATATTGAGGGCATCAATGGAGAACCCACAAGAACTTCCTCAGCTCTGAAGTTGTTTGTGGAGGAAGTGCGGTACGCAGAGTGGAGTTGCATCATGGTGTAATTGTGGAACTCCAGTTTCCAGAATCTTGAGGTACGTTGTAAACATTTATCTTGTGGTAACTCGTTGGTCCAGGTTGTCAATTGCTCTAGAGGCCTATGCGAACGAAACCCATTTAGCTGAAAATCCTTTGGTTGTGTGCATGAAGTAGTGGAACGATTTACAAATTTTAGCCGGGCTATGTGTTAGTGTATATTTGTATTGATTTTTTTTTGGCTCATGTAGGACAGTGGTACAGAGCTCTTACAGAAATATCTATGCATCTATTTGTTAGCTTTTACCCACTTTGACTAGTCTTGGATGTTATAAAATCTGGGATGTTAATACTTTGTATCTTTTAGGTAGGCTTGCTCTGCTCAGTATTATTAGCAATTAAACTACTTTTGATGCATGTTTATGTGCCTTGACACGTTCCATTCAAGAGAGTACAGATTGTACTGCATGCATTCACTATTTCATAATGTGTAATGTACAATGAGGAGGATATACTAGCTTTGTGTTGAGAGGAATTAATCTGTGGATATATGTACCAAAAAGAGAGAATAGTTCCATTCAAGAGAGTACAGATTGTACTTCATGCATTCACTATCTCATAATGTGTAATGCACAATGAGGAGGATATACTAGTTTTATGTTAAGAGGAATTTAATCTGGATATATACACCGAAAAGAGAGAATAGTTTGGTTAACCAACTACTTGGATTAGATTGTCAGTCTAAAAAAGAATTCTGGAAGTTTGGTATTATAGCTACCTGCACCCTCCCCTCCAATCTATTGCCTAGGACTGTATTAGAGTGTTCATGGTAATGCTGAATATATGACAACACGGCCAGGAGTTTGCTTGTAAAGTAGTACACAAGAGGGCTGGACAGGAGGATATTTCCTTGCCTATGTCCTTTGGCATGCTTGTAACTAGATTTTTACTTTTGTTCCCTCCATATTATACCTAGTTGAGCAACTCAAAACTGCTTTATGGCTTCATATGTTGCTCTGGTAGATACAATAACTTCTATTGTTGAAAATGCCTATTTTAGTCTTTGGTTACCTTGTTTTGCAATCCTGACTGTGACATAGATATCTTTTCTTTCCAAATGACAAACAAGATATGGTCTTTGGTTACTTTGTTTTGTAAGCCATACTGTGACATAGGTATCTTTTGTTTCTTTATAACAGAAACAAGATATAGTTTCATAAGATGGGAGAGAAAATAATATGCCACCACATTATTCTCTATCGTGTTTTTTTGCTGCCTCTTAAAAGGTATGCAGGATTCTTTTCATGCTACCAGTTGAGATGTAGAATGCCTTAAGGGTGTTTCCAAACATATAGTTACATTGTGATATGCCCTTGTGTACTGATTTGTAAACTTATGTGAATAATATGACTTTCCATGGAGACAAGATAGTATAGCTAATGTAGCACCATTCCTTAAAAGTGGAATTCTCACTGAAGAAAAAGTAACTTGTATTGATCACTGGCAACTTGGCAAGTGGCAACTACATGTACATGGGTGCCATGCTTTTTTAAAAAAAAGCAGATATAGGCATATAGCACCTGGTACAGCATTTAGTAGTTCTGCATGCAGAAGTTAAAAAGCCCAAAGCTGGGGCCATGTTTAGATTTCAAAATTTGGAACCAAACTTTGCATAGTAAGTGTCGCGTCACACTGTAGCAACTTTGTTTTTATGTGGTAAAAATTGTCCAAATTTTGATTAATTAGGCTCGAAATGTTCGTCTCGCAAAGTACAATAAAACTGTGCAATTAGTTTTTGATTTCATCTACATTTAGTACTCCATACATATGCCGGCATTTCGATGTGATGGAGAATCTTCTTTTTGCATAGTAAAATTTGAAGGTGAATTTGGGTATCTAAACGAGGCCTGGATAGTTCACCACAGATCTAGTAATAGTTAGGCATGGTGAATCAATGCACCGTCCTACTGTTATTGCTTTTTCACGTGTTCAGAGTCAAAACCATGAAAGCCTGTTTAGTTCCCAAAAAGGATCCCAAAAAGTGCTACAGCACCTGTCACATCAAATCTTGCGGCACATGTATGGAGTATTAAATGTAGACGAAAGAAAAAACTAATTACACAGTTTAGTTGTAAATCACGAGACAAATCTTTTGAGCCTAATTAGTTCATGATTGGACACAAATTGCTAAATAAAACAAAAGTGCTACAGTAGCAGGACCCAAAAAATTTCTCCTAACTAAACAGGCCCGAAGTTTACTGAATGGATCTAGGTTCTAGTAGGAATTATTTATTCCTTGATGACATTCTGTTTTCCAAATATGGTGGTGAATTAGCATGTCAAATAAATTATTAATCTGACTTGAGGTTTGGTGATTTCTGCAGGCCATGTGTCCGTGATACAACCTTCCACAGGAGCTTAAACGCCTCCACCTTTACGTGTACTAAACAAGGCCTTGATCATTGAACACAGGGTGGTACCTCGATTTTGCCAAGCATGCGGCGTGTTTTGCAGGGACCATGAACGGAAAGCCCAGACTGGATCAACTAGGCGGCCTTGCAAGGATCTCTTCTGTTTCATCGGCCGCCGTATTGGGCTATTGTCTTGTGTTTCATCAGCCGTATTGGGCTATTGAGTGGTTCAAGAGGCTTCTGCTTCCTTTCTACACATGCGTCGTGGTATATACTGGTGAAATGTCTGAAATACCTTATAAAAAAAGAAAAGAAAGAAATGTCTGAAATACCGTTGTGGTATATACTGTAAACGAACACCTGCCTGGAACGCAGCGAATAATTTGGTGGGCTCGGGTCAGGGGCTCAGGGCAGCGATGGAAGTGGCACAGGCACCCGATGGATACTTTCAGTTCAGGTTCACGGGCACTATTTCACTTCACGCATAACCATCGACCAGAGCAGAGCACATTTACCCACCCCATGTCTCAAGTGGCGATCACAAACAAACACTCTGTCTGATTAGACCAGCAGCCCAGCACACCAAGATGCATGATAATCCAACTGCAGATTCTCCCTGTCTACCTGCTAATTCTTGTTTGCTTCTCCTTGTTCTTCATCAGCTCCTAATAATCCCATGATCCGGTTATCAGAGCTGTACTGCCGTCGCTCGCTGTGGAGAGGTCAAAGTCAGAGATGAGGACAAGTCAACGAGAATCATTCTCTGTACTACGAGTAAAGTATCTCTTCGTAGTATATTTTTTCCTTAAGTCTTTGCGGCAGGCAACCTCATCGAGGAGCGATTTGGAAGCAAGCAACTGACTCAGACTCACTGTCTGTCTGGTGGGCGAGGCTTTGTTTTCTTATTCTGCAAGCACTATATATCTAAAATGGTTGGGTTTGGTACTTGTTTGGAGACCAAATAGACATGCAAATATTTATACTTGTGTCGAAGTGATACACGTGGCATATACTGTACACGTAGTTTCCAGATCAGAATATATTCCAACTTTGAACATGAGACGGGCATGCAGTCGTTAATTTGTTGAACAAGAATACAAGATAGATAGGGCCGGGCCGACCGGGGACGACCAGATGGAGCGTGTTATAGAGTAAATATCTGAAATCGCATCAAACGACGGTAGACTTGACCTGATGTGTATAGTATATATACAAAATCTTATCTCACATATGATCTGAGCACATGTACGCTACCGCGTCAATAATCCGTGGTGCTACGTGTATGCACTCTGAAGTGGCCCTGCAACTGCAAATTAAACTCCAATAATAAACGATATACTCATATATAGTACGTTCGTCGCAAGCTGAAGGCTCACCGTTTAGGTATGGTGGTCCACGCTACGTACAGTCGCCATCAGCGTCTATCATTCTCCGGTCTCCCCATGGATCTGGCGGCCTCAGCGTAATCGACAAGAAGCCATGGCCGATGAGCCTTCCACCAGCTTCTCCGGCTTATCGGGTTTTGTTTCTTTCACGGTCATGTGTCCTTCTGGAAAGGAAATGTGGATAACGGGTGGGAAACTCCTCCTATTTTCGTAAATACAAAAACAGAATCCCGTAAATACAGAAACAAACAGACCAAAAGTAAAATTAGAGACGGGACGAGTTTTTCCCATCTGTTTTGATCCACATGTATACGTTGGAAACGGTACATGGCGAAGGTAGAGCAAATGCCTTTGCTTTATTGTGGGATCACTCATGGCCTCTCACCCTCGCTATGGAGCGTGAAGGGGGGGGGGACCGAGGGCTTCCCACAGTGAAATGTCTAAGCTGCCTCGGGGAAACGTGCGAAGGTAGTGGGGTACGAGACGGTGTGAAAAAAGCGGATTAAATGTCCATTAATTCATCCGAAAAGGATCTTCTCCCCTTTCTCTTACACGAGCGCTTCGGGTATTTATAGACCATACCTGGAGACACGGCGGAATTACACTAGAGTCAGACCCCGGATGATGAGTGTTATACAATAACCAAGGGTACGGCGGTGATCTCCTTCCCTTGGCCAACCACTCCCAGGCCCAATCTCCTTGATGGAGCCGTCACCTCTGTCGGGGTGGTCCCCTCTTGTTGTGGACGCCAAACCTTCGCGCGCTCTCGGCGAGGGTTCGCCTGCTGTTACCGTTCCACTCCTTTCTCGCCATGCTCCTCCGGCACGGCCGACCTTTGGACGCTTCACCTGGACCCATGGAAGGAACGCGATGAGCAAGAAACCCTCGCCGCGGGGGTTAGTGCCTGCGACGAGGCAAGTTAGAAGGACCAGCGTCTGGTCGAGGGCTAGGGAGGAGTGGTGCCGGGGGTACCTCCCCCCAACATTTATAGACACAAAACTTGAGCTGTGAACATCATGGTGAAAACATCTACTCAATGGTATTTATTTTTTTCGTGGGTGCACCTGCACAAACAAGCTTGATATAGCTTCGCTACTGGTTGGGGATGATATTATGATTTTAAATAATATTTTTTAATGGCTAATTGCAAATGTAGCATTTGCTTTTGGAAATTTATAAATCTAGCAGACTGTCGGCGACTGGATGGCTGATCGGGCTCATATCGGCAACTGGTGGGCCGACAGGACCCTATAGACCGCCTAAAAGCCGACTAGGCTCTGGATACGATAGGCCAATGGGCCAAATCAGCCCGGTAGACATATCGGCTCCCCGGAGGCCGATAGGTTCTATCGGCAATTCGTTGGCCGACAGGCCCCAACCGGTAGGCCGACAGGACCCTATCGGCCGCCCAGAAGCCGACTAGGCTCTGGATACGATAGGCCAACTAGGCTCTGAATACGATAGGCCAATTGGCCAAATCAGCCCGGTAGACATATCGGCTCCTTGGAGGCTGATAGGTGCCTATCGGCAATTCGCTGGCCGACAGCCCCGCTTCTTCCTCACGCTCTCTTCTCTCTCATCGTCGCCACCCCGCGGTCTGGGCGGCCTCTCCTCGCCCGCGTTCTCCGGATCTGGCGAAGGGCGCTGCGCCACCGTCCCCCACCCAGCCCGCCCGGGCCCCCGTCCCCGCCCGGTGCTCCAGCGACGTCGGCGCTCGGCTGCTACAGGTACGTGTGTTTTTCTTAGTTTAATTTGATTCCGTTAGTTTAGTAGATTACTTAGTGTATTTAGTTAGTTTAGTAATGTTTATTTAGTTTATTTATTTTAGTTCGAATTCTTAGTATATTTAGTTTTAGGGTTAGTATTGTTAGGGTTAGTTTAAGTTGTAGATTAGTTTTAATAGTTTGATTTTTAGGGTTAGTTTTTTACGGTTAGGTTGTAGGATTAGTTAGTACAAATAACCGAACGTCCAGGCCTAGTACCAAAAGCCAGAACAATTTGCTATTTGGAAGGTATCGGAGTAGTATATAGCAGAAAAAAGGAAGTCTCAGCTGTCGCGATGAACCCGCTAGGTGGGTCAATCAAGAAAAAGAAAAAAAGAGAAAACTTTGCAAATAAGGATGGCTTAAATCTGCTGGGAAAAGAGACCGTGACCAGTAGTGCTAAAAAGACACTGGAGTTTCGACAGCAACAGCCACCATCCATCAACCTAGCTAGCTAGATAGGCATGCATCACATCACCGTTAGTCGGCACTTGGCAGCCATGAGAATGAGAATGAGATCCCCAGCTAGTAGGTCTGAATAATTCTCAGGAGCAGCAGTGGTGTTATTAGGAGATACAGTAGCAACCACAACTGTGCCGATGCCGACAATCTCCGAGATAGAGTAGGCACTAGGCAGGAACAGGCAGGAGGAGCCACAGCCAGGCACGCACGCGGGCCATGCGGCGCCAAATGGTAATGCATGGGTGTCAACTCGGAGACGATTTTGTTGACCGGCCAGACCACAGGACCAGCCAGCCAGCTTCTCTTGGTCTTGGCTCTTGCAACTTGCAGATGTGGGTGGGATCCATGGATGACGAGGCAGCCACCACCACCATGAACATGGGTGCATATATACAGTGGATCTAATGTGGATCGATCGGCATGTATGTCGTCCATGCATGGACTGGGAGTGGTGGATCTCTCACTGCCTCCTCCCACTTTTTGCACGTTCCCGTTCAAACCTGGCCGGTCGATCTCTTGTAATTCGGGTGCATTTTGTAGGATCAATCGCTTTTTATATATTCTACTAGTATATATGAGCCATAATCTTATATTTCCTCCATTCTAAAATGGAAGTGGTTTTTTTATATATAATTTTAGCCTGCGCTAAGCTTCTCTAACTCTGATGAAGTTTATGGAAATTTATAATACCTACAGTGTCAAATATTGACAATGTTTCACGGTGGATTTAATTTTGATATTTGTAGAAATGGGTGTTTTTTATATAAAAACTTTGACAAAGTTAGGAAAGGTTGTATTTTAAAACAAGCGAAGTATTGGCCCTGTTCGGCAGACTGTTTTTTTTGGCTTATAAGTCGGCTGTGGCTGATTTGCTGTGAGAGAAAAATACTGTTCCACGGCTGATAAGCCGTGCTGATAAGCTCAGCCGAACAGGGGGATTGTATCGTGTGGAAAATGGTACTATCAGGACTGACTTTTTTTTTTGTACTCAATAGATGCATATGTTGCCACTTGATGATAATACGAAAATGCCTATGCACATGTCTGTGAGTGCCGATTCTTGCAAATAAAATTAAATTAAATAAAAGGTCACAAAAATATGTCTGTGAGTGTGATAATTTCCATTGGTGTTAACCGAAGTCATTTTATATATCGGAGATGCTAGCGCTCGGATGTCCGGACGGACGCCTGTGCATGCTAGCCCGTTTCCATACACCATGTTTCTTCGCACACCTTGTTTCGCATGGCCACGCGGGGCCCACGCTGCCCGAATGTCTCCCACGTCGCTTGACCGCATGTAAGGACCGTCTGCCCGCTCAGTGGCTGAAAGTCCTATGTTTGGTGTTGGTAATTAGTGACAATGCCTAAGTACTAATCCTATGCCTAAGTTGTATGTAGCATATGAGGATTAGTACATTCCAAGGTTGGTGGCAAGATGGACATGGTGATCATGATGGCCACACATGGATTTGGATGCAACCCTACGTGATCAAGGCAAAGGTATATGCTTAAGGGTTGTGTTTCAGTAACCAAGACACCTAGTGGGTGTGGTTACATTATAGGATAGATAGCCGTACTATAAAGAGAGGAATGACGTGGCTATTGAACTCCTAAGTGCCTCTAGGTGTGCATTTCATAATCATATGCATGTGGATAGAACTAATAACGCCTCGAAAAATGATTGTGAAAATGCTTACACACATGCACATGGTGTTGATCACTTGGTAATGTTAGTACGTTTGCGAAGGCGGTTGAGTTTGAGCGGTAGAGAGGGTTTGGGGTCCTCTCTCCCTCCCGCCGAGCTTGTGAGGCGGGATTCAGGCGTTTTTGAGAAGTTGAAACGACTATTTTCCACTACGCCGAAAGTCGGAAATCGAACGAAAGCGAACGGAGGTCACAGTGGTGACCGGACGTTGGACCAGACGCGGTCTCTGTTTGACCGGACTCGTCCGGTCAGCGTTCAGCGTCTGCGCGAGTTTCAGTTTGTTGATCGGACGCGCGGTGCGTCCGGTCATGACCGACCGGACGCATCCGGTCGTTGAGGGAGCTTACTGGACTTCAACCGGACGCGAGCACTGTGGCGTCTGGTCAGTTCTCCAGCGTGTCCGGTTGCTGTTTCGTTGTGCACTGCTCTGGGTTGACCAGCGCGTCCGGTCGAGCCCAGCGCGTCCGGTCGTTGCGACCAGCGCGTCCGGTCGGTGCTTCGTGAAAATAGCCGTTGTGTGATCGGCGCGTCCGGTCAGTTTGACCAGCGCGTCCGATCAGCGCGACTTCGGCTGTTTCAAGTGAGTAACGGCTATATTCAAAGGGGTACGTCTATAAATACTCGTTGGCCAGCTCAAGGCTCTCTCTCTTGGACGTTTGACATACTTGTGAGCACTTTGAGCTAAGCAACTCCCCTCCCACTCATCTCTCTTGCTTCTTTGCATATTCGAAGTGAGATTGAGTGATCCAAGTGCATTTGCATTGTGAGATTGCATCTAGTTGGCACTTGGTGGTTGATTTGCTGCGGAATTCTTGTTTCTCTTGGTGGTTGCCGCCACCTAGACGGCTTGGAGCAGCTTGGAGGCGTTGGCAAGAGTTGGTGATTGTTCTTGGCCACCTCCGGTGATTGTGAGGGGTTTGTGCCTACCTCGGTGAAGCGCCAAAGGCAACATTAGTAAATTGCTCGTGTCATTGCAACCTTTTGCCATTTGGTAGGTTCTTGTGGCGCCTTTTGAGAGGCTCGGTGAGAGACCGATTAGCCACCGAACCACGTGGTGAAGAGGGACACAACAGGGACTAGCGTGCCGGCAAGCACGTGAACCTCGAGATAAATCTTCGTGTCATCACTTTCATATTGTGATTGATTGATCCCGGTGTTCGGTTGTCTTGGTATTCATTATTGATCATATTGGTTGGCTCAATACTTCGCCCCTCGGTGAAACTCTCCTAACTCAACTCCGCATTACTTTCTTAGTTATCTTTGCTAGCTAGTTAGCTTTGCTAGAGTAGCTCTTTTGTGTAGCTTGCTAGTTGTAGTTGTAGTTACCTTCTCGGTTTGACTTGTGCGGTTGAGTGCCATTATACTAGAATTGTGAATTGGATAGGTGGCTTGCAAACACCCCGTAGGCTAAGCAAAACTCGCATCTCGCTATTTGTTGTATTGATAAACTTGTTTAGCTTGTCTTTGTAGAAAATTTTAAAAGGCTATTCACCCCCCTCTAGCCATCAAGACCTTTCAAGTGGTATCGGAGCCGTGGTCACCGTTTGTAAGGCTTAACAACCTCGGTGTAAAATGGCTCAAGTTGTGTTCAACCATGTCGGGGGCAAGCCTCCGTTCTTTGATGGTGTCTCATCTTTTGATCATTGGAAAAGAAAGATGAAGCAATATCTTGGCTCTATCAATGAGAAGGTTTGGGAGGTGACACATCATGATTATGCTATCATTGATCCCGACAACCTCACCAACAATGACCGCATCAACAACCAATGCAACACTATGGCTCTCAACACTCTCTACAATAGGATTGATGCAAAGGTCTTTGAGCAAATCAAGGATCTTGAGATGGCAAGTGAAGTGTGGACAAGATTAGAAGAAACATATGAGGGCACTTCAACGGTAAAGAGTGCCAAGCTCTGTATGCTCAAGGATAAGTTTGCAAGTTTTAAGATGAAGGATGATGAATCCATCCCAGAGATGTTCTATAGGCTACAAGTTATTGTCAATGATCTCAAGAGTCTAGGAGAAGATGTCAAGGACAAGGACTTCTCACATAAGTTCTTGATGAACTTACCTAAGAAGTTTGCTATCTTGAGGAAGATGATCCAAAGAGAGGGTTTGGACAAGGTGACTCCAAACCAAGTGCTTGGAGATGTCATGACCGATGCTCAATATGATGATGATGAAGATGAAGATGAGAAGAAGGAGATCAAGGTCAAGCAAGAGAAGCCCATTGCATTCAAGGCTTCATCTTCTAAGGGCAAGAGCAAGGTGGAGAGCGATGATGATGATCCATTCGATGATGAGACCATGGCCCTCCTAGTGCACAAGATGGGGAGGTTCATGAAGAAGAAATGATATGGTGCAAGGAAGAGAAGGGACTTCATGAAGGCAAAGGAGGTGCTATGCTACAATTGCAATAGCCCCGATCATATAGTGGCAAAGTGCCCCTATGAAGACAAAAGATATCATGATGGGGAGTTAAAGTTGAAGAAGAACAAGAAGGATAAGAAGGAGAAGAAAGAGAAGAAGAGCTTCACTGTCAACAAGAAGAAGAAGGGTGGTGGCTATGTGGTCACTTGGGATAGTGATAACTCTGATAGTGATGATGATAGCTCTAGTGATGATGAGAGGACCACTCGGCGAGCCATTGCAAGCATCGCCCTCTCCAACAAGCCATCCATCTTCGACACTACATCGACATGCCTTATGGCCAAGCCCACCAAGGTAAATTACAAGGCCGGAGGAAGGCATTGGGTGCTTGATAGTGGGTGCTCTCAACATATGACCGGTGATTCAAGAATGTTCAACTCTCTTAAATCAAATGATAGTGGCATTGATAGTATCATATTTGGTGACAATAGCAAGGGTGATGTGAAGGCTCTTGGAAGGATTGCAATCTCAAATGATCATAGCATTTCCAATGTGCTCCTAGTTGAAAAGTTGAACTTCAATCTTCTCTCGATTGCTCAATTGTGTGATCTTGGTTTCAAGTGCATATTTGGTGTTGATGATGTGGAGATAGTTAGTGTTGATGGCTCTAACTTGATCTTCAAGGGCTTTAGATATGAGAATCTATACTTGGTTGATTTCAATGCTAGTGACACTCAACTCTCAACATGCTTGCTCACCAAATCAAGTATGGGTTGGTTATGGCATAGAAGACTTGGTCATGTTGGCATGAAGCAATTGAACAAGTTAGTGAAGCATGACTTAGTTAGAGGCTTGAAGGATGTCACATTTGAGAAAGATAAGCTATGTAGTGCATGTCAAGCCGGAAAGCAAGTGGGCAACACTCATCCATTAAAGAGCATTATGAGTACATCCAAGGCATTTGAGTTGTTGCACATGGATCTATTTGGGCCAACTACATACACAAGCATTGGTGGCAACAAGTATGGCTTTGTGATTGTGGATGATTTCACTAGATACACATGGGTATTCTTTCTTGTGGACAAGAGTGATGTATTTGACATATTCAAGAAGTTCATCAAGAGGGTACAAAATGAGTTTGAAACCACAATCAAGAAAGTGAGAAGTGACAATGGAAGTGAGTTTAGAAACACAAGAGTTGATGAGCTATGTGAGGAGCTTGGAATCAAGCATCAATTTTCAGCCAAGTATACACCTCAATCAAATGGCCTAGTTGAGAGGAAGAATATAACCTTAATTGATATGGCAAGATCAATGTTGAATGAGTATAATGTGAGTCATTCATTTTGGGCCGAAGCAATCAACACAGCTTGCTTCTATAGCAACCGCCTCTATTGCCACAAGTTCCTAGAGAAGACACCATATGAGATCTTAAATGGAAGAAAGCCCAACATTGCATACTTTCGGGTATTTGGTTGCAAATGCTACATCTTGAAGAAGGGCTCTAGATTGAGCAAGTTTGAGAAGAAATGTGATGAAGGATTCTTACTTGGTTACTCCACTACTAGTAAAGCTTATAGAGTTTAGAATTTGGCTAGTGGTTTACTTGAGGAAGTTCATGATGTTGAGTTTGATGAAACAAATGGCTCTCAAGATGAGGAAAATAACTTAGATGATGTGAGAGGAACTCAATTGACTAATGCTATGAAAGAAATGGATATTGGTGATATTAGGCCAAAGCAAGTGATTGATGTGGATGACAACAAAGATCAAGTGCTCCAAAGTCCAATTACACAAGCTAGTGGGTCTCTAATGCAAAATCAAGCTAGTATATCATCTCAAGTGCAACAAGATCAACAAGTGGCTAGTTCATCATCTCCAACTCATGATCAACATCAACATCCAAGCAATCAAGTCCAAGTGCTTCAACCAACTAACATTGCAAGAGACCATCCATTGGATTCCATCATTGGTGACATACAAAGGGGAGTTCAAACTAGATCAAGATTGGCATCATTTTGTGCTCACTCTTCCTTTGTGTCAATAGAAGAACCCAAGGACATTGATAAAGCATTGAGAGATCCGGATTGGGTAAATGCAATGCATGAAGAGCTCAACAACTTCAAGAGAAATGAAGTATGGGAACTAGTTGAGAGGCCTAAAGATCACAATGTCATTGGAACAAGATGGGTCTTTCGCAACAAGCAAGATCAAGATGGAATAGTAGTAAGAAACAAAGCAAGACTAGTGGCTCAAGGTTACACACAAATAGAGGGTCTTGACTTTGGTGAAACTTATGCCCCGGTTGCAAGATTGTAAGCAATTAGGATCTTACTTGCCTATGCTTGTGCTCACAATATCAAGCTATATCAAATGGATGTGAAGAGTGCATTTCTCAATGGGTACATTCAAGAGGAGGTGTATGTGGAGCAACCTCCCGGTTATGAAGATGACAAGAAACCCAATCATGTCTATAAATTGAGAAAAGCTTTGTATGGATTGAAGCAAGCACCTAGAGCATGGTATGAAAGATTGAGGAACTTCTTGCTAACCAAAGGATTTGTCATGGGCAAAGTGGATACTACTCTATTCACCAAGAAGATTGGGAAAGACTTGTTTGTGTTGCAAATATATGTTGATGATATCATATTCGGTTCAACCAATCAAGATTATTGTGATGAGTTTGGGAAAATGATGGCAAAGGAATTTGAAATGTCAATGATTGGTGAACTTAGTTTCTTTCTTGGACTTCGAATCAAACAAATGAAGGAAGGAACATTTGTGAGCCAAACCAAGTACATCAAAGATATGCTCAGGAAGTTTGGCATGGAAGATGCAAAGGGCATTACAACCCCAATGGGCACTAGTGGAAGTTTGGATAGTGACAAGAGTGGTAACATGGTGGATCAAAAGCTTTATAGATCAATGATTGGTAGCCTACTCTATGTGACGGCATCAAGACCCGATGTGATGTTTAGTGTATGCATGTGTGCAAGATTTCAAGCCTCACCAAGAGAAAGTCATTTGAAGGCAACAAAGAGAATATTGAGGTATTTGAAGCATACACAAGATGTTGGATTATGGTATCCCAAAGGTGCAAGCTTTGAGCTAATTGGATATTCGGATTCTGACTATGCCAGTGACAAAGTGGAGAGAAAGAGCACTTTCGGGACTTGTCAATTGTTGGGAAGATCACTTGTCTTATGGTCATCCAAGAAGCAAAATAGTATTGCACTATCTACTGCCGAAGCCGAATACATCGCTGCGGGTAGTTGTTGTGCACAAATCTTGTGGATGAAGGCAACATTGAAGGATTTTGGAATCAATTTCAAGAATGTGCCATTGCTATGTGACAATGAAAGTGCCGTGAAGCTAACCAACAATCCGATTCAACATCAAAGAACAAAGCATATTGATGTTCGTCATCATTTCATTAGAGATCATCAACAAAAGGGTGACATTGCTATTGAGAGTGTGGGCACCGAAGATCAATTAGCCGATCTATTCACCAAGCCACTTGATGAGAAGAGATTTCACAAGCTAAAGAATGAGTTGAACATAATTGACTTTTCCAATATGAGTTGATGCACCTCCATGATATGACATGCCTCTCCTTCGAACCCCAAGGTACAATTGGTTGACATATCATACATTCTATGCTAAGGACTTGTTTAGTGCATCTAGTCATAATTTACATGTTCCAGGCTCATTCATGAAAATCAAATGACTTTAAAGTTTATATGGTGCCACTATTGTTTCCATGACTTGTATGATCTAGTGGTAGCATATAACTTGTTTAAGTAGCTTGTGATCCTAAGTGTTTAATCTAGATCACTTGTCTAAATATTTGCTTCAACATGGTGCATGATAACCCTTCTAGTGAGGTGTGAAGAAGCTTGCCCTTGGATCAAACCGAAGCATTTTATTTATGCAAGCAATCTAGGTTGAATCACAAACTTGATCCTCACCCCATAATTCAACATGATAATCTATCTAAAATTGGTCCCTTGTGGTCATTGGTGTCAAAGGGGAGAAAATGTTGTTCACAAAGATAGATTCTAAAGGGGGAGAAAACCTAAAGGGGAGAATAAGGGGATCAACTAAAATTTTGAGCACACAAGTAGGGGGAGCAAGCTCTTAAACATGAATGTTGCATTTCTTTGTGCACTTCATATGTATGATGCATAGTTATGCATTTCTTTTTCTCCAATACTTTGCTTGTGTGATGTTTTGCTAGTATACAATTAAATGGTGTATTGAAGTACTAGCATGAATAGGAAGTAGTTAGATTTTTCTTGCTTCATGTCTTTCAAAGTGGTACTAGAACCTTGCTTATAATGTTGATCTCACGAGGTTTCTAGTTATGTTTGTGCTTTTCCAAGTGGTATCTAACTACACAAGGTGCTAAGATGGTGTTTATCGCTACTCCGATGGTATCACGCTTCAAAGGTCTATAATCTAAAACACTTAGCACCTATTGGTAGTCAATGCTCCTAACCTTTCCTATCTAACATGTATGCTTCCAAAATCCAAACATATAGCATACATGTAGGGGGAGCCATTGCTATCAATTTGAATTCATGATCTCTTGTCCATACTTCTTACACATGGTAATATACTTGGACAATGTGACATGGGTTCAATCAAAATTTATCATAATATCTTTGTGAAAGGGTTGTCACCAATTACCAACAAGGGGGAGATTGAAAGTCCTATGTTTGGTGTTGGTAATTAGTGACAATGCCTAAGTACTAATCCTATGCCTAAGTTGTATGTAGCATATGAGGATTAGTACATTCCAAGGTTGGTGGCAAGATGGACATGGTGATCATGATGGCCACACTTGGATTTGGATGCAACCCTACGTGATCAAGGCAAAGGTATATGCTTAAGGGTTGTGTTTTAGTAACCAAGACACCTAGTGGGTGTGGTTACATTATAGGATAGATAGCCGTACTATAAAGAGGGGAATGACGCGGCTATTGAACTCCTAAGTGCCTCTAGGTGTGCATTTCATAATCATATGCATGTGGATAGAACTAATAACGCCTCGAAAAATGATTGTGAAAATGCTAACACACATGCACGTGGTGTTGATCACTTGGTGATGTTAGCACGTTTGCGAAAGGCAGTTGAGTTTGAGCGGTAGAGAGGGTTTGGGGTCCTCTCTCCCTCCCGCCGAGCTTGCAAGGCGGGATTCAGGCGTTTTTGAGAAGTTGAAACGACTATTTTCCACTACGCCGAAAGTCGGAAATCGAACGAAAGCGAACAGAGGTCACAGTGGTGACCGGACGCTGGACCGGACGCGGTCTCTGTTTGACCGGACGCGTCCGGTCAGCGTTCAGCGTCTGCGCGAGTTTCAGTTTGTTGATCGGACGCGTGGTGCGTCCGGTCATGACCGACCGGACGCATTCGGTCGTTGAGGGAGCTTACTGGACTTCAACCGGACGCGGGCACTGTGGCGTCCGGTCAGTTCTCCAGCGCGTCCGGTTGCTGTTTCGTTGTGCACTGCTCTGGGTTGACTAGCGCGTCCGGTCAGTTACGGGACCAGCGCGTCCGGTCGAGCCCAGCGCGTCCGGTCGTTGCGACCAGCGCGTCCGGTCGGTGCTTCGCGAAAATAGCCGTTGTGTGATCGGCGCGTCCGGTCGGTTTGACCAGCGCGTCCGGTCAGCGCGACTTCGGCTGTTTCAAGTGAGTAACGGCTATATTCAAAGGGGTACGTCTATAAATACTCGTTGGCCAGCTCAAGGCTCTCTCTCTTGGACATTTGACATACTTGTGAGCACTTTGAGCTAAGCAACTCCCCTCCCACTCATCTCTCTTGCTTCTTTGCATATTCGAAGTGAGATTGAGTGATCCAAGTGCATTTGCATTGTGAGATTGCATCTAGTTGGCACTTGGTGGTTGATTTGCTGCGGAATTCTTGTTTCTCTTGGTGGTTGCCACCACCTAGATGGCTTGGAGTAGTTTGGAGGCGTTGGCAAGAGTTGGTGATTGTTCTTGGCCACCTCCGGTGATTGTGAGGGGTTTGTGCCTACCTCGGCGAAGCGCCAAAGGCAACATTAGTAAATTGCTCGTGTCATTGCAACCTTTTGCCATTTGGTAGGTTCTTGTGGCGCCTTTTGAGAGGCTCGGTGAGAGACCGATTAGCCACCGAACCACGTGGTGAAGAGGGACACAACGGGGACTAGCGTGCCGGCAAGCATGTGAACCTCGGGATAAATCTTCGTGTGATCACTTTCATATTGTGATTTATTGATCCCGGTGTTCGGTTGTCTTGGTATTCATTATTGATCATATTGGTTGGCTCAATACTTCGCCCCTCGGTGAAACTCTCCTAACTCAACTCCGCATTACTTTCTTAGTTATCTTTGCTAGCTAGTTAGCTTTGCTAGAGTAGCTCTTTTGTGTAGCTTGCTAGTTGTAGTTGTAGTTACCTTCTCGGTTTGACTTGTGCGGTTGAGTGCCATTATACTAGAATTGTGAATTGGATAGGTGGCTTGCAAACACCCCGTAGGCTAAGCAAAACTCGCATCTCGCTATTTGTTGTATTGATAAACTTGTTTAGCTTGTCTTTGTAGAAAATTTTAAAAGGCTATTCACCCCCCTCTAGCCATCAAGACCTTTCAGCGGCGCCCTAGCAGCTGCGGCAAAGTGGGTCCCATTCAACATGTGCAACATTCGATCTACTTTTACAATATTCAGATGAAACATTTGCAACATATATCCAAAACAACTAAAATATTTGCAACATTCGTCTGAAACACTTGAAAACACCAGAAAAAACTTGAAAACATGTGTGTAGCCATTGCAAACATTGTAAGATCCAGACGAAAACACTTGCAACTACGTATGAAAACACTTGAAACACTTGCATATACATGCAAATCCAGATCTACGTTTGCAACATCCAGATAAAACACTCGCAACATACGTCTGAAATAGATGAAACATTTGGAACATACACTTGAAACATATGTTATAACCACTGCAGCATGTGCAACATCCCGATCTACTTTCGCAACATCAATATAAAACACTTGCAACATACCTCTGAAACATCTGAAACACTTGAAACATACGCTTGCAACATGCACTTTCAGCACAACGTCACCTTGCTGTCTGGACGAATGGAGGCTCGTCGTTGCGGAGCTCGACGCCGACGCGGAGGTCGGCGACAGCGCATATGGAGCTCGCGGCAGTGCAGAGGTCTGCGACGGCGCGGAGGTCTGACGCGGTCATCTTGCCGGCGGATGGAGTGCAGCTGCGGTAGGAGGCGCGACTTCGGGCGGGGGCTCGCAGCAGCGCGGAGGTCGGCGGTGGCACATGGAGCTCATGGCGTGGGCATCTCGTCGGCAAATGGAGCGCATCCACAGCAGGAGGCGCGACTCCATGCGGAGAGGGGGAGGGGGGAGAGGTGGTGCGGGTGGTGGTGCGGGCGGGGTGGGATGGTCCGGGTCCATCCGTCCGTCAGGACGGATGCCCTGTAGAGAGCATTTCCATTTATATACAGGAGTAGAAGAAAATAAAGGAGAAGCAAACAGTTTGGTTGGTTTTCCGTTACAAGGCCAAATTAAACAAACAAGTTCCATTTCTGTTATTCAACAACTGCCTCAACTAATTTTTCAAGTTGATCAAGCCGCTTTCTACCTTTTGCGGAAGATTACATTGGAAAAAGATGTGTTTGCCACCACAATCTCCCCCCCAAAAAAAGCACACCACAATCTCCAAAGTAAAAGTATACACGCACATACAGATTCGTATGTGACCACTACTACAGACACGGGCTTTAGTCCCGGTCCCTACGGGCTTTTAGTCCCGGTTCCAGAGCCGGGACTAAGAAATCAAGATTAAAGGTTCTAGCCTTTAGTCCCGGGTACACATAACCGGGACTAAAGCCCGTCCTCGGGTGAAAAAATAAATGAAATTCTAGAGGCCTCTCTTGTGGTGCGTGAGAATCGAACTCAGGACCTCTCACCTCGCGTGTAGATTCCTTACCAACTCAACTGAACTTAACATGTGACAAAGTCCCTTGCGCTCTTCCTTTTGATTTGACTCATGGGGGAACTTTAGTCCCAGTTCGTAACACGAACCGAGACTAAAAGGTCACCCTTTAGTCCCGGTTGGTAATACCAACCGGGACTAAAAGTTAGAGGACCTTTAGTCCCAGTTCGTAATACCAACCGGGACTAAAAGATGACTTTTAGTCCCAGTTGGTGTTACGAACCGGGACTAAAAGTGGTCTGGCCGTTGGGCAGGGTACCAACCGGGACTAAAGTTGTTTTTTTTTGTTCCGGACATAAATTTCATCAGGACTAATACCCATTTTGGATATCGACGAAAGGTCTATTCTCTAGTAGTGGACTCATGTTCACCGAAAATGTTGACAATCAAACAAACTCACCAAAATTAAACCACATATTGCTACAAGATAATTATGAAGATCATGCATATGTGTCAGTGTAGACCGGAATTTCTTCTGGTCTTGCTACCTAAGAACACGCAATGGGGGCATGTATCAGACAGATATCCACTAGCAAGTGCTCTTCTTCAATTATTTAGCAGAAGCAATGTTAGTAGTATCTGAAAACCAATAAACAAAAGGCAGACTCAGAATCTTGCATGTTGTATTTTGGGTGGACGTGAAATGATGATATTCTCCCCTTTTTGAATTTTTCTAACCTATATATCTTTCTGCTTGGTCTTTTACGACTTTGGCGTCAACTAGGATTGACCATAATATCAAATTTCTTTCGTAGCATCATATTTTCAATATACTGACAAAGTTTATACAAAAAGAATATCAACATTGATGATGCATAAATCATGAAACATATTTAGATGCCTATTTGGTGTCCTAAACGCTAATAATACCATTCTATATAAACTTAGTCAACTTAGAATAACTTGACTTAGTACAAATCTGTAATAATTTTTTTGGAACAGAGGGAGTAATAATTAATATGAAATGATCATCAAGCCCCTATTAAATAATTAAGGTATCCATTTTATTATTCTTTCAAAGCACTTAATTGAGGGCAGTGACCAGTGAGTGAACATAGCTAGACTAGATATAATCTCAATGAACAAACATTATGCAATGAACCCTCCTAAGGACATGAACAAATATAGCAAAATATGAGGGAGTAGATGCAATAATATATGGTATCTCGTATCATATATGTAAAAAGAAAATATGGCTTTGTAATGATGACAAACACGCCGAGTTTGCTGCTGTTTGGATTTTGGGTTGAACCGGAGAAGATGGAAATCCCCACCTTTCTTGAATCTTTCCAACCTCTCTTTTTCCATTTGATCTTTACGCTTAGCGTGTCAACGAGCATTGACAATACTACTACAATACGCGATTCCATGTTATTGTTAAGTCATTTTCATCCTCTCAATTGGAGGAAAAGTTAGAAGAAAGAAACATATTTTACAATTGAAATTATTGTTACGTAAAATATAACTAATGTTGTTGTTTTTTTTCCCGAAACGAACAGGGAGGAGAATATATATGTGCCCGCTACTGGATGTGGTGAACTGTTGACTTGTTTAGTAAGCACATATTTAAGGTTTGATTAAGTGCTAGTGCATTCAGTACAAAGCAATATATATATATATATATATATATATATATATATATATATATATATATATATATATATATATATATATATATATATATATATATATATATCTCTTCAAAGCGCGCTCACCAAATCTTTGAGCAACGACTTTTGTGATTGAGTTGGCATTTGCCAATGAAATGTCCTCCGATCCGATCCATGAACAGACATTAATTAATCCATTCAGTAATTAATCACTTGGTGTTTTTCCTTTCAGGTCGCGTTGCATGTAGATGTGCCTCTCCTAACAGTGATTTTGTATGTAGGTAGGCCTGGTATATATATAGAAAAAAAAGGTTTGGTCAGGCGCAATGAAAGTGACGTATGTAAGCCCCTCATATATCACAGTCACTCACTCATTCACATTCCTTAGGGCCGGTTTAGTTGCCAACAATTTGGCAAAATGACACTGTAGCACTTTTCGTTGTTATTTGGTAACTAGTGTTCAATCATGGTCTAATTAGGCTTAAAAGATTCGTCTCGTTCATTTCGTCTGAACTGTGTAATTAGTTTTATTTTTTATCTATATTTAATGCTTTATACATGTGTCCAAAGATTCGATGTGACGGGGAATCTGAAAAAATTTTGCAAAATTTTTTGGGAACTAAACGGGCTCTTAATCAACAATCATCGCTGACCAAGTCGAAATTTATGATATATGATGCTTTCCTCTTATCGACTGCTGCTGATGACATCAGTGGAAGCCTCCGGACACTGATCACTAGAGCGAACGTTGGCAATTCAACCAAGGAACAACGAACTGTGTCCAAACGACAAGATAGAAAAAAAAAGCAAAAGGAAACTGTCGCGGTTTGGCTAGAATAGCTTTCTTACAAAAGATTAATCTCAGTGTAACGAAACTAAATTCGGCGCGCAGTTATTTTCCAGTGAAATTCAGCAGAAATCGGACTTCATGCTGATGTTGAGCTGCTGCCTCATCGATGAGTGTTGGGTGAGAGCTGCCATTGCAAGCATTCGGCGCAGTGGCGGCGAACAGGCCGGTAGATAGTGCCATGTCTGCCACTGCCGGTGCCAGCCAGCAGCGCCGCGAATTGAAGAGAGCCGCATGTGACTGCCGCTCCGGATTCCTCCGATCGTGATTGGTCAGCCACAGACACGGACACGGTCTTGGTTGGATGACACGGCAGTTTTCGACCGACGACACTGCTGAGTTTCCTTGCTTGGGGGTCAAACAGTTGGCGCCAACTGCTTTAGATATGGTTTAGAGCCGTCTTGTTCTGGTTGACTTTTGGGTGTCCTTGCTTCAGGCCTGAGTGCCTGACTGGTCGATTTAGACTAACTGCAGTGGGTACTCTAAAACGATACTCTAAAGCTTTAGAGTATAAATATAGAGTAAAAACTGCTGTACTGGGTACTTAAAACGATACTCTATCCTTTCTCTCACTCTATATTTAGAGTAGTATAGTGCTTACTCTATACTCTATAGTGGCGGCCCTACTAGCTAAACAAAGAGAAAATGCTATAACTCACAAACCAAAAATCCAAATTAAATTTTGATTGCACCATTAAATTCATCTCAATAAATCCTTGAAAACTAGATCACACATGGATATATTTAGATAAAGTGACAAGTGGATCCCACAGTAGATAGAGGATGATATAGATGATGGATGGGTGCGGGAGAATTGAGTATAAAAGAGAGAATCTTGCTGACCAGAACGTATAGAGGATGATTATAGAGGTCCATAAGTGCGGGTAGTCTTAGTACAACGCAAGCTTTCGGGGTTTTCCTGCAAGTTCCTTTCAGATTGGCCTTTGGACAAATGCAGACCAAGGCGAGCGTAAACAAATATTTTGAAGGAATCGATTAAGCGTCAAGACTACATTACATATCCCAATTAGTGAGGCCTGAGGCGGCATTGGGTTTACGGCGGTCGCAAGCGAGTCGGGCGGCTAAATGTCAATCAATAGGTTAGAGTTCTATGCTTTTTTTAATAATGGAACAAAGTTCCAGCCTTACAATTCTGTGTTTATTTGTTTTTTAAATGATGACAAAATTTTTGCCGCTAATTTTATTAGAAGAAGAAGAAAAGAAAGTCATGGTCCAATGCTTCTTTGTGTATACGCCATGAAGAGGAACATCGACGTGATAATATTGCATATGAGTTACGTAGATCACATGCCACCCTTTATCCTTGTCTCTTTTATAGGAAATCTACGAACAATCCCCACTATAAAACCATGATGTAATTTTCGTGCTTGTCAATAAATGTAGATACTACACATGAAAACTATTTCATAATAGATATTTTTTATCCAATCATGTATTTTCTATCTCATTATCTAAAAATCTGTCTTCTCTCTATTCTAAACCTCTCATGACTTTTCCCATCTTAGTTGCTATATATAGACATAGTTCTCTTATAACAAACAAATCTCTTCTCTATTCTCCTTAATTCTAGTTCTAATGTCACATCAACATTTTGCGTATTTGATACTCTAATTTATGCTATGAAAACTATTCATTAGAACTGCCCTTACGTACATATTTTTAAATAGAAAACAAAAATCCTCTCGCGCCTCTGCCTCGGCCCCTTCAAGCATTCCAACATACGAGAGAAAAAAACTCTGTATTTCAGGCAATTGAAAATGAGCAAAACCAAAGGTGCAGGTAGTACAAGTTTAGCTATAATATAAATAATAACATACCCTCGTGGTGCTATATACCCAATGCCATTAATAATAATGATATACTAATAATAATTATAATAAACACAGGTGTTGCTGGTGAGCCACAGTGAGGCAGTCAAAGGGAGCCACTGCCAGGCGGCAGCCACACCCAGTCCCCCCACCAGGCCACCACTCGTCTCCCTTTCTTCCTCCTACCTACAAAACCACCACCAGTCCACCTCCTCCATTCATGATTCATCTCCATCCCCATTAATTCCTCCCCGCACTCCATCACTCCAATGTCAAGCTCCAAGAAACCCAAGCTTCCCATCCTCCTCCTCTCCCTCTTCCTCCTCGCCAGCCTCTCCGTCGCCGCCTCCCAAGAGTTCACCTACAAAGGCTTCAGCTCCAGCGGCGCCGGCAAGAACCCGAGCCTGAACCTGAACGGCACGTCGGCGACCGAGGTCCTGCCGAGCGGCGTCCTCCGCCTCACCAACGAGACGTCCAAGCTCCTGGGCCACGCCTTCTACCCAGCGCCGCTCCGCTTCCTCGACCGGCCCAACGGCACCGCCGTGTCCTTCTCCACGCAGTTCGCCTTCACCATAGTCCCGGAGTTCCCGAAGCTCGGCGGCCACGGGTTCGCGTTCGTGGTGGCGCCCGACCCGCGCATGCCCGGCGCGTTGCCCAGCCAGTACCTGGGCCTGCTCAGCGCCGCCGACGTGGGCAACGCCACCAACCACCTCTTCGCCGTCGAGTTCGACACCGTGCAGGACTTCGAGTTCGACGACGTCAACGGCAACCACGTCGGCGTCAACCTCAACAGCCTCATCTCCAACGCGTCCGCCAAGGCGGACCCGCTCAACCTCAAGGCCGGGGACACCACCGCCTGGATCGACTACGACGGCGCCGCCGGGGTGCTCAACGTCTCGATCGCGAACGGCACGTCCGGGAAGCCCGCCGCGCCGCTCATCTCCTTCCGCGTCGACCTGTCCGCGATCTTCCGCGAGCGGATGTACGTCGGCTTCTCCGCGTCCACGGGGGTCCTCGCGAGCTCGCACTACGTCAGGGGATGGAGCTTCCGCCTCGGCGGCGGCGCCGCGCCGCCGCTAGACCTCGCGTCTCTGCCGTCGCTGCCCCGGATCAAGAGCGGCAAGAACCGGACCTCGCTCATCCTCGCCGTCGCGTTCTCGGTGTTCGTGGCGATCGTCGTGCTCGCGGGAGCCGGCGCGTACGGCGCGTACCGGTACAAGAACCGCGACATCATCGAGCCGTGGGAGCTCGACTACGGCCCGCACCGGTTCAAGTACGCCGAGCTCCGGCGCGCGACGCGCGGGTTCCGGGAGCGCGAGGTGCTCGGGTCCGGCGGGTTCGGCAAGGTGTACCGCGGCGTGCTCCGGGGCAAGTCCGGCGAGACCGTGGCCGTGAAGCGCGTGAGCCACGAGTCCCGGCAGGGGCTCCGCGAGTTCGTGGCGGAGATCGCGTCCATCGGCCGCCTCCGCCACCGGAACCTGGTCCAGCTCCAGGGCTGGTGCCGCCGCCGCGGCGATCTCCTCCTCGTCTACGACTACATGCCCAACGGCAGCCTGGACCGCCACCTCTTCGGCGACCACCTCAAGGCGTCGCGCCTGACGTGGCCCGTCCGCCACCGGATCCTCCGCGACGTCGCCTCGGCGCTGCTATACCTGCACGAAGGGTGGGAGAGCGTCGTCCTCCACCGCGACGTCAAGGCCAGCAACGTGCTCCTCGACGCCGACATGTCGGCGCGGCTCGGCGACTTCGGGCTCGCCAAGCTCCACGAGCGCGGGGCCAACCCGAGCACGACGCGCGTGGTGGGCACGCTCGGGTACCTGGCTCCCGAGCTCACGCGGACGGGGAAGGCGACGTGCGCCGCCGACGTGTTCGCGTTCGGCGCCCTGGTGCTGGAGGTGGTGGCCGGGCGGCGGCCCATCGAGCCCCACGCGGAGCCCGAGGGGCTGGTGCTCGCCGAGTGGGCGTGGGAACGGTACGCGGCGGGGGAGGTGGAGAAGGTGGTGGACGCCCGGCTCGCCGGCGCGTTCGACTTCGCGGAGGCGGCCGCGGCCGTCAAGGTAGCGCTGTGGTGCTCGCACCCGGTGCCGGCGTCGCGGCCCACGATGCGGGAGGTGGCGAGATACCTCGACGGCGGGGAGGCCGGCGAGGTGCCGGAGCCTCCGCCCCCGCCGCCGATGCCGCCGGCGTACTCCGGCGAGGTGGGGTTCGACGACTTCGTGCACTCGTACCCGTCGTCGTCGTTCGAGCGCGCCGCCGCGGCCGGCGGCGGGTGGGATGGTGGGACCCAGACGTCGGTCGCCACGTTCCCGTTCTCGCCGCTGTCCATGCGGTCGTCTCACGTGAGCATGTGATGCGTCCACATTCCTCCTGGGCCCGCTTGCCAGTAACATGACGACTTCGTCAAACATAGTGGGACCGGAGCCTGTTTATATCTGAGCTGTCTTTTTTTTACTGCACTCAGTAACGGCAAATGACAGAGTGGCAGTTGGTAGCCTCTTATTTAATCTTTTTGTTTGTCTTTCTAAGAAAAGTCGTTCGATTTTTGGGTTAAAGAGTCAAATACACATGCGGTCTCCTTTGATCGAAATTAAAATAGTTCCTTCAGTGGAATGCATCTTATTAGCGTGTAAAATTTGGAAATCGACGAAATTTTGACATATGGCTGCGTCAAAGTTCAAAAAGACCGGTGAGTAGTAGCCAATGCCAATGATGGCCGACTAATCATGTCTCTACCAAATGTATACTCATCTGTCCTAAAATAAGGGAAGCTTTTTTTTTACTTTCAGACTTTTTATTTGATTGTTTGTTTTATTTAATTTTTATGCAAATAATAAAATAAATAAGTTATTATTAAAGTATCTGTAATGATAAAATATGTCATAACAAAATAATTAATTTTGTATAAAATTTTTTAATAAGACCAATGGTCAAAGAAGCCTATCTAAAAGTTAAAAATGTCATTTATTTTAGAACAAAGGTAGTGTATGTTCATGAAGTTGTGCATTTCTTTTTCTACTAAACAAAGGAAAGACTAGTATATAGAGAAGAAGGCGGTGTCCCGACCACAAGAGCGGTTTAATTACTTGCACTCATCATTGACAAATGTTATCGAGAGATGTTTTGGTGTCCCGTTTTCCTATTCTCAGGGACATGCCCTATTTCTAGTGGAAGCTGAAGTACATTGCACTTGCCTGCTGTGTTATCAAAAACTTTATTAGAGCGGAACCACTAGCTCGTGATAATTTGTTTTCCGAAGATGCGTGTGACCTTATTTTTTATGATTCGAATGGAGTTGAAGGAGCCAGGCTTTCTTTCTCCTTACCGTGGGGAGCGGTACCACTTGCGTGATTATAGAGAAGAAGGCGGTGTCCCGACCACAAGAGCGGTTTAATTACTTGCACTCATCATTGAGAAATGTTATCGAGAGATGTTTTCGTATCTTGTGCAAACCAACCTTTCTGTGCAATCGTGCAAACTTCTAATCTAGGCCACATGATGTTGATCCAAGGTGCGCATGGGGATTGGGTAATTTTGCGCTTAACTGCCAGCTCATAATCACACTTTTGCAAATCCCTCCTCCCACTCCCCCCTGCGCCCCCTTGATCAACATCATGTGACCCAGATTAGAAGTTTACACGGTTGCATAGAGAAGTTGGTTTACACCAGATACGTTGCCGATATATATATATATGTTCTGTCATACGTCCAAACAATCTCGTGTGAGCTGTGGGGAAGTACCTCCACAAACTCCACCACTTGGGCTCGACGTCCTTGGTGGCCCTGCTCAGGTCAGGGCCCTCCGTCGTGTGTCGTCGCAACGACCGTGCAAGATCTCCGCCGAACGAGGAGGACGCAATGCGGCAGAGCATCACGCGAGGACCAGAGGAGAAGAATAGTAGGATGCGGTGGTTGGGCGCGAGGAGAAGAATGAGATGCTGCTGGGTCTCGGACTACCGGTGAACGGCGACGGCAGCCCACCAGAATGCTTCTGGCATTTTTTATAATATAATATTATAAATTATACTCGAGTTTTCATATTATTTGTTACATGCTTCATATAAGTAACACCTAAATCTGCTTTTAAATTGCGCACATCTGCCATTATGAAACATAATATAAAGTAGCCCATTTAATTTGTATCTAAATTACTCAGCTTTATAAAAAATCAAACTAAAATATCCCTCAAATGTAAGTCTAATACCAATATAATCATTATGGTAATAATTCAATACCCACAAAGTGTTTCTACATTACACACTTCTACAAATGTTAAATTAAAGTAAGTATAAATCTTAGGTATAATCGTGTAGATAGTGGCAGTGGACTGAAAAAAAAGTTAAGGTAGCATAAAAAAACGTCTAAAATTCGAAATCACAACTATTAAAGCAAGGCTTATTGTCACGACTCTCCAACTTTGGCTAGCAAGAAATCCGAAATAAAGAAGATGATTATATTTGGAGATCTCATTAAAGAAACTGTTGGAGAGTATTTTTTACACCAAAAAAATCTTTATTCCTATCAATTAATAAGGATATAAAGAGGCTCATGAAGTTGCTCTAAGTGCTAGAGTTCCAACATAACACATGGATTAAAGAATTGCAACAACCGAAGAGATCAAAAGTTGATAGCCAAAACTATGGACTCGTGTTGTCATAGAAAGAGATGCAACACGTGCTGGTATAATGTAAGCTTATGTTTCAATTAAGTACATATTAAAGACCTATGGATGTGCAATACAAAAGATGAAGACACATGTGTTAACATTACTAACTAGAGGCCCTCAACAAGAGCTCCACATTAATTTCCTAGAAACTATCATACGAATCAGAAACATGAGACCATTAATTCAATCGATTCTAATCATTATAGAGAATAGTAGCCACTAGATCTTTTTTGTTTTCTAAGAAGATTATCCACTTCCACCATTATAAAAAACATAAATACCTTAAATTTACATCTAGACTACCAAGCTTTGTCATTATAAAGATAATTTAACATTACGCCTAAATATGCCTTTTTATTTTGTGAGATCCAGTTATAGACGCTGACGCTCACACACGAGCGCACACTCACCCTTATGAATGCACGCACGCACACTCTACCCCTGTGAGTACCTCCGAAGGACTGAGTTGGACCGGCAAATCTCGAGATTGACGAAGTCACCGTAGGCACCTCGCTGTCGACGGACACGTCACCTACCACTGAAAGAATAGCGCTGTTAAATCCTGGAATAAATCCAGGAAAATGCGAATACCCGTGTCAAGTCGGGGACTTGAATCCGGGTGGGGCAGGTTCCACCACAAGGAACCCAATCAGCTGAGCTGCGCTCTGTTCGCACGCCTAAATATGCTTTTAAACTACCTATCTCCACCACCAATGGTTAGTATAAAACTTAAACTAAAATATAACTCAAATCTATATCTATGTTCCTAATATGAACTAGTATGGAAAATAATTAAATAAACACAAAATATATTATATATGTTTCTAAATTACCAATTGTTAAATTCAATGTAAATATAGATGCTATGTGCCACCATGTATACCGAGTATGCATGCAAACACTAGCATAAATATTTATAGTTTATCAAATCGTTAAAAATAATTATTTTTAACAAATGATACAACCCATAACACTGTTAATTTAGTTTAAATTAAACTTAAGATCTATCACAAACAAGATGTAACAAGATATGATATAACTTCAGCTAAGTTTTTAACTAAATACATATTGCAAACCTGCATAGGTGCAATGTAAAGGATGAAAATACAAATTCATCACAACCGATGGGTGTTGTGTTAGAAAATGAACAGAGATAGTAATGATAGTCACTTTTGATAACTTTTAGGTACTATTGTTCTATGTAGGGTGTGTTATGAGTTCAAAAATTATTTTAGAATCAAGTGTAAATTTCACCATTACATCATCTTAGACTATAATATTAATTGTTACAAATGAAATATCATAAGAAATATATGTTAGAACATGCATCTGTTGCCAAGGACATGCTCCCTGGTTGTGTTTGCATCTGGTGTGTCTCTTTTGGTACTGTCAGAAATGTGCGTTTGTGTAGGCTTGTACTCATTTGGGCTGTAACGTTTGAACATATTTGGTCCTGAGAGCAATGCTAATGGGCCATAGTTATTTAGTTTACCCTAGAACTCTAAAAAAGGATCGGAATTTATGTGAATACAAATATATTGGTATATATTTCAAGCAGTAATGGTTCACATAATTTGATTAACGGTTCATAAAACTTCAAAGTTTGATTTTATTTAAAGTCCTAGCATACCCTAGGTTAAAAAACATGAGGGAGGAAGTATGAGAGAGTGGACCATGTGAAATAACTGCTTGTGCTTGAAATTCAGGTATACCCATAGGCCTCATCAACACGCCATAGCTGCAATGATCCTTTACTGTAGAGGAAGCACGTGGATTCCATGGTGAAATAAGTAGTTAATTGGCAGCAGGATATATATATATATATATATATATATATATATATATATATATATATATATATATATATATATATATATATATATATATATATATATATATATATATATATATATATATATATCCTGCTGCCAATTAACTAAACTTATAGCCTTCCTGCTCATCTTTTATCTTCAGGATACACACATGTTCTGCACTCAACTTTACAGCAGACATGCATTAGTGTAGCGAGAGTAGTGACCATAATGTGCGCAACACTTCTCTTTCTGAAACCACCGTGTATACGTGCAGCACTTATTACAAGCTTTGCCAACACATGTTTCATAGATGTTATCAGTACAGACCTCCTGTAATGATGATGAGATGTGAATCCATCATTCTAATAATTAGCAAAGGTGTTAGAGACAAACCATTTCTTGACCTTTTATGCTTGAAAATGGCTGGAATATATTTTGATGTGATTACAATTCTAACTCATGTTTCTTCGTATATTCAGTTGATCAAGCTTGTTATAAGGCCTATTTGGAAAGCAAGAACTTCACAGAAATTATGCAGAATTTTTTTTACAGAAATCACTTCAATTTTGCAGAAAAACGTAGGAGTAGGAAAAAAAATCCATGTTCCAAACCGGGCCTAAAAATGTACTATGAGATACGTGCTTATGCAACCAAGCAAAGCTCTACTTTAGTTTCTGTTTGGCATTGGGGCAATCCCCATAGAACACTCATGGACATCCACACATGCATCCAACGCATAGAACTATTGCTTAAATTTAAGAGGAATAGTTAGAAAGAAAGCTACAATTCTCTCATGCGTTGGACACATGTGAATGGATGTGGCGAATCTATGGTGGGTGCCTATGGGCTATGGGTGTTCTTGAGGACCGTCTCCACTAAATTTTTCCCTATACTAGAGATCAGGAGATAAGTAGCATACATATGTGTTGCTTGGATATGTTTATCCAAGAGCGCTATATGATGTGCCTGTGGCGTTTCAAGTTGCCGAAGCGAGTCTTCAGGCACTCATCGAGGTCGAGGATCATCTTGTGCTGCCATTCGATGTAGGCCTCAATCAATTTCTGCAGCACGTGGATGAGAATTGCCCCCGGCTCATGGCCATAAACCTCCCAGCAAAGATCCTTGTCATTGCAGATCATAGAGGGGGAATCCCGTGCTGTAAAAGGTCCTGCAAAAAGAAATCAAACCATATTAAGGCTTCACATTTTTGTATTTTTGTTTGTGTCTATGTATATGTATATCACACAACATGTGTGAATTAATTGTGTCTGACTCATTCATAGTCTAGCAATTAATCAAAGAATTTTAAAGATCTACATTTAGTGCTAAGTGGAAGTGAGTTTAGTACCATATGGAAAACACACAAGGAAGGTGACAACAAGTTGAGGAGGAGAGTTTAGGGCCACACGTGAGCGCACCGAACTGCGCTTGGGCCTGTGGCTGGACGTGGGCAATGGCCAGGAAGGGCACAAGAGGTAATGCGTGGGCCCAGAGGGAGGCAAATGGGTAAAAACGTGTGAGTCTGTCACTATAGTAGATCAAGCGTGCAATTACTTTTCTACCCTCTTTGAACACAACCAGGTTTATCCCCCCTCTAGACCCTAGGCTTTATCTGGAGCGCCCCTATCCTTCTTTCAGACACTTACTCTCTTCTCCATTGAGTTCTTGCTTTGCTACTGTTGTTCATCATATCTGGCATAGATCCCTTGCGCACACAGGGCTCTGAGTCTGCTTGCATAGCTGCACTGGTAGGCAGGTAATCAAGCTCGCCCCTATCCTTCTTTCAGACACTTACTCTCTTCTCCACTGAATTCTTGCTTTGCTACTGTTGTTCATCATCTCTGGCGTAGATCCCTTGCGCACACAGGGCTCTGAGCGAGTAGGCCTCCGGAACTCCTTCTGCTTGCATAGCTGCACTGGTAGGCAGGTAATCAAGCTTTTGTGGAGCACTGCTTTTCCTTGCACTCCTTGGTTCCCGACGATTCGACCTGTGACTGCTTTTCCTCGCACTCCTTGGTTCTCGGTAATTCGATCCAGTTCCTGCTGTCTCCTTTGCGTGAATGACTACTTACTAACAACCGCTTGTGGGACTGCACTACGTACCTCTTCCCTCATCGAACCTAGATCGACTACTTCAAACAGGTTACCATGTCTGAGATTGGTGATAATGCCTCACCAGTTGTGTGTGAGTGCACGTGTGTGAGCAACAAACACAACATGCGTGTGCCAGCAGTAATTTGAAGAAGGTAACATGCCCGGCGAAGAAAGGGTTGAGGGCGTGAGCAAGTGACATCTTGCAGTCTCGCCGCTGATGACCCCAACCACAGCAATACCGACAACGGATGGGATCCCAGCACAAACTAACATGGTACGGGCGGTCGGATGCTAAGCAGCGGAAACAACCATTGGTGTAGGTGAAAGGTTTTGGGGGTTTGTTTGGGGAGGGTTTGGGGGCAGTCGGGGAGAGAACAACTTTGAGGTACAGTTTGAGAGGCGCTGGAGGAGGAGAGGCATTGAAGTCATCTAGCTGTGGGCATGAAGGCAGGTGTGCCAGGCTGTTGGCGACAAGTCCGACATTTGCTCCCGACGAGGTAGACAAGGTACTTCCAGCAGAGGCATGGGCAGGTGAATCACGTATAATCTAGGGGCAGCAAGAGACAGCAGTTATAGCTGAGTTGTCTCGATCCCAGCGCGTGCGGGTGGGAGCGTTTCGAGGTAAGGTGGGGTCCCCAGGTGGTTGCGCAATAACTAAGGTTACATCCGCCGGAGGGAGGGATGCAGCGCAGAGCTCCGCCGCCGCCCTGGACGAGTGAAGCAGCAAAGCAGACAACCCCAAACACAGATGACCCTGAACTAACAAAATATTTGCGATATTCTGGGACGGAGTAAAATGCACCAGCGGAAGAGGTCCCCAAAGTCCTAAAATGCACATCTAGATCCTTGAACTTGGCACATGGTACATCGCAGGTCCAAAGGGTTCAGACTAGACCCATTTGCTGACATGGAGATCCACGCTGGCACCAGCGATGCCAGACCAACCCATCAACTTGCCAGAGTGTGTTGTCTAGGTCCCTAAAACTTTCAAAATACACATCCGCATGCATGAACTAGGCTCACGCTACGTCACAGGTCCGATATCCATATTGGTCTTAGTGTCAATATGGATATTCGTATTTGTATTCGATTTTAATCTGGATACTAAGTGGATGTATTCGTATATGATTTCCATAATTTTTCTCTACCCGATTCCACATTCGTATTAAAAAAACTATCAAATGCACGATATTATCTGTATCTGTGTGACTAATAACATTATATAATAATAATAATAATAATAATAATAATAATAATAATAATAATAATAATAATAATAATAATAATAATAATAATAATAATAATGTTATTAATGATATATAAGGGTTACTTTTAATATGGCCAATCATATTAATTTTATGTACTTTAATTATTCATATTTTGGTGAAACTATTATTATAGTTTTGTTGATTTTTGATATACTCCCTCCGTCCAAAAAAGACTGACATTGTGTGATTCGTGCCAGTCAAATTTTCTTAACTTTGACCAGTTTTATAAAAAAATATTAGCAACATTTATATCTATGAATAATTTTATTATGAAAATATATTCACTGATTCGTCTGATAATGCTAATTATGTATCATAAATATTAATACTTTCTTACGTATATTTGGTCAAAGTTCAAAATGTTTATCTTATCAGGAAGCAATAATGACAGTCTTTATGGAACGTAGGGAGTATTAGTTATCGAAATGTCTATTATATATATGTTGTTTTTGATATATTTTAAACTATGTATGCGGATGTGCATTTTTGAAAGTTTTTTAGGGACCTAGATGGCATAAAACCAGGTTTAGGGGCTTGTCTGGCATCGCTGATTCTGGCGTAGACCGTCACGTCAGCAAATGGGTCTAGTCTGACCCGTTCAGACCCATGACGTACCATATGCCAACTTCAAGGATCTAGATATGCATTTTAGAAGTTTGGGGGCCCAAAGACATCCTATGAAGTGGACCGCATTTCGAACAAAGAGAAGAGATTGAACTTCGGCAATCTGAAGGGAAGGGTGATCCAAATAGAGGCAGACGGCGAGGCGGAGACAGAACCTGGGACGATAGTGTTGTAGAAACAAAGTGTTCCTGCAACAGTACTCCGGGCTTGGCATCCTTGACCTTCGCGCGTCCTAGAGCTTGCTCACGTCGCCGAGGTTGGGCAATCTTTTACACAGCCAGCAGAGGTTGGGGCTTTGTTGGCATGAGGCTGGTTATGGAAGAGGTGGCGTTGTTGAGGGCAGGTGGGTGATGGGTGGCGAGAGTGTTTGTTGTGGGGGGCGGAGGGCTCTCATCCCTCCTTTCATCATAAATCGCCAACCTGAAACACCTAGCCGACCAAAAAGCCCCTGCTTCCTAAACGATTCGCCAAGTTCGTTGAAGATTTTGGGGGAAAACGAGGCCAAAACAGCAGGAAGTGAAGGAAATCAATAGAAAAACATGGTTTTGGAGGGAACCTGTGCCTGGCGGCGCTCTGGGGAAGATTGTTTGCGGGAGCTGCGATTTGGGGGAGTGCAAGAGGAGCATCGTTCTTAAAAATGAAATGCATGTGTTGTTATGGAATGTGTTCGATACATTTCTGAACAACGTGACTAGCATTTTGGTCTTGTATACATTTTACTATAAATATCCATCAAACTCCTTTGCAAGCCGCACCATCTGATCAAGATCACCAATTTCTACAGCCTGCAGGAGAATGCAAAAGATAAGAAACATACAATAAGTATCCATCAGCTAAGTGAATAACATAGCATGTTCCTGTTCAGTGTAAAAGAACGAAGAGCCAAGTTATGTTTTATACACATATATGATAGATAAAATAATAAGTGTCCTGATATAAGGAGGGAAGATTTATTAGTGTAAAAGTTGTATCAGCATCAGTGCAAATGCCATTCTATAGAAAGAAACACATGCTCAATACTATGAAAATGGATTACACACTTGAGGTGCACATTACCCTCTGGATTACTCGAGAGCCATATATGTGACAGCTTTCCAGCAGATATTACAAGTGATGAGGACATCGCCACGCTGGACACACCGACGCTATGGTCTTCCCCAAGTTGCAATTCGTCTCCAACTCAGCTGCCACGTCACCCTCGGATTCAGCAGATATGTCGTCACTGTTTCGGTCATAACTTTCTCATACGACATCGAAACGGGGCGTTCTTGGATGCGTTGGAAAGGGGACGACGACGCCGTCGTTTTGGATCTGGTCCCAGCTCCAGAAGATCCGTGGATCATTCTGTGTGACCACGGCAAGGTGCTGCGTTACCTATTTGGGCCAACTTGGCCATGTATCATGTCGGGCCTTAAGCCCAAGTTGTGGGCACCCAACCCCTGGCCGTCCTCAACCCTAGATCGAGTCTTAGACTATAAACACAGCCGCCGCCGCTGCTAGACAATTGGGTTTTGTTTAGAGTTTAGTTTTCCATCGAGAAACTGAATCGTTCATTGTAACTGTGGTGACAAATCCTTTTACAATGATCCAGGGCCCCTGTTCTTGATCTCCTCCACTGTGTCGATTAGTTCTTTGGAACCGAGTTCTTGAACCCTATTGATATTCGCATCATTCATATTTGCAATTTCAGATTGCGTGTTTTTACCTTCTTGCTTGTGTTCTTCGATTCGCTTGCAGGAAAAGCCTTCTTGGCGAGGTCAATCAAGTTGTGCTTGGTTGATAACCAATGGAGCAGTGGTGTAACGGTTGCAGGGTTCGAATCGTGTCTGATTTGAAGCCGGATCGCGAACGTTGAGATCTCCACAAGTCGAACTTACCGGTTACCTCTCGAAAGATCGGGTATGTATCTCATCAATTGGTATCAGAGATTTTAGGTTTACCGCGAGGTATATTCTCGTTTGCCTTAGATTCATATTTGTTCATTACCTAGAGTCCACAAAAAGCCTAAAAAGATTTCAATTTCCGCTGTCCTATCACCTTTTGTGCCTTTGCAATTTCGTTTCAGATTCGCGTTGTTGAGTTTGTGTCCGTGGTCGAGTCTTGTTGCTGGTTTAGGATTGTGTTCGTGGTCGTAGTTCAATCGCCCGTTGCTGTGATTTTTGTTTTCCGCCTCTATCCCATCCACCGTTCCCAAACAACAAGTTGAAGCCACCACATTACTCGACTTGCCCCCGCTAGCCGCCTTGTGTAACTTCTCGCCGCCGCCGCTGCTAGACAATTGGGTTTTGTTTAGAGTTTAGTTTTCCATCGAGAAACTGAATCGTTCATTGTAACTGTGGTGACAAATCCTTTTACAGTGATCCAGGGCCCCTGTTCTTGATCTCCTCCACTATGTCGATTAGTCCTTTGGAACCGAGTTCTTGAACCCTATTGATATTCGCATCATTCATATTTGCAATTTCAGATTGCGTGTTTTTACCTTCTTGCTTGTGTTCTTCGATTCACTTGCAGGAAAAGCCTTCTTGGCGAGGTCAATCAAGTTGTACTTGGTTGATAACCAACGGAGCAGTGGTGTAACAGTTGCAGGGTTCGAATCGTGTCTGATTTGAAGCCGGATCGCCAACGTCGAGATCTCCACAAGTCGAACTTACCGGTTACCTCTCGGAAGATCGGACCTGTATCTCATCAATTGAATAAAGAAAAAAAAATTGTCAAAGTTTTTGCACGCTTTTCAGAGAACGTGCTGTTTTTCTATAGACCACATACCACCTCAGTTGTAGGTGCTAATTCTTGTGGTTGCATCTTTTATGATCCTTGTTCAGAGAAAAATATAAAAAAAATAGTGAAAAAATAAAAAAAGTTTGATTCCTACTAGTGCCTTTTGGAAAAATCAGGGCAAAATTCAGGAAAAAGGAAAAATCCGGATTATTTGCTTGTTCTGTGCGTTCTTTCCATCGTCCTTTGTTTCACCTTGTTGCGCTACATCTCGACACGTCTTAGCCAGCGGCTGTGATTTGTACTTTGTGCAGAAGAGTAGAAGAGGAATAGAGTTTGGGGGCAATTGGCCACACCTCAATGTGAGGGGGACGCCTTCTATTATATGGCCGGCTGGCCTTGCTTTACAAGGCAGGGGGTAATCTCCCTGATTTACATCTGCTAACTATAGCAACTGATCACTGATTTACATCTGCTAATTACCTGATTTACAGCTGCTAATTATGGCTATGCTATCCATAATTAGCAGGAGATACTCTATTGCCTAACACCCGCCCGCAGTCGCAGCGGGAGGCTCCCGGACGCAAAGACTGGATCGAAAGTCTAGAAACAATGCCGTCGGAAGTCTTTTAGTCATGATGTCGGCGAACTGATGAGAAGAGGGCACATGGAGGACCCGAATTTCACCAAGGGCCACCTTCTCGTGGACGAAGTGTATGTCGATCTCGATATGCTTCGTTCGCTTGTGGTGGACGGGATTGACCGTCATGTAGATGGCGCTGACATTGTCACAGAAGACAACGGTGGCAGAGGGTAGCTGTAGGTGGAGCTCCTGGAGGAGCTGTCGGAGCCAACAACATTCGGCCACCACATGAGCCACAGCACGATACTCCGCCTCGGCGCTGGAACGTGACACTGTGGTTTGGCGTTTGGAGGACCAAGAGACCAGAGTGTCACCGAGGTATACACAGTAGCCAGAGGTAGAGCGTCGGGAGTCAGGACAGCCTGCCCAGTCGGCGTCGGAGTAAGCCGTCAGCTTGTCTACGGGCCCAGCGCCGATGTGTAGACCCGAGGAGAGGGTGCCCTTCACATAGCGCAGGATGCGTTTGATCAGTGCACGGTGCGGCTCGCGGGGGGCGTGCATGAAGAGACACACCTGCTGGACAGCATAAGCCAGATCAGGATGAGTCAGAGTGTAGTACTGGAGCGCCCCAGCCAGGCTCCTATACTCGGAGGCGTCCTTCTCTGACAGGGGTTCCCCGTGATGCGCGGAGAGCTTGGCCTGAGTGTCAACAGGTGTCGCCGTAGGATGACACTCAGCCATGCCTGCACGCTGAAGGAGGTCGACGGCGTACTGGCGCTGAGACAAGAATAGGCCGTCGGAGGAGCGTGTGACGGCGATGCCGAGGAAGTGATGGAGCTTGCCAAGATCTGTCATGGCGAACTCAGAGCTCAGCTGGGCCATGATGCGCTGAAGGAGAGCCGTGGATGAGGCGGTGAGGACGATGTCGTCGACGTACAGCAGCAGGTAGGCGAGATGCGTCCCCTCTTGTAGAACAAAGAGGGACGCGTCGGAGGCGGAGGCGACGAAGCCGAGCTGTCGAACGAAGGTGGAGAAGCGCTGGTGCTAGGCCCGCGGAGCCTGCTTCAGTCCGTACAAGGACTTCTGTAGGAGGCAGACGCTGTCGGGGGCGCCAGGATCGACGAAGCCTGGTGGCTGCTGGCAGTAGACAGTCTCCTCGAGATGGCCGTGAAGAAAAGCATTCTTCACGTCCAACTGGTGGATCGGCCAGGCGCGAGATGCGGCGATGCTGAGGACGGTCCGAATGGTTGCCGGTTTGACCACCGGGCTAAAGGTCTCATCATAGTCGATGCCCTCGCGCTGAGAGAAGCCACGGACCACCCAGTGAGCCTTGTGGCAGGCAAGAGATCCATCGGCGTGGAACTTGTGGCGGAAGAGCCATTTCCCCGTCACGATGTTGGCGCCGGGGGACGCGGGACGAGTTGCCAGGTGTTGTTGTTGACAAGAGCCTGGTACTCATCCGTCATCGCTGCGCGCCAGTTGGCATCGGCCAATGCGCTGCGATAGTTCGTCGGGAGAGGCGAGATCGAGGATGATGTGGCCATCAGCCCTTCATAGCTGACGCGAGGGATGACACCAGTCATGGTGCGCGTGACCCACGGCGGAGGTGGCGGTGGTGGTGCTGGAGGCGCTGTCGAAGGCACGGGTGGCGCCGGCGGAACTGGAGGCGCCGGGGCAGCCGGTGACGGGGCAGGGGCGTGCGCCGTGCGGGGGCGTCGGATGTAGACCCGTGGAAAGGGGACCACAGGGGGGCGCCCGCCCGGTGCTGGAGAAGCTGATCCAGCTGCTGGTGATGTAGGGGCGGCGTCGGTGTGCGGTTGCTCGACATTCGAGATAGATAGAGCGACCACGGGTGTCGAGGGAGGAATTCCACCTGCAATAACAGTAGGACAGGGCACCAAAACCATATCGTCGTCTAAGAGGAAATCTAGGGAGGTGGGGGATGGGGCGTCTGGGGTTGCTGTAAAGGGAAACGTGGACTCGTCGAAGATGACATGACGGGAGATGATTATGCGACGGGTCGAGAGGTCAAGGCAGCGGTACCCTTTGTGAGAGGGTGGATATCCAAGGAAGACGCATGCCGCAGAGCGAGGTGCGAGCTTGTGTTTGGAGGTGGCCTGCAGATTTGGGTAACAGAGGCACCCAAAGACACGCATATGGCTGTAGGTGGGTGGCTGTTTATGCAGGCGAGTGAAGGGAACGTCATGCTGGATGGAGGAGGATGGACGTCGGTTAAGTAGGTAGCATGCTGTCAGGAGGGCCTCGGCCCAGTAGGTGGGTGGCAGGGAGGCATGGAGGAGCATAGTGCGGACGGAATTATTAAGGGTGCGGATTATACGTTCGGCCTTGCCGTTTTGGGAGGATGTGTAGGGGCAGGAGAGGCGGAGGTGGGTGCCGCGAGCAGCGAGGAATTGGGTGGTGGTGGTGTTTAGGAATTCAGTGCCATTATCAGCTTGAATACATTTGATGGGTAGGCTGAACTGAGTTTGTGCGAGGGCAGCGAGCTCAACTAAATGTTGGTGAACATCGGACTTTTTGCGGAGAGGAAAAACCCAACAAAAATGACTGTAATCATCCAGACACACCAAATAGTAGGAAAAACCAGACAGACTGTTGATAGGTGATGTCCATACATCACAGTGAACGAGTTCAAAGGGCGCATGAGTTGTGGAATGCGAAGAACTGAAAGGGAGACATGTGTGCTTGCCTAACTGACATGAATGGCAGAGGGAGCGATCTACTGTATTACAGGCAACAGCATGAATTTTATTAAGGTGCGCTAAGGCAGCAGGTGCTGGATGGCCGAGACGTTGATGCCATAGGGTCGACGAAGTAGCCAAGAGGGCGACTGGCGTGGAGGCGGGCATGGTGTAGAGGTCCCCGTCGCTGTTACAGCAGAGAGTCACGTGTCCCGTTCGGAGATCCTTGATAGAAAAACCATGGGCGTCAAATTCAAATGAACAGCTATTGTCGCGAGTGAATTGATGAACAGAGAGCAGGTTACGAACTATAGATGGTGCGACAAGGATATTTTTAAGAATAAAATTAGATGCGGGAGTGGGTAGGATGGAGTGACCTCTAGACGTGACTGGAATGGTGGTGCCATTACCAACTGTTATTGAGGAGGTGGAAGGGGTAGGTGCTGGGTAATCATACCATCCGAGGACGTCATATGTGTTGAGGCGCCGGAATCGACGACCCAGGGTGAGTTGCCCTGCATGTTCATGGCCTGGAGGGTGGCGATGAGGCCGGCTGCATCCCAGGTGGTGCTGCTGGAGTTGTCGGAGGTTGCCGCAGGAGCGAAGGCTCTGTGTGCCTGGGGAGCAGGCCCGAGGAGGCCCTGCTGGCGCCCAGACTGGGCGTTGGGGCCACCAGACCCGCCGAAGCCACCATGGCGGCGTTGTCCAGGAGGGGTGACCCGCTCACCCGGAGACACGCGTTCGCCGGTCCAGGGGTTAAAGCCCCAGGGTAGGCGCCGGTTGGGGTTGTGGCTGCCAGAGGCGGAGGGCTGCTGGCCGCCCTTCTTGCTGTTGGGGCGCCGATTGTCCTGCTGCTGCTGCTGGCCACCAGCAGGAAAGGAGGCAGCAGTGAAGAGCGCCGAGGCAGCACGTACCTTCTCGTCATTCTGCAGCCGCAGTTCCTTGAGGAGAAGCTGATGGCGAGCGAAGGAGAAGGTGAGGGGCTGTTGCCCGGCGATGTTGTCGGCGACCGTAGAGTAGACCTCGTTGACGCCGCGCAGAAGGTTGAGGACGAGGGTGCTCTCGAGGACGGTCTGGCCAACATCGCGCAGTTCGTCGGCCTTCGCCTTCATGCGGACGCAGTAGTCGTCGATGGAGGAATCCCCTTGAATCATCGAGTGGAACTCGTGATTGAGGAAGATAGCACGAGGCGCTTTGTTCGCCTGGAACACGTCGTCGATGGCCTGCCACAGCGCGCATGCCGTCTGCTGAGTGTCGGTCATGGCGAGGTTGAGGACGGAGTCGGAGGCGGTGCTGTACATCCATCCGCGGAGACAGAAGTCAGCCTGCTGCCATGCTTCGTCGGTGGGGCGCGCGTGGGAGGCGGGGTCGAGGTGGCGCAGCAGGACAAACTTCCCGCACATGGCGCGAAAAGCCGTCGACCACTTGGTGAAGTTGGAGGGCTTCAACTCGAGGACCATGGGGACGTGCAGTTTGACATTGATAGTGGCAAAGGGGCAGATGGCCGGGGCAGAAGTAGGCCCTAGGGCGCCACTAGTGGCAGAGGTGAGGTCTGATTCGGTTCCCATGGGAAGAGAAGGAGGAGGGGCAGCGTGGGAGGAGGGAAATCAGGTCAGGGCCCGGTTCTCTGATACCATGCAGAAGAGTAGAAGAGGAATAGAGTTTGGGGGCAATTGGCCACACCTCAATGTGAGGGGGACGCCTTCTATTATATGGCCGGCTGGCCTTGCTTTACAAGGCAGGGGGTAATCTCCCTGATTTACATCTGCTAACTATAGCAACTGATCACTGATTTACATCTGCTAATTACCTGATTTACAGCTGCTAATTATGGCTATGCTATCCATAATTAGCAGGAGATACTCTATTGCCTAACACTTTAGATCTGGATTGAACAATCGCTAATCTGCTTTCGTTAATTGCTCATCCTTGCTGTCATATTGTGTGCCTACCCCTAGCTCCACATATTCTTCTGTCAGCACAGGTTCATCTTGCAACTGTTATCCACGCTCAACAACAGATTACTTCGTCCCTTTGGTTTTGCTCTTGTTTGGCGTTGGTAAGAACACAGGCAAGACGATGGTAAACCGCTTGTGATTTTGCATTCCACTTTCACCACCACTACCACCACCACTTGTTTGCTTTTAGTTGATAGGGATAATACTTTGGTGTTGTCTTTTTCTATCTTCTAACAATGGCAGGATCTCCGACGGACTTCAATGATTGCGTGTCCAAGGGCGAGCTTACAACGTTCATGACTGAACAACACAATCTTATGACCGAGCTGACGCGCAATGTGAACAATCTGGTCACCCGCATTGAACAACTCGAGCAACGTCCTCCACCTCATCGTGCTGTTGATGACGATGCGGATGATTTTGGTGATGACGATGCGGATGTGAATGCTGACGGTTATATCCGTCGCCGCCTCAACTTCAACCGTCGCGGTATGGGAGGTAATAATCATGGTAATAATGATCCTTTTGCTAAAATTAAATTTAGCCTTCCTCCTTTTGCTGGTAATGTTGATCCAGAGGCTTATTTAGATTGGGAGCTTGCTGTTCAACAAAAATTTAATTCTCATAATGTTCCTGCTGAGCATAGAGTTAGACTTGCTACTAGTGAGTTTACTAATTTTGCTTTGTTCTGGTGGAGTGATCTTTGCAATGCTAATAATGCTGCTGCTGTGCCTCAAACTTGGAATGCTTTAAAGCAACGTATGAAATCTCGTTTTGTTCCTCCTTATTACCAACGTGATTTACGTTTGAAACTGCAAACTTTAAAACAAGGTGATAAAGGAGTAGAAGCTTACTATCAAGAATTGCTTATTGGTTTAGCCCGTTGTGGTATAAATGAAGATGATAATGATGCTAGTGCTAGATTTTTTGGTGGTCTAAACCATGATATCCAGAACATACTTGATTACAAAGAATGGCGCAATTTTTCCCAATTGTATCATCTTGCTATTAAGGCAGAACATGAAGTACAGGGCCGCAAACAACACCAGCCTTTCAGGTCTAACAATGGGAGGAATTTTCAGCAGCGTTCTGAGCCAGAGACGCCCAAGCTTTCTGTTGCACCACATGGGGTAAGTAAATTGTCTGATGTGCAGAAGAAAGGTGCCACTCCAGGTGCTTCTACTAGCTCCTCCTTGTCCAGCGCTAAAATCATTTGCCACCGATGCAAAGGCATGTGACATGTCATGAAGGATTGCCCTAGTCGTCGTGCTTTCATTGCTACCGAGGATGGATATGTAAGTACTAGTGATATTGAAGATGATTTAGCCCTTCCTGCTAACATTGATGCAGATTCCACCGAGGGCGATCAAGACAAGGAGGCCATCATCATTGACTCTGTGGCTGCTGCCGTGGATTACCCTAGCCTTCTTGTGCAGCATGTGTTAAGTACACGTGTGGGACATGAAGACGAGATGAAGATCCAACGAAACAATTTGTTCCACATGTATTTCATTGTGCAGGGTTGTCGTGTTTTCACTATCATTGATAGCGGAAGTTGCAATAACTTGGTGAGTTCAGATTTGGTTGAGAAGCTTGGCTTGACCACACGACAACATTCGCATCCATATAAAATTCAGTGGTTCAATAATAGTGGTAAGACTAAGGTAACTAAATCAGCACGCATTAGCTTTTTCGCAGGTTCTTATCATGATACTGCTGATTTTGATGTTGTCCCTATGCAAGCTTGTTCCATTTTGTTAGGTCGTCCATGGGAATTTGATAATGATGCTTTACACCATGGTAGAACTAATACATACACTATCATACATAAGGACAAGACAATTACATTGCTGTCTTTGTCTCCTACGGAAATTATTAAGCATGCTAAAGAGATTAAAAATAAACCTCCAACTTACATTGCTAAAAATAATGGGATTAAATTAAAAGGAGGTACTTTTCTTGCTACAACTTCTGCTACTGCTGAGTTATGTGATAATCCTGATGCCCCATGTTATACTATGTTTTGTCAACCTATTATGTCTGGTGCATTGCCTGCTGTCACTAACCTTTTGCAGGAGTTCGCTGATGATGGGATGAAGTCGAGGACGACTCCAATTCTAGAAGGAGGGGATGATGAGGACATCGCCAAGATGGAGTCGAGGACGACTCCAATTCAAGAAGGGGAGGATGATGAGGACATCGCCACGCTGGACACACTGACGCTATGGTCTTCCCCAAGTTGCAATTCGTCTCCAACTCAGCTGCCACGTCACCCTCGGATTCAGCAGATATGTCGTCACTGTTTCAGTCATAACTCTCTCATACGACATCGAAACGGGACGTTCTTGGATGCGTTGGAAAGGGGACGACGACGCCGTCGTTTTGGATCTGGTCCCAGCTCTAGAAGATCCGTGGATCATTCTGTGTGACCACGGCAAGGTGCTGTGTCACCTATTTGGGCCAACTTGGCCATGTATCATGTCGGGCCTTAAGCCCAAGTTGTGGACGCCCAACCCCTGGCCGTCCTCAATCCTAGATCGAGTCTTAGACTATAAACACAGCCGCCGGCGCTGCTAGACAATTGGGTTTTGTTTAGAGTTTAGTTTTCCATCGAGAAACTGAATCGTTCATTATAACTGTGGTGACAAATCCTTTTACAGTGATCCAGGGCCCATGTTCTTGATCTCCTCCACTGTGTCGATTAGTCCTTTGGAACCGAGTTCTTGAACCCTATTGATATTCGCATCATTCATATTTGCAATTTCAGATTGCGTGTTTTTACCTTCTTGCTTGTGTTCTTCGATTCGCTTACAGGAAAAGCCTTCTTGGCGAGGTCAATCAAGTTGTGCTTGGTTGATAACCAACGGAGCAGTGGTGTAATGGTTGCAGGGTTCGAATCGTGTCTGATTTGAAGCTGGATCGCCAACGTCGAGATCTCCACAAGTCGAACTTACCGGTTACCTCTCGGAAGATCGGGCCTGTATCTCATCAACAAGCCCGTGCTGGTGATGATTCAACAAAAGCCTTCTCTTTCAAGACTGCACAAGCTATTCCTAGCCTTTGCAGAGACCATCTGGATCAGCCACCACAGGTTCTTTCAAGATTGCACAAGCCACCACAGGTTCAGGTTCATGGAGCCTCACTTGCTGGGTGTCTTTTTGGATCTTGTATTCTTCAGCAGGGATCTTCCAGATAACATCCAGAAATTCTATCTTTACAAATTCTTCAACTTGTACTCTACATGCAAATCCTAACTTCTTAGGAGTAGCGTCACGAAAATGGGATGGCTGCGTGTCCAATTTTTAGGAGCATAGGGCAAACCTTTACCGTATGAATTGGCACGAACAGGTATGGCAACGATGCCATTATCAGTTCTGCACGATTCTGACAAATCAAGTTCCACATTTGTTTTTATCTCATCAGGGATTCCCATGATGTCAATATCTCGCTAGAAATTCCTATGCATATATAAACCAATCTGAGCAAGGATTGGACAGACCTTTGATTTGAAGGAAGTGGCCGTCCGTTGATTTCCGAGGAGCCAGATGGTCACAGAAACTGACTTGATTACCAGCTTACGAGGATATAAGTTTCTCCAAGAGTGCTATGATGTGCTTTCCATACCTGCGGCGTTTCAACTTGTCGAAGCGAGTCTTGAGGCACTCGAGGATGGAGGATCGATCATCCTGCGCTGCCAGTCCTTGCAGGCCTCAATCGACTTCTGTAGCACGTGGATGAGTATTGCCCCAGCTCATGATCATAAACCTTGTAGCAAACATCCTTATAATTGCAGATCGTAGAGGGGGAATCCCATGCTATAAAAGGTTCTAAAAAAGAAACCAAAGATCATAAACCTTGTAGCAAACATCCTTATAATTGCAGATCGTAGAGGGGGAATCCCATGCTATAAAAGGTTCTAAAAAAGAAACCAAACTATATTAAGGCTTCACATTTTTTGTATTTTTTGTTCATATACGTGTATGTATATCACACAACATGCCTGCCTATTATGCCTGTGCACGTGTGTGAGCGACACATGCAACATGTGTGTGCAAGCGGTATAGTATTTGTGCATGCGTGTGTTAGAATAGAGAAAACCTTGAAGAAGGTAAACTAGTGTGTGGCTTACCTGCACAATATAGTTTCGTAGCTTACTGACACATTCGAATGTTAAGGAGTTGAAATATGACAAAGGGAGCCTTTTGGATCACATAGTTTCCGAAAGCGTGCGTCTCAAGCTCAGCAACATAAGGTATGATTTCTGTTAAAACCATATCTTTCTCCTTAGGCATTGTTGTTGCAACATGCTCCTGTATATAGCATCTCCCAAAATGATCGAAGCTGCAAAAGGCAACCAAATAGAGCAACTTAGGGGTGTTTGGTTCCATACCAGGCAAGGTTGCCTAGCGTCAGCAGCGATCTCAGGCGTTCAATTTTGGTCGCGTAGGAAGGCACCATCCAAACAGCCCCTTAGTCATTGCAGGACACAAATGCAATTTCTTGGCATACGAATACTTATGTTAGCACATGAAAACTAAATTAAAGTCCACGTAACAAAAATGTACAACATGACCTTTGATAAGAGAAATGGGAGAAGTCCCTTTGCTCAGACTACTAGCCACTCCAATAGATGTTGCCGAACTGGATACATCTTGAAGCAATACCATATGCATATTGCTATTCCTGTCAAAGTCCATTTCCTGAACATTAGGATGATCAATTAAACTAACCTTTTCATGGGTGTTATAAATGTGGTATCAACTCTAGTTCTTAACCTCGGTGATGAAGGATGTGTGTGATACACACACATTATAATGCTCTAGAAATTCTAACATCTGATTGACCATATTAGGGTGCTGGGAAGACAAACTGAAGCCAACATATCAAACTATAAACACAGGCGATCAAACTACAAATACATATCATTGCCGCCATTAGAAGCAGATATCTTGTGCAATATTCTCTTTAGCCATCAAACTAATGTTAGAGAAGTGTCCTACGGAGTGCATCTACACCACATGGACCCCATTCGATGGTTCATGCAGGGGCCCACACCACACGAACCCTACCCTAAGGACATGTTGTGGTCGTGTAGGGGCCTGGGGTTATAAGCTGCTAGGTCTGACTTGCGATGACTTGCTGTGTGTGTCTATTGATCACATTTGGGCCTATAGATCTTCCTCTAGCTAGGTGTCATCCATGGCAGCGGTGGCACAAGAATTGCCTTTAGAGTCAAGTATAATGCGGAAGGTCACCAGGTGCAGGATCCTTTTGGGGTGGCGGTTTAGAATGGTCCATTGCAGGCCTATAGGTAGTGCTATTGGTAGTGACGGTGCGGAAACATAAACTATGCAATTGCTTATCAACCTTCATGTGAAAAATAAAAAGGTAAACAGAATAATAAAAACCTGTTCGTCATGCCAACCACGTGCCTTTAATTCTGTGTGTTCCCGCACTGGTTCAATCTGAGCTTCATCCCAAACTTGCATGCATGAAATGCCCCAACTCCAATTTGGGACTCAGCATCAGCACCAGAAGTGAAGATTTTTTTTAACTCAGTCCACAATCCTGCGATATTGAACTTTAATGAAATAAACTGACAAGGCATCCATTGCCTTTTACAATTATATATAATTAGGATTTTCCACCATGTATACATGACAATTGATACTGCCAATGGTGACAATCTGAATTATATTGAGGAAAAATCAGGTGCCAGGCATGTTTTCTCCTGCGCACACCAATGAATTGCACAACAGCACTTGGAGAAGGTTGTATCACCAAGCAAGCAAGCAAGCAAGCATCCCAGACACTCGAAATTCATGATAGAAGATTATTAAAGATAGGACAAGTACGACATTTAGTTTCCTACCATTGTAGCCCCACCATTAGCCAAACCACCATGTGTATGGTTTAAGAGTAGATATCAGTGCGAGGGGGTCCTAGACGCCCCACGAGCAGATTGACCAGTTCCAAATTACATGAAAGGAGTAATAACATGACTACAGACATAGGTGATCAAACTACAAGTACATATCATCACCGCTAGTAGCAGCGGATATATTGTGTGATATTCTTCGGCCCTCAAACTGATGTTTGAGAGCAGATGTTGCAAGCATGATATTCTTCAGCCATCAAACACCAGCCATCTGATGTTGCCCCTGTCACCTTAATAGGGGCCAATGAGACACGAGTGCTGAAAACCAAAGATTACAACATAAGAATTGTCAAGATGGACCATATCAAAGTGGACCGTATTGAAGTGTGTCCAAATGGTCCTAGCTAGAAGAAATAACCATGTGACCCTGCCTATCAAACAAATTTATTTGGACATGGAGAAGGAAAACTTGTGTTTTGTGAACACAGATACTTTGATTTGCTGATGAAACACAAATGATTCCTACAAAGATGAGAAAATTTTGTTTTCTCTAGGACTCAAACAAATGCTAGCTATGCACTTTGTAGATTACACAAGTAGCCCTCGCCTGCACCACTAGTGTAGTGGCGTGTGTAGCCCTCAGGCAATTGGTGGTGCTTGTCATGTTGCCACTCCTCTGCGCTACCAGCATTTGCTTTTCCAAGTCTTAGAATAGAGAACTAAATTCCGTGCAGGACCAAGAACTGCCAAGCCAAGCCTTTTCGCCCCTGCATCAACAACACCAGCATTTTGGGATGCCATTCCATATGAATACCAAACGGGAGGTCGGTGATGGAGAATTTCATCTCAAGCGGGTCAAGGACAAGCAGATGGTTTAACACACGATGATGCACCCAGTAGAAGCAGCTGCCAACGTAGTGGCAGTGGCGCACCAAAATCTTAGGATCATGAATCAGTCTGCTAGGTAAGAAGCTGAAAGAAAATCGCCATGCAGTGACGCAAACAAAACACGCTCTAAACCCTGCCCAGTTCGTTTAAAAAACATATGTGATAGCTTAGGGTAAACACATTTCCGACAAGGAATTCAATGATTATTCTTCTGTGATCGGGTGCTCCGTGCTTCATAACCTGAAACAAATAAAAATTACATAATACAAGTTTGAGGTTAGCCTAGTGTTGCCGACACATTAGAATGTTAAGGAGTTGAAATTTGACAGAGGGAACCTTTAGGATCACATAGTTTCCGAAAGCATCAGTCACCAGCTCACACAACATGTATGTGTGTGCGTGTGCACGTGCACCAAATTTTGTATTTTTTGTTCGTGTACATGTATGTATATCACACAACATCCCTGCTTATGTGTGTGCATGTTCACGTGTGAGCGACACACACAACATGTGTGCGCAAGCGGTATTTTATTTGTGCATGCGTGTGTTACAATAGACAAGGAAAACCTTGAAGATTGAGCTATCAGTGCAAGGGGGTCCTAGACACCCCACAAGCAGATTGACGAGTTCCAAATTATATAAAAGGAGTAACATGACTACAGACACAGGTGATCAAACTACATGTACATGTGATCACCGCTAGTAGCGGCGGATATATAGTGTGATATTCTTCGGCCCTCAAACTGATGTTAGAGAGCAGATGTTGAATCAAACACCATCCAGCCAATGTTGCTCCTGTCACCTTAATAGGGGCCAATGAGACATGAGTGCTGAAAACCAAAGATTACAACATAAGAATCATCAAGATGGACCATATCAAAGTGGACCGTATGAAGTGTCCAAATGGTCCTAGCTAGAAGAAATAACCATGTGACCCTACGTATCAAACAAATTTATTTGGACATGGAGAAGGGAAACTTGTGTTTTGTGAACATAGATACTTTGATTTGCTGATGAAACACAAATGATTCCTACAAAGATGAGAAAATTTTGTTTTCTCTATAACTCAAACAATTGCTAGCTATGGACTTTGTAGATTACACAAAAATGACACAAAGAGTTGTAATTGTAAAGGACATATGTATTTATCAAACATTTTGTAGCTTTCAACAATATTTTGAAAATATACGTAAATATTAATGTTAGTTCAGAATAAAGTAATCTTCTAAATGAACTAGGCCCCCAAAAAACCTGCACTATTATTGTATATGGATATACACCATATTAGAGAACATAATTTCTTATATATTGCAGTAAACTATCTAAATGGTGGCCCATGCATACACGTTTGATAATAATGGTGGGCATGAGATAAATTTGGATGCACCAAACGTATGTAAGTCCAATATGTGAGCAAGTAGGATGCATGAAGGGTCAAACCAACCGAACAATCTAATTCCCAATGAGTGGGACAAGCTAAGGAAGGTTCTTAGCATTTCATTTATTTGGCGGTGACAATAATGATGGTCGGACTCTTGCATATGGGAGATCGTGATAAACCGCATCCACTGACTTGCAAAATCTCTCAACCTGAAATGTTTTGAGGTCCAGTATAAAATATTGTACTGTTTCTGTGTTGCAGTGCCCTACAAGTAGCAAGTAGCCCTCGCCTGCACCACTAGTGTAGTGGCGTGTGTAGCCCTCAGGCAATTGGTGGTGCTTGTCATGTTACCACTCCTCTACGCTACCAACATTTGTTTTGCCAAGTCTTAGAATAGAGATCCAAATTCTGTGCAAGACCTAGAACTGCCAAAGCCAAGCCTGTTCACCCCTGCATCAACAACGCCAGCACTTTGGGATACCATTCCATATGAATACCAAACGGGAGGTCGGTGATGGAGAATTTCATCTCAAGCGGGTCAAGGACAAGCATATGGTTTAACACATGATGATGCACTAGTAGAAGCAGCTGCCAATGTAGTGGCAGTGGCGCAACAAAATCTTAGGATCATGTATCAGTCTGCTAGGTAAGAAGCTGAAAGAAAATCACCATGCAGTGACGCAAACGAAACACGCTCTAAACCCTGCCCAGTTCGTTTCAAAAAAATATGTGATAGCTTAGGGTAAACACATTTCTGATAAGGAATTCAGTGATTATTCTTCTGTGATCGGGTGCTCCGTACTTCATAACCTGAAACAAATAAAAATTACATAATACAAGTTTGAGGTTAGCCTAGTGTTGCCGACACAATAGAATGTTAAGGAGTTGAAATCTGACAGAGGGAACCTTTTGGATCACATAGTTTCCGAAAGCATCAGTCACCAGCTCACACAACATGTATGCGTGTGCGTGTGCACGTGCACCAAAATTTTGTATTTTTTGTTCGTGTACAAGTATGCATATTACACAACGTGCCTGCCTATGTGTGTGCGTGTGCACGTGTGTGAGCGACACACACAACATGTGTGCGCAAGCGGTATTTTATTTATGCATGCATGTGTTACAATAGACTAGGAAAACCTTGAAGAAGGTAAACTAGTGTGCGGCTTACCTGCACAATATAGTCCCCGTAGCTTACCGAAACATCCGGATGTTAAGGAGTTGAAATTTGACAAAGGGAACCTTTTGGATTTCATAGTTTCCGAAGGTGTCAGTCTCAAGCTCAGCAACATAAGGTATGATTTCTGTTAAGACCATTGCTTTCTCTTCGGGCCTTGTTGTTGCAATATTCTACTGTATACAGTGGCTCCCAAACGGATCGAAGTTGCAAAATACATCCAAACGGAGTAACTTAGGAGGTGTTTGGTTCCGTCCCAGGCAAGGTTGCCTAGCGTTAGCAGCGATCTCAGGCGTTCAATTTCGGTCACCTGGGAAGGCACTGTCCAAACAACCCCTTAGTCACTGCAGGACACAAATACAATTCCTTGGCATGCAAATATTTATGTTAGCACATGAAAACTATATTAAAATTCATGTAACAAAAATGTGCAACATGAACTTTGATAAGAAAAATGGGAGAAGTCCCTTTGCTCAGACTACTGGCCACTCCAGTAGACGTTGCCAAACTGGGCACATCTTGAAGCAATGCCATATGCAGATTGCTATTCCTGACAAAGTCCGTTTCCTGAACATTAGGATGATCTACAGAACTAACCTTTTCTTGAGGTGTCCTAAATGTGCTATCGACTCTAATTATTGGTGTTAGTGATGAAGGATGTGTGTCATACACACAATCAAAATGCTCTAGAAATTCTAATATCTGATTGACAACATTAGGGTGCTGGGAAGACGATCTGGAGATATCCCTTGTAATCTGCCCAACGAGCCTCCTGTGGTTGCTGGATATCCAAATCCACTTTTCTTATTATCACTATTTTTCCTAGCACCCAATATATCACACATGGACATGGACACCACCCACATAGCTCAAGAGCTATTCTGAACTTCATCCTGACACAAGTTTTGACTGAAGAAAACTGAATTACTTAACACGAAACTCAATGACATTCCACCAATGTAATCCTCAGTGTGCTCATCCACATGTACTGATCCTGCTCCTAGCTCATTGAGCAAAGGAAACCGGTCTTTCTGGATTGTTAACCCTGGCAAAAAGATTGTCTGCTTGTCGAGCTTAGTTAACTGGTGTAGTCCCACTGCCAAGATGAACACCTAATAAGATATAACATATCAATGTCGTCACCTGCAAAGATGCACACCCACATAGCACTAGATTGATATTCACAATGACATCGCATCTAAAGCGATAAAGGGCCTCTCTCTCTCTCTCTCTCTCTCTCTCTGTGTGTGTGTGTGTGTGTGTGAACAATAAATCTCGCCATTGTGCTTATGTGATCTTCTGGATTACATGGTTTCCAAACACGTTAGTCACATTTTCGACCATAATCAAGATGTGCTTTCTATGAAGAATATTGTTTTCACTTCTAGTCTCATATTTGCAATATGGTCCAACCTAAAGTGGCTCCAAAATTGATCTATACTGCAAAAGTCACTACTCACAACTTAGCCAATAGTAACACAAATACAACTACTTGTGTGTGTGTGCGTGCGCGTGCGCGCTCCATTGTGCTCATGTATTCTTCTGGACTGCATGGTTTCCAAACACGCCAGTCACATTTTCGACCATGAGGTGTTCTTTCTATGAAGGACATTGCTTTCTCTTCTAGTTTCATATTTTCAATATGGTCCAACCTAAAGTGGCTCTAAAATTGATCTATACGCAAAAGTCAGTACTCACAACTTAGCCAACAGTAACACAAATGTGTGTGCGTGCGTCTCTCTCTCTGTGTGTGTGTGTGTGTGTGTGTGTGTGTGTGTGAACAAGAAATCTATTGTGGTGCTTATGTGATCTTCTGGACTGCATGATTTCCAAACATGTTTGTCACATTTTCAACCATGAGGTGTGCTTTCTATGAAGAACTTTGTTTTCTCTTCTAGTTTCATATCAGCAATATGCATGACATATAGTGGCTCCAAAATCGATATATTGCAAAAGTACTCACAACTTCACTATCATGTAACACAAACACAATTACCCAGCTTGTGAATAATTCATTGCGACACATATACTTTGATATTGAGTCACATCAAAATTAATATGCCAAAAATGTGTGAAGTAGTGATCTTTGATAAAACAAAGCTGAAAACTATTTTTGTTCAAACGTTTGATCATCCACATAATATAGTGATGCAGCTCATTGTATTACTCTTTGGAAACATGGTTCCATGAAAAGTCCACACTTTATCTTGTGGAGTCACAATGGTCTTTTTGGTTAGCCAAACCTCATATTGCAAAGTTTAGCATTAAAAGATGCAAAGATCAATTTATTTAGAGAATGCAACCTATCCATTATCATATAAATTAAACACTAGTAATCATGTTTTAGTGGACCCACACAACACCAAAAGATCACCAAATTTGGTCACAACTTCGTTTCAACATTAACCAACAAATGCATCCTTCTATATATGGTGCAATTTAAGTGTATGGCTTGTTCTCTACATAATCATTATGAAAGGATTATTAATGAGTAACTTTACTTCAGGTACCCTCATTAGCTGGGGAGCTTAGGCAAAGACATCACAAGGCCTCGTTAGATGGCACTTGGTCAAATAGTTGGATTTAGGGGCTACGACCAAGCTCTGTAGGCCTGAGACCCACCAGCCATTCGGGCCACATCCCAAACGGCGCGACACTCAAACAGGAGCCACAACAGGAGAAGCCAACATGTTGACTCCATGCTCAGAGTACTGGGATCAACAATTTAGTCGAGAAGTATCCCGAGTAAGCATGTGGCTGCTCGACACAACAGTCAGCTGAATCTACTAATAAAGTATCTCCCAGCCTTCGACATCGGAGTCAAGGGGATCTCCATGGCTTAGCAAGTATGCCTGCACCACAAAGGACCCCATGAGCCCCCCACCCACATAGAGGCAAGGCCAAGCAGAGTGCATTTTCTTCTTCCGCAATCTGAGGCAATGGCCAAGTCAATCCTTGCGACGCAAGCACCCATGTCCTTCGTACCATGGAAATTCTAGGGCATGCCAACACAAGGTGCGACACCCTTGGCCTTATAACAACTGGCTATGACATCCAATTTCCTGAATGCTAGGACCTTCTACCAAACTAACTTTTTTAGTAATCTAGCTCTTCGACAGGAGGTGTCAAATATGTGATAGGATTGAATGGTTTATATCTACATAAGATTTCTGGAGTACACACAATGATGATGATATGGAGATTATAAGATCTAATTTGAACACTTCATGTTGTTGGGGAAACGAACTGGAGCCAAAATCATGTATGACTGAGAAGAAAGGGTCTTTATTAGCTATTGCTCAACATGCCCTTATTTTCCCTTTGGAGCTCCAACTGTTGCAAGACATTTACCATCATCTTGCTCAGTCCAAAACTAAATTCAGTGTTTTTGTATTACATGTGATTTACCTCCAATGATTTGTTTATATGTTTATAAGTGCATGCAATTTCTTCCATGTAAGGATTTCTATATTTCATGATGCTTTTACAATTTTGCAAGCAATTTGTCTTCAATCATGAGCTTAATAGATTAGTCTAATGGGAAGACAACCTATAGAAGTCAATGACTTGTGACCAACGAAACAAAGACATGCATAATATAGAAGTCAACAACTATGACCAAGGAAACATAGCATGTGCTTTATATAGTTGGGTAGAGAGAGCTGGTGCATAAGTATGAATAAACCCTAATCTGGAATATAAACATGGATCGATTGCGACATTCAAGATGTGCCACCTAGACCCACGAACATATCATCGACCATTCCCATGGACCTAGCAAAAAATCAAGTACGTATGGTGGAGTACAAGAACAAGCAATGAATACTAGTAAATGAAACTTGCATTGCTTAACAGATCTAGTCATAATCACCACTAGAAAAGGCAAGAAACACCTGGATCCAAACAAAAACAATGATTTACCCTTCGAGGAGGAGCAAATAGAGAGAGATCCAGCACGCGTCCTCGGTTTCAATCCGTAGTGTCTCACCTGCGAGCACTAGGGGAGGGCCGACGCCCTTCTCCGACGAGCTCCCTACTGGGAACCCAGCAGCAGCGAGTGAAACGAGAGTGAGAGAGCAGCGTCGAGTGAATGAGTGGTGAATGAGAGAGGTAACCCTAGCGGGTGGATGTGGAAGCGGGGTTTTGTTCGATGCACTGCGCAGGCCAATGAGAACCCCAGTGTGCAACCAAGCCAAGCCAGGCTCTGCAGAAACGAGTGCCCCCACTGTTTCCAGGAAGCCTAGCTAACCCCCACTCCCCCATGGGCTTGTGGGAGCCTGGCTAGCACGGCCTTACAGGGAACCAAACAGGCCGTTGTATTATGGAAGCCTGGCCAGGAGTGAGGCTAGGGAACCAAACACACCCCATATGTTTCATGCTATCCTATCTAGCTAATGGCATTTATTCTTATCTAAGGGCACATAAGCACTTAAATTGTATTCTTATTCACCCTAGGGCAATTAAGTGGGAAATAATAAATATTTTGGTATGAACTTCCACATTTTTTCATTCAACATTGCGAGCTGAGCGTAGTTCAGTTGATTAGCTAGGTTCCTTGTGGTGGAACCTGTCCTCCTGGGTTTAACTCCTCGATTTCACACAGGTGCTCAAATTTCCTTGATATATTCTAGGATTTAACGACACTTTACTCTTGGTGGAAGGTGACATGCCCATCGTTAGCAAGGCACCTGTGGTGACTTTGTCAATCTGAATATCTACCGGCTCAGTCTTTGAGAAGTGCTCATTCGGGTAGGGCATGTGTCCCTGCGTTAATAAGGGTAATTGTGCATGCATATATATGTGAGCATCTGCATTTGTACCGTGGTTCCAAAAAATCTCTTATTGGACATTTGTGTTTATGCCACCGAATGTTGTCATTTTATTCACATGCCATGCAAACTTGGCATCAATGTTTTTATGACTTGAATGGGTCGCACACAAAAGGCAATGGAAGGATAATGGCAGATATACAAATTTGTGAGTTATACACATAAATAGCTAATTTGAAGAGGGATGTGAGCTAGTCAGCGGATTCACAGTGACATATGCACAAATTCCATTTTCATGAGACATATAGCAAGAAATGTTGAAAAGTACACTGTATTGACTCATCGATACAACTAAGTTATCAAATCAAAAGCTCAATCAAAATAGCGACCCACTAAAAAGGGAAAGTTACTGTATGCACATAAATATTTGTGTAAGAGATTAGGGTGTATTTATTTTTGTAACTCAACACATGTGACTAAACTATATTTGAACATCACCACGCGAAGTACAACTGATCAACATTTAGTTCGATTTTGTGTACCTTAATCCTTGACAGAGATGCACAAAACAAATAATTCTCCTTGTGCCTATATATCTCATAGGTCAATGTGGAATGATGTGTGTGAGGCAACATAAATAGCAGCACCAATGAACACTTTACAGCTCTAGAAAGAGGGGGTACTAGGGAACATCATCCATTTGACATGAAACCAATGAATGGCAACTGCCTTTACCCTTGATGCCCATGCTATTTCTTATTTGTTGGGCTGACCCTAGGGTTTTACTATTTGCAAGTAATTGTAGAGTGCAATTTATGTCTAGAGATATTACTTTGTTCATGAAATTTTAAAGGTATACCTAGAGTTAGCCTTTTTTATGAAATATAGTACAAACGTAGACGCTCACATATATGCACCTATATTCATGCCCACTCTACCCATATGAGAATCCCTGAGATACTAAGCCGACAAATCTTGAGATTGACGAAGTTGCCACATGTGCTTTAGTGTTGACATGCAAGAGTTGCCAACAACTGGACAATAGCTTAGTCACATTCTAAAAATGCGAGCACATGTGATAAGTTGAGGATTTGAACAAGGATAGGAAGGTTCCATCACAAGCAACCAAACAAATTGAGCCACACTGTGTTTGCATAGCTGGCCTTGTTTCGATTGTGTGGTTTGGCATATGTTCACAGATTAATTAAATTATAATTTTTAAATCAATCATTTGGTTGCTAGAACTTGACTAAATGTTTCCAAACTTTTGAAGGAAACCAAAGCAAGGAAGATTTTAGTGTATTATGGGGACCTATAAATTGAACATATATTTGTTACATAAAGAAACATATTTTGACCATGGTTTCTGCGCTGCGCGCGCGCGCACGTGTGCGTGCGTGCGTGCGTGCGTGCGTGCGTGCGTGCGTGCGTGTGTGTGTGTGTGTGTGTGAACAAGAAATCTTGTCGTTGCGCTTAATGATCTTCTGGACTGCATGATTTCCAAACACACCAGTCACATTTTCAACTATGAGGTGCGCTTTCTATGAAGACCATTGTTTTCTCTTCTATTTTCATATTTGCAATATGGTCCAACCTAAAGTGGCTCCAGAATCAATCTATACTGCAAAAGTCAATACCCACAACTTAGCTAACATATAACACAAATACAATTAGCTCTGTGTGTGTAGAAATCTCCCCATCATGCTTATATGATCTTCTGGACTGCATGGTTCCCAAACATGTCAGCCACATTTTATAGCATGAGGTGTGCTTTATATGTAGAACATTATTTTCTCTTCTAGTTTCACATTTGCAATATGGTCCAACATAAAGTGGCTCCAAAAATCAATCTATACTGCAAAAGTCAATACTCACAACTTAGACCACATGTAACACAAATACAATTACCCAATTTGAGAACAATTCATTGGAAAAACATTAATATTTTTGGTCAAGCCTAGTTCGAGGTTGGGAAGAGAAGGCCCTCACCGTAACTTTCAGAGTGCACTAGAGCTTATGTCTAGAGAGGGTATGTTGGAGACTTGGTGGATGTGACACCGGATCTCCCCACCGGATCTTTTGTCTCCGACGGTCAACTACAATGGCTAGATACCTTGGTACCCTACCATTTGAGAGGTGTTAGAATGTGCTGAAGTTGTGAGAAAGTTGAGGCTCATATACAAGTGTTCTAGCCACCAAAGTGCTTAAGGAAAGATTAGGTGATTAGTGTTTGTGGTATGCGAAGTGCTTAGGCTAGTTTAAACCACAATTGGTGCTTGCTCTAGGTTTAGACCTTGTGTTTAGTGAGGTTTGCATACCTCCAAGCCACTGGTGATTGCATGCACCAAGTGTTGTACACTAGGGACTTCGTAAGTTTTGCTAGACCCTTCGACATGTCGAGTGGCCACCTAGCATGTACTAAGGGAATGAGTTTCGCAGCATTTTGATTGGAAGGTCAATAGTAAAGACGGCTAGGAAAGGTCCGGGATAGGCCACACAGATACCCACTTGTGTGTGGGAAAGGCCCGTGGGCTATCCATGAAGTTTCCCGACTGAGAGCTTGACCCTTGTGAGCGCATCGTTGTGAGGGACTCCAACGATGACTAGGGGAAAGTCTGAGCTTCTCGATACCTTAGGAAAAGTAGTCAGTGTGGGAGTTTGCATTCTCTAACTCAATTTATGTTTCTGTACTTAGTTGCATTCTTTAGTTGTGTACTTACCTTTCCTACTATAGTTTAATTGATAGGATTGGAACCTAAGGTGGGTGCCAAACCATTTTTGCGTTAGAGATAGCAACACTTAGCAAAACCATAGTGCACATCTAGTTACTATCTTGCACAGCTTTTGATGATAAGTAGGTTTTAGAGGCCATTAGTTTTAAAGTGTCTAATTCCCACCCCTTTTAGGCGTCATGATCCCTTCAATTTTGAATAAACTAACACCTAAACCTCACAAGATTACCAAATTTGGTCACACAACTTTGCTTCAAGTTTGACCAACACATGATTGGAACATAGGGCCCCAGCTAGATTCGCCGCCAATGGAAGGTAAAGAAGGGCAGTAGTGGAGAGGCATAGTGTTTGCTGGGAAGGTGGAGAGAGAAAGTAGTCGCCGCTTGTGGAAGACAGAGGAGGGTGATGGTGGGGAGGCGGGACGATTGGTGGGAAGGTGGGGAGAGAGAGAGCTAAGAACAACGACGTGGATGAGAAAACCGTTAGTATGTTGTGTATAAGCATGGTTGATGTTTTTAATGTCTCTGCAAAATACCCTGACCGTCTCTTACTAAATATTTTAGGAGACAAAGACAAATTTGTACTATCTCTATAAATATATAAGGTTGTATTCTCAACCCAATTTTATAGCAATGTAATAGTAACTTATAAAATATTTAATTTACTAAAAGCATTTACGCTATATATGTAGATTTGTAATAAGAAGTTCTTATAAATCTCATAGATTTGAAATATTTCAAGAGTGTATTTAGAAAAGACAGGTATTTGTGATTGGAGGGGATATTAGTTTAGACGAAGGAATATTCGGTCACGTAAAGTTTGGCCTTGTTTTATACGGAGCAGGAGCGTGATTTGAACTCGGAACAAGTTGTCACGTACTACGTACTCCTACTGTTTTCCAGCTCAACGTACACCGATGACCGACCTGATGCGACATCTCGATTTACGCATGCACTCTTCCGATATCACACGAGGGGGAGGGCATGCATGGGCCCACGGCCCACCATTCAGTGGCAGTATCGCGGGGCCCAGTGTCAGCCGCCGCGAACACGACTACGTGCGTACGTCACCCGGCTCATCGTTACGACTTGCGAGAGAGGCGTGCGAACGCGAGAGAGGCGGCGCGGCCACCAGTCCGGGACCGGCTCCTCAGAAACCGGCCGCCTCTGTCTCTCTCCGCCTCCCCTTCGTGTTCGCCGGCCCCATATTCTCTCTCTCCCCTCGCTCTCTCGCTCGCTCGTGGCTGGAGGAGTTGGAGATCGCGGAAGCGTCGCCACGTACGTGTTCGGGTACGTACTGATCGATAATCTCGTCTTCGTTGTTGTGAGATCGTTGCATCAGGGATTGATGCGAATACGATTGGAGTCTCGTTGATCCTCGCTTGCATTGACGTGTTGTGTCGTGTGCGTGCACCCTCGTAGAGAGATCGTGGACGCCAGCGATGGACCGCGACGAGGAGATGGGCCACGGCGACCGGTCGCTGCTGTTCATCGGCGACGAGGACGACGACCTTGGCGCCGACCGGGACGGTGGATCCCCGCCGACCTCCTCCGACGAGGGATCCTTCTCCGATCGGAGCGACGACGAGGCCCGCGCCGGCCGTGGCGGGCGCCGCGGCGGCGGCGACGAGCGCGACGACGACGCGCCCGACGACGGCCCGAAGGGCGCGTGGCCGCAGAGTTACAGGTTCGTGAACCAATCGCCTCGCCCTCTCTTCCACGCAACGACGACGATGTATACGACGGTTGCACGCTGGCAATGTCGCTCGCGATTCGGAGCTGACGAACGATTGTTTTTCTCGGCGGCATTTTCGTTTCGCAGGCAGTCGATCGACATGATGAGCGCGGTGCCGTCGCCGAGGGTGAACACGCTCATGGCAGCGAGCCCGAGCCTCACCAGGTTCGGCAGCTCCTTCCTCAAGGCCGGGAGCTCCTTCTTCCTCAGGAAGGGCGACGGCTCGGGGCTGCCGCTCACCAGGCCGCTGCTGCCGCCCTCGCTCTCGCAGCTGTCGCAGTCGTCGCTGCACCCGCAGCAGCCGCCGCCCGTGAAGCCGTCCACGGACAGCCTCGCCCACCCGCCGCAGCATCCGGCTGGGCACGAGGCCGAGTTGCCCGAGAGGCCGTCGCGGGCGTGCCTGAAATCCGATTACATCGAGCTTCCTCCGCCTGCTAGCAAGTGCAGCAGGAGCCAGTCAATCATCAATGGTGCGTTATCAGTTAATCTTGATGCCTTGGTGTTAAGTTTGTTGTTCACGTCCAAATCGTTGTAGCTGAATATCTGAAATGTCTCAAACTCTGAATCAGCTGCAGAGTTAGGCTCAGGATGTCGAATTCTGATGCTGATTTTTGTTCTGAACCTCTTTGCTGGTCGAATTTCCAGGGTTCAATGTTTTGTGCGGCGTTGGAATTCTCACCACAGCTTATGGAATCAAGGAAGGGGGATGGTTAAGCCTCCTGCTGCTCCCCTTGTTGGGTGGCAGCTCGTGCTACACGGGCTTGCTTCTGAAGAGATGCATTGACAGTTCACCCAACATTGAGACATACCCAGATATTGGACAAGTCGCTTTCGGTATTTTTGGTCGAATCTTTGTATCGGTGTGTATTCCCTGACAATACAGATTTCTTCAAAAGTCACCTCATCTATTGTTTACCTGACTGATCACATCTCTTTTTCAGGTTGTTCTTTACCTGGAGCTTTATGTAAGTGTTCTCTGAACTCTGAAACTTATCGTGAATGGCTAGTATGCATTTGATTGTTGAATAAGTAATTTTTGCAGGCAAGCTGTGTGGAGTACATCACGTTGCTAGGAGACAGCTTGTCATCAGTGTTTCCCTCAGCACATTTAGCTTTTACCGGCATCGATCTGAACGCACACAATCTCTTTGCAATCACAATGGCCTTGGCAATTCTCCCATCAGTCTGGCTCAGGAACCTCAGTCTCCTCTCATATCTTTCTGGTATGTAAAAATGTAGAATCTCTACAGCATTGCTTATATTTCTGATCTTTCAGAGGAATGTAGGACTATTTTAGTCAGGACAATATTTCTAAGGAATGTCACTATTAGAATTGACTCGTATCACTAATAGTTCAGTTAGTTTCTGAGCAATAAAAGTAATCTTTCAGTGAAAGAAGGATTGTTCCTGAGTCCTGACCATCTTTATACTCAGCTGGAGGTGTGATCGCGACAATTACAGTCATCGTCTGCCTATTCTGGGTTGGCATTGGAGAAGGAATTGGGTTTCACTTTTCTGGTGCTGTAGTGAACGTGACCCACCTTCCAGTGGCACTTGGCCTGTATGGATACTGCTATTCAGGACACTCGGTTTTTCCAAACATATATTCATCCATGAAGGAACGCTCGCAGTTTCCATTTGTGCTCCTGTTCTGGTAAGTAGTGCTCTTATCAACACGATAACTTCGTTGTTTCTTGTGAAAATTGCCTCCTGCTTACATGACGTATTCTCCACCGTTTCAGCTTCACAGTGGTAACACTTGTTTATGCTGGAGTTGCGGTCTCAGGGTTTCTGATGTTTGGAGAGTCCACTATGTCACAGTTCACTCTGAACTTGCCACAACAGTACATCCCATCGAAAATTGCCATTTGGATGACGGTACGAGGGGAAAAACATCTTATCGTTCTGCCATTGCATTCAAAATGAAGAAGAGATGCTAATTTCATTACTTGATTTTCCTTTTTTTCTCTGGTTTCAGGTTGTGAATCCATACACAAAGTACGCATTGACAATGACGCCAGTCGCCTTGTCTATAGAGGAAGCCCTACCAAAGAAGATGCAGAGTTACCTGGTTGGAATGTCTGTTAGGACATGCCTCGTCTTCTCAACTGTTGCGGTGGCTCTGCTTTTTCCTTATTTTGGTGAGTAGACTTCTCAGTAACTGAATGTCAAATAGTATTTACCATTCCAAATTCTAAGATGTTTTGATTTTTCTAGATACATAGCTTTCGCTATTGCACTTAGATATAGGCTATGTCTAGTAAAAGCAATGTATCTTTTTTTTACGTAAAAGAAAGCAATGTATCTAGAAAAATCAAAACGTCTTTATAGTTTCAAAACATCATGTGTGCTAATGCTACTTCCTATCCCCTCTGATTTGCAGCCCTGGTGATGGCATTGCTTGGATCTGTCTTCACAATGCTTGTGGTGGGTTCTGGAAAACATTTCACCTAAACTTGTGCAGTGGATTTTTCTTTGGCCAATTGAACAAGTTAATAAAAATGTGCTTGATGATTTACAGGCTTTGATACTCCCATGTGCATGCTATCTCTCCATCAAGAAGGGTGCAGTACCTTTGTGGGAGGTAACCAACCAGAAACGCTGACACATACATACGCACCAACAGATACAGAATTTGAACCTGAAATGGCTGAACACTGAAATATCTGTGATCTAACTTTTCCTTTCTTTTCAGATCATCCTGTGCATAATCATCATAATGATTGGCGTCGTATGTGCATGCATCGGGTCATATACCTCGATCAACCGGATGATTAGCAGCAGATAGTGCACGCTAGCTGATGTTTGTGTAGTTGTTGCAGATTCTTTCGTATGTTTGACAGAGTTGAAACTGGCCGTCTGTCGGTTTTTCCGTAGCTGCGGTTATTTTTTTTCCTTCTTTTTGACAGAAATTCGCTAAGAGAAGAGTTTTGTTGTAACAGGTGAAGGTTATGTTTCAGACATTCATGACAGCAATTTTTTCAATAGAATTTTTCTGTAGGTTGTCTTCAGTTGTCGTGTGCACCGAGCAGGAGAGAACAATTCAGAAAAATACAGTGACTGCTAAATGCTAATACACGGTTTTCAATTATACAGATACTAATTTGACAAGAAATTGTGTTGTTGTATTGACCACCATCTTGCCTTGTTCAGAGTTCAGACTTGTGAATTGTGATACCAAGCAGGAGAAAACATGGCAAAAGGAACCGTGATTTTCACTGAAATTGGAAGTGTCCTAGCCGTTTACAACAATTGTGTCCTTCAGCCAGAACAGGAACTAATTTTCTGACACTATAAACACACAGGATGGCCATAGAACAGGCACATCTCTGATCTCCCTTTGCAGTCTCCGGAAAGAAGAGTCACTATGACACTCGTTTTTTTTGTTTTTTTTTTTTTGAGAAACTAGTCAGTATGACACATGAACGACCTACGAGGCTACAACTCCAGGCCCAATTGGGCCCGAGCACATCCGCCCATAGGGCCTACGGCCCTGGATGCCCACTCTCTTGTACTACTAGTCCCTCCAGCACACGAGCATGGTGACGCAGCGGCGCATGATGTAGAACCTGGCCCTCTGCTCCTTCACCAGGCTCGCCAGCCGGCCCGGCACCGACCGGCCCGCGGCGGGGGCCCTGGACGCCCGGCCCACCTTGAGCCCCGCCGCCGGGCTCCCCTCGGCCGCCGCCGTCGACCTCCGGCTCCCCTTCTTGAACAGCATCTTGCTCTTGTCTTCCATGTACATCTCCATTTCTTTTCTCTAGACTCTCTGTAGCCCTCCCTTTCTCTCTGATCTCTGATAGGATCGTAAAATACAGGCAGTGGTGGCAAACGGCAGCAGCTCTCTGCCCGCAGGAGTTGTTTTTGGAAGCTTTTCTCTGGTTGTGGTGGGTTGTTGCAGATGGAAAGGGTGAGGATTGGGTGGTGGGGGTGAGGTGGTATTTATAGCCCCCAGATGGGATTGGGATGATGAGATGACAATGACAATCCAAGGGAGGAGGATGGGAGATCGGCTCTGTGTTATGTGGTGTCAACGAATGCTTGGATTAGACTATTAGAGCGGCCATGGTCGATTAACTAAGACTAATCTTGTATGTAATGTAATACGTGTCGTGTGGTGGGGCGTCTCTGTCCATGTCCCTCATACTCTATCGGACCATGTCCCCCGGCGAAAGGGCCGTGGGCCCGCCCGGTCCTTTCGGCGCCTTGCATTGCTCATGGAGTGATGGAGTTCTCATCTCATCCTCCGGTGCATATTTTGAAGCGCATGGTCAGGGCTCAGGGTCACATCTCTATGGTATATATCTGCGTTTGTGTTGTGTAGTTTTGGTCTTCATTTCTGTAACAACTTGGTATTCATTTCTCTAACAATTTGGTCTGTGGTACAAATTCAACTCGGCCAAATCTTAGTCCACTGTAACCAGTACTAGTAGTAATGACAACTTGAGATAAAGGACGTCGTTGGTGTCGCTGCTTGCGTTTGCGTGTTTGCGGGGGCAGTTGGGCGACACGGCGCCGGCAGCCACAAGCCCACAAAGATGGGACGCGACGCGGAGGTGACAAAAGAGGAGGGACGAGAGACCACACCCGTGCGGTCCGGAAACGACAGTGACGTACGCACGCACCCGCGGCCACGCCGGCCGGGTCGCGCTCGCGGCCACTCGTGTCGTCCTTGTCCGTGTCCACCGCTCGCGTGTTGTCCATGTCCGTGTCCACCGCCCACCGCGAGCGTCCATGGATCTTCTGCGGACCGGACCAGACCAGACCATTCCGGCATTCCTGGTCCTGGCCGGTGCATGTGTGCGCGACGGAGCACGCAAGGTAAAAATTCAGCTTTTCAGGCGCTCGATCTGTGTTTGAGGTACGGTCTCTCCAAAATGGTTCCAACAGAAGTTAGGGGCTGTTTAGTTCCAAGAAATTTTGCAAAATTTTTCAGATTCTCCGTCACATCGAATCTTTAGACACATACATGAAGCATTAAATATAGATAAAAAATAAAACTAATTACACAGTTTAGATGAAATGGACGAGACGAATCTTTTAAGCCTAATTAGACCATAATTGGACACTAATTGCCAAATAACAACGAAAGTAGCTACAGTGCCATTTTGCCAAATTTTTGGCAACTAAACGCTACCTTAGTATTACTTACTAACTCCGTCCCAAAATATCCGTAGCTTTCGCTTTCCGAGAAACAACTTTAACAAAATGTATATTAAAAAATATTAATATTTATGATATATAATTAGTATTATTGGAAAGATCTTTAAATCTAGTTTTTTAACAAATTTATTTGGAGATATAAATGTTACATATATTTTCTATAAATCAAGTTAAATTTATGACATGAAAACCAAAAACGACAAATAAAACATAAGGTGTACTCCGTATATATCATTGTCGGCCACCTCCTCGATGTTGTGTGGCTTGTTGTTTCCTTCTCTCTCGTTATTCGTGAAATCGGCCGGCCGGCCGGCCCCTATTTCTAAGTAGTGGCATTTGTTTGTTGCACATTGGTCGGTCACTCAGGATCAGGGGCGTTACTTTTTGGTGCTCCAAAGCAGCTGTCTATCCTATTCCATGCATTAGGCCTTGTTTGAAGGTGCATATATTCATATCAATCCACATGTGTTAAAGTGAATTGAAGTGGAATTAAACTAAGTTTTATTCTATTTCACTCCAACACATATGAATTAGAGTGAATACACATGCATCCAAACAAGGTGTAAAGTGGACTGCCTACCAAGCACCCTACTACTAACTACTGTAGGGACAAATTAAAACGACGTCTCCCTTGCTCACGGCACGCCGCACGGGTCAAGGTTGCAACGACATGGACGACATCACGATAAGATGACAGACAGTCCTGCTTTGCACAGTATTTTCTTCTCAGGACAAATCAACGTAAACACAGCGCATAAACCAAATTTCAGCGAAATAAACAGTATCGCTGCAAGCCTTCATTGCATGCAATGCCTAAACAGCACAGTAGTGTATTTGCTTCCAGCGGATGCATGCACCGAGATGTCCAATGATGGAATCGGATGGCACGTCGTTTCAAGAGGCAATGCAATGTCGAGACGAGAGGACGTACGTACGGCACGCCTCTCCAGCCCTCCACTCTACTAGTAGCTTCGTTCGATCAATCAACCGAAGCCATCGCTCGCTGAAGGTGGGCCTTCCTAGGTTAAACTCGTGTGTTTTGTCTGACATCAGTCACTGATGAGAGCTTACTCCTATAGCTTAAGCTCTGAGCTCGTCATCAACCACTCGTCCACGTACAGTGCCACGCATTGATCGCCTTGTCATTTGTTGGGGCAACAGCCAACAGGTGCGAGGTCGACACGCTCATACTCATACCGGCATCTCATGAGACGTGCACCCATGGTGTGGCAACCAGGGTTTTTTTTACCGACCGGTTTCCGGTAACCGCCGGCCTCCGGTAGCGGTAAACCGGCCCGGTTTACCGGTAACCGGTCGGTAACCGGCCGAATTCAAAATCAAATTCAAACCCCGCTTCGGTTCGGTTCGAGTCCGGTAAACCGGCCGGTTTGGAGCGGTAACCGGCCGGTTTGACCGGTTTACCGCTCCAAACCGTTTTTTTTCATGAATAAAAAGAAATTTTGGTACTTCCTTTGCACAAATTAATGTAAAAAGACCACACAATGTAGTAAAAAATAACATAAGTCACTAAAGCAACAATATATAGTCGCATACAAATACATATTCGCTTAAATATATAGTCACTAAAACAACAATATATAGTCGCATACAAATACAATATATAGTCGCTTACACAAACAAAGATATAGTTTCCGCTCACATGGTCAACTACATAGGATGTATGGGAAGACCCCTTGTTGGCACGACATTTCATATTCGGCGGTGGATATAAGAGAGATACCTTGCTGTCTAAGCAGGTCAGCCTTGTAATCTTGCCAAGTTTGACCTGTCCATGCTGCTGTTGTCTCCCATTCTTGAACTAACATACTGTAAAAACTGGGGTCTTCTCATTCATACACCCATCTAGTCTGAGTCTGCATGGTCATGTCAGGAATGGGATAGTTATAAGTAGGCTGTGAGGTATCGCTGTAGGAGGAAGAAGAGTACTGTGGAGTGTCGTAGTCCGTCGGTGCATATGCTCTCCTCTACGATGTCGGTTGTCCATGGTCACGGTCTTGAGTAGCATGTGTGAATTGGGTCTCGCCTGCAACCAACCATAATTAGTAGGCATAGACAGAAACAATTGTGTGTATGTAGGTGCAATGGATACCTGTGAAATGAAGACCTACATAACTACTACCACCGGCACCAATAGTACCATCCCCACTCCCACCACCACCACCGTCTGTCCCACCAGCACCGCCACCGTCACTCCCACCAGCACCGTCATTGGCACTGTCATCGTCACTACTGTCATCGTCACCACTATCCTGGGACTGGTATTGCTCATCCTCAGTCTCTGTGTCGCTGGTCACTGCTTTTCCTTTTCCTCGGTGACGCTTGCCGTGACCCTTCGGAGGCACCATCTGCATCTTCCTCTTCCCGAGGTGACTTGCACCCACATTTCTACGGGCCCAATCACTGATGCAATCATGCCCCGTAGCCTGACGTAGATCATCGGGGTCTATTTGGTCACTGCCAACACAAACAAATGAATCACATAATACATGTCGTGACCCTTTGTTGCTGCATTCCTCTCCTCCCACCCGCTGCCACATGATAGTCCTCCACCTCCACTGGAGTCTCCCTCCGTGATCCTGCTCTTCTAAACAACCTGTCAATAGGATTCCCACCTTGCGAACTACCACCACCACCACTACCCCCTCCACGGTGGTAATTACCTCCTCTCTGTTGCACCCTCTGCTCGTAGTCATATTCTACTCTTGACTGGTTTAGTGCTTCCTTCATCTGAGCCTCATATTCATCATCACCGAGGGGATGGTTTCCCTCAGCTGCAGCTTTTTCTTGTGCCAACCTTTGTCGAGCCCGGTCAGCAGTCGTCTTCTTAGCTCTGTCAAGATCTCGCCGAAAGCACACACGCACATCTGGTGGCACACGGGCGCAATGCAAGGTGTCCGCCCCGTACCCAGCCAAATGCTGTTTAAATCTAGTGCAACCACCGCCTGCTCTCGTCACATGACAATAATTGCATCTCCATCCAGGAGCAAGATTTTCACCATGCTCCCATACAACGTCTCTGTTTCTGTCTGACATTGTCTACTCTACCTGCATAAACGGACAACACAAAGTCACACCTAAATAAAATATATCCTAAATCCTACCACAAATCCTCCACAATATATACCTAAAATATACCTAAAATCTATACCTCACATACACAAAGTCACAATATATACACAAAGTCACACAATATATACCTAAAATATACATCCTACCACAAATCCTACCTCTAATCCTAAATCTAAAAAAACATCCTAAAATAAATCCTACCTAAAACCTAACCAAAAAACTATCCTAAATCCTAACACAAATTCTACCTAAATCCTAAAACTACTCTAAATAAAAAAAACAAAAAAACTCACCTGCGCGGTTAGCCGCGGATCCGGTCGGTTTACCGGGCTAACCGACCGGTTAACCGCTAGATCCGTCCGGTCAACCGGCCGAGCGTCGCGGGCTCGGTAAACCGCGCTGACCGGTCGGTAAACCGAGGCCTGGGAGCGATAAGCCGGCGGCCGCGGCCGGTCGGCGCGGGTTAGGGTCGGACGCGTCGCGGAAGGGAGAGGAAAGGAGCGTCGGCGCGTTGACCCCCCCCCCCCCCCCCCCCCCCCGCGAGCTCCCGGCTCGTTTTGTGCCCGTGGCGGCCTAATGGGCCTCATGGGCCTTAACAGGCCAGGACCTGTTTTTTTTTTCTTTTTTTTCAAACTTCTATTCGTATAAATAAATACTAAACGAACTCAAATTTGAAAAATTTTTACACCATTGGCTTCTATAAATCATGGACTATTTTTAGGAATTTTTTCAGTATTTTTTTTAAAATTTTAAATTTGAATTTGGGGAATACCTAACCGGACCGGACCGGAACCGGACCGGCCCGGTTAGGGCGGTTACCACGGTAAACCGCGGTAAAACGGCCGGTTTTTTTAACCCTGGTGGCAACACACAAGCCCACATGCACGGTACTGCCACTAGGCACACAGGCCGGACAACACTTGCTGCCCCCACAGGAGGCTCTGAGAGAGAGAGGCCCGCAGACAAGGCATCCACAGCCATATAGAGAGGTCAACCCGGGCACAGGCATCATTTGGTAGTAACACGTCCTTGTCCGACAAGTTGTTCGATAATATATATAGCGACATGCATAATCTCCAATATGCAAATTATTGCATTTAATTCGGCTGTCCTTCGAACAAATAATAAACAGTTATTTAGAAACAAAATGTGTTGGATGCACGCATGCTCTGATATTTAGGCCAGTTTTAGTGGAGCTCATGTCCTAATTTATGAGGCTTCTATGTATTGAAATAGTATAGACAAATTTCATTCTCATAAAACTTATTGTATTTTACGAAACTTTTATTACCTCTCTTTATTTCTAGTGTCATATCAGTTATTATTTAATACCCATAAAAACTCTTATAGAACCTCCCATTAAAACTGACCAAGTCGTATACATTCACCAATCCAAAAGCCGCATGATATATAGATGGAGTCATCAAATAAATAAAGGATCGATGGAATACTAGCATGCAAGACTTAGAAATGCATGTAAACGCTGAAGCTGCAAAAAGACAAGAATTAGCTAGAAGATAGATTATGCTAATTATGTAGATGTGGATCCTGATGCTGATGAATAGATACTACTCCAGTACACTGGTCCGGCACTGTCTGCCATGTGATCGAGTGTCAGATAAGCCTGGATAGATTAGTTCAAAACCATTTGCCGCTCCACTACTACTAAACTCTGAAGCACATGATGAGGAGGGGACGAACGACCACGCATAGGGATCCGGGCACGCACATGCGTGTCATCATTTGACCGCGCGGCGGCCGGTCAAGTGGCTCTCCCTATATGACACGTGTCCCTTGTCACGACGTGGATCGGAGTCTCATCATGCATCATGGTGTCATGCTGCGACGGTTAAGTGTATTTAGATGAATTGGATCGATGGGTGTGCCGACATGCAGCCGAAAGGTAGTAACGAACGTGCATGTATTTTTTTAATTAACATGCAACTGTGCGCATGCGTATACTAAACACGGTACTGTATCTGTATGAGATCAAGAGAGTTAATCTGCCTTTTGCTCTTTTTTTTTTGCACTTGTTAGTCTTTTAACCCGGAAAAATATGTTGTGTGCAAATATACAAATTCTTTAAAATCTTTGGAACTTAGTACATTTATAGTGCAAACCCCGTATTAGGTGCAAACATATAAATTATTTTAAAAAATCGTCTTTCAGTCATTTTTTTAAACTTAGTATATTCTAGTGTATCTATATATAACTTACGTATAAAACAAAGTTGAGATGCAAAGTCATACTAGGAAATTTTATATAAAAATGAAATATTCCAAGTGCATGTTGTTTTTATCTTACATTGCACATGCACCTGGAATTTATTATTTTCATATGATTTTTTCTTTTTCGAGTTTGCATCTCAACTTTTGTATATAAGTGAATGAACTATAGAACATATTATATACGAGTTTCGTAAAAAAAATTTCAGTAGCGTCAAGCTCAATTTTTGAAATATGGTTTACATGTTATCTAATAATACGTACATGATTTGCACCACTTAACCCACCATATGCGTTAGCATGTGAGTGAGTTCAGTAGAGAGATGACGAACCCATGTGCACGCAGTGATAGTCTAACTGATGGATCATGCCTGGATCGTTAGCAACAGGACACGAGCTCTGGATACGCCAGGTGTGTGTGTGTGTGTGTCCAAATTAGGGTTCAAACACTTGAATCAGGTCAAGACCAGATCGTCAAGAAACTGATAATTTTTGTGTCAATCAATAAGCAGTTTAGTGCAACCATATATGTACTGACATATAAAAGTGACATTCAAAGTAAAACTAGAAAAATTTATACGAAAATGACAAATTTCAGGGGTGCATGTGCGCTACCAGATAAAAACCTAGAAATTTTGTCTTGTAGTGCACATGCACCTGGAACTTGTTATTTTTATACGATTTTTTCTTGTTTGAGTTTGCATCTCAACTTTTGTACATAAGTGTAATATGAATGCACTATAGTAGATGTACTAAGTTTCAAAAATAATTTGTAATGAAAGTAGCACGATTTTTGAAAATGGCTTACATACTTGTTCCAAAAAAAATATATGTACATGGTTTGCACCAAAGTATTTCTATCTTGAGCCCATCATGCGTTAGCATGTCATGTGCATGCAGTGATAGTCTGATTGATGGATCATGCATGGATCGTTAGCAACAGGACACGAGTTCTGGATACGCCAGACGATGGAATGTGTCCAAATTAGGGTTCAAACACTTGAATCATGTCAAGACCAGATTGTTAAGAAACTGATGATTTTTTGTCAATCAGTACTAGATTGCTCGGTATTGATACTGAAGTATAGTAGTTCTTTAAATGGCAGTTGGTCAGAGAATTTTCTTTATGGCGGGCCGGCCGGCCGGCCGGATGAATTGGATAGCAATTGCAGGTCTGGTCAAAGGGAAGCGACAAACTGACAGGCTGTCTGCCTGTCCGATCCACGCATTTGCAAAGGCATCCCCATCCCATGTGCACAAAGCACCGTTTTTTGGTTAATGCGTGGATGATGCAGATTCTGCCTGAGTATGTATCCAGTGGTTATACCAAATCTATCTACTCTGCAATCTGCCCCATGTTGATTGCTCGAGATTACATCAACAACACCAATCGGTGAGACTACTAGTAGACAAAAGGTTTTTACTGGTAGTAGAAAAATGATTTCTAATGGTGTGTTTTTAACCGTCAGCGTGAAAGACCATTAAAAATAACGTATTTCTAGTAGCGCCAAAATAAAATCCACCAGTATTGATTTATTTCCAGTGGTGGCAATGTTACGTACCCCGCATGTAAAAATTGATTTGCACTTGGGGTCAAATTCATCCGGCCACAGGATCCGCAATGTTGCACTCGGAACGAATTGTTCTCTTTTACTACTAATACTCTCTCCGTTATAAATTATAAATCGCTTTGACTACGTAGCAAAATGAATGTTCCAAAAAAGTCAGAGCAACTTATAATTTGTAACGCATGGAACATATCATTATCATTGAAACTGTTATATTCTCTAGAAAAAATAAGTGTAAGAAAGGGGTCTATATATTTCATGAGCTGCTAGTAACGATGTCTAAGTCGTTTTACAGCAGCGCTAGCTGCGCTCAGATCAGGCAGCAAATAAATCAAATCTTTCACAAAAAAAAAGCTAACATTTTGACACACTAGAAATTAAAGTACGTACAAACAAACACTGTCTGTCGTCAGCCACAGGACGGCCACACAAAACATAGGCACATCTCCGATCCGGTCTTCCTCCCACCCTCGCCTGAATAATTAGCCACAGGGCCGGCCGGGCTAGGGCCGTCCCCGGGGCCAGGTCGTTGTAGAGCACCTGATGGGCCACAGGGCCAGGCCAACGGCCCTGGGAGTTCGTGCGAATCAAGCAGCTGGTGCTAGTCCCTCCAGCACACGAGCATGGTGACACAGCGGCGCATGATGTAGAACCTCGCCCTCTGCTCCTTCACCAGGCTCGCCAGCCGGCCCGGAACGGCAGACCGGGTGGCGGGCTCCCTCGATGATGTGCGGCCCTTGAGACCCCTCGGGCTCGCCTCGCAGGTCGCCGGCGCCACCGCCGCTGACCGCCGGCTCCCCTTCTTGGAGCTGCTCGATAGCTTCCACTTCTCATCCAAGCAGATCTTCATTTCTATGCTCTCTCTCTGTCTATGTGTATCTACAATGCAGGAGCTATAGCTAGCAAGCAAATGGCCACAAGAACGAAAGACCAACTGTTTGTTGCAATGTGTGGTCTCCTGTTTCGCGAGGTTGTTGGTTGTGTTGCTGCCTTGCTGGATGGTGATCGATGAAGGGAAGCTCTTGCGTGTGGCAGGCGCAGGGGAGGAGGTGCTATTTATAGCCCCCACTAGTCACTAGATATATATGCATGTAGAAATCCAAATGGGAGTTTTGTTATGCTAACATGTGAATATGTGATTACATACATATACATACAGATACAGTACATGGGAGGGAAGCAAGGGCCATAGATTCAAGTAAGACTGCAATTTGTGGTGCATGTCTGCTGACTGCTGGGGCATCGCTTTCCATGCCGCCCTCATAGCAATTCATTTGTTGGGCCTTGTCCCCCACGGACCACAGAAAGGGCCGTGGGGCCGGTCGGTCTTTCGGCTTGCTCTTGTAGATGTTGACGATGCGAGTTCGACACGTGGGCCGTGGCCTCACCAATGCTGTTGTTTCGTGTGTGTCTTCGGTAATACAATCCGCGTCAGAAGCTCGAGCAAAGCATTGAAACACGTCCCTTGTTTTTCTCTCTCCGTGTCTCTAGTGAAGCTGGCCGGGACGGCCGATTGGAGCAGCGTGCATGGACCTGCTATCCTCCGTACGTCGTCCCCACATCTCTCACACCATGTATTTTTCCGATGGAGAGACGGCCAAGCCACTAGCCACGCATGCAAGTTTTGTTTGCCGGTTCAATTTTATTTTAGGTTCACTGTACCCCTTTGGCGTCGCATGCACGGTTGATGGAGGATGAAAGTATGTACACGACACATTTCCGTCATGTCTCCATGCGGATCTACTAGCTCGGTGAAAATGTAAGCCTTAAAAAAATCAACTCCACTATAGCCTACATATAGTGTGACTGTGCGAGTCGATCGGTCGCTTGTTCATTGGGCAAAAAAAAAAACTCCATTAGACCAATCGCATCACAACAATCAGTTGATTGGCAACCAAATCCTTATTGAGCATGTGCACCGCAATGGGGGCCGGCGCACGAATATGAGCCGACGTAGGATTGGAGGCAGGCACGATGCCCGGTAGCAGCGTTTCTTCTTCCTCTATAGTTCCAATTAGGGGAGGGAGGTCTCCTGCCTTAGAAGAAGGGAGCTCGAGGAGCGGCGGCCAGCCAAGCCGTTCAATCAGTGGCGGTACCGCCGAGTAGGTATGGGAAGACAATTGGTAGGCGGGGTCTGTTGCTGGGGTGGCCAAGTTCAATGTTAGGGGAGGGTGGGGCAACGACAGCGACGGGTGGTGGACGATTAAGTCCAGGGTGCAGGGGCGGATCCAGCGGTGGGGCGAGCGGGGCTCAAGCCCCCCTACCGCTGCCGCGACAATGGAGCCCCTCCTTGAGCTCCTTCTAATTTTTATAGGCATGAAAGAGATGGAGGATGGGCTTTAGAGATTGAAGATGAGTTGAGCCTCCTCTTCTATGAATTCCCAAATCCGCCACTGCCAGGGTGGCATCCGAGGCGACAAGAGGATAGTGGGAGAGATAGTCAATTGATATTAGGGAAGGGCGATGTAAGGGTGGCGGGCGGTGAAGTCACCGGCTAGGTAGCTGACGGGCTGGGCGGCGATGGAGACGGCATCAAGCAAGGTAGTTGGGGATTTGTAGGACGTCGTCCGAGGATGAAGAAGAACAGTCATTGGATGAAGAGAGAGAGAGAGAGAGAGGAACCGCGCATCGCCATAGAAACGGACATGTGCGTGTCAGTTAAGGGAGTCCGATCGGCAATCGCTCACTCCCTCGTTATTCATCTCATGTGGGAAAGAGTTGTCCGGTGACCCCGTTCTCCACCGTGTGGTGCATGCAATAAGTGCCGGCCACGTGACGGCGATGACACTGTTTCTGGTCATCTTTATGGGTTTCAATATATTTTATAAACTAGCAGCATCTGGAAATTTGCATCTAACATTGGTGTGAAGAATAAAGCAAAAAGTCAAATATCAAGGGGGTTGACAAAATGGAAATACGGATGGAACCACTGGTCATTAATGGTGTCGTATGATCTTTCATGGAAGATCATAGCATAGGTGATCAGTGGCGGAGCCACAGGGTATACCAGGTATGCACTGGCATACCCTACAGTACCAGCAAGCATAGTATTATATATAGGTATATCATATAATGTATAAGTATCTATATTGTAAAAAAAGAAAAGAAAATGACTTACCTGGTGGAATCCTGGATCACGCCACCAAGAAAGGCCCACGTGAGGCGGCCCACGCGGTAAGTCCACCAAATGACCACGAAACGTCTTGATGGCCTACTTGGTGCCGCCGTGCATATGCAGTACGCAATCCCACTGCCCACGTGAGTACGGGAGACTTTCCTCCCAATTTCCCTAACCTATCCCTAATGGCCTAATCTAATCTCGAGCGGAGGCGACGGAGCGAGAGGATGGAATATCGAAGTGATCAAACACGCCGCCTCATGCCGTGCTGCCTGAACGGTCGCACTAGTTAGATTATCAGATAGTCACAGTCTCATGAGGGTTCATCATCTACTCGTCTTGATTCTTGATTTGTTATTTTGTTTAGATGAAATCCAAAATTTGTTATTCGGGGTCTCTTGTGCTATTCGTATTTTTTTTAAAATTATTGTGTACTTCGATAGCAATTTGCAAACACCACAAATAATAAATTGTTTAATTATTTAGTATTGTGTTTAATATTTGTGCTCTTATGAAGAGAACCTCGGATGTTGTAGCCATGTTCGCTTAACTTATCAGCCTGGTTTATCAGCCATGGTATAATATTTGTCTCTCACAACAAATCAGCGAACAGTACCTTTCAGCCTGGCTTACTTCTAAATGTTCCCTTGATCCGATCGAACCTGTAGTGGAAGAGCAAACTCTTGGCAGAATAATATGGAGTTGTTGTCTCGTATGTCGGCCTTCAATTCTTCTAACTCAAGACATATTTTCTTTGAAGTTGATGAAGATGATATACTCAAGACATTCATGTCTCTTCGAAAGCGTCAAATAAAACAGTCAGAAAAATAGCATTGTAAGTCTCTGGTACTCTTTTATACCTATATCTGAACTATTTATAATGTATTTAGTGGATGATTTCAACTTGATCCTTGAATTTACCGAATCATGTTACAAAATTTACAATTATTACCGAATTGTTAAATTGGATTTACCGAATTGTATATAAAATTTTTGGACGGCATACCCTAAATTAAAATTCTAGATTCGCCACTGTAGGTGATGAAGGAAAGCATTTTGTTAGTTGAACAAGAACTGTGTGGAGTAGAGAATTACAATTATTTAATTATTATAAAAGGTGTGGTAACCCAAAGTGTTTATATGAACTGTGCAGTGGCTTAATTTTCGTTAAATTAACTTACACTTCAGTTAAGTCAATGCATCAGAAGATCTTCTAATCCAAGCTAGTGAAGCATTTATGTTGCGAGCTACATATAGTGTTGCCTGTTGTATGAAACTACCAATGGTACTTGATATGCTTTCAGTGTCTGCTCATCTTGGTGATGACCTGTGTGCTTGTAATGGTCGTCCTGCTCATACTGATCAATTAAAGGACAAGACCGCAGTGGGCAGTCTGTTCATCTATGTTTCATGGGTCCTAATAACATGTCAGAAACCCCAAATGTGTGTAACCTCACAATATGGGCCGATATGCCTGTCCGCGGAGGCCCAGTTTCGTAACAGGCATGGGCGACGGTGTTGGGCTTGTAGCTGATAGAGCCTAATGGCAGATATACGAAGGCTTAGACTTACGGAAATACTCTGGTGAGACGGACGCCTCCCATCCCGAACGTTTCTTCCCACGCCCGCGCACCGGTCCAACAGGCCATCCTTTATTTTTGATAAAAAAAAAAATACATAGCGACATTTCCTCATCTAACATCGGCTCTCACAGCGTTCCCTCCCGTCGCGCCGTCAACCCGCTCCCCTGCTCTGCTTTGCTTCGCCGTCAACGGTCACCCCACGTTGCTCCTGCTCATGCCCTACCGCTCCTGCCGCTTGCTCCGCCGCCCGCCCCAGCGCCCACGTTGTGGCCGCCAGCTCGTCACTGAGGTCGCTGCAAGCGTTCTTGCGTCCGACTCCGATAGGCACCGCCAGCGCAAGGAGAAGCGTCGGGCCCTGGTGCCGAAGTCCTTCGACCTCACCTCCTCCTACTGCTGCAGTGTGCCGAAGCAAAGATAGCGGAGGCCGCACTGTGATATAATGCATGTTTCAAGCGTACATTTCAAATATTTCAGATGTTTTAGAGGTATATTGCAAATGTTTCATATGAATGTTGTAAAAGTAGATTGGGATGTTACATATGTTGCAATGGTTGTACATTTATGTTGCAAGTGTCTTTATCCAGATGTTACATATGTTTCACATATATGTTGCAAGTGTTTTATCTGGACGTTGCATGTGTTTGCAATCTTTTCCAAGTGTCTTTTAGGTGTTTCAAATGCATGTTTCAAGTATTTCATCTGTCTTTTTTTTATGTTGCAAGTGTTGTATATGGATATTTTAATAGTAGATCGGATGTTGCACATGATACGTGTGGGAAGCAGGAGGGGGATCGAGCAGTCCTGCGCGGGTGTGCGTCCTGGCCCCCATGTGGGCACAGGTGACACATGCGTGGTCGAGCGACGCAGGCCCCTATGTGTGGACGCGCGAAAAAGGGCTGCAACCGCGGGCGTCTATTCGGGCGCTAGCAGTACGTTAGATTTAGCCACCGATCGACTTGCAACCACATGACCCAATAAGTAACTAGACCAGCATCACCACTGGGGTTGATGTTAAGGCCTGTTTTACTACAGAAGGTACTTGTTCACCAAAATACAATGCCAAGACACTCAAATTAATGTTCTTCATCAGCTTTAGCTTAGGATTTTTTATATAAACAAATTAATTATCCACATAAGCAAAAAAAAGCAATAATTCAAATGAGTTGTGATAAGGAATGCATTCGACATATTTTGCAACACAGATGTATAGCACATTAATCAGCCAATCTCATGCAATGGATCCAAGATGTGCAGGCACAACAGTGCCGCGCCGTCCTAACAATAACAGAAAAGAAAAAAATAAACAAAAGAATCCACAACACAGGTGTGCGTAATTACAAATCCATCAGACGGACGTCCAAATCGCCCGGAACATACCAGGGCACATTTCGTTCTTGGCATTGGCAAGAACACAACGCGCCGGTCGTGCGGATACAACACAATTCATAGAAGACCAAGACACAAACAACCTACCAAGAAACGGATCCGATCGGATCGGTGCGTGATTCACGCAGAGACGACGACAGCACCGCGCGCGTTCCCCTATCAGATCACGCATCACATCACATCTTGGCGAAGGAGACGGAGGACGCGGACCGGTTGTAGTAGTACTTGGGGAGGGCGTCGGGGCGGGAGAACATGAGTGGGCGGTCCTTGGCCTCCTCGGGGTACTCCTCGTCGCTGCCGTTGTCCTCCTCGGCGGTGTGGAGGTGGATGCAGGAGCAGCGCTCCAGCAACTGCGCACAGGCGGTGTCGCACGCTCGATGGTGTGCGGCACGAGCCCATAGAATTTTTTTTCCGCCACCCAGAGGGCGTACCCCTCCATCTTCTCGTACGACAGGATGCTGCCGTTCGCGTTGATGTTCATGGCTGCCGCCGCCCGCCGCTGCCGCTGTACGCCCCCCTTGCCTCCGTGGCTCCGCACGCGGACGACCAGAGGGAGTTGGGTAAGGGCAACTCTAGCAGGGCCTCTACTTGAGCTCTCATCCTACGTTTTAGGGTTTAGAGGCAAAAACTGCAGTCCAGCAGGGCTACAAGAGCCCTCAAATTTGAGAGGGTCCTCAGATCCTCCTCCCACCCCTCGTTCCGGGGGGCTCTGAACTCAGCACTCAAATCACCATTTGTGGATGTTCTCTACCCGCGCTTCCTTCGCGCTCGCGACTTCTCTACTCGCGCACATCCTGCGAGGCCCGGCGACGCCCCTCTCCAGCTCCTTCCTCGCCGTGTCCGCGTGCCACCGAGCAGGAGGGCACCGACGGCTCCTTCACCGACAATGCCCCTACCTCAACTCACACCAGTGGCTCCTTCCCCGGTGACACCCCTACCATAGCTCCTCCCCTGCGACTTCCTCGGCACACCACGTACTCGCCAGAGCCCTCCCCGGCTACGCGCCCTCCCCCGGTGGCCTCCTACCCGTCGGCGGGCACCTCCCGTGGCCACCTCCTCCCCACCGGCGGACAGCTCCTATGGCAGGCTCCCTCCCCTCCGGATCTCTCCTTAGGATCTCAACGGCGGCTTCCTCTCCAACGTGCCACCTCCCTAGAGCATGCTCCTCTCCACTATGGAGCCCTCTCGCCGCCTGAGTCTGTCAGCGTATGGGAGGCGGCGGCGTGACTGGCGAGCGCGAGGCAGAGCGACAACGAAAAGGAAGGGGTAGAGAGTATGACAAACGGGCCCCATGTGTCAGTGTCTTAAAAAAGAATTTGAGGGATCTAATTTGAGATCTCCTGCTGGAGTAGTTGCAAAAAATAAAGCTCGCAAAAATAAGGGGGAGTCCTCAAATCAAAAGTAGAGGCTCTGATTTGAAGGCTCCTGCTGGAGTTGCTCTAAGAAGGCGGCGAGGAGTTGCCTGGTTTGTTTGTTGGTTATTTTTGCATTCTTCTTTGGTTTCCGATCTGGGTGGGGCTGGGTAGTTGCATGCTGCTGCGGTTGTTCCAAAATTGGGAGAAAGGGAGGGGGTTAAGGATGCTTGCCATAGAATTTCTGTTTTGGAACAAACTTTTTTATTTGTTTGTTTACATAAAAGTTTGAATATAGCCCTGACTTCAAGCTATTGTTGTATAACCAACGAAATGTTTTGTTTTTGGTGTACTGTTTATCCGTTTTCTTAGTTTTGACGAAGAACTATATAGTTTTATAAAGTGCAACTTTGCTAAGATTATTTCAGTTATAATGTGTTTTACGAAGTTTACCCATTACTCTTATAGCCCGTTTGGATCCCTCAAATTATTGTCACTTTTTGTTGCCAACTGATGTCATTATTATTGTTTCTCAAAAAAAACTAATGTCATTATTGCCCAACAATTACAATGGTGATGCACACAACAGTGGCTATATATTTTTTTTTCAATTTAGCCGTTTTTTTTCAAAAATTCATGTTTACACCCCCGGTGGCGTATTCCTGTGTTTAGACCTAGGGTCGGCACCACAGGCCATTGCGCCGAGGTTACACGGCTCGGCGCCATAGGCCATGGCACTAAGCCCTCTGGCATGGGTTTGCATGGTTGGTGAAGTGGATCTGACGTGGTATAGTAGGTACTCGGCGCCATGGGCCATGGCACCATGACCACGGGCCTGACTTCTTCTCGTCAGGCTCTCTGTCTCATGGCTGGTCTATCGCCACCACCGCCTCAGGAGATCGGTGGTCTCAATTGGCTCTGAGGATGAGTGGCAGAATTATGTGAGATTAGTGATGAGGACTCAGTACCAATGTTTGGATTTGTTTATGCAGAAGGTGTCCATTGGTCCCACTCCTCATGGGTCTTCATCCTCTCATGGGCATTCAGTCCCTCATGGGTATTCACGAGAAGAGGGCAATCCGGCACCGGCCAATCTGGCATCCTTTGACCCTTTGTTGCCCAACCATGAGGTGGATGTGGAAGATGTTGTGGCGCCAGGGTCATCCAAGTAAGTGTCACAGTAACACTTTTATGTACTGCCCATGTTTCCATTCCTTTGTGCTTGTGATGTAGGAGACATTCAAGATAATGTTGGTTGTCCTCATGTAGCTCCATCAGCTTGCAGGGCCTCTAATAGTGTGGATGTCCAAATTTTGGATGATGAGGAGCCCTATGGTATCGCTAGAGCCATTGATTCTGATGACGACCGCCTTATTGCAGCCCCAATAGAACAAGATAGGGTATGTTTGGTTCCCTGGTCTAGGCCCTAGCCAGGCTTCTAGAATACAACTTGGGCTTGTTTGGTTGCCTGTTTGGCCTGGTAGCCAGACTTCCACAAGCCCAATTTGTACGGTTTGGGTGGCTTCCTAGAAATGGCCGAATTGGCCGTTCTCGCCAAGCCTGGCTCCGTCTCGCTCCACGACCGACTCGCTCACCTCCGCTGAACCCGCATGGCCATACACCTCCTCGACTCTGCCGGATCCACCACGACGGATCCTGCTCGTGCTCTGGTGCATCTTCGTGCTCCTGCTTGTGGCACGGATGGCTCGTCCCGGACGACGCGGCGGCGTGGAGCAGCGCGGCGGCACGGTTGGCCGGACGGCGTGGCCGGCGTGGAGAGTCCGCGCCAGCTCTGCAGGCCCCAATGACCTTCTTCCTCCATGGCCCCGTGCAAGCTCCACCGCAGCGGCAGAGCGCCGGAGGCCGAATCGTGCTTTCCCACGCCCGAATCATGCTTCCCCACCGTCGAATTGTGCTTCTCCGCCACCGAATCATGCCTCACTGTCGCTGAATTGTGCTCCAACGCCTTCTACTCGCTCGCTGAGCTCTCCGTCGCCGCCTCGGCCTCATTGGTGCGCACCTCGGTTGTCACGCATTTAGTGGCCTCCGTGCACGTGGTAGGAGGAGCGGCGCGATGTGCCCTCCTGCTGAGGGGAGGTGGCCATGGAGATGCTGCTCCTCCTCCTCCTCCACTCCATGGGTCGGCAAGGCCTGCTCCTCCTTGCTGCCATGCTCGCCAGCCAAGGTGCTCACAGTACTCACCGCTAGACCATGCCCACCACCTGTTTGACTGAGGTCCTCAAAGGGGGTAAACTTACCAGTTGAAGGAAGAGGCGATTCTATGCAATCTAAACCTGGCAACCAAACACACCGATTCCTAGCCAGGCTTAGCCAGTACAGGCAACCAAACATGTGCTGCTTCCATTAGCTAAAGCTGGATAGAGCTAGCCTGTCTTAGTTTTGCTAGCCAGGCTTGTTTAGGAAATGAACCAAACACACCCATATTGAGCTGATTAGACTTTTCTGCCTTGATCAGGATCTAGCAATTCCTGAATTCAGTGATCTCACTCATTCTCATAAGGCTTATGCAGAAGGAAGAGATGACAAGCTGCTAGAGGCTTTTGAGGCTGGAAATTCAGAAGGGCTTGTGGTTCAAGGATTTGCCAACGACATTAAGAAGGTGGCTATAGGAGTATTCTGTGAAACGCAAAAGACCATTCAAGGTGAGGCACTCCTGTGTGAAACGACGTACATAGTGGTGTGCGAGAAGGCGGCCAATTGCAACTAGAGTGTATGTGCTTAGAAACAGAAGGACACAGCACAGGAAAGTTTAATATCACAAAAATCATCGGTCCACACACTTGTGCCGAAGCAGACTTGCAACAGAAGCATCAACAATTGACCTCTACCCTCATTGCCGATCACTATATTGTGGTTCAAGGATTTGCCAACGACATTAAGAAGGTGGCTATAGGGGTATTCTGTGAAACGCAAAAGACCATTCAAGGTGAGGCACTCCTGTGTGAAACGACGTACATAGTGGTGTGCGAGAAGGCGGCCAATTGCAACTAGAGTGTATGTGCTTAGAAACAGAAGGACACAGGAAAGTTTAAGATCACAAAAATCATCGGTCCACACACTTGTGCCGAAGCAGACTTGCAACAGAAGCATCAACAATTGACCTCTACCCTCATTGCCGATCACTATACTCAACATTGAAGGTTCAACCCAATTTGAAGGTGAGGATGGACATGTCTAAGAAGATATTTGGTGGATACAAGATAAGGTATGGAAAAGCATGGAGGGCAAAGCAGCGCGCCTGGAAGATGATATATGGGAATTGGGAACAGGGGTATGAGCAGTTGCCAGCACTGTTCAATGCAATCAAAGCAATTAATCCAGGCTTGCATTACGAGTACATCCCTAAACCAAATGAATGGAAGGATGAGAAGCAGATATTCTTCCGTGCATTCAGGTTCTTCCCTCAGTGCATCGAAGCCTTCAGGCATTTCCATCCTGTCTTCTCCATTGACGGCACATTCCTTCTTGGCAAGTATCGAGGCACACTTCTTATAGCCATTTCATGTGACGCGGACAACGCACTAGTTCTTTTGGCCTTTGCTTTAGTGGAAAAGCAGAACAAAGACAGCTATGGATGGTTCTTGAGGCTTGTTCAGATACATGTGGTAGGCCCTGGTAGGAAGGTTGGTGTCATATCTGATAGACACTAGGGTGTACTTAGTGACATACATGAGCATATTGCGGGCTATGCACCTTTGCACCACCGTTGGTACACTCAGCACCTTGCCAAGAATTTACTCCTTAAGGATGGTACCAAGGATAACTTTCCTCTATTTGAGGAGGTTGCTCGCATGCTCGAGGTTAAGTTGTTCGAAGAGAAGTTGGAGCATCTTAAAACTGCAACAAACGCAGAAGGTAGATAGTGGTTGCGAGGGTTGTTGAGGGAACCCGAGAAATCGACAAGGGCTCACGACGATGGTGGCCAGAGGTATGAGTTTTAGACTAGCAATATGGTCGAATCATTTAATAATTTGCTTAAGGGTATACGTGCCATGCCCATCAATGCTATTGTATCATTCACCTTCTACAAGCTTGTTGCCTAGTTGAACGAGAGACACTGAGATGCAATGGCTCGATATATAGAGTAAGAATGAGAGATGGGAACCTAAACCTCAAGCTCACCTTGATAAGGCAAAGTCTAGGGCTCTCACACATGAGGTGCACAGTTTTGACCATGGCACGGGCAAGTACGAGGTCATAGAAAGGGGTGGTACAACGACCGATGGTGAAGTTCGACTGTCAAGGAGCCATAAGGTGGTACTTATTAATTTCTCATGCACACGTGGGAAACCAAGGCAGTACCACTTTCCATGTTCGCATTATGTGGTAGCAGCTCAGCATCGCAACTTTTGAAAAGGCTACAACTACATGGTCCAAATTCATGGGAGGCAGTACAATCAAAGATGAAGAAATGTTACATCACATGCAAAATAAAATCTACTACAACATCATACGCTAGTCATCACCGCCCTCTAAGAGCAACTCATCATCCTCGTCCTAATCCTCTACCACAACCTCCTTCGTGTGGTTGGGCTCACCTTCACTGGCCTCAACTGCCTTTCGCCTGAAGTAATCAGCCTCCAGCTCATCGACGGTCTGGGACAAGAAGTCATCCTCCTCCACTTGATGTTTTTCTGCTTCTAAGCCTGCCTCCGCTAGAGCGATGAGCTCGCTAAGTCTAGTATAGCTGTTCTCATCCTCAACACCCTCATCGGCCTCCACAATCTGAGACAACATGGGGTGAGATGCTTTCATCTTCTAGGCCTCCACCTTTCTTTTTTTGTAAACTTGCGTGTGCTACCTTAGCGGCGTGCTCATCGCTGCGTCCTTTCCCGGCATGCACACAAAGAATAAGTTAGCCAAATACACTACATAAAAATAGGGTACAAAAACAAATAGATAGTCGAAGCACTCACTAGAAAATCTAGGCAATCCAGCAACGAGGTCTTTCATGACCTCCATTCAAACTTTTCCACCTCCAGTGCCCTCTCCTTCTCTGCCTTTTGCTCGGCAGCCCACTCCCTTTGCTTCTCCTGAACATACCACTCATGTGTACCTAGATGTATCGGGTGAAGTAGACCCCTTTCGATAGCTTTACGACAAGCCTCCTTTGTGATCCTTAATGTAATGGTCGACGAGCTGAGTTCCCAACCTTAACTTCCATTGGATTACTGCCTTCGCCTTGAGTGTATCCATGTATTCTTTTCTTTTGTTGATGTCCTCCCATTCACATTTTCTAGTGCTCTGTTGAAAAAAATAGTCAATACATGGCACAAGTTCAATTACACGTTCTTTTAAAAGGTATAACCAACCTCATCGATCATAATCAACCATATGGCCACACCAATAGTCTATTTCAAGCTTTGAAGGAACTAGGCTGTAGTGGGCTTCAACGCCACATTTACATAGTACCGGAGGGGCTGGGATGATTATCCTCTCTTTCTTCTTTTTCTTTTGCTCCGGCCAATGAGACATAGGTCCATACAGCCACTCCCTGAAGCCACACTTATAGTATTTCTGCTGAAAACAAATAGGTACATAAGTAAATACATACAAAGAACCCAAATTTACACGAACACAAGATTGGTTTACTTACTTCATTTTTGTTGCAACACACGAACTGTGCAGAAACAAAGGAATCTTCAACCACAGCTGGATCTCCGCATTCACACAGAGGCACCATCGTGCAAATTCCCCATGGTAGATGGCAGAAGGTCGACCCTTCCTCACCGTTCGATGCTCCAATCTAGCTGGTGATTGGCTCCCTTGGTCTCCTCTCCCGCTTGCCTGCCTCTTTGCCTCGTGCGTGATGAACTTGAGGATGGAAACCCTTGACTGGTTATGAAAGAGGAGGAAGCGGGGGAGGGGGTGCTTTTGCGTATGTTCAAGTGCTAGTCGTCGTCATGAGCTGTTTACGTGATCCTCCAGGCCGGTTCAGGCCACACTGGACAAGCTAAGAGGGCCAAGAGGTTTATGTGATCAGCTGACAGGGCAAGAGGGAAATTTATGGACCTATGTGATACTCCTTATAAGTTTGTGGACCTATAGTGCATTTAACTCAGGGAAGAATGATATTTGCATGATTCAATTGCAGTGGTCCTAGGGAAAATAAGTAATAGGAGTACCTTTGCAACTGCTGCACTGCACATTCTGGTGAGACAAAATATTCCGACTCTGGCTTGACCTTCCTCTCCTTATTCTTCGTCATGAAGGGCTGCGGGTTCAAACTTCAGATCAAGTGTGGGACGTCCAGGGTTGATGCTGACCGCATTTCTGATTGCAGCTTCCGCAGATTTCACCCTACTCCTTGTGGCACGATTACGAAAAATTCTGACGGTGATGTGCTCTAGTCTTGCAAGGTTCTGGAAGCTGACCTCAAACCCCATCTTGCACTCTGTTTCATGCGCTCTAAACTCAAGGTGTAACCTTCGGAGCTTTGGCATCAAATCATGTAGGAATAGTATCTCTAGGCCACCTCCGTAATCATCATTGCGGAACGAAAATTCCTTGAGGCACCGGAATTGTTGGCTGCTGATGGTAAGCTGTTCATCAGGGGCATGCCTTGTGGCTAAGTGAAAGAAGAGCAAAGCACTTATGCTCCCGAGGACATAGAGATCTTCCTGATTAATCTTGTCAACATACATAGAAAGATAGGTGAGATTCACAAGAGATGCCGTCTGCTTTGGAATGATAGTTATACCAATTCCGCATACTACAAGCTTCCGGAGACATGGAACAGTGCAGCATAGTACATCCATCAGTTCATCTCTCAATCATAAAATCCTCCGGATACATACTGAGATATAGCAAGCAAGTCCTCAGACGATGATGTGGGAGATCATAATAGCTGAAAAGAATTATCTCTCTCATTCCTTGGTGACTAATAGCAGAGCCTATAGAACTGTACACTTGCTCCCATTGATCCTTAGAGGGTTTCCCAGCAAGCAGGTTCACTATAGTGATAATAGCTAATGGCAAACCATGGCACTTTTCAAGGATTCCATGAGATATTTCTTCTAAGTGAGGAGGACATGAAGACGCATCGCAGAAAACCCTCTTGAAAAATAATTGCTGGGATTGCTGCTCACTTAGAGGCAGGATGTTGTGGACATACCCTCCTAAACTGGAGCAGCATGATGTGGCCACGTTGGTAATTCTTGTGGTTGTAATTATTCTGCTGTTTAAATTGTTCTCAGGTAGAGCCGACTTGATAAGTTCCCACGCATGGTTGTAATTATTCTGATGTTTAAATTGTTCTCAGGTAGAGCCGACTTGATAAGTTCCCACGCTTGTGTGCTCCATATATCATCAACAATGATGAAGTACCTACACATATTTGTAAAGAATGCACTAGTATCACGTAGTCCTGTTACCTTTATTTGCCACCAAATGGTGCATAGTTTGTTTGTTTTTTGAAACAAACGTAGTTTGACATTAGCATATTTGCATTTCAAAAGTAGATGTGCATCATTTGCTATGACGCCATACACCCACAGCCTCAGGACCACCCACCCCATCTAACCTAACAACGTGATCTCAAAAGTTTCAAACAGTGTAAATGCCTTCCTCATGGTGACATTATAGTGATTATACATACAAAGAGGGCAATTGGATCACAATATTCTAGTTTCTGCCGGTATTACCCAAATGCAATTCTAGTCATGTATATCATCAAGCTGGGATTAATTTTTATGTAGTAAATCGACACTAAAATTTCTGAAACTAAGGAATTATAACTTTGCGAACAAATTAAAATGACCTCACCATTTGCTACAGTAACATCTCCTTAAAGTTTACAGCTGCTGGAGGTAATGCGTGCTGCAATATAATACACTCATATTTATGGGTGTATCTTGATAATATCATGCCTCCTTAATTAGGCCACGATTGGTTTCCCAATATGGCCCAAGATCTGAGTTCATCCATATGCATAGCTGAACTAAATTTACAAGGGTAGCCCAGAATTATGATTTACAACCAAACAAGGACTAGTGCTAAAGTTACAATGGGTTATGCTACATATATGTTGCATCACAAGTGCTTTACCAACGGTGCTAAAGAAGTCAACAGACATGGCCAGGCACACTACTGCATAAATTAAACGATTTTTACTCACCATCAAAAACGGTTTTCAGGGCGGTTTCTAAAACCGACACTATACCATTGATTATAAAGATGTGGCCTTTGTAGTTTTGGGCTTTCAACTACCCTGCAGACATGTTTCTAGGGAGGGCCAGTTTTGTAAAGAAATCCACCCCTGAACATTACCTGTCTACATTTCAAAAAAATTTACCTTTCTAGAGATGGTTGCATTAAGAAAACCGTCTCTATAAATTAATTTCCAGGTACATACAACTGTGAACATCACAAAAGTGCACCCGTGTTTGCATATAGTGGATATCATGATTTAAGGCATGTGAGGTGGATTTATGCACACATAACTTCAGCATTGCGTTAAAGGATGCTTTCTTAGAAAAGTTGCAAATTCATGCAGGGGGCATTCCACTAACAAGATACTGCAGTTAAATAAACTAACCAGTGCCAGGTTTACAGCATTTACTAGATAGGGACAACTGAAAACTAGCTATGTGCCTATGCCTTATTGTAGATGTTCTTTAACAAGTGATGGTTCTATAGTCATCCCATTATTGTTCACCAAATGATTATTTTCGAAACCAAATGCAACACTTCTAGTTGATCTTTAAGCAAAACACACACCTCTCCTATACATACATACATACATACATACATACATACATACATACATACATACATACATGCATGCATGCATGCATGTGCATACATACATACATACATACATACATACATACAAATCCAATGTAGAGACTCCTGCGGTGTAGAACCAACCAGCACCACAACCAACTCACTCGTTTTAAGTAGTAAAGATCTCTGTGTTTTGTTAAAGACATTTCTTTGACCCAAATTAAAATCAAAAGTTGCCTTTTAGAAAACCTACATACTGTTAGAAGTTCCCCTCTTTAGGATTACTTTCTACCAAAATAACATGCAAGCTAGCTTTTGAATGAGGCAGTATGTAGAAGTGATTATTTATTATAATTGACTAATTAAGTCTATGTGAGCAAGATGCGCAGAGGGTATGAACAGGATTTTTTTTCTTTTTTTCCTTGAACATGGAGGAATATTTGTTTCTACTAACTTAAAAATAAGAAATACTAGCACAAATATTTTTTAGTAACTAAAATAAGCATATGCATAAATACTAACAGGGGCAAAGGATAAAGAAAAAGGTAAATGCCATTTTTTATACGTACCTCTTATCTTGTAAGAATGCTCTAAGCTTGTCTATAAGTTGCCGCTCATCATCTGTTGGGTCAACACAACTCCCTAGTTCTTTGACCATGTTAGCTAGTATTTTTGCTATGTTTGGATTCCGTGAAATTGGTACGAAACATGAGCAATCAAATTGACCCTTGATTTTCTGATAAACCATGTTTGCAAGAGTTGTCTTGCCAAGACCTCCAAAACCCACAATAGATACTACTTTGAGTTGTTGTCCATATGGATCATTCTTCAGCCACTCGATGATCTCCTCTCTTGGATCATCAATCCCGACAAGTCTCTCTGCTTCCACATACAGTGCTGGGAGTCAAGGATCAATTTGGAGGACCTGCACCTGGCTAGCAGTCTCATCATCAAACTTGTACCTCTTGCGACGATGACCTTCTTCCTCAACACGAGCCTTGAGTTCGTCGATTAGGGTCGCCATCTTGTGGTGTGACCATATCTTCTTAATCCTACTTATTGTCTTCGTGATAAGGTTGGTTGCTTCAGCATCATCTTTGCTCATCTTGTGCATGAAGAGGTCCAGCTAGTAGTATTGTTTTTCACGTGTTAATTAAGTTGAAACTCAAATTGCATCTTAGCACCGAATTTGTTGAATTGGTTATATCACAGAATTATATATGTAGTAGTGTTTTGTATACAGTAGAGTGCTAAAAAGTAAACTACCAATATTCATATGACATAACGTTTCAATTAAAATATATACAATTATTTAAAGCAAAAACTTATGAAATTGATTATTATGGAGTATTAATATAATTTATAGTGAATTGCCGGTGTTATGTTATTCCTTTGTGGTTTGTTAGTTAAACATTTTTCATGCTTATAAGCTATTAAAATAAATAACTATCCTAATTTGTATATGTTTACTTGGTATAGATGGTCAAACATAGCATTATGCTTATTTAATTTTACAGTTGTATAATTTAAAGTGAATTGTCATTGTTATTTTATTGCTACGTGGTTTGTTAATTAAATATTTTCATGTTTATAAGCTATTAAAATAAATAATTATTCTAATATATATTTGTTTACTTGGTAAAGATGGTCAAACATAGCATTATGGTTATTTGATTTCACAGTTGTGGAAATTTGTAATTTAGAAATATATGTCTCATACTTATGGATATTGATTTTTTTAATAGCATATATTAGCATTTACATATAGATTTGATAGATGTGGGGTAAGTTAGATGCAATATGAGGGGTTATTACGAATATGTTTTATAATAGCAAAGTGGGTAATTTAGATACAAATTTAGGGGATTATTTTGAATTAATTTTCATAATGACATGTGTGGATAATTTATATATAAATTTAGGGGATTATTTCGAATTATCTTTCATAACGGCAAAGGTGGGTAATTTAGACGTAAAATTAGGGGTTACTTTATGTATTTGTCGTAATGACAGAGGTGAATAATTTATTTACAAAATTACAATAGATCTAATGGCTATTACCGGAGACGATGATTAGAGTCTATCAAATTAAAAGAGAATTCTTATGATTTATCTTTTTTGTAGCGTATCTGGTGAGAGTTAACGTAGTGCGTAAGGAAGGAAACGTAACTGTGAATCCTTTCCTGGGGAGTTGGGTCCACCCAGGCCGGTTTCGTGCTAATCCTTTCACGTGGAATGAGCGTTGAAGCAAAAAGACCTGACTTGATGCGGTCTTCGTCAACCAATGCGTCGCCTTTCCCTTTGGCCTCTCCTTCCCAGCAAAACAGGCAGCCGCCGTCGCCTTGCTCCTCCACCTCTCTCCACCAGCTCAGGCCTCGGTACCTCCACTCTTTCCATTCTTCCCCATAGCCCGAATCAATCGAGGCACCTCCTACCAGATCGACCTCCGGTGATTGGTTCCTCGTGTCTCCCATGTGCTCCGCCTGGTGCTCAGGTCGCCTGTAGCCCGTGGCGACAGCCATGCCTCTCCGTCGGCCGCCGCTGGTGGGGGGCACTGCCTGAACCTGGGCTAGCTCCGGATCTGCCAAACAAAGGCTTCGCGCAGGCAGAGCCGCATAGGAATTCCACGGCGGCCGTAAGCATTCAAAGTTTCAAACACACACTCTTTCATTTGCATTCACATGAGGCAGATCGACCCGCTGACGCATCATTTCTACATATACACACTCTTGCAGTTGCAACCACATCAGAAGAATCATATTCTGCATCCACAAGCAAGATAGGGACGGAGGTTGTGAGAGACAGAGGCACCAATATCTATGGCTGCAGCTATAGTGAGTGCTTCAATGGGTGCGATAGGCACCCTGCTTCCCAAGCTCTCCATGTTGATACAAGGGGAGTACAAGCTTCAAAAAGGAGTGAAGGGCAAGATCGCCTTTCTAAGGAATGAGCTAATCAGCATGCAAACTCTGCTTGTGAAGCTGGCCAACAATGAGGAGAGGTTGGATGAGCAGCTCAAGGATTGGAGGAACAAGGTGCGGGAACTTAGCTATGATATTGAAGACTGCATCGACCTCTTCATGCACAAGATGAGCAAAGGTGGTGCTAAAGCCAACCTTGTCAAGAAGACAACAAGTAAGATTAAAAAGATATGGTCATGCCACAAGATTGCTAACCTAATCGATGAACTCAAGGCTCGTGTTGAGGAAGAAAGTGATCGCCGCTTGAGGTACAAGATCGATGATACTGATTTTAGTCATGCTGTTCAAATTGATCCTCGGTTGCCAGCACTTTTTGTGGAAGCAGAGAGACTTGTTGGGATTGATGGTCCAAGGGAGAAGATCATCGAGCTACTGAAGGATGATGACTGTGGACTGGGTTTTGGTGGTCTTGGCAAGACAACTCTTGCAAACCAAATTTATCAGAAAATAAAAGGTCAATTTGATAGCTCATGTTTTGTGCCAGTTTCACGCAATCCTAACATAGCAAAGATACTAGCTGATGTGCTCAAAGAACTAGGGGGCTGTGTTGACCCATCAGATGACGAGCGGCAACTCATTTATAGGCTTAGAGCACTCTTACAAGATAAGAGGTATGTGTAAAAATGACATTTCATATTTTCTTTTGTCATCTGTCCCTGTTTGTGTATATTTATGTATATGCTTATGTTTAGTTGATCAGAAATTCTTTATGATATACTAGTATTTCTCATTTTTAAGATAAAATAAATAAATATTGAACTTATGAATCTTGCTATGCACACGTAAAATTTAGTCAGCTTATAAAAGATAATAATATCCATTACAATATTCTATAAAACCTGGCTGGCACGCTACAATTTATTGTATAGTACGCATCTTTAGAAGGGGTAATTCTAATACATGGTCAAAAGATATATGACGTCATTATTTCTTGTGTTTTTCCAGATCTGATTTTTACCATAGTTTTTTCCATTATAATATAATTATAATCTTATCATGTGACCTGGCATAGTGTTAGAATCTCTAATACTAGTAGCCTAAAGTACTATGTTTGAACCAGCATCCTAATAGCATTATAAGTACGAACTCTAGCTAATAGCATTATGAGTACGCACTCTAGGAGCCAATTAGAATGTTGTATTCATTTTCATGGTACTCAAGATATATTTACTCCTTTTGCTTTGAAATGACAAGCGTATTTTGATTAGCATACAAAGTACATTTTTGTCATTGATTTCTCTTATACAATGTTATATGCTAAAGAGTCAATATCATCTCAGAGCCACTTTGAATACAAATCTGTTGTTGCAAATCCTATTTCCTAAATTATATGTAATTTTGAATAATTGTTGGTAAAATTTGTAAAATTTGACTTTTCCTTTTACGAAATAGGATTATCATTTTCTGGGATGGAGAGTATTTGCAAACAGTGAAATGCTTATTGGTTGACTTTATTTTTTTAGTTTATGTTTACCGAACATTAGTCAATTGTTGCCATTACATGACTGCATCAAACTTGGCACTCTTTATTTGACTGCAGCCAATGTTTACAACAGAATGCCCCCATATTAATATGCAATGTTTAGGAAAGCATGTTTGGTGCAATGTTGAAGTTGTGTATGCATGACACTGCCCTACATGGATCAAATCCTGGTATCTTAATTACGTAAACTTGAGTGCGCTTTTAGGAGGTACTTTGCAAGGTTCACAAACATATGCATAGCCATGTCTTTTGGGTGTGGGGTTTATGTAAAGCACTCATCAATGTTCATGTGGTGAGTCTCAGACATTCAGTGGTGTGCGTGCACGCATGCGTCTAATTACATTTTCATAAATGTAGCCAATCGCCTTGTAAACACAACAAAAATGTAATATATATTGTGCCTTCTTTCGATGAATCACATAATCATAAGATACCATTGTGGAATTAAGTTCAGTTTTGCTTGTGGATGAATTGAGATCATGGTTCATCTTGTAAAGGCAAACATGAACTAATTAATGACGCTTGATGTTATCAAGATATATACACATAAAAAATATCACTAGTAATTTTTTTAAAAAAATGCACAACCTTCACCTCTTGCAATTGTAAAGTTTACGGAGATGTTTTGTATCAAATATTGATGTTCTATTGATTTAGTTTGAGTAATTTTAGTCTAAGTTCACTATATATGTACAAAATAATCATAGCTTAATGAAATACATTGACTCAAATTGCATTTGGGGAAAACATGTAGAAACTAGATAGTGGTCAAGCTCACTAGTTGCTTCCTTGTTTGTGTGATGTCACACAATCAGGAATGCCAGTCCACTGTTTATATATATATATTTTTAACTCAAGTTGTCAGGTTAGATGCAGTGGGCGTTGTTGAGGTTGTGGGAATGCAGGAGTACAAGATCTCAGTGCTAATATCTTTTACAAATTAATATAAGTAGGTACTTGAGGTTGTGGGAGTGCAAGAGTACAAGATCTCAGTGCTAACATCTTTTAATGTGTAGGTACTTTGTCATCGTTGATGATATTTGGAGCACGCAAGCATGGGAACTTCTCAAATCTGCTCTACCTGAGAACAATCTAAATAGCAGAATAATTACAACCACAAGAATTGCCGATGTCGCCACATCATGTTGCTCCAGTTTAGCAGGATATGTCCACAACATTCAACCTCTAAGCGACCAGCAATCCCAGCAATTATTTTCCAAGAGGGTTTTTGGCGATAAATCTGCATGCCCTCCTCACTTGGAAGAAGTTTCTCATAGAATCCTTGAAAAGTCCCATGGTTTGCCACTAGCTATTATCACTATTGCAAGCCTACTGGCTGGTAAATCCAACAAGGATCAGTGGGAGCAAGTGTACAGTTCTATCAATTCTGCTTTTAGTCACCAAGGAATGAGAGATATACTTCTTCTTAGCTATTATGATCTCCCATATAATCTGAAGACTTGCTTGCTATATCTTAGTTTGTATCCAGAGGATTACAAGATTGACAGAGAAGAGCTAACATGGAGATGGATAGCTGAAGGTTTCATCACAGAAGTCAGGGGTCAATCAGTTGAGCAAACTGCTGAGAGTTACTTCAATGAGCTTGTAAACAGAAGCTTGATCCAACCAATAGACATCCAGTATGACGGAAAGGCTGAAGCTTGTCGAGTGCATGATATGGTGCTTGAGCTTATCGTATCTCTGTCAGCCGAGGAGAATTTTGCCTGCATAGTGGAAGGGCAGAGCTATAGTGGTAATGGTCACAAGATTCGTAGGCTCTCAGTACTGTCTAAACATGTGGGAGATGAAGTGACGCAGAAGATTATGGATAAGTGGTCTCAGGTTCGTTCGATTAGCTTTTATGGATTGCAAGAGGAGCGAATTTCTCATCTGCAAGAGCTGCATCATCTGAGAGTACTGTCTTTTGATTATATACACGGCCATTTTGGTCCTGGAAACCAACACATTAAATACATAGGAAGCCTTTTCCAGCTAAAATTTTTGACCATCAGTTCTTATGATGTTTCTGAGCTTCCAGAGGACATTGGGAACCTCCGGTACCTGCAGACACTAGATATATGTAGCACTGGAGTTAGAAAATTGCCACCGTCCATAGGCCATTTGCAAAAATTGGTGTGCCTACATGTAAGCTATGGTGTAGAATTGCCCGATGAGATTGGAGATCTACAAGCCTTGCAGGAGTTGTGGCATGCAAGGATTTTCTCCACAAAATTGCTGGAAGCGCTTAGACATTTGACTAAGCTGAAGACGCTTTCCATAAAAGTGCCTGCCAGAGAAGAACTCGGTCATGATATTGGAAGGTATGAGGAAGCTTTGATGTCATCTCTCGCTGTGATGGGTAATCATGGGATCCAATCACTAACGATTTATGACTCTAATGATTTCCTGAGAAGAGAACTAGTTGATTTATTGTGCTCCACTGCTCCATGTCTCTGGAAGCTTGACATATATGGAAAAGGGATTGCTCGTGTTCCGAAGCAGATGGCACCTCTTGTTAATCTCAACCACCTTAGTCTAGAGGTTCTCAGGATTAAACAGAAAGATCTCTGCATCATCGGGGGCATACCTACTCTTCTCTTTTGCATGTTAAACGTACTGCATGCCCCTGATGAACGGCTTATCATCAGCAGCCAGCAATTCCGGTGCCTTAAAGAGTTCAGATACAACAATCGTCTTTACGGAGGTGGCCTGGAGATGCTATTATTACAAGAAGCGATGCCAGAGCTCCGAAGGTTAGACCTTTGTTTTAGAGTGCAGGAAACAGAGTCCAAGATGGGTTTTGAGTTCAGCTTCGAGCACCTTGCAAGCCTAGAGCGCATCAGAGTAATAATCTGGACTGGAGATGCCACCAGGAGCAGGGTGGAGGCTGCAGAAGCTGCTGTCTGGAACGCTGTCAGCATTCACCCAGGACATCCTACGTTTGAATTATCTGAATGCTTTGAAGGATATATAGCGGTAACAAAATAGATAATAATAACTTGCACTTGATCTGAACTTGCATCATCACTGTCGACACATGTGTACTTATTCATTACTGCCTTGAGCAGATGGCACGTTACTGATCTATTTTTTTAATACAGGAACCTCCTCCTCCTCCTCCTCCCTTGCGCTCCACTCATATTTACTGAATATCTGCAGCTTCAACCATGAGCGAGTGACCTCTTCCATAATCTCTTAGCTTCTCCGAGACAGATATAATTTTGATTAGACGTTGCATCGATCTTGTTGATATTCGATAAGGAAAACCAGTTAAGACCTAGCTGTCATGTGTATCGAAGTATTCAATTGGTGATGTCTGCTGCTTTTGTACTTTAGTTTCTTCATTCAAGTAGGCTTCAACAAGAACAATTTTGTTCCAAGTTCTGTTTCTATTTCGGTTCCCCAGCTATAATTTATACTCCTGGATTTACAAAGTGAAATTCGATTGGCAAAAAACTGCCACCGTTCATATGACATTGGGGATCTACAATCCTTGCATCAGTTGCGATGCAGGAGTTGTTGCATACCACAAATTCCTCCTATCATTTTATATGAGTGCATCAGTTGCGGGCTTGCCGCGCAGAGCAGCCCGTACTGCTGGCAGGACTCTCGCTCCATCGCAGCCCAAAAGCCTTCCTTTAAAGTCCATGTTGGCAGAGCAGGAGGACCGTGTGTGTTGGTTTGGCCTATCATCATGTAGCCGCCGGTGCCTTCTCCGCTTCTCCCTGAACCTGAAGGCTGAAGCAATATAACTGCAGCCCTGCCGTCGGATGATTTGGATCGGTCCGTCTAGATCCGCAGACTGCACCTGAACTGACAAGAATTCTCGTATTCCATTTTGTTCGTGATCTTGCACAAGTCTCTGTCTGCAGTTCTGCACACTGGACAAGGACTTCTTCAGTTTCTTTTCCAAGGCGCGTGCAAGTCACGATTTACATTAACAGGTACGCCATCCGTTGCAAATTATAGGCTGCTTTGGCTTTGTGTTAAGTCAAACTTGTATAGATTTGGTGGTCAAGTGGCTGGGTTTGCACTGCAGTGCAATTATTTGATGGATGGATGCACGTGATGGGATCATCACAAATCTCCTGATTAAATCTACACCGAGATATTTGAGTGTAGGAGCAGTATCGTTCAATCACAAATTTCGGTGATGTAAAACATCCGTCTCATTGCCTCCCAGGATCGGAACAACAACAAAGGTGTTACGACGGTGGCTACTGAACAAGACTGATGAAACTGAAGAAGCCAATCGCCAGAGCACTGTGCCTGATCCGACAAGCGAAGGCCAGCACTCTGTTGAGCCGAGGAGGAGCTGCCGTGCGAAGCAAGTGACCGTGCGAACTGCTGGGCTGCAATGGGCCTGGACTCTAGGAAGTGGAGGCAGCTGTGCTACAGAGACATTCGCTAGCGCGGCTGTATAAGAGAGGAGACGTGGAGAGAACAACTACAAAGGGAGAAGTCATTGAGCGACAGGTCGCGCGACCCCGTCTTCCTCCTTGCGACGCTTCATCCCCATGCCCGTCCTCCTCTGCCCCCTCCCGCCCTCCACCGCCGGCGGCCGGTGGCGAGCCTCCTCGCCGCGCCATCCACAACCTGCCCCCACCCCTCGACCCTGTCCATCCACAGCTCGCCGACTGTGGTTAATTTAAGAGCTAACTTGTATTAACTTTGATAATGACATAGTTGAGTAATTTAGATGCAAATTAGGAGGTTTTTTATGTATCTTTATAATCGTAGAGGTGGGTAAATTTTTATTTATTATTGGGTATGATGATCGTAGTCTACCAAATTAAAGGCCATATGTTTTTATTACCGATAATGATGTGAGCCGGTCGTCCGGGCAGCCGGACGCACCCAACCCGCGCGCCCTTATCCCATCACTAATGCACCTGACCGCGTGCTGAACCAACCCACACGTGTCGCACGCCACTCCCGCACTCATTCCTTATCCTCTCGACTGCTCACTCCTGCAGCGCCCACCCACTCGCCGGAACAAACGCCGCGCGCGCCTCGCTGTCACCCTGCCCGCCACCTCCCTTCCTCCCTCCCCTCTACGCAACCTCCATGCGACCCCGCGCTCCTCAGCGACCCCACTCCCGCTCCCCCACTGGAGACGAGGACGACGGCGGCGGCTCCGACAAGGTAGGTCGGTTCTTCTCTGGATCTGAGCCCTCCTATTCCTTTTCTAGATCTGAGCCCTCCTCATCCTTCTCCTTTGGATTCGAGGGACGCGGCAGTGGCTAGGGTTCCGGCGAGCTCAAAGGTGATGTGCTAGAGGCTGTTTTTGTATGTTTTTTTTGCTGGTTCTCCCATGTTGCAATGAGTGTTTTGGATGTTGCAACAGATGATTTTTGAATGTTGTAATGGGATTTTTGGGCCATTGCAACAGATATTTTTGTGATTTTGTACTACTAATGCTTGAGATGTTGCAGTACATAATTTTTGATGTTGCAGCACATCTATACCTCCTATAAAGCAAAGACCCACTAGCCTATTTCTCTGGCTTCTCATTGGGTCACGTCAGCAAAATGATGTCATCTGCCCACTAAGTGACGTCATCCGCCCACTAAGCCTCATTTATCTTTCACTAGCTATTTCTTTTGAAATAGAAAAAAAAGTCGTAGCACCTAAACCAAGTATCGTAATTAAAATCCAATTGCGCCATGGTGTTCCTCGCAATAAACTCTTCAAAACAAGACCCCACATGGATATATTTCGATAACTTTTTTTGCAAACATTTAAACGGCCGTTCCTAAGAAAAACCTAGCAAAACTGTCGTTTCTAAGCAAAAACCTAGCAAAACTGCATATCACAAGGATTACATGTGGTCCTTCGAAACATGCATGATTTTATGAAGGAAAACTCCTAGAACTTTTGGGAGGGGGATGGCCATCAGGTATAGTAGGGGTGAGGGGTGAGGGTGGATGAGATTAGCCTCCCGTACTGGCCGATCCTATAGGTTAGTGACCGTGTTTTCTTTGATAACTGTTTCTAAGCAAAAGTCCGTTTCTAAGCAAAAACCTAGCAAAACTACATATCACATGGATTATATGTGGTCCTCCGAAACATGCATGATTTTGTGAAGGAAAACTCCTAGAACTTTTGGGAGGGGGGACGACCCTCAGGTATAGTAGGGGTGAGGGGTGAGGGTGGATGAGATTAGTCTCCCGTACTGATCGATCCTATAGGTTAGTGACCGTGTTTTTTTATATAGTTTTTGTTGTCTTTAGTTTCATCTTTAACGAAAAAAACTAAATCTGTTCTCTGCTTATATCGCATATATACTTATGTATTATACACCAACGAGATTCCTTCTACATCCTATTTCTCCAAACTCAATTCAAATTACTCTTGCATTCCCGCAGCAACGCGCGAGGAATTCACCTAGTAATTTTTGATGTTGCAGTACATATTTTCTCGATGTTGTAGTACATGTTTTTCGATGTTGTCGTACATGTTTTTCGATGTCGCAGTACATATTTTTTCGATGTTGCAATACATTTTTTTTTGTTGATGTTGCAGTACATATTTTTTCAATGTTGCAGTACATATTTTTCGTTGTTGCAGTTACATATTTTTTCGATGTTGCAGTGCATGTTTTTCAATGTTGCACTATATTTTTTCGATGTTGCAGTATTTTACAACCTGATGTTACACCACATAGTTTTTTCATATGTTTTGCAATGTTGCAGTTGAAGCGTTTTATGCTCTTTTGGGACAAGGGCGCGGTGGGGGAACATGGTGCGTCAGGGAATGAGGGACAGGAGGCACGGTGGGGAGCGGAGGACAGGGGCGGGTCCCGTTCTATTCCGTTCCATGCGCGGGAGACGGGCAGGGTTCTGTGCGCGGGGTGGGGGTGGGGGGCATGGGCGGGGTTCCGTAAGGGAGTGGCATCCGGACGCACGCGCCGGACGTCCGGACGAATCACCATTTTATTACTATGAGAACTTGTAGAAATTATCTTTTTCTTAGCACGTTTCGTGAAGATTAATATAGAGTTTTCTTTGAGCCTCTAATCTAATTAGTAATAGTATGATTCACAAGAACTAACGTCGTGGAGGCTCCTATAGTACAGTACCTCTCAATCTAGTAATAGTAAGGTTCTGACAAACTGCGTTCGAATACTTTCACTCTGTTTTTTGAACTGGAGAAAGATGGTCATGTATTAGTCGTAAATGAATATGTGATATGGTAAAAAAAATCATGTAAGTAATATAATAAGTATATACCGACAGCTTTTAGTTCTCTATAGTCTAGCAGAGTAACAACGTATATACTCTCTCCATATCGGATTTAGAAGTCGTTTTGGATAAGTTTTGGGTCAAACATTAGGAATATAAATCATCAATAACTTTTAAGTTGTTAAGTTTGAAAATGTAAAAATTATATGAATAGATTTGTCTTGAAAAATACTTTCATAAAAATATACATATATCACTTTTCTATAAATATTTTTTATAAAAACAAGAGGTCAAAGTTATGTTTTGGAGACCGTGTCGTTATCCTAAACGACTTCTAAATCCGATACGGAGGGAGTATATTTAACTAAACTAACAAACAGTGGGTTGAACATGCACACATGTGAGATGCACTGTCTTGCCCTCGTAAACGATAATTAAATGAAAAGGGTCCAGCGCGTCTCGAGTATCACTTAATTAACCCATGGAGGATAAAGTAGTACAAATCTTGATCCACACTTGGCAATTAGACAAATCGCAGCACCTCTAGACAGCAAGAATCACGCCACCCAAGTAGAGGTTTATGTTACACAAAAGAGCTGTATCGGTAGTCTGGTAATGGTATTATTATGTGCACAAATCAAAGCCCGGTGTGGGGAGTGTGGGTGTGAAATGCTAAAAAAATAAACAATTTTCAAGGGTACGCTCCCAATGAATTAACCTTGAATAATTAGCTCCTTCTGCTATCGGTGTAGATTTTTTAGCATGTGAGCGGTGCAATTAGTCCGGTTTAAAGATCTTTGAAATTGTATGCTTTTTAAAAAAGAACGCAGACGGTCATCAACCAAACAAAAACGATAGAGATGGAGATGCAGCCTACATGTGAACGGACTAGAGAGGAGGGAGCAGCGCTACAGCTGGCTCCAGCTAGGTAAGAAAGGGGCCATCATCGCTAGCTTGCTCCTCTCCCACAAAGCTCCTCAGTCCTCATCAGACCCCTCTCTCGGTTTCCCCACTAGCTCACACCACATCCGATCTGCCGCCGCCACCAGGCCTCAGCACCTCCTCTCTTTCTCTTCCCCACAGGGACGAAGCCAGGAAATAATCAAGAGGGAGGGGGCTGAATGTCATCTTCTACCTCTTACACCTTCATCCATGGCAACAAATCAAGGGGGGACTGAGGGGGGCTCCATGTGTTTGGCAGCAGTAGGGGGGGGGCTTGAGCCCGGGTTGCCCCCCTGCTAGCTACGTCCCTGCTTCCTCATAGCCTAAATCATCAAGGCATCTCCCACGACGCCCCTCAGTCCTTAGACGGTCAGACTCAGACCCTCCCTCCCACTACCTCACACTACACCCATTGCTGCCACCAGCCAAATCGGAGCTCCAGCGGTTAGTGAACACAGCTTAGCCATGGCTCTCCATTGCCGCCCCTAATGGAGCCGACCTAAACCTCGGCTAGCTCTAGATCTGGAGGTGCACGCACACACATACGAGAGAGATGAGGAAGAGAGAGTGAGAGTGAGAGAGCAATATGGCCGGTGCTACAGTGAGTGCTTCAATGGGTGTGATAGGCACCCTACTTCCCAAGCTCTCCATGTTGATACAAGGGGAGTACAAGCTTCAGAAAGGAGTGAAGACCAAGATCGCCTTTCGGACGAATGAGCTGAGCAGCATGGAGAGCCTGCTTGTGAAGCTGGCCAACAACGAGGAGAGGTTGGATGAGCAGCTCAAGGATTGGAGGAACAAGGTGCGGGAGCTCAGCTACGGTATTGAAGACTGCATCGACCTCTTCACATACAAGATGAGCAAAGGTGGTGATAAATCTAACCTTGTCAAGAAGACAGCAAGTAAGATTAAAAAGATATGGTCAAGCCGCAGGATTGCAAAACTAATTGATGAACTCAAGGCTCGTGTAGAGGAAGAAAGTGAGCACCGCTTGAGGTACAGGGTCGATGACCAGGCTATTAATTTCAGCAAGGTGGTTCATATCGATCCTCGGTTACCAGCATTGTATGTGGAAGCTGAGAAACTTGTTGGTATTGATGGTCCAAGGGAGAAGATCATGGAGTTTCTAGAGAATGATGACAATGGATATCAACTCAAAGTCGTATCTATTGTTGGGTTTGGAGGTCTAGGCAAGACAACTCTTGCAAACCAAGTTTACCACAAAATCAAAGGTCAATTTAGTTGTTCATGTTTTGTACCAGTTTCATGAAATCCTAATGTTGCCAAGATACTAGCTAATATGCTCAAAGAACTAGGGAGTTATGTTCACCCATCAGATGATGACGAGCGCCAATTGATAGACAAGCTTAGAACTTTCTTACAAGATAAGAGGTACGTATAAAAATTGATAATTATCTTCTTTTCAGCCTTTGCCCCATTTGTATTTATGTATATGTTGGACATGTTTAGTTACTGAAAAAAAATATTTCTTCTCTAAAGATAATACAAATAAATATTTCTGCCCTCTGGCTCTGGTGATGCGCACGTAGATTTACATCAGTCCCGGTTGGGAAACCCCCTTTAGTCCCGGTTTCCCAGCTGGGATTGCGAATCCGGAATTAAAGGCCCTCCCTTTAGTCCCAGTTCCCAGAACCGGGACTAAAAGTGGACCTTTAGTCTCGGTTTCTACTACCAACTAGGACTAAATGTGCCCCATGACATTGACCGAGACTGGCACGTTTAGTCCCGGCTGGTATATCCAACCGGTACTAAAAGTTTTTTTTATTTCTTTCATTTTCATTTTATGGTTTCTTTTAATTCAATTCTTTTTGGTTTCAATTAGTTTTTCATATATAAATTCTACGCTGCTAATATACGTACGTATAAGGTTCCGTTCGAGCATTATACATAAATAATAACACACTATAGAATTTATGAAACTATATATATATAACTATTACCCTACAGCTGGCTACAAAATAACTTATTCTGTAGCCACTTTGACTTACGATAATTGCTATGCCAATTTATGAGATTATAGTAGCTCATTGCTATGTGATTTACTATAACATTATGGTAAATATCCCCATGTGTTATAGTAATTTAACTATCATAAATATATATTGACATTGTTGTAAATTAGTATATAAAATTATTGTAAATAGAGGTGGCTACAAAATAACTTATTTTGTAGCTAGCTATAGAGTATACTCTCCATATATATATATATATATATATATATATATATATATATATATATATATATATATATATATATATATATATATATATATATATATATATGTATTTCAAGAGAGGTTGTGCATGCATGGAATATGTACATAACAAAGTCAAAAAACCTTGTACTACTTATGTCCTTGGGATTTTTTGCAACCCTAATCTTCCGTCGTTTGCTACTAGGTATGAATTCTTGAGGGTCATAGTAGTATGCACCCTTGGGATCTAGGACCTGGTCTAGAAGAAATCCTGACAATGCCTCTTGTATTGCTTTGATCTGTTCACATCACAGGACCTTTTGCTTCCTCCATTCAATCTTCAATTCCATTGAAAGGAAAAGTATATATCAACACAATGGTAATAAATAAGTTGTGTATATTTTTTACGTACTTCGAGGATCTCTTCTGGAGTTCTCCTTGTGTACTCCATGAGGAACTCGCAGACCTAGTATCCACATAAGTTGTTTCTCGGTCCCCGTTGCAGACACCACTTTACGAGCGGCGAGGCACACGCGTGTGCGGGCCGCCGGCTGGCCGGAGAGATGGGGCGTGCCGTGCACGTGGAGCCAGCCAAGGATGAGAGATGAGGCGACGAAGCGAGGGTGCTCCAGCGACGGAGATGACGAGCGCGCGATGACGGGGACGACGACGAGCGCTCCAGTGACGGGGACAAGTGCACAGCGAGGCGCACATGCGCGTGGTGCCGGTGACAAAGCGCGTGTGTGACGAGGCAGTGATGGAGGCAGGCGCGTGGAGCCGGTGATGACGAGGATAAGGATCGACGATGGCGGCGAGGATGACGCGACGACGATGGTGGTGGTGGATCCCCAAATCAGATCTAGGTGAGGGAGAGGACCACGGCAATGGATCCGGATCTGGGCGCCGCACACGGATTGGAGAGGCGCGAGCCAGGCCGCCAGCAGAGATGGCGAGAGAGGTGCGCGCGCGTGGAGGCAGTGCTGGAGGCAATGAGGACAGCGGCGGCGCGGTGGCTCTCGGGCGAAGAAGACGGGAGGATGATGGAGGGGGAGAGAGGACGATATATAAGGGGACCTTTAGTCCCGGGTGAAGCCACGGCCTAGGACTAAATGTCTTTAGTCCCAGGTGGTGACTAGAACCGGGACTAAAGATATGACCTTTAGTCCCGGGTCCAACCACGGCCCGGGAGTAAAGGTCATTTTGGCGGGCTGCATTTTCGCAACCCATCTTTAGTCCCGAGTGGTTGATCTACCCGGGATAAAAGTGGGCTACAATTTCGCTTCCCGCCAGTTCCAAGCAGTTCTTTCTTTTTATATATATTTCTTTTATATAAATATGCAGAGAGTTGTTAATTGCCTAGTAAATAAAATATTAGCGAAAAAATTACAAAAAAAATTCCTAGACCTGGTTTTGCATTAGTATACACAACAAAAATATGTAACCTAAATTCTTTTGTTTTACTTTATAAATATTTAACATAATGTAAATAATAATCATAATTTGCACCATGCAAAAAATGTTCTACTTGATTAAAATCATTAAAACTATTGTTTTTCAATAGGATATAGGTTTTCACATCTTATTAACGTTGATCATTTGGTTTTTCATCATACATTCTCCACGGGAAATTCACCATCAAGCAGAAAATTCATTTAAACCGTAGAAAATATGAAAACACGACAAAAAAATTTGAAGTCACAATTATTATATAATAGGTCTAATACATCACCATATCAAGCGGGAACAACAATGAACTTCTTCTTGATGTATGTCCCTTGGTTATGATCGCGTCATAACTATGGAGTGTCCTCATTATCTAGCAGGATGCTTGGGTCACTGTTTACTATGAAGGGTGGAATTCCATCATTCTTTTCATAATCTTCTAACATGTTAGACCTGTCCTCAATTCTCACGATGTTTCTTTTCCCTGAAAGAAATATGTGGCGCTTTGGCTCATTGTCCGAGCCGTTGTCGTTGGTTTTCCCTTTCTTCGGTTTGGTAGACATATCCTTCACATAGAAAACCTGATTCACATCCTTGGCTAAGACGAATGGTTCATCTCTATACCCGAGATTGTTAAGGTCCACTATTGTCATTCCGTACTAATAGTCCACTGTTACCCCACCTCCGATCACCTTCACCCATTGGCACCGAAACAAAGAGACCTTAAAATAAGGTCCATAGTCTAATTCTCATATCTCTTCTATGCGGCCATAATATGTTTTCTTATTCCTATTTGGGCCTATGACATCTATGCGGACATCACTGTTTTGGTTGGTCCTCCTTTTATCTTAGGCTATCGTGTAATATGTATTGCCATTTATTTCGTACCCTTTGAATGTCATGATATGCCAAGATGGTTCCCTAGACAACAAGTACAGTTGGTCATCCAAACTCTCGTCACCCTGACATCGTTTTCACAACCAACCGCCAAAAGATTCCATGTGCTGACGCATAATCCAGGCTTCAGTCCTCCCTAGGAATTTGGATCATGTACCTCGATATACGGCTCCACCAAATAGGAGTTTTGCAGAACTATGTAGTGTGCTTTATGAAAATAATCGTCCTTCTTGCCAATATTGCTTTCTTTCCTAGTGTTCAATTTCCACTTAGTCTCTCCTCATGCCGTGATTCAGGAACACCAATCGGGTTGAGGTCAGGAATAAAATCAACGCAGAACTCAATGACCTCCTCTCTTGGCGATGCTTCCTTCTAGCCGAGCACGGTTGTGAACATATTTCTTCAGGACTCCCATGAACCTCTCAAAGGGGAACATGTTGTGTAGGAACACAGGGCCGAGAATACTAATCTCTTTGGTCAAGTGAACTAGGAGTTGCGTCATAATATTAAAGAAGGATGGTGGGAATATCAACTCAAAGCTGACGAGACATCGGACTACGTCATTCTGTAGCACTGCTAGATGCGATGGATTGATTGTCTTCTGAGAAATTACGTTGAGGAATATACATAGTTTTACGGTGGCTAATCGTACATTTGAAGGTAGAATCCCTCTCAATGTAATCAGAAGCAATTGCGTCATAAGCACGTGGCAGCCATGAAACTTTAAGTTTAAAAATTTCTTCTCTGCCATATTTATTATCCCCTTTACATTCGAGAAGAAGCCATATAGGACCTTGATGTTGTTTAGGTATTCAAATATGATTTCCTTCTCTTCTTTGCTAAGAGTGTCGCTGACAGGACTAAAGGCATATAAATAAAAATATCCACTATTATTCCAAAACTAGAAAAATAAGAATTTCTCTATTTCTAGACCACGAAATGAGACAATAAAGGTGCATACTTGTTTTGATGAACTACTATAAGCTTCCTTCATCTTCATATTCAAACTATCAAGTTATTTTTAGCTCAAATGGTATATAAATCAAAAAAATCCACCATTATTCTCAATCTAAAAAACCATAAATTTCTCTATTTTTAGACCACAAAATGAGTCATACTAGTAATGAAACAAGGGAGGATGAAGTTGGTAACCTTTAGAACCGAAGAATGGATGTAGGAATGAAGTCTTCACCAATCCCACAAGCATGAATTCCTTCCACGAGCAAGAATAGAGAGCAGACAGAGAGCAAGAAATGGCTCGGGCTAGGGAAGGAAGAAGGAGAGAAAGTATATATGCTAGGACCTATAGTCCCGGTTTGTGGTTCAAACCCGGACTACTGGTAGAGTTTTAGTATCGGTTAAAGCCACCAACTGGGATTAAAGGTATAGTCACGACTGGTAGCTCCAACTAGAACTAGAGGGTGACCTTTAGTCCTGGTTTGAGCCACTAACCGGGACTAAAGGTCCCCTCTTGCTCCCCTCCTGCAAAAGTTATGTCTCTAGCCGTTGGGCAGGGGACTTTAGTCCCGACTCATCCTATCTCAAGTCCCGGGCCCAAAAATGGCCAGGACTAAAGACTAAAACCAAAAGTACTCCCTCCATGTTGGTAAAAGAAGTCGTTTTAGACAACGACACGGTCTCCAAAGTATAACTTTGACTTCATTTTTCTATAAAAATATTTATTCAAAAGTGATATATGTATACTTTTATAAAAGTATATTTCAAGACAAATCTATTCATATTGTTTTCATATTTCCAAACTCAACGACTTAAAAGTTATTCATGATTTATATTCCCAATGTTTGACCCAAACCTTGTCCAAAACGACTTCTTTTGCCAACATGGAGGGAGTATGTTCTCTTCTAGTGAACACATAATCGCATCCATTACTTCCTCTTTCAAAAGCCAGTTTACATGATGTAGGACTCTTTTGTAATAGTATGTATTCTCAAAGTGTCAAAGTTGAAGTTCTAATACTGTTTAGCTGGCCTAAAACTTATTTTTAATTAGCATCCAAAGGTATCTTTTTACCAAAAATAATTTAAAGTGCAAAGATCTTTACTATTCACTAGAAAAGCGTGAGTTGGTGGTGCTTATGGTTGGGTCTACACCACAGGATTAGCTGTACATTGACTTAGTCTATATTTATGTGTGGACAAAGAATTCTTCAGACATGGACATGCTAATGTGTTCTTATGGTTGAATGTTTAATTAGAAATGTTGCCGGACTGTCAGACTGTCAGTGGTGCACGTGCTCACATGCGTCTGCTTAGAATTACATAAATAGCCTTTGGGTAATCTTTGGGTAGTCGCTCTACATGCTTGCCGCGCGTAGAATTACATAAATAGCCAACTGCCTTGTAACCACAATATAAATGTAATATATATTACGTCTTCTTAGATGTATCACATAATCATAAGATACCATTGAGGAATTAAGTTCAGTTTTGCTTGTGGATGAATTGAGACCATGGGCCATCTTGTAAAGGCAAGCATGAACTAATTAATGATGCTTGATGTTATCAAGATATATACATAAAAAATATAGTAATTTCTTTGTAAAAAATGCATGACCATCACCTCTGGCAATTATATAGTTTATGGAGATGCTTCGTAGCAAATAGTGAGGTTCATTTAATTTAGTTTGAGTAATTTTAATCTCAATTTACTATGCACAAGGTAGTCAGACAACTTCGTCGCAAAAAAAAAAGGTAGTCAGACAACTGAAATACATCGACTCAAATTGCATTTGGGTAGACGTGTGGAAACTACAAAGATAATGATCGAGCTCTTCATTATTTGTGTGATGTAACACAATCATGAATGCCTTTCCACCGTTTATATTTTTTTAAGTCAAGTTGTTAGGTTAGATGCAGTGGGCGTTCTTGAGGTTGTGCTAGTGCAAGAGTACAAGATCTCAGTGCTAACATCTTTTAAAATACGTGTAGGTACTTCGTCATTGTTGATGATATTTGGAGCACGCAAGCATGGGAACTTGTCAAGTCTGCCCTACCAGAGAACAATCTAAATAGCAGAATAATTACAACCACAAGAATTACCAATGTCGCCACATCATGTTGCACCAGTTCAGCAGGATATGTCCACAACATTCAACCTCTAAGCGACCAGCAATCCCAGCAACTATTTTCCAAGAGGGTTTTTGGTGATAAATCTGCATGCCCTCCTCACTTGGAAGAAGTTTCTCATAGAATCCTTAAAAAGTGCCATGGTTTGCCACTAGCTATTATCACTATTGCAAGCCTACTGGCTGGTAAATCCAACAAGGATCAGTGGGAACAAGTGTACAATTCTATCAATTCTGCTTTTAGTCACCAAGGAATGAGAGATATACTTCTCCTTGGCTATTATGATCTCCCATACAATCTGAAGACTTGCTTGCTATATCTTAGTATGTATCCAGAGGATTACGAGATTGATAGAGAAGAGCTAACATGGAGGTGGATAGCTGAAGGGTTCATCACAGAAGTCAGGGGTCAATCAGTGGAGCAAACTGCTGAAAGTTACTTCAACGAGCTTGTAAACAGAAGCTCGATCCAACCAATATACATCCAGTATGACGGAAAGGCGCCTGAAGCTTGTCGAGTGCATGATATGGTGCTTGAGCTTACCGTATCTCTGTCAGTCGAGGAGAATTTTGCCTGCATAGTGGAAGGGAAGAGCTATAGTGGTAGTGGTCACAAGATTTGTAGGCTCTCAGTACAAACCAAACATGTGGGAGATGAAGTGACGAAGAAGATTATGGATAAGTGGTCTCAGGTTCGTTCGATTAGTATTTATGGATTGCGAGGTGAGCAAATTTCTCATCTGCAACAGCTGCATCATCTGAGGGTACTGTATTTTTATCCTGGTGCCGTCCATCTTCGTAACTAACTCATTAAATGTATAGGAAGCCTTTTCCAGCTAAAATATTTGGGCTGCATTTAGTTCGCGAAAAGAAAATTTTTGGATGTCACATCGGATGTGTCAAAATAATGTCGGGAGGTGTTTTCGGATACTAATAAAAAAACAAATTACAGAACCCGTCAAGAAACTGCGAGACGAATCTAATGATACTAATTAATCCGTCATTAGCACATGTTGGTTACTGTAGAACTTAAGGCTTTTCATGGACTAATTAGGTCTAAAAGATTCGTCTCGCGATTTTTCCGAGAACTGTGCAATTAGTCTTTTTTTCGTCTATGTTTAGTACTCCATGCATGTGTCTAAACATTCAATGTGATGGGTGGAGGCAAAAAAAATTTTAGGAACTAAAAGCCTTGGTCTTACAGAGGACATTGGGAACCTAGGGTACCTGCAGACACTAGACATACGTGACTGTGGAGTTAGCAAATTGCCACCATCCATAGGCCATCTGCAAAAATTGGTGCGTCTGCTTGTAGACCCTAGTGTAGATATTCCTGATGAGATTGAAGATCTACTAGCCTTGCAGGAGTTGGTGGATGCAGGGATTTCCTCCACGAAATTGGTGGAAGCACTTAGACGTTTGACTAAGCTGAAGACGCTTAACATGCATGTGCCTACCAGAGAACAACTCGGTCGTGATATTGGAAGGTATGAAGAAGCTTGGAAGTCATCTCTCACTGTGATCGGTAATCGTGGGCTCCAATCACTAAAATTTTTTTACTATAATGATCTCCTGAGAGAAGAACTAGTTGATTTATTGTGCTCCACTGCTCCATGTCTCCGGAAGCTTGACGTATGGGGAAGAGGGATTGCTCGTGTTCCGAAGCAGATGGCATCTCTTGTTAATCTCACCCATCTTAGCCTAGCAGTTCTCAGGATTAAACAAGTCATCGGGGGCATACCTGCTTTGCTCTTTTGCGAGTTATGTTAGTATTAATGGGATCATTAGCAGTAGATCATCGGGGTACATTTCTTTAGAATCAACTCTTAGTACATGTTCTACTAGAATATAGAGAGAGGAGAAAAGAGAGAGAGGTGGCGGATGCGCACAGACCAGTGGGAGGTGTTGAGGAGGAGCCGGATCCCGCCATGTTGATGAAGTTCTGCGCTAGGCAGCGTCGGTCGGAGAAGAAGATGGTGTAGTGGTGACCGACGGTGAAGTCCGAGCGTGGCACAGTGGAGTGGCGGCGGCAGTGCTTCCCGTCAATTCCTGCAACCCTCAATCTGATCAGTTTTAGGGTTTGTACGGTGGGGAGTACGGCTCAGCGAACCTCGTACCGAGAGCCACCGGCCCCCACCTCTTTATATAGTGCAGGATGACGGGGGTCCGCCAGCCATGGATGGGCTGGGCGCCCCCGATCAAGGCGCGGATCAAGGGCCCAACAGACCGTTGGGTCTGTTGGTGGATATCAATCTAACATTCTCCCCCTTGATCTCAACTTATACTTTAACTTCACACTTTGACTTTAATTCTTTTCACTTTTATTTGTTCCATCACAGATTAGTGCATAGAGCATGCTTTATCGTCGCAGTCAATTGCCGATAGATTTGACAGCTACAATATACGTCTCTATTTTGAAACAGATTCTTTAACTTTGGGCCCTCTTAATTGTCTAGGAATCATAGGCTTTCCCTTAAACCCATGCCGGCTACATGTTCTCCGAACACGTTGGGTGGTAAGCTTTTCGTAAACGGATCCGCGAGCATCTTTTCGGTACTTATATGCTCGAGACATATAATATGATTCCGAACTTTATTTTTCACAACATAATACTTTATGTCAATGTGTTTGGCAGCACCACTTGACTTATTGTTATGAGCATACTGTACTGCGGGACTATTATCGCAGTATAACTTAAGTGGTCTATAGATGTCATCAACCACCTTCAAACCAGGTATGAACTTCTTTAACCAATTCACGTGCCCCGTTACCTCATAACATGCTACAAACTCAGCATATATTGTGGACGATATAGTGACGGTTTATTTTGAGCTTTTCTATGATATAGCTCCTCCTACGAGAGTGAATACATACCCAGATGTGGACTTTCTATCATCTTCTGCATAATCAGAATCTGAGTATCCCAATATTTTCAAGGAATCTGACCTTTTATACGTCATCATGAGGTCTTTCATTCTTTGCAAATATCGCAAGACTTTCTTTACTAATTTTCAGTGTTCTATTTCTGGATTACTTTGAAATCTGCCAAGCAACCCGGTAACATACACTAGGTCAGGGCGCGTGCACACTTGTGCATATTGTAAGCTTCCGACAGCTGAAGCATATGAAACCGTTTTTATTTGGTTGAGCTCATACTGGTTCTTAGGGCATTGAAAATGTCCATATCTGTCGCTCTTGACTATAGGTGCAGGTGAAGGACTACATTTGTGCATACTAAATTCTTTAAAACTTTCTCTATGTATGCCTTTTGTGACAGCCCCGATACCCCTTTATTTCTATCTCGATGAATCTCGATCCCCAAAACGAACGAAGCTTCACCAAGATCTTTCATATCAAAATTTGAAGACAAAAACTTTTTCGTTTCCAGTAGTAGACCGACATCACTACTAGCAAGTAAGATATCATCTACATACAAGATCAGGAATATATACTTCCCATTCTTAAACTTTGCATAGACACAATTGTCCTCTATATTTTCTTTAAACTCAAACTTTTTTATTGTTTTATCAAACTTCAAATACCACTGTGTTGAAGCTTGTTTTAACCCATAAATGGATTTCTTTAGGCGGCACCCCATTCGTTTTTCCTTCCATGGTAAAACCTTTTGGCTATGCCATGTAAACGTTTTTCTCCAGATCCCTGTTAAGAAATGTCGTCTTTACATCCATCTGATGTAATTCTAAATCATAATGTGCTACAAATGCCATTATGATTCTAAAGGAATCTTTACATGAGACTGGAGAAAAGGTCTCATTGTAATCAATCTCTTCTCTTTGCATGAAACCTTTTGCCACAAGTCGCGCTTTAAATCTTTCTATATTCCTTTGGGAGTCATATTTTATTTTGTAGACCCATTTACAGCCTACTGTTTTGGCTCCTTTAGGAATTACTTCCAAGTCCCAAACTTTATTGGCACTCATTGACTTTATTTCATCTTCCATAGCTGCTAACCACTTCGATGAGTGGACGCTTCTCATGGCTTCTTCATATGAGGTGGGATCATTCTCCATATGAAACTCTTCAGTATCATAAACTTCATAATCATCGGGAATAGCTGATCTTCTTGCTCTTTGAGACCTTCTCAGGGTCTCCACATTTGATACATCTTCAGCTTGAGACTGTTGTTGCTCCCCCTCATGTGTGGCAACCGGTTCTATGGTATCCTGAAGGACAGGTTCCTCATCATCATTCATTGTTGCCACGGGTGGAATAACAACAGGTGCTGGCACCACAGTGTCTTGCATTGTCGGTGCAGCAACAGCAGGTAGCTCGAAAAATGGTTTCTGAATCATCAGATTGGGTGACACACCCGCTTCTCTTCAAGATCAATTTTTTGAGCTACTACACTCCCCCTCATCATCTCATCCTCTAAGAAGACAACATATCTTGTTTCTACAAACTTTGTATATCTGTCTGGACAGTAGAAACGAAAACCTTTTGATTTTTCAGGATAGCCAATGAAATGGCAACTTACTGTTTTGGGATCTAGCTTCTCAATGTTTGGGTTAAATACTTTAGCCTCAGCAGGGCTTTCCCACACACACAAGTGGTTTAGTGAGGGTACTCTTCCTGTCCACAACTCATACGGTGTTTTAGGCACCGACTTACTTGGTACTCTATTGAGAATGTGAATGGCGATTTTTAACACCTCCATCCACAGACTCAACGATAAGGTTGAGTAACTTATCATACTGCGCACCATGTCCATCAGGGTATGGTTACGCATTTCAGCTACTCCATTTTGCTGAGGTTCACCCGGCGTGGAATACTGGGCTACTATACCATTCTCCTGTAAGAACCTTGCAAAAGGTCAAGGCACTTGGTCATATGGGGTATGTCGACTATAGTACTCCCCTCCACGATCAAATCGGAATATCTTAATATTTAAATTGTGCTGATTTTTAACTTCAGCCTTAAATATCTTAAATTTATCCAACACTTCTGTTATTTCTTTTATTAGATAAATATAGCCAAACCGGGAGTAACCATCTGTGAATGTTATGAACGAGTCATAACCATCCACACTTTTCACAGGAAATGGATCACAAATGTCTGTGTGAATTATCTCTAAAATTCCTACGCTTCGTTTGGCATCTTTCTTAATTTTCTTTACATACTTTCCTTTAATACATCCTATGCATTGTTCTAAATCTGAGAACTCTAATGGAGGAAGAATTTTATTCTTAGCTAGTCTTTCTATTCTCCCCCTTGAAATATGGTCTAAACGACAGTGCCATAATTTCGACAACGCATCGTGAGTTCTCTTTCGCTTTCTGTTTACATTTTTAGACGAGGATACATTTTCATTCACATCACATACGGAATTCGCATTTTCACGAAGTGATAACAAATAAAGCTCACCTTGCAGGAATGCAAGACCAATACATGCATTATTAAACATTATCTTACATTTGTCATTTCCAAAATGGCAATCATAACCATCATTGTCTAAACATGAAACAGAAATCAAGTTTCTCTGTAAAGTAGGAACGTAAAGCATATCGCTGAGTAGAAGCACGAAGCCATCAGCAAGTTCTAGTGAAAGGTCACCAACGGCTTCAACATCTGCTTGGACTCCATTTACGACTTTAATGCATCTTTCTCTTCTTTGCATAGTCCTCGTCGAACGGAATCCCTATAAAGAATTAGCAACATGAATAGTCGCTCCTGAGTCAATCCACCAAGTAGATTTTGAATATCGTACATACAGGGATTCATTTACAAACGTAATAATGTTCTCACCTTTCTTTGCCATGATCATCTTTAAGAAATCAGGACAGTTTTTCTTATAATGCCCCGTCTTCTTGTAGTGAAGACACTGGTCTTTGTCCACTGTAAACTTCTTCTGCTCAGACTAATTTTGCATGGAAGCCTTTCCCTGAGCCTTTGAGGAGTTAGCATTAAAGTTCTTTTTCTTGTTATCTTTCAAATAGTTGATAGAACCACCATTTAAAACATTTATTATGTCCTCCTTCTGAGCACACATAGCCATGAGCTTCTCTAAATTCTATTTCTCTGGCTGCATGTTGTAATTGACAACAAAAATGTCATATTCCTTTGACAAGGAAGCAAAAACCAAATGGATAAAGAACTCTTCCTTGAGAGCCAGATCCACCAGTTTAGATGCCCGATTATTCATTTTTAATATGTGCTCTCTTATGCCACCACCAGTGTACTTTTCTGTCATCAGCTGCTTTATCAGCTGGATGGTATAAGTCTTTGAAGAACCAATGAACTGACTCTTTATCCGCTCAAAGCATTCTGCGACCGTGTCACAGTCTGAAATTGAGCCCACCAATGCAGGCTTAATTGTGTTCTTTATCACAGCTAAACATTTCTTGTTGGTTGTGACCCACTTTGCCTTTTCAAGGTCATAAGATATTTTTACGGGAGCAAAGTCCCACTCTCTAGTCTGTCATGTTGCATCAGTCTCATCAGCCTCCCTCACGGGTGCCTCAGGCTCAATGGGGCACAGTGTGGTGACTACCCTGTCCATCTCACCCAAAATGGAGGCCAAATCAAGCTTTCTCCTCCATTTAATGTAGTTATCTCCTTTGAGGGTAGGGATATCTTTGATACAACCCATCAAGGAGTATCCACCTGAAAACACAATCCATGTAAAGTGAGAACATAATAACAACAATTGTATGCCTTAATTCCAACGTTGGTCAAAATTAAAACATACGACTATTCTTTACAATAATTCTACATCACCGTTGGACAGAAATAGAATTAATGCAAGAAAAATTCATAATTAACATCATAATATTGTCATTAATCAATGTTGGTCAGAATAATAACAATATTATAATAATCAAATCATATCCATTTTTTCAAAATTAAATTCTCCATGTGGTTCGAATTTAATAATGAAATAACAACTTTAAATACGCAGCGGAATCATTAATTAATCTCATAATTCTATTTTCCAGAAACTCTCAAATACTATACTGTTCTCTGAACAAAACTATCATTGGACAAAAGTTGTCCAGAGATTTCATCAACATTCCATTCAAATTCTTCAAAATAAATCAAAAACAGTTTCTAGGAAAAAAGATAAAACAAAATCACATAGTTCACTTTCATTTGGCCCGAGGCCCGGTTCACGAGCGTGCTCACGCGTTCAGCCCACGGCCCAGCGTGCTCAGCCGCGCTCCCCTCGCCCAGCTTTAGCCGCATCAGCGCGGCCCAGCTGGTGAAAACAACCCGCGGCCAACTCTATTGCACGGCCCACCCGCGTCCCAGGTCATAACATGGGCCTGGCCCGGGATATCCCGCGCCCGCCTAGGCTGAATGAAGCCCGAAGCGATCTCAGCCGCTAGATCTGATCCAACGGCTGCCCTTGCGTCTCGGAGCAACAAAAACTGGCGTCTGCTCCCCAGAAACCCTAACCCCAGTTCATTCTTTTTGTCCTCCCTTCGCTTTCTCAGCGTCGCAGCCAAGAGTGAGAATGGCGACGATGGCCACTGTTGGCGACTGGAGAAAGACGGCGGCGCTGTTGCGGCACCCCTTGCCGGCGCGCGCGTGAGGCCGGAGCTGCGTGTGGCGCCGTCGAGTGGCACCGCAGTGGTGCCCGAGCTCGCGCGCGTGTGCGATCTGTGTCACGCGACGGCGTGTTCACTTCCACGCGCTACGTGGTACTTTCTTCTTCCAGCATTATGGCGATAGTGTCGGCTATGAAGGAGAACCGGGTAGGTCCCTCCCTTTCGTTTGACTTTCTAGGGTTAGGATTTTGAGTTCTTAGGGTTAGGGTTTGACCGAATCAAAACCGAATCCCCTCCTTCTATTTTCTACCCCAAAAATCTAGATCTACTCAAGAACCCAGCTCTGATACCATTGTTAGTATTAATGGGATCATTAGCAGTAGATCATCGGGGTACATTTCTTTAGAATCAACTCCTAGTACATGTTCTACTAGAATACAGAGAGAGGAGAAAAGAGAGAGAGAGGTGGCAGATGCGCACAGACCAGTGGGAGGTGTTGAGGAGGACCTGGATCCCGCCATGTCGATGAAGTTCTGTGCTAGGCAGCGTCGGTCAGAGAAGAAGATGGTGCAGTGGTGACCGGCGGTGAAGTCCGAGCGTGGCGCAGTGGAGTGGCGGCGGCTGTGCTTCCCATCACTTCCTGCGACCCTCAATCTAATCGGGTTTAGGGTTTGTGCGGTGGGGAGTACGGCTCAGCGAACCTCGTACCGAGAGCCACCAGCCCCCACCTCTTTATATAGCGCAGGGTAACGGGGGCCCGCCAGCCATGGATGGGCTGAGCGTCCCCGATCAGGGCGGTCTGTTGGTGGAGATCAATCTAACAAGTTATACATACTGCATGCCCTTGATGAACGGCTTATCATCAGCAGCCAACAATTCTAGTGCCTTAAAGAGTTCAGGTACAATAATTGTAAATACGGAGGTGGCCTAGAGATGCTCTTCTTACAGGAAGCAATGCCCGAGCTCTGAAGGTTACATCTTCAATTTAGGGTGCAGAAAATAGAGTCCAAGATGGGGTTTGAGTTCAGCTGAGCACCTTGCAAGCCTAGAGCCCATCGATGTGAGAATCCAGACTGATAAAGATGCTTCCAGGAGCAGGGTGGAGGCTGTGGAAGCTGCCGTTAGGGGCGGTGTCGGCATCCACCCGGGACACCCTACACTTATAGCATCTCCAACAGCCTATCCTATATTTGGGTAGTGAGGGTCAAAAACACCACTCCAACAGACTATCTATTTTTTTTGGCCTAACAAATTCTCCCTCCCACTACCTACATTTGTTGAACCAACAGATTTGCCTACCTATTTTTTCCCTTCCACCGTACGCTCATTCACGCAGAGGAGCTCGACACCGCCGCTCGCAGGAGCCTCCGCGGCGACTCCCCGGCGACCGTCCTCCCCTGCGGCTTCCCTCCCGGTCGCTCGGCCCTCCCCAGCGGCTGCCCTCCCCATGCGGCAGTCCCCTCTGGCGGTGGCCCTCCCCAGCGGCCGCCCTACCCGGCAGCAGTCCCCTCCGGCAGCGGCCCTCCCCAGCAGCAGCCCTCCCCGACGGCCCTCTCTCTCTCTCTGCCCCGGCCTTCTTCCCCAGCAATGGTATCCTCCCCGGTCGAATCTTCTTCCCCAGACGGCGTGGCCTACAATCCTTGGCGCCCCCGGTGCGGCGCGGCGAGTAGGAGCAGCCCGATCGCGGCGAGCGACCTGCAGCCCCCGATGCGGCGTGGCGAGATGCTGCCAGTGCGGCCTGCAGTCTCGTGGCACGCCGAGCAGCCCCGGCGTGGCAACCTGCCTCCGGCAACAGCTCCGGGTGCACCTCCGACTCATCTATGGCGAGAAGAACACCATCAAGGATGACATGTTGGACCCACCTGTCATTCTCTGCTAGGATAAAAATGGGTATCCAGTTTTAGGTAGCACTGTTGGAGTTGGAAGCAGAATTTAGGTAGGATGAGAATAGGTGGCTACCCAAATAGACATTGGCCCTGTTCTGCTGGTCATGTTTCGGCTTGTTTCAGCTTGTTTCAGCTTATTCTCTCTCACAGAATACTATTGAATCAGCCAAAACCAGCCGGCTTTTCCACCAGCCGAACCAGCCCATTTAGGTAGTCAGATTTAGGTAGAAGTGTATCATATGCTCTTATGTTATACGGAGGCTTGGAAGAATATGATGAGAGAGGAGCGTCGGAGGAAGCAGGTACTGGTTTGTTGTCCGGTAGCCTTCTACACACCAAACTATTCCAAGCATAACGCTGTGACAAAATTTTGTGTGGCTTCACTGTTGAGCACTGACTGGATGAAACTGTGATAAAACTCGCCCTCACACAATTGACAATTACTATGTAATGGTCGCAAAATAGATAAAGATAAATTTCACTTCTGAAATTCATCATCACTGTCGACTCATGTTTATATTGAATTATTCATTACTGTCTTGAGCTGATGGCACGTAACTGATCTATTGTTTTTTTAATACAGGAAGCAGAAGCTGCTGATTTATAAAACGAGATCACCGGCCTCTCTTGTCTCGATTGCGCTTCACTCATATTTACCGAATACCTGCAGCTTCTACATTTTTTGGCTTCTCCAAGATAGATACATTTGATTTGACGTTGCATCGTAGATTTTTTAGAAGGAAAACCAGTTAAGGTCGGGTTGTGTCGAAGTATTCAGATGGTGATGTCGTCTGCTTTTGTATTTTAGTTTCTTCATTCAAGTAGGCTTAAACAAGAACAATTTTCTTCCAAGTTCTCTTTCCATTTCGCCGGTGCATTCATGTTCATGTTCACGCCGGTGCATTCTCCGAGATAGATATTTGATTTGTGTCAGTTGTGATCGTGGCTCCCTGCTAATGTCCTTGTGATCGTGGCTCACACCAGGACCAACTGATGGACTGCAGTTGCATTCAAGGATAGTGACAGACAGCATCTCTGAATACCCTACGCTGCTCATGTTTTGTACTTGCTCCATTACAAAATATGTCATTTTAGCTTTTCTAAATACATGGATAATATCTAGGTGCATAGATAAAACTATGTATCTAGAAATTACAGAACAACTTATAATTTGTAACCAAAGGAGTATTATTTTTCTTTGGTATTAGTTAGGGTAGCCTCAGGCATCACCGGCTCAGTGCCATGCATGTTGAAGGATTCTCAAAGGATATACTGGCCATCCTGTCCTGCATTTTGATTTTGCAAGGTGCAGGGGTTGGTCCTTGCCACATGCAAAACTCCTAAAATTGGGCTTGTCTCAGCTCTCAGCCCAGGACAGGCAAACGCATGCCAGCGCCAGGACGATTGGGGAAATCTGGCATAGGAAATGTAACGCTACTGGGCTGCTAGGAGGAACCACGGCCCAAAAGGCCATTTCATTTGAAAGCCCGTGCTGGCAGAGAACGAGGTATTGGGCTGGCAGCCGATGTGTTTGAAAGCCCACCCACCGCGAAGAAACACGTTTTGGCAGGAATTGCGGCCCGAAAGTCCAATTCATTTAAAAGTGTGTTGGCAAAGCAGGAAGGACTTTTATGCAATACAAGTATTTTTGTTCATATATACTCCCAACTATTTTCTTAAGATCCAAATTTTATTATCAGCAAAGAAATCTAACAACAGAGTGTGGTTTGTCACGGTCTGCCTAGTTAACCTGCACCTTACACTTCCAATTTAGAACCAATTCTTTTCTAATCATTTTCCATCCAAAAACTGTATGGGCTTACCAACTTATATCAGCAAAGAATCTATGGTCTTAATATTTTTTTAGAGAGCAAATAAACAGGTTAATTTGTCTACCTCTGTTACAAAGAAAAGCTCTCGCTTTCTTATTTTTTTGCACAGGTAGCTTGTCTGAACCTACGCTGTATACAAACTCATAAAGCCTCGTACCATATTCGTATTTCTCCAATGATCCACAGCCCGGCAAATCACAGCCCTGTATGAAGGTTCCGTCGATGTGGATGGACTCATCGATCCTTAGCCTGTGGTCAGACCATTTTTTGTCTTGTGTGCCATTCAGGTCAGATCAGGGACGGGGGCTCTGAATCTCCCCCCTGCTGCTCAATGTTTTACGAGTATTTTGGCAAATCTGGACTAGGATCGTCGCAGGCCACCAGCTCAGTGCCATGTGTGAGTTGTGAGTTGTGAGTTGTGCATGGACGTTATACTGCTGCAAAGATCTATCTGCACCACAACTCATGTGCCTAACCTGGTGCCAGGATTTGCAGTGCAATTATACGACAGATACATGGGATGGGATCATCACAAATCTCCTAAATAAATCTGAGAAACTAGCTTATGTTCCTCCACATGCAGTCAACATTGACATCTGAGCGCGAGTGCAGGAGTACACTCGCACGAAGGATCTCAAACACAGAAAATGGCAGCCTCCAGTTTCGCTGAACTCACAACATTTTTTTTCGAGATCGGGACTTCACCCGTTTTTCATTAAGAGGAAAGGCCGAAAGAAGGCCGGAGCACAGATACAAAGAGCTCAACCCGTAATCCTAGGATTACCGGCTTAGCCCCTGTGGCGGAACCGTCTGAATCGGCACATTATCGATAATACTCGTCTTCCATTGACACTAAGTATTCCGATAATGAACCAAGTCAAACACCTCCGTTGAGCACACCCGAAGGAGAACTCGAATAATCCACGTTTTCATCCAGGATACAATAATGAATACAAGCTTACAATACTTAGTCCATTTCATACAATAGCAGTCTTGGAAATTTATTCATTACAATACCAGAGTTCAGAGTGCAGTAATTAAACAGCGGAAACTAATTAAACATCTAGCGGAAAGCGATACAAGGATCCGTCTGTGCCCCCAGAAGAATCCTCCACACAGCAGCCAACTTCTTAAATTGCACCTGCAACAGGGGTAAAATAAACCCTAAGTACAAAATGTACTTGCAAGACTTACCTGACTAGTGGGAATATATATTTCCCGACTCTCAAGGATATGAAAGGCTTTTTGGTTTGCTGTTTCATTTGCCTGCAAAGCTTACTAAAGTGTATCCTTACTGGTAAATATTTAGCAGTCATTTTTTTTTCATTAGCTAAACATTCTAGGTAAGCACCTGTTCTACTTTCAAGCAAGTGATAAGCAATCAGACTCATTTCTCTTTCTTTCCTTTCTTCCACCAACTTTATTATTCCAGTTGTTACTACGATGCCATGTCATAGTTAAGCCGTACCGTCTAAGCGACGGCGATTCGCGAATCAATGTGCCCAGCTGGGTACCCCGAAAAACACACGCCTCGCTCGTACCCTAGGCACGAGCGAGACCAACCCGTTCCACTCCTGTCACAGGTTCCAGGTCCCCGTCCAAACTTGGACTCCAAGCCCCCACACTTGAGGCCCGGCCTCAAAGTGGTGCTTAGACCTCCACCTATCCCCGCCTCCAATCAGTCGGTCCGGAAAGAGCCGGAGCCCATGACAAGAGAGTAACAAGTCTTCCTAGCCCCCATCCGCTAGTATATGCTCGGGATAATAAGATCTGTGACAAGACTATTGTCCATAACAACGAACAGTTCTTAATCGACACGGACAGAGAAACGATGCAACCAAGCTAAGCCCGTGGCCGCGGGACATAACTTGTCACACCCACCAGTACCCAAACCATATCCCTGCCCGATCTCCAATTTTCTTTCACCTTCTTATCATGTGCTACAATAATAATCACCTATTGTGAGTAACGATAGGTTACCCGCTACCGTCATCCTAAGCATCGCATCTACACGACCTGTACTAGTAGGACTCATAGGTGGGTATATATGTGCAAGTAGTTTTCATATCAACTCCTGAAACGTAATGCAAACATATATATACCAAGTGATTAGTAAAATAGGGGTTATGCACCGGGGCTTGCCTTGGGCAGGCACGGAGTCAACAAAGTCAGTCGGCGGCTCCGGAACCTCCTCCGCTGTAAGGACCTCCTCGATCACCTCCACGACCTCCTCGTACTCCTGGTCGTCAATGGTCACCACGTCCGCCTCCAACTCGTTCACTACATGCATGCAATGATGGTGCAATAAATTAATACTTAGACAACAACAACTCTTAAAAGTACACAACTACTAAGCTAATTAACCAACTCTAATGGTTAACATGTTAAGCTATCCATTACTTCTACTAAGCAAGAACTAGCTAGCCTAATATTTTCTACTAACTAAAATGCATTTCATGATAAATAGATAAATTTAGTTGAGCTCTAGAGACGAAGAAAATGACATGGACAGACAACTCTTGATTTTCAATGAATTTAGGAAGAAGAATCAACGGAATTGGAGTTCGTATGGTGGAGATATTGGTTGCGCAAAGTAGCTATTAACAATCTCTAAAAAATCAAAGGAACTTAATTAGCTCATGGCTTTCTCCCGTGACTTGCTCATGAATGAGTTCTTTAATCAAAGGAATAATGAAGACGGATGGCGCTGCTAGGGAGAAACAGAGGAAGTACAAGAGGGACTCACGGGATACTTACCGCAGTCCACTGATGCTTCGATAGACGCAGCTTACACGGCAAGAACAGAGAAACTTGATTAGAGAGGAAGAGGCGGACAACAAGTCTGGCGAGCTGGCGATCGCGAGACGTCTCCTTTTAAGGACGAGAGACGCAGGGACGCTCGCACTGGAAAAGGGATTGACGTGCGCGACGCAGCAAGTCTCCGTGCTACAGTGTTTTCTGCGCGCTACAGTAACCTCTGTGCTGCTACAGTGTATTTCTGCGTCGCTACAGTACCTCTGCTCTGCTACAGTGCATCTCTGCGGGGCTGCAGCAACTCTGCTTTGCTACAGTGCATTTCTGCGGCGCTACAGTAACTCTGCTCTGCTACAGTACATTCTGCGGCGCTGCAGTACGATCAGGGAATTTTAGAAAGAAAAAGAATTGCTAGCGCTGGAGTTGGATCAGGATGACAATAGTTAGTTGAACTGTGCTGAGGAATATTTGGACAAGGAATTAAATTAGAGCTCAAATTGAGAATTAGTGCAACAAAAATTTAATTTCTCATTTTGCCATAAACAATAATACATAAACATGATGCTCATGACATGGTTTAGTGATTTATTAACGCAGTAACACCGAGGGTGTTACAGCTCTACCCCCCTAAAGAAAATCTCGACCCGAGATTTCTTGTGTGTGCCTAGTGTGGGAAAAGATAAGCAAGTTAATTACTTAAGATGGTTATCTTGACGAACTAGGAATGAGATGGGGATAATGCTCCAAAATATAGCTTCCCAACTCCCAAGTGGCCTCATCCTCCGAATGATTTTTCCATTGAACCTTGTAAAATTTCACCACCTTGTTTCTTGTGATTCTTTCTTTTTCATCCAAAACCTTGATAGGGTGCTCAATATAAGAAAGATCGGGTTGAAGAGAAAGACCTTTAATTTCCACAATTTCTTCGGGAACCCGCAAACATCTTTTCAATTGGGAGACATGGAAAACATCATGGACCGCTGACAAGATATCTGGGAGTTGAATACGATAGGCAACAGAACCCCTTTTCTCCAAAATTTTATAAGGACCCACATAGCGAGGAGCCAATTTTCCTCTGACACCAAACCTATGCACACCTCTCATGGGAGATACCTTGAGGTACACATAATCACCAACCTCGAACTGCAAGGGCCTTCTCCTTTTGTCTGCATAATTTTTCTGACGACTCTGAGCTGACTTCAAGTGACCTTGGATGACTCTCACTTGATCTCTTGCCTTCTTAATGAGATCGGGCCCATAATGACCACGGTCTCCCACCTCCACCCAGTTGAGTGGTGTCCTACATTTCTTGCCATACAGAGCCTCAAAAGGTGCCATGCGAATGCTCTCTTGATAACTGTTGTTATAAGAGAACTCAGCAAACCTCAAACACTCATCCCACTTTTCAGGAAAAGAAATGACACAGGCCCTCAACATGTCTTCTAGTACTTGGTTGATTCTCTCTGTTTGACCATCAGTCTGAGGATGATAAGCAGAACTTCTAAGAAGGCGAGTACCAAGACACTTCTGCAACTGCTCCTAGAAACGTGACACAAATACTGATCCCCGATCAGAAACTATAGTGAGAGGAACTCCATGTAGAGTAACAACTCGGTCAAAATATAACTTGGCATATTGCATGGCTGTGAACCTATTACCCACCGGAAGAAAATGAGCTGACTTGGTAAGACGATCCACAATGACCCAAATAGAATCATGTCCTCTTACTGTGCGGGGCAGACCCACAATAAAATCCATGGAAATATCCTCCCATTTCCAAGCAGGGATAGGCAAGGGCTGTAGCAAACCCGGTGTACGCAGGTGATCAGCTTTAACTCTTCCACAAATGTCACACTCAGAGATGTACTTGGCCACATCTTGCTTTAGGTTGGGCCACCAATACACGTGCCTCAAATCATGATACATTTTATTACTCCCTGGGTGAATGGACAACTTGGAGTTATGGGCCTCTTCCAAGATTTTTGTCCTAAGCTCAACACTTCCTGGCACTACTAATCTCTTCTTGTACCTGAGCACACCTTGCTCATCAATATTAAAATGGGGCCCTCGTCCTTTAGCCATCAATATCCTGATGTGAGGAATCACCTCAGTGTCCTTCCTCTGCTCCAAGACAATTTGATCCAGCAAGTCAGAAACCAAGGCAATATGGGCCAACACCTCATGATGAGCAAAAGACAAAGACTCCTCATCCTCCTGGTGTGACTTCCGACTTAATGCATCAGCTACCACATTAGCTTTGCCGGGATGATAGTGCACCTCTAAATCATAATCCTTAATTAACTCAAGCCACCTTCGTTGCCTCATATTTAACTCGGGTTGAGTAAAAATATATTTGAGGCTCTTGTGGTCCGTATAAATATTTACCTTGTTTCCCAACAAAAAGTGCCTCCATATTTTTAGAGCATGCACAACGGCACCAAGCTCTAAATCATGGGTGGGATAGTTTACTTCATGCTTTTTCAGCTGACGGGAAGCATAAGCTACTGCCCGTCCTTCTTGCATAAGCACACACCCAAGTCCGGACCGAGAGGCATCACAATATACATCAAATGGTTTCCCAATATCAGGCTGAGCAAGAATAGGAGCAGTGGTCAAATACTTCTTCAGAGCTTGAAATGCCTCCTCACAAGCCGGGCCCCAAACAAACTTGACATCCTTCTGAAGCAACTTGGTCATGGGTTTAACTATCTTGGAAAAGTCAGGAATGAAACGCCGATAATAACCGGCAAGGCCAAGGAACTGACGTATCTGATGCACAGACCTTGGTGATTTCCAATTTAAAACCTCTTGCACCTTGCTAGGGTCCACTGATATGCCTTCAGGGGTCAAGACATGTCCCAAAAATTGTACCCGGTCTAGCCAAAATTCACACTTGCTAAACTTGGCATATAACTGATGCTCGCGTAGTCTGGTTAGGACTATGCGAAGATGTCGGGCATGCTCATCTTCATTCTTTGAATATATTAAAATATCATCAATAAACACCACCACAAACTTATCCAACTCCGGCATGAAGACTGAGTTCATGAGGTACATGAAAAATGCAGGAGCATTGGTAAGACCAAAGGACATTACTAGGTACTCATAAAGACCGTACCTAGTGGAAAAGGCTGTCTTTGGTACATCTTGGGGCCGGATTTTTATTTGGTGATACCCAGAACGGAGGTCAATTTTTGAAAATACCTTTGCACCAGCTAACTGATCAAACAAGGTATCAATCCGAGGCAAGGGATATTTATTTTTAATAGTTACTGCATTAAGGGGGCGATAATCAATACACATCCGAAGAGTGCCATCCTTCTTCTTCACAAAAATAGCTGGACAACCCCATGATGAAGTGCTAGGATGAATAAATCCCTTCTCCCTCAGCTCTTCTAATTGCTTCTTCATTTCAGCTAACTCTGGGGGAGCCATACGATAAGGACGTCTAGAAATAGGAGTAGTACCGGGCTCTAGCTCAATGGTAAACTCCACATCTCTATCAGGAGGTAACCCAGGTAAATCTTCAGGAAAAACATCCGGAAATTCACAGACCACAGGAATAGAGGCAAGAGCAGGAGAAGCTTCAGTATTAAAGACGGCTGCTAGAGAAGAGATTGGTGGCATAATAAGGGACATTCTATCCTCAGATGAAGGAAGCTTCAACTCCACCACTCTATGGTTAAGGTCCAAAACTACACCATTCCTCCCCAACCAATTCATTCCCAAGATAGCATCTGTACTTTGCCCAGGCAATACCATGAACTGGACACGATAAGAATGAGTGGCCAAAACCAGGCTAAGTGTCTCAGTCCGGGTCTGAATACATAACTGTGCACCAGGGGTGCTAACCTTATATGCAACAGAAATCATTGCAGTAGGTATATTGTGCCTTTCTACGAAACCCATACTCATGAATGAATGTGATGCACCAGAATCAAATAACACATATGCTGGGTGGGAGTTGATGGAGAACATACCAGCCATCACAGGCTCTCCCTGTGGAAACTCCTCAGCTGCAGTGAAATTAACATGTCCCGAGCGGCTCACAGGCACCTTCTTCCTGATAATAGTCATCTTGACCAAGCGAGAGTTGGCTGCAGACTGAGCAGACTGAATAGGATGATTTTCAGGACACTCCCGAGCATAGTGGCCTTCCTTGCCACACTTGAAACAAATAACTGGTGGTTTGTTTCCCTGTCCCTGACGAGGCTGGAACTGCTGTCCCTGAGGCTGCTGCACCTGCTGAGTAGGTGCACGGTACTGAGTGTGCTGAACTGAAGTGGCTTGCTGAAAGTGACGTGGCTGCTGTCCACCCTGAGAATAATAAGGCACCCTCCTAACAACTTGTACCTTCTGCGCATGTGGGTGACTAGAGGATCCAGTAATCCCCCGCTTGCGCTTCCACTCAGACTGGGTGTCATTCTGAAGTCCCTCCATGGAAATGGCAGCACTCATCAATGCACCAAAGGTCTGATAGCCCCCAGTGAACAACTTCTCCTTTAAGACACAAGAGAGACCATCCCTAAAACAATCCATCTTCTTCTGATCGGTGTCCACAAGATAACCAGCATACTGAGCCAGATGGTTGAACTTGGTTGCATACTCCACCACGGTCATATTACCCTGCCTTAACTCCTTAAACTCAGTCAACTTCCTGCTCATCAAACCAGCAGGAATAAAGTGCTCACGAAAAGCAGTGACAAACTCCTGCCAAGTCACCCGGTGACCTGCAAGCTGCATGGCTTGGAAGGTGTCCCACCACGCAGTAGCAGATCCTAGAAGCTGCTGTGCAACAAAGTGCACCTTCTGGTCCTCAGCCACATTGTGCAGCAACATCAACTTCTGCTCTATGGTGCGAAGCCAATGATCTGCATCCAGAGGCTCAGCAGACGGTGTGAAGGTAGGTGGCTGCGTCTTCAAAAAGTCCTGATAGGTGCTGGGCCTGTCATGCCCACGAGCACCATCCCCATTCCTACCACCATCATCGTGGCCCCCACGAACAAGGTTACCAACTAACTATGCCATCATTTCCATGACACGGTTGGACTCACGACGGGCAGTCAACATCTCAGCCAGCATCTCTTCAGGATTCATAGGAGGTACTGGTGCCCGAGGTAGTGCAGCACCCAACACTGGGACCCCATTGCTATCCCCCTGATGCTCACCATCATTGCCTTGATCACTTCCACCATGGCCAAGGACAGCCCCACCACTGGCACTCCCATGATGAGACCCCTGACTCATCTGTGATCATATAAGGATCCACCATTAGGGACAAACTTCCAAATTCAAGGACAGACTCAAAGAAAAGATACACTTGATAAGGGATAAAATAATCAGACTTCCATAGTTAATTGGAGCACTTTTTTTTATTATTTCCCTATCATTTATTAAACAAACTTATACGTGACGGGGTATATAATTAATTTTTTTTATGCTCATGATGCATGTATCGGCCTATTCGTCGCTCAAGCCGAATATAGCGGCATTCGCGAATATTTTGGCACAAGGTATACTCACTCACCGTATACTAGTCGATTTATACGATGCGTAAGTTAGTGTACCTGCAGGACTTTTCATTAGATAAAATCAGTGCCACTATCCTAGATAGACCATATTACTAGGGCGAATACTTATTTATGCGAATTTACCGAATCCTATTTTTCACAAATCTTTTGTTGGTCAAATTTTTAAATTTAAAAAGAGGTGATTAAGCTTGTAAATTCATTATTGGCTCTGGTACCAACTGTGGCGGAACCGTCTGAATCGGCACATTATCGATAATACTCGTCTTCCATTGACACTAAGTATTCCGATAATGAACCAAGTCAAACACCTCCGTCGAGCACACCCGAAGGAGAACTCGAATAATCCACGTTTTCATCCAGGATACAATAATGAATACAAGCTTACAATACTTAGTCCATTTCATACAATAGCAGTCTTGGAAATTTATTCATTACAATACCAGAGTTCAGAGTGCAGTAATTAAACAGCGGAAACTAATTAAACATCTAGCGGAAAGCGATACAAGGATCCGTCTGTGCCCACCAGAAGAATCCTCCACACAGCAGCCAACTTCTTAAATTGCACCTGCAACAGGGGTAAAATAAACCCTAAATACAAAATGTACTTGCAAGACTTACCCGACTAGTGGGAATATATATTTCCCGACTCTCAAGGATATGAAAGGCTTTTTGGTTTGCTGTTTCATTTGCCTGCAAAGCTTACTAAAGTGTATCCTTACTGGTAAATATTTAGCAGTCATTTTTTTCATTAGCTAAACATTCTAGCTAAGCACCTGTTCTACTTTCAAGCAAGTGATAAGCAATCAGACTCATTTCTCTTTCTTTCCTTTCTTCCACCAACTTTATTATTCCAATTGTTACTACGATGCCATGCCATAGTCAAGCCGTACCGTCTAAGCGACGGCGATTCGCGAATCAATGTGCCCAGCTGGGTACCCCGAAAAACACACGCCTCGCTCGTACCCTAGGCACGAGCGAGACCAACCCGTTCCACTCCTGTCACAGGTTCCAGGTCCCGTCCAAACTTGGACTCCAAGCCCCCACACTTGAGGCCTGGCCTCAAAGTGGTGCTTAGACCTCCACCTATCCCCGCCTCCAATCAGTCGGTCCGGAAAGAGCCGGAGCCCATGACAAGAGAGTAACAAGTCTTCCTAGCCCCCATCCGCTAGTATATGCTCGGGATAATAAGATCTGTGACAAGACTATTGTCCATAACAACGAACAGTTCTTAATCGATACGGACAGAGAAACGATGCAACCAAGCTAAGCCCGTGGCCGCGGGACATAACTTGTCACACCCACCAGTACCCAAACCATATCCCTGCCCGATCTCCAATTTTCTTTCACCTTCTTATCATGTGCTACAATAATAATCACCTATTGTGAGTAACGATAGGTTACCCGCTACCGTCATCCTAAGCATCGCATCTACACGACCTGTACTAGTAGGACTCATAGGTGGGTATATATGTGCAAGTAGTTTTCATATCAACTCCTGAAACGTAATGCAAACATATATATACCAAGTGATTAGTAAAATAGGGGTTATGCACCGGGGCTTGCCTTGGGCAGGCACGGAGTCAACAAAGTCAGTCGGCGGCTCCGGAACCTCCTCCGCTGCAAGGACCTCCTCGATCACCTCCACGACCTCCTCGTACTCCTGGTCGTCGATGGTCACCACGTCCGCCTCCAACTCGTTCACTACATGCATGCAATGATGGTGCAATAAATTAATACTTAGACAACAACAACTCTTAAAAGTACACAACTACTAAGCTAATTAACCAACTCTAATGGTTAACATGTTAAGCTATCCATTACTTCTACTAAGCAAGAACTAGCTAGCCTAATATTTTCTACTAACTAAAATGCATTTCATGATAAATAGATAAATTTAGTTGAGCTCTAGAGACGAAGAAAATGATATGGACAGACAACTCTTGATTTTCAATGAATTTAGGAAGAAGAATCAACGGAATTGGAGTTCGTATGGTGGAGATATTGGTTGCGCAAAGTAGCTATTAATAATCTCTAAAAAATCAAAGGAACTTAATTAGCTCATGGCTTTCTCCCGTGACTTGCTCATGAATGAGGTCTTTAATCAAAGGAATAATGAAGACGGATGGCGCTGCTAGGGAGAAACAGAGGAAGTACAAGAGGGACTCACGGGATACTTACCGCAGTCCACTGATGCTTCGATAGACGCAGCTTACACGGCAAGAACAGAGAAACTTGATTAGAGAGGAAGAGGCGGACAACAAGTCTGGCGAGCTCGCGATCGCGAGACGTCTCCTTTTAAGGACGAGAGACATAGGGACGCTCGCACTGGAAAAGGGATTGACGTGCGCGACGCAGCAAGTCTCCATGCTACAGTGTTTTCTGCGCGCTACAGTAACCTCTGTGCTGCTACAGTGTATTTTTGCGTCGCTACAGTAACCTCTGCGCTGCTACAGTACATCTCTGCGGGGCTACAGTAGCTCTGCTCTGCTACAGTACGTTTCTGCGGCGCTGCAGTAACTCTGCTCTGCTACAGTACATTCTGCGGCGCTGCAGTACGATCAGGGAATTTTAGAAAGAAAAAGAATTGCTAGCGCTGGAGTTGGATCAGGATGACAATAGTTAGTTGAACTGTGCTGAGGAATATTTGGACAAGGAATTAAATTAGAGCTCAAATTGAGAATTAGTGCAACAAAAATTTAATTTCTCATTTTGCCATAAACAATAATACATAAACATGATGCTCATGACATGGTTTAGTGATTTATTAACGCAGTAACACCGAGGGTGTTACAGCCCCAAGACACAAACACACAAAACACAACCCAACAACAAGAAAGCAAGAGGGGGTAGGGAGAGAACCCCACACCGCAGCCCTAACCGACAAGACCTGCATAAAACAAAGCAACACAAAGACCGCTCGCTCAAAAGACGAAGCCGCGGTGGCAAAGCATCCACCGACACGAACCAAGATAACGGTGCCAACAGCAGCCAGGTAGCCACTGTGACGCCGGAGCGAGATAAACGGTGACATCAGCGACCAGGTAGCTACTATGAACACCCGAGCGACCATCCGCACTCCAACAGCGACCAGATAGCCGTTGTGAGCCGAGCAAGTGCAGCGACAAAATCAGTAGCGACCAGGTAGTCGCTGCGAACTGCTCGACTGCGGCTATAATCAAATAGCGACCAGGTAGTCACTGCGCATAGCCAAGCGATTGCGGCGTCAACTTCAACTGAGGGCGGGCAGACCAATGCGAAGAGGAAAAGAAGCACAAGCAGACCAAGTACAGAGAGGACCGGCTCCGACGAGCGGCGCGGAGGGAACGAGCATAGTGCCACAACGAAGCCTTCAAGAAGTAGATGACATCCACGGACGCCAACTTCGTTGGGAGGAGCACCAAGAAGGGACTTTCGTCCCCAGACAAGCCCCCGCAATCTCCAACGACGAGCAGAAATGACAATGCCTCCAAGAAGGTGATGACGCTGGCGCGCCACCGTCGTCAGCCCAAGGCGAGAAGCTTGGCGGGGTTTTCACCCCTGGCGGCCCAAGGTCAGGCAACCACTGCGCAGAGGTAGTGAGAAGCCGAACCCCGGCGTTGACGAAACGGACGGGAGCACCAGATCGGCCCCAAGAGTAGCGGATCCGGTCTTCCGTCGCCACACCGAGCAGGTCGAGGAGATGGCGTAGGGGCTTGGCCCTGTAGCCGTCGCAGGGCGTCCCCCACCGGGCACAGCCACACGGTCGAGGAGGAGCCGCCACTCCAGCCTGCCGACGCCGACCAGCAGTCCCGCGGAAGCCCCCAGCACGTGGAGAGGAGGAGCCGAGGAAGGGGACGCGGAGGTGCCGGGCGCGACGGCGAGCGCTAGGCCACCGCCGACCGCCGGCCCCCTCTAGCCCGCCGATGCCAACAGCACGCCCGTGGAAGCCCACAGCACGCCACGCGACCTGCTAGATTAGGAGCAGGGGCCGACCATGGAGGCCGCCGCCGGCCAACTACAACGGAGATCCAGCCATGGCTGACCGGGATCCGGCGTGCCACTTAGGCCAGCCAGCAGATCCGGCCCAAGGGGCCCCAGATCCGGCGTCAGTGGCCCAAGATCCGGCCGGCCGGCCGGCCAAGCTCGCCGGAGATGGTGAGGGGTAGAGAGAGGGGTGGAGGAGAGAAGGGGAGGGAGGGGGGCTGCGAGCAGCACCCTTTTTTCGAGGCTGCTGTTGGCCGCCGCCGCACGCCGGTGGGCGGCGACGGCGGCCGGAAGAGAGTACGTGGAGGGGGGGCAGGCCTAGGGCGGAGGTCAGTCGCCCCCGAACCGCCTCGGGAGGGAGGCGACGCGGGGGACACAGCAATCATACGTATAGCACATGCCCATTAGGGAAGAGGAAGACCTCCCATAGTCCCATGCATGTGCACAACATAGACTAGACAAAAACACAGGCTTTTTCGCATTATCATACACGGTGTAGCAAGCACCGGACCCAGAGCTCCAATCATTTTATACAACATACTGCATTGGCTCCCCAACTTAGATGTCAGGGCCTGTTTAGTTCCTAAAAATTTTCAGATTCCCTGTCACATCAATCTTTGGACACATGCATGAAGCATTAAATGTAGATAAAAAATAAAACTAATTATACAGTTAGTTGTAAATCACGAGACGAATCTTTTAAGCCTAGTTAGTCCATGATTGAACATTAATTACCAAATAACAACGAAAATGCTACAGTCTACCACAGTGATGTTTTTGCAAAATTTTTTGCAAACTAAACAGGCCCTTAGATTTGCCCAAGCTAGCTCTGTCAAGTGTCAACTTCTAGAACGCGCAACTCTTGCATTCTTGCACAACAAGCCTGTCTGAACCTAGTAGTAGTAGTATATACAAAACAACCTCACATCACAAAGCCTCGTCTCCTCTCCTGTCAGACACTTCTTTCTGAATGCCACCATCAGCCATTTCAATATCCTCGCCGGGTCAGGGTCAGCCAATCTGCTCTCCTAGACACCCAGATAGAATAATCTCTGACCATATCATCGTATTCGTTTTGATCTCCAACTGTCAAATCGCAAAAATCACACAGGATCACAACCCCAGCTGCTTGAATTTGTCTTGCATGAAGATTCCATGCATCCATGTGGATTAACCTGTGGATACTAAACTATTAGTCAAACCACTAAGTTTTTTTCCTACCTGCCATTCAGGATCAGTGACAGGTGCTCTGAACGTCTCCAGCTGCTCATCTTGTGCAGCTAACTTTTGATCTGAACGGGCCGTCTCAGGCCTCACCAGCTCGGTGCCATGTGTGAGGAGATATTCCCATAATCTTGTCCTCCGTTTTCAAGAGTTTTGTGTTCAGATTCTCTTGCCTGTATAGTCTTCCTAATACTGTATTAGTATAACAAACAATCTGACACCCTGCCTGCATTAAAAAAAAAACAAGAGGAAAAAACAAGAACTGATGGATTCCATTTTCATGTGTGTATGGCCTCTCTGAAGGTTCCATCGATGCAGACATGTGCTCCTGATTGTCCCATCCTGCTCATGTTTTTTTTTTGTATTACTATTCCTTGGTCTCATTTGGGCAGGTTTAGGTCTCACTAGCTCAGTGCCATACTGCCATGTGCAAGGATCTTCAACGATGTATTGGAGTTCAAGTGCACTCCTGCTCTGTCCGTATCCAACACTTAATTGTATTTTATTCTGAACATATAGTACATACATACTATATATCTAATACTGATATACTTTTATTTTACAACAACCTGAACCCTGACTACTTTGACGGATTCTAACCTATGGGCATCTGCATGGGCGTTGCATGTGCACCTGCACCTAATAATAAATAAACTGCTATAAAACGGAGCTGCGATGATGGGAGCACTGACGTCACAAGATGAAGCCATCACAAATCTCCTGACTAGAGCTGGAATAGAAACCGCGTGTCTTACAATTTAGCAAAGGGATATCAGTGGGTGCAGGAGTAACGCGTATCGTTTCAGTTTGAGGAAGACAAAACGTACACTGCCTCTCAGGATTGCAAACATGCAGAAAGCAATGGATGGTCAGTCCTAAGCATAATGACCATGAGAACACACTTGTTTGTACATACAACAAAAGATGGTGGCATCCTGATAATAGGTGTCGCCTGATCACTGAACAACTAATGGCTTTACTGCATCAACATGCTGGCCCAAAAACATTGGACTTATTGAACATGAACCATCTATTAATCATGCATACCATCTGGAAAGAGCTCCCATACAAGACAGCATGGGCCAGACAAAACCCCGTATGTGGCCTGAAAATGCAAGAGACAGTACAGCAGGAGATAATGGCATCCTGGTAATAACAGCCTAATTGAACATGAACCATTTATTAATCATGCATACCGTCTGGAAAGAGCTCCCATACAAGACAGCATGGGCCACACAAAACCCCATATGTACCCTGAAAATGCAAAGACAGTACAGCAAGAGATAATGGCATCAGCAAGAGATAATATGGCATCCTGGTAATAACAGCCTAATATGTGTAGCCTGATTACTGAACAATTCCAACAATTCAACATCAGCCACAGTTCAGCAAAAATATCCTTTCGTCGCTGACGACAAACCAAAATGCAGGCTGAAAAGAAGACTCAATTCATTGAACACGAATTATGTATATGAATAAACACATGCCATATACATCTGGAAAGAGCTCTCATATCTGGAAAGAGCTTTCATGTGCAATAAAGTAGACAAACAAAACCTAGGCACTTCATAATAACCATGCTAAAGTCTGAAACAGCGCAGTAAGCACCAGAAACAGAGGAGCAAGTGTCAATTACAGCCTGATCAACTGACTGGATTGATCACAGGGCACACGCACAGCAGCTGCTATGGAGAACATTTTCCAGACCAGGACATAGAGCTAGATCATATTCAGCACTATGCAACAACATGGCTGAGTGATAAGCATCTAATTCACATTACATCAAAGGACAGATTTCGGAATGCCTTCTGCCTTCTGATCCTCCACACCTTGTATTGCCCATGTTCCTCAGAAACTGAATCTACCCTTGGAAAGAACAGGTGCATGTTGAGTTCTCGCTAGGCATGCCGCATACCTTGAGTCCAAGTAACCCACTGACCCATGGCTATTAACTGGGCCACACACTTGTCACTAGATATATCTAAGTGACATACCTAAACCTAGATTTGTAGATAAGTGAGTCAAAAAAAAAACAGCTAAAAGTAAGAGGGAGCATCATTTGCCACCCATGTCGAGATGGCATAGAGGATGCGGCCTTTCCATCCCTGCAAGAGCCAGTGGTGATCAATATCAATCACAAAATCCTTGTGGTAGCAATCCTTCACCTTGCTCCGCACTATCTGCACGACATCAGGGTTCAACGGCTGCTGCTTCAAGCCTGCTCGTTGATTCCGCACCTGCCATTGCTTGTATGTCTCAGGGCGCTCCACCCGATCTGTACCCTCACACGCAATGACATTCAGGGCAGCCCTCCCAAACAGGTTCTCCTCAATCAGCATCCTCTGGTTGCTGTCCCTTGGGGTGGTTGCATCCAGAGCATCAAACAGTGCCGAGTAAAAGAACAGAGCCTCCCGGAACCTCGTCACAAAGAAGGGCGCACTGAAGGAACCATTCACAATTCCATGTATGAATGTATGAGGCCGCATCTTTCTGATGTTATTGAGCACAATATCCCTTGGGCTTCCAATCACAACACTCTCATCCATCAAGTTCTTAAACTGATATAGGCAGTTCACGATGAGCACCTCCTCTGGATCGAGGTTCAGATCCTCGGCACGGATGGACTCCATCTTGGATGCTGCAATTGCCTGGTACTTGAATGGCACACCAAACTGCTGGGCATACTTGCTGAGACGGCGCCCTGTCTCCTCGATGCGCTGAGTAGGGCGGAACCCAGGCTGGGGCAGATCAATGCCAGTAATCCTCACCTCCGGTGGCCCGCCCTCCCTATCCGCTATCCATCGCAGGAAGCACGGCCACTGGAAACCATAATTGATCCCGTACTCGACGATATGTATCTTCTTCTTGCCCAGCGCAGCATTGTAGATGGTGTTATTCGAGAACACGAAGGCGACCTTCTTGAAGCAGATGGCAGCCATGTACAGCTGGTACGCCTGGAGTATGTCAACGGCGGACGTGCGCTTGGCCATGAGCGACTGGTACACCATGCTGCCGGTGCCGGCGAGGCGAGCCTGGAGGCCCTCGGCGAAGCAGTGGGCGAGGCGCTGCGTGGCGTCCCCCTGCGGGCTGGCGTGCTGCTTGATCTGCCTGAGCAGCTCGGTGGCGCTGCGGCGGTCGTCGGAGGCGACGGCCTGCGCGCAGTGGACGAGCAGCGTGCGCAGGTGCACCACATCCCTCCCGCCGCGGCGGCCCTTGGCCTTGCCGTTCCCGGCGGCGGCCGCCGCCTCCTGCTTGGCGGCCGCCTCCTGCATGGCGATCCGCAGATTCTGCATCATCTCGGTGCACTTGTCGGGGTCAGTGATGATGTACTTCTCGAAGACGTCCCGCTCGTCGCCGTCCCCCTGCAGCGCGCTCTGCTTGCTGCTCCGGCGCTGCAGCTCCAGGTCCTCGTCGTCGTCGAAGCGGTTCCTCCGACCGCGGCCAGGCGCCGCGAGGACCACCTCCTCCTCCTTGACGGCCACGGCCGCAGGGACGGTGGGAGCGGCGGCGTTGAATTCGGGCGCGAGCTTGTCCGCGGCGGGGGTGGGGAGGACGAACCTCTTGGGGTCGTCGGGTGGGTCAAGGTCGATGACGAGCTTGTCCTGGGTGGGCAGGAACTTGTTGGCCTCCTCCATGCCCTTGAGGAAGGCGGAGCTCATGAGGTCGGAGTTGGCCCCGTTGCTGAAGAAGGCCGCGGGGTCGAGGTCGAAGCCGTCGAACTGGGCGGCGGGGGGCGGGGCGTAGGAGTCCACCGCGGCGGGGGTGAGCGGCGCGCTGGCGGATCCGTCGGAGGAGGAGTGGTTGACGCTGGCGCTGGCGCTGCTGTGGGTGGCGGTGGTGGTGGTGGTGGTCGGGGAGGAGGCGTCGTCGGAGAGGACGTCGAGCAAGGACTGCTGCGCCTGGAGGAGCGCGGAGTTGTCCGGGTAGTCGTAGAAGAAGGTGCCGTCGATGTCGTCCTCCATGAGCATGCTGGAGATGTAGGGGAGCAGCATGTCCTGCGCGGGGCCTATGTTCCCCTGCTGCGGCTGCGGCTGCGGGGTGGGCGGGAGGTCGAGGTAGTCGGAGGGCGAGGAGGGGTCGAGGTAGGCGGAGGGCGAGGTGGGGCCGAGGTCGGAGAGGTAGAGGAGGAGGTCGTCGGCGCCCGGGGACCGGGAAGGGTCGTAGGAGGAGCCCATGGCGGCGGCGGAGTCGGGGACGAGCGAGTGGGTGAGTGGATGAGGACGAGGAGGGTTTAGCGGCTGGCTGGCTTTGTAGGGGCGCGGCGAGGAGCGGCAGCGGGCGACGAAGGTTCGAGGAAGGCGGCGGCGGCGGCGGAAATGGGACGGATTTGGGGAGACGGTGGAGGGGGAGTGGAAGGAGATGGCGAGAGGGGATCGAGAGCCCCGTGGGTGTGGGCGTGGTGTGGCACTGACTGGTGGGCCCGAGTTCGGTTCGGGCGGCGACCGGGCTCGATCGGTTTCCCTTTTTCTCTTCCGCCGTGGCAGAGAGGCTGCTGACAAGGTCACGAGCATGCAAGGGCGACCCAAGCCCAGCCCAAGGCCCAGCCAGGCCTAAGAGTGTACTGTAGAGTAGAGAGAGGTCCAAAAGAGAGGCCGCTGCACGGCAACGGCATCATGATTCATGAGTGGCATGGATGAACCTCGATGACCGTGCACGCAGCCGTTGAGGAATGGTACAATGGCAGGCTAACGTGTCCATGCAATGCAAGAAGCGCCCCGACGTCCGGACACTTAGCACCTGCAGTTTGTTTCTTGCTCCGCTTCGTACACCCACGCGGGGCCCGCACCGCTCCGAACGCCATCAGTATTGAGAAGAGGGGGAAGGGGCGGCGGATGCCTAGCCATGACAGGAGGAGGAGGAGAAATATAGGCGAGGCAGTAGAAAGCGACGAGGGAGATACAACATCCAATCTACTTTTGAAACATACAGACGCAACACTTGCGACATACGTCTGAATACAGACGAAACACTTGAAACATGCATCTGATATACTTACAAAAACAACTTGAAAAACACTTGAAAACTATTGTAAAAACATACGCAACATCCGGATAAAATACTTGCAACATATGTGTGAAACATATGCAACATCCAAATAAAGATACTTGCAACATACGTATGAAAAAAACAAATAAAATATTGGGAACAGAAGCTTCCAACATACGTGTACAACCATTGCAACATATGCAACATTCCGATCTACTTTTGCAACATCCATATGAAACATTTGCAACATACCTATGAAACATCTGAAACACTTGGAACATAGGCTTGCAACATGGGTTTATCGCCCTTCCTCCGTACATCGCAGCGCCGAGCAGGGGATGACCGGTTCCCGACAACCAACAACCGAGGATGGTGGCGCGGCCTTGCAGCGGCCAGTTGCGCCTGCGCATGGCCTGGGCCTGGCCAGCGACGGCCCCCTCTCCTAGGCGCCTGGCCTAGGCGCGGTGAAGGACGGAGCACTTGGCATGGCGCGCGCGGGACGGAGGCGCCGCTGCAGTCGTTGAGCACGCGCATGGAGCTTGGGGTGGAGGGCTAGGTGCCGACGACTAGGTCCGATAGCTACTGTAATCGGCGGGGCGACTGGCAGCATACCTCACACAGAGGATTCCTCCTCTCCGCGAGGGACGGAGGTGCTGCGGGGATGGGGGCGCCATGGGGATGGTGGCGGTAGCGCGCCGGAGTAGGCGGCGGCGCGGCGGATTGGGACGGCCGGACAGCGCCGTGAAGCCAGGATGGACGAGCGCCGAGTAGGAGACGAGTTTCCGTGGAGCAGAGGTGGAACTGGGGGGCGCAGGGGCCTGGCTAAAAATTTTTAGAACCCTCCTCATCAGCGGCCCAGCCCACGGAAGCAGAAGGGTTTACTCACGTACGAAGACTCCTCGCGTCGTGTGCGTCGCTTCCGTTTCCGACGTTCCAGTTTCCCCGCGCAGCTCCGTGAGATCAGACTGCAGTTCAAGATCGCCTGAATCTTGATTGTGGAGAGGAGAGGAACTGGCGCTAGCAGTGAAGGAACCGACGCTGCCGAGCACTAGCAGAGTAGCAGGCATTCAGGCCAGTGCCGAGCCGCCGAGGGCGAGCAATAGGCAGTAGCAACAGCGGCGAGCACTAGCAGGCTGCAGCTGCAGGCAGCAGGCGAGCGCTTAGTACCTGAACCCCCTTGCAAGCAGCCACAAAGTAAGGCCTCGTTTAGTTCCCAAAATATTTTCCAAAATATTTTAGATTCCCGTCACATCGAATTTTTAGACACATGCATGAAACATTAAATATAGATAAAAAATAAAACTAATTACACAGTTTAGACGAAATGGACGAGACGAATCTTTTAAGCCTAGTTAGGCCATGATCGGATAATAATTGCCAAATAACAACGAAAGTGCTACAGTAGCGCTACAGTTATATTTTCCAAAATATTTCGTGAACTAAACAATGCCTAAGGTAGTGTTTAGATGGTGTAAAAGTTGGTGTAAAATTCCTGTAGCACTTTTCGTTGTTATTTGGTAAAATTTATCCAATCATGGACTAACTAGGCTCAAAAGATTCGTCTCGACATTTACAGACAAACTGTGCAATTAGTTATTTTTTTTACCTATATTTAATACTCCATGCATGCGTTCAAAGATTCGATGTAACGGGGAATCTTGTAAAATTTTTGGAATTTGGAAGGAACTAAACACTGCCTAAGCATAATTCATATGATTGCGATTTCTATTTTTTAATCGCTAATTTGCAATGATCAGTTCTGTACATATTTTTTATTCAGTTTGTATTGTAGAAAATAATGCCCCCCAAAAGACAAGGACCGGGACAATGGATTCTTTTTTCAAGAAGATACATAGAGATGGCGATGGACATGGACAGGAGCAAAATCATTCTCCTATTATTGCTGAAGAACAGAGGACTCCTCAAGAACAGAGGTCTGCTGAAGCCCCCAACCCTGAAGAATAGAGAACTGCTGAAGAAGCACCAAGACAACTAGCACCAAAAATTCAAAGGGTTAATGCTGAAATTGGTGATGCTAGTGTTCTGATAGTTGAACGAGATCCGGGATTACGTCGGCAAATTTGGGATTATCCTGCTAATGAAAGAGATCAAGTTCGCAAAGTATACACTATGCATGGCCCTTATCAATTTCACATGGACACATATCCTACTTCTGGTCCAGCAAGTCATCCACGCAGGTTTCAGTATCCTACTTCTGGTCCAGCAAGTCATCCACGCAAGTCATCCATGAGCATTTTCTGCAATGAAGGTTGTCAAGACAAGGCTTCGAAATAAAATGGAAGATGCATTTTTGAGAGATTGTTTGGTAATTTATATTGAGAAAGAACTTGCAGTACAATTCACAACGGATGATATTATAGATGATTTCTATGCCATGAAGACGCGCAAAGTGAAGCTCAAATGAACAAAAAAAAAGTAAGTTTCTTTTATCGCCTTTTCTACAAGAGTCACTTCTATGTGTTGTCACAACAAACATTATCATTATATGGATATTTATATTATATTATATATATACACACACATTTTGCCGGTCGTCCGGTCCTAGTATTTTGTCTGGCCAAACTGGCCCCTCCTTTCCCATTTCGCTGGTTCCGCCACTGCCGTGGAGAGATTTGATTTTTTTTTCTCAGATCCGGACTGTGGCCAAGTATTACCGGTGCAAGAAACAAGCTGACCGCCGGCGGCGGCGCCTTTCGCATCGCCAATTCGCCATTGCCTGCCGCCAGCGTTACGCCGCAGTTCCTCCAGTGCCACCGCACTGTATTGCATGGATCGGACGAGGACGACCTAGCTAGCTAGCACTAGCACTGGACGTCGCTGGACTTGTGGTCTTGTGCTGACTGCTCTCTCTGTCTGCTACAGTTATACGTTACACGTGAATGCGCTTATCGATCGATATTTGTATTATTCCGTTTCAACGTACGTATGAGACACGCAATTTGGAGTCCTTCCATCGAATCCGTTTGATTCCATTATCCATTCAGCCCGATTTTTGACCTTTTTGATACTTGGAAATTGGAATTTTCGAGACACAAAGACAACCCCAACCAAGCATGGAAAGTCATCATTTGTAGGAGTCAAATAAGTTTCATTAAGTGGATTATCTCTTTTTCTAAGGTGATCTAGATATGTGTACAAGTAGTTCAGAATTTTGGGTTATTAGGTCGGGTCCGATTTTACCGTCTAGACAAACACCTTCTCTTTAACTTCATTTAACTCTAGTGTTTTTTCTGCTTTTTTTTGCATAAATCAAATACAAATGCAAATGCTCACATACACATGCACAACCACTCACTCCTATAAATGCACGTACGCATGCATAACCCATTCTTACGAAAAACCTCCAAGATACTGAGCTCGATCGGCAATTTTCAAGATCAATAAAATCACCAGAGATATCGACAGCCGCGTCGCCTACCCACTAAAAGAATAATATAGTTAAATACAAGAATAATAAATCTAGAAAACTAGAGGCATCCGTGTTAAGTGAAGGACTTCAACCCTAGTGGCCATAGTTCATCGTAAGGAACATAACAACTGAGCTACAATCAGTTCAAACTCGGCTTAATTTTTGCTTTTGCGTAGGCCACACTATATATATATATATATACATTTTTCTTTATTTAAGTGAGAATATTTTTTTCTTTTATTTAGGAAGCCATACGAGTGATCTCTTGACATGAGCAAAACATAAATAAAGGGTGAAACAAATCAAGGAGCACATGCACACATTACCGGATCGTATAAACAGTGGCCGACATACATAGACAAGATGTATAATCCAAGATGTCATGTCACGAAATAATTCAACTAGAAAATAGTACTCCTATCTCTCTAGTAGAGATTAAAAATTGATCGAAACTTCTATATTTGTTGGAGAACAACTATAGTTGGGTGCGAAAGGAAATACTATATATATAATATAAAAGGGGACGAATATGCTAGCCTTTTTCCTTCACTGTTCCTAGTGGCTATTGGCGTGTCCATTTGACGGCCTAGAAGACGCAGTGCTTCCAAATGACACGGTAGGGTCGAGAGGTACTACGTGCACCTTTTTCCAAGAGGTGTCCGTGGCCAAACCTTCGGGTGCAAACATTTTTTTTCCTTTTTTTGATTGCTGCAAACTTTAGGCACCGAGTGCCGACACGAGAGGCGGCTGCTACGGCCACGTAAAATATCAGAGACTATATAAAAGATCCTTGTGATTGCGAGGTCACACCAAAGAAATTAAATCCACATGATAGATTAGCTTTGCTCACTTGTAGATAATCCACAGCTAGCTAGCCAGCCATGCCCAACTTCCGTCAGCACCGTAATGAAGGTCACCGGCTGATTACCACGCTCCACGCACTAAGGGCCTGTTTGGATGATGCCCTGGCAGGCAGCTGCTGCCTGGCAACGCATCCTGACCACAGGCACAAGAAATCGGACGTCTGCCGTCCCCAGTGACCATCCAAACAGGCCCTAAAGGCACCAAACCCTTAGATTTCACATAATTCATACAAAACTTTGTTTTAATAAAAAAACTCGACCCGCGGGATATGACGGCCTTCGGACATTGTGTTTAAGAAGATCTTCTCACGCAGGTCAAGAAAACCTGCGACCAAACCTTTCTACAAGGTGGAAACATGCGCATGCGGAGGTGGGGAGTCAAACTCCTGACCTGGAGCTTCCCACAACCAGGAGCTACCAATCGAGCTATCAGCTCGTCCACAAACTTTGTAAGAATTAGTTTAGTTTTACAGAAAAAGCATAGGATTCAAAAAAAAATCCTACAATCCAAAGGAGCTCTGGATTTGTAGCTGAATACGAGTTTTTTTTGTGTTTAGAAGTCCAATCGATGCCCTCAACTATCCGTGTTGTTTAAGTTCCCGGTGTGAGCATAGGGTAAGTGTTTCCTAGAAATTTTACAGAAATGTAGGAATTGTTTCTATTTCCTTGCTTTTCTGTGAAAATGAACTAATTTCTATAAAATTCTTGTGGACCAAGAGGTCTTAGTGTCGTGGTAAAATCTCTCGAGTGATTTAATATGGCCGTACCACACAACAAAATGAGACAACAAAACATGGGGGGTGGGGGTGGGGGGGGAGTGATTAGCCAGGTGGTCCATGACGACGTTATGAGGCTTTGACATGGACAGCAATGTGAAAAAAAGAAGAATAAAGAAAACCATTCACTTGGAAGACTCGACAAGGAGGTTTTGGTTGCTCGAAGCCTGCTCACTCAACAAATGTTTTTGTACTGTGTAGCGGTGCTCCTCCGAATGAAAGTGACTACCGCGGATGGATCAAGCTTAACCATTCTTGACAATTTTTTTACCCAAAATCTTGCCTAACCAGACTTGAACTACTATATACTAGTAACAGCGAGCAATTAGTGTCATCGTTAACATTTTTATGACCATTGTTATACCTTGTTCGCTTGAACTTATCAGCTATGTTACAGTGTTTTTCTTTCACAATAAATTAGCTTCAGCCGGCTTATCAGCCGCAGAAACCATTAGTCCACTGTCTAATGTCTTTATGTTATTGTGGCCACCCTAGATGGATACCTATTTTTTTTGTTTTTTTACTACCGTGGGTAACAAGGTAGCATATAGTAGTAGGCCAAAAGAAACAATAAGCTCGGTTTACTATTATATTTTCATGTGATGACGTGGTGTGTTGTGCCACCGTCCATGACTCTGGCCTCTAGCTCTATCTAAGCAGTTGTTTATGCTTATGGCAACCACGAGATTGATAGATCGCCCGGCTGGTTCCGAATTCCGAAGCTTATCCAGGAACAACGTTGAATTCAACGATTGCCGTTGCAGCACATGTATGAAAGCTGTAGAAGATGGCGATAGGCTCTCCCGGCGGCCGCCGGTCCGTAGGCATAGTAGGTCAACCGGCTTGCAAGCACAGGGAAATGAACATCTGTTCAGCTGGCTATATTTTTGGTGGATGCTAATGCTGATTTGCTGTGAGAAAAAAACACTGTTTCATTATTGGCTGATTTTGGTTGATAAGCTCAAGTGAATAGAGCCATAGAAGCCGAGAGAACTCTCTCTTCCAATTAGTGGTGGTTGCACTCTAATTACTCATGCATATATGTTCGTGGGAGACTCTCTTGGTCGATCTTATTCAGGGTCGATTTGGTTCAGCTGCAAGTTACTAGTATGAGATATAAAAAAGTTGATATATGAGCTATGTGTTATGGAAAAAGTTACCAATTGTTTGGATAAAATAATTGTTAAGCCTACCCTCTCTTCTTGAAACAACTATGGAATGTCTCTCTACTTTTCCCACTTTGAAAAAGTAGAAAGCCGAAAACCAAAAAGAGAGTACTACGATGAAAGCATCAACTTTTGAAAAAACAGCTTATGGTTACACTCATCTGGCTGGCATTCTACTTTTTTAACAGCAGAAACACTTTCAATAGGTGAAGCAAACATAGCCTCAACCGACCCTTTCATTTCTCCTATAGTATGAGTGAAAAATATTTATAGAGCAAGTATAATAAGTCCTACTCAGCGAGCTGCAAGATCATCCATGTCATCAAAATCCTATGTGGAGATGACAGAATCAAGGAGAGAGAAGAGAAAGTGAATTGTAACTTAACAATCCCGGCTACAAGCACAAGCAATTAGAAAAAATGACTTTTCCACCCCCTCTCCCAATCCTATGCGCCTTTTTATTGCTGCTATTTATTTCTTGCGGCCAACCTATAAGCCTGCTTAGTATACAAGCCTACTGTAACTAGTACTACAGCTAGCTAGCAGCTCGCTGCTGGCGAGCTTATTATCCTTGCTCTTATAGGCATACAAACCTAAGTAACTGACAAGTGGGGCTACGTCCACGTGAGCTCAGGTCAATAGGACGCCTTGCGACTACTCGCGCGAGTGCCGAGGCTATAGTACTGTACAGTAGAGTAAGCATCTAAGGGCAGCAGCAATGTAGGCTAACAGTAGCTAACCCTGGGCACGAAATACCGAGAACCGAGTACCGAACCGAATTTACCGAGAACCGAACCGAATTTACCAAAACCGAAAAATTCGGTCCCTGTTCGGTTCTGAGTTCCCAGGAACCGAATTTACCGAGGTAAATACCGAAACCGAACCGAATTTACCGAACTTACCGAATTTACCAAATTTACCTGAAATGTGATGAGTTTGAGTGTTGTTATATTATTGATTGTATTATTGTAGACTATTATATTATGTATTTTTGGTACTCACACTTATAGTCTTGTGGACTTTTATATGTATATGTATTTTGCACTATTATTCTCTATGAAATTATGTCAAAATTAGCTTTTGAACCTGCTATTACATGTATCTGTGATCAATTCGGTACTGTTCGGTAAATACCAAAACCGAACCGAATTTACCGATACCGAATTTCCTCGGTACCGAGTTTTTTTTAGAACCGATCGGTACCAGTTTCCTGAGGAACCAAATTTGCATAGGTACCGAAGAACCGAACCGAACCAAACCAAACCGAACCGAACCGAAGAACCGAACGCCCAGGGTGAACAATAGCGTTAGCCTCAGAAAAAAGTAATAGGCCATGTAGAGCAGTGTCTAGCTATCAATTTCCTCAACCAAGTGAGTGCTCTCCTCTGACACGGAAGTGGCCTGCGGCTCGCAAGTGTTGTCTTTGGGCACTATGGTCCCTTGAAAACTCGTGGCGAGGCTGTGCTGCTCTTGCTCCAATGCAAGCGACGGTGAGTGCTTTGAGTTTTCGTCAGACGAAGCACTTGATGGTTCTACAGGCGGTTTTGACACCCTACGAGGCTGCTGATAAATGTGTTGTGGACACCAGTTACATACGTGGAGGTTGAGGCCTAACAGCCACGGTGTCGCGTTAGGGAAATCCTAATAGACGTGGGCCCGCGGAAGCCATGTTTGGAGAAGGGAAAAATATCTGGTGGCAAAGGTGATTCTCACGATGGAAACGCCGAAACGGATAGAAAAGAATTGGTTAATAAATTATGCTGCTGTAGTGCACCCACTAGTGCTAGTACCATACAAGACAAAGACAGGCAAGGAAAAAAAGGGCTTGCTAGCGCCCGGACGTCCGGATCCGGGCGCTAGCGCCGGACGCTGCCCCAGCCCCGCTCCCCCGAAGAACGTTAATGAAAAGAAGAAGAACATGACCCCCACCTTGCCCCGCACAGAGAGAGAAAGCACGAGCCCCCGCCCCGCACCCGCACGGAGAAGCGCGTGCCCCCCCTCTCGCGAACGGATCTGCCACCGCCCGCAACACATCCGCCCCCCGCCCACCCAGTTCACCACCATACTCCGCCCCCAGATGCAGCAGGGGAAAATAGATGCTACTGCAACATACGAGACACTCCTGTTGAAACAAAAATAATGGGGAAACTAGTGAACAAAAAAGGAAAAACAATTGAAACATCGAGAAACACCTAATGAAACAAAACAGAAAAAACTAGTGAAAACAAAGAACAGAAACATTGAAAAGATAGTACTGAAACATTTTAAACAATAGTACTGAAACATTGAAAAAATAATGTTGAAACATCTGAAATAATAGTACTAAAACATTGAAAAAATAATACCGAAACATTTGAAACTATAGTAGTGAAACATTTGAAAAAATGTACTGAAACATCTTAAGCAAATAGTACTGAAACACATCAGAAACTCGTTTTCTGCAACAGATGAAATCGAACACCCCCCAACCATGGAGGCAACCACCCCCAGCCCCCCGCGCGTCCATATCCGCCCCGCCTCGCCGGACCCAGCGCCTCCGCCCACCGCCAGCTTGCTCCCCCCAAACCGCCCCTGCAAACAACGAAAAAAAGGCTACTGAAAACATCAAAAAATCAATAATGAAACAACACAAAAATATGAATTGAAACATGGACAAAAATCTATTACAACAAATGAAATTTATCTGTTGCAACAATACAAAACAACGAAGAGTATACTACTGCAACATCAACAGGCAGCCTATTGGAACAACCCAGAAACACCACTGCAAAACAAACGACAGAGGGAGGAAGGGGAGAAGCAAGAGGAAGAGGAGCACGACGAAGAAGAGGAGGAGTCAGCAGAGGAGGAGGGGGGAGGACCCTTAGATCCAGATTCATGGAGGAAGAGAGAGGAGAGGGGAGGAAGAGAAGAGGTACCTGGGCCTGATCCGGCCGCATCCACGGCCGCCACCGCCGGATCCGGCGGATCCACGTCCGCCATCGCCGGATCCGGCGGATCCACGGCCGCCACCGCCGGATCTGCCGGATCCACGGCCGCCATCGCCGGATCCGGCGGATCCACGGCCGCTGCCACCGCATCCGCCATGGCGGAGGCCCCGGGCGGGCAAGCATGAGGAACGTTGGCGAAAGAGCGAGAGCGAGAGTGAGGGAGCACGAAGGTGCACGGGGAAGGCCGGAGGATGCGGGCGCGCGGCGCAGGCGGGAGAAAGGGGAGGGAGCGGCGGAGGACGCTGCACGGAGGCGAAGAGAGGATGAGAGGGCGAGACGGGGCGGGCGGGGGTGAGTGCGAGTGAGGAGTGGAGTGCCGTGCGAGTGAGTGGGCGTCGTCCGACGCGTCCGGACGACTGGGGTATATCTTTACCGAAAAAAAAGGGCCCCGGCCCGTTCTCGCGTGCAGAACAGCAAACAGCGTAAGCTGCCACCACCAGTCTACTCCTAGTCTCACTACCACACTTGACACTACCACCAGGAGGCTCCACCGCTCGAGGCGCTTGTCTTTTTTTTTTTGTCGTTGGGTCTGTTTAGTTGGCTAAAGAGGTAAAAAAAAAAGTTTGCGTATTACCCGTCACATCGAATCTTGGAACGCAGGTATGGAGTATTAAATATAGGTAAAAAAATAACTAATTGCACAGTTTGTCTGTAAATGTCGAAACGAATCTTTTGAGCCTAGTTAGTCCATAATTAGATAAATTTTAGCAAATAACAGCGAAAAGTGCTATAGAAATTTACCTAAAATTTTTCACCATCTAAACAGACCTAATATTGTGGGATGCGACCCTCAGCAATGTAAAAAATATATATTTAATTTGTCGCAGGGGGCTGCTGTCAGTGTCAGGGTCACCCTCAGCAATTCAGCAGCATGGCATGCAGCATCTTGCTATCCATGTGGTCGGTCAATTCAGGGAGGCAGCAGGAGCATCCAATACGTACTGTAAATACTAGTGCTTCTCGCTTCTACTAGCAACTTACGAGGTGATTTGTTGGTGAAGGAGCGATGCAGGAATCGGTCAGAGCACAAAACCGAAATCCCTACTCAACTCCTGCCCAATCATGAACCTGGCTTAGCCTGCACACATCGTGATCTCACGAGTACAGCAGAGGAGTACGTAGTGCAGAATAATCTCTGTAATTCTTGTAGAACAATCCAGAGCCTACGACTACGACTAGTAAAAACAACACGATGTCAACATGTACGATGCAAGTTGCCAACATATATACGCAAAGGTAAACGTCTGGTACAAGGAAAAACTAGGAATGCCTTTTGCGTTCTCATTGGTCAAGACAGAGGCACCTACGTACGTCAAGCATATACTCCCTGCTCGTTAGATCAGTTTCAATGGGTTTCATCAGAGTTTTATGGGTATTAATTATGCTGATGTGGCACCATATTAATGAAGAGAGAGATGATAAGGGTTTCATGGGAGTAGAGAGAGTTTCATGGGGATAAAACTCTTCTGCACTGTTTTCAAAATATGGATGTGTTGAAAACGGTGACGTGAAATCCCTACTGAAACTGACCTTAGTTTAAAAAAAATATAACTATGAGATTATTTGTACCAACCAAACTAACTTTTACTTTGACCAAATTCATAATGAATAATGTTAATATTTATGGCTATAACTAAGTTTACTATAAAAATATATTCTATAAAAATATATTCTAATTAATTTAATAATATTTAATTTGTATCATAAATGTTAATATTTTTTATGTAATTTTAATTAAACTTTAACTTTTTTAATTCTTTGAAAAGTAAAAATTACTCTTTTTTAGGATGGGAGGGAGTACTAGCTAGCTGCATTATCTCAAGATTCAGTCAAGACAGTGGAACCAATAATGTCATTGGCTCTAGTCAAAGCTGCTGCTATTTCCTTATCAAAATATAAAAAGAAGGTTGCTATCTGTGTGCATGTGCCACTATCTGCCCACGGGATATATATGAAAAAAAAAAAGCGGGTGCAGACGTCTGGTGACTCCCGTCCCGTCAGGTCCATGGCCGCCTAAGATCAACGGCAACGCGAGCAAGAAAGCTACAGTCTTGACGTGCAGCTGCCCGCTGCCCCTCCGGTTTTTATACTGCTCAAAAATATCAAATGCTAGTTGATATCTGCAACTGCAAATCGGTGAATATAAACACTGCGTTTGAATTGGTACCGTATCAGAAAGGCAAAATGTGCTCGAGAATAAACATCACTTTTAAAAAATCTTATAAGCGCAGTACTTGACCTTGCAGAACGATATTCGGTGGAACAGATTTCCAGTTGTTTACTCCTATACTTTTAAAAAATATATAATAGATAGGCGTGGGGAACCATATGTCATCGTTGAATTATCATACAGAAATGCCCAAGGTAGTCAGTAAAAAAACTTATCAGCGTACCAAGGATCTACGATAGCAAATCTTTGCACGATAGTGACTTGATTCCACTTATTCTATCTGATCATCAAGCTGATCTTTTATAGTATCAGTGCTAACTTAGTGGTACCTCTCTATCTCAAAATAAATCAATTCCTTGAATCATCGATCTAAAGTCAAACTATTTTAAGTTTGATCAATTTTATGGGACAAAGTAACATCATCTATGACACCAAATAAGTACATTATCTAAATATATTTCATGATAATACTAATTTGGTGACATAAATATCGGTGCTAGTTTCTATAAATTTGGTCAAATTTGTAACTTAGGACAATTATAGAAGTTGATTTATTTTGAGAGAGAGGGAGTATATATAGTTCAAGGAAATATACCCTTTTCCTGCCCAACCATATCATGATCCAAGGGCACATACTAGTTATTAGTCTAAGAGCATGTTCGTTTCGCTGGTTTATTGTGGTTGAAAGTACTGTTCGCTGGTTTGTTGTGAGAGAAAAACACTGTTGGATGACTGCTGATTTCGCTGATATGCTCAAACAAATAAGGTGTAAAATATCACAACTACAATAGTCCTCTACTCCTATCCTTCTCTGATTCTTAGAGAACAATCCAGCTATCCAGAGCCTACTAAGAACAAATTGCCAAATTAATGAAAGCGCTAGCGGCAATGCTGGAAAAAGAAACGACTATCCCAATTCATGTTGCTAGTCAAGAGGCATATAAAACATTGGTACGTACTCCGTATTAGCTACAAGTCCATCATCCCAAGATTCAGTCAGGAGGAAACCAATAATGTCCGTGCATCGAGTCAAAGGATAATCACTCACTCTATTGTCGTAGACAGCATCTGCCCACAGGATAGCCTAGAAAATTGGGAAGACATTTAGACCCTGTTCGGCAGGCTGTTTTTTGGCTTATAAGCCGACTGTGGCTGATTTGCTGTGAGAGAAAAATATTGTTCCATGACTGCTACTACCAGGATCAACGGCAACAGAAAGACTACAGATTTGATTTCTGCTGGCCACGGTTTATAAAAATGGTCAGAATAACCAAATGCTAGTTCGGTGTATAGAAAGCTAGGTATCAGTACCAAAACACAACTAGGCAAGGAAAAGAAAAAAAAGGTATCAGTTGTTCAGGCTATCTGATTCACTGAAGTAAATATTTTTTGGGGGAAAAAAAGAAGTGTTGTTAAATGCCAAAAAAATGCTTTTAGAAGCAAACAGAAAGGTCGCTATATTGGCAATCAAGCTATACAGGATAGCCACCCCCATGGCAAACAGTAAAGGTCTTATATCATTTATCAATATATGATATTGACATCATCAGTTGCAAGGTAGTGGCTTGGTTTCACTCATTAATCTGATCACCAAGTGGATCTTTCTCGAGTTACAATATGGATGATTGCTCCCTTTCAACTATACATGACTTTATTTGCAGAGAGCGAAATTCCCGGCATGATTACAGAAAAGCTGCATATAATAGCAAGCCATCACCATCCGTATTGGACAATAATATACAGGACGGAACATATGACAATAACAAAGTTACAAGCACCCTTAGCTATTCATACAGCCACTGCGAAAATGTTTGCATTTGCATGAGCCGAACTGCTATCAACAGCAACCACGACGATGATGCTGATAGCCACCAGAGCAAAGAGGGGTCGATCAGCACCAGTCATATCTTGTTCGATCCTAAAGCCACAAACAATAGAAAGAAAATTTGTCATCATCTGCTCCAAGTAGTCCAAGCTACATGAAACTATAGTGATCACGGGTGCCAGGAAAACCGTCTGATTACCAGTGACCATCCTAGCCTAGATCACTACTGCAAAGACAAGTAGAAATAAGATCTCCAATCAAAATGAGACCAGATGCCTTCTGATGGCACTGGAGACCACACGGGTGGCTGCTAGAACTTATGAATTTGATATTGAACTCTGATGTGGTGCCATATGACGGGGAACAAACCAAAAGGTAACAACATAATGACAGGGAAGTGGGGGAACAAACCAAAAGGTAACAACATAATTCATGAAGCACTATGTGCTTAAACCACACTTGATACGACATAAAGCAATGCAGCCATAATCACCAAATCAATAAACTAGCTTATAATGGCCTGGTCCATTTTTCTCAAACATCAGGACAAGGACCCCAAGAGATTGTATGCATGGCTCGATATGATATCATGCAGCCAGGAGAATAGGATATTAATATCGAGGAGTGGTCCTCTAATCTAAAGGAAAAAGGAAATACCCTAGAGTGTGAACACAGGATGGAGAAAAAGGGACAAAAGTCAAGCAGTCAGCCCTCAGTCCCTCACGAGAAGCAGATACCACCTTTTTTCGCCTGGCAACAGGTAGCAGCTAGTCTTTTGTTTGTTTGTATAAATAAATATTTTTCCACCTTCCTGTGGTTAGAAGAAACGACTAGATAGTTACGAGGTTCAATGAACCACATGTTGGAACTATAGTTCATCAGATTAAGATAAAGTAAAGAAACACCTGTTACATTATAACCACTGAAACATTCCAAAGCCTTTTGACCATGCAGTGAACTCTACCGAGCGCAATAACAGGCCTGTGAATGAGGCATGGCATCGTTGAAAAGGGGCCTACCATAATGTCCACCTCAAAATCAATGCTAAGAGGGGGCATCTTGCTTTTACTTTTTTTATTTACTTCAAATATTTTTTTGAAAATATAATGAGGTCATGTTTTAATTTAATAAAAGTAATGGCATGATATGAACTCTGTATAGTGCAATTTTGACTGTGGAACTATCTGGGTCAAGAAAAGCACCACCAACCAGCAAAGCAATCACCAAGTTGGCAACGACATAGTTTTTCAGGCAGCAACAGAGGTCTTGGTAACTGAAGTTGAGGTTTGGCTGATATTTACTGAACAAGTGGAGGGTATGCGCTGATTATTACTTACTTCAACAGATTTTTTTGCAGTTGCAGTTGTTTTGTTATTTATTAAAGTAAAAATCAAAAGTCATTAACTTCATAACCTGATGATGACTTCTGCACAAATGGGACTTCTCCAGTAACATTTTTGGTATGTACAGCTATAGGATTGTGATTTGTGAGTTGTGACTAGAAACCATACATGAACCAAAGAAAATGACCCTATCAAAACATGATAGAGAATGATTTTCAGTATTATGCTGGTACATTGTGGAACAGTGGAAGCCAATTATCGTCAGGAAAAGTGGTTTATCTAGCACGTGCAAAACATCCCACTTGGATAGTTTTGGTAAATGGTCTGATATCATGGAAATCCAACAAATTTTATGTGACAGGGCTGATGCCATGGAGTCAGCTGCAGTACCTTGGAACGCAAGTGAAGGTTGAGACTTGAAAGCCAAGAAACACACAAACCAATGACATTAGTAGTCCTGGATACTCACATATCATTGCAAAGGATCGTGAAGCTAGCTGGATAAGAAAGCATGCCTGTGAAATGTCAACATACATTGAGTCAACTGGATGTGGTCTTAATCTTCGAAGTTTCAGCCCCCTGTAGCAGTGCTTGCATTTTCTGAGTCAAAAGAAAATTCCTGTTACAGGCTCAGAGAACCAACACCAGCAAAAATGAACCTCTGAAACCTATTATATCAAACATGTACATGAAGTGCCAAGCAAACATACGAGTAACCAAACCCCCACAAAAACAATGATAGATAGATGTACACATCACTACAGCAATAAATGCTACTAGAATTTTGGTGAATAGCTTCAAATGTACACATCACTACAGCAATAAATGCTACTAGAATTTTGGTGAATAGCTTCAACTCTGAGCTCAAGGTCTCAAGCTCTGAATACTAAAAGTCCATTAAATGACTTACATCGATCAACTCTGAGATAGTAAGTCATGCATCCAGCTACAATTTGATGGCAGAACAAGCTTTCAAACATTAAGTTATGGATCTAAAGTTCTTAGGCCTTCTGAAGCTTTTATATTTCCTTTACAGCCACTGGCACTACCTAACTACATTAGTCACTACCTTTGTTGGTTTTGTAATTGTATATATTCAAAGAGAACGTTGAAAGAATCAAAGCAATGCAAAGCATTTCTGCAACTGTCACCTTTACAGAGATTTCGACTTCATCAAGCTTCTCTAGCATCAAATCTCCAAGAGGAGCCTCCTGAAAAGATCAATCTATGTACTTTCAAACTTCATATAGCAGAGTGAAGCACAAAGAGCTTATCAAAATTTTCTGGAAAACATAACATTAGATATATAACATATTCAATTTCAAGCTATTTGTCAGAAAAATGATAGTTTCAAAAGTTCAAACCAACAAGAAATTCAAAATTCAGGACTTTTCTTTATAATTGACAAATATAGAGACCATCACATTATTGGATCTTGACATTTGAAATATACAGTAGTACAGTTACTGACAGAGCCTTCTGGTGCATAATATGAGCAACTTGGGGGGCTGGGCTGGCTGGCAGGTGACAATCAAGACTCAGTAGTTCAGTGCAACCATTTCCAGTGAGTGAAATAAAGTAACAAACTTATATTCCAAGTCCAATGGTTGATTGAATGTAACATCCAACTGTCATGAGGGCTGCATGTTTTTAGGTCCCCAACTGTCGCATGCAAAAAAGTGTGATCTTTTGCATAAACACTACCAGTGTAGTCAATGAAAAAAAAATAGACATTGCAGGATTATGGTAGAAACAAGCAGCCTAACCTATAGGTTTCCTAGTTACCTATTTCTATCTTTGGGATAGTAAATTCCCTTAATTTTACAGATTATTTCTTAAGTGTCAATTGAGTCACCCCTATAAAACATAGCATTTTTATCCTGGTCTTATGAAGCAAAAATGAATCAGGAGTTTTCAACTGAATTGCTTCATCTCCATGGCATGCAAATTTTCCTCTAAGCCCAATACTTTCAAACCATCACAGTCAGTATCTCTCTATGGTGTTTACACACACTTTGTACAAGCTTACATCAGAACAATGTAATATCATAGTCAGATTTTTTAGCACAATTTGCAAACATTTTGGAAACATGTTTAGTAGCTGATATGGGTGACACAGATTCGGAAAAATTGATGTCGGTATCTCACAGCTCCAATAAGACCATAGCTGTGCTAAAACAACGAAATGTACAATTTTCAGTGCTAAAAGAGCAAGTGAGGCAACTTAACTGAAGACATACCGAAGAACTAGCTGTAGAACTCGAACTTGTGCTCTGTTGGCCATCCGATGAAGCTTTTTGACTGAACTTCAGCTTCCTAGTGTTCAAAAGATGGACTAGAACAGCCTGAATAAGTAGATCCAAAGCTTAGTTTCAACAAAAACTAGAGATCAAGTGAGACAATAATCGAAGTACCTTCCTGAAATCATGTGGATGAGCAACCCCAGTAATTTTTACATCATAACTGCGAGGTTTTCTGACACCGATATTCTCAATCCTGATCGAATATACCCCGAAAACGGACTGGAGATGATCTACAGAAATCATGTGAACATCTGCTAAATACTTGAATTGCTGGAAAAACATTGTTCTCACTTGCAATTATGATGAACAAACTAATTGGTGCAAATGTGGGTTTCTTTTTTCTGTAAAGATGGTATATGAAAATGACTTTCAGAGAAAATATCATAGACATATATATATGAAAAAGGACAGATTCTGCTGTGACCAAGTTTTAGTAAAAAGCACTTGATTAGTGTAGTGTAGTTTATCCCAACCCAAGTCTAGATCGTATAGTATAGACTATAAAGCTTTATATGCTCTTAATTTTTTTAGAAAGTTATACATACACATGAACATTAATAGTGGTGGAGAATTGGAAATAAACTTAAAACATTTAACTCGTGCCATCTTCACTCCAAAACACCAAAAACAATAGAAGCAATAGGATCATTCATTTTTATAAGTGGTTTCCAGCATCCAATTCATGCAAAATCCAAAATGTGAATTGAAAGCAGATGAGATTTTTCATCATCGGGCTTACCTTGCTCAACAACAACATCAGAAATTGAAGGGAGGATACAATATTTCTCCTTCTTGAAAACCCCAAAACAAGGAAAAGCAAAAGGCTTGTTTACCTGGATTATGATCAGGGAGTAAAATAATAAACCAATAACATGAGCATAAAACCAAATACTAGTTTAGCATTCCACATTCAAAAACCTTGTAAATAACAGCATGTGGTGTCAAGTATAGCTTCCTCGAGCGAAAGTCGCTTCGACATACATATACCCGAATAGGTATGTAAAGTAGCATGAGCAGTCCTACTCCCCAAGCTACGATTAGTAATAGAGATAATAAAGTCCACTGAGCAATTTGATACTTGACAAAATTATCTTCCATTTCTGCAAATGATGCGTCATAGAGGACCTCATCCTCAAAACTTCCATTATAGTCGTTTAAAGATAAACCAGTTAGTAAGTGTCTCTCCAGTGCATCTACTTGTACTCTTTCATCTGGGAATCCCATCTGTAATTCACAAGCACTGCTGAATAAAAATGTATCTTAAGATCAAGAACAAAGCATTTTTTTTATTTGGGGACCATCAGAATAAAGCTAATAGATCTAAGGAAATAATCTGAATGTAAAATGAGAATGCATCAGCTGGCAGATACATTAAATGATGCAGAAGTGCAGCAGTATGTTGCTTTCTGGAAAGTTTACAGTAATTAAATTTCAAGAATGGTCAAATTAAAAACCTTATATCACATTTTTAGTAAATAAATTTGTATGGAACACATTTTGTTGCATAATTGTACTTTGTAAATTTATTTGTAGAAAGCAACACACTGTTGGTTGTCCATCCGGTTGCTGAATACTCTTAATGAACTTTTAGCGACAGTTATACTGTTTGAGAAACCCTTAATTAGATCTGCCATGTAAATTTGTGGAAAACAAACACCAGACTATTCAAGCACAAGCATATCAACAAGCAAAAGTTGTAAAGTTGTAATATGTGAACACAATTGACCATGGTAGCAGACCAATCATCCATGAGTACCTGCAGTCTTCAACTAAAGCCATGTTTCGAGTACTAAAACAGGACTTAAGTTTACATCTTTAACATATGCATTTGTGGATGTAACACCATATAGTTGAAGCAAAAGTTCACATTGAAACAAACTGCAACCTAATGACATCTCACACTGCAGTACAAACAAATAAGCTGCAGATAAACCAGTTTCCTAGATCAGAAATCTGCTAAATCCCAGCCCTACATAGACCTTCATATAGTGCACAAACCGTGCTTCCGTTTACTCATGTGATTACTCCTAGGAAGCAGAGTTCAAAAAATAATAAAAAAAAACTAATATGAATCACTGAAACAGTGAAGCCAACAGCCCAACAGTACACAGTGAGAGAAGGGCAGTCATTTTCGTTTAAATTTAAACAAAATCTGGACCAAAATAAATTGCATTCGAGCATCAATATAAGACAATACAACAACTCCAAAATAATTACACGAGTATTAGCAGCAAATTTCCAAGAGATACCAGACTAGTAGTAGGTCCGAAACTGGCAGGAGTGGCAGGTCACAGCAAAACCACTTCTCTAGTAGTAATAAGATTCTAACTGCACACTCCCATCGTAGCATCTAAATCCTTCCCACGCGAGACGCGAGGACAGCGTCGAATCGGGACGGAGGCGAGGCAAAATTTGCAGGCGACTGAGCAGCGAGCACGGCCGCACTAGGCGGCTGGTTGCCCGTGCCCGCCCCCTCACGGATCAGAAATCAAGTGAGGGCGGGGCTTGATAGGGTTGCAACGGGAGCAGCAGAGCGAGGGCAGAGCTTACCGCGTTTTGGCCTGCGGCGACGTCGTGCCGGAATTCGGCGCCGTCGATCGGCTGATGGCGAGAACTCCGGGTGGAGAGGGAGGAGGGAAGCGAGCAACAACTATACGCGTTCCAATCACGTAACCGTATTTCCTGATACGTTACGTGTTTATTAGTGAAGTTACGTATTCTCCTTCCCGAAAGGACAGGTGTGCACAGTTCACAAGACAGTAAATCTAGAAAGTACCTAAATCGACTCTGTAAAATTTAAGATATACTCCAGTACTCAGGACTGTAAAATTTAAGATATACTTTTTATATAATCTAAAATTTAAGATAATTCAATATATACTATAAAGCACCTTAGTATAAATAGAATCGATATTGTCTCAACTTTATAGGATTGTACTCCCTCTGTCTCTGAAAACTTCAATTCCTAGAATCCGTGCCGGTCAAACTTTTTTAAGTTTGACTAACTTTATAGAAAAGATAAACAACATTTATGACATAAAATAAGTATTTTATGAAAATATATTCTATGATAAATCAAATGATACTAGTTTGGTACCATAAATCTTAGCGTTTTTTCATAGAAATTCAGTCAAAGTTTAAAAAATTTGACTTCGGACAACTCTAGAAATTGAAGCTTTCAGGGACAGAGGGAGTAGTATCGTAAGATTTTAGCATGCAGATCAGGATACTGAAAATATTCCACATGTTATTTTTTTAGGTATTGGCACCAACTTATATTATTTCTATTTTTTCTTATTGTCATTGACATGTGTAAGGTTTCCCTTTCATTTACCAGAAGGTAGAGTAAGAATTGGTAGTATCAAGTCCAATGTTCCAGTATGAAATGTGGTTTGTTGTATTTTGTTATTACCTAAACTTTTCTTTAGTTTGCTCTTTATTTGTAACCGAGGATGAACATGTTTGAATCTGTCGTGAAATAAGACAGAACGAAGGAGATTGGAAAGAACAAAGAACGTGTGGAAGACCTAGTAAAAGTTACGTGCCTAAATCAGAACCGCTTATAATTTGAAATGGATGAAGTATATTCAAGGAGAACAAAAGTGACAATAGGGGATGGGATAGGACAAAAAACACAGAAATTCAGAAAAGGACAAAGAGGTGTGATGGATTCAAGATTCAGATACAAGGTCCAGAGGCGATGACACCGTATTCTCTTAAGAGCAGCTGAAACATCAGGACAACCTATGTTTACTCCCAAGATAAAAGGAAAACATTGGAAAACTCCTAAAATAAATTAAACATTTTGAATTTGAAACTTATAAAAGTGAACATAAGATAGGTGGCTAAGTACCCACAAGGTTACATTAATTTAATTAAAATTATAAAAGGGATAAAATTGCATCAAATTCTAGGAAATCCCCTCAAACTATTGCAAAAAAAACTCTAAACCCTTCAAAGAATTAACTCTAGGCCTTATTATCTTCTTGTTTCTCTAGATCCAACCCATCCCAAAACCAAATATACCTTCTCGTTTTTCCTGGTGGGCTGGGCCCTTTTTCCTTTGATAATGCTCAAGCGTGGGCGTCTGTCCATCCGGACGCCGCATGTCCCAGCCTGCCTGGCTGCTCCCGCTCGCGCCGCTCGCTCACACCCACAACGCGTGGCCCGCACGAGACGCGCGCTCCCTCCAGTCGCCCACTCCGCTCGTCGTGCACCCCGCCGATGCGGATTCGCCGCCTCCACCGCACCTCGTGCTCGGAATTGCGCCTCCCGCCCTGACTAGAGCTGCCCTGCGCGGCCACGCGCGCCATCCGCCTATTGCGACCACTGCCGAGGCCCGTGCCTCGCGGCCAGACTAGCGCCACCCTCCGTGGCATCGAACTCCATGCCAGCATCGAGCTCCGCGTCAATGAGCCTTTTGCAACCGTATGTTTCACGCGTTTCAGATGTATATTTCATGTGTTTCATGATGTTACAAAAGGATCTGGTGTTGCATATGTTACAATAGCTACACACATATGTTTCAAGTGTATGTTCCATATGTTTCAGACGTATGTCGCAAATATATATTTCAGATGTTTTAGCTATTTTCAGACGCATGTTGCAAGCGTTTTATCTGGATGTTGCAATGACTACACACGTAAGTCTCAAGAGTATACTCCATATGTTGCAACGGTCGGACGGATGTTGCAGAGGAAATGAGACATTAGGACGGGGAAGGGGCGCGGCAGGGGATGGCGCCGCGGCGAGGGGAGGAGCGCGGCGTGGTGGGGATGAAGCGCGGCAGGCTTGACGCGGGGGCGCAGCCGGGATGGGTTTGAGGTGTGGTATGGGTCGTGTGTGGTCAGATGCAGTCGCTGGTGCGAGATGAGTCGCAGGCTGCCGGACACGATCGCTGGCGCACGATCTGTGTGAGCACGGAGGCGTCCGATGCACCGCGGGTGTAGGCGTCGCAGCTGCATCCATCCGGGCACTAGCCCCGCCCTCTTTCTCCTTTGGCATGGCCAAGTTTGCAAAGGCCCACGTCCCTCCTCGGCCCTCACCTTCCTCCCACCGACTTCGCTGCCACGCACCGCTCTCTCGCCACGCTCGCTGCACGCTAGCCGCTAGGTTACGGGCAAAGGAACTTGTCTCGCCTCGCGTCGGCACGTCCTCTCCCTCGGTTCGGCATCGCCAGCCGATGTCCTTGTCCTCTGCTGCCGTCGCCGACCGAAGGGCTTCAGAGCCCACGCCAAGAATAACAACGACGTCGCGCTAGCGGAACGCACGTCCATCTCGCTCCACCGTCTGGCCAGCGCTCGCCGGCCGGCTCGCGTACGTACGCGTTGCGCATGCGCTCATCGCCTGGCCGCCACCGGCGCCGCCGAGGCGCGTATGCATGCGGAACATGCCATGGCGAATGGCGTCGAAGCTCTATAGCGCAGGAGGACGTACCTCGTGGTCAACGTCGTCGTCATTGGCCATGGTCGCCGAACGAGCTAGAGCGCATGACGGAGTAGTACTGTAGTAGGCAGTAACATGGTCAGTCAATCGTGTATGCATGGCCAGGATGGAGTAGGCCGCCGAACCTAACAATATACCACGTCGTCGATGCTGCATCCCCGACTTCCCCGGCGTCTAAAAACAACCGTTTGATGCTAACAGAAAATAAAATCATGCTAACAGAAAATAAAATCATACGGAGATCTATCGGAGATCGGTTGCAACGCCTCGCCCGCCGAAACATTATATTAGTTCGAATTCGAATACATTTTCCCCGATCGACACCATAGATCAATTGGAGATCGGGAGAGAGAAAAAAAAAGACGTAGCAGCAGGAGGAGGAGACACCTAAACAATGGCCGATAAGCCGCCGCAGCTTCGACCATGGGGCGGCCGAAAAGGATGCGCGGTACTCACTCAGGCCTTCGTCGTCTCGTTCGTGATCTGGCTGCCGCTGGTCACCGGCATCTATTTCCTGGTCACCTTCCTCGACCGCCAGTTCCCGTCGGAGGACACCGTGTTCACGGTGGCCATCACGGGCGTCACCGGTCTGGAGCTGGACCCGGCGCGGGACGTCGACCCGCCGACGGCGCTCTCCCCGGTGTTCAACCTCACGTTCCAGATCGACAACACGGGCGACTCGGTCTACGACGCGTGCGTCGCGGGCCTCTCGAGGGCCGACGTCTCGTACGGGGACGCCTTCCTCGCCGCCGGCTCCGTGCCGCCCTTGTGCGCCGGGGAGAAGCGCCGGAGCGACAGCGTGGCGGCCAGGGCGTCGGGCGAGAACGTCGCGGTGCCGCGGTTCTTCAGGGACCAGCTCGCCGCTGAGCTCGCCGCGGGCGACGCGTCGGTGGACGTCAAGGTGACCATGCCGACGTACTGTTGGAACGGTTGGTGCGGCGGCGCCGTGCTGTCCTGCAAGCCCAAGATTGGAGGCGGGACGTCTCCGGCCTGTCGTCTAGATCTGGGCTGGACTAGATTGCCCTCGTTCTTTCAGTATTTTCTGTAAGTTTTTCATTTTTTGTGATTTGCGACTAGTCTTTTCTGTAAGTTACAGGATGACACAACAACAGTTTTGTGTTCTAGCTAGTCCTTGGATTCAAAACGATTATACTATTTGCCCCTTATAAATATCATATTCATCCGTGTCTTTTCTTTTAATAATAAAATAAAATACTATGTGCCCAAATTATGATATGATTCCGGCAGTCTTCCAATCCCATCCTCATGTGAAAAAACATGTTCTGTTTTAGGAATTTAAGTGCTCCAACATTTCCCAATCTCAAACCCAACGAAAAAAATAGCCTCTCTAAATACAACCTCCAACCTTCGGAGAAGAGGAGGAACCTTTTGCTCCCTATACCTAAGATTTTTGGCTGGAGGTCCAACTGCTGCCATCGAAGAAGCCAATCACCAAGGTAGCTGTCGGCTACCAACCATTATGGCATTCGTCGATCGATCGTTGAGGAAGACAACCATCGAGCCCGCGCGATGTGGATTAGAGGGAGGGGGGAGAATGTCGTTCGCCAGGGCAACCAGCGTCCCCTTGGGCAGTGGCGAGCCACAACAAGGGCGGTGGAGGAGAAGCAAGTGAGGCACGGCGTAGTGTGGAGAAGGATAAGGGGAGGGTGCCCATAGAGGAGGCACCAGTGGGCCATGGCTGACAAATGGGCCCCATATACCCTAGGAGAGTTATTTTTTAAAAAAAAGGAATAGGAGAGTTATTTTAGGGTGAGAGTTCTCAGTTTGCTAGCTGTAAGAGTGACCTCTTGAATGCTGAAAAGGTTTTTTAAAGCTCCTAACTATTTTATGGGGTGAAGTATTCTCCATCTGCTAGAGATACTCTTATATAGTTTCACAACCGCAAATATAGTTCCATTTGGACTTTGGCATAAGAAATTAAGGAGAGATAAAAATGTGTAGAGAAGCAAGCTAGGGAAGTATTGACATCTTGCGGGCGTGTTTGTCGGGTCATGTTTTGAAAAGCACACCTTAGTAGTGGCATTATTTTAGGCCGTTGATGTGCGCGTTTTGAAAAAAACACACCTTAGCCATGGCGACCAGACCTCCACTCTAATCAGAGTCACCAAAAGCCACCGCCCGCCACGGTCATGTTCGTCGGCTTCTCACTTGCCCAGCCGCCATGTGCGTCAGGCATGGCGGTTACACTGATCGGTCGATCCCAGCCGCCAGCCGCTCCTACCCCTAGCCATTGTTTAAAATAGCTGGCTATTGAAAATAGCAGTAACTTTTGTTTAGCAGCTATGAAGCTATAGCGGCACTATAGCGACGCTACGATAGATAGCGTTTTTATAAAATAAGCATGAAAAACACCAGTAATTAATGCAAAAAAACATGTTAAATATGAAATTCGATGAATACAAATATGTTTCTAAGATTCCACAAGTCTAGGTAACATTACCAATATAATATTACAACATGGTTCGTGAAACTCTAGTGTTTAATTGTTCAACAAATTAGTAGCAAATGGTAAGTAGGAAATAACTAATTAAATTAGTAAGCAAATGATAAGAAATAGTGTCACTATTTTAACGCTAAAGCTATGAAACTTTTAGCGGCTCTATAGCTCGCAACAACGGTCAAAGTTGGTATAGCGGCACAAAGAACAATAACATAGCGTCAAACCTCTCTGGCCGATGTAGCGTCACTATAGCCCGCTATTTTTTTCCATGCCCCCAGCCTCATCAACCTCCACGACGACATGCCCGAGGACTCTGCCCACCAGGACTACGAGCAGCAGTTACGCCCCACTGTCATCTTAATTTGACTCCGCTGAGCGTGGCTAGGCGTGATGACGTGGCACGTTGGGGCCCATGCAGCCATGGCCGCTGCAGGGTAGGAGGGGCAGGGGTGGCCGCACAAGTGCACAACAGGATGAGGGTTGGCAGCAGAGTCTGTGCCTTCGTGCCGGAGGCCGAGGAGGAAAAGCACGCCACACACTTCAATCATCAACCAAGCACCCGTCTAATAAAACCATGGTAAGCCGAACCTCGGACGTGACATACCACGCCCGGCAACCAGACATGCCCATTGATGCGCTTACGAAGTCGAAGCGGAGAGTAGAGACGTACTCACTCCGTCCCTATTTAAATGTCGTCGTGTGATTTATGTTAAGTCTAACTATATTTATAGAAAATATTAGCAATATTTATATCTTTAAATAAATTTATTATAAAATATATTCAACCATCTATCTAATGATACTAATTATGTACAATAAATATTAATACGTGTTTATATATTTAGTCAAAGTTAATTATATTTGATTTATGGAGAAGCGAGAACGATAGATAAAAAGAGACCGACGGTACACGAGGAGGAGGCTAGGGCAAAGAACTCGAGTGTATATATATATATATATATATATATATATATATATATATATATATATATATATATATATATATATATATATATATATATATATATATATATATAGCGTGGACGCATGGATCCACGTCGTCGATGCACGGATCCCCGACGACTTCCCCGGCGTCGTCTAAAAAACAACCGTTTGATGCTAACAGAAAAATAAAATCATTCGGAGATCTATGGGAGGTCGGTTGCAACACCTCGCCTGCCGAAACATTATATTAGCTCGGATACAATTTCCCCGCTCGACACCAGAGATCAATTGGAGATCGGGAGAGAGAGAGAAAAAAAAAAGACCTAGCAGCCAGCAGCAGGAAAAAAAAACCAAAACAATGGCCGATAAGCCGCCGCAGCTTCGATCATGGGGCCGAAAAGAATGCGCGGTACTCACTCTGATCTTCGTCTCCTGCCGTGATCACGGATTCACGGTGCCGGTGGTCACCGGCATCTATTTCCTGGTCACCTTCCTCGACCGCCAGTTCCCGGACACCGTGTTCACGGTGGCCATCACAGGCGTCACCGGCCTGGACCTCGCGCGGGACGTCGACCTGCCGACCACGCCGCCGGCGGACGTCGACTACAGCAGCAGCCCGCCCCGGGCCCCGACGGCGGCGCTCTCCCCGGTGTTCAACCTCACATTCCAGATCAACAACACGCGCAACGCGTACCACGACGCGTGCGTCCCGGGCCTCTCGAGGGCCGACGTCTCGTACGGGGGCGCCTTCCTCGCCGGCGGCTCCGTGCCGCCCTTATGCGCCGGGGAGAACCGGAGCGACCGCGTGGCGGCCAGGGCGTCGGGTGAGAACATCGCGGTGCCACGGTTCCTCAGGGACCAGCTCGCCGCGGGCGACGCGTCGGTGGACGTCAAGGTCACCATGCCGACGTACTGTCAGTACGGTTCGTGCGGCGGCGCCGTGCTCTCCTGCAAGCCCAAGATCGGAGGCGGAACGTTTCCGGCCTGTCGGTTGGATTATCTTTAAGCTAGCCATCTTTCTAGAATTACTCCACATATTATTTTTTAGGGATTGGCACCAACTTACATTATTTCTATTTTTTTCTAATTCCTTATTGTCATGGAATGTGTAAGGTTGCCCTTTCATATACCAGCAGGTAGGGCAAGAACTGGTAGCATATATCAAGTCTAATGTTCTAGTATGAAATGTGGTTTGTTTATTTTGTTACTCCCTCTGTCCAAAAAAGAATGCAACTACAGGTTTGTGCCAGCAAAAATGATTCACGTTTGACCAAATTTCTTATGAATATTATTCACATTTATGGCTCCAAAATAATTTATTATGAAAATACATTTCGTAATTAATCTAATGATATTTATTTGATATCATAAATATTGTTACTTTTTTTTATCTATAACCAATCGAACTTAGGATACTAAGAATTGCATTCTTTTCTAGACGGAGGGAATATTACCTAATTCTTTTTGTTTTCTCTTTATTTGTAGCCGAGGATGAATATGTTTTAGTTTTCTCTTTATTTGTAACCGAGCATGAATATGTTTAAATCTGTTGTGAAATAAGATAGAACGAATGAGATTAGAAAGAATGGAGAACGTGGTAAAAGCTACGTGCCTAAACCAGAATAATGTTTTATTTCTAAATGCAAGAAGTATTTTCGAGGAGAACAAAACTAACAATAGGGGAAGGGCTAGGACAAAGAAAGTACAAAGACGTGTGATTGATTCAAGGCCCGTGTTTAGATCCCAAGTTGGGTGACCCAACTTGGAACAGTAGACGTCACATCGTACTGTAGCAACTTTTGTTTTTATTTGATAAAAATTGTCCAAACTTTAACTAATTAGGCTCAAAATGTTCGTCTCGCAAAGTACAACAAAACTGTGTAATTAGTTTTTAATTTCATCTACATTTAGTACTCCATGCATTTACCGATATTTCGATGTGACGGAGAATTTTTTTTGCATAGTAGAATTTGGGGGTTGAATTTGAGAACTAAACAAGGGCAAGATTCAAATACTAGGTCTAGAGCCGATGACACCGCATGCCCTTAAGGGCAGAGATGAAACATGAGGGCAGGGACAGCCCATGTTGTACTCTCAAGAAAGTATGAAAACATTGGAAAACTCCAAAAAGAAATTGAACATTTTCAAACTTATAAAAGTGAACATAAGATAGGTGGCTAAGTACCAACAAGGTTATATTAATTTAATCAAATTCAAATTTAAAAAAAGGAATAAACTTGCATAAAATTCTAAAAATCCTCTCAAATTATTCCCAACTGTAAACCCTTCTACATATCAACTCTGGGCTTGCTCTTCTTCTTTCTCTAGATCCACCCCATCCCAAAACCCCGTTTACCACCTTCTCGATTTTTCTAGCGGACTAGGCCTTATTCCCATTTCCCTTTCTCCTTTGGCATGGGCCCAGCCTGCAATGGCCCGCGTGGCCGCGTCCCTCTCCCTCACCTTCCTCTCACCGACTTTTTTTTATTGGTCAACGGGGGGGAGAGAATCCCCCACCTGATTTCAATTGATCATTTGGCTCTTGAAGCCTGATAGTACAAAACAAGTTTACAAGGTTTTCAGGCATAGCTTTACGCACACATCGCGCTGCCTGACGAAACAGAAACACCGAAAACACAACGAGGAAACAAAGAACTCCCATGAAAGGCATGTAGTTGTACACCAAACAAAACCACCACCAGCGGCAGAACTCCGGCGACCTCCACTTCCACGACGACTGTGAAGCTTCGAGTCGACTGACAGGCGACAGTCGTGATTACAATGTCTTTGAAGCACATCCAGGCCCCAGTTGACGCCCGCCAACGGCCATTACCAAGCCTCGGAGGGGAACGGAGGCATCGGTGGAAACCACCGGACATTTGATATTTTGGCACCATTAAGTAATGGTGACATCCTCCAGCACATCCGGACCAGCATTTGATATTCTGGCACCATCAGAATGGCGACATCCTCCAGCACATCCGGGCCCACGTACCCCCATCCAACGCCGTCCGCGGGGATGATAATGGAGGGAGGGCCGGCAAAAGGGGCGCGAGGAGATCCAAGAGAGGGGATCATGGTCTCGTTACCGACATTTGATGAGACAAGGCAATCAAGGGTCATGGAGAAAGGCAAAGCTAAGACACTGTTAGCATAGATTGCTAGGTAGAACTTGTGCAGAATCGGGCCGCCGCGCACTGCTGTCTCGCCACGCTTGCTGCGGGAACTGGTATCGCCTCGTGTCGGCGCGTTCTCGTTCTCTCCCTGGTTCAGCATCACCAGCCGGTGTCTCTTGTCCTCTGCTGCCATCCCTTTCTTGTACTTTCATAACTCGTGAAATGCCGAGAAACCTCGTGTGGGGCTAATCGTTTTCATTTACCATCTCATGGAAAACCCTTTTCGTCCGACCGAAGGGCTTCAGCGCCACAGCCCACGCCACAAAACGACGTCGCGCTGGCGGCCGGAACGCGTCCATCTCGCTCCACGCCGCCAACTACGGTTAGCTGTGGCGCCATCTCCGCCGGCCGTCCGCCTGGCCAGCGGTCGTCGCGTACGTACGCGTTGCGCATGCGCCCACCGCCTGCCTAGCACCGGCGCCACCGCGCAACGCGGAGGCGCGCGTATGCCATGGCGTCGAAGCTAGCTCTCCCGTAGGAGGACGATCGACCTTCGCCGTCGTGAACGCGTCGTCGTCATTATCCATGGTAGCCGGACGAGCGCATGGCGGGAGTATAACATGGTCGGTCATCGTGTACGCATGGCTCACCGGCCAGGATGGAATAGGCCGACCCTAACAATATACCACGTCGTCGACGCATGGAGGATCCCGACTTCCCCGGCATCTGATTAAAACAAACGTTACGGAGTATGAATCGTATGATGCACGGAGATCTATCGGATATCGGTTGCAATTGCAACACCTCACCCGCCGAAACATTAGTTTGGTTCGGATACAATTTCCACGTCCTGATACGTGTATATATATACTAGCACTCTAGCTGCAGCCATACATGCACGGAGTCCCCGATCGACACCATAGATCAGCTGGAGATCTCGAGAGAGAGAGAAAACCTAGAAGCAGGAGGAGAACCCAAAACCATGGCCGCAAAGCCGCCGCACCTACTAGTCGACTGTCCACCCTCAAGGCACGACGGCGGCGGCGGAGGGAGACAGCGTCGAGCATGGAGGAACGACCCCGCCTGCGGGGAAAAAGCATGCGCCGTGACCGTTCTGGTCCTCCTCGCCGCGGCCGTGATCACCGGCCTCACTTTCCTAGGCATCTTCCTTGACCGCCAGTTCCCGTCCAAGGACCCCGTGTTCACGGTGGCCATCACGGGTGTCACCGGCCTGGACCCGGAGCGGGACGTCGACCCGCCGCGCCAGGCCCCGATGCCGGCGCTCTCCCCGGTGTTCAACCTCACGTTCCAGATCGACAACACGCGCAACGCGTACTACAAGGCGTGCTTCCCGGGCCTTGCCAGGGCGGACGTCTCGTACGGGGACGCCTTCCTCGCCGGCGGCTCCGTGCCGCCCTTCTGCGCCGGGGAGAAGCGTACGAGCGGCCCCGTGGCGGCCAGGGCGTGGGGCGAGAACGTCGCGGTGCCGCGGTTCCTCAGGGAGCAGCTCGCCGCTGAGCTCGCGGCGGGCGACGCGTCGGTGGACGTCAAGGTGACCATGCCGACGTACTGTGGGAAAGCCTGGTGCAGCGGCGCCGTGCTCTCCTGCAAGCCCAAGATCGGAGGCGGGACGTCTCCGCCCTGTCGGCTGGATTTCATTTAAGCTAGCCCTCGATCTTTCGTGGAAGTTAGGATGACGATACTACAACAGTTTTTTGTGTTCTAGCTAGTCCTTCGATTTAATACAATTGTACTATTTATCCGTTATAAATATTCATCCCAGTCTTTTTCTTTTAAAACAATGTTATCATTATGCCCAAATTGTAATGTGATAGTGAGCATCCCGACCCAAGTGAGGAAAAATCATTTTTTGAGGAATTTAAGTGCTGCAACAGTCCTCCAATCTCAATCCTTCCAACCCCTCAAAGATGACCTCTGACCCTAGTACCTGAGTCCTCCCCTAATACCTGAGTTTTAAGATGACGAGGCCCTAATAATACTAGAGTTTAGTCGTAAGCAGGGATTTTAATTTTGTTATCGCAAAAATTTTGGTCACCACCGAAATTACCGAATTTCGTCGAAATTCGGCCGAAAATTCGCCGAACTTTTTTTTAGAGATTAGGACATGAAGTATGTTGTTTTTAAAAAAGTTTAGATCTAAATAAATATTAGTATGATTTATGATTACACATCTATTGAATAGAAGAATATACAATACAATCAATAGAAAAATACAAGTCTAGAGTTATACATCACATGTATTAGAGTATTATAAAATTTCGGAGTTTTTTTTCGGCCACCACCGAAATTACCAAATTTCACGAAATTCAGCCGAAATTTCACCGAAATTTTGAACCCTGGTCATAAGTTGAGGAGGCCCTAATACCAGAGTTTCTTTTAGGGCCCTAATTTTTATGGGACGAACCCTCTGCCCTTAATACATTGGAGGAACCTGTAACAACCCAGAATTTTAGGACAAACCAAAAATCACAACCACAAAATTTTTTTTAAAAAAACAACCATGTTTGGTGAGTGGCATATAGGAAACCGACCCTAGTTGCACAAGTAGCACCAAGTCTAGTTAATTGCATTTTAGCATTTAATTATATATTCATGAGTTGCTTCTTATGTTCTTTGTTTTGTTAAATAAATATGGTCACATTCTTTTGCTTAAATTAAATAAACGTGTATTTATAACCGTGACTAATATTTGGAACCACAAATGACCTCTAGTGGATCCCACTAGGGCTTACTCAAGAGGTAATTATTTATTTTATCTTAGCAAAAGAAATCTGTAAAGGAGAGAAAACAAAATGGAAAAGCTTTAGAGTATAATTAGAAAAAGGAGAAAAGCTCTTCAGCCGTCTCCCGAAGCCGGCCCGCTCACTCCAGCCGGCCTGCCGAGCCGGCCCACCGAGCCGAAGCGCCGCCCGAGCCGCGCAGCAGCATTTCCGCACCAGCCGGCCCGCTTCGCTAGACTAGCCCAGCCAAAGCCGAGACGGCCCAGTAGGAAGCCGCTCCCCCGTCTTCGGTCACTGCCAGCTGGGGCCCGATCGTCATCACTATCCTCCCGCCCGCCGTTCCTCTGTCACGCCTGAACCGAAACCGAAGGGGGAAACACGGTCACGCAAACGGCGAGGGGAGATTCCCCCTGTCCCCTGCCGGTCACCTTGCGCGCCAAGCTACCGAGCCGGTCCCGCACGACAGTCGCACACACACACACACCATCCCGCCCATGCCCAACGCGCGCGTGACCTCGCCATGGTGGCAGGAGCACTGCCATAGCCTGGCACTGCCCAACCGCCTGCGAATCCTCGATTTAGCATCACCAATTCGAACCTCACCACTCTAATTGCCCTTAACCCTGGCCAAGGCCCCCTGGATTGCAGCCACGTGGCTCGAACTCTTCCATCGCCGTCCACCGAGCGCCATGGACGCTCCTCTATAAAACGGTGACTCCGACGTCCTAGCCTCTTCCTCTCCACTCGCTGCCAACTTGGTGGCACACGGCCCACACCACACCACTGGAGGAAAAGAAAAGGGGGAAGAGGAGGAGAAGCAGAGGGAAGAAGCCGGGAACCCGAAGCGGACGCCGCCATTCGAGCGCACCGGAGGAGGAGACGCCGACCTCCTCTCCACCACCGGACTGCACTGCACGGCCACCGATCTTCACCGCTCCAACTCACCCTGCACCGACATCCCTTCGCCATTGCCACCTACGGTGAGCTCACCATCCCACCTCACTCATCGCCGGTTGAACTTGTCATGGCACCATCTAGCCGGTTAGCTCCGTGGACCATCTAGGAAGAATCCGCGACCCACATGTGTTGATCGCATGCATACGCACACGTGGTGCGCACGCTTGATGGCCTGGCCGAGCCATAGAGACACGGTATCGGCCGCGGCATGCCGATGCTCCGCACATGGTCGCCATGGTCGGACCAAGACATGTCGAGGTTGTTCCTTCCAAGTCAAGCCAGTAGAGGGGAAGGGAAGGAGCTAGATCGATTTGCCTTGGCAAGGGACACACCGTGTGCATCAAGGAGAGGAGGAGGAGCCACCGGGGAAGCCGTTTGTAGCCGCCATGCCGACGGCAGCGTGCACGGGAGCGCGGCCGGGAAACAGGGGAGGTGCTGGAGAGCCGCCGCTCACCCAACCGTGGACGTGTGCTCTACCACGTAGATGAGTTGACAACAGCGGCCATAGCACCCCGCGGAGAAGTCCAATTGAGGATCCCAGGGCCAATATGAAGCTCGGGTTGGCCATGGAAGTCTCGCCGCCGTTCACCACACCGGCCGAGCCGCCACCGCCATAGACAAGCCCTCTAAACACTTTAATCCGCACCGATGACCCCTCCATCAAGTTCCATGGGATCATGCGATGCTTTAGAGCCTACTAGCTCCGCCTGTGAGACTCCAGAGCAAGAGCCCGGTCGCTCGCCACCGGTGAAGAGCGCGGCCAGAGAAAGAAGAAACAAGCAAGAGAGGAGAGGAGCGGCTAGGTGCACTCGGTGCACCGTGAGCTGAGAGGAGAGAGGAGGGGATGGACCGGGTCCACTGTGGACCGCCCGCACGAGACCACCGTGAGCCGAGCTCACCAGCCCGAGCCCGTTTGCGAATCCAAATGGGTGACGTGGCCGCACCAGCATCTGACACATGGCGGGCCCAGTTCGGCCCAGATCCGGCCCAACCCAGGCCCACCGAGGCCTGGTCTCGGCCCGGTCAGCGTTGCCCGTTGACCGTTGACCAGTCAAACGGGCCCACCTGTCAGTGACTCGATCTGTTTCGGCCAATCAGCGCGTGACACGTGTCGCTGCCTGGCTTGTCCTTTTCTTTTTCTTTTTCAGAAAATCATTTAATCTTCGGAAATTTATAACTAATTCATTTTAACTCAGAAAAATACCAAACTAGTTTCTAAATTTTTCTAAAAATGAGCTCTACATCTTAGGCTTGTGTTTGAGTGCATTTGGATCTTTTGAATTTCTGTTGCTTCTTTGTGCACCTGTATGTTGGGCATTCTTAACGTCACTACCAAAAGTAGACTTAGTTTTCTAATTCTGATAACGGCGCCAAAAATGCCAAACCTATCCCTCATGCCACTTAAGCCAAGTTGTCATCCCCAGCATGACACGAGAGACGCGGTATTGAAATATGCAATTGCTCATCAAGATAAATAATAAAAGAGATCTGCAAGCGCACAGATTAATACCGATGTAGCATTTTAACCGGGAAGTATTCCAGGTATCGTTATTTATATTTTTACCACTGGGAAGGGATTTCTAAGTATCATGGTTGATAATGGAATGAGAATATGGAACTGAGTACACATCATTGCATGTATAACCGAGAGTATTTATCAATCTCTTTATACAGGTATAAATGTCACATTAAGTAAAGGTAAAGTGATAATGGTGACAAAGATAATTAATCTGATCAGCTAGCCACATATAATAATGATAAGCACCTCAACAGATATTCTAGCAAGTCATTAGCATGGAATTAGGATGAACTACAAAGATATTCCCTAAGTTATTATTAACTATAAAGTCTAGCATATCATAGTTAGTGCAATTATACTTGGCAATCATGGTGAGAAAAGACTATATCCATGCATAGTGAATATTAGCAAGGAAGATGAAGAACATAGCAATCACTCCCCTGTAATAGTGTTGCTCTGCCTGCCCTATACACGAGAGGGGGACTATATAAGAATCAACGAAGCTGTCACTATCGCGAACTACCCCACAATCCGGCATATAGGGTGCAATCGCAGATAAATACGGTATAGACACCACGTCTAAACAATAATTATCATTCACCCACTGTACACATGGATAAACGCTATACGATCCTAGGCATGTATATAATTCCAATCTAACTAAGCCAAGCATATAACTATGATAAACTAAGAACAATATAATTGCAAATATAATCAAGTAGAGCAAAGTCATAACCAATATATTGAAATAGAACAAAGTCATATTCATAATATTGAAGAACAATAATGAACAATTGAAGAACAATAGAGGAATTACCAAGAATCCTCTTGACAGATCCGGGAACCAATCGAAGATTGACTCCTTCTAGTTCTAATCCTATGTAGCTATGCTAACTAGAGATCTAGTTGATGTGGTGGCTCTAGGGCTTGATCAGAGGCTCTCCTCCTGAATTAGGGTTTGAAGTATGAGACGAGGGCCTCTCCTCCAGGGGCAGGGGCCTTGCTTATATAGCCCTTTCGGATGAATCTGGGCCGTCTGATCAAACCGACATTGAACGGACGGTTTTCCTTGATCCTCTAGGTCGGTGGATCATAATCCTCGAGGCGGAGCCTGATTGGCTCCGGAGCCAGGGCGGGCGCCCTAAGGACCAGGGCGGGCGCCCTGTCCCCGGCTCTGTTACGCCTCCCGTTCGTTCTCGTGGCTTCTGGACTCTTCTAGATGTAAGATAATTACGTGTTCGGTTAATATCCCGTCATTAATCCGGCATGTGGGCCTTTCTTCCGTATTTCCTGATAACCCCCTGCAGAAATAGATAAACAGCAAAACTCATGGAATTCTGTCAGATAAAACCCTAAGTCTAGGTGTTGGTTTCATTTGGATCCTTTTCTCTATTTATTTGATAGTTATAATTGATACTTAAGGACCGTCAACAAACTCCCCCAAGCTTACCTCTTGCTCGTCCCTGAGCAAGGAGAGACTCAGTAGTTGCTGAAATGCCTTTGAATTTTGACGGTACACATGCTTTCAAATAGAGTCTCATCTCTGATTTAAAGTAAACTGTCAAGACTTAAAACTTACTCATTATACCTTTCACCATGGGGCTTGCAACCGTCATCTTTGTCTTGAGCGGTTAAAAGATAGAACAGTCTAGTCAAGCGCCATGTCTCTTATTCTTGATTAGCTATAGCTCTTGGAGTTTTTTGCAGATTTTCAAATAAAACTCAGAGATTCCTTATATGACTCTCTCAGGTCTCTCTTTTGTGGTATTTCTGGATCCTCACCAAGGCAGTAATGATGTCTGCCTTCTCTCAAAGCAAAGTATATAGTATTTGTGGTATAAGGCAGAGTGACATTGCCTTCTCTCTCATCCTATTCTAATAAGGCTTTTGATATCTGGAGCTCATCGGTGGGAGATAAAGTATACATACTTACAAGACATTTATTGCATAGTCAAACCATGGATCCAGAGAAACAAGCCAATAAGTCAAATCAAGATGTGCATGTGTGGCGAATAAATGGTGTATGGTGGTAGTGATGATAACAATGATGAAAGTCTAATTCTACTTTTGCTCTTTTTGAGGGGATACGTACCTTTCTTGCTTTTAAAGCTCTTGAGGAGAATGAGGTGCTCTATATTTTCTCTTTTTTTTCCCTCTCAGGTGGGTATCTTGTACCCCTAATTCTACTGTCGGACACTTGTCCATTTTTACCTCTCTTCTCACACTTTTTCTTTTTTTTCATCGAGGTTCCGAGCACTTGCTCCTTTTTATTTCCTCGTATCTTTTTCTTTTTGAGGTTCCGGGCACTTGCCCCTTTTTATTTTCTCGTATAGAGCACTCATCTCCTTAGAACAATATAGCAAGTGGTAGTAACCAAAATAGCTTGAGCATTTAATTCACAGAGGATAACAAGAATGGGAAAATATTTTTGGCTATTCTCTCCTGGATTAGGAGTAGAATAATTTTATGTGGATCTGGAGATGAGAATGAGTGGATATATGTGGATGCGTACTTCCGAAGTAGAAGCAGCATGTATGAGTGATCGTGCAAGTGAATCTTAATTTTAACTGCATGACAAGCTCCTAAGGGTCTACACAGCTTGACTACACTCAATGCTCATAAGTAGTAAAAAGTAAAGGTATGGCTTAAAGTCTAGCAAGCATCTATGTATAGCTGTGGTAGGAACTTAAACTCTCATCATACAGGAACTCATCATGTAGCATTTTAAGATTTTCAAAGATAAAATTCTCCAGAATTCTAGCATCTCTAGGAATAGATAAACAGCAGCTCAACCTTCCCATATCATATCCGTTAACAACTTAGACTTTAGATCAAGTTCTCTTCCCACAAGTTCAGGTTTAGAGCAAGCTTTAAATGATAACAGTTATGTCTAAACTTAGAGAGAGGACTTCAAATTTGAAAGTTAGGCAAAGCAACTATTCATCATATCCATGCTAGAGTTTTATTATTTAGATTCAGTTTAGCATAGCCACTTTATTTATTTATTAAAACACACTAAGCAAAAGATATAGGTATATATATATAAGCACAAAATCTTTATTTGGTTTTTTTATAGTTATGTATATTTTTATTTTTATAGGGTAGAAGTATATATAAATATAAAGATAAAGATAGAAATACTTAGCAAGATAATGGAGGTGCTCTCCCCCAAGCTGGATCTTGACATAATCTCTTCTGATGTAGCTAGCAGATTGCGGAGGTGTATTTGAAAGTCGGCAGCACCCTGACAGCGATTAGAATGTCCTCTGTCTGCTAGTCTCCTTGAATTCTGTGAAGCTCAAATAGACAACAAAGCTTTGTGGAACTGATTAAGTGTTAGCATAAATATCTAGCCTTTATCATGCTGAGCCTCCTTGATTTTTTTATGTTGTTTTTTTTTCTTTTATAAAGCAGAAGAAAATATTTATGTATTTATTATATATATATATATATTTTTTTTATGCCACCACAGTGAATGTACTTATGGGTTTTATGCCACTCGCATACTCACATGGGGCTTTAGGGTTTTTAACATTTTTATTGTCTTTTTAAGATAGTATGAATATGATTAACTAAGCAAACTATTTAAGATAAAGTAAATAATTAAAAGGAAAGGATAACTACCAAGTTACCTCTTGGCAAGGCGTTCGGTGTTTTTAAGTCCTCCGAACGGGACTCTTATTCGTTCAGTCGTCCTGGGACTTGGTGGATGGCGTAGTCGGTGGTTCCGGCGGCGCCTCCTCTTCATGTACAACTGTCTTTTCTTTCCATACCTGTCTCGGTGCTTTGGTCTCCTCAGGATAGTGTTGGTATGTCTTCAGATCTTACCACTTCTCCTTCATAATCTGCCCATCCGTCCTTGATGACCTGTTGCTTCTGATTGTGGTTACGCCGCCTTCTTCTTGTCCTGACTTGCTTGGATTCTTCAAATACATAGTTAGGGTCAGTAAAGTAAAGACGTACCTTCTCAGAGGGGAAGTGCATGTGGACTTCTCCAGTTCCAATGTAAATGATTGCTTTGACAGTACTAAGGAATGGTCTTCCAAGGATGATGGGTGGATCGTATTCATCTTCTCCCATGTCAATAACCTGAAAGTCTGTATGGACAAAGTGATCGTCTATCTTGACAGGGACGTCAGTTACTGTACCTTCGACCTGTCGGAATGTCTGATCTGCCATCTGGAGCTGAATATATGTTGGGTTTAAGGGCATGGTTCCGAACAGAAGTTCATAGGTGACCTTGGCCATTATGTTGACGCCCGACCCAGTGTCGCAAAGTGTCTTGTAGAAGTGGGACCCATTAATGGAGCAATAAATGCTTGGCATACCTGGGTCGTCCTTCTTAGGCAAGAACGGTGACTTGAGTTGGCGATCTTGACCTTTGTGCACGGCAGTGACCATCTTAGCTGTCTCGGTCCATACTTGCTTCTTGCTCATGTTCCTCCTGTTGGTCCTCTTCCTTGGTTCATATTGGGGTTGCTCTGGGATTTGTGCGGTCTTGTTCTTGAAGGAAAACGTTTCCTTCCTCCCCTTGATGTAGAAACTGATCTTGGCAGCACTAGCATAGATGACAGCTCCCGCGGTGTTCAGGAATGGTCTCCCTAGGATGACGGGAGCCCTCTCATCAGAACCGGTGTTGGGCATTCTTAACGTCACTACCAAAAGTAGACTTAGTTTTCTAATTCTGATAACGGCGCCAAAAATGCCAAACCTATCCCTCATGCCACTTAAGCCAAGTTGTCATCCCCAGCATGACATGAGAGACGCGGTATTGAAATATGCAATTGCTCATCAAGATAAATAATAAAAGGGATCTGCAAGCGCACAGATTAATACCGATGTAGCATTTTAACCGGGAAGTATTCTAGGTATCGTTATTTATATTTTTACAACTGGGAAGGGATTTCTAAGTATCTTGGTTGATAATGGAATGAGAATATGGAACTGAGTACACATCATTGCATGTATAACCGATAGTGTTTATCAATCTCTTTATACAGGTATAAATGTCACATTAAGTAAAGGTAAAGTGATAATGGTGACAAAGATAATTAATCTGATCAGCTAGCCACATATAATAATGATAAGCACCTCAACAGATATTCTAGCAAGTCATTAGCATGGAATTAGGATGAACTACAAAGATATTCCCTAAGTTATTATTAACTATAAAGTCTAGCATATCATAGTTAGTGCAATTATACTTGGCAATCATGGTGAGAAAAGACTATATCCATGCATAGTGAATATTAGCAAGGAAGATGAAGAACATAGCAATCACTCCCCTGTAATAGTGTTGCTCTGCCTGCCCTATACACGAGAGGGGGACTATATAAGAATCAACGAAGCTGTCACTATCGCGAACTACCCCACAATCCGGCATATAGGGTGCAATCGCAGATAAATACGGTATAGACACCACGTCTACACAATAATTATCATTCACCCACTGTACACATGGATAAACGCTATACGATCCTAGGTATGTATATAATTCCAATCTAACTAAGCCAAGCATATAACTATGATAAACTAAGAACAATATAATTGCAAATATAATCAAGTAGAGCAAAGTCATAACCAATATATTGAAATAGAACAAAGTCATATTCATAATATTGAAGAACAATGATGAACAATTGAAGAACAAGAAAGGAATTACCAAGAATCCTCTTGACAGATCCGGGAACCAATCGAAGATTGACTCCTTCTAGTTCTAATCCTATGTAGCTATGCTAACTAGAGATCTAGTTGATGTGGTGGCTCTAGGGCTTGATCAGAGGCTCTCCTCCTGAATTAGGGTTTGAAGTATGAGACGAGGGCCTCTCCTCCAGGGGCAGGGGCCTTGCTTATATAGCCCTTTCGGATGAATCTGGGCCGTTGGATCAAACCGACATTGAACGGACGGTTTTCCTTGATCCTCTAGGTCGGTGGAGCATAATCCTCGAGGCGGAGCCTGATTGGCCCACAGGAGGGGGCGGGCGCCCTGGGGACTAGGGCGGGCGCCCTGTCTCCGGCCCCGTTACGCCTCCCGTTCGTTCTCGTGGCTTCTGGACTCTTCTAGATGTAAGATAATTACGTGTTCGGTTAATATCCCGTCATTAATCCGACATGTGGGCCTTTCTTCCGTATTTCCTGATAACCCCCTGCAGAAATAGATAAACAGCAAAACTCGTGGAATTCTGTCAGATAAAACCCTAAGTCTAGGTGTTGGTTTCATTTGGATCCTTTTCTCTATTTATTTGATAGTTATAATTGATACTTAAGGAGCGTCAACAAACTCCCCCAAGCTTACCTCTTGCTCGTCCCTGAGCAAGGAGAGACTCAGTAATTGCTGAAATGCCTTTGAATTTTGACGGTACACATGCTTTCAAATAGAGTCTCATCTCTGAGTTAAAGTAAACTGTCAAGACTTAAAACTTACTCATTATACCTTTCACCATGGGGCTTGCAACCGTCACCTTTGTCTTGAGCGGTTAAAAGATAGAACAGTCTAGTCAAGCGCCATGTCTCTTATTCTTGATTAGCTATAGCTCTTGGAGTTTTTTGCAGATTTTCAAATAAAACTCAGAGATTCCTTATATGACTCTCTCAGGTCTCTCTTTTGTGGTATTTCTGGATCCTCACCAAGGCAGTAATGATGTCTGCCTTCTCTCAAAGCAAAGTATGTAGTATTTGTGGTATAAGGCAGAGTGACATTGCCTTCTCTCTCATCCTATTCTAATAAGGCTTTTGATATCTGGAGCTCATCGGTGGGAGATAAAGTATACATACTTACAAGACATTTATTGCATAGTCAAACCATGGATCCAGAGAAACAAGCCAATAAGTCAAATCAAGATGTGCATGTGTGGCGAGTAAATGGTGTATGGTGGTAGTGATGATAACAATGATGAAAGTCTAATTCTACTTTTGCTCTTTTTGAGGGGATACGTACCTTTCTTGCTTTTAAAGCTCTTGAGGAGAATGAGGTGCTCTATATTTTCTTTTCTTTTTTTCCTCTCAGGTGGGTATCTTGTACCCCTAATTCTACTGTCGGACACTTGTCCATTTTTACCTCTCTTCTCACACTTTTTCTTTTTTTTTCATCGAGGTTCCGAGCACTTGCTCCTTTTTATTTCCTCGTATCTTTTTCTTTTCGAGGTTCCGGGCACTTGCCCCTTTTTATTTCCTCGTATAGAGCACTCATCTCCTTAGAACAATATAGCAAGTGGTAGTAACCAAAATAGCTTGAGCATTTATTTCACAGGGGATAACAAGAATGGGAAAATATTTTTGGCTATTCTCTCCCGGATTAGGAGTAGAATAATTTTATGTGGATCTGGAGATGAGAATGAGTGGATATATGCGGATGCGTACTTCCGGAGTAGAAGCAGCATGTATGAGTGATCGTGCAAGTGAATCTTGATTTTAACCGCATGACAAGCTCCTAAGGGTCTACACAGCTTGACTACACTCAATGCTCATAAGCAGTAAAAAGTAAAGGTATGGCTTAAAGTCTAGCAAGCATGTATGTATGGCTGTGGTAGGAACTGAAACTCTCATCATATAGGAACTCATCATGTAGCATTTTAAGATTTTCAAAGATAAAATTCTCCAGAATTCTAGCATCTCTAGGAATAGATAAACAGCAGTTCAACCTTCCCATATCATATCCGTTAACAACTTAGACTTTAGATCAAGTTCTCTTCCCACAAGTTCAGGTTTAGAGCAAGCTTTAAATGATAACAGTTATGTCTAAACTTAGAGAGAGGACTTCAAATTTGAAAGTTAAACAAACTATTCATCATATCCATGCTAGAGTTTTATTATTATCTAGATTCAGTTTAGCATAGCTACTTTATTTATTTATTAAAACACACTAAGCAAAAGATATAGGTATATATACATAAGCACAAAATCTTTATTTGTTTTTTTTTTCATAGTTATGTATATTTTTATTTTTATAGGGTAGAAGTATATATAAATATAAAGATAAAGATAGAAATACTTAGCAAGATAATGGAGCTGCTCTCCCCCAAGCTGGATCTTGACATAATCTCTTCTGATGTAGCTAGCAGATGGCGGAGGTGTATTTGAAAGTCGGCAGCACCCTGACAGCGATTAGAATGTCCTCCGTCTGCTAGTCTCCTTGAATTCTGTGAAGCTCAAATAGACAACAAAGCTTTGTGGAACTGATTAAGTGTTAGCATAAATATCTAGCCTTTATCATGCTGAGCCTCCTTGATTTTTTTTATGTTGTTTTTTTTCTTTTATAAAGCAGAAGAAAATATTTATGTATTTATTATATATATATATATATTTTTTTTATGCCACCACAGTGAATGTACTTATGGGTTTTATGCCACTCGCATACTCACATGGGGCTTTAGGGTTTTTAACATTTTTATTGTCTTTTTAAGATAGTATGAATATGATTAACTAAGCAAACTATTTAAGATAAAGTAAATAATTAAAAGGAAAGGATAACTACCAAGTTACCTCTTGGCAAGGCGTTCGGTGTTTTTAAGTCCTCCGAACGGGACTCTTATTCGTTCAGTCGTCCTGGGACTTGGTGGATGGCGTAGTCGGTGGTTCCGGCGGCGCCTCCTCTTCATGTACAACTGTCTTTTCTTTCCATACCTGTCTCGGTGCTTTGGTCTCCTCAGGACAGTGTTGGTTGAGTGGTATGTCTTCAGATCTTACCACTTCTCCTTCATAATCTGCCCATCCGTCCTTGATGACCTGTTGCTTCTGATTGTGGTTACGCCGCCTTCTTCTTGTCCTGACCTGCTTGGATTCTTCAAATACATAGTTAGGGTCAGTAAAGTAAAGACGTACCTTCTCAGAGGGGAAGTGCATGTGGACTTCTCCAGTTCCAATGTAAATGATTGCTTTGACAGTACTTAGGAATGGTCTTCCAAGGATGATGGGTGGATCATATTCATCTTCTCCCATGTCAATAACCTGAAAGTCTGTATGGACAAAGTGATCGTCTATCTTGACAGGAACGTCAGTTACTGTACCTTCGACCTGTCGGAATGTCTGATCTGCCATCTGGAGCTGAATATATGTTGGGTTTAAGGGCATGGTTCCGAACAGAAGTTCATAGGTGACCTTGGCCATTATGTTGACGCCCGACTCAGTGTCGCAAAGTGTCTTGTAGAAGTGGGACCCATTAATGGAGCAATAAATGCTTGGCATACCTGGGTCGTCCTTCTTAGGCAAGAACGGTGACTTGAGTTGGCGATCTTGACCTTTGTGCACGGCAGTGACCATCTTAGCTGTCTCGGTCCATACTTGCTTCTTGCTCTTGTTCCTCCTGTTGGTCCTCTTCCTTGGTTCATATTGGGGTTGCTCTGGGATTTGTGCGGTCTTGTTCTTGAAGGAAAACGTTTCCTTCCTCCCCTTGATGTAGAAACTGATCTTGGCAGCACTAGCATAGATGACAGCTCCCGCGGTGTTCAGGAATGGTCTCCCTAGGATGACGGGAGCCCTCTCATCAGAACCGGTCTCTATCACTACGAAGTCTGCTGGAGCGTACGAGGAACCCACTCGGACACAGATGTTCTTCAATATTCCTCTCGGGAAACTCAGTGTCCTATCTGCAAGCTGCAAACACATGGTTGTTTCTAATAATGGTTGTGAAAAGAGTTTTTCATAGAGTACCCTGGGCATGATGTTGACGCTGGAGCCAAAGTCAAAGAGTGCTTCTGGGAAGTCTCGCATGCCGATGGAGATCGGGATGACGGGGCATCCTGGATCGCCTCTCTTGACCGGCAGACGGTCAGTACTTACTTCCACGATAGGGTTACTCCAGTAATCTCCTGCATCAAACATGTCTACAAGATTTGCAGATTCTAGTCCTTCCGGTTGTGATGGTATACCGGGGTTAGTAGCAGGAACAGCAGCAGCTATTTGATTCAACTGAGATTCAATCATTTTATTAAAGCTAATCTGGTTCTTGATGGCAGTAGAGAAATTATCCATTCTATTATTTATATTTTCTAGTATTTTATCATTAGATGCCAATTTCTTAGACAGGTTATCCATTAGCTTTCCTTGGTTGGACACTAACTCTCTCAAAGGTGGATAATTATTATTATTATTGAAAGAATTGTTACCTTGGTAATTACTTGAGTAGTTAGGCCTCTGTTGATTCCAACCTTGATTCTGCTGAGGACGGTTGTAGTAGTAGTTGTTGTTATTGTTGATGTAGTTCACGTCCTCCAGCAACTCAGGACAGTGATTGCCCGAGTGTCCAGTACCTCCACACTCCTCACAAGTCATGTGGGAGTCGTAGACGTGCATGACTTCTTTCTTTTCTCCAGCTCGATCATCGAGCTTCTTCATGAGTAGGTCTAGCTTGGCAGACAGCATGTCTACCTCCTTGAGCTGGTGCATACCTCCACCTCTCTTGCGTGTCTGAGTTCTTTCTTCATTCCAACCTTGGTTGGATGCCATCTTCTCCACAAGAGCTGTGGCTTGTGGTATGGTGAGTGATAGGAATGCTCCTCCAGCTGCAGCATCCATGGTTTCACGGGCACTGTTAATGAGCCCATGATAAAATGTCTGCATCAGTAGCCAGCTTTCCATTCCATGATGGGGACATTCTAGGATGTAGTCTTGGAAACGCTCCCATGCTTCTGGAACGGATTCATCATGTTGTTGCTGAAAACTTGTAATCTTCCCACGGAGAGCATTGGTCTTGCCCTTGGGAAAAAATTTGGCCAGAAAGTTCATGGAGCAGAGTGCCCACGTAGTGTTCTTCTCCTTTGTAGCGTAGAACCACTGCTTCGCTCTCCCCAACAGTGAGAATGGGAAAAGGCGAAGTAGTATGGCGTCTCTGGGGACATCAGCCATGGTGAAAGTGCTGCAGATCTCCAGGAAGTGTTGAAGATGAGCACTAGCGTCTTCATGTGGCTTCCCACAGAACTGGTTAGCTTGCACCATGTTGATGAGCCCAGGCTTGAGCTCGAAGTTGCGGTCGATCTCCCCAGCAGGTCCAGTGCGGATGTTGTCCGTAGTGGGAGCTGAGAACTCGCGGATCGACTTGTTCGCCATGGCTTCGAATTCAGTCGACAAATTCCGGATGAAACTTCGGCGGTCTTTGGATTTGGAGGAAGCTTTGTGCTGAAGTGTTGACGATGTCTTCTTGAGCTTGGCTCTTGTTCTTCTGAATAAGGCTTCGGGATCGTCAACAAAGTTGTCTAAAAGATGTCTTCTATTCATGCATCACCCTGCAATAAATAATCAAAATGGAAAATACAGGGGTAAAACTGTATAAGAGAATTGATAAGCTCGATCAGATTAGTGATGCAAATGATGACTCAAAGTTCCGTATTCATTCCTACTTAGTAATCAACCTTCCCCGGCAACGGCGCCAAAAATGCTTGTTGGGCATTCTTAACGTCACTACCAAAAGTAGACTTAGTTTTCTAATTCTGATAACGGCGCCAAAAATGCCAAACCTATCCCTCATGCCACTTAAGCCAAGTTGTCATCCCCAGCATGACATGAGAGACGCGGTATTGAAATATGCAATTGCTCATCAAGATAAATAATAAAAGGGATCTGCAAGCGCACAGATTAATACCGATGTAGCATTTTAACCGAGAAGTATTCCAGGTATCGTTATTTATATTTTTACCACTGGGAAGGGATTTCTAAGTATCATGGTTGATAATGGAATGAGAATATGGAACTGAGTACACATCATTGCATGTATAACCGAGAGTATTTATCAATCTCTTTATACAGGTATAAATGTCACATTAAGTAAAGGTAAAGTGATAATGGTGACAAAGATAATTAATCTGATCAGCTAGCCACATATAATAATGATAAGCACCTCAACAGATATTCTAGCAAGTCATTAGCATGGAATTAGGATGAACTACAAAGATATTCCCTAAGTTATTATTAACTATAAAGTCTAGCATATCATAGTTAGTGCAATTATACTTGGCAATCATGGTGAGAAAAGACTATATCCATGCATAGTGAATATTAGCAAGGAAGATGAAGAACATAGCAATCACTCCCCTGTAATAGTGTTGCTCTGCCTGCCCTATACACGAGAGGGGGACTATATAAGAATCAACGAAGCTGTCACTATCGCGAACTACCCCACAATCCGGCATATAGGGTGCAATCGCAGATAAATACGGTATAGACACCACGTCTACACAATAATTATCATTCACCCACTGTACACATGGATAAACGCTATACGATCCTAGGCATGTATATAATTCCAATCTAACTAAGCCAAGCATATAACTATGATAAACTAAGAACAATATAATTGCAAATATAATCAAGTAGAGCAAAGTCATAACCAATATATTGAAATAGAACAAAGTCATATTCATAATATTGAAGAACAATGATGAACAATTGAAGAACAAGAAAGGAATTACAAAGAATCCTCTTGACAGATCCGGGAACCAATCGAAGATTGACTCCTTCTAGTTCTAATCCTATGTAGCTATGCTAACTAGAGATCTAGTTGATGTGGTGGCTCTAGGGCTTGATCAGAGGCTCTCCTCCTGAATTAGGGTTTGAAGTATGAGACGAGGGCCTCTCCTCCAGGGGCAGGGGCCTTGCTTATATAGCCCTTTCGGATGAATCTGGGCCGTTGGATCAAACCGACATTGAACGGACGGTTTTCCTTGATCCTCTAGGTCGGTGGAGCATAATCCTCGAGGCGGAGCCTGATTGGCCCACAGGAGGGGGTGGGCGCCCTGGGGACTAGGGCGGGCGCCCTGTCTCCGGCCCTGTTACGCCTCCCGTTCGTTCTCGTGGCTTCTGGACTCTTCTAGATGTAAGATAATTACGTGTTCGGTTAATATCCCGTCATTAATCCGACATGTGGGCCTTTCTTCCGTATTTCCTGATAACCCCCTGCAGAAATAGATAAACAGCAAAACTCGTGGAATTCTGTCAGATAAAACCCTAAGTCTAGGTGTTGGTTTCATTTGGATCCTTTTCTCTATTTATTTGATAGTTATAATTGATACTTAAGGACCGTCAACAACCGGTCTCTATCACTACGAAGTCTGCTGGTGCGTACGAGGAACCCACTCGGACACAGATGTTCTTCAATATTCCTCTCGGGAAACTCAGTGTCCTATCTGTAAGCTGCAAACACATGGTTGTTTCTAATAATGGTTGTGAAAAGAGTTTTTCATAGAGTACCCTGGGCATGATGTTGACGCTGGAGCCAAAGTCAAAGAGTGCTTCTGGGAAGTCTCGCATGCCGATGGAGATCAGGATGACGGGGCGTCCTGGATCGCCTCTCTTGACCGGCAGACGGTCAGTACTTACTTTCACGATAGGGTTACTCCAGTAATCTCCTGCATCAAACATGTCTACAAGATTTGCAGATTCTAGTCCTTCCGGTTGTGATGGTATACCGGGGTTAGTAGCAGGAACAACAGCAGCTATTTGATTCAACTGAGATTCAATCATTTTATTAAAGCTAATCTGGTTCTTGATGGCAGTAGAGAAATTATCCATTCTATTATTTATATTTTCTAGTATTTTATCATTAGATGCCAATTTCTTAGACAGGTTATCCATTAGCTTTCCTTGGTTGGACACTAACTCTCTCAAAGGTGGATAATTATTATTATTATTGAAAGAATTGTTACCTTGGTAATTACCTGAGTAGTTAGGCCTCTGTTGATTCCAACCTTGATTCTGCTGAGGACGGTTGTAGTAGTTGTTGTTGTTATTGTTGATGTAGTTCACGTCCTCCAGCAACTCAGGACAGTGATTGCCCGAGTGTCCAGTACCTCCACACTTCTCACAAGTCATGTGGGAGTCGTAGACGTGCATGACTTCTTTCTTTTCTCCAGCTCGATCATCGAGCTTCTTCATGAGTAGGTCTAGCTTGGCAGACAGCATGTCTACCTCCTTGAGCTGGTGCATACCTCCACCTTTCTTGCGTGTCTGAGTTCTTTCTTCATTCCAACCTTGGTTGGATGCCATCTTCTCCACAAGAGCTGTGGCTTGAGGTATGGTGAGTGATAGGAATGCTCCTCCAGCTGCAGCATCCATGGTTTCACGGGCACTGTTAATGAGCCCATGATAAAATGTCTGCATCAGTAGCCAGCTTTCCATTCCATGATGGGAACATTCTAGGATGTAGTCTTGGAAACGCTCCCATGCTTTTGGAACGGATTCATCATGTTGTTGCTGAAAACTTGTAATCTTCCCACGGAGAGCATTGGTCTTGCCCATGGGAAAGAATTTGGCCAGAAAGTTCATAGAGCAGAGTGCCCACGTAGTGTTCTTCTCCTTTGTAGCGTAGAACCACTGCTTCGCTCTCCCCAACAGTGAGAATGGGAAAAGGCGAAGTAGTATGGCGTCTCTAGGGACATCAGCCAATGTGAAAGTGCTGCAGATCTCCAGGAAGTGTTGAAGATGAGCACTAGCGTCTTCATGTGGCTTCCCACAGAACTGGTTAGCTTGCACCATGTTGATGAGCCCAGGCTTGAGCTCGAAGTTGCGGTCGATCTCCCCAGCAGGTCCAGTGCGGATGTTGTCCGTAGTGGGAGCTGAGAACTCGCGGATCGACTTGTTCGCCATGGCTTCGAATTCAGTCGACAAATTCTGGATGAAACTTCAGCGGTCTTTGGATTTGGATGAAGCTTTGTGCTGAAGTGTTGACGATGTCTTCTTGAGCTTGGCTCTTGTTCTTCTGAATAAGGCTTCGGGATCGTCAACAAAGTTGTCTGGAAGATGTCTTCTATTCATGCATCACCCTGCAATAAATAATCAAAATGGAAAATACAGGGGTAAAACTGTATAAGAGAATTGATAAGCTCGATCAGATTAGTGATGCAAATGATGACTCAAAGTTCCATATTCATTCCTACTTAGTAATCAACCTTCCCCGGCAACGGCGCCAAAAATGCTTGTTGGGCATTCTTAACGTCACTACCAAAAGTAGACTTAGTTTTCTAATTCTGATAACGGCGCCAAAAATGCCAAACCTATCCCTCATGCCACTTAAGCCAAGTTGTCATCCCCAGCATGACACGAGAGACGCGGTATTGAAATATGCAATTGCTCATCAAGATAAATAATAAAAGGGATCTGCAAGCGCACAGATTAATACCGATGTAGCATTTTAACCGGGAAGTATTCCAGGTATCGTTATTTATATTTTTACCACTGGGAAGGGATTTCTAAGTATCATGGTTGATAATGGAATGAGAATATGGAACTGAGTACACATCATTGCATGTATAACCGAGAGTATTTATCAATCTCTTTATACAGGTGTAAATGTCACATTAAGTAAAGGTAAAGTGATAATGGTGACAAAGATAATTAATCTGATCAGCTAGCCACATATAATAATGATAAGCACCTCAACAGATATTCTAGCAAGTCATTAGCATGGAATTAGGATGAACTACAAAGATATTCCCTAAGTTATTATTAACTATAAAGTCTAGCATATCATAGTTAGTGCAATTATACTTGGCAATCATGGTGAGAAAAGACTATATCCATGCATAGTGAATATTAGCAAGGAAGATGAAGAACATAGCAATCACTCCCCTGTAATAGTGTTGCTCTGCCTGCCCTATACACGAGAGGGGGACTATATAAGAATCAACGAAGCTGTCACTATCGCGAACTACCCACAATCCGGCATATAGGGTGCAATCGCAGATAAATACGGTATAGACACCACGTCTACACAATAATTATCATTCACCCACTGTACACTTGGATAAACGCTATACGATCCTAGGCATGTATATAATTCCAATCTAACTAAGCCAAGCATATAACTATGATAAACTAAGAACAATATAATTGCAAATATAATCAAGTAGAGCAAAGTCATAACCAATATATTGAAATAGAACAAAGTCATATTCATAATATTGAAGAACAATAATGAACAATTGAAGAACAATAGAGGAATTACCAAGAATCCTCTTGACAGATCCGGGAACCAATCGAAGATTGACTCCTTCTAGTTCTAATCCTATGTAGCTATGCTAACTAGAGATCTAGTTGATGTGGTGGCTCTAGGGCTTGATCAGAGGCTCTCCTCCTGAATTAGGGTTTGAAGTATGAGACGAGGGCCTCTCCTCCAGGGGCAGGGGCCTTGCTTATATAGCCCTTTCGGATGAATCTGGGCCGTCTGATCAAACCGACATTGAACGGACGGTTTTCCTTGATCCTCTAGGTCGGTGGAGCATAATCCTCGAGGCGGAGCCTGATTGGCTCCGGGGCCAGGGCGGGCGCCCTGTCCCCGGCTCTGTTACGCCTCCCATTCATTCTCGTGGCTTCTGGACTCTTCTAGATGTAAGATAATTACGTGTTCGGTTAATATCCCGTCATTAATCCGGCATGTGGGCCTTTCTTCCGTATTTCCTGATAACCCCCTGCAGAAATAGATAAACAGCAAAACTCATGGAATTCTGTCAGATAAAACCCTAAGTCTAGGTGTTGGTTTCATTTGGATCCTTTTCTCTATTTATTTGATAGTTATAATTGATACTTAAGGACCGTCAACACTCTATAGGAGTCGTTAATACGACTCTACGTTACGTTTAACAGAGCCGGAGGACCTGCCGACTGAGGAGTACGACCCCGACTACAGCGAGGACGTGGGAGATGACCTGCCAGGTGCCACGCCCCACCCAACTCCGTAGAACCTATTACGCATGCAAATATAGAATTGTTAGCGCTTTACTTTTTATAAATATATGCTGATAGACTGCATGATAGATGCTTTACTTTGAGCCATTTCCTTGTTGCAACCTTACTCCTGCTCACCCTGTTGTTAGGCTAGATGCTCGCATGTTACATATTACTGCTTTTACTCTTACTCGCATTATATCTGTGATGTGATACCGGTGAGAGAGAGACGTATATGTATAAGGCACGTAGTGCCGGGAACTTGGTAAACCTAATAAATGAACTGGGGAGATCTTGGCGTGCGTCTTGGGTGAGTGGTGAGGGTTGAGTCGAACGGACAGGATCCTACGACGAGTCCTTAGGGCAAGTCTTGCTGGAGGGGTGCGACCTGGGCATCTCTCACGAGAGTTACCTGTGGCGGGTATGTTGTGAGGTGAACTGGGGTGTTGGTTATCCCTGGTGGAGGTGCTGTCGTGGCACGGGGAAGACGTTGTTTCCCCTTTGAGGAGATATCCTGTCTGGTCCTCCTAAGGACTGGTATGTCTTGAGAACCGGAACCATGGGACTTTCGTGCACACCACTCGTTCCCGATGGGCGGGAGACGATTACCCAACTGACTAGGGCAGTACCACTACTACTGGGATGGAAGGTGATAGTGTAGGGAGGTACGGGTATGGGGACCCACACCCTCCTAAGACAGCGTAGTGACCTTGGGGGCCCGGTACTATGTCTCACAGTCTCAGTGTTTCGGTGGACACCAGGGTGGCCCAGGGCTGAGTGGTAGGGTGGTACTATACCGGTTGGGAGGCAGTCGAAATCAGCCTAGACGAGCCGGATCGTCGAGGATGGCGATCTTGTGGATTACCAGGTGTACACACTCTGCAGAGTTGATTGATCTATACGTATAGCCGCGTCCGCGGATATGGACATTCCCATGACCTACGCTTCACTTGATTAGAGAGATGAGTCCTTTCTACCTTTCCCCCGGGTTTTGTGTTGGATTCCGGTTTCGGCCGTTGAGACGAGATCTGAGCGGGAGTCAATCTCGTCGCCTAGAGAGAGAGTGAGACGAGAGGTGTTGTGATGGGATGGGAAGAATGTGTGGATAAGATGGATTAAAAACTGATGAATGTCTTATTAATAAAATGTTAACGACTTGCATAGGAAACCCACAGCCTAAATAGGTCTATTTCTACTTTCCCCAATGCATTCCACTTTCCACAAAGCATTGCAAGCATAGGGTGGGCGATGCGTGGCCAGTACCAAGTGTACTGATAGATTTTTGACAGGTTCGGAGCCCGAGTACGACTACGAGGGCGACGATTGGGAGGACTAGAGGGTCTGTTCTACGCTCAAGCTGGTTCCTAAAGATCGTTTTCCGCTGCTATCTACGCCGAATGCTGTTCCGGATGCTCGTGTGTGTGTGTTCCGCCCTGCGAGGCGATGATAATAAGTTATGTAAAACTCTCTATTGTACTCTGATATTCGTGCATGACTTTATGTATCACTGAGATTTGGGTAAATTGACGGAATGTTTCGTCATTTTACACTTCGTTTCTGTGGATTTCCCATCGCGGAAATCAAGAACGTTTTAGTTGGTACCAGAGCCATGCTGACCCTAGGACGGACCCATAGGATTGGACAATAGAATTAGGAGAGATCTTGACACTTTCGGTTATATTACCGACCGTGCTGCATTTTCGTGCATGGCTTATCTCAATTTCACACTCTCTTACCTATATTTCGTTCTACCTTACCTATCACATCGCTCCGTTCCACCCTAAATCATCCTGTCTCACTCAAGATTTATCAGAGAATCACCCTGAGTTACATAGTTTTGCCTTGTCTTATCAAGTTTCACTCTGTAATACTCAAGATGCTACATATACAACGAGGTACTGACTCCATCTTACGGTTAATTTGCAGATGGCCCCTGTTGTCGAGCTTCCTGTGGACGGACTGGCCTACCGTGGGTTCGCCACGATCCTGTACGACGTGCTGGACTCACTAGGCGTTCCCACAGAGCAGATCGGGTACGTGTGCCGGGGTGAGCCGGGACCCGACGGGTTCAAGGGCCACATCATGGTCCACCTCAAGGTTCCCGCCAGCGAGTTCGTACCCGTGCTGCGTGCCTTCGAGACACTAGAGGTGGAGAACTCTATTGCTTTGTGCGTACAGTCCGTCTCACGCACAGCTCTTCGCAGTGTGATGTGCGACGCACACGACTACCTCAAGACAGGACCGTACCGCCTGCTACCTGCCGCTCTGGACCTTAATAGGTTCTCTCAGCCGCAGATCACTACTGCAGATCGTGCTGCGCGCGACGAGGTCGACCCCTGTCTGAGGGCCTCCGCGCAGTACATCATCGCCTAGGATCGCTACATCATGGATGTAGAAATGCAGAATCGCCGCTATTGGGACCTCCTGTTCCGTTGCGATGAGGAGTTCCTCAAGGTGGAGCGCAAGGAGGAGGAGATGGTCGGCAAGTTCGAGGAGGAACACATGGGCTTTGACAGGATGAAGACCTTCTACGAGAACCATGAGCAGTCACTTCGCGAGGAGATCGCCAATCTCAAGGACAAGGTTGGGGAGGCTGAACTTCGCCATGACTATCTTGAGTCCAAGGTGCTTGAGTGCAAAGATCGGATTGAGCGTCAGAGGCTTACTCTGAGGGAGTTCCATGAGAAGGAGAAGCAGCGTGGCATCGGGAAGCTTGCCCTGGAGGCCCGTTGCAACACAATGGAGAAGCTAGCTGTGGAGGCTGCCGTCACCACCACCTACAATATGCACCACCTGGTCCACTACATCAAGAGCACTGAGTACCTTCAGGATAAGGTGGACCGCATCAGTCAGGCTTGGATCGACGCTGATCGCAAGCGCGTCCAGGAGATCGGGAAGGTCCAGGACGTCCTCTTACCTGGGATGCGCAAGAAACCGCGCAGACAGCCTTTCCATGTTGAGGCCACCAAGCTCAACTTCAAGGCATGCCCGACTGAGGGTTACTCAGAGGTTCCGAGGACTGAGATGCTGGACTACGCTCTCACCTACGTCGCGAGGATCCACCACTCCGACGATGAGCTTCGTGCCATGGAGGGCACTCCCGAGGCTTCCACTTCTGGTCCTTCTACACCACCCGCCACTCCCGAACAGGAGTAGTTACCTTTTCACATAATCATGTAATAAGGTAGTAGTAGACATGTTGAGCCCTGCGTGGCTAGAGTTAAGATGGTGCACTTATGGAGTAATGTAGGATGTCCCACTTTTGAAGCTGCCTGCGAGTAGCACGATTCCCGCGAATCTGTCAGTGTAGCTACTGGAGATATCGCTATGTAATAAATGAATGTAATGGATGTTTGGATTTTATCGCATCTTATGGTTCTTATTGCATCTTTGTATGAGTGTTGGATAATTATCTCTTTTGCAAAATAAATAAACCGTTTAACCGTGCACCTAATGAAGATGTTGAATAAATAATTGACCCTGCAGAAAGATGTCTTGCCGCTGATCCGCTCGTCTGAACAACCGCTCGCTTTCCCCCGCGTCTACAGCTCGTGGTCGTGGTCAAAGCCGCGGAGGAGGCCGAGGAGTTCCTTTCGGTGCCATGGAGGAGCCTGCACCCGAGGAGCCTGCACTGGGGGCGGGTGCCGCCCAGCACCTTGAAGGGGAAGCACCACCGCCGCCGCCAATACCACAGCTGGCGGAGGTGATGGACCGCCAAACCCGCCTCTTGGAAACACTGGCTCAGGGAATGCTTCATCGTCACGGGGGTCCTCCCAATGACTTCCAGCGGAAGTTGGAGGGGTTCCTCAAGCTGAGGCCTCCTACTTTCGACACCTCCGACGATGACCCCATTGCCACCGAGGACTGGCTCCGTGAGATAGAGAAGAAGCTGGATCTCACCACTTGCACTGATGAGGAGTGCGTGGGGGTAGCTGCCCACCAGCTCACTGGCGCTGCACGCGCATGGTGGGACAGCTACCGCGACGCCCACGAGGACCTGGGACGTATCTCTTGGGAGGAGTTCACCGAGGCCTTTCGTGAGCAACACGTGCCTGAGGGCGTCATGGATGCCAAGGTGGAGGAGTTCCGCAACATCTCCCAGGGTTCCCAGAAGGTTCAGGAGTACACTACTCGTTTCACCCGCATGATGAGGTATGCTCCAGGTGAGACCGATACCGAGAAGAAGAAGATGTACTGTTTCAAGAAGGGGCTGAACTCTCGTCTCAAGGTGGCCCTCTCGGGTCATGCTTGTCGTACCCTTCGCGAGATGGTCAACAAGGTGCTGGAGATGGAAAGGGATCGTCTGGAGGCGGATGCCCTTCACAAGGAGAAGAAGTGCCGGTTCGAGAGTTCCTCTCGTGGCTCGGCCCCGCAGAGGCCACGTGCTCACGTGCTTCCTCAGCCCCGCTCACGCTACACCCAGGGGGCAGTGATCGCTCCGAGCCATGGAGGTGGTACCTACACCGCCAACTACCACCGCCCCGCTCAGGGTCGTCCCGCTCCGAGTCATCCCACTCCGGGAGCTGGCACATGGAGGACCGCTGCGCCTACCCCCACAGGTAGCGCGCCCTTCACCTGCTTCGGTTGTGGCCAGCCAGGTCACAAGATCGCTGAGTGCCCAGTCAAGAACGGCACACCGCCCGCCTCAACCCAGACAAGGCAGACTGCTACACCTGCTGCTCCGCGCAAGAACGTTGCTGGGGCTGTCCGTAGTCGCCTCAATCACATGACAGCAGAAGACGCCCAGGACGCTCCCGACGTGGTGTACGGTATGTTTTTGGTACAGGGAGTTTTAGATTCAGTCTTGTTTGACTCTGGAGCTACTTGTTCTTATATTTCCACCAAGTTTGCACGAGAACATAACATACCTGTGACTCCTCGCAAGGAGCCTATTGATACTAGCTCACCTCTAGGTCGCATTTTATGCACCAAGAGATGTCAGGGAGTGAGTATTACCATTGAGGGCTACCCTTTTCTAGCCGATCTCACCTTACTTCCATCCGAGGGGCTAGATGTCATACTAGGGATGGATTGGTTGACACAACATAAAGGGGTGATATCTTGTTCACCAAGGTATGTGGAGATCACACACCCGAGAGGACACACAATCCGCTGTAAGCCTAATCATGGAAAAGCAGATTCTATGTTGTGTACCCTGGAGGCCAGGACAATCGAGGAGGTACCCATTGTGAGAGAGTACCCTGACGTGTTTCCTGAAGAATTACCAGGCATGCCACCTGATCGAGATGTGGAGTTTGTGATTGACCTTCTGCCTGGCACCGGGCCTATTGCTAAGAGGCCCTACCGCATGTCAGTCGACGAACTGGAGGAGCTGAAGAAGCAACTCAAGGAGTTGTCAGACAAGGGATACATCAGACCCAGTGCTTCACCCTAGGGTTCCCCTGTTCTGTTTGTGAAAAAGAAGGATGGATCCATGAGGATGTGCATTGACTATCGGAATTTGAATGCCGTGACAGTCAAGAACAAATATCCTCTGCCCAGGATCGATGACCTCTTAGATCAGCTAAGAGATGCAAAATTCTTTTCCAAGATCGATCTCAGGTCCGGATATCATCAGATGAAGATCAGACCTGACGACATTCCAAAGACAGCTTTCGTCACCAGATACGGGCAATATGAGTTCACAGTGGTGTCCTTCGGACTCACTAATGCTCCGGCTTATTTTATGAACATGATGAACAAGGTGTTCATGGACGAACTGGACAAGTTCGTAGTGGTGTTCATTGATGACATCCTTATCTATTCCTCCACCGCCGAAGAGCATGAGCAACATTTGAGAGTGGTTCTGGAAAAGTTGAGGCAGAATCAGCTGTATGCCAAGTTTAGCAAATGTGATTTTTGGCTCGAAGAAGTTGCCTTTCTTGGTCACGTTCTCACGGCTGAAGGTGTCGCTGTAGATCCCACAAAGATTGACGCAGTGAAAGAATGGGAACAACCCCGCAATGTGACCGATGTCCGCAGTTTTCTTGGTTTGGCCGGGTATTATCGCAGGTTCATCGAGAACTTCTCAAAAATAGCCAAGCCCATGACTAACCTGCTGAAGAAGACTAATGAGTTTGAATGGACGCCTGAGTGTGAGCATAGTTTCCAGACACTGAAACAGAAGCTCACCACCACTCTAGTCCTTGCCTTGCCTGATATCCAGAAAGACTTCGTGGTCTACTATGATGCCTCCAGACAAGGACTCGGCTGCGTTTTGATGCAGAATGGAAGAGTCATTGCCTATGCATCTCAACAGTTGAAGGACCATGAGCAACGCTACCCAACCCATGATCTGGAGCTTGCCGCTGTTGTGCATGCTCTGAAGATTTGGAGGCACTACTTGATCGGAAACAAGTGTGATATATACACCGATCACAAGAGCTTAAAGTATTTCTTCACTCAAGAGGATCTAAACATGAGACAGCGCAGATGGCTAGAGCTTATCAAGGACTACAACCTAGAGATTCACTATCATCCGGGAAAAGCTAATGTGGTCGCTGATGCTTTAAGCCGAAAGAGTTATTGCCACAATCTATCCATGGAAGCTGTACCACCCGAGCTATGTCAGGAAATGGGCGGACTACGTCTCAAAATCCTACCCAGGGGTATGTTGAACGAGCTTCGGGTACAATACAACCTCAAGGATCGGATCCGCAATGCTCAACTTGAGTGTCCAGAAATCTGGGAGATCCGAGAACTCATGAAGAAGGGCAAGTGCCCCGAGTTCAGAGAGGATGTACAAGGAGTGTACTGGTACAAGGGTAGAATCTGTGTACCATCTGATTCTGCCTTGCGGCGAGAAATTTTGGAAGAGGGTCATGACTCCAAGTATTGCATTCACCCGGGAAGCACCAAAATGTATGCCGATCTAAAGAAACAGTTCTGGTGGAAGAACATGAAGGCAGATATTGCCGGGCATGTCGCACGATGCGACACCTGCAATAGAATCAAGGCTGAACACCAAAGACCAGCTGGGTTGCTAAACCCCTTGGACGTTCCAATATGGAAATGGGAGAGTATATCCATGGACTTTATAGTGGGTTTACCCCGAACCCCTAAAGGCCATGACTCGATTTGGGTGATCGTTCATCGACTAACCAAGGTAGCTCACTTTGTAGCTGTGAGAACTGACTACCGAGTTGAGAAACTAGCAGATCTCTACATCGAGCACATTCTCAGACTCCACGGAGCCCCCACCAGCATAGTGTCTGATCGTGGTACGCAGTACGTGTCCAAGTTCTGGAAGAGTCTCCACAAGGCTATAGGGACTCGACTTGATTACAGCACCGCATACCACCCACAGACAGATGGTCAGACAGAGAGGGTTAATCAGATTTTGGAGGACATGCTCCGGGCTTGTGTCTTGAAGTATGGGTCTGATTGAGAGAAGAGTTTGTCCCATGCGGAGTTCTCTTACAACAACAACTACCAGGCTAGCCTAAAGATGTCACCATTTGAGGCTTTGTATGGCAGAAAGTGTAGAACCCCTCTGATGTGGTCAGAAGTGGGGGAAAGATCATTCTTTGGCCCCGCGAAGATCAAAGATGCCGAAGAAGGGGTTGCCCAGGTGCGAGAAAACCTGAGGATTGCCCAAAGCCAACAAAAGAGTTATGCAGATAACCGTCGAAGAGACCTCGAGTTTCAAGTTGGGGACTATGTCTATCTCAAGGTCTCCCCACTCCGAGGTACCGTCAGATTCCATGTTAAAGGAAAGTTGGCGCCTAGGTACGTGGGACCATACAAGATCTGTCAGAGGATTGGTAAGTTGGCATACAAGATAGAGTTGCCCGAAGAGTTGACCGAAGTGCACCTAGTGTTCCACGTGTCTCAGCTGCGCAAGTGCTTGCAGTTGCCAGAGCAAGAGGTACACACCGATGCATTGGATATCCAGGACACCCTGGAATACAAGGAGCACCCGATCCGGATCCTAGACAAAGCTGAGAAGGAGACCAGAAGCACCGTGATACCCATGTGCAAGGTCCAGTGGAGTAACCACACAGAACGGGAAGCTACATGGGAGAAAGAGTCCGAACTCCGTATGCTCTACCCCTACCTCTTCGACAGGTATGACGCACCTTAAATCTCGGGACGAGATTTCAGTGAGGGGGAAGGACTATAACAACCCAGAATTTTACGACAAACCAAAAATCACAACCACAATTTTTTTAAAAAAACAACCATGTTTGGTGAGTGGCATATAGGAAACCGACCCTAGTTGCACAAGTAGCACCAAGTCTAGTTAATTGCATTTTAGCATTTAATTATATATTCATGAGTTGCTTCTTATGTTCTTTGTTTTGTTAAATAAATATGGTCACCTTCTTTTGCTTAAATTAAATAAATGTGTATTTATAACCGTGACTAATATTTGGAACCACAAATGACCTCTAGTGGATCCCACTAGGGCTTACTCAAGAGGTAATTATTTATTTTATCTTAGCAAAAGAAATCTGTAAAGGAGAGAAAACAAAATGGAAAAGCTTTAGAGTATAATTAGAAAAGGAGAAAAGCTCTTCAGCCGTCTCCCGAAGCCGGCCCGCTCACTCCAGCCGACCTGCCGAGCCGGCCCACCGAGCCGAAGCGCCGCCCGAGCCGCGCAGCAGCATTTCCGCACCAGCCGGCCCGCTTCGCTAGACCAGCCCAGCCAAAGCCGAGATGGCCCAGTAGGAAGCCGCTCCCCCGTCTTCGGTCACTGCCAGCTGGGGCCCGATCGTCATCACTATCCTCCCGCCCGCCGTTCCTCTGTCACGCCCGAACTGAAACCGAAGGGGGAAACACGGTCACGCAAACGGCGAGGGGAGATTCCCCCTGTCCCCTGCCGGTCACCTTGCGCGCCAAGCTACCGAGCCGGTCCCGCACAACAGTCGCACACACACACACCATCCCACCCATGCCCAGCGCGCGCGTGACCTCGCCATGGTGGCAGGAGCACTGCCATAGCCTGGCACTGCCCAACCGCCTGCGAATCCTCGATTTAGCATCACCAATTCGAACCTCACCACTCCAATTGCCCTTAACCCTGGCCAAGGCCCCCTAGATTGCAGCCACGTGGCTCGAACTCTTCCATCGCCGTCCACCGAGAGCCATGGACGCTCCTCTATAAAACGGTGACTCCGGCGTCCTAGACTCTTCCTCTCCACTCGCTGCCAACTTGGTGGCACACGGCCCACACCACACCACTGGAGGAAAAGAAAAGGGGGAAGAGGAGGAGAAGCAGAGGGAAGAAGCCGGGAACCCGAAGCGGATGTCGCCGTTCGAGCGCACCGGAGGAGGAGACGCCGACCTCCTCTCCACCACCGGACTGCACTGCACGACCACCAATCTTCACCGCTCCAACTCACCCTGCACTGACATCCCTTCGCCATCGCCACCTACGGTGAGCTCACCATCCCACCTCACTCACCGCCGGTTGAACTTGTCATGGCACCATCTAGCCGGTTAGCTCCGTGGACCATCTAGGAAGAATCCGCGACCCACACGCGTTGATCGCACGCATACGCACACGTGGTGCGCACGCTTGATGGCCTGGCCGAGCCATAGAGACACGGTATCGGCCGCGGCATGCCGATGCTCCGCACATGGTCGCCATGGCCGGACCAAGACATGTCGAGGTTGTTCCTTCCAAGTCAAGCCGGTAGAGGGGAAGGGAAGGAGCTAGATCGATTTGCCTTGGCAAGGGACACACCGTGTGCATCAAGGAGGGGAGGAGGAGCCACCGGGGAAGCCGTTTGTAGCCGCCATGCCGACGGCAGCGTGCACGGGAGCGCGGCCGGGAAACAGGGGAGGTGCTGGAGAGCCGCCGCTCACCCAACCGTGGACGTGTGCTCTACCACGTAGATGAGTTGACAACAGCGGCCTTACCACCCCGCGGTGAAGTCCAATTGAGGATCCCAGGGCCAATTTGAAGCTCGGGTTGGCCATGGAAGTCTCGCCGCCGTTCACCACACCGGCCGAGCCGCCACCGCCGTAGACAAGCCCTCTAAACACTTTAATCCGCACCGATGACCCCTCCATCAAGTTCCATGGGATCATGCGATGCTTTAGAGCCTACTAGCTCCGCCTGTGAGACTCCAGAGCAAGAGCCCGGTCGCTCGCCGCCGGTGAAGAGCGCGGCCAGAGAAAGAAGAAACAAGCAAGAGAGGAGAGGAGCGGCTAGGTGCACTCGGTGCACCGTGAGCCGAGAGGAGAGAGGAGGGGATGGACCGGGTCCACTGTGGACCGCCCGCACGAGACCACCGTGAGCCGAGCTCACCAGCCCGAGCCCGTTTGCAAATCCAAATGGGTGACGTGGCCGCACCAGCATCTGACACATGGCGGGCCCAGTTCGGCCCAGATCCGGCCCAACCCAGGCCCACCGAGGCCCGGTCTCGGCCCGGTCAACGTTGACCGTTGACCGTTGACCAGTCAAACGGGCCCACCTGTCAGTGACTCGATCTGTTTCAGCCAATCAGCGCGTGACACGTGTCGCTGCCTGGTTTGTCCTTTTCTTTTTCTTTTTCAGAAAATCATTTAATCTTCGGAAATTCATAACTAATTCATTTTAACTTAGAAAAATACCAAACTAGTTTCTAAATTTTTCTAAAAATGAGCTCTACATCTTAGGCTTGTGTTTGAGTGCATTTGGATCTTTTGAATTTCTGTTGCTTCTTTGTGCACCTCTATAGGAGTCGTTAATACGACTCTACGTTACGTTTAACAGAGCCGGAGGACCTGCCGACTGAGGAGTACGACCCCGACTACAGCGAGGACGTGGGAGACGACCTGCCAGGTGCCACGCCCCACCCAACTCTGTAGAACCTATTACGCATGCAAATATAGAATTGCTTGCACTTTACTTTTTATAAATATATGCTGATAGACTGCATGATAGATGCTTTACTTTGAGCCATTTCCTTGTTGCAACCTTACTCCTACTCACCCTGCTGTTAGGCTAGATGCTCGCATGTTACATATTACTGCTTTTACTCTTACTCGCATTATATCTGTGATGTGATGCCGGTGAGAGAGAGACGTATATGTATAAGGCACATAGTGCCGGGAACTTGGTAAACCTGATAAATGAACTGGGGAGATCTTGGCGTGCGTCTTGGGTGAGTGGTGAGGGTTGAGTCGATCGGACAGGATCCTACGACGAGTCCTTGGGGCAAGTCTTGCTGGAGGGGTGCGACCTGGGCATCTCTCACGAGAGTTACCTGTGGCGGGTATGTTGTGAGGTGAACTGGGGTGTTGGTTATCTCTGGTGGAGGTGCTGTCGTGGCACGGGGAAGACGTTGTTTCCCCTTTGAGGAGATATCCTGTCTGGTCCTCCTAAGGACTGGTATGTCTTGAGAACCGGAACCATGGGACTTTCGTGCACACCACTCGTTCCTGATGGGCGGGAGACGATTACTCGACTGACTAGGGCAGTACCACTACTACTGGGATGGAAGGTGATAGTGTAGGGAGGTACGGGTACGGGGACCCACACCCTCCTAAGACAGTGTAGTGACCTTGGGGGCCCGGTACTACGTCTCACAGTCTCAGCGTTTCGGTGAACACCTGGGTGGCCCAGGGCTGAGTGGTAGGGTGGTACTGTACCGGTTGGGAGGCAGTCGGAATCAGCCTAGACGAGCCGGATCGTCGAGGATGGCGATCTTGTGGATTACCAGGTGTACACACTCTGCAGAGTTGATTGATCTATACGTATAGCCGCGTCCGTGGATATGGACATTCCCATGACCTACGCTTCACTTGATTAGAGAGATGAGTCCTTTCTACCTTTCCCCCGGGTTTTGTGTTGGATTCCGGTTTCGGCCGTTGAGACGAGATCTGAGCGGGAGTCAATCTCGTCGCCTAGAGAGAGAGTGAGACGAGAGGTGTTGTGATGGGATGGGAAGAATGTGTGGATAAGATGGGTTAAAAACTGATGAATGTCTTATTAATAAAATGTTAACGACTTGCATAGGAAACCCACAGCCTAAATAGGTCTATTTCTACTTTCCCCAATGCATTCCACTTTCCACAAAGCATTGCAAGCATAGGGTGGGCGATGCGTGGCCAGTACCAAGTGTACTGATAGATTTTTGACAGGTTCGGAGCCCGAGTACGACTACGAGGGCGACGATTGAGAGGACTAGAGGGTCTGTTCTACGCTCAAGCTGGTTCCTGAAGATCGTTTTCCGTTGCTATCTACGCCGAATGCTGTTCCGGATGCTCGTGTGTGTGTTCCGCCCTGCGAGGCGATGATAATAAGTTATGTAAAACTCTCTATTGTACTCTGATATTCGTGCATGACTTTATGTATCACTGAGATTTGGGTAAATTGACGGAATGTTTCGTCATTTTACACTTCGTTTCTGTGGATTTCCCATCGCGGAAATCAAGAACGTTTCAGAACCCTTTGTCCATAGTACTCCCTTCATTCTAAATTATAAGTCATTTTGACTTTTCTAGATACATAAATTTTGCTATGCACTAGATGTAGACTATGTCTAGATTCATAACAAAAATCATATATCAAGAAAAGGTAAAGCGGTTTATAATTTGGAATGGATAGAGTACATTTTTTTATGGGAGGAACCCTCCATCCCTAATACGTGAGTTCTGATGGGAGGAACCCTCTGTCCCTAATAATACGTTAATTTTTTTTGGTGGGAAGTCCAATTGACGTGATCGAAGTGAGTTTTTGGCGGGAGGTCCAACTGTCGAGGTAGAAAAGCTAACCGCCGCGCTGACTATTGTGACAGTCGTACTCTTGTGGTGGTGGTGGTCGACTGTCGAGGAAGACAATATTACGTACTTCGTACGCTCATATTCCTATATTTGAGATGACAGTTTGGTATAGCTCTCGCTGCCTTCAACTTTAATACTGTTTTGCATTGTAGACACACAACGTAGCAAGTAAGGCTATCTCCAACGGTGCAGCCCCAAAACAAATACCCATACCGTGGTTTAGGTTACACACAGTACAAAGATAGCGTACCCAAAACTTTCGTTCTCCAACAGCCAACCCAAAGGCAACGGAGGAGGAGCCGGCGGCCTCGGGCCTGGCGGCGCGCGGCGAGCTCGGCCCCGGCGAGCTCGGCCACGGCGCGGGCGCGGGCGGACCTCGGCGCGCTCGGCCCCGGCGCGGGCGCGGGCGGACTTCGGCCCCGGCGCGGGCGCGGGCGGACCTCGGCCCCGGCGAGCTCGGCCACGGCGCGCTCGGCCCCGGCGCGGGCGCGGGCGGACCTCGGCCCCGGCGCGGACGCGGGCGGACCTCGGCCCCGGTGCGGGCGCGGGCAGACCTCGGCCCCGGCGAGCTCGGCCACGGCGCGCTCGGCCCCGGCACGGGCGCGGCGGACCTCGGCCCCGGCTCCGGTCGTGGTGGTGGGCCCCGCCTGCGTGGAGACGCAAAGGGAAGGAGAGGACGCAATTTTGGGTACCGTCTGTCGCCGGACGCAAAATGCCTGCTGCGTTTGGCTACTCTGTTGGAGAGCGATTTTCTCCGGTAAAAGCACTGTGTACGACGTAAAATGGGTATGGGTCATAGTTTGGGTACTTGGTTGGAGACAGTCTAAGGAGAAGCTAAAAATATAGGTCACTTCTAGACCGGAGTAGATATTGACAAGAAGTGACCTTGTAGGTGCGCTCACGAACCCGAAGAAGAGAGCAGAGACGCACTACGTATTACTGGAGAAAGTTAGGGCGAAGAACTCGAGTGTACGTGTGTGCCACCAGTAGTAAAAAAAACAAGTCAGAGATATGGACCGCACGCTATTTGAATGCAGGCGTGCCGCGTGCGCAATTCCGCGCTGATGCTCGTCATCGGCATTACCACGGCCTGGGCCAGAGCCGACTCGATCCACCACGCAGTACGGACGGATCTAGCTCCTCGATCAAGTGGTAGTCAGGCCAGGCGATACTTGTTTATCCGCTCTTTAATTTGCTGGTCTTATGATTTGTGATTGTGATCACCCGGCCTGGCTGGCCCTCTCTGGCGCGTCGTCCTCTTCCACACGCCCCGGGCGCGCGCAGGCCGGCCTCTCTCCGTTTTGTCTGCTCGGCGATGGCATGCACGCTGCCAACGCCACGCCAGGGGGTGCAACAAGGACCTCAGGGCGAGCGGCATGCGTCGAACGTCTCCTCGATCGTTCGTTAGACAAGACCACCGCAAGACGGCAAGAGCACCACTATTCTTTGTTTTTCATACTCCGTAGTACTATACTCATACGGAAATACTTCGTGCAGGATATCCGTGCGTGACTCTGTCTCCGAACACAGCTTTCCTAGGAACGGCCCCAAATAGACAACCAATCCCTACTCCTTTGTGCTTATCCGCCAGTCTCAAAGCAGTGTGGCTCCTCATCCGTCCGTCCCCCTCTCCAGCACGCGCTCATCGAACTGCCACGTCATTTCCTTTCCATGTTGCCAGCCGCGCCGCGCGCCCTCGCTTCCTACGCCGCTCACCTGTGTCGCTTGGCGTGGCTTCTCATCCGTCCACCCTCATCCCCTGTGCCGCGTTTGTCGGGCTGCCGCGCCGTGCGCCCTCACTTCCTGTGCCGCTCACCTGCGTGATAGTCACCTATGTTGCTTGCTCCCTTGCTGTTCGTCAGTCGCCCATCGCCGTCGAGCGTGCCGTTGTCCCCGCCATGGCTGCTGGGGCACACGTGCCGTAGCACCTCAGGTCTTCCCCAGCCGAACTAAGGGCACCCATGAGCGTGGCTGGTGCTGGTGGTGCTCGCATGCCGCAGCACGCCGCCAGCTCCCACCCTGACGGCCGGAATCGACTGGCTCAACCTTCCTTCCCCTATGTTGCATATATATGATTTAAGTGTTTCAGACGTTTTAAATGTATGTTGTCATTATTCATCTTGATGTTGTAAAAGTAGATCGGGGGATGTTGCACATGTTACATATGTTGCAATTGTTTCAAAGGCATGTTATAAGCGTTTGGTCAAAATATTTCATCTGTTTTCCATACGTCTGTTGTAATATTTTTTATCTGGATAGTGCATATGTTTCATACATATGTTGCAACAATATGTTCTAAATGTTTCAGTTGTTTTAGTCTTATATTGCAGCAAGTGGTTTTCATGTTGCAAGTTGCATATGGATGTTTCGTGTGTTTCGCACACATGTTGCAAGTGCGTGTTTTAAATGTTTTATCTACTTTCAGATGTGTATGTTGTATTCGAATATTTTTCATGTTGCAAGTGTTTCATGTTGTATGGCCGAGACGAGCCGGGGCGAGCGGCTGGGCGCGTGACACGCGCGAGGGGCCGATGGACGAGGCCGCTAGGGCCGGCGGACGGTGGTGCTACAGTAGGGGCGCACTGAGGCCTGCTCGTCCTCAGCTACTCATCTCGGCTCCTGAGTGCTGCCCGCACTAAGAGAGGAGGGGTCAAGGGCGACCAGCGAGCGCAGACACGGAACAAAGTGCGTGTGTGAAACAAGGCGAATGCGGACGGGGGCGGGCTGCGCGCCGGGCACTAGCCACGCCATACTCCTACTAACAGGTGGTAAAAAAACATCGAGAAAGTAGGAATTCGTAACGTACCGTGGTTTGGTTGGCGCCTTGCGAGTTCCGACCGATCAAGAATTCATTGCCAAGGCGATCGAGAGGGAGATCGCTGCTTGCCTGCTTGCTCGCCACCACCAGTGGTTGCGTTGCGTGCTGTCCTCCAAATCTGCAACCCACCGCGCCGCAGCGCTTCGGCTGCCCTTCCCCCGCACAGGTACAGCTTTTTCCTAGGGCGGGCGTCCTCTGGCTGGCCCGCTCAGGACACCGGATGCCAAAACGACAAAACGGGCAGTGCCCTGCTCTGCTGACCGCGGAGCCAACCAGCAACTTCGCGATTCCACTTTCACCTGTCCGGCGCGGATCCAGTAAAAAAAAAATTTCGAGAACATGTCGTAGTGACAAGTATAGTACTACTCCTTCATAAAGAGGAAGATCCAGTAAAAATAATAATTGTAGCAAGGGCTGAACAACAACTAGAGTCGCGCATCACGATGATGATGTGATTATAAGAGTAGTACGTACAAGATTGAATAAATAAATTAGTAGTGACGACAGCCAAATAAGTTGAATTAGTAATGCTACGAAATGTCTTTTTCTCATCGGTGCACTACGACAGTTATTTTCGTTCTAGCTAGTCCTTGGATTTAAAACTATATACTGTACTATTTACCCGCCGTAAATATTCATCCCAGCCTTTTCTTTTAAAATAATGTTATTATGCCCAAACTATGACGTGATTGTGAGGATCCCAACCCCCTACGAGAGAAAAAAACTGTTTTTATTTGGAATTTAAGTGTGATTCAAGAGTTCCCCAATAAAAAAATTCTCAAACCCTTAAAATCCATCCTCCAACCCCTCAAAAGATGAGGAGGAGCCCTCTGTCCCTAATACTTGAGTTTTTTTTTTGGCAGGAGGTCCAACTCTTGCCGTCAAAGAAGCCGGCTGTCGAGGTACTTGTCAGCCACCGACCGTTGTGGCAGTCATAGATTGTTAAGAAAGGCAAAACTGAGCCCACACGATGTGGATCAGAGGAGGGGAGAGGAAGCGACACGGTGTCTGCCAACACAAGCCGTCATGTTGGAGAAGGAGAATATAAAAGTAGTTACGGTAATTTGAAAATATAGTCTAGAATTTCTGATGCAAGATCCCGTTCTACATTTTAGGAGTGAGGTTTTGGAAACCGTCGGAGAAATCCAACAAAAATGCATGCTTCCAACTTTTTTTAGCCACTTGGAAATTAAGCTCATTGATTTATCAATTTTTTTTGGGGAACTATGCTCCCAACCTCAAAATGGTTCGATTTGGACTTTGTCGCAAGAAATTAAGGTGAGAATTAACATCTTATTACGGGTGTATTATCGAGTCGATGTTTTGCAAAAACACGCTAGCTTCTTACGAGTGTATTTGTCGAGTCGTGTTTTGCAAAAACACGCCTTATTAGTACTGTGGCATGCATTTGAGAGAAATTACGACATGATATTAGAGAGCATACATGTTAATGAGTGAATGAGAAGTGCATATTCGTTGGAGGATAGAGCTAGGGCCAACTCGAAGAAGAAGAGAGTACGCTAGCATCTTACGGGTGTAGAGACGTTCACCAACTCGAAGAAGAAGAGTAGTGTACGTCGGGACGTACTGTACGTAAGGATAAAGCTAGGGCCAAGAAGAACTCGAGTGTAGGTGTGCCGTCGTCCTCCGTCGAGTACTCGAGTGGTAGCCAGGCGATCCGCTCATTAATTTGCTGGTCTGGTGATTGTGAACACCGGCCTGGCGCTCTGGCGTGGGCTGCGTGGCCCGGCGCGCGCAGGTCACTACTCTCCGTTTTGTCTCCTCGGCGATGGCCGATGGCACGCACGCTACTACCAAGGCCACGCCAGGGGCAACAAGTACGGATTCGTAGGTCGTAACGGACCCTCCCGCGTCCCAGCGAGCCACCGTGGTTGTGGTTTGGTTGGTCCCTCCCGTTCCGAGTTCCGACGAACTGATCCATCCATTGCGAAGGGGATCGAGAGGAGCGCCTTAGATGCACATGAAAAGTTAGAATTTTTCACTCTCTCCATCACATCAATCTTTAGATCCATGCATGAATCTTTAGATCCATGCATGAAGTAGTAAATGTAGGTAAAAATAATAACTAATTACACAGTTTAGTTGGAAATCACGAGATGAATCTTTTGAGCCTAGTTAGTCCACGATTAAACAATATTTATCAAATAAGACGAAAATGGTACTATTCATCAGTTTAAAATTTTTTTCAGCATCTAAACGAGCCCGAGATTTTGCTGCTTGCCTGCTGGCTCGCTGGGCGCTACCACTACCACTACCACTGGGCCCTGTTTAGATCCCAAATATTTCTCCAAATTCTATTATGTAAAAAGAAGATTCCCCATCATATCAAAATACCGGCACATGCATGGAGTACTAAATGTAGATGAAATCAAAAACTAATTGCACAGTTTTTTTTACTTTGCGAGACGAACGTTTTGAGCCTAATTAGTCAATGTTTGGACAATTTTTACCAAATAAAAACAAAATGCTACAGTACCGCACAGTGTGCTACAGTGTTTCAGCGGCACCAAATCAGGCCAACTAACACGGCCCTGGTTGCGTTGCGTGCGGTCCTCCGAATCTGCACCCACCACGCCGCAGCGCTGCGGCTGGCCGCCTGCCCACGTACAGGCGCAGCTTTCCCGTACGGGTACGGCGTTTCACGCCCCTGCTGCTGCTGCCCCGCACAGGGCGCCGGCTAGCTGCCAACACGACAAAACGCGCAGTGCACTGCTCTCTGCTCATCGCTGAGCCAACCAGCAGCTTCGCGATTCCTCACTTTCACCTATATTGCCGTCCGGTAAAACAAATTACAGGAAGGGCTGAATAGAAACACATCACAATGATGATGTGATAATGCTCTTATATAATATAACAAGCCATTTTTTCCCCCACATTGTTCTGATTAATTTATATACAATACAAAGATTGGATGAATTACTAGTGACGATTGCCAAATAAGTTGAATTAGTAATGCTTCTAATAATATCTTCTCTTGTCGGTGCAAGTTGGATAAAATAATCATCTTTAGTTGTTATTCCCTTTAGGGCTTCCCAACGTACCACCGTGGAGTGCTGCCTAGCCTCCATGTCGGCGTTGAGTTTCCAAGTCATGGAGAGTAGTGGCCTCGCAGAGGTGTAGAGTGGCCTCCTGTTAATCTCTCTTAGGGTCAAGTAGACGGTCCATTTGTTGAGCATTTGTTATTTGAGGCTAGGAGCAGCGTACCAGGGGATCACAGGTACCTCGCCCGATTTCCTCTATCTTCCTAGGTCCGCTACTGCAGAGCGGAATGCAAAAGCGTCGGTGTCCTTGTCTGACACAAAGGCAAAGTAGTTTTTGGAGAGCATCTTGCGGATAGGGAGTGGCTGCTTGGGAGCAAAGAGAAGGAAAAAAAGACGTAGAAATTTACAACCATGCATTTAGCTCTGGAGGAATAGTGTGACAGCAGGTGGGGGATGAAGGGAACATTTGCAGGGTATAAGTCTCAATCCACCCCTTGCATTGATGGAACATTAATTTTCTATGTGGCTATAATAACTGTGTATGTTTTATGTTCGGGAAGACCTTAGAGGGATGGCTTTTATTAAATTCCTTATAGTCCTTGCTCCTTCCGTGTCGAGGTTGTTGATCAATACTGGAACATTTTATCGGTATAAGCCTTGGTTTCCCATTCCTTGTACTGTACTTTCCTCCCCTAATAACGAAATGCTCGTATAGTACCATGGCAAAGAAAAAGGGATCGAGCATACAAAATCTATCAACACCCGTAATAAATTATTTTTATTAAATTATTTATGAAATATGTTTTTCTATATATATAGTGTATTCATTTTATCTTGTAGGTCTTAGTATACTTTTTTCTAGAAAGTTGATGAAAGTAGAATAAAATTTGAATCGTGATTGAAGGGCCTACTTCACCGGGCCTGCAAAATACTCGCAGTCACGTACGGCTACGGCACGTCCGGTCCACCACGGGCGCGCTACCACTTTTTTCCCCTGGGGAGAGCCGGAGAGGGGTGATCGAAGTGGAAACTGGAAACGAATCAAATGGGTGGGAGGAGGAGCGAGGACGTGCGTGGGAGAGAGACCAGGGCCTCGTTTAGTTCACAGAACAGGAGAGAAAAACATTGTATCAGAATTCTTGTAACATTTCATTTATATTTGGTAAAAATTATCCAAATTTTAACTAATTAGGCTTAAAATGTTCGTCTCGCAAAGTACAACAAAACTATGCAATTAGTTTTTGATTTCATCAACATTTAGTACTCCATGCATTTACCGACATTTTGATGTGATGGGGAATCTTTTTTTTGCATAGTAGAATTTGGGGGAGAATTGGAGAACTAAGACTGTCCGCAGTGGCATACTCTAAATGATACTCTAAAGCTTTAGAATATGAATATAGAGTAAAAACTGCTGCACTGGATACTCTAAAACGATACTCTATCTTTCTCTCACTCTATATTTAGAGTAGTACAGTGTTTACTCTATAGTGCGCAGTGGCGGGCCCTACTAGCTAAACTAAGGCAAAAAATGCTATAACTCACAAACCAAAAATCCAAATTAAATTTCGATTGCACCATTAAATTCGTCTCAATAAATTTAAATAAAGTGATAAGTGGGTCCCACAGTAGATAGAGTGGATAGAGGATGATATAGAGGATGGATGGGTGCGGGAGAATTGAGTATAGAGGAGAGAATCTTGCTGACTAGGACGTATAGAGGATGAATATAGAGGACCATGAGTGCGGATAGCCTAAGGCCTTGTTTAGATTCCAGACTCGGGGGTGGCCGATTCGGCACAGTGCCACCCTGAGTAGTGTAGCACTTTTGTTTTTTTGTGTTAATAATTGTCCAAATCTTGATTAATTAGGCTCAAAATGTTCGTCTCGCAAAGTACAACAAAATTGTGCAATTAGTTTTTTATTTCATCTACATTTAGTACTCCATATATGTGTCGACATTTTGATGTGATGGGAAATCTTTTTTGTTTGCATAGTGAAATTTGGTGTGAATTCTGGAATGTAAACCAGGCCTAAACAAGGGGCAGAGAGAATCCGTGCCCGCCTGCCGTTGGCTGGCCTCTGGAGCTGCTGCATGCATCTGCATGCCCCCGCTGGTCCCCTGTGCTCCTGACACACGGCGTGTACTACGTACTGGTACTGCAACGCCGGGCGCAGCTTTTGTCTCCCGGCGGCACGCACGCACGCCAAGTCGCCGAATGCCCCGGCCGTTACGCGCGGCCGGGCATGCATGGACGGAACGGGCCCAGCTTGCATGTTGATCTCGGCTGCGCCAGCGCCATGCACGCCATGTTGATCACCATCTCAATCAAATCTGGGAGTTTAGGCCGGGTCGACGACCTTCCCACCTCATAAGCAACACGGACGGCCTTTTCAACTGCTTTTGACGATCATCCGAACAAAACTGTCCTTTTTTTATACTTTTGTTTCAAAATTAATGCGTGTCAGAACAAAGTTGCCTTCTCTACTTCTCTTGCTATACTTACAGTCAGCCTGTTCGTTTGAGATTATCAGTCAGTCATTCAGCAGTGTTTTTCTCTCTAAAAAAACCCAGCCAAATCAGCCAGATTTCAGCCCAAACGAACAGGCCGAGTATCTGTGATCAGTTCGTGCGTCCCATCGTGCGCCTTATGGTCAGAGTTCAGCCACTCAGGTCTGCATGGATCTACAAACTGGCAATTGAGCTGCTTCAAAGACGTGGTGCTAAAATCTCCTTTCAAGAATATGCATCCGTGTGTCACGGCCTTTTTCTGAAAAAAAGCAATTTGATTTGATTCGTTATGGGTGTACTCCCTCCGTCCCCGTTTAATTGCACGTTTGGAGTTCAAATTTTGTCCCGAAATAAACGATCACATAGGGTCTGAACAGCTGAACCTACCGGACTAGAACGCATGCAGCAGAGCAGTAACAGTGCAGCGTCCTAGTATTTTATTGCTTTTCCGTGGCCGAGTGCAACGATGGTAGAAGTACTATATACCACTCCACCCGGACTCTGGAGACTTCTAGCCAGAGCCTCGTTCTAGCGTCAACGTGCCTCCACGCACACCGCAACCAGCTGACATCAACAGGGGTATTTCAGTAATTTCCCATTTATCTTGGTTACCGTGCCCAAACCTAGAAATGCAAATATTTTGGGACGGAGGGAGTATGTTACAAAACTTTAGCGCACAATTTTTCGCCTATATTTGGAGGCTATATAGGCTATAGCCGGTTGTATCTAGGGGCCAGGTGTACTTGACTAGGGCGTAGTAGCCCACCTAACTATTAGCACCAGTGTATCTAAACAAGATCTAAATCCACGATTGTATTCGTTGCGACTCGCTCAAAATGTACTTACCCTTCTCTTCCAGTGCAACTCACCAACACTTGGTTGTCCACTCTTGTTTTCTCCGTGCCTTAATCCATCCAATGGGGGCGATGGCGATAGTCACCTTCCACATTGTTTAATTATTACTGTCAGCTTAAATTATATATATTCACCCTCATGATCCCGTCTTCCCAGCCAAGGAACTAAAAGAGGGCACACTTTAATTCCAGAGTTACACGTTTATTTGTTGCAACACGTACGAAGTGAGTAGTTCGTAATAATAAATACAGTACGCATACAGTACAGCAAGCCTTTCAAAAAAAAGGAAAAAACACACGCACACAGAGGCCCTGTTCGGCAGGCTATTTTTTGGCTTATAAGTCGGCTGTGACTGATTTGCTGTGAGAGAAAAACACTGTTCCACGGCTAATAAGTTGTGCTGATAAGCTCAGCCGAACAGGGGAGAGTGATGAGTAATGACAACTTGTTGCGAAATGGGCACGGCCTAGTTAATTTATTGGCAATTTTTGCCGTGGGACATCGCGAAAACAACAAATTGGCTGTAACACACCGCCAACGCTTGCTTTTGCCGAGTACCATTATGAAATCGCGAATGTTTGTCAGTGGACACCGCCTCCATTATAATAAAGAAAAACATCAATGGGGAGAGAGAAACATTCCAAAATGGCCAGGTTGCCCCTTGGCCGAACCGGACCCTGTTGGTCGAGCCGGACCACTATTTGGTCGAACCAGACCCTGTGCTCTATCCAACCCTAGCCGGCGCGTCTCCAGTCTCCCGCAGCGCCGGCGTCTCCACTCTCCCGCGGCGCCACCGTCTCCAGCCACCCACGCCGCCGTCTCCAGTCTCCCGCAGTGCCGCCGTCTCCAGCCAACCCACGCCGCCGTATCCAGTCTCCCGCAGCGCCGCCATCTCCAGCCCTGCCGCCCACGCCGCGGTCTCTTCCCCACAGTCAGCGTGCTATGGATGCATGAAGATGGCTTCGCCGGCGAAATTGAAGCGGCTCCGCCCGAGCATAGATTCACCATCCAAGGGACTGAATCTGTCATGGGTTCCTGAGGGGTATGCACTCTTATCCTCTTCCACTTTTCGATCTGGGGTTGGTTAACAGGGTTGCAGTGAACTTGGGGGTCGATTTGCGCATCCGAAGCTAGGGTTTTCATGATTTCTTGTTCTTGTCCATTTTTTAGGATGGACAGTAGTTCTGCATTACGCATAGCAGTGCGTGTCCCAGGTTACTATGAGGCTTGCGATGACGGTAGAAATGTGGCTCACAATGCAGCAGATTTTCAGCTCATTGTTGATAGGGACACTCTGAATCTGATTGATTTAAGTAAGGATGTAGCTGCCAAAGTGTCTATTGGGAAGAATCAGGGCTTCAATTTGACATATTTCGACAAGAACACCCAACGCTATACCAATCTGACCTCAGATGCAGCTTTGATGGATTGTATTAACAATTATTGGGACCTAAGGCGGCTACCTTTGTTTGTGAATTTTTTTGACATGATTCCTATTGCATATAGTCAGGGTGTGTCTTTGGATAATGAGGCCAATGTGGAGTCACTTAGTGGGGGAGAAAGTGATGATGACAGTGTTCACTCTTCTAACTCTGATGACTCAGCTGAGAAATCCACACCTGCTCAAGGAAGAAGCAAGAAGAAGCATGCTGATGATGATGTTTCATGGGAAGAAGATGTTGAGGAGTATGTTGGGGTCAATGATGAGGGCCATTATATGCCAGAACAGCAAGATCAACAAGCATCAGAGGGGGATACTGACTCTGACTCTCTTATTCATGATGATTTGTATGTTGATGATGATGCTGGTTGTGAGATCAATGAGCATGTTACTAACTTAGAGAACCCAACTATAGAATGTGGTGTCACATTTGAGGATGGGGACACCTTTAAGAGGGCTATTAGACAATATGCTGTGCTAAAAGAGTTTGAAATTGCAGCTCCTTACAGTGAATCCAAAAGGTATAGAGGGCACTGCAAAGGATTCAAGAGCAAGAAGAAGAGGTGCAAGTGGAGGATACATGCTTCTCAATTGCAAGATGGCAAGACTTGGCAGGTCAGTTTATTTCTTTTTCAAATTTCCTTATATTTTGGTTCTTATTTTTCCCAACATGTGTTTGATGCTTTGCCTTCCTTTTATTTGTCAGATAAAGAAGTTGGGAAAACATACTTGTGCCAGCACATCCCAACTGGAGAAGAACTGCATGGCTAACAATGGCTGGGTGAGGGACAGGGCCATTACCATCCTGAAGGATGAACCAACAATTCAAGCTGGTAAACTGAGGAAGGATTTGCAGAACAAGTACAACATCCAACTTTCATACTATGTTGTCTGGGATGGACTGCAAATGGCTCTAGAGCAAATTCAAGGAAAATGGGATGACAGCTTTGAAGATGTTTTTAGATTCAAGGCTGAGGTGGACAGGACAAATCCTGGTAGCATTGTGGACATTGAGTGGATACTGGCTGGTAATAAGAGGAGGTTCACAAGGATGTTTGTTGCATTTAAAAGCTGTGTTCAAGGTTTTTTGAATGGATGCAGACCCTTCTTAGGTGTTGACTCAACAGTTTTGACTGGGAGGTGAAGAGGGCAGTTAGCCTCTGCTTCAGCTGTGGATGGACATAACTGGCTTTTTCCAGTGGCATATGGTGTCTTTGAGTCTGAAACTGCTGAAAATTGGAAATGGTTTTTTGAGAAACTTAAAGTGGCAATTGGGACTCCTCCAGGCCTGGTCATATGCACAGATGCAGGCAAAGGAATAGATAAGGGAGTTACATATGTTTTCCCAAATGGAGTAGAGCATAGAGAGTGCATGAAGCTAGGGTTCGTCGAGATGGGGAATGAGGATGGGGAGAGAGTGGTGAGAACGAGAACGGGGAAGGAAGAAGACGACCGGGGCCGAGCCGAGCTGGTCCAACCGGACTACCTAAATGATAGGACTCAGGCCGGCAGGAGTAAAAACGTCTCTTTACTGCGGTTTCTCTCTCCCGATTGCTATTTTTCTTTATTATAATGGAGGCAGTGTCCACTGACAAACATTCACGATTTCATAATGGTACTCGGCAAAAGCAAGTGTTGGCGGTGTGTTGCAGCCAATTTGTTGTTTTCGCGATGTCCCACAGCAAAAATTGCCTAATTTATTTCACGGGGACACGAGGAACAAACAGAAATCATGAACCGGAGGCTGCCTACACCTGGAAGCTGCTCCTTCAATAATGCATCCATCGTCCATCGATCAGGATTCAGGCCCGCACGATGCATGCTCATCCTTACCCCTGTGACGTCATCACCAACCCAAACCTCCACCGCTGGCCTGCCAAGACGATACGCGGGTCCCACTCCTAATCCCCTAGTCCCCGTCCGCCCCTCCTCGCTTTTGCAGGCTGCAGCTCCTCTCCCACTTAGGGATGAAAACGGATGGAATTTTTTCCGTACCGTCCCGTTCCGTTTTCTATATTTTCCCATCCGTTTCCGTATTTGCGAGATCCCGTTTTCGTATTTGCAGAAGTAGAAAATGGTGTTTTCCGTCCGTTTCCGAGTAATCCCGTTTTAATATGGAATAGACCCGTATTTATTCCGTTTTTATCCCGTTTTCAATCTATACTCAACATGTTCAACAATTACACGTCCTTATGTTATGTTAATATAACTACGAATCACCAAATATGCCTGTTATGTTCACGTACATAGCATGTAAATGAATATTAAACTTTATATATATTATTACATGACTTTATATATGTATACTTTGAGAATATTATATTATGTAATCTTAATTTAATTTTCCGGCTCTCCATCCGTATTTGTTCGTTTCCGTATGTCCGCATATTCCGATTCCGTTTTCGAACCCGTATTTTCCGAACCCGATCCCGTTTCCGCCAAAAAATATAGAAATGGAAGTAGAAATAGGATTTTTCCGTCCGTTTCCGTCCGTTTTCATCGCTACTCCCACTCCCGATCGAGACCCTACTCTAATCTACCCACACCACCGTCCACTGACACGGGGGCCTACCGCTCCCATCTGGCACCCAGCCCCACCGACCAGCGTCCCCGGGAGGAATCTTCCGGATACACCAGAGACTCCGCCGGGGCAAAGCGCTGCCCCCGGTCCTGAGACTATCCGCACTCATGGACCTCTATATTCATCCTCTAAAAAGAATATTCTATCCTAGTCACCATAAAATATACAGTTTTCCCGCATTCATCCGTCCTCTATATCATCCTCTATCCACTATGGGGCCCACTTGTCACTTTATCTAAATATATCCATGTGAGATCTTGTTTTGAAGAATTTATTGAAACGAATTTAATGGTGCAATCGGAATTTAATTTGGCTTTTTGGTTTGTGAGTTATCACATTTTTTAGCTAGTAGTAACAGTGGGACCCGCGAAGATTCTTTCCCTCTCTCTCCCCGCGCTGCCTCCGCGGCGCTGGCCGCTGGCCGCCGTACCATCCTGTAAATATCACTGTGGCCGCTGGATTTAGCGTCTGCCGACCGATACCGTACTCGGTAGAGTATGCCGGTGCAGCCATCTTTCTACGCCAAACGTATTTAGCGTTTCTTTTACCGGCACCGCTGCACATGGTCTGACACGGGAGCTGCGAAACGGGAGCTCGATCGCAATCGCACGTTGCAGCAGCACCGGAGGAAGAGCCCCGGAACGCGACGAAAACGGACGCTGTGCCCACGGCCCACCCGCGCCATCTCCGGCCCACGCATTCCTCCTTGAGAACCCGTCCGTCCGTACGTCCGCCTCTCACCGGAACCTTCCCGGCAGCTTCTCCCGGCTGCCGGGGGCTCGCCGGCCCGCCACGTGTCAGACGGCAGGTACAGTGCAGCAGCACGCAGGACGGAACGGGACGGGGCGGACGCGCGGTGAGGTAGTGGGGGCGGGCGTTGCTGCCTGGTGGGTTCCGGTTTGGTGCTGGGGTTTCCGTGGCGCGGCCGGTCGCAGTCGCAGCGGCCCGGTTGCCCGAAACGGCAAAGAGGGAACGGGCCGGGTGACCGGCTGGCCGTGCGCAAGCGCAAGGCGACGAAGAGGGTTCAAAGAGGGAGAGAGAGAGGGGGGCAAAAGCTGTGATGGGTACGGGGAGTGGGTAGAGCGCGAATCAACCTGCCAGAGATAAGAGAGAGAGAGGGCAGGGAGACAGCAGCAGCAGCAGAGAGGAGACGCTGCTGCCCCCGTGGTGATCGAGTGTGAGTACAGCACTACACAGACAGAGGGAGACGATCGTGATTCGTGAAGCGGTTTTTGGAGGAGGGGAGGGCTGCCATAAAGCGGCGAGGGGCGTGGGGTGGGGGTGCACAAGGAAGGACGAGGAGGAACGAAGATCCTTCCGGGAGGGGGGAGGCGAGCGCCCGTGCGGTGCGAGGACGGAAGAGCCGCGCCGCGCCGGGAGCACGCATGGGAGAGGTGAGCTCCTCCTTGTTGCGTGGGTGCTCTCGATTCTCGAGAGCTCTAGCTAGCTAGGTACCAATGGCGAGTCCGCGCTCGGCTGTGTTCGTCTCACCTTGTTCGCCGCCGGACCCTCTAGTGTTTCTGCCTTTCCGCGCTGCTCTCGTCTCGTGTGATTTTGTCGTGGGTTGGTGTGTGTGCTTGCGTGCGTGGTTTCGACTCCTGGCGTGCGGTTGGTTTTTCGGGTTGATTTCCTCGCGAATGTGGTGCGCGCTTCTGTTGCCTGACGCCGCCGATGATGGTTCGCCGATCAGCGGGCGGCCGTGGAGCAGCTGGGATTTCACCCTCCTTTTTCTTCGTTTTTTGTTTGTTTCGAGTTGTGATCGCGGACGACGATCGAGTGCGTGCGCGTTTGTGTTCCGCTTTCCGCTCTTCCACGCTGCGATTCCGCGGGGGCTTACCGGGATTTGGGGTTTTCTGGGGGACTCTGCTGCGATTCTGCTCGGCTTCTTCGCTCGCGGCCCTCGCGGGTTTCGCCGCCGCCGTGTGTTTCCCAGCTCGCAGCAGCGCGAGCGCCGGCGGTTTCGGCTATGAATTCCGGCCATTTCGCTGAGGTTTCTCTGCTGCTCCTCTCGAATTTGTGCTTCTTCAACCCTCCGCCGCGCCTCATCCCGGCGGATTCTGCCGGTTGTGGTTTTGTGGTTAGTTGCTTTTAGGGTTTCTTCGTAGGGCCTCCGAGTTTTCCCCGCTTTTTGGCGTCGGAAGTTGGTCGGAGCTCGTCGACATTGCGGCCTTTTCCTGTGACGCGGTTTGGTTTCGATCAAAACCTCGTCGCCATTGCTCTGGTTGTTTGCTTTTTCCCTGTGACGCGGTTTACTCCGATCGATTTCGGTGGTGCTGGGTTGCTTTTGCAGCCGTGTTGACGGAGGGGATGAAATTTCTGCGCAATAATGTGGGAGCCTCGGGAGCACCGAGCAGATGAAATTCCTGCTCTCTGATCGCCCTCTCCATGTGCCCGCCCATTCCATCACCATTCTATTTCTAGCTTTGCCTTTCGGTTTGGGTTTTGTGTGTTTTCCATGGCTTGTTGAGTTTTACTTGGCAGATTCACGCGCTGGCGCTAATGACGTTTCAGTGCGGTTCGATGCGATCCCACCATCATCCATGCTATTTTTGGGATTCCTTCGGGGGTTGGGACGTTTCGTATTCGTATGCTTCCCCGTTCTAAGGACTGGACTGCTGCCTATTCAGAAGAAATCTCTTGCGTGGCTGGGTAGCTTCGTATCTGGGCCTTGTTTAGATTCTAAATTTGTGATCCAAATTTTGCATAGTAAATATCCCCGTCACACTGTAGCAATTTTGTTTTTATTTGGTAATAATTGTCCAAATATTGATTAATTAGGCTTAAAATATTTGTCTCGCAAAGTACAACAAAATTGTGCAATTAGTTTTTAATTTCATCTACATTTAATACACCATATATATGCCGATATTTTGATGTGATGGGGAATCTTATTTTTACATAGTAGAATTTAGATTGAATTTGATATCTAAACAAGCACTGGTACAGTCCGTGTCGTGTCATTCGCATCTACAGTACGTAGACCTGACCAGTGGCCATCTATTGCTGATGTGACCGAGCTCTATGTGGTGTCCTTGTGATTTGACCATGGTCTGAACATGGCACGGCTTGGTGTGAAGTCTTGTCTCTTCTGCTTTCTTACATGGGGTCGTCAAATGGATTCTTATAGCATTCCGTTTTTGTGTCTATGGAGCAGCTTGACTGGCTGCATTTTTGTTTTCTTTTTGTGATTTCGGATTCGTTTTCAGTTCCGTGCTGTTTGCTTGAAGTTGAGTAATTTTGGAAGTTCGTTTTAAACCTTTTTCGTTGAGTTGCATGGGTAGTGCATTAAATTCACTAGCAGTAGCAATTTTCCGCAAGGTGGCTGATGCCTTTCTCGGATTGCATTCTGACTTGTCTTTGTAGTGGCAACCCAAGGATAGCATGCAAACTTGAATTTTGTCGACAGATTGCACTCTGGCCTATCCTTTTTAGCTTGCTGTTTCCAGACCTTGTGCTTTTGATTGCCACTGCTCACAGAATGCAGTGATAGTTGAAGTTTCGATCGTGAGTTGCTTGAGGGTACTGCAATAAGAGTTCGCCTATTATGCTTGTACAAGTTCCAATTAAAGCAAGTCGAGCAATTTGGTCATTGTTTTGTTCTAATACAGCTCGTTCTCTTGAATTCGCAAAACTCAAGTGAAGAAACCAGCGGGGCAGGAACCAGGGGCAGCATGGAGCGCGTGAAGCACGAGAACTTTTGCCGCGCCGTCGCGGAGGACAACACAGCGCTCCTCCTCTCGGCGGTGGGGAACTTCAGGAAGGAGGCCATGTGCCGCATCCGCAAGGGCTCCGACGCCTCGAGGGTGCTGGACAAGGAGATGTCCGCGAGGCTGCTCCACCTCGCCTGCAAGCACGACGCGGTGGAGTGCGCGAGGCTGCTCCTAGAAGGCGGCAGCGGGATCACGGCGGCCCCCATTGATGCAAGGGACCAGCTTACGCGGACGCCGCTCCACGTCGCAGCTGAGACCCACTCGGCCAGGTGCATAGAGCTGCTACTCTCCAAGAACGCCCGGACTGATCTCAGGGTGGTTGACGGGAGACCACTTCTCCCACTTGAGATCGCGCTAATGAGTAGGAGGTATGTGAATGTATTCCGTTGCTAGTAATGCATGCCTTTGACTGACTTCAGTCCCCAAATTTGCTGCAATTAACTGTACTGTAAGATAAGATGTGTTTTCTCGTTTTGTTCAGAGTTCAAACTAAATGGTCGGTGGACAACCCAATTGAGGATCTTCTGTCTTTTCTTAAACAAAGGGTTCGTATCCTCATTATTACACTTGTGCATTGTCTGAATTGTTCATTCATAGCTATTCTTTTTAACCAAGCTTGACACCTCTCTCTATGTGTAGGATCTCAATGCAGTAAGGCTCCTGGCAGAGAAAACCAGAGTGGTTGGGGAGCTTGCGTACAGGTACGCCATGGAAGGAAGTGTCCCTGCATTGGCAATGCTGATTCTGGTGGTTGAAGAGAAGATATCGTCACAAGTGAGTGTGGTGATAGAGGGCGTCAGAACAAAGCGCTCAATCTACAACGCCATTGTGGATGAGGCTTTATCAATGGGAGATGCTTCAGCTCGTGATGGAAATGAAAGGAGAAAGGCCCTGCTTTGTGAGATTCAGCTGCTTAACCAATTTGGATCGGCATCATGGAGGGACCACAATGACAGGAGAACATTACCCCCTCTACTGAGAGCTGCTAAGGTACCACTCCACTCACCACTGTTCATTTAGTAACACATAAATGCCTTTGTCAGTAGGATAGCTATTTCCAAATTCTATATGTGAGGCTCTTCTTTATGTTGCTTTTTCATGATATCTGACTGAACTACGTATTTCTATAAAATGTAAATGTGCTAGTAGTTACAACTATAACTAGAATGTGAATTGTGTATCCAATGTGTGTTTGTGGGTCTAAACTGATTTTCATGAAAAATAAAACTGACTTTTTTTTTCCCTGAAGTTGGGTTGATTCTATAGTATATGCTAATTGTGCTATGCATCACATGCTGAAGTTTTCAAGGCTACAGCTGTATCTCTACAGAGACTTCTGATCAGCCTTTCTTGTATAGGTTGGAGATATGAATGTCATAAAGATGCTCCTGATGGGGAATGTTGATGTCAATGAAGCCGACTCGGAAGGAAACACAGCACTTCACTGGTGCCTTAGTGGTGCTTCATGTACCAAGGAGCCAAGGTATACATCTTAGAAATTACATATCCCTATCCATTGAATCATAAGATAGTTGCTTTCTTACATCTTAGTTTTTCTGTCATTGTGCAGGATTGTGTGGCTTCTGCTCAAGAATGGCGCAAGAGTTTTCCAGGGGAACAAATTAGGGCTCACACCAGTACACAGCGCTGCAGCTAAGGGCAATTACAAAGCTCTTCAGGTATCCTCTTGCTACTTACTTTTCTAATGACTCTGTTGTGAGTTATGAGAGTGACTAATTGGTTTTATTTTTCTTTGCTTCGAAAGTCACTTCTGCTTCATGCCCAAGATTGTGTTGATATACCTACCAAGACCAAAGAAACCCCATTATTCTTTGCAGTGAAGAATGGTTCTGTGGATTGTGCGAAACTTCTTTTGCGTTTCGGGGCTGATACTAAAGCCCGGAACCTGAGGTGCGTAAGTCTTCAGAGGACAGTCAAGTAATCGAATTACAAAGAATGAGTTGCAAAATGACAATAGAAAGAATGATTTAGTTTATAATCTGATGCACTTAACATTCTGCAATTATTTGACATGAACAGAAAGCAAAGACCAATTGACGTGGCAACATCCCAGGACATGCGTTTCATTCTTAGCTCTGCAAATGTGTTACCTTGTAAGTTACATACCGACATCTGCTTCCATTTCTTTCTTGTAGTTTATTTGATCTCTGCAGCTGTAATGGACAAGCCAGGAGTTCAATTTGATGGAAGCAATTTAATTAATTAAAATGCATATAGATTGGTTACATTTCTGTTGGTATTACTAAATAACTGTGGACATCTAGAAATTTCCATTTTAACAGCAATGTGTTCTAGCTTCAGGGAACCATAGCTCACCTCAAAAGAATCGTGTAATGAGAAAGGAAATTTACAAAGAGCTCCTTGGTGATGAATTTGATGATCTTGATAAGGATTACTGTGATGAAAGGTATGTCTGGTATACACTACATGATATTACTTTATAACACCTACTATACATGATTACTTGAATTATAACATCCTTACTTCTCACCTGTAATTTCTTTGAATTTTGCTGCAGCTACACTGGGCTTAAGACATCAGTAGGCCAACGTGATTTCCGGTCCAGTAACCGTTCTGCACAAGGGCCTAAGAGTAAGAGCCAATTTGTTCCAAAACAAGCACAAGGTTCAAAGTTTGTGCCTCGGGTAAGTTAAGCATACATCTCTATATCTGTCAATACTTGCTTTTTTTTGTTCAGTTTGCTTCTTACATTACATTCTTTTTTAGAACAACCATTGGCCGAAGCATGACTACACTCGCAAAATCTTTGTTGGGGGCCTCCCACCTTCAGTAGACTCTGGTAAAACTTCATAAATGCTGCACTGCTTGGTGGCTAACAAATTTAAACCAATACACACTTCTAACTTTCTTTGTTGTTCCTTTTTGACAGAGTACCTTATTGAATTCTTCAATGCTGAATTTGGTCCTGTGGAGGAAGCAGTAGTCATCGGGATACCAATTGGCAACCGAGTTCAGTCTCGAGGTTTTGGCTTTGTAAAATTTGAGAGAGAGGAGGATGTGATAAGTGCAAAGGAAGCTCATCATGTTTACATGCTTGGGAAGAGAGTGGAGGTAAAGGATGCTGTTGCTAGAGCATACTTGCCTTTAGAAGACCAAAGATGTACTTCTTTGAGGCAATTCGTCAAGGAGCGCCCAAAGGTCCACAGGGTGCTGGATGGTGAACTGACTGAGGAACATAGCCTCCAGAAGCGGAGACCATTGCCAGAAAAATGCCTTCCATCTTGGTTCTTTATATTCAGGAAGTGGTTGCCAGGATTTCTTGAGGATGAAACAGCACGACTTGGAGGAGAGAGGTATCCGTTGAGCTCTCTGAAGGGTGATTTCAGAGCAACTTGCAGGATGGAGCTCGATCACACCGCACTTGGTTATCCTAAGCTTAGTGACTTTATGCGCTCCCTCCCTGGCATCTGCAGAATGTGTGTAGTTCCTGTTGGAAGTGGACCTGCAACGCACATGGTCCTCTTTCCACCACTCTCACGACCGAAGTATATACCCTTGCTAGAGCCTTGCTCCTTTGATCATGACGAGCTTGCAGAATCAGTGTCAGATCATCACTCCCCAAGGTCACCGCTTAATGCCAACATCGCGGATGACTCCCCACATAACACTGACAGCCAGCAGGGTGATGATGCATGCAGTGAGACCAATGTTCAGATCCAGCAAGTTGATGATGCATGCAGTGAGACTTGTGTTCAGAGTCAGCATGGCCATGAGAGCAGCAGGAGCAGTGCTGAAAGCCATCAGGATGGAAGTTCCTCTGACAATGGTAGCTTACTGGACGATATTCCTGTCAGTACTACAAATCTTGATCTGATTGAGTCTGTAACTTCAGTAAAGCCTGCTCTGATTGAATCTGTACCTCCAAGAAAGCCTGATCTAATTGAATCTGTACCTCCAAGGCCCAGTTTGATTGATTCTGGGTTTCTTCCTCAAAAGAATGAATCCGGACCTACACCGAAGCCTAATTTGCTTGAGTTTGGACCTTCAAGAAAGCTTGAGTTGATTGAGTCCAGGCCTTCAGCATGCTTCATTGATCGTCCTTTTGAAAGGCCAGCAGTTACTCCCAGCAGCTGCGAGGGTGAAATGAGATTTTCTTTCTTCCAGTCTCAATGGGACAAGTACCTGGTAAGGGCTGCCTGCTTGCAAACTTACAATGTTTATTATGTTGGTTATGCTCAGAATAATGTTGTATTAATATTGTTGTCTGTACTTCAGACTTCATATCCCAGGAGTGACTGCTGCATAATATGTCGATCTTGTGAAGCTGGGATGCAGCTTGTCCCCTGCCTTCATAAGATCTGTGTTGCCTGCATGATGAGGTGCAATGTCAGAGCATGTATGGTTTGTGGCACTTCTGTAAGTGGAGTCAAGTCATCCCCTGCAGTGGATGCAACATACAGATACATGGTAATGAATGTTCTTCAAACAATTAGAATTGCCTTTGACGCCTTCTTGTGAAAAAATAGTTTATATCATTTGTGGACTGTTTGAAATTTTGTTTCTATATGAGTTGGATTGGTCTGACCAGTTGATGAATTTGCAGGGACTCACGGAGCGCGCTTTAGATCAAAGGTGCCAGTTGATGGTTGTCTGCCGTGGAGCTGAGGCAATCGTCAGATGCTCACCATGTATGCACACCATCGCTTGCCGGGGATGCTTCCTTGCCTCAGTGACACTACTGAAGTCCTGCACCACCTGTGGCTTCATGGTTGAGCACTTCAAGATCGTTTGACAACACTTACCTCCCAAATACACAGTAGTATTACTAAGCAAACTAAGGTATAGAATAAAGCAAGCAGTCCTACAACCTGAAGGAGAGATCTGATATGCTCTCGTTCGGTTTTGCCACACTTGTGGGATGCGCTTTTTTTTCGCGATCGGGTCTTTTACCCGTATTTCATTAAGAGGAAAGGCCAAAAGAAAGGCCGGAGCACCGAAACAAAAGGACTCGCGAGTAATCCTAGGATTACCGGCGGAATCCTAAAGACACAAACAAACAGCACGAAAACACGAGGGGGGGAACCCCACCTCAACACACCAACCGACTATGCCTGCCTAAGAGAAAAACATCCGCACAATGGTCGCCAACCAAGTGTGAGTCAAGCCGCGGTGGCAAGCGACCAGGTAGTCGCTGCGAAGTAGAGACGACGGAAACCGCCAGCGACCAGGTAGCCGCTGCGGGGTAGAGCGCCAACGACTAGGTAGCCGCTGCGCAGTAGGAACATCCGACAGCGACCAGGTAGTCGCTGCGGAGTAGAACGACCGTATCCGCCAGCGACCAGGTAGCCACTGCGGAGGAACGACGGCGGCGACACCAAGCAGGCTGGACAAACCATTGCGAAGATGAGCATGAGGCACCCACAGGCACAAGCAGGAAGGAGCGGCTCCGACGGGTGGCAGGGGATGGGCTGCGGTAGTGCTCCAACGAAGCCTTCAGGAAGGACCTTGACATCCGCAGACGCCAACAACGCCGGAAGAAGCACACGAGTAGGTCTCTCGACCTCAGCCTGCCCCCAGCGAACAGGAGCTTCGACGACGCCTCCAAGAAGGAACATGGCGCAGGTTGCGCCATCGTCGCCGGCCCGGGCAATCCGGGCAAGGTTTTCACCCAGCTGCTTTACATCCTCCGGAGCAGGCCACCCTTATGACCGCAGCAACCTCCCGAACTGCGCGCCAGACCGCCCGCAAGAAGCCCGGCCATGGTCAGCCACCAGCATGAAGGAGCCGGCACTGGCTGACGTTGAGGTGGGGGACCGAGCACCCCCAGAGCCAGATCCGGCCCCAGGGACCGAGGCCAGACCCGGCCAGGTTCGACGGTCCGCGCACGGAGCGCGCACGCAGGGGAGCAGATCCGGCCGGCGGAGGCCGGGCCCGGCCAGATCCTGAGACGCCAGGCCAGCCGCACATAGGCGCGCACACAGGCCGGCCGGAACCTCGTCGTCCGCACACAGGCGCGCTCGCAGGGGAGAGATCCGGCGGCCGGAGCCTGGCCCGGCCAGACCAGCCGGTTGGGACCTCGCCGTCCGTGCACGGGCGCACGCGCAGGCCGGCCACGGCCCGGCCACCTAGAGCGCGACGCACCCTGGGCGTAGGGAGGGGGTCTGGGCGGGCACCAACCACGAGCCGTCCATGGCCCGGCCAAGCGGAGCATCAGCCGGCCACGGCAGCCGCGCGCCGTGCCCGGGCGGATCCAGGGCGGGGGGCGCCGGATCCGCGCCGAGGCTACCTGGCCGCCGCCGGCATGCGCGCCTGGGCCAGCCGCCGCCGCCCGCCGGCCACCGCACCAGATCCGGGGCAGGGCTTGCCGGATCTGGGCCTAGGGTACCCGGATCTGAAGCCCCGTCCCACCGCCGGCCGTCCTTGCTCCATGGCCGAAGTCGGAGGAAGAGGAGGAGGGGAGGGGAGGGAGAGAGAGGAAGGGGAGGGGGAGGAATGTGCTGTGGGCAGCCGTTTTTGGGCGCCACAGCTGGCCGCCGCCGCCGCAAGCCGAGGAGCAGCGGCGGCGGCCAGGGGGAGCACGCCGGCGGCTGTGGTTACGGAGGAGGGAGAGTCGCCCCCCGTGTCGCCCTGTACGGAGAGCGACGCGGGGGGGGGGGGGGGGGGGGGGGGCTCCTTGCCTGGTCTCCATACGTTGAATTCCCTTGTGGGATGCGCTAACAGGCTATTTTGGCAGTAGTATAGGTGCCCTCGCTCTTGTGAGCCTGAGGTGCTCTCTTTTGCTCCCTTCTGTTCTTCCTTACAAACACCTTGTCAGACATGCTCGATTTGTCTGCTATTGCTAGTTCTGCTTCTGTGAGCTTGTTATGGTCTGGCACTGGCAAGCTCTCAGTAATAATACCATGTAAAGCCCCTCGTCTCTGTTATGACACTTCTCTCAGTAAACCTGTGTAAGTAGTTTCTAAGTACTACTAGTGTCTAAGATGGATCTTTTAAGCTTCACCTCTGGGGTTGCAGTGCTTACAATGCCCTCCTTATAATATGTTCCTGATGTCTAAATTTGGTATTTTTGCCTCTTCCTGCTTCAATTCTGGGGTTGCGGTGCTTACAATTCCCTCCTTTACTATGTCCCTGATGTTTAAATTTGGTATGCTTGGCTCTTCTTTTTCTTATGGTTAAGTTGAATCAAAGTTTGTTGCTGGATGACATTTATAGTATGTTGCATTTTCAAAATGCACCCAGCTAGTTCCAGTTATCCGGCAATTTAAAATCTGCATTTTGTTCAGTATGTTTGGTCTGCGTTGCACTGTATCACTAATGCTTCAGAATCATAATTGTTTATACGGTTCACTTTTTTGTGCAACCATTTTTCATTTTCATCAATTGGTTATGATGCTTTAATTATGGTTGAAGCTACGAAGCTATATTTGAATGACTTCGATTTTCAGTTTTGTGAACATTGACAGAATGTGATGTGGGCTCTTTGGAAAGAAGAGTTTCAGCATGTTACTATGATTTGTACTTTCTGTTGGAAGTTGCAAAGAGTGATCTATATGAAAAGTTGAAAACTTTAATTTGTTTTTAGTTTATGGTGAAATCAGAGAAGCTTTGTCTATGGATAAAAGGAAGTGATGGTTCTGTTTCTATCTAGGTATGAGCTAAAACGAAAACGGTGACGGTCAACAGTAACTTGATGATGGTAAACAGTATACAGTGGGCCAAAGTAACTTCGTCTCTTTGCCTAGGTATGCAGTCCAAAAGCAAGAGCAGTGTGCATGAGCGATTGAGCGAGCAGCACAGGATCACCGCATGTGGAAGTAGCCATCCCATCGTCGCTGGTCGTCGTCGTCCTGCCTTGGAGGCAGCCCCCGCTTGGCACTGTTGACCCTCTTTATTAAGCCGTCGATCGCCACATCAAAGGCGTCCCTGAACTCCACGGAGGGAGCCCTCGGGTCCCTGTACACGATGCCGGGTATCATCTGGATCACATGCTCCCTCATCGCCGCCACCTCTGCCCGGCCGAACCGCCGGAGCGCGTCCTCCACGCGCACGGTGCCGTTGCGCACGCTGTCCCCCGGCACGAACACCGAGTACCTGGTGTGGTCGCCCGGCAGGTGCCACCTGTACTGCGTGTAAGCTAAGCCCGGGTGGAAGAACACCGGCACGCAGCCGGCGAGCATGGCGTCGAACGCCGACCGCCGCGTGTACGAGTCCCCCGGCGGCTGCAGGCAGAAGGCCGCGCTCTTGAGATGGCGCATGACGTTGCCGGGGGCGTAGCAGTCCGTGCGCCGCCCGCGGCCGCACTGCAGCAGCCCGCACCGCCGGGACCGCGCGCACTGGTCGATCACGCTGTCGCGCACGGTGCCGCCCTCGCCGGGCCGCCGCGCGCCGACGAACGCGAACAGCCAGGGCCGCCGCGCGCGCCGGAGTGTCCGCTGCCAGGAGGCCACCTCGGCGGCGCGCGACGGGTGGAAGTAGGTCGGGTACGGCACGCCCACGTCGCCCACGTGCCACGGGCCGGACTCGAGCACGAGGGCCGTCATGTTCCTCGCCTCCGGGAGGAAGAGCAGGCGGCTGCCCCACTCGCCGCCGTCCTCGCGCCGGAAGTCCCACGCGATGCGGCCGCCGACGAGGAAGTGGTCCCGCCCGCCGTGCGCCGCCCACGCTGGCGACGACCGGAGCCAGCCGACGAGGTCCTCGGCGAGGGCGTCGCGCACGTCGTTGCTGAACCCCCACAGGTGCCGGCCGACGTCGAGCCCCGCGTAGTAGGGCACGTAGACCGCGGCGGCGCGGGAGGCGTCGGTGGTGAGGCAGCCGTACTGCCGCATCCGGTTGTGGAAGATGACCTCGAGGGTGAACTGGTTCGTGTCGTACCACCCGTGGGCGGGAGCACGCCGCCGGTGCGCGTCAGCCGCGGGCCCATGCCGGCGCTGGCGACGTGCCTGCACATATCGGTCCACTCCGAGAGTGACCGGCAATTGCGGAGAAGGTCGGCGTTGAACCGGCTTGGCAGGTCCTGGACGTAGATGTGCCGGCCGGTGCACCGGTCGGCCACGGCTGCCGGCTTCTTCTGCGCCCTCGCCAAACGTTGATCAGACGGCTGCGGCGGCGGCGGCGAAGGTGGATTCTTTGTTCTTGGTTGCCGCACTGGCGGCGGCTGTGACGACGCGTCAAGGATCCGTTCACGCTCCGGCGGCAGCGGTTGCGAAGGTCGTGCTCTTGGTCGGCGTTGCAGAGGCGGCGGAGACGTGTCAATGGTCCCTTCGCCGTCCGGCGCCGGTGGCGGCGACGACGGTGGGTTTTGTGTTCTTGCTAGACGCTCCGACGGCGGCGGTGACGCGTGTACGACATCGCCACGCTCAGGCACCGGCGGTGTGCCCCGTCGGTCTGTCGCGGCAACGGTCTCCCCAACGCTCACGTGGAAACTCTGGCGGTGGCCCGCATCGAGCTCTGGCGTCGGGGGCGAGAAGACGAGGAGCATCCACATGACGCAGCACGCTGGGATGGTGAGCGGCAAGAGCCACCTGCCGGCCCGGAGCACCGCCGATGCTTGCACGCCCGCCATCGCGCGTGACCTCACCGTTGAGCCGCCGGAGAAGGTGCAGAACGAACGCTTACTACACGTTGCCGAACGTGGATCCGCGGCGGCCGCTCCAACTTCAATCTATGGCGCCGCTGGCTGCCGATCGCCACCAGCGCATCGCGCGATCGCCGCTGATACTGGATCGGCGACGCGGATCCGCCTCGATTCGTTTGCATTCTTGATTATTGCGATTCTGCCAAGGATGTTTCCATCTTCTCTATTTCCATCCACAGACGTTCCGGCGGCTTAATTTGTCACGGCGGTTAATTAGGCGCGTGGTCGGCACTGCTAATTATGGAGAGCATCTCAAAAGTTCCTTAAATCTCTTCCTAATCCTTGTTTTTTAGCGAGATTTGAAAAAACCTCTATCCAACAACTCCTAATCCATCCTCTTAATCTATTAGAACTTGGAAAAAGTCACCTTGTTCCGCGTAAAGTTACGCGCTTCCGAGTCATGCGTATCTTCTCTCCCCGAGCGTGTTTGTCAGCCAATCTAAAGGTGAAAGGGCATGGAAAGAATAAAGAGTAGGAAAAGGTTCCTGATGCAATTGTATAAGAGAGAAAGAATATATAAAAATAATTAGAATAATTTAGAAATAGTATAAGATTTCTGATGTAAAATTGTCTTCTATATTTTTGGAGTCGATTATTAGAAACTCTTGGAGATGGCCTTCTTTATTCCTTCCAATACTTTTTTATTTCATGCTTTTGGGAAGAAAATATTGGGTACTCTTGGAGATGCTCTTGAATCTCGTGCATGCAATACAACTAGTGCTGTTCCCCCCTAAGATTATGCCTGATTGTGGTTTTGATTGTTTCTGAATCTGTTCATCATTCTTTGGTTTTGATTGTTTCCGAATCTGTTCATCATTCTTGTTGTTAGAAAACAGAGGTTTCCCAGCTTGACTTCAGTGTGAAACAAAGCAGTTCATCTGTTAATCATTCTGAATTTCAGAATATGTCAAAAGCACTTCTCAGTTTCAACTACCAAAGTTCAGCTGCGAGTTTTGTTTTTTAAAAGATCATTCATGGTCGTTCGATACAACAATATGGAATTATTCCCAAAAAAAAGATACAACAATTTGGAATGGAGCATATCTGATGATACACACCTGGTGGCTTCAGAACCTGCTTGAGCAGCTGAATTCAAAGGGCAGGAGCGCCACACAACAGCAGGAGCGCAGAATATGCAACACAGGCATTTTGGAACTGAATGTGGACCCCTTGAAACAGGACTACACTTATCTTTGCTCTGTCCTTTCGCCAAGGCAGTGTGGAGCAGGATTCTATCTTGGGAGCACTTCGATGGACAATCGATCCTACCAACTCAGGATCCGCAACAGTTCAAATCATGGTGGGATGAGGCTGAAACTAAGATAGCCAGGGAAGAAAGAAGACGCTTCAATGGTTTGGTGATCTTCACATTATGGAACCTATAGAAAGAGAGGAATAGAAGGATCTTCAACGATGCTCATGAATCGGAACTGCAAGTGGCAGCAAGTGGCCTCAAGGATCAAAGAGGACATAGAGCGAAGGAAAAGGGCTTTATCCGGGAGTGGGTATAGTTAATAGGGGCGATCTGTAATCCTTTTACTCTCTCTGGCTTTTCTTTTTTCTGAGGCGGGTCGAGCCTCCTTGCTCCGTACATAAACCTCTTTTTCCTCTCTTAATTGAAAGGCAGCACTCCTGCCAATGCGGTCAAAAAAAACATAGCACAATGTGGAGTTCGATATTGCTTCAATCTTCAGTCGTCAGTCGTCAAACAGAAGTACAAAACGACAAGAGATTCAGACCCGAAACATCAGAGTAAGTTCTAATAAGCGTCAGAGTAAGTTCTAATAAGAAGCGTGGAGTTCATGTGAGTAACACACTAGTCATGCTGCTGCTAGTTATCATGACATATTTATACACAACCAAAAGAAGCTCAGAACTTCATTCCCAGTTACTAGGTCCATCCCAAATTATAAGACGTTTGACTTTTTTGACCTCAAGTTTGACCACTCGTCTTATTCAAAAAATTTTGCAAAATATCATTTCTTTTATCGTGGCTTGCTTTATTAATAAAAGTTCTTCAAGAATGACTTAAATTTGACTATGTTTGCACAAATTTTTTAATAAGACGAGTGGTCAAACTTGAGGTCAAAAAAGTCAAACGTCTTATAATTTGGGATGGAGGGAGTATTTGTTAAATCCTCAGAGGGTTAATAAGCAGCAGCACACGATCTGCCATTCATCCTGCACATTAGGGCAGCTCCAGTGCGAGGCGAACCGAACGGTTCGGATAGAAGCAAAGTTCGATTACGCCAGTGTAGAGATCGGTTTTGGAAGGGCCCACGTACAATAAAAAAAATATCTCGCCCTTGGATTCTCGTCCTCCCGCGACCAGATGGAAGTATCCGTCCCCATCTTCCCGGCCGCCTCCTCTCCCGTCACTCCGCTCTGCTCCCCTCCCCTCCGCTCCCCTCCCCTCAATCAATCCCAAAAATCATGCAAATAACCTAGAAATTAGTCCTAGAGACAACCAGATCAACTCAATCCCCCTGTAGATCCATACGATCAAATCGGAATTTGGGTGGGAGCTGCAAGCGCCGGCACTGCCCGCCTAGGGATGGCATGTTCGGGGCTCGGCTTTTCCTCAACGGCGGCAAGGCCCTTCGGAGGGGACGGCGCGGTTGGAGACGCAGTTGGACGCGGGCGCCGCCGCCGGTACGACACTGCTTGGCGTCGGCGAAGCAGTTGCCCTCGACGAGGACCGTACGCATGCATGGCGGGCGCGCCCCAGTGAGCAGGTTCACCGAGACGTCCATGAACAGCAGCCCCTCCGTGCAAGCTGTGGTCGCGGGAAGCTGGAGTTGCCCCGCATGTGCTTCGAGAGCATCGTTTTCTTCTGTTCCTTGAACTCAGTAAGTTGTGGACACTAGTTCTATTTTTCAACAGAAAAACAAATCTCTTCTTATCAACAACGGGGGCATGAAAATGAAGCAACACTAGAAAGCTCAGTTATTACAGGACTAACTAGGAGCACAATTACATTCCAGAAAAGAAGAAATGATGAGATAGTACAATATTTAGTACAATATTTAGTACATAAAAACAAGACTAGTGCATACATATTTAGTTCTCCGGTTGGCTAGTTCCAAATTTCTCCCAAATGTGCTCAGTCAAGTCATTCTTGAGTCGACGATGCATTTCTTTACTCCGAATAGCCACACCTATCTCAAGAACCCTATCAAATCCATGAATTGGCCCTTGACCATATGCATTCAATGGTACAGGAGAGCTCCCTTGCTCATAGTTATAGTCATGGCGACCTTGATAAGCCTCTCTCTCATCCTCGACGATCATGTTATGCATTATAATGCAAGCATACATGATCTCACCAAGAGTCCTTGCTTGCCACGTACGTGCTGGGGTACGTAAAATGGCAAAACGAGATTGTAACACACCAAATGCACACTCAATATCTTTTCTTCTTGATTCTTGATACTGAGCAAATAGCTGATGCTTCTCACATTGAGGAACTTTATATGATTTGACAAAGGCCGCCCACTCAGGATATATGCCATCAGCTAGATAGTAACCCATGTTATATTCGTTGCCATTGACTGTAAAGTGAACCTCCGGAGCTATTCCTTGTCTTTGTGCTGTGAACAATGGCGATTGGTTTAACACATTGATATCATTATTTGACCCAGCTACCCCAAAAAATGCATGCCATATCCACAAGTCATGTGAGGCAACAACTTCAAGCATGACAGTTGGCACGCCATGATCACCCCGGGTGTATTGTCCTTTCCATGCTACTGGACAATTTTTCCACTCCCAATGCATGCAGTCAATACTTCCCAACATACCAGGGAACCCACGAGTCTCTCCTACATGAAGCAACCTCTGAATATCTTCTGCAGTGGGCCTTCTTAGATAGGTTGGCCCAATACATGGACAGACCCTTTTTTTCCTCATCTGAACCAGCATCACTCCATTCTTCAATCCTAATTGGATCTTTGTTTGCATTCTCTATGGGAGGTATTGGAGAGCTTACCGGTGAAGCTGATCCCTCACATCTTGAACCATTGCCACCACCAACTCCAAACAATGATGCTGAAGCAACCGGTGATGAAGAACCACCGGTCATATCCACACCATGGAAATTACCATGGAAAGGAATGCCTTGCTGATATCCTGAACTTGGGAGCTGCTGGAAACTTGGAGGACCTCCAAATGGATGAAAACTTTGTGGGTAGAAAGGAGTTTGAAAGTTGGGACCAAACTGATATGGTGGAAAGTTCATGGAAAAAGGGGACTGGCAGACTATGTTGTTGGCTGTTTGTATTCTGTTGATCTGAGCTTGCCATTGCAGAGTTCAACATATTTGTGAAACTAGGTCTGGATGAGTTCTCCATATTTCAGGTGTAGTTTGTATGAATTGGCATGGATCCAAAGTTCTTGTATACTAGTGATTTGCGCGCGCCCATGCGCGCGAGTAATGCCTGAGATCGTATATGTTACATAAGGCATAGAGTATGTCCATACATAATTCAGATACTACACTATTTAGCCGCACGTGAGGATGATAGGGTTCAGGATACACCTAATCATACATAAAAGAGTCTAGGGCTGTGTACACTTCACATGCAAACCCAAAATATTTCCTCTTCCACCTATCACATCGAATCTTTGGACGCATGCATAGAGTATTAAATATAGGTAAAAAAATAACTAATTGCATAGTTTGTCTGTAAATATCGAGACGAATCTTTTGAGCCTAGTTAATCCATGGTTGGACAAATTTTACCAAATAACAACGAAAGATGCTACAGTAACTTTTCACCCACTTTTCACCAACTAAACACACCCTAGATTGTCAAGAAGGCATGGTCTCTGACAGAACATAGTACTAACGGCAAAAGGCCTAGCAACTGATGCTCAGACATAGGAGCAAAGGAAGGCGCCACCAGGCTTTCAGATCGTAACATTCAGGAACACTGAGATGACTAACATAGCCACTGAATTACGAGGTTCAACTTTGCACAGCGTGCTCAACTACAGAGGTTCACAGGTCCATGGACATACAGGTCCTGAAGGAGAGAACTAACTCTGGCGCACTGTTCCGGTCGATCGAGGTCTTGCTGTTGTTTGCCGTCGCTGCTGGGCAACATCAATGCAACAAGACACAGAATATACACACGCCCAATCACAGGGCTGGCTGAACAAAAAAGTTCTTCATGCCTATACGCCGATACACGGCCTGAGACTACACCTATGTCAGACGAAGAGGATACTTCACCCAAAAAACCAGGCAGAAGTCTTCTTTGGATGTCAGGAGGCAGCGAGCCCATCCAGTCAAAAGATCCATTCCAGTGTTGAGTATCTGTAAAGCAGCGAGATCAAATTTACAAAAGAATTGGACGTTCAGTGTAAGCAGAAGGCAAAGTAAGAGTGACACCCCGAACCTCATCTAGTCGCTGTCCTCAACCACACAGCAACTTCCGCGAGCCCGTTTCTTCTCAGGAGTAAAGTTTTTGTCAGCCATGACGCTGCAGGAACAAAAACAATAAATAATGTTAGCACATAGCATGTGATAGGAAAGGAGGAAAGTAGGACAGGGAGCATGATCTGGAAGACAAGAGGTGCATCTGCGGAGCATATTCTGAGAAGCAGGGAGATTGTCACACGTACTGTTTGTCTGCAACATCTTCTAAGACGTCATGCAGTGCCTCAGCAGCAGCTTCATCTTGCTCGACACCGTCCTCTGGCAGCTGTACAAAGCATGGAAAAAAGAGACAGGTAAATAGACGGTACCAAGATTTGGGGAGAGAAGCGATGACACATATTGTGGTGGTCCTGTCTATACCTGATCAGCACCGTCAGGTTTATCGAAGTTAAGCCTTTTCCTAGCACCAGAATGACGACTTCCTCCAGGCTTGCCACTGCACATAAACCACACTTAACTACTATGGATGAAAAAACAGGTTACTTGGGTGGAAAGGTACAGGATAGGTATATCACCTTGACTGCTTCTTATTTCCAGGTGTCTCATCGATGTCAAGAGGCGGGGGTGGAGTCTGTATGGAAAAAGCGATTAGACTGAACGTGGGATGAACGGCGCAAGGCCATGATCAGTGGTAAACATATAGAAAGAACTTACAGCGGCTGGGACCGGTGAAGCGAGGCCAGCAGTTAGGACAGAAGCAGGTGACCTCTGCTCTGTCGCGTTAGCAGCATCTCCAGAGAGGGTATCATCCGATCCAACAGGCGAGCCACCACCATCACCTCCATTTCCAGCAACCTCTGGAATGGCAACCTGCTGACCGTGTGACGTCACAACAGAAGTAACCTGATAACTCTTCTGGGCTCTGTAATAGCTCTGCTGGGTAAGTGTGACTGCAAAGGTGAATCTCAGGGAAACCAATCTTGTTATATCCCCTGGATATGCATTAGAACTTGTAGCCGTCCTCAGGACCTGCTGCACCGGCTTGCCAATGATACGGCGTGCGATGTCTCCAAAACAAATCATCTCGGCCTCATCCGTGCCGTCAAGAGCCACAAAGCATAGCTTGTACCTGTTGGCAACCAGCAGGCGCTAAGTACATGTGTAGAAGCAACAGACAACCTAGAAAGAACTCTGGGAGTCATTTTTGTAGGCTAGAGAAGGGCTGGCTGCTAAGATCATAAAAGTTTGCTATATACAACGACCAAAAATGCCATGCTAGGTACTGCCAACATGTAGTCTAGAAAGATGACAAGGGAATATACAGAGATGTTCTCTAGATAAACACTTACTTGAATTTGAATGATGTGTTTGAGCATGGGTTGCACCTGTATCCAGCACCGTCAGGAACACAAGACTTGCTGCACCTGGTGCAGGATGGAAACCACCAGGAAGCATTGGGAACCAGACGGCCGATAGTAACGGTGCAGCGATATCCATTCTCCTGTAACACACACTAGAAAGTTAGACATGCTATAGAACGAAGGGCAGTATAGGTAGAGGCCTAACATGGATATTACTCACAGAAAATTCATATGGATCCATCTGGTTTAGCTCTCTTATAGTCTTCTCTTCAAGCTGTGGGGGCGCCCGTGGTTGATCATGTTGTCCAGGTGGAGCAGGAACATATCGTATTTCAAGCCTTTGACTGTGCAAACTGAGGATAACACACTCATGGTCAGCTATTTGTAAAGGAATCACTTAAGGGTGTATCACATCAATGACGTTTAGAGGGCGTACCTAGCGTAGAACTGACGAGCCTCAGGGATAACAGGGTTAAAGTACCAACGCGAGGCTGTGTTGCCACTTAGATAATAGTTATCTGCGGTGTGACATACATTAATAAATTCTGAGGCACACAAAAAAATTCAGTTCCAGAGGAACATGTACGACAACAAGGCAAGCAACAAGCAAGTAAAACATACTCTGGTAAGACTTCATCAGGCCTCCAACAAATAGGATGACGATTGGTTTAGCCTGAGTACTGTCGTAGACACCATCAGTGGTGAAGGCGGCAACCCTCTGTCCCCATAGAGTGACCTTCATCTCAGAGTAGCTGCAACCACAAACACAATGACTATGCAGATAAAAACATTTTTTTGTGTTTGGATTGTCGCCGGGGTACCACTGGGAGGAAGTAAACATTACCTTAGATCTCTAAGGATAATGTGCCTGCTTAGTGTTGGCGCAGGCTTGTTGGGAAGATGAACCAAGTAAGCATCAGAAACCTCCACCAGTATTCCAATTGTATCTACGAAAAGTGTTTCATTAGCTAAAAAACGAAAGAGAATGAATGGACTGTGGAGAGATGTAAACCAACCCAGGAAGTTTCTGGTATCACCAGCATGTGAAGATAGCTCATTTATCGGTGTTATCTTGTAGGCATACTCTGGAAAGCCGACCACATCGTCTCTTACAGCAGTAACAGTTGTGTGGAGGGTAAACTCAACCATGTAGCGAGCATCAACAGGTCTGTAACCGGACTTCGCATTGGAGACCCTGAAACGACTAATAATGTAGACACCGCCTTCTTCTACAAGCGGACTCTTAGCTTCCACTTCAGGGCCCGGGATTTCCCCGTACATGCCATTTCCCTGCGATGAACACTTGTTTAGCACATGAACGTGTGTATAGTTGAAAATTGAGCAGAATTGCTAAAGCAAAAGAGGCATGTGGTAGTAAACAAAAAAACCTTTTCATCGACAAGCACAAGGTCAACATGTTGTATTGGGCCATCATCAGTCCCACCACGGTACTCCCACTTGCGGCTAACACGAACACGGATGGTTGCGCGCCAATCGCCAGGGCGTAGGACAGGCAGGAGCGAAAAAGCCATGGCAACAGACTGGACATGAAAGAATGAGTGAGCATCATAGCAGTTTAGGGAGACATAAGCAGCAGAGAACAAACCTGGAAAGGAGCAAAAAGCAGCACAGATCACAGGTAGAGCATGGTGACCAACCAAAAGAAAAGGTTAACACTGGCTGTTCGAAACAAGCAGCCCATCTCCAAAATGGGAACAAGAATAGCCTATGTAACTAACATATGTAGGACGAAAAACCTACCAGAAATCTGTCTAAGAAGGCAAATAAAAAATAGAAAGATTTCCATTATGCCAAAAATCAATCGATCATCGCAAAAGTCGACTCAACATGCCCAGAGAAGGGGAACTAAGAACGCTCTGCAGCCGGATAGGCGGCAGATAGTATCTCTCCATAGACAATGTTTTGTGTCTCATCCGTGCAGTTACCATCTGCATCCTCTATAAGTATCTTAAGACCATGTTTCGAAGTAACACGGGAAATAAACAATTATATTGCCTTATGTTCTTTAGAAAACGTTTACACCTAGCGTCACCATCGAATCTGGCCATAGAAGCAAGTGGCTCAGGACGATCTCTAAAGGGAGGTATGAGAACTTTCCCACCCCTGCAGCATTTGTTGTAAACAAGCCTTCCACTTGTCACATCAGACTGACCAGCACAACACTCGCGCAGCCAGAAGATGGCATGGCAGTGCCTACACTCGCGGTCTGGCATCCCATAATACGAACGACCAACGTAGGAATCTAACAGGAGTTGAGGAAGACAGGCACAAATGCAAGTGACACCAAAGAAACACTCAGTTAGCGATACTTAACTACGTAAGTCAATGCAAGGACAGGAGCAAGGCCAGCATAAGACCAAACCAACCTTTCAATGCATCTATGTATTCCTGGGTAAAGTGGCCACAACCCAAGGACGACCCAGACGAGGTAGCAGAGGTATTCAAAGGTCCTAGCAGAACACGCACGAGGACCACACAGCAACCACATCAATGTCAGCCCAAAGGAAACAGAACAGGCAGAAGGGAATCAAAAGAGGCAGCACCTGAGGAAACAAACTTTTTCTGATTTAAATATTTCCTCCGCTTACGACGACACTCCGCGGGTGGCAGACCGCTCGGCACATAAGACGCAGGCGTGGCTATAACAAAGTATTAATCAATTGACTAATAGGTACATGACAACAAAGTTAGTTTACTATGGACATGCTATCAGGTGACACATACACCGTCTTCTACGGGAACCAGGAGATCCAACCGCACGAGGAGGCCGCGAAGAAGCTAGACAACATGTTGGAAGTCAGTCTAACAGAGCAGCGTACTGGAAGCCCTTATAAAGCAGTAAACAAGACGACATACAAGGATCTCCACCAGCATGACCGTTTCGAGGGCCAACATCATCTACCGGCATCTGATTGCTCATGAAACCGTGGCAAAAGCAAACACTACCACGCACCAAAGGCACCAAACAGAACTGCACATTTTGACGAGGTAGCTAGTGAGAGAAAAAACAATTTATTTCTGTCTAGACTAGACTGGACAAAGACAAAGTCGTGAGTTATACAAGAAGATTCAACAACGATACCTCTCGCATCAGACAATCAGACTGCACAGCCAGATCATGCCTTTCTCCCGCTAATCTACCCAACACACCCGTGGCCCGCGCAGCAACAGAGATCGCAGCACGAGCCACCCTACTGCACTGAACTACACCCTCAAAATTGTAATCTACAACAACGAAGCCGTACATTCTCTGCAGGAAGGATATAGCCTGGAGAGCAGCTTGCTCGTAGCCAGAGGCAGAGAACGCATCCATCGGCGCCCAAAAGAAAACGGTCTGACATGGTAGCCTAGCCCCAGCACAGGGAACTTCAATTTCAATCCCACAGACGGGCGCTCCATCTCCGGACACCTCAGAAATCACCGAAGCATAAGGCAAGCCACACCGCGCGACGACGGTCTGCAATAGGGACAGGTACGACGCACCCACAACGAACATGGATCCGGTGTAGCCTGGTGCCCCTAAATCGCAAACAAGAACGAAAACGAAAAGGGAAAAGAAAAAGAAGACACATCCAATGACGAACACAACACCCGCAGATCAGCGGCCGCAGCCAAGAATCATCGCGAGGGAAAATGCAAAAAAAAATCATAAAATCTGTCAGAACGCAGATGCAGAATCCGGGGAATGCAAAATCCAATGCGTCAGCGGGAGTACTAAAAAACCATACCAACGCAGATGCAGAATCCGCGCAATCAGCAGTAGACGCCGCTGCACCCCCTGCTGCAGTCCCGCCGGCGGTCCCCTGGAGCCCTCCACCGCTGGGCCACGCCCGCACCTGAACTCGACAACAGAAGATTCGGATCCCGTCCAGCCCCGAGCACCTGCAAAGCACACGCGCGCGGCGATAGGTGAGCGCCACCACGCAAGAGCAAACGGTGAGGCGCGGCGGCCTGAGAGCGGAGCGAAAGAGAACGGAGGAAATGGGGAGGCTGGGCGACGTACCTGGCACAATCGTCAGAAAGGGGACCAGGAGACGAGAGCGGGGCCTTCGCGTTCCTTTTAGCCACGGCGGCCTCCGCGCCGCGGCACAATCCACCACAGGCAGCACCCAGCATTTCTGTCTGACCCGCGGACCCCTCTAGCAACCGACCCCATCTGACCCCACGCGCAGCGTGACATGGCCACACGATCCGGTCATCGCGAGCGCTCCCGCGAGACCTAATGGGAAACCAGTGAGCGGCACTTTTCCGAGGAGCAGCTGGCGTATGGGCCCGTGTACCTCCTTCCAATGCGCCCACGACAACGAAACCAGCCCACCAACGAGGAGACAACAACGAGAAGAGAGTGTCAGCGGTTTGACCGGACACCACTCGAGCCCCTCGTTCAACGCGATCGCAGCCGCCCACCATGCATCGAACGGGCACAATCTCGTTTACTACCGTGGCCACCGTGTGCGCGCGTCTTGGCCAACTCTTCTCTTGTCTTTAAAAATGTAGGAGGAAACAGGCAAGCCTGCCTGGGCCAACGGCTCCTTGCCCAACGGCCATATGCCCTGTACACGTTGTTCTATTTTAATTGACCACAGGAGAAGGAATCGAGTCGTAACGGCCATGTGCATGTATATATTATTTTAATCGGCTTGGTGCGGCTCGTCTGCAAGGTCCGCTTTGGAGTCTGACACCCACGGTTCGCACTCTCCAGTGGGCATGGTTCGCTTTGAATAGCCCATGGTTCGCTTTTGCGCCAGCACCGGAGGTGCTCTTAAGAGAGAAGCATGAGCTCAGATGCAGAAAAATGTACAGCATCATAACAGCACGTGATTCTTGAAAATTTATTTTAAAATTAAATAAACTTTTTTTTCAGAGAAAATAGACTTAACGGTGGATCCAGGGGTTCTGCATCTTACAGAGAAGGAAACATGATTGCTGCGCACTCATTTTGCTTTGGACAAAGAGAAAGTTCCGGCTTCATACCTCTTCAAAGAAGAGGCATCAGCTCAAAAACTACAACTCAAGATGCAACCAAGAAAATGTTCAACATTGTTGACTAATACGAAAACTAAAAGGCTATCCATGGGAGCTGTGCGACTCTTAAGAGTCTTAACAACCCTGTGGCAGATAACATGTGATTCAAATCATATAGATTCCAGTTCTGCCACTCCCTAGAATTATTTTCAACGATCCGAAAACTAGTCACACAAAAACTAGCATCTTTGTTGAATTGAATACCTAACATATATGTACCGAGTGTCAAACAAACTAAATTGCATATGAATCAATAAATCAAATGAAATTCCATCTTGACTCTAAAATGGTTGACAAGCTAATGCTTGAGTCAGAAGCAGCGATACACTAACAAATGTCATTCCCATAATGAAAATATGCTAAGATTATTATTTATTAAGCCGTGAGTTCGTGACAATGCTCATACGAAATAATAATTAGTAATATGTGTCCATATAATTCCTGACATTATACCTAATCTGCGAGACTTGCGGCAGCGGATGATGGTGAGTTTTCACTTGATCAAGAAGGTAGTCAATGCATTCTCCAAGAGTAGCCTTCCTCCCTTCCTTGTAGTTCCAAAGATCACAGGCTAATGTCCCATCAAAGTCATACTCTTTCCTCTCCACCAGTGTATCAACAACAGACTTGTAGGGGCCTTCCCCCCATTCCCTCCTCAACTTTTGCAGCTTCTCATCATTAACACATATTACCTCATCCTAATCATAAAAAAAGGTGGGTAAGTGTATCTTATTAGGATTGTCAACACATAACTACACAAGGTCACAAGCTACAAAGTAACAGATGCTATTGACAAATGACCTACCTGATAAGTGCTGCCAACTGCACCTATCATGGAGGGCTTCCAGCTTGGGTCATCGAACAGTTTGTCCCATGCGGAGTACAATTTAGAGGCTGCCACTTCAGCTTCTTTAGGAGGCAGCTTTGCAGCGCAGGCAGCTTGGAATGGCTTCTCATTTAATTTCCCAATTTCTTTCACCCCAAGGTTATGTAGACCCACAAGTTCCATGAATCCCTAACATACAGAAACCATATATCAATGTATCATCAGCTCATCTGGTCATGGACACGACTAATATTAGCTATGAGCTATTAATTAGCTAACTATTAGCAGTTAATGGATCCAAACAGGGTCTTAGTAATGCAAGTCAATAGACCATGGGCAAACCTTGATAAGTTTTTCTCTCAGCACCTCCAAGTTATCATTCTTGCTTGCGCAATGGCCACTGAACTTCCGTTTCTTCTGCTGCATGGATCTTGTCTGCCGCTGCTTTCACAATGAAACTTTATAAGCACAATTTAACCCAACAAGAAAAGAAGAAAAGATTGAACAGAAATGTACTGTGCTACAATGACTGAAAAGCGTGGCGTCAGAATGAGCACTATGATAAAGAGAAGAAATTCATGTTGCTTGCAAAGGTTCCTTGCTTCTGCTGAAACAAAGATTTGCGAGACAAAATTGCTTATACACTAGACTTGTACTAGTGAGACAGACAGAGATGTTTTATAGAATTTTACCCTGGTGGTCTGAACTTGGTTGGGACCAGGATCAGCTGCATTGCCATCCAGCTGTTCAGCCTGATAGTTCCTGGTTTCCATCTCCTGAAGCTTCAGCCTCAAAGCCTTGAGCTCCTTGTTCTTCTCATCCAACTCGTGATTCCTTTGTGCAAGCTGCTGCCTCGCCGTGGCGAGCTCCTCTTCTTTTTCATCTAGCTGTCGGTTCCTTTGTGCAAGCTTCTCCCTCGCGTCCTCCAGGTTCTCCCTCGCCGCCCCGAGCTCCCCTGTCGCCGCTGCTGCCAGAACCTCCAGGCGTGCCAAGGCGACGCCCCCATGGCGCTCCTGCTCCACCTTCTTCTCCTCGGCAAGGTCGCTGATCAAGCGCTTAATCTCCATGTACTCAAGCACGACGTCCTTGTGGAAGTAGATCTTGGAGTCAACCTTGGATGTAATCAGCTTCATGCGCTCACCCATGTCGTCGAACACATTGCGTGCGTCGTCGTCTCTCGCACTATTCTCCATGCTGTTCATCTTTTTTGTCTCTTTTTTTGTTTCTTGAGACCCCCCCCCCCCCCCCCCCCCTGCTTTCCTTTGTTTTGCTTTGCTTTGTACTGTTTTTTCCCTTCTACAAACAAACAGATTCTGTGAGCCAAATCTCATGCGATTTTGTAGTTTAGATGTCACTAAATGAACCAAGAGTATGCTATAGTAAGTCCAGCGAACAATAGTCATATGGTACACCTTCACTTTAGACCATTCAGAATTTCACCAGGGCTAAATATAGGTACATAATCTAGTTAGGCTGGCATGTTTATTAGATTACTTCCCATTTTTTTAAGATTTGAGCACGCACATCTCATTGCAGCAAACAGATAGGGACAAGACATTGTATGCTTTTCTATCTTATTAATCCGCTTGTGGAAATGTAGGGAGAAAAACCAAGGTCACATGATGTTCAGAGAACGTAACTATGACATGAGCACTACTGGCCTGAACAATTGTAGGATGCGAAGGGTTTCTAGAGTGCTTTCTAACATGTGTTTACCTAGTGATTACAAAGGCAATCAACACCAAGATTCTAGCGCAAACAAAATGCAATCCAGCAAAAATGGCAATCAATCTGGGCATGGTGTTGTAGCAAAACCTCACCTTAGCAGAGGGGCAACAGGAACTAGCACCCACCAATTCGTTGCCTACACCCCCAGCAGCCCTCAAGTCGACCTGCAGACGAAATAATCGGGTAGGTGAGTAAGGGCATTTAGCATCACATAAACCAATCTGTAGGTGTAATCTGCAAGAGATGTGTCGACCATATGAAGAGATTGAAAAGAGCGAATCCCTCACTGAACCCAAAGCGAACAGATGAAGGGCATTCAGAATGGCTGAGGCTCCAATGAACAAAATGGGCAAAAGAAATCGAAGGTCTTTTTTTTGGCAATACAAAGCAACAAGATCAGATCAAATCATGTGCGGAAGATCAGAGAAAGAGAGAGAACTACACTGAATGGGGGAGACAAGATTTTTTCACCAAAGACGAACTGTAGAAAGTAAATCAACTGGGAAAAAGGTTGAATCACACATAGGAGAACGCACGATATGTCCGTGTAAAATGGTTACCTTTGACGGATGGAAACGACAACATCCAAGAACCACAGCATTGGGGGGGGGGGGGGGGGGGGGGGGTGCAGATCTGCGCTCTCAAGAAATGGCTACCACCCGACCCGAGTGGGCGGCGAGGATCCGGGAGCTGGAGCTCCGGGTGGAGCAGCTTGCCGCCGACAAGTACCACCGCCACCAGTAGTTAGTACTCAGTATATAGAAGGAAAATGAAGCTAACCACACTAACCAGTGACAGTGAGTGAGCGAGCGAGCAGGGGCTGCTCTGCTTTCTCAGTGATGAGCACCTTCCAGTTGCAGCCAAAACTGGCGCTTCCTTTAAACAGGCGCAGGGCCCACGTGTCATGGAGCCTAGGGGTACAGGAAAAACAGTAGGAGATTGAGTTACCGAAGATGAGTTACCGAAGAGATAGCTGGTAGCCCAATTAACCACAGGGCTGGAAACAACCAGTTGCTGCATGAGTGATTGCTAAATAAAAGCACATAAATGGTGGTGTGATATGTGAGTACTGAGAAAGAAAGCTCATAACACCTAAGGGTAAATTCATGACCAACCGAATCCTAGCCATACACGAAAAATTTTAGTTACTTCATTGGTAAAAAAGAACATGTTGAGTTAATATTTGATAGACCTTCACAGCAGCGGACCTAGCATTTTATCACAGGGTATGCCGTAGAAAATTTTTCTTATACAATCTGGTAAAACCATTTGATAAACAATTATAGAAATTTACAGCGGAAGTCGGTATAAAGGCGCTAAATAATGTGAAAATAAGTCTTTAATTCAACAATTAAGCTAGAATGTCTAAGTTTTTTAATTAGTAGCCGCTTTCTATAGGGCCCGAATGTCTCGACTATATTATCTCCATCTACTTTTAACAAATATAATGAGACTAGATAATCATTATAATCATTCAAAAGACTATGACTCATCTTATTCATTAACTTTGTTTTTACTAAAACTAGAAAATATCCTAAATATCTAATACCATTGTTCTAATATTGGACGAACCGATCCCTAATCTAGTGATCTCGCTAGTCTCCCTAATACACAAACAAATTGCTGATAAATAATTAAGTGCACAAGTTACTTACTCCCCGTCCCAAAATATTTGTCGTTTTCGCTTCCCGAGAAATAACTTTGACAAAAAATATATTAAAAAGTATTAATATTTATGGTACATAATTAGTATCATTGGAAAGATCTTTGAATCTAGTTTTTTTAATAAATTTATTTAGAGATACAAATGTTGCACACAATTTTTATAAATCAAGTCAAACCTGCGGCACGCAAACCAAAAGCGACAGATAATTTAGAACAGAGCGAGTATAGAACAAAAGAAGATTAAATCTTAAACCCCGCAGCAAACCTGTCTGACAGCTTCGCATGCGGCGCCTCGGCCGGCCGGCCCTCACACCATGGCCACGCTCACACGTCACATGCTTCAGCCTCAGCCGCTCAATGTGTCAGGCCGCCTTGCCATCCAGTCAGTTGCCCGTCGACGGCTTATGCGCTCAGCCTTGCCAGACGCCGCACGGGCGGACGTTGAGTCCGCAACTCAACTCGCACAACAGCCAACAGGGATGAATACATATACGTAGCGACGGTAAGGCATCGATTGATCGTGTATCATGTATGTTCCTTTTTTATATGTATACATATACGTAGTAGCGGCTGAACTGCAGGGTATGCCGTGGCATACTGGGCATACCCTGTAGGTCCGCCTCTGGACCTTCAAACTACAAATATCAATAACTTTTAATTATTGAATTTGGAGACATGAAAGTCGTATGAGCTGATTTCATTTCTTTTAAAAATAATTGTAAAATCTTATAAATTTGAAAGATTTTTAATAAAATATTCTACAAATAATTAGTGCTTGAAGATATACATCAAAACGGTGCAAAGCAAAATGCAATAATTTTTTTGACCGAAGGTGTATTCTTCTAATCAACCACCACTACATTACAACTGATACTCAATAAATTATGCAGAGCAACATTCATAGTGATGTATCATAGCAAGAAACCTACCGTTCAACAATTGAAAAGTGGATTCACTGTCACCATAGACAAATCTATGTGCATTACATTAACTAATTTGCCCATCGTAGGTATTTTGAATTAGATGATTACATGAAGAACTTAGGAGTTGTTTGGTTCAGTGGCTTCGCAGGTAACCCCCTCTCAGCGTCAACTAGTTATATTACTTTCTGTTTGTTTAATGTTCAACGTAACCTAATGCCGGGGCAAGAAAAGCGCGCCTTCACAAACCTGTTCCTGCTTGATTTAGACGGTTAAGGATTCCAGCAGTGAACGGTTGCTCAACCAAACAAAATAAGTTAGGGCATGTTGCATTCCCATTACCGTCCTTTATCCATTCAATTTTTATTTTTTAACCAAATGGAGCCTTAATTGAAAATGTAATTTCTTCACGCAACCTATTGTTCAATAATTTGTTTTAGTATATACTTTTTTTCCTTTGGTTGCAACTAATCACATCATATGCACCAGAATGCACCAGAGAGGTCCGAAATTGTGCACTGAAAGGCCTGCACTGGTTTTGTCCAGTGCACATCGGAGCTGTGGACTAGACTGCATGTACAGTAAACAGATACTGCCTCCGTCAAAAAAAAAATATAACCCTCGCTTCCCGAGGAGTCAAAGATTCTTAACTTTGACTAAATACAAATAAAAACATATTGATGCTTATGATGTGTAATAAGTATAATTGGATTAGTTATGAAATATAGTTTCATAATAAACCTAATTAGAGATTAAAATGTAGATAATATCATCTATAAACTTGGTTAAATTTAAAGATTCTTTGACTCCTCGGGAACCGAGATTTACATGTTTTTTTGGGACGGAGGGAGTAGTTTTTGAACTAGTCATTGGAGCCTCACCGGACCTATCCGGTGTGAAGACTAGAGGGGCACTGGACATATCCGGCGTATATATATATATATTTTTGCTAAGTGGAGGAGCAACGGCTAGTTTTTGAGGTTGGCCCTATATATACCCCACCATCTCAGGCATGAAGGCTCTCTTGGCATTTTGAAGTTCCACATACACTTATTGATATCCAAGAGAGAGGTTGAGGCTAGTGGAGATTTGGATACACTAATTCAAGATTAAGGACTCCATTAGTGTTTAGGGAGTAGCAAGTATGCATCTACTCTTCTCATTAGTCTTGGTTAGGTCAAGTGAGAGTTTGTATTTGTTACTCTTGGTGATCGGCATCGCCTAAATGGCTCAGTGGCCATCGGTGTCTTGGTGATCTCCCAGAGAAGCTTGTGGGACGCCCAAGATGGTGTAATAATAAACGGTTGTGGGTGATTCACCGTGCTAGAGTGGCAAAGAATCAACTTGTAGAGAGTACTTGGTCCTTGTGTGGATCAAGGGGAGCAATGCAATACCCTTGTGCGAGTGCTCCAATGAGAACTAGTGGAGAGTATCGACTCTCCAATAACTCGGAAAAACATCGACATGTTCCTAACCCTTCTTTTCTACATTTGTGTAACTTACACTCATGTGTTTACATTCCTACAGTTGTCATGCTAGACTAGGGTTGAAACTAGGATGGATGTAAAACTTTGTGCGGTAGGCTAGAAACACAGTTTGGACATGAGGTTGAAATGGGCTAAGTGGTAGATTTAAATTTTACGAGAATTTTAGATTAGCCCAATTCTCCCCCCATCTCTTCAGCATCTTAATCCTTTTAGGTAGGTAATAGAGAGACAAGTATAACCATATTTTTTTGCGATCGTGCCTTACCACATGTTTCATTAACAAAAAAAGAATTACATGACGCTCCTACGAGAGGGCTCTCGTAGTGCAGATATAACCATCGAGCAAGTGGTAAGTGACCTAGAACAAATCAGGGTTTGGAAGGCCTCCCGCAGCTTCGTTGTGGGGAAATGAAGGGTTGTCGCTCCCATCATGCAAAAAGCGAGAGGATAGGACCCTCAGCCCCAAAAACCTAACAAGTATAACCGTATTTTTTGGTTAACTTTTGTGCAATGGTGGTGGTGGATAATTCTTTAGTAATGGTATACGTGTAGGTAATACAGAAGCAGGTCTGAAAGGGTATATTTTTTTAATTTTTTTGTGAATGATGGTATTCAGTAGTATATCAACATGTAGAGGGTACGCTAGTTTTTTTTTCTATATGAGGTCTTATCTTCTTTGAATTTTTTCTATGTTATATGTTAGCTTTACTACATCAAACAGTCCACTTCAATTTTTCTGCCTAAGCCTAACCCCTTAACAAAACTTTGGCTTAATTTACTCCCCTAAACTATTTCAACTGGTCCAATCTACCCATGTAAAGTTTTTCCTTTATTTTGTTTTCTCATCATATAACTTGAATTTTTCGGGGTTGATAGATTACATAATTGATTATATGATAAAAATATATTAACAATTTTTATCATTATTTTCATGGGTTAGGAGCAAAATAGTATGAAAAATTCTCAAGATATTTATTTTAACATAGAAGATCATGTCCTCTATCACCCATTAATTTGGACATAAGACTCGACCTAATGAGAAGAAACAAAAAAAAAGATGCAAATCTCATAAGCTATATATTGGACCATTGAGTTAGCATGCGGGAGCAAATTGAGCCGAACTTTTGAGCAGGAGGTTAGGTGGTAGAATTGATTGCTAAGGTAGTACTTTCCTATATGTACATGATATTCAACTATATATATATATATATATATATATATATATATATATATATATATATATATATATATATATATATATATATGACCATACTAATTAGAGCGCTGGCCGGTGAATAATATTTAGAGCGCCGGTGGCCGGAGACAGCAGACAGCAAAGCGCAGTAACGAAAGACAGCAGAATTTAATATTCCAATCAGACACTCCAGCGCGGGACCGCAACATCAATTTTGTCGCTGGAGCATTGAATGCACAGTGAGCGCACAGTAGATGGAATTGACCTGTTGCCGGTGGCAATCATCTGGAATAAATATTGCGTCTTGCATGGAAGACCGTGGCCAAAGGACAGCGTCATTATATTTTATTATTATAATCAACGGATGCAATTTCCAATTTCCCAGGTGCATGTCTAAGGGTGTGTTTAGATCATTCAAACTTTCAAAAATTTTACAAGATTCTCCGTCACATCGAATCTTTGGATGCATGCATAGAGCATTAAATGTAGATAAAAAAATAACTAATTGCACAGTTTGTCTGTAAATGTCGAGACAAATCTTTTGAACCTAGTTAGTCCATGATTGAACAAATTTTACCAAATAACAACGAAAAGTGCTACAGGAACTTTTTGCCAAAATTTTTGGATCTAAACACTGCCTAATATCCATACACATTTTTTATTACTATAATTATCATCTTCTTCCCTAAATAATTTTGGATAGGCCCATGCGAAATAAATGTGGATACATGCGTCTCAATTCGAAAAGCTTTTATCCCTGGCGTCCAGGATGCAATTATTTACATAACAAAAAAATTTGGTGCAAGAAGATGACCAAAAAAATATGCTGTGAATTTTACCGCTCATAGATCAAGATGTAATTATTTAGTTAACACAATGATACTATCAGTAATTAAAAAAAGTCTGATTGGCGGCTAGACGCCCCGGTGATTAACTCAGGTAAATTTACCGATCACGGTCTATGATGGAAATAATGGCTTAATAAAATGATATTATCAGTAATAATAATTAGTCTGACCAGACAAGCTGGTAATTACCATTGGCAAATTTACCGCTCACATGTCAGAATGTAATTATTTTCTTAACAAAATGATACTATCAGTAATAAATAATAGTCTAACCAGTGATCTGACACCCCAGTGATTAAGTCAAGCAAATTTACAGCTCAGAGTCCATGATGGATTTATTTACTTTATAAAATGATACTATCAGTAATAAAAAGTAATATAACCGAAGATCAGACACGCAGGTAGTTACCATTGGCAAATTTATCGCTGACATGTTAGGATGTAATTATTTTTTTAACAGAATGATAATATCATTAGCTTCAATAAATAATTCTGAATGTGCCCGTATGCAGTAAATTTGCCTGTGCAACTAACCAAGGCGTCCCATATCCGGATAAAGATATTTTTATTACTACTATTATCATATGCTTTGATAAATAGTTTTGGATGGACCCGTACGTAGTAAATTTGGCTGTGCAACTTACCGAGGCGTCCAGTCTACAAATGAGAATATTTTTTATTATTATTATTATCATTTACTTTGATAAATCCGAACAGGTCCGTGTGCAATAAATTTGGCTGTGCTACTTATCGAGACGTCTGGTCTCTGGATAAGTATATTTTTCATTGCTAGTATACTAATTTATTACTAATAGTATCCTTAAAGTCAGTAAATAATTCGTCGATACCCGTATGCAGTAAAATTGACTGCTGTAGCTACTGAGGTGTCCGCTCTCCGTGCAGGGTATTTTTATTACTAATAGTGTCATTAGAGTATAGAAATAATTCAGCCCAGACTTGTGTACAGTAAAATTGATTGTGATAGTCACCGAGGCGTCTGGTCTCCATGCACGATAATTTTTATTACTAATAGTACTATTTTGGTCTATAAATAATTCTGTCCGAACCCATGCATAATAAAAGTGACTAAGGGTTTCATTTGGTCTATAATAATTCCATCGTAACCCGTGAGCAATCAAATTGAGGCATGTGTAATAAAGTTGGCTATGATACAAAGATAATTTTTATTACTAATAATATCAATTGGGTCTGTAAATAATTTTGTCCACACTCGTGAGCAGTAAAATCATCGATCTCTGGGCAAGACTTTTTTTATTACTAATAGTACCATTTGGGTCGGTAAATAATTTTGACCACACCCATGAGTAGTAAAATTTGTTGTGATATTTACAAAAGCATTCAAACTCTGGTCAAAAGTATTTTTTATTACTAATAGTATCAAGTGAGTCTATAAATAATTCCTTCTGGACCCATGAGTAATAAAATTGGCAACGAAGATCATCGAGACGTCCCGCTCAGAAGAGGGTATTTTTTTATTATTAATAATATCAATTGGGTCGGTAAATAATTCCATCTACACTCGTGAGCAGTGAAATCATCCGTCTCTAGGCAAGAAATTTTTTTATTACTACTAGTACCATTTGGGTCGGTAAATAATTCCGACCACACCCATGAACAGTAAAATTTGTTGTGATATTTACAAAGGCATCCAAACTCTGAACAAAAGTATTTTTTTATTACTAATAGTAGGAAGTAAGTCTATAAATAATTCCTTCCGGACCCGTGAGTAATAAAATTGGCAACGAAGGTCATCGAGACGTCCCGCTTAGAAGAGGGTATTTTTTTATTACTAATAGTATGAAGTAAGTCTATAAATAATTCCTTCTGGACACGTGAGTAATAAAATTGGCAACGAAGATCATCGAGACGTCCCGCTCAGAACAGTAAAATTTGTTGTGATATTTACAAAGGCATCCAAACTCTGAACAAAAGTATTTTTTTATTACTAATAGTATGAAGTAAGTCTATAAATAATTCCTTCCGGACCCGTGAGTAATAAAATTGGCAGCGAAAATTCATCGAAACGTCCCGCTCCGGAGAGGGTATTTTTTTATTACTAATAGTATCAGTTGGGTTGATAAATAATTCCGTCCACACTCGTGAGCAGTAAAATCGTCGGTCTCCAGGCAGGGCACTCTTTATTACTAGTAGTATCAATTGGTTTTGTAAATAATTCCAACCACACCGTGAGTAGTAAAAATTGTTGTGATAGTTACTGAGGCGTCCAATCTTTAATCAAGATATTTTTTTACTACTAATAGTATCAATTGAGTTTATAAATTATTCCTTTCAGACATGTGAGTAATAAAATTGGTAGCAAAAATAATTCCTTTCGGACAGTATTTTTTTGTTACCAATAGTATTATTGGGTCTATAAATAATTCTATTTAGGCTGAAGAGTAGTAAAAATTGGTTGAGATAGTTACCAGTGTATTTTTATTACTAATAGTATCATGGTCTATAAATAATTCCATCCGATCCGGTGAGTAGTAAAAGTTGGTTGTCATAGTTACCAAGACATCCGATCTCTAGGCAAGGTATTTCTTTATTACTAAAAGTATTATTGAGGTCTATAAATAATTCTGACCAAATCCGTAAGTAGTAAAATTGGCAAAGAAAATCACCGTCCAATCCCCATAGTCAAAGTTTTTTCTAATTAATTTTTTATTTTTTTTCAAATATGACTCCTGGCGTGAACCACGGTAAAGGGAGTTTATAAATGTGTTTCCCCTTAGTCTCGTAATAATTGAGGAAATACTAGAGTGGTAATTGATTGATTTTTGCAAACATAAATAGTGCTTTAAAATGTTGGAATAAAGACATAATTAGTTAGATTCGTATAGCCATGAACTTAAGTATTTGAATCCATTTCAACTAGCTTTGATCCATAAAAAATTATTTAAAAAATCCATCCAGATTCATCAATCTAGTACTAGCTGTTCGTTGTTTTCGCTGAGGGAGTTGCTGGGGATCATTCTTGGTCAAAATTGTTTGACAAATCATCAAAACTAAACAAAATTAATCTATAGGGAACCATCATACATAGAGCCTCATTCATCATCGTGTACTCAATTTAATTCCTATGGAGCTACACGGATAAAGAAAGAATGAAAAAAAATCGAGGAAGCTCTCTTCCACAGCTTGATCCGTGCGTCGCTGCACAGCCCACGTGACGTGTCGCCGCTCGCTGACCCCACGCCGCTGCCATCCATGCGTGCACGGGCTAGTCTCAGCTTCCGTTCACACATGCTGGAGGCGACAACGCCACCAACATATGCTGGCGTCCATGCATACCAGGAACACCGGTGCTCGCACACGTGCCTCCTGATTTGGCTCCGCCTAACGCCGATCTGCTCCGACCGCCTGACGCATGGCCAAAGGAATCACTGCAAATTGCAACGATAATCGAAAAAAGATTACACGGGATATGATTCACCTTTCACCCAATGGCTGGCCGGAGGGTGTGGAGGGGAGGGCATCACCATGGAATCATGGATCCGCTTCAGGCATGGACCAAGAAAAATCGAAGCAGATCTCTTCCAGTCCGCGTGTCGCCTCCGTGCCTCCTCGCACGAACGCACATATGCCACCGCCGGTCCGCCGCCGCTCGGCCCACGCGCAATGTTGCCGCCGCTCACTGGTCCTCGCGACGTCGCCGCAGCATCTGGCACAGTACCTCCATCGCTTGGCCACGGCTCGGTCTTGTGCGCTGCCGCCGAACGGAGCTCGCTCCATGCCTCTGCCACTAGGCAGCTCCGTGCTTGAGGATGAAGATGTTAGGTTTTGATCTCCCCGTCATTAGGCCCAACGGTCTAATGGGCTTTGTTCTCGCGCCCTGATCGGGGGCGCCCAACCCAATATGGTTGGTGGGCCCCCGTCGCACAGCGCTATATATAGGAGGTGGGGGCCGGGGCTCAAGGCACGAGGTTCGCCGCGCAGCCAGTTCCCCACCGACATCCTAACCCTAGACCCGATCTTGAGAAGGGGCTAACCCCATCTTCTTTTTCCCATTCGGATAAGGCAAGAACGAACTCTAAACCTAATTTTTCCCCCATTCGGATAAACCCGAAAAGAACAAATCGAAGAAACAAAGAAGGGGGAAAAGAAGGGGTGGGATTAGGATGCGCCGGATGAACATGCCGGCGCCGGAGAAGAAACCGAGCCGGGGGGGGGGGGGGCGAGCTCGCCGTGCCCGGCTAAGATAGCGCCGCGGCCAGGCCGCTCGACGGCGGCGTGCTCACCCGTTGGGGAGCACGCGCGCCGGCGAGGGGGCCGGCGACGGCGCACAGAATCGGCGGCGGCGGTGTCCCGGGCGGCTGTCCCGTGTGGCTCCCGTGCGGCTGGGGGTGGAGAAGGAAGTGAAATGGTTTTTAGGGTTTGGAAATTCAGAACACAGTATATATACCTGCGAGAACTACGGTGAACCGTTGGATCTAGGTCAAGCCGAATCAACGGCCACCGTTCACTGGACCGGAAATAGGCCCAGGCGGGCGCGCGGCTCAGGCCGAATTCCCGGCCAAGGCCCAGGTTGCGGCCTGGGCGCGGGGGCGAGCGGCCTGCTGGGCCGAACGAGCTGACCGACTGGGCCGCCGCGCGCCACCGGCCTGCTGGGCCGAGCGGCATCCGGCTGGGCCTGGCGCCTCAGGCCGAGCCGCGCCTGGGCCGCCTCCGCTGGCTGGGCCGCGGGGGGAAAGATGGGCCTTCGGGCCAAATTGATGAAGAAAACGAAATTTCATTTTTTTTTCAGAAGCATTTTCTTTTACATGAATTTGATGAATATTTGAATGAATTTGAATGAAATTTTGATAAGAATTTTCGTGCAAATTTGTCCAACGACGTTTTTGCTCAGAAATAATGAAAATTTTTTAGTGCTTCTGGAAAATAATATTATGAGAATTTTATTATTGTTTCCGCTGCGTACTTGATATAATTATTTTCATTATCAAATTCGAACCAACGGGAGAATTTGGTTTTGAAAAATGAGCAATAATTGAAGATGAATTGTAGTATTGTTATTTTCTGACCAACGTTGTTAATAACAATATTGTGATTTTGATTCATGAAAATTGTGCATTAATTTTATTTCTGCCCAACGGTGATGTAAAATTATTGCATAAATGAATTATATGTTTCAATTTGACCAACGTTGAGTTAAAGCATATGATTTCATGTATAAATATTTCTCACTTACTCTGATGTGGTTTCAGGAGGCAAATGCATTGTGAACATCTCGAACATCCCGACACTCAACGGAACAAATTACCGTGTGTGGCGGGAGAAATATGAACTTGAACTTGCATTGGGAGAGATCGAGTATGCCATCATCTCACCGTGTCCCACTGAACCTGTGGATCCGGTGAGAGAAGACAATGAATCTGACGCTGATTTCGCTGCTCGAAAGCGTGATCATGCTGAGATAGGAATGAAATATGATCTTGAACACAGGCAATGGACCCTCTCTAATCGCAAGTGCTTATTGGTAGCTAAGGCCACCATAGAAGAACAGATAAGGGGCTCAATCCCTGAATGTGCTACTGCCACAGAATATCTTGATAAAATCAAGAGTCAGTTTACTGGGTCTACCAAGGCCACTGCAAGTTCACTGATAAAGAAACTTGTGAATGAAAAATATGCTGGCGGTAGCATAAGAGAGCACATCTTGAAGATGAACACCACGGCATCTAAGCTGAAAGAGATGAATTTGAAGGAAGATGATTTCCTAATTCATTTGATTTTTGCTTTCCTGCCAAAAGAATATGATACTTTCATTGTGAACTACAATATGCAGCCTGAAAGATGGGGCATAGAAAGACTTATCTCAATGTGTGCTCAAGAAGAGGAGAGGATAAAATCCTCACAGAGTGAGTCCGCTCATTTTGTGAAGGATAATAAAAGAAAGAACTTTAATAACAAGAATTCTAAACCACAGGGGAAACCCAAGTGGGACAAGGCCTCTTCCTCACAGGGAAAGAAACCCCAGGAACCTGAGAATCAACAGAGCAACTCCTATGGTGGAGCTGAAAAGGACCAATGCAAGCACTGCTTCAAGAAGGGACACTACAAGAGAGACTGTCCAGACTTCCTGAAATCTCTACTGAAAAGAGGTGATGAATTTATTACATTTGTAGATAAATCCCTGTATTTATGTTATGCTAAATCCACTTGGTGGGTTGATTCAGGAGCAACTACTCATGTTGCAAATTCCTTACAGGGGTTAAGTGGGACGAGAACCTTGCAAAGAGGAGAAAGAACGATTAAAGTTGCGAATGGAGTACAAGCCGATGTTGAAGCGATTGGAGATTTATCTTTAGAATTGAACAACGGCTTTGTACTTAGACTTAAAGAAGTACTTTTCGTTCCCTCTTTGCGTAGAAATTTAATAAGTGTTTCGAAACTCGATGATGATGGAATTGATTGCCATTTTGGTGATGGCAAATGTAAGATACTTGTTAATAATGAATGTGTTGGTCTTGCCTTCCGACAAGACAAACTTTATTTATTATCTCTTGATGAAAATGCGAACAATGTATGCGATGAGAATATGAATGATTCCCCATCTGCGAATGTAATTAAGAAGCGGAAGCGAATTGATGATGCCTCTTCGAAATTATGGCACTGTCGCTTGGGCCATATTTCGAGGGGGAGAATGGAACGGCTAATTAAAGAATCAATTCTTCCGCACTTAGAATTTTCAGTTTTAGAACAATGCGTTGATTGCATCAAAGGAAAGTATGTCAAGAAAATTAAGAAAAAATGTCAAACGAAGCACAGGAACTTTAGAAATCATCCACACTGATATATGTGGTCCATTTCCTGTGAAAAGCGTGGATGGTTATGATTCGTTTATAACATTCACAGACGACTACTCTCGTTATGGCTATATTTATCTAATTAAAGAAAGATCGGAAGCATTGGATAAATTCAAAATATTTAAAGCTGAGGTTGAAAATCAGCATGATAAGAAAATAAAGATAGTACGATCAGACCGAGGTGGAGAGTACTATGGGCGACATACCCCATATGGCCAAATTCCTGGACCGTTTGCAAAGTTTCTACAGGAAAATGGCATAGTCGCTCAGTACTCCACACCGGGGGAGCCTCAGCAGAATGGAGTGGCTGAAAGACGTAACCGTACCTTAATGGATATGGTAAGAAGCATGATAAGTTACTCCACTTTACTGATTAGTTTATGGATGGAGGCACTGAAAACCGCCATTCACATACTTAATCGAGTACCAAGCAAATCGGTGCCTAAAACACCGTATGAATTATGGACAGGAAGGGAACCCTCACTTAACCATTTACGTGTGTGGGGCTGTCCAGCTGAGGCAAAAGTGTTTAACCCAAACATAGGAAAGTTTGACTCCAAGACAGTCAGCTGCCATTTCATTGGCTATCCAGAAAGATCGAAAGGATATCGATTTTATTGTCCTGACAGACATACGAAAATTGTAGAAATAAGACACGCTGTGTTCTTGGAGGATAACATGATCAGGGGGAGCATGGTAGCACGAGAAATAAGCCTACAGGAGAAACGGGTACATGTACCCACTCCGATGGTTGAAGAACCATTCTTTACGCTACCTGTTGCTGTTGAGCCGACAGTGCAGGACACTGCAGAGCCAACACCTGTTGCAAGTTCTCCCATTGCGACAATAAATGAACATGAGGAACCTGTCCTTGAGGAGCCTGTCCTTGAGGACCCCATAGAACCAAACGTCGCACATGAGGAAGAACAACAACAGCCCAGTGTGGAACAAGTGCCAGAGGCCCCTAGAAGGTCTCAAAGAACAAGAAGGTTAGCTATTTCTAATGACTATGAAGTTTATGAAACAGAAGAATTTCAGATGGGGGATGATCCCACCTCATTTGAAGATGCCATGAGAAGCGACCACTCATCGAAGTGGCTTAAGGCCATGGAAGATGAAATGAAATCAATGAGTACCAACAAAGTTTGGGACTTGGAAATTATTCCTAAGGGAGCCAAAACAGTAGGTTGTAAATGGATCTACAAAACAAAATATGACTCCCAAGGGAACATAGAAAGATTTAAAGCGCGACTTGTGGCGAAAGGCTTTACGCAAAGAGAAGGGATTGATTACAATGAGACGTTTTCTCCAGTCTCATGTAAAGATTCCTTCAGAATTATAATGGCACTTGTGGCCCACTATGATTTGGAGTTACATCTAATGGATGTAAGAACGGCGTTCCTTAACGGGGATTTGGAAGAAAATGTTTATATGGCACAACCGAAAGGTTTTGTTGTAAAAGGAAAAGAAAATATGGGATGCCGCCTAAAGAAATCAATCTACGGATTGAAGCAAGCCTCAAGACAGTGGTATTTGAAATTTGATAGAACGATAAAAGGTTTTGGGTTTAAGGAGAATGTTGAGGACAATTGCGTTTACGCAAAATTCAAGAATGGGAAGTATATATTCCTAATCCTGTATGTGGATGATATCCTGCTTGCTAGCAGTGATGTCAGTCTACTAATGGAAACGAAGAAATTCTTGTCCTCAAACTTCGATATGAAAGATCTCGGTGAGGCCTCGTTTGTTTTGGGAATAGAGATTCACCGAGATAGAAGAAAGGGGGTACTGGGACTGTCGCAAAAGGCATACATAGAAAAGGTTTTGAAGAAATTTAGTATGCATGCGTGCAGTTCTTCACCTGCTCCTATTGTCAAGGGCGATAGATATGGGGAACATCAATGTCCCAAGAATGAATATGAGATTAACCGAATGAAAGCGGTACCGTCTGCTTCAGCAGTTGGGAGTTTACAATATGCTCAAGTGTGTACACGCCCTGACTTGGCTTTTGTCACCGGGTTACTTGGCAGATATCAAAAGAATCCAGGAATAGAACATTGGAAATTGGTGAAGAAAGTCCTGCGTTATTTGCAGGGTACGAAAGGCCTCATGCTAACGTACAGAAGATCTGATTCCCTGCAGATAGAGGGGTATTCAGATTCCGATTATGCGGGAGAAGAAAGAAAATCCACGTCAGGATATATATTTACTCTCGCAGGAGGGGCTATATCGTGGAAAAGCTCCAAACAAACCGTAACTACATCCTCGACAATGTATGCCGAGTTTGTAGCATGCTATGAGGCAACGGGGCAGGTGAATTGGCTAAAGAAATTCATACCCGGATTGAAAGTGATTGATGATATAAATGAACCGATGAGGTTGTATTGTGATAACAACCCAGCGGTACAATATGCTTACAACAATAGGTCAAGTGGTGCTGCCAAACACATTGACATAAAGTACTATGTTGTAAAAGATAAAGTTCGGGATCATATTATAAATCTTGAGCATATAAGTACAGAGAAAATGCTCGCGGATCCGCTCACAAAGGGCTTACCACCCAACGTGTTCAGAGAACACGTAGCCGGCATGGGTTTAAGGGAAAGCCTATGATTCCCGAACATACGAAGGGCCCAGAAGAAACTTCATTCCAAAACAGAGAAATGTGTTGTAGCTGTTAGTCTAACGGCACTAATTGCTGTGACGATGAAACAGTTCAATGCACTAATCTGCAATGGAATAGGATAGAAATAAGAAAAATATGAATCGAAAGTTTGAGTATGAAATTAAAGAACGAAGAAGATGATGAGAGATCAAGGGGGAGAATGTTAGGTTTTGATCTCCCCGTCATTAGGCCCAACGGCCTAATGGGCCTTGTTCTCGCGCCCTGATCGGGGGCGCCCAACCCAATATGGTTGGTGGGCCCCCGTCGCACAGCGCTATATATAGGAGGTGGGGGCCGGGGCTCAAGGCACGAGGTTCGCCGCGCAGCCAGTTCCCCACCGACATCCTAACCCTAGACCCGATCTTGAGAAGGGGCGCTGCCAGCGACGGGAAGCGCCACCGACGCCGACAACGCCACCCGACGTTCACTCCATCGCCAAGAACGCCACTGCATCTCTCCCTCTCCACCGACCGTCGCTGCCGGTGCGCAGATGGCGTCCGTCAACGAAACCCCGGCCGGAGCTTCCACAACTACGGCTTTTGATGGTTTGCGATCTCATACTTTATCTATCCTCTTACCCTCTGTGTCTTTGTAGTACATGCATTAGGTCTTGTGCATACTGTAAATCAATGTTCGGTTTTTCCCCATGACGAAATATACCCGATCTGTTGAACCATATGAACTATGAACACTAACAGAAGAGAGTGGCCACCGGCAGATTCCCATGCAGGGGGCTTCAGTGCGCCATGGGGAAGAGCCCCACGTGCCGCCGAGATTAGGCTCATCCGATGGGGGCATCATCCGAGTGGCGGGCTGGCGGCGTCCGTGTGGGGCGGGTCGGCACACCGACGGGGGCCGCCATCACTAGGGCCGGATACAGGGAGATACCTAGATGCTGCCGGCCGCAGCCACTGTCGTCTTGGTGCTGGGGCTGCCATCAGGTTGTGGAGGAGGATGACCTGCCGCTGTTGCTGGGGTGCAGGGGCCGCCGTATTCGAGGAAGGTGACGACGCTGGTCCACGCGGGCTGGCCGCGCCGCCACCGAGGGCGCTATCCGCCGACAACAGGTCACTACACCGCGGAAGCTTCCTGCGCTGGGGATAGAATGCGCCATCGTCGGGGGTGCCGCGCGCACAGGATGCGCCGCCGCCGAGTAGTGCCATGCCGTCGTTGGGATGTGGGATGCGGGTCGCCATGGAGCCACTGCCTCCGCGCCGTCACCAGGGTGCCGTGATGTGGAGGATGCCGCGGTTGTGGGACGCCGCCGCCGTCGCTGGCGCTGGCGCTGCCGGCATACCGCATCCACGCTGCCGAAGCTACGAGGACAGAGAACAAGAGGAAAGAAAATGAGGAAGAAACAGGGGCGGGCATTATTTATATCTGTAAAATTTGGACATGCGTGATTGTTACGGTTCTCGACGACCTGCCTTAATTGCGGGCGTGGACTGGGGCGCTAATTGGATGGTGAGCGGGGCAATCTAATTTCGCCCGTCATTTATTATAACCTAATAATAGAAGCGCAATAGTAAGTGTTGAGGGTCACATTAAATATCGCCGGAGGGGTGGCGCTCCGCCGGAGCGGTGAATGGTATTCAAAACCCAGGCTACAGAATAGTCTCTACAACTAAAACATACAAAAGTATTCCGTCCACCCGGCGAGACTCGCGTCGCTCGCTACCAGGCCTCCCCCGGCGCACGCTCGTGCTGCCCAAAACACAAAGCTCCGGTAATCACGGAGGAAAATTGATCATGCAATCAAAAAGGAAACCAGGCCTCCCCCGGCGCACGCTCGTGCTGCCCAAAACACAAAGCTCCGGTCTTATTGAGACTGCAATAAAAAAGGAAACGCAATCAATCAATCCCTGCAGCGCGTTCAGGTCTCCCTCACCCCTTTGGGCATCCAGGCACTTCGCCACGCCGCTGCCCCAGAAGACCGCAATCTCCATCAGCCCTCCCTCCGGCCGCCTCCCTCCGCGCCGGCGACGCGACTACCCATCGACGCCCTTCTCTTCTCCGCCTCCCATCTTCAGACACCTCCAATCCGGGCTCCCAGCGTTTCGGAGAAGAGCAGCAGCACGGCACATGTGGAAGAAAAGTTGATTATTAGATAAACGCTATTAATCTCAGAGTCATGTCAACGCACTTCAGCTATATATGCAAAATCTCGGAACTGTATCCATGCAAGATCGAACATCAGGATCCTAGCCGTGCCGGCTGCTGAGAAGGACGTGAACAAGGGAAAAGAAATAAGGGAAGGGGAAGAAGAAACTGACAAAGGATATATTCACAAAGAATATCGTATATAAAAAGGTTCTAACTCCATAAAAGAGGTAATGCATCACACGTCGATACAATATCAATAATACTTTAACTTTAAACATTAACAAACAACTTATATGCAGGATACTTCTGCAAGAAGTCAGATGCCGCATCTTGGACTTTAAAATCTTCTAGATCATTTTTGATTGCTGATCAGCTGCAGCTTGGTGTCCATACAAAGCATGCTCTCTTGGTCAAACTATTGAGTGATTAGATTCTTAATTGTACAGTCTATTGTAAAACATGTATTGTGAAATACAAACTTGTTATGATTAAGGTGAATGCTCATGTGTTGCAACGGGAAAAAAATACCAGATAACATGTATTGTAAAAAGACAAACTTGTAAAAAAATTATTGTTTATCTTTCTAAAATCTCTATCTCTGTCTCTACAACTAAAACATATCGTCCACTCGGCACTAGCCCCACGCGCAATGTCCACCCCGGCTTCATGCAATCGCCCCCACAATATGTTCCCGTTGCAGCGCACGGGTATATATATATATATATATATATATATATATATATATATATATATATATATATATATATATATTCCTTATGTTTTGCATCACAAGAAGACTGAATTGTAGCTTGCATGGAGTCATCTTTTGTTGGCTAAGACAGCATACCTTTTTTTGTAACGAACCGGCATTGGTTGTGCTAATTTCTATTAATAGAAAGAGGCTAAGACGATATATTTAGTAATGCCAATTTTATGTTGTCAATGTATATAAAAATTTTAGATACTTACAGTCAAGGACTCAGGGTTACATTCAACAAGGACAAATACAAACGGATTTTATATTTGTGGTCGAATGACCTTAACTAATCAAGGCAAAAATAATATCGAATTTCTTGCGCAAACTGAAACATGTTTGGCAGCATGCTGACCAAACAAAGAATTGACCGAGAACACCAAGATAATTTTAGGCTGCTAGCAAGTAACAGTTAGAATTTTCTTTTATAATTTTCCCTAAGGCCATGTTCATACCCTAGAATTTGGGCCAACAACACAACAAACATGAATATAATTTTTTTTAACTTTTATTTTAAAAAGGGGGCAAACAAAAATATAGTAACGTGTGTGATTTGCAGCTTATTTGTATATATGGGCATGCAGCCCGAGCCTGTGAGCCCGGCACGAGGCCCGGTATTTTGGCCCGGCCCAAGCACAGCCCGGCCCGGTGGCCAGCAGGCCTGGGCTGGCACGGCCCGGAGGAGCAGGCCGTGCCTGGGCCGCATCCCAGGCACGTGGGTCGGCACGGCACGACCTCCCCAACGGTAGGCCCGGTGCTGGCCCGCTCCCCCAACGGCTCTCCGCCTCCCCCGCACCACAGCCTGCATTTGGCCCAGCCCACCTCCCCTCCCCGCCGCACCCCCCCGCTCCATATATAAGGCAGGCGCCACGGCTGCCCCCTCACTCCTCAAACCCTAAATCACAAATCCCCTCCCCTGCCGCGTCGCTCTCTCTCGCTCTTGCTCTCACTCATCTCCGACTGTCCCCGTCGACTATCGTCCTCGGCTTCGGTGACCTCACCGCCGCTCCCCCACCTCACCTTGAGTTCCCTAATCCCCTCTTCCTGTCGCCTCCCTTCTTCCTATCCCTCCTCTGTCCTCTCGGTGACCATGTGAGTTCGTCTCCCGTCCAGTCCCTCCGCCACCGCTCGCCGTCTTTGCTAATCGGTGTTTCGTCGTTGCCTCTGGGTGGCCCTCATCTTTTCCGGCGCCGGGCTCCGGTTGCATAGGTAAGAGCCTTAACCCTAACCCTAATCTGTCTCTGATCCCTCATCCTTCCCCTGTTTGGTTGTTTCTGCAGGTCGGTTGCTGACGCCTCGTCGTCTAGCTATGGCATGAGGCGGTCGCGCGCACCATTGAGGAACGGGGCTGGAGGTAGGCCATCCGTGATCGAGGGCGCCATGGCGGATAACGATGTCATCTATCCTGTCACCAGCAAGAAGGACCTGGCTGTGGCAGGGCTGCCCCAAGAGGACGACGACGACATCAGTGTCAATCTCCTCGGTACCGGTGGTGCAGGGCCGGCGGCAACGGCCACAGGGATGCCAGTGGCCTCCAACACCACTGGTACTGATGATACTCCAACCTCTTCTCTTAGTAAGCGTAAGTATAGTGTTTGGGTTGATTTTGACGAGATCTATAAGGTGGTGAATGGTAACAAGATTCGAACACAAGCTATCTGTAAAATGTGTAGGGCCACATTGAGTGCTAGATCTGTTGCTGGTACTGCTCATTTGATTAGGCACCAAAAGTCTTGTAGGAAAAAGACTGATCATGCTGCTAGGGTTCAATCTAGACTTGTTTTTAATCCTGATGGTTCTTTACATAACTGGAACTATGATCCTATTGTTGCTCGGTCTAAGTTGTGTCGATTGATTGCTAGACTTGACCTTCCATTAGGTATAGATGAGACAGAGGCCTGGGAGGATATATTGTTCGTGCTCATAACCCTAGGTTTGTTAAGTGTTCTAGAAGGACCACCACTAGAGATCTTGGTAAGCTGTTTACTGAATGCCGTGATACACTTAAGAATTCTGTGTTGTCTGCTACTTCATCTGTTGCTTTGACTTCAGACATTTGGTCTAGTAATACTAAGAAGGACTGTATTAGTGTTGTTGCTCACTATGTGAATGCTGATTAGGAGTTACAGAAAAAGGTTATTGATCTTAGGTTGATTGAAGTGAAATATTCTGGTGAAAACATTGCTGAAAGAGTTGCTGCTGTGGTTGAGGAGTTTGGTCTGATTGATAAGATTTTTTGTCGCTTTAGATAATGCTTTTTCTAATTCTAAGGCTATGAAAACTTTGACACTAATGTTTGCTGGTTACTTGGGTTCTGATCCTTCACCTGATCCTTTAGATCCTAATAAGCATAGTCTTGTTCATCAACGCTGTGCTTGTCATATCATTAATCTGATTGTTAAATCTTGACTAAAGAGATTGAAACCTAACCTAGAAGATTTTAGAACTGCAATTAGTTTCTTAAATTCTTCTAATTAAAGAATTGCTATGTTTAAAAACTACTGTACTGCTAAAGGTGTTAGATCTATAAAGTTTGGCTTGGATATGGATGTTAGATGAAATATGCTGAAACACTTGGTTCCATATAGTGAAGTTTTTTTTTTGTGTTCATTAATTCAAATTATGGATCTGCACTATTGTCTCAAAATCACTGGCATGTTGCTGAGAAGGGATTAGAGTTCCTGAAACTCTTTTATGACTGCACTGTTGTTCTATCTGGTGTTTACTATCCCACCAGTCCACTTGCTCTGCACCATGTTTTGGAGATTGCAACTCATTTGCATGCATGTGAAAGAGATCAGAATCTTATACATTTTTGTATCCTATGCAGCATAAATTCTTTAAATACTGGTCAGACATACCTCTTTTATACTCATTTGCATTTATTCTTGACCCTAGAGCTAAGATGAGAGGTTTATTTAATGTTCTCATTTGCATGCATGTGAAAGAGATCAGAATCTTAGACATTTTTGTATCCTATGCAGCATAAATTCTTTAAATACTGGTCAGACATACCTCTGTTATACTCATTTGCATTTATTCTTGACCCTAGAGCTAAGATGAGAGGTTTCTTTAATGTTCTAAATTTACTTGCTGAAACCATTGGTTCTGAGTACACTACATACTATGCTGATGTGAAAACTGAATTGTATAAATTATTGAACAAATATGAGAGCAAGTTTGGTGCAACTAGGTCTCAAAGGGTTGCACAGCCATCAAACCATACAGGTAAGAGAAAACAGGCATGAGGAAGAATCTTTGGAGGCTTAGGTGTTATTGGTCCTCCCCCTGCCACCACTTCGTCTTCATCTACCTCTCTAGATCTAAACTCTCAGTCTATTTAGACAGTGACAATGTCACTTCTTATGAGGATGATTTTAACATACTTCTTTGGTGCCGTGACCATAAACTAACCTATCCAATCATATCTATAATGGCCAAAGACATTATGTTAGTTTCTGTGTCTATTATATCTTCAGAATCTTTTTTTAGTTTGTCAGGCAAGATCATTGAAGAACAGCGCTGGCGCTTGTTACCTAAAACTGTTGAGATGCTGACTTGCTTGAAGGACTGGGAGTTGGGAGAGAAGAGGGAACAACATGGAGCTACTGACAACCAAGAGCTCGAAGAATCATTCAAGAATTTGTATCTTGATGAAGATGAAGGTGTTGCTGCTAGTGACTGAGAGTGAGACCAAGGTGTGACTTGGTCACTTGGGCTTTTGGGTGAGTTGAGACTTGAGAGTGAGACTTGTGCTTTTGGGTGAGATGAGAGTGAGACTTGTCGCTATCATCTGTATTTGGGTGAGTTGAGAGTGAAACTTGAACAATGTTTGTAATAACTTAATTAAGATAATTTAGAGCTGGCTGCACTCTTTTTTTCTTTCTAAGGTTTCTCACAAGGGTGAGTTTTACCTAGAAAGGTTTTTAATGAGGCAGCATTGCACAAATAGCTCATTCTATTATCTAAGTTTCTGTTATCTATGTCGTTGTCGTTTTGTCATTCTTGTGAGTTGATACTTGTTATCTATGTCGAATTATCGATGTTGTTCTGTCGTTCTTGTAAGTTAATAAGTATGAAAGTGAAACTGTGAGTTCAAAAGTTACTATGATCTTTTCTTACTTGGTTGCCAAAGTGTGAAAATATTTGAGGAGATGTGTTTTTTGAGGTGTTTCATGTGAACCGGGCTGTGGGCTGGCACAGCACGAAAAAAGGCCCATAGGGCCGTACCTGGGCCAACACTACTGGAATCCTCCTATTTCCCTAGGGCCAAAAACCCTAGGGAAAGGCATAGATACCCAGTTTCCCTAGGGTGGTTCCTCGGAATTGCTGCCTAGGGAACGATTTCACGGGAAATTGATGTAACACCCTAGTGTTAAGCTTACATTAGCATTTGCAAAATCATGTGCATAAGCATAATCATGCATTGATAAGCATCACATGAAATATAGACTTGAAACATGTTAATGAAACATGCATGTTGCAATGTAATGTTTCAATAGATTTAAAGTCATGTAGATGCTTGTTTTGCCATGTTGTACCTAGTTTGCTCACTTGAACCACTTAGAAATATTTAGCAAACAATTTGGAGCAAAGTTTATTTTAAAAGTTTTACCAAATTTTGCATTTAAAATTAATCTCCAAAATTAGGGTTTTTACTTTAAAATCAACTTTAAATCCTTAGTTCAAAATATATTGGGATTTTGACTTTGCTCCTTTTGGCAAAGTTGAAGATCACAAAATTTAGAACAACTTTTATTTTTGCATCAAATCCTAAAAATGAGTTTTTATTGCTCAAAAATGGGATTTTTGTGTGTTGTTATTTGGCAAATAAAAAGAAAAATCATTTTCTTTTCCCTCCCGGGCCGCCGCCTCCTTTCTGGCCCGCTCGCGCAAGCCAGCCTGGCCTAGCTCCGCGCCTGCCACCGCTCTCGCCCGCGCACGCGCTCGCACCCGACCAGCAGCAAGAGCTCGCCGGCGCGTGGCCGTACATCGCCAGCGCTGCTCGCCCGGTGGCACGCCATGGCCCCTACTGCCACGCCACGCCTCCAAATCGGCCGAGCATCCTCACCATTTCGCCTCTCCCCCTGCCCGCTCTCGTGCTCGCCAGCAACCGCAGCAGCCGCGGGCGCCATTGCCGCTGGCCCCGCGAGCTCCACCGCCAGCACCTCGGCTCCGCGTGCCACCTCCCACCTACGTCTCCGTCTCCGTGCTCGCGTGTGCTTGCCGTAGGCAAGGCAGGTAAAGGCCGCGAGCCCCTCCCCTTCTTCTCACCGCGCGGGCCGCCATGGCTGAGCTCGCCAGAGCTCGTGCCCGCGCCGGCAACCGCTCTGCTTCCCCCTTCTCCCCACACCGTCGCGCGCTTCCACCGCTCCGCACCACCGCGAAACCGGTGCACCCCTTCCCGAGCCTTGCCATGGCCGGGAATGGTGGCCTCACTGAGCGTAGCGCCGCCGCTCCGCCATCGCCGCTGGCGAGCCCGTACCGGTGCTCCCCCAGCTCGATCAACTAGTGCACATGACTCGCCTCGCTGCAGGGAGCACGATGGTGCTCAAACCGAGGCTGGAAACCTCACCGTCGGCGAGCTCTCGCCGCTAGTGACCTCCTCTGCCCCTGTGCCTTTGACCTGTAGGTCCATGGGGCCCATCTGCAGCGGCTGGGGTGAATCTGGGTGCATAGATCCGGGTGCACCCAGCGTTTTCAGTGTCGGATTTTTTAAAAGGATTTAGGAAATGATTTTTTAGAAATGATTTAAATGCTTCCAAAAATCATATCTTGATGAATTGAGTGAGACCAATTTTGTTGTGTTTCTTAGGAATAGATCTACAATATAAAAATGTTACATATCATTTTTGTGATACTTTTCTGTGGAGCTTTATTTAATTCTTGTAAATGCGGTTATCTTGGAAAATGCATAGTAATTCATATGTGTATCAAAAAAATGTGGTTTCAATTTTGTTACTCTATTCATGTGTGGTACTTTCCAAGAAAAATATATGACATGCATGTTCTGTAGAAAAATATGTCCAAGTAATTTAGGTGTATTTATTTGCTATTTCTTGTAAAATTGCTAGAGCCAAAAATATAAATAATACATGTAGCTGAAACTTTTTGTACAGTGATTGTATACTATGTAGATCATGGAAAAAATACTAAATCTGTTGTTTGACACTTTTCATAGTACAAAGTATTTTCATGTGTATTTATGCCATGCTTTTTGCCATTTTTGTGTTGGCTGTCATACTTATCCAAATGTAATAAAAATTTTATGGTAGGCTATATTAAGCATGACTGAGCTACTGTAATTTTTCAAGATTTTTCTATACACCAGAAATATATGTTGCTGTTGTAGCCTTAGTTTAAAATGAAATAAAATATGATTCTTTATTGTATGATTAGTTTAATTGTGTAGCTTTGCTGTATCTTTGAAGCATCAAATAACTTGCTGGTATGACTTGATATGCTAGGGTAGCACTTGTGGTGTTAGTATGGTAGTACCTGTGTTTGTGGTTATACGGTGCTTAGCGGTACATGATGGTAGTTAATAGTAGAAGAGAATGCAGTAGATAACATGTGCTTGTGGCACATGTTCTTGGATGATGTTAACTACCTGGTAGGAGAGATAGAGTTAAACATGCTCATCTACTCTGTCAAATAGAGTTAAACATGCTCATCTACATTGCATGCAACCATGGTCATCATATGCCATCTCATCTGATGTACCACTTGCATAATCACTTATACAAATGCATCGTACAGGATCGCAGGAGGAAGTGCACGTAGCAGTTCAAGAGGAACAGGCTGGGGCCGACCCACAGGAAATCTAGTCACAGGAGGTGCCCGAGGCCGAGGAGCAAGGAGAGGATCTGCCCGAGTGCGTGGACCATCAGCCTAGTTCCTTCGAAAGAAGCAAGCCCCGGAGCATTATAAGTCTCCTACTTATTAAAAGCAATGTAAATACATATGTATCTATATATTGTTGAATTAAGTATAGGAGTTGAGTGAAACCGTTGATGCATTTATTATTATCCTTGTCTACCTTGTTATATCCTTATATCCTGCTAGGTTTAGGATCGAATAACTGCTTAGACCAGTAGCAGTCGGTGATTTCCTATCACCGGCAACTATAGGTGGTTACTGGAATACTTAGCTATGGATGATATCTCGGAGATAACCAAGTGTTAATGGATAGTTGAAGACTGGGCGGAATAAATGTTGGGCAACCAGACAGGGTTCTGGGGTGCTTATAGTTTCCGCCTATGTTAGTTAAGGATCGATCGTTGCTCGTCCCTCTTGTCATGTTAAACGCATGCCTCACATTTAGCTGGCCGAACAAAGTACCTTTCGACCGCGAAGCTAGTGGCACTATTCGGGCTGGGATCTACATGGGTGCGTGGACTGATGCTGAAGGGGGTATGACGGGGACGCGAAGAGTGAGTCCAAGGGCGGGTAAGCCGACTCCTGGCTGTCGGGTGGTCCCGGGGTAGTGCGACCCCAGTTTGTCCCGCGGTGTTTACCAGAATAGTGTCATTGGTGATCTGTAGCTCATTTGATCGATGAGCGTGGTTTGTATGAGGAATAAATCACCAGCTGGTTAGGAATCGATTCGAATCGCCATCGCTCCTTGATAGTGAGCACTTGACTCGAGCTACGACATCGTAGTAATGATGATGGGACACGGATGGTTATATGGATGATGTTGGAAATGTTAAACCTGAGATGGTAACTAGATGTTAATGGTTAATCAAGTGATTGCTATCGTATAGGTGCTTACCTAGATTGATAGGTTATGATAAAGATGATGCAAAGTACTTAAAATGGTTTATTCATGATAACTTGTGCCTTTCGCAAATGAGTCAGCTAGCCCACTAAAAGAAAGCCTTGCATACTCCTTCCGTTTAAGGTGGGTAAGTCTAGCTGAGTACCTTCTCGTACTCAGGGCTTTGTTTCCATTGTTGTTGCAGATGGCCAAATATACTATGGATATTGCATCAATTATCTGTATCCCGTGATGGGCGACAACTAGGACCAAGGGCGTGGTCATTCCATATATCTCATCTACTACTTTTGTGGGACCTGATCATTATCTAGCACTGTATCTGAACTAAGTGTGCATGTGTGGTTTTGAAACTATTCGCTTCCCTACTTTATTATGAACTTGGTTTGTAATAACTTTATGTTTTAAACTCTAATGTATTTCTAGAATGTTGCGAACTTTATGTAATATGTGACTGTGGCTGCTAAACTTGTACGATCTTGGTTTGTATGTTGGATGATTTGAAATCCTTCATGGTTTCATGGACTACCGGGTTTGTATGAGCTCAAGTACGGGGATTTATCTACTTCGGCAGGTGATTTTTTACTTAAGCTTGTATAAATTAGTCGGTTCTGTTACAATTGATAAGTGCCTTAGGGTGTTGCGAGAAAACCCTAGGGAAACTGTGTTCCCTAGAGGAATTTTGCCCCTAGGGACATATGTTGACATGCATTTCCCTACCCACGTGTAAAGGTAATTTCCCTAGGGGGTGAGTTTTGTAGGGAGCAAACAATATGCAGTTCATACCATGAATAAACAATATACATTTAAATTCAAAATTTTGAATTCAAAATGCAAATTTAAATATAGCACAGTACACATGCATTGTTTCTATCAGGATTTAACATTCATTAATCCATATTGTTTTAAGTTACAATATATTATTAGAGGCACTAATACAAACACACTTGTGTCATCAAAATGACCAAACTACAGCCATGAGACTACTGCTACAACAAACACCACTGCTGATATTGTTCATACACTGAAGAAGACCAGTAGCAACAGCTGTAGCTGCTGCATAAGTGGCAGCGGTGAGCAGACCCTGAACTACTGTAGGGTCGAGATGGCGGACTAGAGGGGGGGTGAATAGTCCTTTCTAAAACTTAAACACGTCGGCTAACCGAAACAAATGCGGAATTAAACTTATCGGTCTAGCCAAGACTACACCCCTCTATCTACAACTTTAGCACCTTACAAGAGATCCTAATCAAGCAAATAAGGTGCTTTCCTATCAAGAGCTTACCTAAACAATTCTAGCTTGCAAGGTCACACAAACCTATGCAACTAGTACTTTAAGCACCGGGGGAGCTCCTACACATCTAGTAAGCAAAAGCATAAAGCTCCTAGGCTCACTAGCAATGCTCAATAACAAGGCAACCAATGCCAAATTAGAGAGTGCAAATTACTTAGTTACACAAACTAAGCAATGTGACTAACAAGGTTACACAAACCAAATTAGCCACGCAAAGGGGATACTTCTAGCTACACAAGCAAGAAGATATCTAGCTAGCTACACAAGCACAACTAGATACAAGAGCAACAACACAAACAAGATATAATGAAGGTAAATACAAGCTTGTGTTGCATGAAGGCAAACCATTGAGAAGAGTAGACAATGTTGACACGGTGATTTTCTCCCGAGGTTCACTTGGTTGCCAACAAGCTACGTCCCCGTTGTGTCGACCAACACTTCATGGTTCGGCAGCTAATCGATATCCACAACCGAGCTCTCCCTTAGAGTGCCGCAAGAACCCACCATCAAGTGTGGTAGTTCAATGACACGCTCTACTAGAGTTGCTCTTCGCGATCCCCGTGGGGTGAGCACAATCCCCCTCACAAAGCTTCTCCGGAGCCTCGCACAATCTTCTTGCGAGCTTCGACGGAGCCACAAGCCACCAAGCCGTCTAGGAGGTGGCAACCTCTAAGAGTAACAAGCACCACCGGCTTGTAACACGAACACCTAGTGCCACTCGATGCAACCTCACGATGCAATCGTACTAGAATCACTCACTCGCTTATTGATTCGCAATCTAGCAAGCACAAGTGAGTTGGAGGCTTCTTAAACCAAGCACACACAAGGGCAACACATCCCCAAGGTGCTCAACTTTTGCCAAGGCCGGCCACCACTTCTATTTATAACCCCACGAACAAATAGAGCCATTATCCCTTCATTGGGCAATTTTCGCAGTGACCGAACGCACTGATCGAACTGACCGGACGCGCTGCACCGCGTCTGGTCGCCTTGCACCGTCCACGTGTCCTCTCGGATTCAACCACGGCTGCCCGATCTCAATGGTCGACTCAGCGCTCCAACGGTCAAACGCAACCGGACACGCCAGTGATACAGACCGGACGCGTAGTTCGCACACCACCCGCGCGCACGAAGCACGACAGGATGCGCTCCACGCCATGACCGGACGCGATAGTGCCAGCGTCTGGTCGCTATCCAGAGAGGTTCCAGAGAGCGACTTTGTTGACCAGACGCTTCGGTCACACGTGACCAGACGCACCACCACGTCCGATCAGTCTGAGACACACGCTATTCTCTGGGTGTGTGACCGGACGCTTCGGTTCTCCGAGGGACCGAACGCGCCAGTTGCAAACCCTAGTGCCCAGCGCCGCGCACAGCTATTGCCACTGACCGGACGCGTCCGGTCAAGCTAAGACCATGTCTGGTTCAGCATCCGGTCACCCTAGTGACCTCCGTTCGTCTCCATTTCTATCCACGATGACTTAGAGAAAATCTCTGCCACCGGCGTAGTGGAAAATATGCATTTCACTTCCACAAAAAGCGTTGAATCCATCTCTACCACTGAAACTCATCTCTACCACTGAAACTCCACCACCTTCGCAAATGTGCTAACACCACCAAGTGTACATCACTATGTGCATGTGTGTTAGCATTTTCACAATCATTTTCGAGGCATTAAGTTAGCCACTCAACTTGCCACGCCACTCGATCCTAGCACGTATGCAAAGTTAGATCGCTCAAGTGGCACTAGATGACCGATATGCAAACAAGTTTGCCCTCTTAATAGTACAGCCATCTATCCTAAACCAAGTCATGCACTTCTCTACACAACCTTTGACCGGTGAAATGAAATGCCCTAGGATTATACCTTTGCCTTGCGCATTCCATTTCAACTCCTCTGACGTTGATGCAACACATGCACCAACCAATCACCAAATGATATGATCCACTTCATATCATCACATGACCGTATTGGTTCATCGATCTTGACCTCACTTGCTCTTCACCGTTGCATTGGTCCATCGGCGCCAAGTCTTGCTCAAGCTTCACTGTCACACGCGGTCCCTCGCTTCAAAGCCTCCGACTTGCCCTTCACACTTGCAACCGGTCCATCAAGCCAAGCCTCATCTTGATCTTCTCCACCTTGATCACATGACTCCATGTCATGTCTCATATGCAATGAGCTCCTTGATGACACCATCACCTGTGGACTAATCTCCTGTGTATCTCACATTAAACACAATTAGTCCACCTAGGTTGTCACTCAATTACCAAAACCAAACAAGGACCTTTCAACTACTATGACACTACACTATGTAGGCAACGAGCAGCTCTACTGCACAACAAAGCCAACGCCCAAAATAGCCAAAATAATCAGAAGTGAGGTCAGTAGGTTCTAAGCTTGTGATCCTTACAATACATGTCAAAGCAATGGAAATTCATCGTCATCTTCATCTTCAGGAGAGTATGTACCCCCACCACTAGTGGCATTCACATGACAACGATAGCCTCCGTAAGCGATCCTACTCAATGTTTCCTCTGGAGTTTCCATTCGAACCGATGATCCAAGTGCACCAACCTGCTATGCAATTAAACAAATGGAAAAGCAATTAGATAAGCATAACGGTTATGATTCCATTCACTACTTAGGCAACTAGCAACAGGTCACACACTACTAGTAGATGATACTAATCTCTTTCTGAAAAAAGATGATAGCAGTTACGTTGTTACTTTTTTTAGATGAGCAGTACTAGGACCAAGAAAAGCCATTATGATCATCAGACTTTGTAATATGTTTCCTTTAAAAGGATTTGCATTAGGAAGACTGAGGGGTAGGATGATTCTAGAAGTAATGTACTAGGGACTACCAAGACAAGATTGAACTGCAATACATTTTTCCACTGTGAACCATCAGAAACTCAAAAGAGCATCTTATTAACATATTCTGAGAACAAAACCAAAGGAGCATTTTCAACACAAGGCAATCATCCCTAAGTATCTCCTAGCCAATCAGTCATAAAGCACAAGGACAAATTATACTATAGTATCAAATGTTCAGATCAGTATTTAGAGAAACTGCAGCAATTAGTACCTTTTATAAAAGTATACAATTCAAAAGTGAAGCAGTACCTCCGTACTCTGAATCTCAGTCCCCAGTCCCGCGTGCCTGTTAGGGATACAAGTAGATTCCAGTATCGCGAAGGCCAGGCCCACGTGCCTGTTAGGCACAGCCCGCAGGGCACAGCGTGCCTACTCGGCCCGAACCCCATCGGGCCATGCCGGCCCGTTGCACATCTATACTTATTTGTTATGAAAAACATTGGCTATACATATTATATGCTAGAATCGAGGCAGCTTGTGATAATTCAGAGCTCAAAAGGCCATTATGAAAATTATCAATATAAGTCCCTTCAACAAACTTGACCTAGAATAGAGTATTGTGTTATTTTGGTTGAGAGAGGGTTAGGGTTAGAGGTTTTGATTAATCAAATAGGAAGTGAAATCCTTGGTGGATTTGAAGCTTCCCATGGTATTTCTTCATCTCATAGTGGATTGTTCATCGTCGCCTATGGTTTTTTTTCCGTAATATAAGGAGTTTTCCATATAACTCTTGGTGTCCTCTCTACTGGACTCGTTAATTCTCTTGTTGTATGTTGATAAAGTCACATTCTTGCTTGTTATTGTTCCATATGTGAAGTCATTGCTTGTATGAATAAGTTGGCATGGAAGCCATACGTGTCTTTTGATATATTTATTTTAAGATGATGGAGCTGATATTTTAGTGAGCTAATTGCAGCAAATATATGGTTGTTGAAAGATTGGACAACTTGTGGTTGGAAACTTTTAAGCATAGGTCCTGTTTTTATGTTTGTGGGAAATTAGTTTGCTAGTCTTAATTATTCATTTCACTGCTACTCTATTATCATAACATGAGTACGTGGCACGTGGCAGTAGGACTGCACAAGCTTCAATTCCCCTAGCCATATAAGTTACTCCTGCCATTCCAAATCATAAGTTGTTTTGATTTTTTTTTAATATACAGCTTTTGTTGTGTATCTAGACATTAGATGTATAGCAAAAGTACAAACCGATTATAATTTAGAATGGATGGAGTATAACAAACAGTTGAGTCTTGCTAGGTGTTGGAGGAAGTCATCCGCATATACTCCTTGACGACGATGGAAGACACATTTGCGTCGTCTCTCCCTTTGCACGGCGGCAGCACCCCGAACACCGAGATGCACAGCCGCCTCCTCCTCTTTACCGTGGAGCTGGAGAGCCAGCACAACAGAATAGAGAGTCGGGGAGATGAATGACTAGTTAGGGTTACGTGGTTGGGCTGTTGGATGTGAGGCGTATTGGGCCAACTGTTTCATGGGACAGGAATGTTTAGCCACCACTAACTCCGCTAATTGAAGGCTTGTTTAGCAGCAATCTCCGGATAAACAGCGCTATTAGTGCCTAAGTCTTCTTAGCGCAAAATGATCAATCTCTTAGGCTCTATTTGCATCCGCAAAAACTAGTTGTAGCCCTTGAAGATCCAAATAGGAGGACTAATAAAGTGGGCTTAAGTTTAGCCAAAGCCCCAAACAAGTTGTTAACTCACTAGTCCATAGAATTCAACTATTGGGGGCTAAAGTTTCACCAGATTAGGAAAAAAAAGACACCGATTACCCCTACTCCCACGTGACCCTATCCATGAGTTTTTTGTTTTCCCTCCCGCATCCGCCCGCGCGGCATCTTGTCCGTTGCCGCTGCGTTTCCTCTCCCTCCCTCATCCGTCCGCGTTGCATCGTCTCGCCAGCCGCCAGAACCCTTTCCTCTCCCCCATGCCGCTGTTTCTGGCTCCGATAGCGACAAGCTTCACCCGGTCGCCTACGCTAAAGGTCGCCTTCCCATGCCGCGACTTGAAGCCCCCACGCCTCCGCTATGTGCCTACGCCTGCATACGCCACGCGTCGCTGCTCTGCCTCTAGATGGCCATGCCCGCCGCCATAGGCTCTAGATGCCACGCGCCGCCGGACTGCCATCGCGATGAGCTACCTCCGGTCGCCGGCATCAACGAGCTAAGAAATAGGCTTAGGAGCATAAATGACTTTTTATTGAGACTGTACTACTTGTTAGCCCTTGATCCAAACAGGACTAGGCTAATCACTAGTCCTAGTCCATCCAAATAGGCCCTTAACTGCTCCCTTTCTTAGCCGCTAGCCGGAGATTTAAAACATTGGTTGAACGGAAACACTTAGACGCAGGCGTCCATCCCGTCGAATGTGGCATCCCACTCTGCTTCGCCCGCCTCTCTCATAAAATAAATTCCGCGCCTCGCGCCATCTCAGCTTCACCGCGTCGTGCGGCCGTCCGCCTGCCCCACTCTGCCGCACCGCCGCCGCCATCTCCTGCGGCGCCTCTATCTCGCACCGTGGCCCACTCTAGCGCGACGCCACCGCCATCCCCACAGCGCCTGGTCCCGCACCCCTCGGTGCCTCCGTCCCTCGTAGAGAGGAGGAATCCTCCGCCAAGGTACGCTGCCAGCCACCCCACCGACTGCAGCTGCTGCTGAACCCGATCACCAGCGCCTCGCCCTCTGCCTCCAAGCTCCATGCGCGTGCTCGGCGACTGCAGCGGCGCCTCCGTCCCCACCGGGAGAGGGGGACATCGTTGGTCAGGCCCAGGACAGGCGTAGGCGCAACTAGCTGCAGCTAGGCCGTGTCACCATCCTCGGTTGTTGGTGGCCGGAACCGACCATCCCTCGCCCTGCTCTACGTTGCAAGGAAGAAGGGTGAAAAAGGCATGTTGTAAGCGTACATTTCAAGTGTTTCAGATGTTTCAGAGGTATGTTGCAAGTGTTTCAGATGGATGTTGCATATGTTGCAATGGTGGTACACGTATGTTGCTAGCTTCTGTTTTCAACTTTTCATTTTTTTTCAATGTATGTTGTAAGTGTGTTTATCTAGATGTTGCATATGTTTTTACACATATGTTGTAAGTGTTTTATCTGAATGTTGCGTATGTTTTGCAATGGTTTCAAGTGTTTTCAGGTGTTTTTGCAATTGTTTCAGATGCATGTTTCAAATGTTTTATTATCCTTAGACGTATGTTGTAATTGTTGTATCTGGATATTTCAAAACTAGATAGGGTGTTGCATCTCCCTCCTCACCTTCTGCTGCCTCGCCTCGGTGTCAGACGCGAGAAGCGAGGGCAGGTGAAGGCGGTCCCCGCTAGCATGGGTGGTCCCAACGTGCATGCGCAGGCACGCGGCAGCCTGCAACATGTGCAGTAGCAGCAAGTGGGCACGCAGCACAGCAGGCCTAGGCTGGCAGGCACAACAAGCGAGAAGTGGGCGGGCAAGCGTAGCGGCACGAGTGCAGCAAGCTGAGACAGGCGCCACACGCAGGCGCTCGGACGGAGGGCTAGGTTGCGGACGTTAGCCAACGCCCCCGGCGAGGACTTGCACACCACGGCACTCATTGTCCTCCTGTGTGTAGTGTTGATGCTCTGTGTTGCAGGTATGGGCATGGCAATGGCGTTTCCTGATAGTGCTACACCAAAGACAAGTTCATTTTCAAATTCTTGGCAGTAGTTCGCACAACAAACCAAAGGCAACTTCAGAGCAAAAAGCCAAAAACCAGAGCACTTTCCAAGTGCAAACGGACAGCAGACCGAAATAAAGAGGTTCAGAGAACCGAAAAATAGTCCTAATACGAAGCATATAAGTTTATGGGAGTAACATACATGTCATAGTCAATTAGCCTAAACCATAATTCCTTACAGTCCTATAAAATTCCTTGCTACAGCATACACTCTGATTGTTCATCAGTCCAGAGATGTGGACTCACTACATCAGAGGCGCTGCTTCTGTGAAGCAGAACCATGGCCTACTTAAGTCATGGGCATATATGTACATAATCCAAAGGAGCTTGTGGCTTCCTGTGTCGACGTCAGATTTTTGAGAGTTGGAAGGCAGTTTCATGCCCTGCCGCTGGACCTGCACAACAAGAAGGGGCAAGCTTGAGTTCCAGTTTGGCGTTTGTAATGGATTTGATTGTCGGAGAGAAATGCAGCAACTTGAAAAGAAACATCAACTAAGGTAATCCCAGAATGTCAATTATTCACAATGCAACTTTGAAACATGAATGTATTGTTCTGCATTTTTTTATAATAAAAAAAGATGGGTCTGCAGCTGTTATCTACTTGTCCATAATATCAAATAACATGTGGTGTTCAAATCATATCATTCCATTTCGACCACTTCATTCGTAAAAAGAAGACATTTCTACCATGATATGGTGCATGAATGAAGTCCAAAATGTTTTCATTTTCATTAACAAACCAAAGTCACAGAAAACTGCTGTTTCGTATAGAGAATTGAAAATCAAACATATGTACAATGAACTGAAAATCAAACATTTCAGAGTTTAGCAGCTTCTGAGCAAATGCTACACAAATGTTTCGGAGCAAGACAGAGAAGGCCCGAACCTGGGCCATTGCAGGAGCTGAACATTTAGCAGTTTTTGTTAATCTAACTTAGATCTTGCTCCTTTTTTTACACTCTGCTGGTCCTAAGTGATTGTAACTCTGTTCTCTCATTCTCAATAAATGAAATAAGCACTGTCTTTTGCTTGTTTGTTCAAAAAAGGAAAGGTGATAGAATAGTTTCTATGTGACTTTAGTTTGTTAACAAAACATTTCAGTTCACTGTATATTCATTAACAAATGAAATGATATCTAGAAATGTTAGCAATGGAACATATGTTCTGCGCACTAGCTTCAACATCTGTTGAAACATTGAAGGCATGAAGTGCTTATACCAAAAGGACGCCTAACAAGTTCATTGTTTTCGACTATCCACATGGCCTGTGATTTTGTAGTTCAGGTCAATGCAGGACAGCTCATTGCCTCCACTGCCATGACGAACGACATAATATCGTGCGTAAGTGTATTTCTCTACTATAGATCATAAATATATCCCCCTGATAGCATTTTCACAACAGTACATCAGTTCCAATACAATGTAAAGTACCTGAGAGTATTCCGGCGCTTGGACGCCGAAAGTAGCTTCACCTGATTGAACAGGTATTAAATACACTCCCTCGTAGTGGCCTTCCTCCCCTCCTTGTAGTTCCATAGCTCATAGGCAATGCTTCTGTCGCTCAGGCGGTCATATTCTTTCATTTCCACCAGTGCAGTAACGACAGCATCGTGGGCATCCTGTCCCCATACCCTTTTCAGCTCTTGCAGTTTATCATCATCCAAATCCACAATTTTCTGATAATGTAAACAAAATAGCCCATTATCCTTGAGAATGGATCAAAAGGAACATGAGATACTAGTAAGCTTTCTAGAATTAACATGCCTGACAATTCCCATCAATTGTGACACTCTTGAAGGGATACCAGCTTAGGTCGCCATGATGAGTACAACTGATCAAATGCCGCACCAACTTCTTCAGGAGGTACCTTGGCACGACATGCAGTCTTGAATGCCTTCTCACTCAGCTCCCCCATTTCCTTTATCCCAAGTTTCCGTCTACCATAATCAATTTCAAGGAATCCCTGAAACACCAAATTGCAAATAACATAAGGCTCAAGTACATTTGATAGGAATACATGCTAGAGCTAAGTACATGGAGCAAAAAAAATTGAGGGATATGATCGAACCTTGATCAGCTCCTCTATGATTGCCTCTAGGTCATCTTCATCGCACAACTGAACACCTGAGGTTTGCCCAGCAGTTGGGTTGTTGGCCACCTCTTGCCTGGGGCCCTCTTTTATTGCCTCAAGATTGTTAGCATCATTACCCAGAGTTCTTTGAGATAGCTGTCGGTGTTCGGACCCGGGAGGGCCCTAGACCGACGAGTGAATTTGTGCTGCGTGCTCCCTAATTAATCCAGATGATGATGCAAAGAGAATACACGAGGGTTTATCCTGGTTCAGGTAAAGAAGGCCCTACGTCCAGCGGGAGGGGGGGAGAGTATTGTATTTCCTTGCACCGAAGCGCTTGTGTAGGGGTTACAAGCTGTGAGAGAGGGAGCCGGTCCCAAGTCTCAAGAAAAGAGGAAAATGGAGTGTTGCTTTTGATCTCGGAAGTGGAGAAAACGTCTGTCTTGTTGCCCTTGTTTGGAGAACCCTCTGCCTTCTCTTTTATAGAGTCAAGTGGAGGCTGAGATGTCCTAAAAACCCTAAGGCGGTGCCTTGGAGGTGAAGGCGCGGTGGGCGCTGTTGAGGTCGCTGTGGCGACGTGCATCTGTGAATGCCGGTCATCCCTAGGGTGTCGTGGTGACGGGACGGTGAAAGACCCTGGGTCCTGTGGCGAGCGTGCGATCCCCTATGGTCGACGTACGGGCGTTGTTCCTCTGTTGACCGGCGGCGCTCGAGGCCTGGTCGGGACGTGACTGAGGGGGGTCGACAAGGAACGGATAATACCTAGCCCCAGAAAACCGGGCGCGGCGGTTGTCGTCTTGTGCGTCGAGGGGGCGTCGATGGTAGAACAGTGCTCGACGTGGTGTGAATAGTGGCAGCTTTTTCACCGTCCATCCCGGGATGGGCAGTAAAAGGTAGGATTAGACACGGGTGCTGCTCCCATGCCGGTGGCGCTGTAGCCACGTTGGTGGAAGTGGTTGCATTGAATGCCTTGTCATTGAGTAGGTGCATGAGGGGGGGTCGACCAACTCGACCCCGGGTCATGCGAGTCAGAGATTTTCCGGGGTCGAGGCTTCCCGTCGAGCGGGCCTTGTGCGAGTCAGAACGCAGTCAAGGGTGCCCCGTCTTCACACGTATGCGGGGTGGGCTCGGTGTACCCGTGTAGGTGGATCCTTGATACGATTTTTAGGGGGTTTCAGGGCGCGGATTCCTCGGGGGTTTGCTCCTTTTAATTGTTGGTTTTGGGTACCCCTAATTCAGGTACCCGACAGTAGCCCCCGAGCCTTTGTGCGTGTGGACACTCTCGCAGAGGCTCAGCGAGTTATGAACTAGAGTCGTAGCGTCGTCGCTCTTTGGTGGGTGCATGCGAGCGCACCCGCCGGGTGTAGCCCTCGAGGCCTTGGAGGAGTGGGTGACTCCTTCGAGGGCTTTTGATATGTTATGTTGAGGGATGCTCCTGTGTTCGAGCCCCCATGGCGCGTTTGGTCCTCTTTTGTCGAGGCTAGCCAATTGCGGGTAAGCCCCCGAGTCTCGCGTGCGTGAGGTCGATCAGGGTCTTGCCCGTCTTTAACCGTACGACCCTTACACATCCTTTAGGTAAGGAGGAGGGACGAGATCGCCGTACTACCCCTGATGGGCAAGTTTCGACGATCCCTGGCGAGCTGCTAGCAGAAAATTCGAGTGGGAGCCCGTGCCCTGTTCGATAGGGGTTGGCTGGCGGCCGCGGAGGCGCTCTCCAATAGTGCCAAAGAGTTGTCGCGTGAATCTCAGCTCCGTTCGATGGGATCCGAGGGCTTGATGCCTCCCTCCGAGGGGATTCCACCGCCGATCTCTCTTTTAGCCTCGAATATGTCTGAGGGCGTCTTGAGAAAGCGGCTCGAGCCCTGGCCTTGTATGGGCCTGCCCTCAGTCATCCCTAACTCTGTTTACTCGAGGGCAGCTGTCGAACCCTAGTCGAGGGCTAGCTTTCGAACCCTCGAGGTTTGAAGCGAGCTCGGAGCCCGTGGTTCCTTCGCCTGGAAGTGTCCATCTGTGAGCCTTCCTTCCCGCCCGTTGGGGCACGTCTTTTTAGGGAGGAAGCAGAAACGGCGTAGTAGTGGGCGGCGTAGCAAGCGGTTAGCGAGTGAGCGGCTGACACGTGCCTGTGCGTGCGGGTTTCGAGGGGGCGGTTAGGTAAGGGTATTAAATGCAGAAACTTTACTTGCCTCTTCGCCGGATCCGCCCGTTGGCCTCCACGGCCGGGGTATAAATATGGAGCCTAGGATTTCGTTCATTCCTTCCTAGCGTTTTGCAACTGCCTTCTCCTTCCTTTGCCACCGTCATCCGTTCCCTACCGCCGCCGTCATCCCTTCCTTGCCGCCGCCGTCATCCATTCCTTGCACCCATGGCGGGAAAGAGCCCGGTGCTTCCTGTGGATCCGTGGATTCGTTCCTCGGTGACGGAGAAGAAGCTGTAGGAACTCGTGCGTGACGGTCTCCTGCGTTCGAGGACCAGCCGAGATCTGCCGAATTGGAGGGTGCCGCCGACCAACCACCGGGAACCGACACCATCGGAGGGCTACGTGGTCAGCTTCGTCGCCTTCCACGAGAGGGGGCTCGGGGTGCCACCGAGCCAATTCATGCGGGCCATCCCGCATTATTACGGGGTGGAGCTCCATCATCTCACCCTCAATTCCATCTAGCAGGCCGTCATTTTTGCGGCCGTCTGCAAGGGGTACTTGGGGGTCGAGCCCCACTGGAAGTTGTGGCTCCACCTCTTCAAGGCGGAGCATTTTGCCAAGAAGGTAGGCGAGAAGGGAGTGCGGCGGGCGGTGCACGATGGAAGCTGCATGATCTAGGTGCGGGCAGGTCAAGGTGATCTATACATCCCGGCCCAGCTCATCTCGTCGAACAGCGGGTGGCATGATGGTTGGTTCTACCTGTGCAACGACGACTACTACCTGCCGTGCTTCTCCGACCAGGTCTTGATGTCTCTACGGCATCGTCGACGAAGACCAGCCGAAGCTGCAGCCACTCCTCGACGCGCTAAGGAGGCTACGTCTGCGTGGGCTGACCGCAGGCATGGTGGCTTCTGCGTTCCACCATCGGAGGGTCTTGCCCCTAATGCAGCGTCGGCTACGGATGGACCAGATGGAGCTGGGTGTCTCGTTGGAGGGGAGCCGGATGTCACACGAGACCCTCCCCTCGACGAGGTCATCCAGCGTGCTCGGTGGGTGGTGAGCGTCTTCAAGCAGGAGGACATAGACAAAGTCCCGATGCGACCCAACCAGGGATTCGAGCCTCTGTTAAGTATTGTCTTACTGGTCTCGTGTCCTTTTCCTTCCTGGTTGTCTTGATTTAGCCCGTCGAGGTTTTCGTGCAGGATCTGATAGCGGTTAAGGACTCTCTGCCACCAGTCCCGGAGGATCACGCGGCTCGACAAGTGAGACGCTTCTCTGTGACCCAGGAGAAAAAGGAGAAAGATGCCGCGAAGAAGCGGCATAACAGGAAGATCCTCGAGCGCGAGGCGTTGATAAAGCGCCGTCGCAAGCAAAGGCTCGAGGGTCTCTCTGAGGAGGATCCACCCTCTGAGACGGCCTTGGAGGAGGAGGGCGATGACGGCGATGATGATGATGATGATGCCGGGTCGCGGTATGACACCCGACTACCCTTGCGCACCTTCTTGACGTGCGGTCCCTGTAGGAGCCCGTCGGTGGGGGGTCGACCTCCCAGGCGTCGAGGGTAGCCACGACGCCCGTCAAGGGGGAGGAGGAGCGAGCAGAAGGGAGGGCCCATGAGGGGCCCTCAGAAAGGGGATCCACCAAGCCTGTGGTCCCACCGTCAACGTCAGTGGCGCCGCACCCGCGTGCCCGGTCGCCTCAGACCTCGTTGGTAGGGAGGTCTGTGACGCCGACGCCTGAGACCAGTGCGCCATCGTCAGGCGTGAGGACCCGAGGCCAGACAGCCTCGACGGCGAAGAGGACCCCAGAGGCCTCGTCAGCCCAGGCTCCGAGGAGCTCCAGGCTGACCAAAGGCTCGACGGAGGGGCCATCGCAGAAGCCCTCGAGTGGTTCGGGGAAGTCGGGGGCAAAGCCCCTGATCCCCATGTCCGGGTAAGTGCATTGCTTTATCTTTCTGACAAGCTTATTTCGCTTCTCGTTCTGATGTACTCGTTCATTATGTAGGCGTAAGCGCAAGGTGGAGCCGGTGGCCATGACACCTGCCAAGGCGCTCAAGGCCGGTGCCGCTCTAATGATGCGGACATCGGCAGACGACGCCACCTGGGTCGCAAGGTGCCAGGCGGCAACGGAGCGGCTTAAGGTGAAAGAGGCCGCCGTCAAGGCCGGTGCGAGCGCTCAGGGGGGCACCGGAGTTGGGACGCCACTCAGGAGCCGGGGCAGGTCGAGACAGCCCCGGGCGCTACCAGGCTCGATGGGTCTAGAAGTGGTGGGCGAGAGCCGGGGTCGATCACGGGGACCCCAGAGACCGTCGAGGCCAGCAAGGCCGAAACATCCGCCCATGATGCAGGGTAGGCTGATGTGAAAGAGACGAAGAATGTGGTGGAGACCCCGCAAGATGCGGGGAAGGAGGAGGAGCAGCTAGAGCTGCAAACGGAGCAGGAGGAGCCACAACAGCAGCAGTAGCAATAGCAGCAAGGGCAGTCGTCGCAGCCACAGCTGAAGGCGGAGCAGCATGAGCTGGGCCGGCCAGAGAATCCGATGGCCGAGGCAGAGCGGGAGGTGGCCATGCCACCGCCCAAGGCGCAGGCGGAGACGCCGGTGAGCGAGGGGCCACTTCCGCCCCAAGGGCCAACGCCGACCGTGATCGACCTCACTTCTGATGATCCCCCATCTGATAAGGGGAAGCAGAAGGCGAACATCGAGATGGTCGACGCCTCGGATCGGCCCGGGACCTCTGCGGCGCCAGATGATGACATGGCGGAGGTGTCCACCGGGTGGCCCAACTTCACGGAGCTGGCGCTCGTGTGGGCAGAGGAGGAACTCCCACGCTGGGGTCGCTCGCCCCTCGAGTTCAGGGACGCGGCCAATCCCGACGCTGAGCCCTTCTTCGTCCTCGACGACAAGGATGAGGTGAATTACTGGGAGTATGCTGAGGGGCTCTGCAAGCACTCCATGCAGTCTTTGCGAATGGTCGTGGATACCCTGGTCCAGCACATGTCGGGGGCCTTCGAGGTAGGTTGCGTTTGTCTTGATGTTTTATTTGGCTCGACCCCCTTTTCTCCTTGGTTCTGATTTTTGGTTTTGATTGTGACCAGGAGCTTAAGGAGCGGTCGCGCCATAAATCATTATTTATCCGCCACAAGAGCGGTGTGTGGGCGGCGCTTCCTCATCAACGGGCTCTGGTCGAGGACGCCAACAAGCGGTTGTCCAAGAAGAGTGCCGAGGCGGATGAGCTTCGCGTCGTCCACGCAGCGCTTAAGGAGGAGGCGGCGCAGGCTCGGGACGCTGCGGCCAAGGCCCGTGAAGACGCGACCAAGGCTCGAGAGGAGGCGGCCAAATCTCACGAGGACCTTACGCCGCTATTGGCGCGAGTGAAGGAGCTCGAGGAGGACATCGCTCTTATCAGCGGCCAGCGCGATGCCCTCAACGTGTAGATCGGGCTGGCGTCCGCCCGCGTCGGGACCTTGACCGAGGAGGTTGAGACATTGAAGGAGATCATCCGGGAGAGGGACGAGGCTGGCGCGCCAGCGCCAGGTAGGGGTCCGCTGTGTGCCAACATCGCTTTCCTACCATTCTTCCGGATGGCTGACCCCGAACGTCCACTTCCGTTGGTCACAATGATTTGGTTTGGGAGTTTGGAGTACATGTCCCATGGCTACGGCTACGACATGGCCCTCCTCCTGCCCAGACACCCAACCGACCATGACCACGAGCTCTCACAGCCTGGGGGAGCGCTGCGCCGGTACCACCGTTCTCGCCGGGCTCGTGCAGCCAGGCGACGGCGTGCCCAGCGTAGCCACCACCATCACCTCGTGGAGAGTGACGGTGTGCCCCGTTCTGGCGCTCCTCAGCCAGCCACCGACACAGAACCTCTCAATGAGGACCTACGTAGGATGAGCTTGGCTACGGGTAAGATGTCGGCGGGGCATCCCGTCATCCCACCATCCGGCGCGATGCCTCCAGTCGGATCAGGATCGGTTTCCCTAGCGGCAGGGACAATGCCGCTGTGGACATTCCCGTATGGGCTGAACATGGCTGCCCAGGGGTATGCTTCCTCCATAAGCACCAACATGGGCACTTACGAGGAGCTCCCTGGGCACCATCTACGTTCCGCCCTCGTCCTCATGGCATCCATGCCAGCTTCCGAGTACCTAGACTCTACGGAAACCCCTGGTACGGAGCTCCGTGTGATTGCCTCTCACCGCTATGACTCCATAAATCGACGACCCCACATACATCCGTCGTACTACTACTTTGGCGCCCTTGACTTTGACTCTGCCGATGACAGCTACGATCCGACTCGCGAGTGCTTCCATATTGATGGGGCTATCGCGTCGGATTCAGAAGCAGAGGCGGCTACTGGAGGGCGGAATCCCACACCATCTCACACCGCGCTCCATGGTGCACGGGATGAAGCCCAACTTCTTGAAGCAGACCAGGGAGCGCAACTCGTGCATGAAAGGCTCAAGATGCCCAAGAGGGGGGGTGAATTGGGCTTTTCTAAAAATTAATTGCAAGAATTAAATCCTACAAGCCGAAATTCACCCCTAGTGCCTACTTGTGTTCCTAGAGATTCTACCGATAAAAGTTTTGCACCCTAAGTTCCAATCCTAGTCTAGCATGGCAATTCTAGGAAAGTAAACCAAGTAATGAAAGTAATACGAGAAAGTAAATGCTTGAAAGTAAGGGCAATGAACACGGCGATGTTTTCCCGAGGTATCGGAGAGTCGCCACTCCCCACTAGTCCTCGTTGGAGCACCCGCGCAAGGGTGTAGCTCCCCCTTGATCCGCGCAAGGATCAAGTGCTCTCTACGGGCTGATTCTTCGACACTCTGTCGTGGTGAATCGCCCAAAACTGCTCACAAGATGAGTTGGGTCATCCACAAGCTCCGCCGGATGATCACCAAACTCCCAATCACCACCAAGCCGTCTAGGTGATGGCGATCACCAAGAGTAACAAGCTAGAACTCTCACTTGACCACAACGAGCCTAATGAGAAGATGGATGCACACTTGCTACTCCCTAGTCACTAGTGAGGGACTCTCAAGCTTTAATTCTCAAATCACTACCCTCACTAGAGCTCTTGCACTCCCTTGCACTCCAAAGGTGTTTCTCAGCTAAACAAATGAGCAAGAGACCTCTAAAAGATGTGGAGGGGATGTATTTATACACCCCCATAGTCAAATCCAACCGTTACCTGTCAACTCGGCAAAATACGCGTTGACCAGACGCGCCGGTCGACGTGACCGGACGCGCCGGTCGAATGTAATGGTCAAAATTCTGAACACCTTCGCTGAGTGACCGGACGCGCCGATCAGGGGTGACTGGACGCGTCCGATCGTGCAGGGAGCTTACTGTACTTGGACCTGACGCGCGACCGCGTCCGATCAGTGATGACCGGACGCGTCCGATCGTCAAGGTACCTTACTGGAACGTGACCGGACGTGCCGATCACTTCCCAGTCGCGTCCGATTAGGTGATTTCCCTTCTATGACACGTGTCAGCCTGAACACCGCGTCCGGTCCTCGCAAGGACCGCGTCCGGTTAACAGCGCTGAGACGCAGTAGCAGTTTAGCACTGACCGGACACGTCTGGTCAAGCCAGACACCGCGTCTGGTCAAGGGAAAACGGCTCTAAAAACTCTGAAACGCGACGTAACTTGAACCAAGTTGCTTCCAACTGAACTTTGAGCTATTCTTGAGCTACCTAGTGCTAAGTTTAACAAGTGTGCACCACACCTAAACACAAGACTCATCTAGGTCAAGCTACTCGCTCATGCCCCCCTTTATAGTACGGCCAAAGGAAAAAGCGAAGATCCTAACGACTATTCCGAATGTAACTCATCACCTTGACATCCTGAACTAACCGTCCTTAATCTTGACATCAATGCTTTGAAAACCGAAACGATTTCCATCAAGGGGCATGAATACCATAGTGCCCAAAGCAGTTATCAACCCCATGACCTAACTTACCAACGTTTCTGCAAAACACACGTTAGTCATGGTAATAATGCATTGTCATCAATTGCCGAAACCAACTCTCGGGGCCTAGATGCTTTCAATCTCCCGCTTTTTGGTGATTGATGACAACACTTAGATTCAGAAGATAAGAGTTGAGGTTTTCGAACATGCTTGGTTCACATAAGCAATAAGCAATAAGCGCAAAATTGTTAGAAATTGCTTATGTGCTCCAAGCCAACAGGGGTGTACTCATAAGATAAAACATGAAGCGTTAGTACACATAAAACATAGCTCATATAAAATCAGAGTAAGGCACGGAAGCACAACCTCATGAGCTAGAACCAATTAAGTGACAAGATAGATCACATAGACTCAAAGTATCTCATTAAGCACACATGTCACACAATGCAAGTACGGGAATGTAAACATGATGCATGAATGTAGCACACATGGAAAAACGAAACCCCTCTATCAAGACTCTCCCCCTGAATCTACTCTCTCTCCCCCCCTTTGGCATCAAATGCCAAAAACTAAACTAAGGATCCGACGGGGGAACAGAAGCAGTCGAGTCGGGTGGCGAGGAGCGCGGAGTGATCATGAACTATGAAGTATCCTCCTCGGACTCTGAGCTATCAGGCTGACCCTCTGAAGAAGCACGTGGCTGTGGAGCGGTCTGGGTCTGAAGAACAGGAGCAGGGACTGATGTAGATGTAGCAACGATCGGAGCAGTCTCTGTGATCTGAGCCTGAAGCAAGCCAACTGCTGGAGGATCTATAGAGGCAACTGACGATGGTACTGTCTCAGTAGTGCCAGTCCCTGTCACTGGAGGAGCCACTATCGTTGAAGCTGATAACCCTGAAGAAGTCACAAGAGTGGTGTGCGAGGGCGTCGGCTGACCAGTCAACTCGCTGTAGGAGGCACTCAAGTCAGCGAAAGGAGTGCCTGTCAGAAGGTGAGGGCGAGGCTGATCTGAAGGAGTGAACCCCGTCTGAATGGGAGTGAAGCTCGGGGACTGGAAAGTCTGGGGAACCTGGTGCTGGGGAGAAGTGAACTGGAAGCTCGGCTGTCCCTGACTCTGAAGTCCACTAGACTGTAGTGCTAGAGTCAGGACAGATGCTGGAGGAGGAACCCCAACTGTGACTAGGTGACGCAGGAGCTCAAGGTACTGCTACTGGTTTGCTGCCTACTATCGCTGCATCTCGAACTGTTGTCTCTGGAGCTCAAGCTGCTACCTCTGGAACTCGTCCTGACGAGCCTGCATCTGAGCAAACGCAGCTGCTGTGTTCTGAGCCTGTCGCTGTATCTGAAGCTCCTGCCTCTCCTGTGCCTGGGTCAGCCTCTCAAGAATAGCCACCATGGCTGGATCTGAACGGGAGGCTGAGCCTGAAGCACTGGCCTCATGGTCGTGAGACCAAGGAGAGCGGTACCGGGGGATGGGCTGGTAGTCCTCATCAGTGCTGTCGGAGGCCTCATCCTCAACTGGATCAGCAGGCTGAGCATCTAAATCCGCAAGCTCGGCCTCAGCAAGACCCTAAACGGTCTCGTCCTGCTCAGCTGCTGTCTCGGGAACCTCTGGTCTCTCCCGCTGTCCTAGCCTGGGTGCCTACTCTCTGGTAACAGAAGCCCACAACTGATGAATGTCATACTCTGGAAAAGCAGTAGTGGTATCTGATATCTCAGCTCGAATCTCTGGAGGCAGCTCACAAGCAGACCTGATAATGAAGCATATCCAATGTGCATAGGGCAGCTGACGGTGACCCTTGAATCCCTCTGCCAAGGTATCCTCCATCTCACACAGCATAAGATCCCAGATGTCAAACAGTGTCTGTGAGAGAAGGTGATGCACCACCCATAGCTGCATACGGGTCAATCCCTCTCTGTACCCCAGCCTCGGAAGGAGTGTGCATCTGACAATAGCATCCAAGACTCTGGCAAGGGGTGTCAAGCTAGCAGGTGTACGTCTGGACCCCTCGCTAAAAGGCTCATGAAAGCAGGGTCAGATCATATCTGTAGGAGGCACTGTACCGCCGTGAGGGCATCTCGGTGGAGCAGTCTGACCAAAGCACAGCTGGTGTATCTTCGTATCTGAAGGAGGGAGTCTGAGAATGTCCCGTACCCTGGTGCTGTAGACTCTGCGGTCACGGCCTCGAAATGCAAAGTGTATGAACTCATGTGCCGGGTCAATCCAAAGTGAAGAATAGAACTCCCTGACCCAAGTGCCGCAGTAGGCTCCCGTCCGTCCAAGAAAATCTGACAAGCCAGGAAGAAAGGACAGGTGCGGACGAAGCTGCTCACCAACCACCTCAACTAGAGACTCAAGTCGACAGACTCTCTGAGGTCTAAAAGCTATCCCGCTGTCAACGTAAGCTCTGTAGAAATCCTCGTGCAGAGGTGTATAGAAGCCATCTGACGCTCGGAGGTCCCGCTGAGGTGGGAACCACTGACCAACCTCAACTAACCTTAGGGCCTGCACCTGGCGTGCTGTAGCTCCCCTCAAGTCAAAGTGCTCGACTGGGGGGTGTCCTCGAGCCCTGGGAGGTGGACGTCCTCCATGACGCTGGCCCTCTGGCCTAGGAGTCACCTGAACACGCGTACGTCCTGAGCGACGACGTGGTGGAGAGTGAACTGTCTGCTCCTCTGTCTCTGCTGGGTCCTCTGTGGGCAGATCAATAGGCATATCCTCTATCTCCGTCGCCTCGGTGGCCTCAGTACCGAGCTGTCGACCTTCAAGATGAAAGCGACGCTCGCCAATGTAAATCCCACTACTCCTGCCACCCCTCTCTGCTAGCTCTGCTGCATCTGCAACTGCCTGAGCAATCTCTACATCTGTAAATGTTCTCTTTTTCTTCTTCGCCATGGTCTTCTTGCGCTTGCCACGCGCAATCTCTGTCAGTCTGGGAGGACTCTCGTCCCCGTCACTAGGTGCACCCCCAGCATTCTTGCAGCGAACCATACTGACCAACTGCTGAGAAACTCTGAAAGATGTGAACTGACACTCAAGAGGCTTGGCCTCAATCCGTATCCGCAGGCTTGGCCTTAGATTCAAATCAGATCAACTGCCACCCAACACACCGACAGACTCGCTGAAAAGATAGAAAGATGGATCTACTATAAGCAACATATAATATCTAATAGATAAGAGATCCTAAAGATAGCAAGCATATGAGGTAAGATATGACTAGAATAGCGAAGGCTACCTCCGATCGGCGAGAACCCGGTGAAAAGATGAGATGACCTTGATTCGCGAGAGTTCCCTGAAAGTGCCGGATGAGCGCTGATTTGCCGAGACAAGCGATAGTGAGTTAGAATTTCAATGAAAAGATTACGGCAAACCCTAAGGAGAAGATCAAGGTAACGCGAAAGAACCTCGCGGAGAAGACGTCGCGCGGAGAAACCTCGACGATGAACGGCCGAAACGAAATCGCGCGAGACCTAGGGTTAGGACAAAAACGGAGGTGGTCTCGGTGGCCGTGATGGAGTAGGAGGCACGGCCAAGGGCTTGGCAGCGCGAGGCCTGAGGGAGCTGCGATGGCGGCCCGGGCGAGGTGCAACAACGGAGCTCGGCGGTGCGGGCGCAGGGCGGCGATGCGCGGGAGGAGCGAGGCACCAGCGCGGCAAGACGCGGTGGCGCGGGCGTGAGCGAGGCGGACACAGTGCGGCCATTGGCGAGCAGAGGGGCGAGCTTGGCAGGGCGCGGCACGGCGGAGGAGAGGTCACGGTGGAGGAGCACGGCGGCGCGGCGAAACGGCGAGCTAGGGTTCGGGAGCGGCGCGGCGTACAGCGGTTGAAGAAAAAATAGATCGAAAATGAAAGGTTATATGAGGGCTCAGATCCGCTCGCTGCGCACTGACCGGACGCGGTGGTCGCATGACCGGATGCAGTGGGGCAGCGTCCGGTCACAGTCTAGTAAGCTCCTGGAGCAACCGGACGCGTCCGGTTAGGGCTGACCGGAAGCGGACAGAGTCCGGTCGGAGGTCATCCAGGAAACTCATCGCGTATGACCGGACGTGGTGGTGGAGTCCGGGACCGGACGCGGTGGTCAACAACGACGCGTCCGGTCGAGCGTCCGGTCACAGGTCTAAGAGAAAGTCTTCGGGATGACCGGACGCGGTGGTGAAGCATAACTGCGTCCGGTTCAGTGTCCGATCCAGCGTCCGGTCACTGTTTAACGCCTTTCTTCAATCCAATCTTCGACGCGACTTCTCCCAATCAAGTTCCAATTCAAAGAGACTCAAACAAACACCAATTGGAACCTGATATGAGTGACCTCACTCAAACCCTCAAGTTTTTCAAAATATTTTGCCTTAGGCTAGTATTGTTTTTAGGAAAATAAGCAATAAACACCCGAGGAACAACGTATGGCCATGCAATAGAGTTTATGAACCCTTGGGAGCGTCAAATGCTCTCTCTATTCATGGACGAACACAGAGGTTGCTCAAAGCCAAACCAAAAAGAAACGACAAAGCAACAACCATGCATATGCAATGCAAAACAAGTAAGAAAGACTAGGTTGCTTGTCAAGTTTGATCCACGATTAGGCTTCTTCACTCCTCCAAAGGAGGGTTATCGTAACCGTGTTAGACAAGTCCTAGATGTATTGCGGAGAATTAAACATGACATATAATACAATGCAATGCAAGGGACAACACAAGCTCATTTTTTAAAGTTACTAGAGTCAAGCACATTAAGTTCACTTCTCAACCTACAAAAGGTAGCCTCATCCAAAGGTTTAGTGAAGATATCCGCCAATTGATTTTCACTTCTTACACCTTCTAGTGATATATCATTTTAGCAACATGATCTCTTAGAAAGTGGTGGCGGATATCAATGTGCTTGGTGCGTGAGTGTTGTACCGGATTATTAGCAATTTTAACGGCACTTTCGTTGTCACAAAAAAGTGGCACCTTTTCAAGAACAACTCCATAGTCTAGGAGGGTTTGTTTCATGTATAAGATTTGTGCACAACAAGCCCCCGCGGCGATGTATTCCGCCTCGGCGGTGGACAAAGCCACACTATTTTGCTTCTTAGATGACCAAGATACTAAAGATCTCCCAAGCAAATGGCACCCTCCGGATGTGCTTTTTCTATCAATTTTGCAACCGGCGTAATCCTAATCGGAATAGCCAACTAGTTGGAATCTAGCTCCTTTGGGATACCAAAGACCAATGCTTGGGGTGTGCTTAAGATATCTTAAAATTCTTGAAGCAGACCAGGGAGCGCAACTCGTGCATGAAAGGATCAAGATGCCCAAGAGGGGGGTGAATTGGGCTTTTCTAAAAATTAATTGCAAGAATTAAATCCTACAAGCCGAAATTCACCCCTAGTGCCTACTTGTGTTCCTAGAGATTCTACCGATAAAAGTTTTGCACCCTAAGTTCCAATCCTAGTCTAGCATGGCAATTCTAGGAAAGTAAACCAAGTAATGAAAGTAATACGAGAAAGTAAATGCTTGAAAGTAAGGGCAAGGAACACGGCGATGTTTTCCCGAGGTATCGGAGAGTCGCCACTCCCCACTAGTCCTCGTTGGAGCACTCGCGCAAGGGTGTAGCTCCCCCTTGATCCGCGCAAGGATCAAGTGCTCTCTACGGGCTGATTCTTCGACACTCCGTCGCGGTGAATCGTCCAAAACCGCTCACAAGATGAGTTGGGTCATCCACAAGCTCCGTCGGATGATCACCAAACTCCCAATCACCACCAAGCCGTCTAGGTGATGGCGATCACCAAGAGTAACAAGCTAGAACTCTCACTTGACCACAACGAGCCTAATGAGAAGATGGATGCACACTTGCTACTCCCTAGTCACTAGTGAGTGACTCTCAAGCTTTGATTCTCAAATCACTACCTTCACTAGAGCTCTTGCACTCCCTTGCACTCCAAAGGTGTTTCTCAGCTGAACAAATGAGCAAGAGACCTCTAAAAGAGGTGGAGGGGATGTATTTATACACCCCATAGTCAAATCCAACCGTTACCTGCCAACTCAGCAAAATACGCGTTGACCGGACGCGCCGGTCGACGTGACCGGACGCGCCGGTCGAAATTCCGAACACCTTCGCTGAGTGACCGGACGCGCCGATCAGGGGTGACTGGACGCGTCCGATCGTGCAGGGAGCTTACTGTACTTTGACCTAACGCGCGACCGCGTCCGATCAGTGATGACCGGACGTGTCCGATCATCAAGGTACCTTACTGGAACGTGACCGGACGTGCCGATCACTTCCCAGTCGCGTCCGATTAGGTGATTTCCCTTCTGTGACACGTGTCAACCTGAACACCGCGTCTGGTCCTCGCAAGGACTACGTCCGGTCAACAGCGCTGAGACGCAGTAGCAGTTTAGCACTGACCGGACGTGTCCGATCAAGCCAGACATCTCGTCCGGTCAAGGGAAACCGGCTCTAAAAACTCTGAAACACGACGCAACTTGAACCAAGTTGCTTCCAACTGAACTTTGAGATATTCTTGAGCTACCTAGTGCTAGGTTTAACAAGTGTGCACCACACCTAAACACAAGACTCATCTAGGTCAAGCTACTCACTCATGCCCCCCTTTATAGTACGGCCAAAGGAAAAAGCGAAGATCCTAACGACTATTCTGAATGTAACTCAACATCTTGACATCCTGAACTAACCGTCCTTAATCTTGACGTCAATCCTTTGAAAACCGAAATGATTTCCATCAAGGGGCATGAATACCATAGTGCCCAAAGCAGTTATCAACCCCATGACCTAACTTACCAATGTTTCTGCAAAACACACGTTAGTCATGGTAATAATGCGTTGTCATCAATTGCCGAAACCAACTCTCGGGGCCTAGATGCTTTCAGTGCAGATTCAAGAACTGCAGGCCAAGCTCAATGAGGAATGAGAGCGCCTGCGCCTACTTTAGCAGACCCTCGAGCGGGAGCACGCGGCGCGCGCACGTGGTGGAGGAGCTCAAGAGAGAGCTCACGATGTCAATCGTCGCATCATCGAGGACCAGGCAGGCAAACCCCCAGTCTTCAACCGAGCCAGCCAGAACGTTGTCACTACTGCCATGCTTTTTCGCAATATGCCTGAGCCATCTACACCCGAGGCCCACTGGGCCCACGATGAGATTTGAGGTCTCCTTGAGACTGCGGCCATGCAGCAAGCCGAGAGTTCCGCCTTGAGGCGCCGCGGGCTTGCCTCGGAGCGGCCTGCGAAGCCCTTCTGACACGAGAAAGAGGCCTCGGTTCATCCTAAGCCCACACCGCAAGGGAACAAGGCAGCCTCTGTCCGTGAGCGTGTCGTCGACAACTGCGAGCCCCGAGACGCCCGTGATGACATCAACGAACACCGCAAGCGTAGAAGCAGTGACGGCGCATCTCGAGGATACCACGAGCACAGGGGCGGGCGTTACGATAGCACGGAGGATCGCAGTCCATCCCTCGAGCCGCCGGGCCCTCGAGTCTTTAGCAAGACCATTCGTAGGACCTAGCTTCCGATCCGGTTTCGCCCCCCGACGACTCTCACCAAGTATAACGGCGACACCAAACCCGAGCTTTGGCTCGCTGATTTCCGCTTGGCTTATCAGTTGGGCGGGGCCACTGATGACCGAGTCATCATCTGACAGCTTCCCCTGTTCCTATTAGACACTGCTCAAGCATGGCTCGAGGACCTCCCACCTCGATAGATCCACAACTGGAACGACTTGGAAAGGGTGTTCGAAGGGAACTTCAAGGGGACCTACGTCCGCCCCGGTAACTCTTGGGACCTCAGGAGCTGTAAACAGAAGCTGTCACACCCGGTTTTGCAAAGAACAAAACTAGGCTCGTCATATGTGTGCCCAGGAAGTCCACACATACAACAACAGAATAAAAATATCAAAACAATATTTATATAAAGCAGAATACTTACTATATTAACACTTACAACTATCAGAGTATCGCAGAACGGTCACTAATCTTTTCTTCAGGCTCCAACGTCACAGGGACGGCTGACTGGGGGCTCCGTATGCCAAGCACTTCTTATAGACTTTTGGAAACTCCACTACACCTTTATTCTTCTTCTAAGCAGCACCTTACTACACACTGGAGTGTAGGGAAATAGTAAGAGTGAGTCCATGTCGAACTCAACAAATATAACACGGGGTTCATGAGGCTCAAAAGGTTTGACACGGGTTTACTGCAATAGCTTTTAGTGAGTCATCTTTTTAGCATTTGAGTAGCAACAAGTTACGTAAGCCCAAATAACCTCATGATCATGTAAACGAGAATAATGTATAGCAAGAAACAATAATCATCAGTGAGCTTTAATATCATCAGTATTATCATTACCATCAGTGTTCATCATTTATTCTGTAAGGGTCCAAGGCCACTCGTGACCGTGAGTACGGCTGTTATAACAGTTTTACACTCTACAGAGGTTGTACACTTTCACTATGAGTTGTGATTTACCCTTTCGCCCGAGGTGATCAGCCTCTTGACCCACTACCAAGGAAGGTCGGCAGGGTTCACTATGAAGTCTTTCAAAGGTTCGTCTAACAAGTTAGGGTCATTAGATTCACTCGGTAAACAGATGTAGAGCCCCCTTCCAAATGGCACAATGACGCGCAGCCTATACACATGAGGACAGAGGCCGCACTATACCCGATTCGTCAAGCCATTCTTACGCCATGAAGGTTACCATTAACAAGCTAGAAAATGTCCTCATACTTGACTGAAGCCAGAGCCATATAGCCCTCACAGTTGTACTGTAAGTCCCGGATGTTCGCTTACAGATGAATCCTTATGGAAAGAAACTAGAGCACCAAAAATAACCCTAGGCTCTAGCCCTCTTTAAATAGTAATCAAAAGTCATCTTTTCATGTTTATTGCATATTTCATTAGTCAAATTACATGATCATAGTTCATGTTAAGCACTAGCAATGCTACTCCATGCAATATAATAGGTGTCAAGGTATAAGATCAAAACTAAGTCATCCTTATCAAGGGAATATATGCATAATGATTATTTTTACTTATTATGAATAGGAAAAAACAAGGATAATCTCATGCTATACTTGCCTTTTTTCCAAGGTTAGACTGCTCAGAATCTCCAGTTGCTATCTTCTGGACTCAAGTCCTCTTGTTTCAACTGTCGGTCCTCAGCTCCTCGTCTTCAGCGCTAATTAACCATACTTCTTCTACTCTCAGCAATCAAGTAGAACAAACAGACAATAAACACAACTAAGAACAACCACCAAACAAAAGAGACACTTTAAAAGAGAACGTACTAAATAATACGGTACGTTGCTATGATCGCTAAAACGCAAGAACGACGGATAACAGAGCTACCATCAAAGAGGACACGCGACTATCGAGGAGTTTACAACAAATCGGAGAAGACAAACTATACATTTGATTTATTTTAGTTAGTGAATTAATGTGATAGACTTCTAGAGAATTATCCTAAAGTTGAATTAACCAATTTACATTGAATTATAAAAGATGAAATTAATCTTATTCATATTTTATTTATAAATATTTATTTAGTGTTTAAGTCATTTAAACATTTATAAATTAGAAAGCATAAAGAAGGTGATAACAGTTAATCGAATCATTATATGTTTCTTACATAAACTAAACAAGGTTTATTTAAAAAACACTTAAGTTCTTATTAATCATGATAGCATTTGATTATTTATAAAAGACAAATTATAAACCAAAGTTACTTTTAATTTGATAAAACAGTAGATAAATATTAGTTAAATTAACTACATGCTTCATGTTTAACTAAACTAATTATGATTAAGAAACATTTAAGTTAATATTAATCAAGTTAACATTTATTTAAGAATGTTCTATGTATGAACCTAAGTCACTTCTAATTTAAAAGAGTATGACATAAACATTAATCAAATAAACATAATTTAATTTGTAAACACATAACGTGGCATGGTAAACAACGTTGCTAATGCGTCTCTTACGCCAGCATAGTCACGAAGCAACAAGAACGAAATTATAACCCTATGTTGCTTTTAGTTAGAAAGCTGTTAAATAAATATTAATCAAGTTGCATTTAAATAGATAAATTCATACTTGAGTGACATCACAAAAACTATCGCTAGTGTATAGAGCGCGATGCTACGAAACTATCGCAACAAGAACGGATTTAAAAACCTAGATTGCTTTTAATCATAGAACTAATTGCATGTCAATTAAATTAATATTTAATTTATATATGACTAGCATGTAACACGTCTACGCCGACAGCATGTAGCACCAGGCGGCCAGGCTAGCCAGCCAGCCGAGAGCGCCTCGCTCTGCCTCTGTTCATGTACGCATGACATTTTTTAAAAAAAGCTTATGCAAGGTATGCTGCCGCTCTAACACGCATCGCCGCCGTCCCTAGCGACCCATGGACGACGTCGATCGCTCAAGGGCTCAACTGCTCAAGGCAAACGGCCTAGACGATGACGCCAGCGTGCACAAGCACAACCACAAGACAATGATACGTACCGTACTGAGGCGAATGGCCTGGCCGGCGCTAGTCCCGTCTCGCCGTGCGCCGCTCCGCTAGCCATCGAGCTGCCCGCCGCATGCAGCCGTGTCGTGGATCGTGTATTGTTCTCCATGCCAAGGAGTTGGCATGATCGCAAAATCACAAGAGCGAGGTACTAAACTAGGTTGCTTTTAATTAAAAATACATTAAATAAATATTGCACGTAAATTAATAAATTCATAATTAGGTGACACGATATACATCAGCACTACTACGTAGAGCGCAACTATACGAAACTAACGCAACTGAAACAGAGCAAAACGAAATTAAAACGAAGAAATGACAAAGATATTACGAACCAGTGGTAGAACCGCAAATACTTCATCTTCTACCTCCATCCATCTGAAGGGCCTCGGCCTGGGGGCGACACAAGGAGGAGAAATATCTAATTTACTACACGAGAGATTTTCCAAACTAGGGGCTCCTCTACGGTAGTTTTGGTGTGCTTTGCCTATGGGGTAGGTACGTATATATAGGGAGGAAAACTCTCCACCTCCATATCAACTAGCGATATGGTGCTAATTGACGTTGCACCCTCCATCTTTACTAATAGGCCTAATTAATTATTAAAGTCCATTAGTAAATAAATGTATGGGCCTTTGAGATTTATTAGGATTATTGCACATGGGCTTTGAGCATTGGGAAAAATGAGACATTTATTTATTTTCGGAATTAATTAATTTCATGGATAAAATAATTCCAGAAAAGTCTAAACTTATTATTTAAGCCATAAAAAATACTCCGAAAGCTCTAAAAATTTAGGGAAAATTCTCAGAGACATTATGGAACATAAGAAACCAAAATAAAGGATTTAGAGCTCATTAAAAGATATTTTGGAGCATCTAAAAATTAGATAACGCTCGTAGAAAAGCGTGAACTAGCTCCAGAAAAAGCCAAAACAATTCCCGAAGAGTTCACTGAGATTGATTGACACATGAGGAACTAAAAGGAATAATTTACGTTATAAAGAAAAGATTTTAGGAAACTCCCAATGAGAACTTAAGATGAGAAACAAGGAACATTGATTGTAGAAAAAGATAAAGACGTGCTGGAGAAGAAAGATCGATCCACTAAACGCATTTTGAAAGACTTTGTTCGCTCTTAACACACAAGAGTTAAAGAGCAAACATCACATCAAACAATAGCCCGTCAAATTAGTTTAGGAAAATTTAAAGATTCTTATTATTTTTTTATAACTAATTGATGCTATCATAAACTAAACTTAGGAGATTTTATCCGAATATTAAAACACTTATTTTATTTAGTGTTTTCTATGCACAACCTAAAATTAGAAATTTTGGGATGTGATAGAAGCTGGGCGAGTCCCACCGTGACTATATCCGGCGTTTCTCCAAACAACGCATTGAGCTTCCCAACATCACCGACTCCGACGTCATCATGACTTTTCTCTCTGGAACCACCTGCAAGGAGCTGGTCTGAGAGTTGGGCCACAACATCCCCACCACAGCCAACGAGCTGATGGATATCGTCACCAACTACGCCACCGGCGAGGAGGCAGTTGGTGCCATCTTTGGTGGCGACCAGGACAAGGGGAAGCACAAGGACGAGGACCCCAAGGGCTCCAACCGGGGCGCCAAAAGGAACATCATGAGGAAGAAGAAGAACCAGCAGGGCAAACATGAAGTCGTGGCAGACAACCTTGTCGCTGCTACTGGCCGCAAGAAGCCTCGAGCCCCCCCCCCCCGGCTGGGGCATCTTCGACAAGATGCTCAAGAAACCGTGTCCCTACGACAAGGGGTCCACAAACCACAACCTCGAGGACTGCCATATGCTCCGGAAATACTTCGAAAGCCTGGGCATCAAGAAAGACAACAAGAAGGAGGATCCCAAGGAAAAGGACGGCAACAAGGATGAGGGGTTTCCCGAGATCCATGATTACGTTATGATCTATGGGGGACACTCGACGTGTCTCTCCACGCGCCACCGTAAGCGAGAGCGTCAGGAGATCTTCTTCGTACAACTCGTGACCCCCTCTTCCTCGACTGGTTCAAAACGGCCATCACGTTTGACCGTGGTGACCATCCAGACTACGTCCCCAATCCTAGGGTGTACCTGCTCGTCATCGATCCTATCATCGCCAATACGCGCCTCACCAAGGTGCTCATGGACGGAGGCAGCAGCCTCAACATTATCTACATCCAGACCCTCGACCTCCTGGGGATCAAGAGGACGCAGCTCTGACCCAGCGTCGGGGGCTTCCATGGAGTTGTGCCAGGGAGACGAGCAGAGCCTGTCGGGCGGATCGACCTGCCCATCTACTTCGGCACCCCCTCCAACTTCAGGAAGGAGACCCTCACTTTCGAGGTGGTTGGGTTCCACGGGACCTACCACGCCATCCTTAGACGTCCCTGTTACGCCAAATTCATGGCAGTCCCCAACTACACCTACCTCAAGCTCAAGATGTCGGGGACTAAGGGTGTCATCACCGTCGGGCCCTCCTACGAGCACGCCTACGAGTGCGACATGGAGTGCGTCGAGCACGGAGAGGCCGTCTTGGAGTCAGCAACCTTGGATGCAGACCTCGACGGTTTGGCCAAGGAGATCCCTGACCCCAAACGCCACGCCGGCAATTTCGAGCCCACAGAAGACGTCAAGCTCGTACCCCTCGACCCCACCAGCTTGGACGGGAAGGCGTTGAAAGTCAGCGCCACCCTCGATCCCAAATAGGAAGCAGTGCTCGTCAACTTTCTCCGCGTGAATGCCGACGTATTCATGTGGAGTCCCTCGGATATGCCAGGCATACCTAGGGAAGTCACCGAGCACGCCTTGGAGATCCAGACCGGCTCCAAACCGGTGAAGCAACACTTGCGCCACTTCGACGAGGAGAAACGCAAGGTCATCGGTGAGGAGATTCACAAGCTTTTGGAGGCCAGATTTATCAAGGAGGTTCACCATCCCGAGTGGCTAGCTAATCCTATACTAGTTAAGAAAAAGAGTAGGAAATGGAGGATGTGTGTAGACTATACTAGTTTAAATAAAGCATGTCCAAAAGTTCCCTTTCCTTTGCCACGCATGGATCAAATTGTCGATTCTACTGTGGGATGTGAAACTCTATCGTTCCTAGATGCATATTCCGGCTACCACCAGATTAAAATAAAGGAGTCCGATCAGCTCGCGACTTCATTCATCACCCCGTTCGGCATGTATTGCTACGTTACTATGCCCTTTGGTCTCCAGAACGCAGTGGCTACGTACCAATGATGCATGCAACATGTTTTCGAGAAACACATCAGACCAACCATCGAGGCCTATGTTGATGACATCGTGGTCAAATCCAAGAAGGTCAACAACCTGGTTGACAACCTCGATATTGCGTTCAAGTGCATGAAGGAGAAAAACATCAAGCTCAATCTCGAGAAATGTGTCTTCGGCGTTCCTCGAGGCATGCTCTTAGGGTTCATCGTTTCCGAGCGTGGCATCGAGGCCAACCCGGAAAAAATCTCCGCGATCACCAAAATGGGCCCCATCCGAGATTTGAAGGGCGTACATAAGGTCATGGGCTGCCTTGCGGCCCTCAGTCGCTTCATCTCGCGCCTCGGTGAGAAAGCGCTCCCTCTGTATCATCTCCTGAAGAAATCAAAACACTTCTCGTGGACCCTCGAGGCTGAAGAAGCTCTTACTAAGCTCAAGGCAATGCTGTCCAACCCTCCGATCCTCATCCCATCGGCCACAGAGGAACCCCTCTTGCTCTACGTTGCCGCGATGACACAAGTGGTCAGCACCGCCGTAGTCGTCGAGAGGGCGAAGGAAGGGCACGCCTTACCTATTCAGAGGCTAGTCTACTTCATTAGCGAAGTACTCTCGGAGACCAAGGTTCGCTACCCGCAAATCCAGAAGCTGCTATACGCCATCGTGTTGACACGGCGCAAACTCTGACACTACTTCAAGGGCCACCCGGTGACCATGGTCTCTTCTTTCCCTCTGGGGGAGATAGTCCAGAACCGGGAGGCCTTGGGAAGGACAGCCAAGTGGGCGGTCGAGCTCATGGGTAAGACCCTCTCTTATGCGCCGTGCAAAGCAATCAAATCCCAAGTGCTGGCAGATTTTCTAGCGGAGTGGACTGATACCCAACTGTCTCCCGCTCAGATTCAGGCCGAGTTGTGGACCATGAACTTCGATGGGTCGTTGATGAAAACAGGAGCGGGCATGGGCTTGCTCTTCATCTCGCCCCTCGGAATTCACATGCGCTACGTGATCCAACTCCACTTCGCTGCCTCCAACAATGTAGCTGAGTATGAGGCCCTCATTAACGGCTTACGCATCACCATCGAGCTTGGAGTTCGAAACCTCGACATTCATGGTGATTCCCAGCTCGTGATCGACCAGGTCATGAAGGACTCAAGCTGCCACGATCCTAAGATGGAAGCCTACTGCAAGGAGGTACGGCACCTTGAGGACAAGTTCCACGACCTTGAGCTCAATCACATCGCGCGGAGATACAATGAGGCTGCCGACGAACTCGCAAAAATCACGTCTAGTCGAACCATGGTTCCACCTGACGTTTTCTCGAGGGACCTTCATGAACCTTCCATCGACCTCAGAGAGATAGAGGGGGTCGATAGTCTGTCACTCGACCCCCCACCTGAGGCAGAGGCCCCCTCAATCGGGGCTGACGTCATGCAGACGGAAGGCTCGACACCACCAGCCGACCTCGAGCCCGACAGGCGTATTCTGTACCTCGACTGTCTCATTCGAGGGGAGCTCCCTCCGGATAAGACCGAGGCTCGACGGATCGCTTGCCGGGCCAAAACCTTTGTGATATACGACAATGACAAGGAGCTTTATCCATGTAGCCCCACCGGCATCCTACAACGCTGTATCACAGTCGAGGAAGGCAGGAATCTACTCAGAGATCTACACTCGGGGGCTTGCAGTCATCACGCGGCGCCTCGAACCCTTGTCGAAAACGCGTTCTGGCAAGGCTTCTATTGGCCAACCGCGGTCTCCGACGCCATTAAACTAGTACGCTCCTGTGAAGGATGCCAGTACTATGCAAGACAGACCCATCTCCCGACTCATGCCCTGTAAACCATCCCCATCACATGGCCATTCGTCGTTTGGGGGCTCGACCTGGCCGGACCCTTGAAGAAAATAATCGGGGGCTTTACCCACTTGCTCGTGGCCGTCGACAAATTTTCCAAGTGGATCGAGGCCCGTCCCGTCACCAACATCAGGTCAGAGTAAGCCGCGTTGTTCTTCACCGACATCATCCATCGCTTCGGGGTTTCCAACTGCATCATCACGGACAATGGCACCCAGTTCACCGGCAAGAGGTTCTTGGATTTCTGCGACAACCATCACATCTGTGTGCTCTGGTCAGCCGTAGCTCATCCAAAGACAAATGGCCAAGTAGAACGTGCCAATGGCATGGTTTTACAAGGCTTAAAGCCGAGAATCTTCAACAAATTGAACAAACATGGCAAGAAATAGGCCGCCGAGCTCCCCTCGGTCCTATAGAGCCTAAGAACAACGCCGTGTCGAGCCACGGGGTTCACTCCATTTTTCTTGGTTTATGGATCCGAGGCTGTACTTCCAACCGATTTAGAATATGGATCCCCGAGGCTGAAAGCCTACAATGAACAAAGCAATGATGTCGCAAGAGAAAACGCTCTCGACCAGCTCGAGGAGGCTCAAGATATAGCTTTACTGCACTCCACAAGATACTAGCAGATGCGCAATGCGCAATCGAGACCTCCATGTTGGTGACTTGGTGCTTCGGCGAAGCCAGAGCAATAAGGGACGACACAAGCTCACCCCACCGTGGGAAGGTCCTTACATCGTTGCAAAGGTGTTGAAGCCCGAGACTTACAAGCTTTCAAACAAAAAGGGCGAGACCTTCACCAATGCATGGAACATCGAATAGCTACATCACTTTTACCCCTGGAGCCTTGTGACTTTGTACCTTTTTTCTTAGTTATATGAATGAATAAAGAGTACATCCGTGTTCAAAGCGTTCTTTCATAAAAGCAGGTAGGCTCGACCCTGTTTTCACAGAGTCGAATCTCCCTCGAGGACTCGAAAGGGGGAACCCCTGTGTCCCTAAAAAACTCGTATTTTTTAAAAACTTTTACATAGTCAACGAAGCCGCGAGAGCACCCTAAAGCTCAAGGGCTGTCGAGCCGTGAGATCGTCTACGCGTCCGCGCTAACGGTACCTCCACTCACTCCCCCGCGCCAAGGGATGCAACCACGCGCTAAGAAGACCTAGTAAAAGCTCACGATTTTGAAAAATCAACGTCTAACGTTCCTATACGCTTCGATGCGAATTCTTACATAGTCGACGAGGCTGCTAAGGCCATCCTAAGGACGAGGGACTGTCGATCCGCGAGACCACCTACGCTTCCGGGCTACAGTATCTCCACTCGCACCCCATGCTAAGGGGTGCAACCACGCCCCAAGAAGACCGCGTAAGAACACGATTCGAACGAAAAGGAAATGAAGGACTCGAATGAAAAAAGACATTTAGTGAATATTTACATCTAAATGTTTTAAGGCCCCTGGGGCCACGACAGTACGAGTCACGAACGATAACTAACTTATTACATGGACCTTTATGCCCAGATTTGGCTCACAGGCCCTCATCGTCAGTAGGCGGGACCACCTCGTCCTCAAACAACCTCGCGAGTCGACCCCCGGGCTCTTCCGCAGCCTCGATCAGCCCCAGGCAGGCCGCCTCATTCTCCTCCTCAGTGTTGCTCGGGTCGACGGTGAAGCCATCAGCCATGAGGCCCATGTCGTACACGTAGGCGGAGCGGACGACCGCCAGGGCCCTCTTCACGCCATGGTGCAGCGCGCCCCGCACCTTCTCGCGTACGAGGTTGCCCAGCACCGTCATCCGGCGCACAAAGGAGCTCCCCGGCACATCCTCCTCGGTGTCAGCGTCGGGCTCGACCCCCATGCTGTCGCACACCGTGGTGATGGCGCACTGGAGCAGCTGGTTCCGCCCGACCTCAGCCTCAAGGAGGGCTTGAAACGAGGTGGCGTTCGCCTGGGCCTCGCGCTGCTGCTTCTCCAGCTCTGAAATACGAGATCAAGTCAGCAAAAACACAGGAGTCCAAAGTCGAGGTCAGAGTTCGGCAAAAACTTACCCTCAGCATGGGTCTGCCAGCCCACAATCTGATCGCGCAGCTCGCCGTGCGCCTTCTCGGCCGCCCGAAGAGCCTCGTCCTTGTCATGAACGGTCGCCCTTAGCGTCTCGAACTCTTGACCGGTACCCAACAATAGCATTCTCTTCATCTTAATTGATCTTGTCTGCACCTGCATTCACATTTGTACTTATATAGGCAAGAGAGCTCAGTGGACAAAGAATGAACAGAAATGGAATCTATAGGGACACATTATTATCTTAGAAGTTAGGTGGTCACAGACTGAAATATTAAAGATGGAGAAAAACCAGCATGTGCTCAAGATCCCATACATTAGGATTTCCCAGCGATTCCAAAGGAGACAGCGATCGGTCATCCAATTGGCTTGTAGGTTCATTTGTGCCAAAATCATAATCCAAAGGTCCTTCAGATGGCCTTTTCCTCTTCTGCATTGACCCTGTTTGCACCTATTTTCACAGTTAACATTTACTGACCTTAATACAATCCAATGTGTAAAAATATTGAACATAAAGATATGAGCATAGATAATAATTTCATCGAAAAGGCGGCAGGAGTTCTGCTATTTATAGAAGGAAAGGATATGAACATATATAGTTATCTAGAAATGTGTAATCTCATTGAAAAATACAAAATGGGAAAACTCATGCAAGTTTCTTTGCAGAGGATCTATGTGTCAAGGAACTCAGTGTATTCCAAGCAAGGAGAAATTGGTTGTAAAGTTAATATTAAAAAATATGTGAGGTAAAACTATCTAGAGATAGTGGATGCACTAAATATAACCATGATGACAGAACTCTTATAGTCGCAAGCAAGTCTGGTGTGGCTAGATATGAACCCAAGAAGGCATATGATATGAAAAAAGCAACAAAAATCCAAATATAAAGATGTACAACATGTTCAGGGGCGGAGCCAGGAATTATATACAAGGGGAGCTGGCCGAAGAATTTCAAAATATGAGAATTAAGTGTAGCTTATTTGTTTAGATTTTTGTCCCGGAGTTAGGGTCCTATTTTTCTGAATTTATTCTAGTATTTGACTATTTCAAAATATGAAGTATAATGAAACATAAGTATTTTAGTAAACCAAAATATTTAATAGATATATCCTAATGTGGTAGGGAAACAAATTTAAATAAATCAAAATATTTTATTCTAATTATATTCAGTGTGATTTTGCTGTCTACAATATATCAATAAACATTATAACAAGATATTCTTTATTATACTCTTTTAATAGAAACATAGACTATTTACTATATATATATATATATATATATATATATATATATATATATATATATATATATATATATATATATAACAAAAAAATAGTGTTGTTTAGGGGGGGAGGGGGGGTTTGAACATGTTAGGCTGCACTGCAGAGTGTGAGTGGACGATGGCATTAAGAAATAATTTAATATTGGAGGCAAAGGCTATAGGTTATCATTATTACCCCTCCTGGTTCAATAGGCTTAGTACCACCCTGTTGCTCAGCTTGATTATTCTTGGCTTCACTCTCTTGAAGCTTTTTCTTTAGAAACTCCACGTATTTGTCCTTTTGAGAAATCACCTCTGATGATGACACAAGTGCATCCCTTGCTTCCACCAATGTTTTCTTGGATGATAAAAGGTCCTCCTTCATTCTTGCTAAAGCCTCTCCATTTTCTGACAATAAAAAAATTGAGAAACAGTATTTTGAACTGACTAGAAATGTTTGAACAATGCAATAAGCTCATCATTTTGGACAATATTATACTAGAGAATGAGGGCATGCAAATAAATGTGATATCACACATGATGGTCCAAACAAACTATTCCTTGAAATAGATTTCAACATGCATACAGAACTGACCAAGATGCTCGTGCAGGAGCCTCTCCTTCTCTTGCTGGAGCCTCTCCTTCTCTTGTTGGAGACTCTCCTTTTCTTTCATGACCCCACTGATTACTTGTTTTACCTCTCTGTGCTCAGCCATGACATCATTGAGTAAATTCATCTTGAAATCAATTTTTGAAGTCAATGCCTCTAGGGGGTCACTCTCTCTGTCATCCGCCATTCAGTCTGAAGGATTAGTAGTAATTAGAATGTCAGAACGAAGTTATTTGTATTATGTTCACTTTATGACAGTTTCATCTGGCAGTTTATACATTGTAGAAACAGATTCCGTGAGCCAAATCTCAGGTGATTTTGTAATTTAGATCATTAGATGTCACTAAATGAACCAAGAGTATGCTATAGTAAGTTCAGCGAACAATAGTCATATGGTACACCTTGGCGTGTTTATTAGATTATTTCACGATTTTTTAAGATTTGAGCAGGCACATCTCGTTGTAGCAAACAGATAGGGACAAGACATTGTATGCTTTTCTATCTTAATCCCTTTGTAGAAATGTAGGGAGAAACCAAGGTCACATGATGTTCAGAGAAGGTAACACTGACATTTTTTAAACAAAACGGAACTATGGCATGAGCACTGGCCTGAACAACTGTAGGATGAGAAGGGTTTCTGAGAGTGTGCTTTCTAACATTTGGTTTACCTAGTGATTACAAAGGCAGTCAACACCAAGATTCTAGCACAAACAAAATGCAATCCAGCAAAAATGCCAATCAATCTGGGCATGGTGCAGAGCAAAACCTCACCTAGCAAAGGGACAACAGGAACTAGCACCCACCAATTCGTAGCCTGGACCCCAGCTAACTATCAGCAGCCCTCAAGTCGACCTGCAGAGGAAATACTAGGGTAGGTAAGTAAGGGCATTTTAGCATCACATTAATCAATCTGTAGCTGAAATCTGCAAGAGATGTGTAGAGTATGAAGAGCTTGAAAAGAGCAAATCCCTCACTGAACCCAAAGCGAACAAATGAAGGGCATTCAGAATAGCTGAGGCTCCAATGAACAGAATGTGCAAAAGAAATTGAAGGTTCTTTTTTTGGCAATACAAAGCAATATCAGATCAAATCATGTGCGGAAGATCAGAGAAAGAGAGAGAACTACACTGAAGGGAGGAGGATTTTTTCACCAAAGACGAACTGTAGAAACTACTGCAGAAAGTAAATCGACTGAGAAAAATGTTGAATCACACACACGAAAACGCACGATTTGTCCGTGTAAAATGGTTACCTTTGACGGATTGAAACGAAAACATGCAACAACCACAGCATTGGGGAAGATCTGCGCTCTAAAGAAATAGCTACCAAGTGTGAGATTGAGATGTGAGAACCTTCCGGTTGCAGCCAAAAATGGCGCTCCCTTTTAACAGCCACAACCAATGTGGGCCCACGTCTCATAGAGACTAGGGGTACAGGAAGCTGTTGGGGTAGTAAAAATTGTGAGTAATACCCGCAGTGGGTACTCTAAAGCGATACTCTAAAGCTTTAGAGTACGAATATAGAGTAAAAATTACTGCACTGGCTACTCTAAAACGATACTCTATTCTTTCTTTTACTCTATCCCCTGTTTGGCTGAGCTTATCAGCACGGCTTATCAGTCGTGGAACAGTGTTTTTCTCTCACAGCAAATCAACCACAGCCGGCTTATAAGCCAAGAAAAACAGCCTGCCGAACAGGGCCTATATTTAGAGCGGTAAAGTGCTTACTCTACGGTGGACAGTGGCGGACCCCACTAGCTAAACAAACGAAAAAATGTTATAACTCACAAACCAAAAATCCAAATTAAATTTCAATTGCACCATTAAATTCGTCTCAATAAATCCTTCAAAACTAGATCACACATGGATATATTTAGATAAAGTGATAAGTAGGTCTCACAGTGGATAGAATGGATAAAGAATGATATAGAGAATGAATGAGTGTGAAAAAATTAAATATAGAGGAGAGAATCTTACTAACTAGGATAAATATAGAGATCCATATGTGCGGATAGTCCTAGAGGTGGAATTATCGAGGGCGAGGAAATGCAGACGGTACTGGGAGACTGAGCGACTAATTTGTGGGGTCAGTGTACTTCTGGGCCCACGAAGCAGCAGGGGTGTGGGAAGGGGCTGGATCGCTGTGCGAGGGGACTACTACACTGAGTCACTGACATGTAGGTAAGTTGGGTGGGTAGATTCTAGTGCCAGTTGTACTTGTACGTGGTGACGTGGTGTACCAGGAGCTCGTCACCAGACATGTTGGTCTTGAATTAAAAAAAAAGACATTTGATTTTGAGCCCGTTCACCTGGATTATAATCCGTCTTTTTCAGCTTGTTTTTTCAGCCGGAACAGTATTTTTCTCTCACAACAAATCAGTCAACAGTATTTTTCAGCCGGCTTATAAGCCCAACCGAACGAGGCCTTTGAACTCTAACCATCCATATTACTAGTACTAATGACACAGTAAGCATGGCCAGCATGCATTCTTGCTTGGTGTTGCTTTTGTCTCCAACCTCCAACAGTCCAACGGCGGATTGTCCTCGATTAAGGTTTATGGACCTACTATGGTGTTTAACAAATCTCCTTCACACAAAGCGGTCCTTCAGAGGAAGCTCCAAACATACATACAAAAGGTCTTTCACACAAAAGCTCGATCCAGTGCAAATCAAAGCAAGTTATGACCAAGATATATATGACATCTTTTTAGTTCACACCACCATCGAGGAGCAGGGCTGCAGGGCCACTCATAACTCGTACTGAATTTACAATAATCAAATGCCTGCTTTTTGTCAAAGGATATAGATGATCAAATATCACACATGCAGACATGCTACAGGTTGAGATATTGATGGTCAAATATCAAGCATTACAGCTTTTTCATCCTAAGTAATGTTCACATCAGGATTTGAAGCAAGAACTAGACAACATCGCATGTCGCAATACAAGGCTGGAAGCATCTATTTGGCAAGGATTTGTCCTTACTAACTTGACCATTGCATCAAATGTAAAAGAAGTGTGCATTTTTCTACATTATTTGTTCCCTCAAACTGGTATGTCTGCCCAAGCTAAGGAAAATGGTGGGCGGTCTTTGTCACGTGCAGGCAGCTACAACCATGGCACTCATCTGATGGTCATGATGAATGGAACAGCTGTCGTACTTCCTCCTTTCATCTGGCGCCACCAGGGTATGATGAATGGCGGTTGTTTGCGCCAGAAGCAGGGTAGTCATTGAGTACAAATCCCATACTTCCATCATGCATGAATTCTGCCTCGTCAACATGGATAGCCTGAATGTTTCAAAGGCTTCAAGTCATCAGCTGTGTTCTTCAGAGACAAAAGAATGAACCTATTGTGGTTTTCAGTTCTACTCCGGTGAATATGATCTCCCAAATCACATTATTATGACTCTTCAATTAGGAATTCAATAAGAAGATAAATGATATCAAAATGCTACAAAATGAAGATAACACCAAACAAAAACAGTAGAAAGAAGCACATAACCCAGTCACGGAGTAACAACTAGCATTTTCTTTAACAAATAGGCCAAAAACTAACATAAAGGCCTAATCACCTGCATTGTTGCATATGAGGTCGAGGTTGCTTTCATTCCCTGCAGCATTCTTAGACCTATTGCATGGTAACACAATTTCAACAGTAAAGACAAAGTGTTATGAACAAAGTAGAGCTGAAAAAGATTACCATGCCCTGCTTCAGTACTTGATACATGCAACAGAGAGCTTAAGGTTAAAAGAACCATGGCTATATGCAGTGGAGATAATTTCTTCATCCCCGAACACCTTTTCTTGTGCAGATATAACTACTCTGATTTTAATCATGATTTTATAGGACAGATGATGTGCTATTTTATAGCAGCTCATCACCAAAATAAAATATTGGTGAATTATAGTGATGTGTAGTCTATCGATCAAAGCCCAACTCTTAAGTTAACTTTTCAAGTACAAGAGCAATTTTCTTGCAAGTAAAGTAAGCAGGCAATTTTCAACCCGGACAATAAAATGTCAAGCCAATATCAAATGACATGCTTGTGTCAGTTGCAAGGAGCTCTTGCCTTTACTGAGAAATAACAGGGATTTAAAAGAAGGAATAAGAAAACGACAAAAAACATTTAAAGGCATCAATTTTTATGTGGGTGGATCAAACTTGATTTCAGTGACTATATGTTCTTCCTACTTGTTAGCATAAAGTCCAAGCGTTTTCTCTAACAAAGAAATAGGAAGCAACACAATCAAGTAGCATCGCAAAACATCATAGGGAAATGTGATATCCAAGAATAAACATCTCGTAAAAAGGAATAACAGTACTCAGGACTGGACAAGCACTCACAGAGAAATAAATGGAACAAATAATAAAATTAGGATCCTGAAGGCTTTACTTAAAGGCATTTACACAGGAAGGAGAAGAAATAAAGTTAGTCCTTGTACTGTAATTCCAGCATGTTGGGAGATGCTGAAAGATTTCTTGTTCTGCGGCATATATTTCAGTTGGATCAACAACCATCATTTTTCCCTATCCTGAAGCAAGCAATATGAGCTGACGGCAAGGTAAAGTTAGTCCTTGTACCAACTAGTTTTCTTCAATTCATATGAGACAAGCTTATGTCTTATCCCAACTGTAACCTTGTGCAGAAAAATCTCTAATGACAACAAGACATCAAAAAGTAGAAAAGGCCTGACATCTTAAACTGGAGCATTTAAGTAACCATCTTGTCAAAAGATAAGTCAAAGCAAGATTAATTTCTACCTGGAAAACGAAAATTTTGTCGAGCATAACAAAAGCATTTAATAATTATTGCTTATTTCTCTATGACACAAAAGATAGTTAAAAGCGTTATCACTGTCTCACTGATATATGTCATCATTTCTAGCACATAATTAGTGAGACATGTGCAACACCATTTGCTCCTATTCAAAAGCACTGAAAATCCCAAATTTATTTTATTGGGAATGACTACTATAAAAATAACATTTCCAAAGAAAAAGAATAAGCTGATACAGAAAGATTTAGGATGAGTGAACACAATGGGAGGACTAAATGACAAGTTTTAAACTCTTACTTACATTAAATTACAAGAGAACAGAATGCACCAGCAAAGAAAGAAGAAAAAAAATAGAAATGTTTTATAAATACTTCTAATCCCCAATAATAGATAAGGAGATCATAGTTGCAAGATGAATACCCAGAGAATATCCTCAAAAACTTCCAAAGCATAATAACATATTTCCTTCATCTGTTATTGTCCTTGTACATTTCAGTTTGATTTTGTAAGAATTCAGATAGCACATTAGCTTTGTAAAACACATTTATCCAAGGTAATCATACAAATTTAGACACCACCACCACCGCCGCCGCCTCGGCAACTGTTCCTCGGCAAATGTTCCAAGCTCCTGAACTGCTCCCATGGATCATCATCAGATCTCTCTAATGCTAAGACCAAAACTATAGACCCATTAAACTATTTTCTCTTGATCCCATCAGCCTTCTTCCTACCATATTCAGCATAATCATATGTAATCGGTAAAGTCCAAAATTTCCTAGTAGAATTCAATGGTACAGGACCTATCAATAATGTAAGTATTCTTGCTAGGTACCCCCAGTTCCATACAGATTGTTCCAATTACATCTTGCAGAACACAATCCACCTCACCAGCAGGACATTGGAACTTTGGAAGAAATTAAATAAAAGAACGACCCCAGTAAACTATACAGAAAAATATAAATTCGCTATTTTTTAAGATGTACCAATGAATAAGTCATGAATTACACTACAGTTGAACATGAATGTAAGAAGGTAATTACATAACACTAAACAATCGAAAGCAGTGAAATGTCTGTAAACTAACCAGTGCCACGATGTATTCACAAGAAAACATTTCTATATTAAATTAGCATGCGCATCTTCTGAGCAAAATGTTCTGATCGTCATAAATTCCACCAAAAAAAATACAGTGAGCTTCTGCTGCTGCTCTATCCATCCGTTGAAATCTTGAGGTAATCATTCCACAGCTGCCGGATTTCCTGAACTTGTTACCTGCTTTACTCTCCAGTGAAGGCAGTGCTTATAAGCATACTAGAATTTCTTGAATTAGTCTTGCAGTCTGTGGTAGAATGCCTTGCCAAAATATTTTTGAGAATATTGAACATGATCCATGTCTGTTCATAACAACTGCCATTTTTGTCGCCACAGGCACTTCATGAGCAAGTGTGGTTTCACAATACCACCCACACTCTTCCTGCCTTGGCCACTTACGTCAAACATGAAATTCTCAAACAGTCCTTCCTGGTTACCAGAACCAGTTTGGGTTGGGGTAGCCTGTGGGAATAAACATTGGTACAGCATAGCCGTGAGCGTTTGCTGTTTGAGACCACCAGTGTTCCCTTGGGCATAACATTACTCATTTAAGTGATCCCACGAGAAGCTTCATATTCTGCACATCCTCCTGAGTTCTCTCATGCTTCGCTGGCTTAAACAGTTTCCATAGCCCGGTCGGATGTCGCCGCCTCGCCATCTCGTCCCTTTCCCTGACCAGGCCCCCAAATATCCGCTCACACTCCGGGTACGGCTTCACAAACATGTTGTAAAACCTCCTGCGGGTGAGCCTCACATAGTGCTTCATCTCAACAGGGTCCCCGAGCCCGCCGATAGATTTCAAGTGCTCCACCACATTGTGCCGCGGGATGATCCACCTGTCTAGGTTCACGCCCAGGAACTCCGGATACTGCACCAGCCACCCGACCTCGAATCCCATCGTTTCCACCAAGAACTCCACCTTCCTCTCCACGTCCTCCGTCGAATACAGCATCGCCCGCGGCTCGGTGGCGAGCACGCGCAGGGCGTCGTGGCGGGTCAGCCCCCGCGCGCGGAGGAGCTCCACCCGCCGCCGGGCGGCGACGGCGGCGCGGAGCGCGCCCTGGGCGAGGATCTGGTCCCTCACCGCCTCCCGGCACCGGAGGTCGCGCAGGAGGTCGAGGAGGCGGGACGGCTCGCCGGGGTCCATGGAGAGGAGGCCTTCCGGGTCCGACGCCAGGGCGGCCTTGACTTCGCCCCCAGGGAGGCGGAGGCCCGCGAGCTCCTGGAGGAGGCGGCCCAGGCGAGGGTGGGGGTGGGGGTGAGCGCCGGGGAGGCGACGGAGGAGGGATGCGGACTCCGCTGCGGTGAGGCCGGCGGCGCGGTGGAGGAGCTGGTGCAGGTCGGTGGCGGCGCGTGGGAGTTGCTGGGGTTGCGAGGGTTGGCCACCGCCGCCGCCGGCGGCGGCGGCGGGGCTGTTTAGGATGCGGTCGATGCGGAGGAGCTCGCGGGCGTCGGGAGGTGAGGCGGAGGTCGAGAGAAGGGAGGGGTGGGGGAGGAGCCCGAGGAGGGGGCGGCTGCGGCGGAGGGCTTGGAGAGCGACAGCCATGCCGGCGCGGCGGCGAGGAGAGCTGGAGAGGAAGTGGCGGTGCCTGTGACTGGGACTCGGGATACAATGCTCTCTCTGGAGTCTGGCACTCTGGCCCCACAATTATTTTTACCTGGTTAAGGTTAATTAAAATTCCTAAGGCCTAGTAAGGCTTATTGCGGACGCGCGCGTAGCGCAGCTGTGACACCTCCCGTGGTGGAGCGCACCCGGCCGCGTTCGATTCCCAGAATCCAACCGGCTGCTGCACCGGGTTTTCCCCTAGAAAAAGGAACAGTCTCTGTTTGGATTAGTTCCAGCGTCTGTCTCTTACGCGTGAAGCTACAATGCGATCGTGATGTACCCGTTGCCTACGAAATTAGTAGATTGGGGATCGTGATTGTAACACCCTAAAAATTTGAAAAGAAGAAAAATAGGAAAAATATGATTTTTATATTTTTGTGAGCATGCAAATTTAGAATAAGAATAATTTTTATAAATTTAAAATCAAATATAAGTGTAGAAACATGATTGAGCATTCATGCTGCTGCATTTGAAGTTTTGTATTGAGTGGTTTAAATCAAATTCCAATTTGATTTGAAAATCTTTTGAAAAATGAATTTGAAAAATTGGAAAAAGAAAAAGAAAAGAAATTTTTCTTCTCTTTATGCTGCTTTCCTTCTGCAGCCCATCGCCTCAGCCCACCGCGACGGCCCGCTTACTCCCGCGCCGCCTTCTCCTTCTGGGCCGAGCCCAAGTCGCGGCCAGCCGGCCCGTCTTCGCGCGCGCGCGGCCGTTCCCCACTCTGAGTCGCTGACACGAGGGGCCCGCTTGTCAGTGTCTCCTTCCACCTTCCTTTCTTCTTCCTCCGGCTCCGCACCGCCTTCTCTCTTTCTTCTCCGATTCGGTGAATCAAATCCACCGCGCATCTTCGTTCTTTCCTTATTTACCGATGCCTCCGGGCTATAAAACGGAGCCCCCGCATTGTTCCGCCCCCATCTCATCCCTTTGGAGCAGCCGTAGCCGCCTAGCGCCGCCACCGCAAGCACCACCGCCTCCACCGTCCGCCATCCCGAGCACGCCGCCATCTCCGTCCATCCTGCGCTCTAGTTCGTGACCTTGGTGAGTTTGCCGTGCTCCAAGCTATCTCCCGGTGTTTCCCTTTCGTCGAATGGTGCCCGGAGCCGAGTTTTGGCCGTCTCCGGTGATGGCGCCGCCGCAGGGAGTCGCCGGCGGTCGGGAACCCGGCCGGAGCGCCACCGGCACCCTCTCCGATCCAATCTCGTCCGTCCGTTTTGAATCGGACGGATCTTATTTAAGGATACTGGTTCGCGTGAACTTTTGTAAAAGAGACCCTGAACTTTTGTGTTATCGAACCCGCAGTCCAAAGCGTAAACCGGAAAATACGTTTTGATTAATTGAAAACGTAATTCGTTTCGGAAAAAGAAAAATACGCTTTCTGATATTTACAGTTTTGCCATTCAATTTGTTTTAGTCGTAGAATCTCCGTTTTAACTCCGATTTGGTCCATTAAAATTGCGTTAGATTCATATTTGCGAGCTCTATGTAACTATACAACTGTACAGTAGGTTTGGATCAATTTATTTTCGAGTTTTAATTAAAGTATTTATTTTTCTATAGGAAATCTTTGGAAATTCATAACTTTATCGTTTTAGCTCCGTTTTTCGTGATCTTCGCGTCTGTGTGATCCTAGCGAGTTGTAGATTCGTTTTAAAGACTTTTTATCTTATTTTCTTACTGATGGTGTACTGTTCTAATTATAGTCTTGTTTGTCTATGTATGATTGCCTCTGGATGTGTGTTGTTGATATTGGTTAATCGAGTATAGACGGTGAGCAATTCGTTGGGGATCAAGAGCCTTACTACGAGCAAGTCTTCAGGACCAGTTTGAGCAAGGCAAGTATAGCATGGGATTATCCTTGTTGTCCTATTCACCTTATGCAATTAATATCATTATGCATTTATTCCTTGTTAAGAATGACTTAGTGATTGACCCTACACCTTGTTACCTATTGCGATGCATTGAGTAGTATGGCTAGTGCTTAAACATGGACTATGATCATATAAATTGATTAGAGGAATATGCAACAAACATTAAAAGATGATTTTGATTAATGTTAAAGGGGATTAGAGCATGGGGGTTACTTTTGATGCTCTAATTGCTCTCCATAAGGACTCATCTATAAGCGACAATTCGGGATTTACAGTACAACTGTGGGGGCTATATGGCTCTGGCTTTAGTCATATAGAAGGACCTTTTCTAGCTTGTTAGAGGTAACCTTTTTGGCGTAAGAACGGCTTGACGAATCGGGTATAGTGCGGCCTCTGTCCTTATGTGTATAGGCTGCGGGTTATTGTGCCATTTAGAAGGGGGGCTCTACATCTGTTTGCCGAGTGAATCTAATGGCCCTAACTTGTTAGACGAACCTTCGAAAGACTTCATAGTGTTTACCCTGCCTGCTCACCTTGGTAGTGTTTTGGGAGTAATTAACCCGGGCATTTGGGTAACACGACTCACAGTGAAAGTGTACAACCTCTGCAGAGTGTAAAACTGTTATAACAGCCGTGCTCACGGTCACGAGTGGCCTTGGACCCTTATGGAATAGTTGAATAATTGCTTATGGTTATGTTTTGCTATTCATTAATCATTTCACATGGATCATATGTTTATTGTTTACATTGAGACAATTTGATGCTATTGTTATGCTAAAATCATGTTAACTAAAAGCTACATGCTGATAAACCAATGTTATGCCTTTTTGAGCCTCATGAACCCCATGTTACACTTGTTGAGTACGAGATGTACTTACGCTTGTTTATTTTTCTTACTTGGATAAAAATCTCGGATGGGTAACAGATAGAGGTAATAGTGACTACTACGCCTACTTCCCTGAAGATTACTAGTCTTGCTGTCAACCAGTCAATGTACCTGTGACTGGAGCTACCACGAGAGTTATTTATTTATACTTCCGCTACATTTGTGTTAAGACTATGTTTTAAATATCGTGATGTAATAACATTTGTGATGATACTTCCGTTATAATTTGTGAACTTATGTGTGATTGATCTCTGGGCGCACATAAGGGTATGCACTCCATTTGGTCGTTAAATGGGTGTGACAAATTGGTATCAGAGCTCTTGTTGACTGTAGGACGCAAGCCTAGCTAGAAATGGTCGATTTAGTATCATCTTTACACTATTTTTATGCTCATTATCTTGCTCTTGTTATTTGATAAATTTTTATGCTTCTTATGTCTCATTCTATTACGAAATTTTGCCTCTATTCTAACTTCATCTAAAAATTCTGTAGATGGCCCGTGACCGTAAGGCTGCCCGCATCAGCTCTGGATGATACTACCCACCTCGTGCTCTGCTTGCAACTGAAGAGCCCCAAGAGCCAGAACCTCAGGAACAGGAGCAGGCTCCTGTAGCACCAGTCCAAGCACCAGCACCTCCACAGGAAGAGCCTGAGCCTGAAGAAGATCCAGAAATCATCGAGATTGAAGATGATGAAGAGGGAGCTAATGGAGGAGTACAACCCCCGTCTCCACCACATAAAGCTCCTGAAGATATGCCACCTCCCCCAATGGGGTGGACTGTGAGGATCTACCACAGGAATAGAGGGAATGTTGTCTCTCATCTTCGCCTGGTGGGGATGCTCACTGCTTACTTCGCTGATTGGCATCCAGCTGTGGAGTACGTCTGCTGGGAGTACACTCATCCACTGGAGGACACGTACTGGAAGGCAAAGGCCAGCATCTTTGCACATAAGCAAGACAAGGGGGCATATCAGCTGGACAGGATGTTCTCTCACGTGGGACATCGAGCTACTATAGAGGATAGCATTGAAGATGCTGCTTTTGAAGCATGTATGGGTCTCCGCTATCTTCGCTTTAACCTTATGAAGCATGACATCCATCGCTTCTTTCCTCGTGCACACCCCGACCTTAGATGGGCTATGACAGATCCAGTGTAGCTAGAGCCACTACCTCGGGTGATGGTGAACCTTGTCTATGATATGATGGATAGGAAGCTGCAGCTAGAAGAGATGGTGAAGGCACAAGGGAAGACTATCAAGAGGTGCCAGACAACCATTGATGAGCTCCGAGCAAACCAAGGCCTGCCCAAGATTTATGAGACATTAGAGCATGAGCCACTTCCTTAGGAAGTAGGAGTCCTTTATGTAATAAGAACGTTCTTAGTAACGTCAGTTGAGTCAGTCGAGTCTGTCGTGTGGTTTGAACCTTGGTGTGCTAGTTGCTTTATTATTATGCTTATGTGTGAGTTGGATCTTTGTTTGAGTGTCGGGACTTGTAGGCATGTCTACAAGTTCCATTCTTAAGAATAATAAGTTTAATAGTTAAGGGAATAATAGTTGGGTTTGGTATTATCACGTTTCTGTCCTTGCTGTTTTATGAGAGAAACTAGACCAAAGCATCTTTCAAATGCCGCTGGAATCACCTTTTTATCTGATCTGGTTCGAGAGATATAATTTTCACAAGTTAAAGTTTCTGCACAGTCTAGAATCTAGAACAGTTTCTGTTACGCCTTATTTTTCATAGACTTAACGACAGAATCTGATCTTCAGGTCTGAATAGAAATTGTGGATAATTTCATAAGCTTTCCAACCATATAAAGCACGTCTCTTTTGGACTTCTGTAGCTCGAGATATGATTGAAATACTGAACTGTCAATATTGCTACTCGTCCAGAAAACTTTCAGATCTCATTCTTAATCTTATAAGTGGTTGATAACCTGGAATTCTTAAAGTTTGCATGTTTATGGGTGGCAGATGGTCGGAAGAGAAAGAGGCAGGGGTCGTGGAAACATTCCCCCAAATCCACCACCACCGCCGCCACCAACTATCGAGCAACTGTTGGCAGTACAGACGCAGTTGATGCAACAACTAGTGCAGAATCAGCAAAATCAGCCAGTTGCTGGGGCTCAACCACGTGATAAGCATGGTGAATTTTTGAAGGGTCGTCCCCCAGTGTTCACACATGCTGCTGATCCTTTGAAGGCCGATGATTGGCTTCGTGCTGTGGAGAAACAGCTCACTATTGCTCAATGTGATGACCGACAGAAGGTGATGTTCGCTTCTGGGCAACTTTAGGGAGAAGCTCAGGATTGGTGGGAGTCATATGAGTATGGACGTCCTGCCAATGCTCCTGCAGTCACCTGGCAGGAGTTTAGAGAGAACTTCAGGGCTTACCATATACCTGAAGGAATGATAGAGTTGAAGGCGGAGGAATTCAGGAACCTGACCCAAGGGTCAATGACTGTAGCTGAGTACCGTGATAAGTTTGCTCAATTGTCACGATATGCTCCACATGAGGTGGCCAATGACAATGATAAGCAGCGCCGCTTCTTGAAGGGATTATATGATGGACTACAGTTGCAGTTGATGTCCAATACCTACCCTAACTTTCAGACGCTTGTGAACCGCGCTATCGTGGTGGATAACAAGCGCAAGGAAATGGATGCAAAGAGGAAGAGGTTACAGGGACAAGCCTCCAATAGCAACACCCGTCCGCGTACTGGCTTTCAACAGAATAATCAGCAAAGGCCTCCTTCTGGACAGTGGAATCGTGGTCAGGTCCCATTCCGTGGACAGTTCCCGCAACGTCCCCCATTCCAGCCACAGAATAGCAACCAACGTCCTCCGCAGCAGAATGGGAATCAAGCACAGCGTCAGGGTCCTTCCAACAACACTCCTACGAAGACCAGTGCTCCCAATACTCCTAACAGGTGTTTCCGATGTGGAAAAGAAGGTCACTTGTCCTACAATTGCCCGGAGAAGCCCAACCAGCAGACTCCTCAGAGACAGAGCAGTCACCAGAAGCCCGCACCTAACTCGGGAAGGGTGAATCACTTGTCCCAAGAAACTGCAGTGGAGGAGCCAGAAGTTATGCTTGGTACGTTCGATGTCCACTCTACTCCTGCCACTGTTCTTTTTGATTCTAGAGCATCACATTCTTTCATATCACAATCATTTGTTAGAATACATAGAATCCATTTGTGTGCCATGAAGAACCCTATCTTAGTAAACTCACCTGGTGGAAGCATGCCAGCATCTTATCGCTGTCTTCCGATTAGTCTCAACTTAAGGGGGGTAGAGTTTACAGTTAGCCCTATAGTATTGAGAACAGCTGGATTGATCTTATATTGGGAATGGATTGGATGATGCAACAACAAGCAGAGATTCAGTGTAAGGATAAATCAGTTGTACTGACAACACCAAAGGGTGATAGAATGAAGGTTGAGGTAAAAGTGCAGAAACAAGAGACCGCTACAGTGAACCAGCTCAATGATGGTGTCAACCAGGAAGATCCAGTTGTGGAGGAATTCCCAGATGTGTTTTCGGAGGAATTGCCAGGTATGCCACCAGACCGTGACATTGAATTTATTATTGAATTATTACCTGGAACTGCACCTATAGCTAAGCGTCCATATAGAATGGGAGTAAATGAATTAGAAGAACTTAAGAAACAAATTAAGGAGTTGCAGGATAAGGGTTTTATTCGTCCTAGTTCTTCACCATGGGGAGCACCAGTGATTTTTGTGGATAAGAAAGATGGAACTCAGAGGATGTGTGTAGATTATCGATCTCTTAATGAGGTTACTATTAAGAACAAGTACCCATTGCCTAGAATTGATGACCTGTTTGATCAGTTGAGAGGAGCTTGTGTATTCTCCAAGATTGATCTTCGCTCTGGATATCATCAATTGAAGATTCGTGCCAGGGATATACCCAAGACAGCATTTACCACACGGTATGGGTTATATGAGTATACAGTGATGTCCTTTGGTTTGACTAATGCTCCTGCATACTTCATGTACTTAATGAATAAGGTGTTCATGGAATATCTGGACAAGTTTGTAGTGGTATTCATTGATGATATACTAGTATTTTCCAAGACTGAGGAAGAACATGCTGAACATTTGAGGTTGGTCTTGCAAAAGCTCAGAGAACACCAACTATATGCAAAACGGAGTAAATGTGAGTTTTGGTTGAAGGAAGTTTCTTTTCTGGGTCACATTGTTTCAAATGGAGGAATATCAGTAGATCCTGGCAAGGTGAAAGATGTATTGAACTAGAAACCACCCATCAATGTGAGTGAGATCCGTAGCTTCTTGGGATTGGCTGGTTATTATAGGAGATTTATAGAGGGATTTTCAAAGCTTGCAAAACCAATGACTGCATTGTTGGAGAAGAATGCCAAGTTTGTGTGGTCCGAGAAGTGTCAGGCTAATTTTGAGGAATTAAAGAAAAGATTGACTACTGCACCCGTCTTAGTTTTGCCAGATTTGAATAAACCTTTCTCTATCTATTGTGATGCATCTCGATTGGGTTTGGGATGTGTTCTTATGCAAGAAGGTAGAGTTGTGGCATATGCATCGAGGCAGTTGAGGAAGCATGAGTTGAATTACCCTACTCATGATTTGGAATTAGCTGCAGTAGTTCATGCATTAAAGATATGGAGACATTATTTGATTGGACACAAGAGTGATATATACACTGATCATAAGAGTGTAAGGTATATCTTCACTCAAACGGATCTGAACTTGAGGCAGCGTAGATGGTTGGAGTTGATAAAAGACTATGATCTAGAGGTGCATTATCACCCAGGAAAGGCCAACGTTGTTGCTGATGCTCTTAGTAGAAAAAGTTATGCAAATGAAATACAAGTAATGTCTATGCCAAAAGAATTGTGTGCTGAGTGCAAGCATCTGAACTTAGGATTTACTACCAATGCAGTGGAATTAGTATTAGAGCCTACTTTGGAGCAAGAAATCCGTAAAGGTCAGCAGAAGGATGAAAAGTTGAGTGAGATAGCTGAAAACATAGCGAAAGGTAAATCTCCAGGATTTCGTAAGGATGATAATGGTACACTATGGTTTGGAAAAAGGCTGTGTGTGCCCAAAGATAAGGATATCAGAAGGGCAATTCTGCGTGAAGCTCATGAGTCAGCTTATTCCATACATCCGGGGAGTACTAAGATGTACTTGGATCTGAAAGAGAAATATTGGTGGTATGGTTTAAAGAGAGACGTTGCTGAGTATGTTGTTTTGTGTGACACTTGTCAAAGGGTGAAAGCTGAACATCAGAGACCTGCAGGATTGTTACAGCCTATGCAGATACCCGAGTGGAAATGGAAAGAGGTTGGTATGAACTTTATAGTTGGGTTGCCACGGACTCAAAGAGGATATGATTCAATTTGGGTGATAGTGGATTGTCTAACTAAGGTTGCTCATTTTCTGCCTGTGAAGACTACATATAGCAGTGCGAAGTTGGCAGAGTTGTATATGGAAAGAATAGTGAGTCTACATGGAGTTCCTAAGAAGATTGTGTCTGATCGAGGTACTCAGTTTACATCTCATTATTGGCAAAAGATACATGAATCATTGGGGACCAAACTGAATTTTAGTACAGCTTATCATCCCTAGACAGATGGTCAAACAGAGAGAATTAATCAGATATTGGAAGATATGTTGAGAGCTTGTGCTTTACAATATGGTACTAGCTGGGATAAGAGTTTGCCTTATGCAGAGTTCTCTTATAACAATAGTTATCAGAAGAGTCTTCAAATGGCACCGTTTGAGGCTCTGTATGGACGAAAGTGTAGGACCCCGTTGTTCTAGAATTAGACAGGGGAGAGTCAAGTGTTTGGGCCTGATGTATTAAAGGATGCTGAAAAGAAAGTGAGAATGATTAGAGATAATCTAAAAATAGCAGTCCCGACAGAAAAGCTATGCTGATACTCGCAGAAGGGAGTTGACTTTTGAGGTAGGGGATTATGTTTACTTGAAAGTGTCACCCATGAGGAGTGTGAAGAGGTTCAACATGAAGGGTAAATTGGCACCAAGATATATTGGACCTTTTAAGATCATTGAGAGACGTGGTGAAGTGGCATATCAGTTGAAATTACCTGAAAGTTTGGCATGTGTACATGATGTGTTCCATGTGTCTCAATTGAAGAAATGTTTACGAGTACCAGAGGAACAGATTCCATTAGAGGAACTAACTGTTAAGGAGGATCTTACATATGAAGAGTTTCCGGTTAAAATTTTGGAGACTGCGGACAGAGTCACAAGAAGTAGAACAATCAAAATGTGTAAAGTACAGTGGAATCGGTACACAGCAGAAGAGGCTACTTGGGAACGAGAAGAGGATCTGAGAAAAACCTACCCGCAACTGTTTGAGTAAGCATCGGTCGAATCTCGGGACGAGATTCATTTTAAGGGGGTAGAATTGTAACACCCTAAAAATTTGAAAAGAAGAAAAATAGGAAAAATATGATTTTTATATTTTTGTGAGCATGCAAATTTAGAATAAGAATAATTTTTATAAATTTAAAATCAAATATAAGTGTAGAAACATGATTGAGCATTCATGCTGCTGCATTTGAAGTTTTGTATTGAGTGGTTTAAATCAAATTCAAATTTGATTTGAAAATCTTTTGAAAAATAAATTTGAATAATTGGAAAAAGAAAAGAAAAGGAATTTTTCTTCTCTTTATGCTCTTGGGCCGCTTTCCTTCTGTAGCCCATCGCCTCAGCCCACCGCGACGGCCCGCTTACTCCCGCGCCGCCTTCTCCTTCTGGGCCGAGCCCAAGTCGCGGCCAGCCGGCCCATCTTCGCGCGCGCGCGGCCGTTCCCCGCTCTGAGTCGCTGACACGAGGGGCCCGCTTGTCAGTGTCTCCTTCCACCTTCCTTTCTTCTTCCTCCGGCTCCGCACCGCCTTCTCTCTTTCTTCTCCGATTCGGTGAATCAAATCCACCGCGCATCTTCGTTCTTTCCTTATTTACCGATGCCTCCGGGCTATAAAACGGAGCCCCCGCATTGTTCCGCCCCCATCTCATCCCTTTGGAGCAGCCGTAGCCGCCTAGCGCCGCCACCGCAAGCACCACCGCCTCCACCGTCCGCCATCCCGAGCACGCCGCCATCTCCGTCCATCCTGCACTCTAGTTCGTGACCTTGGTGAGTTCGCCGTGCTCCAAGCTATCTCCCGGTGTTTCCCTTTCGTCGAATGGTGTCCGGAGCCGAGTTTTGGCCGTCTCCGGTGATGGCGCCGCCGCAGGGAGTCGCCGGCGGTCGGGAACCCGGCCGGAGCGCCACCGGCACCCTCTCCGATCCAATCTCGTCCGTCCGTTTTGAATCGGACGGATCTTATTTAAGGATACTGGTTCGCGTGAACTTTTGTAAAAGAGACCCTGAACTTTTGTGTTATCGAACCCGCAGTCCAAAGCGTAAACCGGAAAATACGTTTTGATTAATTGAAAACGTAATTCGTTTCGGAAAAAGAAAAATACGCTTTCTGATATTTACAGTTTTGCCATTCAATTTGTTTTAGTCATAGAATCTCCGTTTTAACTCCGATTTGGTCCATTAAAATTGCGTTAGATTCATATTTGCGAGCTCTATGTAACTATACAACTGTACAGTAGGTTTGGATCAATTTATTTTCAAGTTTTAATTAAAGTATTTATTTTTCTATAGGAAATCTTTGGAAATTCATAACTTTATCGTTTTAGCTCCGTTTTTCGTGATCTTCGCGTCTGTGTGATCCTAGCGAGTTGTAGATTCGTTTTAAAGACTTTTTATCTTATTTTCTTACTGATGGTGTACTGTTCTAATTATAGTCTTGTTTGTCTATGTATGATTGCCTCTGGATGTGTGTTGTTGATATTGGTTGATCGAGTATAGACGGTGAGCAATTCATTGGGGATCAAGAGCCTTACTACGAGCAAGATCTTCAGGACCAGTTTGAGCAAGGCAAGTATAGCATGGGATTATCCTTGTTGTCCTATTCACCTTATGCAATTAATATCATTATGCATTTATTCCTTGTTAAGGATGACTTAGTGATTGACCCTACACCTTGTTACCTATTGCGATGCATTGAGTAGTATGGCTAGTGCTTAAACATGGACTATGATCATGTAAATTGATTAGAGGAATATGCAACAAACATTAAAAGATGATTTTGATTAATGTTAAAGGGGATTAGAGCATGGGGGTTACTTTTGATGCTCTAATTGCTCTCCATAAGGACTCATCTATAAGCGACAATCCGGGATTTATAGTACAACTGTGGGGGCTATATGGCTCTGGCTTTAGTCATATAGAAGGACCTTTTCTAGCTTGTTAGAGGTAACCTTTTTGGCGTAAGAACGGCTTGACGAATCGGGTATAGTGCGGCCTCTGTCCTTATGTGTATAGGCTGCGGGTTATTGTGCCATTTGGAAGGGGGGCTCTACATCTGTTTGCCGAGTGAATCTAATGGCCCTAACTTGTTAGACGAACCTTCAAAAGACTTCATAGTGTTTACCCTGCCTGCTCACCTTGGTAGTGTTTTGGGAGTAATTAACCCGGGCATTTGGGTAACACGACTCACAGTGAAAGTGTACAACCTCTGCAGAGTGTAAAACTGTTATAACAGCCGTGCTCACGGTCACGAGTGGCCTTGGACCCTTATGGAATAGTTGAATAATTGCTTATGGTTATGTTTTGCTATTCATTAATCATTTCACATGGATCATATGTTTATTGTTTACATTGAGACAATTTGATGCTATTGTTATGCTAAAATCATGTTAACTAAAAGCTACATGCTGATAAACCAATGTTATGCCTTTTTGAGCCTCATGAACCCCATGTTACACTTGTTGAGTACGAGATGTACTTACGCTTGTTTATTTTTCTTACTTGGATAAAAATCTCGGATGGGTAACAGATGGAGGTAATAGTGACTACTACGCCTACTTCCCTGAAGATTACTAGTCTTGCTGTCAACCAGTCAATGTACCTGTGACTGGAACTACCACGAGAGTTATTTATTTATACTTCCGCTATATTTGTGTTAAGACTATGTTTTAAATATCGTGATGTAATAACATTTGTGATGATACTTCCGTTATAATTTGTGAACTTATGTGTGATTGATCTCTGGGCGCACATAAGGGTATGCACTCCATTTGGTCGTTAAATGGGTGTGACAGTGATGTACCCGTTGCCTACGAAATTAGCAGATTTCGGTGATCTCAAGAAGGTGATGTGAGTAGTGTGCGTGTGTATCAACAGATGCTAGAGCTGTACCCAGATGAGAGGCGTCACAAAAAAAATTCTTAAGGCCTATTTCAGATCAAGAGATTTCTCCATTTGGAACAGGAAAAGTCAAGGAATTTTGGAGAATTAAAATTAAAATTCTATACAAGAAATTATTTTTTCCTATAAAAGCCTTTGGAACTTGATTGGATTTTACAAATTCCTTTGAAACCATCCAAACGTTTTATTTGCATCTTTCCTGTATTCTAGACTCCAATATAGGATTTTAATTGCATAGACATTTCGATTTTTTGTTTTTTTCTATTCTTATGTTTTGATAATCCTGTATTTCAAAGAGAACCTTATATACTTTTTGAAAACAGGTTTATAAGAAAATCAACACATAATTGCATGGTATGATGATCGATCAATACAAATCGATGTTGTTCTAAAACGCTGTAATACCCTAAAATTTGCTTCTTTGAAAATAAAGTTAAAATGATTTAATTATGTCTTTTTGTGCTCATGAAAACATAGAAAAATAATATTTTTCATTAAATTAAAATCTATCAGAAGATTTAGCAACATTGTTGTGCATACATGCTGATGCATTTGTGTTTTTGCATTACTTGGTTTTGACCAAAGATTAAAATGAATTCAAGTTGTTCTTTCACAATACGTTTAGGTCGATTTTCCTTCTCTGATATACATATATTATTTTTATACAATTAAATTCCTTGTTTCTCATCCGTCAATCAACCTCTACAAACTTCTCAGAAATTTTTCTGACTTTTTCTATAGCTTGTTTCCACTTGTCTGTGAGTATAATCTAATTTTTAGATGCTCCAAAATTACCTTTTAGTGAGCTCCAAATACTTTATTTGGGTTCCTCATGTTCCATAATGTCTCTGGAAAATTTCCCTGAATTTTCGGAGCTTTCGGAGTATTTTTCGCGGCTTAAATAATAATTCTAGACTTTTCTGAAATTATTTTATCCATGAAATTAATTAATTCCAAAAATAATAAATCTCTCATTTGTTTTCCAACGCTCAAAACCCATATGCAATAATCCTAATAAATCTCAAAGGTCCATACATTTATTTACTAATGGGCTTAAATGATTACTTAGGCCTATTAGCGGAGGTGGATGGTGCAATATCAATTAGCACCATATTGCTAGTTGACATGGAGGTAGAGAGTTTTCTTCCCTATATATACGTACCTACCCCATGGGCAAAGCACACTAAAACTACCATAAGAGGAGCCCCTGTGCCGCGACGCCCTACCCGAACCCTAGCGCCACAGCAGACCCTAACACCGCCGCTGCCGAGTACAAGCCGCCGTTCCACCGACTCGACGCCCCTGTAAGCTTGACAACGAGCTTCGTGGTGTAGATTCGAAGTCGTCAAGTACCCAGGGTTTTTTTTACCGACCGGTTTCCGGTAACCGCCGGCCGGCGGTAGCGGTTTACCGGCCGGTTTGACCGGTAACCGGTCGGTAACCGGACGAATTCAAATTTGAATTCAAATGTTCTTCGGTTCGGTTTCCGGCCGGTAAACCGGCCGGTTTGGAGCGGTAACCGGCCGGTTTGGCCGGTTTACCGCTCCAAACCGGATTTTTTTTGTGATGAATAAAAAAGAAATTTTGGTACTTCCTTTGCACAAATTAATATAAAAAGACCACACAATGTGGTAAAAAATAACATAAGTCAGTAAAGCAACAATATATAGTCGCGTACAAATACATATTCGCTTAAATATATAGTCACTAAAACAACAATATATAGTAGCATACAAATACAATATATAGTCGCTTACACAAACAAAGATATAGTTTCCGCTCGCATGGTCAACTACGTAGGATGTATGGGAAGACCCCTTGTTGGCACGACATTTCATATTCGGCGGTGGACATAAGAGAGATACCTTGGTGTCTAAGCAGGTCAGCTTTGTAATCTTGCCAAGTTTGTCCTGTCCATGCTGCTGTTGTCTCCCATTCTTGAACTAACATATTATAAAAACTGGGGTCTTCCCATTCATAGACCCATCTAGTCTGAGTCTGCATGGTCATGTCAGGAATGGGATACCTATAAGTAGGCTGTGAGGTATCGCTGTAGGAGGAAGAAGAGTATTGTGGAGTGTCGTAGTCCGTCGGTGCATATGCTCTCCTCTGCGATGTCGGTTGTCCATGGTCACGGTCTTGAGTAGCATGTGTGAATTGGGTCTCGCCTGCAATCAACCATAATTAGTAGGCATAGACAGAAACAATTGTGTGTATGTAGGTGCAATGGATACCTGTGAAATGAAGACCTACATAACTACTACCACCAGCACAAATAGTAGCATCCCCACTCCCACCACCACCACCGTCTGTCCCACCAGCGCCGCCACCATCACTCCCACTAGCACCGTCATTGGCACTGTCATCGTCACCACTGTCATCGTCACCACTATCCTGGGACTGGTATTGCTCATCCTCAGTCTCTGTGTCGCTGGTCACAGCTTTTCCTTTTCCTCGGTGACGCTTGTCGTGACCCTTCGGAGGCACCATCTGCATCTTCCTCTTCCCGAGGTGAGTTGCACCCACATTTCTTCGGGCCCAATCACTGATGCAATCATGCCCCGTAGCCTGACGTAGATCATCGGGGTCTATTTGGTCACTGCCAACACAAACAAATGAATCACATAATACAGGTGAGACATACACACACATTTGTATATATATAAATATATGTACCTAACAAGGTGTGATGGCAGAGGGACGTCCATTTCGTCAGAATCCTCATCAAGAACAGGAGGCAGATTAGATCGACCGTACTCCATCCATTCCCTAACCGGATTGCTCCGGTCATAGAATGAGACTTCGACGAACCGGTCGATAAAATCTTCTTCATCATACCTTCGTGGGTTCACATCCGCTAGTCGCAGCCGAAGATTGTAATTGACATAAACAAGCCTGTTTAGTTTCTTGTGCGACAACCGATACGAATTTGGTGCAGATTTAGAGTATCTCTTACATGGGGTTGTCCTTGGATCCATCGCCATTTTCATTGCCAGTTCTGAACCAAACTCACCACGCTTCTGTCGGAAAATCTCAGCCTCCTGCAATGCCTGCACGGCGCACTCCACATCCGTCATTTGCTGAAATGTCTCCTTCAGGCCTCCGAACATTGTTGGAGTTGGATCCATACTATATGTAAGCTTTGGATTTAGAACAGCAGCTGCAACATATGATTCAAATAAGCATACGGGAAATATTCAATATATACATCTTGCTAAATCAACATAAGTCATTATCATACCTGAACCCACATACGTCCCTATGTACACGTCACGAATCCTTGCATCCATAATCTCTCTATACTCATTCCATGTTTGCGTATTCCTTCCAAAGTACGACTCTAACTCCTGTTTGCATGTCTGGTACTCGTACACCACCTCGCACATGTTGGGTCGCTTGTCTTGATCAGTGAACCGAAGGAACTTGTAAATTGGTTGAACTGTATTTATGATGTATTCCAATCCCTCCCACCACTGAATATTTGACAATCTTACATGAGCATAGCGACCTTCTTCAGTGCGTGCCCACTTGCTCTGCAAAAACTCAGTAGATGCCATCCACTGCATGAATTGTTCACGTTTTCGATGAAAGCTCTCTAAAAACATGTAGTTGGTCCCAAATCTAGTGCCATTCCACTTGACCAACTCACCACCAATTGCTTGCTTCATCATATGATTCAACTGAGAATGGTTGTGCAACCAAGTTTATGACACTCATTTTTGTGGGGCCAGTCCATGAATCACACATCAACGTGACACCAAAGTTGGGCCACTCCTTCTGAAACTTCGCATATCTATCCTTCAAGTCTTTCTCATTCTGTTCTAGGTACTTGCCATCAATATCTCTTCCAGTGGGTGACGCGATGCCTTCACCTGAAACCATAAGCAAACAATGAGAATATGGAAACATACATAAGGCCATAGGTCTCCACGTATAGGTACTTACCCCACTTCTGTGTCTCTCGCACCGCACTGACAAAGTACGGATTATCGGCATTTCTTCCGGGGATTCCTACATAATGGAAAAACTTTCCCCAAGCTTTACCAATAGCTTCCTTTGCATTTTTCCCCTTCTGCGTCCAAGAGCCTGTATCAATCCTTTGTTGCTGCATTCCTCTCCTCCCACCCGCTGCCACATGATAGTCCTCCACCTCCACTGGAGTCTCCCTCCGTGATCCCGCTCTTCTAAACAACCTGTCAATAGGATTCCCACCTTGCGAACCACCACCACCAGCACTACCCCCTCCACGGTGGTAATTACCTCCTCTACGTTGCACCCTCTGCTCGTACTCATATTCTGCTCTTGACTGGTTGAGTGCTTCCCTCATCTGAGCCTCATATTCATCATCACCGAGGGGATGGTTTCCCTCAGCTGCAGCTTTTTCTTCTGCCAACCTTTGTCGAGCCCGGTCAGCAGTCGTCTTCTTAGCTCTGTCAAGATCTCGCCGAAAGTACGCACGCACATCTGGTGGCACACGGGCGCAATGCAAGGTGTCCGCCCCGTACCCAGCCAAATGCTGTTTAAATCTAGTGCAACCACCGCCTGCTCTCGTCACATGACAATATTTGCATCTCCATCCAGGAGCAAGATTGTCACCATGCTCCCATACAACGTCTCTGTTTCTGCCTGACATTGTCTACTCTACCTGCATAAACGGACAACACAAAGTCACACCTAAATAAAATGTTTCCTAAATCCTACCACAAATCCTCCATAATATATACCTAAAATATACCTCAAATCTATACCTCACATACACAAAGTTACAATATATACACAAAGTCACACAATGTATACCTAAAATCCTAAATCCTACCACAAATCCTACCTCTAATCCTAAATCCTAAAAAAAACATCCTAAAATAAATCCTACCTAAAACCTAACCAATCCTAAATCCTACCACAAATCCTACCTCTAATCCTAAATCCTAAAAAAACATCCTAAAATAAATCCTACCTAAAACCTAACCAACAAACTATCCTAAATCCTAAAACAAATTCTACCTAAATCCTAAAACTACTCTAAATAAAAAAAAACAAAAAAAAACTTACCTGCGCGGTTAGCCGCCGAACCGGTCGGTAAACCGAGCTAACCGAGCGGCTAACCGAGCTAACCGAGCGGTTTACCGACCGCGCGCAACGGCCTCGGTAAGCCGACCTACCCGGTCGGTAAACCGACGGATCCGCGCGGTAAGCCGGCGGCGGCGGCCGGACGCCTAGGGTTCGCTCGGACCGTCGCGTTGGGGGTGAGGAAATGAAGTGTCGGCGCGTTTGGACCCCCCCCCCCCCCGCTCACTGCCGGCTGGTTTTGTGCCCGTGACGGCCTAATGGGCCTCATGGGCCTTAACGGGCCGGCACTGTTTTTTTTTCTTTTTTTTCAAACTTCTATTCGTATAAATAAATACTAAACGAACTCAAATTTGAAAAATTTTTACACCATTGGCTTCTATAAATCATGGACTATTTTTAGGAATTTTTTCAGCATTTTTTTTTCAAATTTTAAATTTGAATTTGGGGAAACCCTAACCGGGCCGGACCGGAACCGGACCGGCCCGGTTTGGGCGGTTACCGCGGTAAACCGCGGTAAACCGGCCGGTTTTTTTAACCCTGCAAGTACCTTCTTCTTTTCGTTTCTGTTTGCTAACCACACCTCGCCGGCATGTGCAGAGCTTCCCAATCGCCGATTCAAGCCGCACGCCGTCTTCATCTGAGTTTTGTCGCCGAGTCCTTCCCTTTGTTCTCTCTCGTTTTGGTTTGCTAACGCCATGTCACCAACGTCCGCAAATCGCCGCCGACCGTTTGCAGGTAACCACCGTGCACTTGTGTTTTTCCAACAGTCAGTACGCGCGTGAGCAAGCGGAGCTGGCAGAGAGCAGCCGGCCGAGTGTTCCTAGTTTTGATCTTCTAGCTTTATGATATCACAGTGATGTCATTATGACGTCGTGCATATTGCCGTTTTCTTTTACAAAAACAAATCTTGAAATACAATGAAAATACATATAGCTAGAGAATCATCCTGGGCTAACCGTGCATGGCCACGTACGTACTTGAAGGTAGGACTAGTGAGCAGCATGACCCGTTTACGTATAACAAAGCTTTTCTAATCATCTATCTTTTATGCACTATTATATTATCTAGCTGACCGAACTCGTAAATTCAGTTCTTTTGATATCAATTTGTCCATGGTCATCCTCGCTGCTTCTCGGCCATCGGTAAACGCCCCACGCAACCATCCATCTCCTATGTTTCTTTCCTGTGATATACGTCTACATGCATATTCAAAATTCTATCTCCTTATATCAATTCATCATATGTCTTTTAGAGCTCATCGATATTCACGTTTAGTAGATGTAAGTTGCAGACCAGTCGTCCATGCAGTTGTTCAGTTTTGCTTAGCTAGCTTGACGACGTCGTATGACATCAGGATACATTTTGTGGCCGTTTTTCTTTAGTAAAATAAATTCTAAAATACAATAGAAATACGTATACACATACAATCTTGTTTAGGCCATATCTTCTACGTTTTAACTCCGATTTGACCCGTTCAAATTGCGTTAGATTCGTATTTGCGAGCTCTACATGTTGGTAGTACTGTACAGTAGGTTTGGAAAATTTAATTTTCGAGTTTATATTAAAGTAATTATTTATCTATAGGAAATCTTAGAAAATTCATAACTTTCACGTTTTAAATCCGAATTTCGTGATCTTTACGTCTATGTGATCGTAGTAACGTGTAGAAGAGTTTTACAAACTATTTATACTGTTAGTGCTACTATTGGTTAGGTTTTCCACCTTTAAGATTCGATGTTAGATTTAATCTATTGTTTTACTAAAGAAAATCTCGTTTAATTCATAACTTATTTGTTTTAATTCCGAATTAGTCCGTTCAAATTGCAATGGATTTATAACAACATGAACTACGTATTAGTATTAATGTTTTCTTTATCAAAATCTCTAGAATTTCATAGTTGATTAATAACTGTGCAACTAGATTTATAAATAAAATATTATTGATTTCTCCTTTAGTTTTCTAAATTTAAATGTAATTTAGCCTAAGTCACTTTTGAATATCTATAAAAAGTATTTTATCCTATATATATGATTTTATATAGTTAAAACAAAAGAGACCTATAATTTTCTGTTTTATACAACAAAATCTTTCGGTAGTCGTTTCTTGTCCACCGTAGATCCGATTAGAGTGCTTTTCGCGTCTATGTGTTCGTAGTAATGCGTAGATTAGTTTTCAAATCTTTTTATTGTTTGGTGTACTGTTCTCATTTTTATTCATTGTTTGCTTCGTGTATGATGCTCAATGCGTGTGTGGTGATTTATTAATCAAGTCCAATCGGTGAGATTTACGTGGAGATTAAGAAGCTATTAATTGAAGATTTGGATCAGAGAAAGGATCTCAATTTAAGGCAAGTATAGCATGGGATCATCCTTATTTCCTATTCACCTTTAATACACTTAATTCATGTGCATGTGTCTACCTTGTTACCACTAAGGATATCCTAGTTTTTGTATCTTGTACCTTGACACCCATGGGACATTGCATTAGGTAGTATTTATGCTAGTGCTCAAGATAAATAACCATGATCTGTAACTTGACTAATGGTATATGCAATAAACGTTTAAAAGATGCTTTTAAGCAACATGTCTCAAGAGGGCTAGAGCATATTGGGTTGTTTTTATGGTGCTCTAGTTTCTCTCCTTAAGGACTTATCTGTAAGCGAACATCCGAGACTTACAGTACAACTGTGAGGGCTATATGGCTCTGGCTTTAGTCAAGTATGAGGACCTTTTCTAGCTTGTTAGTGGTAACCTTCATGGCGTAAGAACGGCTCGACGAATCGGGTATAGTGAGGCCTCTGTCCTTATGTGTATAGGCTGCGCGTCATTGTGCCATTTGAAAGGGGAGCTCTACATCTGTTTGCCGAGTGAATCTAATTGCCCTAACTTGTTAGACGAACCTTTGAAAGACTTCATAGTGAATCCTGCTGACCTTCCTTAGTAGTGGGTCAAGAGGCTGATCACCTCGGGCGAAAGGGTAAATCACGACTCACAGTGAAAGTGTACAACCTCTGCAGAGTGTAAAACTGTTATAACAGCCGTGCTCACGGTCACGAGTGGCCTTGGACCCTTATAGAATAAATGATGACACTGATGATAATGATAATACTGATGATATTGATGCTCACTAATGATTATTGTTTCTTGCTATACATTATTCTCGTTTACATGATCATGAGGTTATTTGGGCTTATGTTAAACTTGTTGCTACTCAATTGCTAAAAGATGACTCACTAAAAGCTATTGCAGTAAACCCGTGTCAAATCTTTTGAGCCTCATGAACCCCATGATATATTTGCTGAGTTCGACATGGACTCACTCTTGCTATTTCCCACACCTCAGGATAGTCTCTGGAGTTTTTAGGCTTGTGATCAACCAGTCAGTTTGTTCCTGAAGTGAAGTCTACACCCGGTGTTTGGAGTTGTCTTTTCGTTGTGTTGCTCTCTAAGGTATATTTTATACTATTGAGTTATGTATATTAAGCATTTGTCTCTTGATATTACACTTATCTGTGGCTATATGTGAGATTTGACTCATTTATTTCACATATAGTGTATGTCTGGTTTTATCCTTAAAACCGGGTGTGACAAATGTAGGGTTGCGATTTGTGAAAAACGTAAATATAGGGTCAATCAACAGTAGTATACATGAAAAGAAATGCTAATGCTTCATTCACTGTATTGAACCCACTTCTTCAGGCTATATAGCGTACATGAACTCATATTCAGTGGACTTGAGGTGCTGTTTGACTGGAGATTGTGTTCCAGAATGTGGATCGGATCCTCCCGCCCTGAATTCATCAGTTAATTCAATTCTGGCCATTGTTAGTTGAACTACTGGCCTTTTTCTGATTCATGTCATGCACTTACTCTAATAAAATGGATAAAGGAAAGAGGCCTTTTATTCCTAGGCCAAACAAAGAAGGCAAGTTCAGAGTGAAAACTAGATATATCAAGCAGGAAGTCAATCAAAGCGTTTCAGAACACAATAACATAGAGTAAGATCTAATATAAGAAACACGAACATCATAAAAGTTCATGGTCCATGGGGGTAACACACTAGACACGAGTCATGATCTCATAGTTAGGCTAGGATAAGAGTTCCTTGCAACACATTGCAGTCTGGTTCTCCACTAATCGGAGCCACAGCTCGTGGGTTTCTGACAGAACCACAGAAGCACTGCTTCCATATATGAAGCAGTATCATAATTCATACTACGTAGGTCTACTAAAGCCATATGTGTACATAAAAGGAAAGGAGGTTGTTGACGTCCTGTGTTGCTACTTTCAGATCCTTCGGGAGTTAGAAAGGTAGCTCACGCCGCGCCGCTCCACCTACCCAACAACAGGCAAGAGTGAGTTCAATGCAGAAATTAGAGAAGTAGTTTGGTATTGTTCCCAACTTGATTCTCAGAGAGAAATGTGGCCACTTCAAAAAGGGAACATTAATAAGGTAATCCCAGAATGGAAGAATTCACAATACGATTATGAAACAAGAACGAATGATTCTCAAGGACAGGTTTGTGAAAAGAAAAGAACAACATGTAAGGTGTTTGTTGACTTCACTAGCATAAGCGTGTCTGATCCAGAATTTCAGAGTATATCAGTTCACTTCTAGTTATCTTTGGTAAGATTAGAGTGGCATTTAAATAACTTTTTTCCATATTTATGTCCAAAATGAAACCAATGTTAAGTTAATTACCAGTAATTTATATCAATACTCTCTTGTCCCTTCAATATGAAGTGTCTTAAGTGTCATACTACTAATCAGACACTCCTATAATGTAGCTCACATTTCATATAAACTATGGAGTCTTTATTCAGCACAAATTTTAAGCAAATTAGCAGGCAGGAGAATGGTTATAGGTCCCAACATGGTTAACTACTAGAAAATGCCTCAGGCCTTCTATAAGCCATTATTATGATGGAATAATTAAATGCCACAAGTTTATACTCCCATAGCAATTATACAATAGAAAATCAGTCTAGGACAATGTTGCATTACCTGCGTGTCTTTCTGCGCTTCGTCACCATCAGCCTCTTCACCCGATTCGACATGTAGTCGACACACTCCCTTGTAGTAGCCCTCCTCCCCTCCTTGAAGTTCCATAGCTCATAGGCAATGCTTCTGTCGTTCAGACGGCCATACCCTTTCATCTCCACCAAGGCGTTAACCACAGCATTATAAGCACCAGAACCCCATGCCCTCTTCAGCTCTTGCAGCTTATCATCATCAATATTCACAATCTCCGGGTAATGAAGCACCACATAGTCTATTATCCTTCAGAAAACCTATATGATAGTACCAGGAAGCATTCTAGAATTGACATACCTGGTGGTTGCCATCAATTGTGACAACCTTGAAAGGATACCAACTTAGGTCACCAAGTTGCTGCTTCCATGATGAGTATAACTGATAAGATGCTGCGCCAACTTCTTCAGGAGGCACTTTTGCAAGACAAGCAGCCTTGAATGCCTTCTCATCCAATTCCCCCATCTCCTTTATACCAATTATCCTTCCTCCAGTGTTAATTTCAAGGAATCCCTAGAACACCAACTTGCGTGTAAGTGTAACATGGACTCCCACAACACAGTTTACATTATGCTACGAGATTGAGACATTGAGTAAATATTAAGGGAAATGATTAAACCTTGATCACCTCGTCTCTGACTGCTTCTAGGTCATCTTCTTTGCTCACAAAAACGCATGAGGTTTCCTTAGCAGGTGGGTTGTTTACTAGTTCTTGCCTAGGGCGCTCTTCTGTAACCTCAAGATTGTCAGCATCGCTGCCCAAAGGTCTTTTAGATAGCCCTTTCTATTTCTCCATTGATCCCGTTGGCGCCTGCGTTCACATTAACATTTATCAAGGTAAGAGATAGCTTAAAATGCATGCGCAATGAATGAACAGCTTTTCACAAACTGAAATATAAAAAAATTGGAGAAAACCCATGTACATTGAAAAGGTCCATACACTAAGGTTTGCCACCAAGTCCAAAGGAGATAGAGATGGGCCATCCAGATGGCTAGTATGCTCATTTTCATCAGCACCATAGTCCGAAGGTCCCTTGGATAATATTTTCCTCTTTTGCATTGATCTTGTTTGCACCTATTTCACAATTAATACTTAATGAGCTTGAAATAATACAATATGGGAAAAGACTGAACACAAATGAAGTTATGAGCATAAGTAGGGGCTCAGCCATTTATTAAAGAAAAAGGATATGAACATAGGTAGTTATCTTAGGATCATGCAACCTCACTGAAAAAAAGAGAAAACTCGTGTTAATTTCTTTGTAATTTCTAGAGTTCTGGATCGAGGCACTCCATGTATTTCTAAGAAAGTTTTTTTAAGAAACCAAAGTTTACTTATTTATAAGAGTTATTATACAAAAATATACGAGGAAAAACTATACAAAGATATTTAACATGCCAGTTAAACCACGAATCCAGAAGAGCAAAGCCTTATAGTCTTTAAGAAAGTTGTGGTTGGCTAGAGATGAAACCCAACAAAGTGTAGCATAAATACATATAAAAAACAGAAGCTCAAATTATAAAAAGCTACAATATATTAGGCTGAACTAGAGAATGTGACTGGCCAATGACATTAACAAATGATTTATTATTGGGGACAGAGGCTATAGGTTATCAGTATTACCCCTCTTGGTTGGACAGATATAGTCTCCATAGCACTTCCACACAGTTGATCAGCTTGATTATTCTTGGCTTCACATTCTTGAAGTTTTTTCTTTAGAAACTCCAGGCAGGAGTTCTTTTGAGAAATCTCCTCTACTGATGCCACAAGTGCATCCCTTGTTGCCACCAATGTGTCCTTTGATGCCAAAGGGTCCTCCTTCATTGCTGCCAAAGTCTCTCCATTTGCTGAAAAGAATATTTGAAAATAGAAATGGTATTTTGACTCACTATAAATGGTTAAAAAAAATGCAAGAGGCATATGATTTTGGTGAATAATAGGCTACAGAATGTGATCGTGCCAATGAACACATATGACACATCATGGTCCAAAGAAACTATTTTTAGAAACAGAATTTGACATTCATATGGAACTGACATTGTTGTTCATGCTGAAGCATCTCCTTCTTATGCTGGAGCCTCTCATTCTCTTGTTGGAGTCTCACTTTTTCTTCGGCTAACCCATTGATCACACGTTTTATCTCCGTGTACTCAGCCATAACATCTTTGAGTAATGACAACTTGAAGTCAACCTTTGTAGCCAATGCACCTAGGATCCCACTCATTCCTGTGTCCTCTGCCATACAGTCTGCAGGATCAGTAGCCAAGAGAATGTCATAACATTGTCACCTCTATTCGGTTCACCTTACGACAGTTTATACATTGTTAAAAACTGATTCTGTAAGGAAAGTTTCAGACGATCTTGTAGTTTTAGATGGAACTAAATGAACAATGAAATAATAAGTTGAATGAATAATTAGCATGAGGCGCACCTACAGTTTAAATCATTCAGAATTTCATCGAACCTAGATATTATTCCATATAATCTAGTTAGCTTAGCAAGTCCATAAGTTAATTATATATTACCTCCAATTTTTTCATTTGAGAAATGGAAGAAATGTGTCTGTGTAGGAAATAGGTAGGGACTATATGATGGAATCTTATTTATCTTAGTCCTTTGTAGAAATAGAGGGAGAAACCAGACTCACATGATGTTTAGAGAAGGTAACTACGAACTATGACATGAGCCCTGGCCTGAACAATTTTAGGATGAAATGGATTTCTGAGACTATTTCTAGCATGTGTTTTCCCTGGTAATTGTGATTCCAGATGCAATCGGCAAGAAGAATCTGTCACAAACTAACGCAATTCAACAGAAACAGTGATTAATCTGGGCATGGCCATGTAACCAAAACCTCACCTTAGCAAAAAGAGACAGCAAGAACTAGCACCAATTTGTTGTCCACCACCCCCAGCCAAGCCTTCAGATCAACCTGCAGAGGGTATAATCGGGTAGGTAAATAAAGGAAATTAGCATCACATAAACCAATCTGTGGCTGAAAAATGCAAGAGATCCGTGGAACATAAATTGCTCTTAAAAGAACAGCACCCTCATTGAAATCAATGCAGACCCACCAAACACAAGCCCAGAATGTCTGCGCCTCCACTTACAAATGGAAAACAATTTTTTTCAATGAAAAGTAACAAGTCCAGATTGAATCATGTGCAAAAGGTCAGGTCGGATCGAACTGATATAGCCTCCAAACAGAGATAGAGAAGGGGCCAGATCAAACTGATATAGAGAGAGTCCTAAGAGAAACCCTAGATTTTTTTTCATCAAAGACGAATTGCAGAAATTGAATCAACTAACGAATGCTTGACGCTTGAAAAGTGGAAGTGCTCGGATCGCTCTAATAGGCGGAGACAGAAAGATCAAGAACCACAGCGGTGGCAAAATCTGCTGACTCAAGGAATGGCTACAACCTAGTGAGAGAACTCTTCCTTCCGAGAGCAAAAAGAAGATGAAACCTAAGATGGCCTGATCAAGTGATCATCCCCAACCAAGAACAACCACACAAACACCCACGGAAAAAAAAACTCTGTAACACAAGGAGAGCCAGATAAAGCGAATGCAAGAAGAAAAACGCCCACCTTGTAAATTACCAAGTTGAACACGGTGACAAGAGCAGTTTGAATGAATGTTGTACCAAAAGCTTTATGATTTCTTTTGGCTGGGAGAGGAAGGAGAAAGCAGCTGAACAGAGTAGCCATGTGCTTAGTGCTCTTCTCCCCTCTCGCTCTCTGTGTATGCCAAAAATGGCGCCGCAGAGTTAAAAGGATCAAGATGCCCAAGAGGGGGTGAATTGGACTTTTCTAAAAATTAATTGCAAGAATTAAATCCTACAAGCCAAGATTCACCCCTAGTGCCTACTAGTGTTCCTTATGATTCTACCGGTAAAAAGTTTTGCACCCTAAGTTTCAATCCTAGTCTAGCATGGCAATTCTAGGAAAGTAAACCAAGTAATGAAAGTAATACAAGAAAGTAAATGCTTGAAAGTAAGGGTTAGGAACACAGCGATGTTTTTCCGAGGTATCGGAGAGTCGCCACTCCCCACTAGTCCTCGTTGGAGCACCCGCGCAAGGGTGTAGCTCCCCCTTGATCCGCGTAAAGATCAAGTGCTCTCTATGGGCTGATTCTTTGACACTCCGTCGCAGTGAATCGTCCAAAACCGCTCACAAGATGAGTTGGGTCATCCACAAGCTCCGCCGGATGATCACCAAACTCCCAATCACCACCAAGCCGTCTAGGTGATGGCGATCACCAAGAGTAACAAGCTAGAACTCTCACTTGACCACAACAAGCCTAATGAGAAGGTGGATGCACACTTGCTACTCCCTAATCACTAATGAGGGATTTCAAACTTTGATTCTCAAATCACTACCCTCACTAGAGCTCTTGCACTTGCACTTGAAAGGTGTTTCTTAGCTGAACAAATGAGCAAGAGACCTCTAAAAGAGGTGGAGGGGATGTATTTATACACCCCACAGTCAAATCCAACCGTTACCTGCCAACTCAGCAAAATGCACGCTGACCGGACGCGCCGGTCGACGTGACCGGACGCACCGGTCGATTGCAACGGTCGAAAATCTAATTGACAACGCTGAGTGACCGGACGCACCGATCAGGGGTGACCGGATGCGCCCGGTCGTGCAAGGACCTTACTGTACTTTGACCGGACGCTCGGTCGAGTCCGATCAGTGATGACCGGACGCGTCCAGTCAGCGAAGTACCTTACTGGAACGTGACCGGACGCGTCCGATCATTTTCCAGTCACGTCTGATTAGATCTGTTACCCTCTGTGACACGTGTCAACATGATCAACGCGTCCGGTCCTCGCAAGGACCGTGTCCGGTCAACTAAGTTGAAACGCAGTGACTGTCAGCACTGACCGGACGCGTTCGGTCAAGACAGAGACTGCGTCCGGTCAAGGGTAAACGGCTCAAACGACTTCGAAACGCGACGCAACTTGAACCGAGTTGCTTCCAACTGAACTTTGGGCTTCGCCTGAGCTACCTAGTGCTAAGTTTGACAAGTGTGCACCACACCTAAACAAAAGACTCACCTAGGTCAAGCTACTCGCTCATGCCCCCCTTTATAGTACGGCCAAAGGAAAAAAGGCGAAGATCCTAACGACTATTCCGAATATAACTCAACACCTTGACATCCGGAACTAACCGTCCTCAATCTTGTCGTTAATCCTTTGATAACAAAAATGATTTCCATCAAGGGGCATGAATACCATAGTGCCCAAGCAGTTACCAATCCCATGACCTAACTTATCAAAGTTTCTGCAAAACACACGTTAGTTATGGTAATAATGCGTTGTCATCAGTTGCCGAAACCAACTCTCAGGGCCTAGATGCTTTCAAGAGTCACAGGCCACTAATGTAGGCCCACGTGTCATAGAGCCTAGTAGAGGTATAAGATTCCATTGGGTAGTAAAAGAGGTGAGAGCTGGTGAAGTGAAATTGTTACAGTGAGAAGAATGCAGACCACACTAGGTGGTTGGGTCACTGGTTTGTGGGGTCAGGGTACCAATAGACCCACAAGTCAGGAGGAGAGGGAGGGAAAGGTTAATTAGTTCACCGTGCTAACTGAATACTGGACCCTTGCTGTCATTGGCAGATGAATTTTTTTTGAAACAAATTGGCAGAGGAATTACCCAATCAGACTTCATGGGATTATTAGGTCTTGGCTGTGAGCAGAAGTTTCCTGGATCTTCAACGGATACATATACACAAGTGCTTGCAAAGCACAAATAACTGCAGTGATACAAATACACAACTTGGAAGTTCAGGGTCTTCGGAATTTATAAGTTAATAAATTGGAACCTCCAAACCGTGGAATGAGTACCCAAGTTCTTTGCACCTGAAGCCTTCAAATTGTTCAGGTATAGCTAAAACATAATTTGCAAATGAATGTCGTCAGGTTCTAACAAACTTTCTAGCTAAGCTAATTTCTTCATGTATTAACACGTCCATTTCGTAGGTGTTTTTCAATGTGTATCATACATGGCACTGTGTTTCTGCAATCATTTGAACTAGGCAGCTCCCCCGCGCATTGTGCGGGGTGAGAATACCAATCTTTAATAATAGTTATCGTAGTCGTGGAGGAAGATGTAAAAAGATTATAAAAGGATCGAGTTACATTTTTTCAAACTATACATTAAAGAAAGGATTAAAACTGGACAGGAGCGGAGGGCGGGATGTTTCTAGAGGCAAGCAGACGTGAACGGATAGGATGGGCGAAGGGAGGCAGACGTGGACGGGTGTGACGAGATGACGGTGGATCTACAGGGCAACAGTGATTTACTGTCTCAGAAACTAAGGATCTTATATTATATGATATGATATGATGATATGATGAGGAAAAAATCCTGAGAGGTACTTAATGACATAGTAAAATAGACTAAAGTCCAATGTCTGTAGATTTTTTAAAGCTACAATATAATGCATGCATGAAGTTTGAAAGCAGTATATATAGTTTTTAAGTAGGAAAGCGTGTTGCAGAAATAAAGGTTAAACCAAGCGTTCAAACATGATGCTTAGTTTTATTATGTCTAACCGAACTGAACCAAACCTAAACTGCAGCGCCTTCCTGTTGTGACCAAGCACACAGAAAACATCTCCCTGCAGGAACACAATAGCACATAATATCAACAAACCATACATGCCACACATCGAGAAAAAAACAAGTGTGTTAATGATCTTACCCTTCATAAGATTAGCATGAAACCATGTGAATACTGAGAGTTAACAAATTAAACTATTATGAGCCAAAAATTGCCAAGAGAATATATCTCCGTTCAATTGTTATGTGAAGCACTGACCAAATGTATAATCTTTTAGCCACTACAAATGGATCGTAATAGTTTAATTGGTGCAAAACAAAAATAAGTTAGACAAATTTGATTAGACATTTGGACGGGCAACTCTCTAAAACCTTCATGCACAAACACTCCTGGTCATAATCCAAGAGGAAGCTCCTTGAAACATCCAACATAAAAATAGATATTAACATATGAATACTGCACTACTGTGAGTTCAAAACAAAGGCCTTCCCATTGGTCTCATACTAGAAAGACAGCGTGGCGTTGCCGCGCGACTTTGTTAGTGGGCCAGCCTCTTGTGGCCACCATTGTTACCTCTTGTAGTTTTTGATTCTGAGTCTCGCCAGTATAAAATGGTTTGAATTTACATTTTTGTTGTGTAGCAAAACTTTAGGTTTTGAAATTTTGAACAATTTTTTGTATTTGAAACTTTTTTGGCGTAAAGACGTTATGGTGTCCGAACCGCAGGTACAATGGATGCTATGTAAATATTTATGCGCATGAATTGTAAAAGCGCTTTGAATTTGGAATTTTACTCCATAATAAAGCTGTAGTTTTGAAATTCTGAATAACTTTTGTATTGAACACTTTTAAATTTGAAAAACGTTTCGATGTCCAAATTGTAAACATTTATGCAAATGCATTGCGAAAAAGTTTTGAATTTTAAACAATGCTCTATAATAAAGTTGTAGTTTTTGAATTTTTGATCAAATTTATATTGAACAAGTTTTTATTTGAACGCATTTTGGTGCTCAAATTGTACGTATAATGTTGCTCGTGTAAAAGAAACGGATGGAATGGGTTGTGGTTTGGTTTAAATTAAAATCTGAGGGTTTTTCTAAAAAAAACATAAGAGAGAACCAGGACGTATGTATGTTATTTTATTAGGTTTTGTTATTTACAGGGGCTCTATAATTATGTTCTTTGCATACATAATGATTTCGTTGTACTAAAACTATTGATATGGAAATAGATATATGTTATCATCAAACCCAGTAGATATCCGAATTAGAGAAATTCGTTTTGTATTTGTTTCCGATAATATATGTATTCATATTAGAATTTGAATTTAAATATGGTAAATAGTGCTATCCGTATTCGATTCTATGCGGACTCGATTGGAATGCATCGGTGTGAAGCGCCAATAGAGACTAATTTTCATCGGAAGTTGTCGTAATATTCTCTGTAAAACACTTTGAATTTAATTTTTTGTTGTATAGCAAAACTTTAGGTTTTGAAATTTTGAGCAATTTTTTGTATTCAAAACTTTTTTGGCGTAAAGACGTTTCGGTGTCCGAACCACAGGTACAATGGATCCTAAGTTGTAGATTTTGAAATTCTGAACAACTTTCGTATTGAACACTTTTTAATTTGAAAACGTTTCGGTGTCCAAATTGTATATACAACGGATTGCATGTAAACATTTATGCAAATGCATTGCAAAAGCGTTTTGAATTTTAAAATTTGCTCTATAATAAAGTTGTAGTTTTTGAATTTTTGGACAAATTTTATATTGAACAACTATTGATTTGAACGCATTTTGGTGCTCAAATTGTATGTATAATGTTGGTCGTGTAAAAGAAGCGGATGGAACGGGTTATGGTTTAGTTTAAATTAAAATCCAAGGGTTTTTCTAAAAACTCCTAAGAGAGGACGAGGACGACAGGTTAATTCATTGAAAACTAAGGGTTTCTTTGTAAATTTTCCAGAACCGTGGAGGTGGACTGCGGGTTAATTTAGGAAAAGCTTTGGTTTTTTCGCAAAAATATTTGAGAGAGGAGGCCGGACTGCGAGATGATTTCGTTAAATATTGAGGACTTTTTTTACAAAATGACGAACTCGCTGATCCAGAAATGGCCAGCGACGTGGCCACACTGCCCGCCCACGGTTTCCCTTGCGGATTCGATATTAAAAGATTCGTGGGGATTTGTTCATGGTAGGAGATATATCACAACATCCACTATTTACAAACAGAATGTGCTTGCGCTGCCTCTTTGTCCCTTCTTTTCTATGTCTGGTTAATCTGTAAGTACCCTCGCCCCGAAATAATTAAAAAAATTGATTGCACAATAGTCTCAACTCTGGACTACAATATAGTGCCACGGTAAAAAAAAATTAAGGTCAAGTAACAATAGGGAAACAGCTATAGGCAGCAACCTGCCGTCATAGTTGAACCCCTTGTCAACCAAAGGAGATTAGGATACATAGACAGAGGATAATTTAGACAGGAGAGGGCATGGGAATGTCATAAGCATAGCTTTAGTCGCGAAAGCTCAAGCTTAATCTGGCAAAATAATTAAGCAAACAAAAAACTGGTTAGTCTAAAATAACTATACTTCAATGCAAAAGACAGCCCGATATAAAAGCCTTCACTCTGAACTAAAATATTAAATAAAATATCAAAATGTCACAAACGTACCTAATCAGGTTTTCAAAAAAAATAGTGGTGAACTGAAAATCTGAAATTACTTCTAGGATGTACATTACAACAAATTGGAGTGCACATGATCAGCAGCAACAACATTGTTTGATGCAGATGATGTTCACAAATTGTAATGTAAAACACCTAAGAACATAAACAGTGAAGTACCAAATTGTAGCATATATATTGCACCTAATAATATATGCCATCTAAGGTACTACCCAGCAAACGAACTAACTGATCAACAATTGATAATTACAAAGAAAAGTAAGTTAACTTGAAAATAGCAGATGATAAAACTGCTCGCTGACCAACACATGAGGTGCATGTACTGCCGTGAGTATCGAGTCCACGTCAAATAACTTTGGCTGGGACATATAGCTTTTATAGAGGGTAAAGGAAAATGACTCTCTAAATGATAATTTAGATAATGCGTTATCTTGAAGATGCTCTAAATTCAATAAATTCACTCCTTAATAATCCACTAAAAAACAATCCCAGATCTCCACGTTGCCTTACCACTAATGAGGCACACAACTTTGCCTGTCACCCCAAGCAAGTAACAACCCCTATCTTCCACCTCCGCTGGTCTACTCTCCCCTAAGAGGCTAAGAGCATAACTAATATTGTGGTCTACTATTGGTTGTGTGTATATTTATAGTCCACCCATATAGTAGCCGGCTACAAGAACATACTTCGTCATTAGTACGTCGTTCACTTTCTTCTCTCACAAAATTTTATGAAGCTTGCACATGGCTATAACTTCTCTCATCTCTCCTTTACGTTAGCATAAAATCCCTTAGCATAAAATCTACTCACAGCCTTTTAATTTATTATTCTTGATCTAACCGCATGTGACATGCATGGCAATCTGAAAGCATATCAAATAAGAATTTGATAATGACACACTCGAAAGAAAAAAAAAACCTCCTTGAACTATAGGTCGAGCCTGGATTTCCTCATGAATCACGAAATCACATTGTACCTCCTCCAACAATCAAAACCAGTTGTTTTTCTCCTTAACCCAAGTTGAAACCAGTTTTGTCCGACATGACAATGGTTTTAACCATCGAAACTAGTTGTTCTTTCATCCTCAACTTTTTAATTTCCATTCCAATTCACTTAACATACGTGGATTGAGGTGGATAACTGCGTATCAAAAGAAGACATAAGTTTAATCTGGTTTCATCCAACATGGTTTTAACTGAGCCTGTTCGCTTGGGCTGATCTGGCTAGCTAAAAGTACTGCTGGTTGATTTTTTGTGAGAAAAAAACATTGTTGGTTGGCTGGCTGATTTGGCTGATAATCTCAAGCGAACAGACTTACTTCACACGTGTCCATGGGTCCCACATGCAGGTCATGGTATATCTTATTGCTCTTTCCTCTATTCCATCTACTAGACATTTCTACAAACATGCCAAGATCACCTCTGGGGCAGTGCACGTCGACGTCCGATTCCGATGTGAACGCGCCGTTGATCACTCTCCTGGCCCACGCGCGCCATCTGTAGCACCTGCTCGACCTTGTTGCGTGCCGTCTGCCAGCGCCGCCGGAACCAGCCACGTCGTGCTTGCTGCACTCTACCTAGGTTCGAGTCGGGGGGACGGAAAACAACTGGATTTGCTAGTTGGAACTTGGAATAGGTGGAATGTTTGGTTTTGCAGTCAAGAAGCAAATTCACATGCGGATAAAAGTTTTTTTTTAAGAAAGGCATACTACGGACAATATTTAAATTAGGCCATATTTAGTTCCCCAAACTCCTAGGCCTTATTTAGATCCCCAAATCGGGGATCCCCAAATCACTGCAGCAGCACTGTGCTGCACTGTAGCGTTTTTATTTTTATTTGGTAATAATTGTTCAAACATTGATTAATTAGACTCAAAACGTTCGTCTCGCAAAGTACAAGAAAACTGTGCAAATAGTTTTTGATTTCATCTATATTTAGTACTCCATGCATGTGCCGGCATTTTGATGTGGTGGGGAATCTTCTTTTTGCATAGTGGAATTTGGGGGTGAATTTGGGGAACTAAACATGGCCCTAAATTTGGCACTATGCAAAAAGAAGATTCCCTGTCACATCAACTTGCGGTACATGCATAAAGTACTAAATGTAGACGAAATAAAAAACTAATTGCACAGTTTGGTTGTACTTTGTGAGACGAACGTTTCGAGTCTAATTAATCAATGGTTGAACAATCCTACTATAAAAGAGCGAGTTTTTCTCCCTCTATAGTAACCGTTGGATCTGGACGTCGTGCTATATGAGCCCTCCGTCATCTGAGATCTTACATCTTACATCTTACATGTATTAAGATCCTCTATCCCCGCGTCAGGACACGGACTCCCTCTCGGTCCTGGCCCCTCACCTCCCCGCGTCAGGACTCCAGAAGAAAAAATAATATGAACACCAACAGTCCTAAAGTCCAAAACGGACTCCCTCTACCTGGCCTCTCACCTCCCCGCGTCATGACTCCAGAAGAAAAAATAATATGAACACCAACAGTCCTAAAGTCCAAAAGGGACTCCCTCTCGATCGGTCTCAACTAGCCCAGCCCCTCACCTGGCCTTCATATATGCACACGCTGGCCTTCTCAACTAGCCCAGCCCCTCACCTGGCCTTCATATATGCACACGCTGGCCTTCATATATGCACACATATAATCCTCACATATATGCACACGTACAATCCTCACACATATACATCTGCTTCCTGTACAATATTATTCAGCTGGTCCTCTTCTATCCTGTACAATATTACAGATTCGGCTGGTCCTCTTCTACCAATCTTTGTGGAGCAATACCTTTAATTTCTCGTGTGCTTTCAAAGCCATCCTCTGCTGACAATCTGTGGAGCACCATCTGATCCTTCAGACAATCTGTGTGGAGCACCATCTGATCCATGGATTCAATAAAGTTATGCAATCCAACCTGATCCATGAATTCATTAAAGGTCAGTAAAAATATGCAATTCTTAAATTCAAAATCATTAAATTCAAATTCAATTTTCTATCAGGATCAATTAGGTTCTGCAGATGTAAGTCAAAATGACTATGATCAAATATTGATGGGAGATAATTCCTCGGATGTTGTTGGAATTGGAACTTTGAGGACCATTGATCAGAAGAAAGAGGAACTACGCGCAAGGAATCGTGAGAACCAGCGACGATATCGAGAGAAAAAAAGAAACGAAGCAGCTGGTGAAAATATGAGGGAGCAGAATCTTGACCAGAATGTTGGCATTGGAACTTTGGGGACAATTGATTTGAAGAAAGAGGAACTACGCACAAGGAATTGTGAATACCAGCGACAATATCGACAGAGAAAAAGAACCCAAGCAGCTGGTGACAATATTGTTACGAGGGAGCAAAATTTAGACCACAAGCGCAATGGGACACTTGCAATAAAATCCGAACGTCAAATGCAAGTTCAACAGCAACCAGAACCTTTACCTTCCATGCAGAACAATGGTGATAGGGAATATTTGCTCAACACAAATAATAAAATCAGACAAGGTTTCAAACACAACATACATGTTCTTATTTCCATACACTTTTGTCATCATGATATTTGTATAATTATATACCTTCTTAATTATTCCCGATTGTAAATATTTTGTATAGGTACTGGTGTTCCAAACAGGAAAAGGGACGAAGAGCCATATAACTCGGCTATTTTTGACCCCGAGGATCCAATACATGGGATTGAGGGTAAGTTTATAAATTTATCAAATTATATTTAACAATGCCATGCAGGGTACATATAGACTGGGTGTTAATTTCATCTCTAATTTTATCTTTCGATCAGAAAATGATTTAGATTGCCTCGATCCAGATGAGGGTAGCCCTGACATATATGAGGATGAGGAGGCAAGGGTTTTCAACGACATAGGTGAAGGTGAGTACATACATTCATATAATTTTATTGCTGTCCTAACAATAGTGGAGGTCAAATACTCTTCCTGATCTAATGCAGATTTTCACTATGAGTACTATATGAGACCCGATTCAGTGGCAAAGGAACCTGATCCTTATGACTTTGTATATAGAGGCCTTCCTGAAAATCATCTTGTGTTAAAAAAGGTGCCCAACTGTGAATTTTGTCGTGCTAAAAGGTTCCCTGGTGAAGGTCTTGCCTTTTGTTGTAGAAAGGGGCGCATCAATATATTTATACCAGAAGTGCCTGATGAACTTCGACATTTGTTCACCAGTCAAACAGATAGTAATGCAAAATATTTCAGAAAGCACATAAGATACTTCAATTCGCACTTCTCTTTCACCAGTTTTGGTGTTTCAGTTGTTCGTCAATTGGCCACAGCAAAAGGTACAGGTGTTTATACGTTTAAAGCACAAGGTCAGATATACCACAAGTTGGATCCGCTCATGCCTGGTGGTAAAGGACCACGGCATATGCAGTTGTATTTTTATGACACAGACAATTCTATACCTCACAGGATTAAGAGGTCTCCCCATCTTGATGCTGAGTTGATTAGAAAAATATTGAAAATTCTACAAAACAATCCATATGTGCAAACATTTAGGAGTCTAGGCACTCTACAAAACTTGCAAGACTACACAATCGCTCTCAATACGAAGATATCTGTTGATCAAAGGAGATACAATGCACCTACAGTGGGACAGGTTGCTGCCATATGGATGGATGGAAATGATCCCCAACATAGATTTGACAGGAGCATAATAATATATGGTCACGAGGACCGTCCGCATTATATTAGGGCTTATCATGGCTGCTATGATCCTTTAGCTTATCCTTTGTATAACCCTAATGGTGAAACTGGTTGGGAGGATAAAATGATATTGTACCAAGAACCACCTGTGTCCAAGCCTAAGAGGAATGTCCAAGCCTAAGAGGAAATATACAAAACGTAAACGACAAGGTTCATTTGCTATCACATATTTTATATTGATCTACATATAATTGCAAATTTTATTTATTGATGTCAATATTTTTTTGATGATTATTATTCATGAACTATTTAAATTGCAGATGACCCTATAGTTGATATAAACGATGTTGTGCTTGATGAGGTACCTGATGGTCAAGGTATATGATGTTACGATTTGCATAGTCATTAGAAATTATTGTATGTGTAATTTGTTGTTGGCTAAGAGAATTCTTGATTGTTGGGAGACGCTGATAATGACGATACTAATGATGGAAACGATGAGGATACTGAAGCTCAAGGTATGACTTCTATTTTCAAATAAAGAATTATATACTACAAAACAAATACACAGTATCCCTTGATGGAACACTATTTACCAAACTAAGTAAAAGTAAAAATGCTTCTAACGATAGATAAAGAATCTCGACGTTTTGTCAGTGCAAGAGAATACTTATGTTTTAGGCTACAGATACGTGAAGGGGAATTTAACATCTTATTTTGTGGTGGTCGTCTTTTCCAACAATGGGCTGTCGACATGTATGTGAAAGTTGAGTCAATGCGTTTAGACTGGTACTCTAAACCTGAGAATCAAAATCTCATCTGTGCTGACCTTTACCAGGTGAGGACATTTTTAACAATCATAAAATAGATGCATTTCACACTTTATTAAATTATCATCTATTGATAATTCTTTCACTCTAGGGTCTAATCGACACACTCGCTGCTGGAGAGACCCGTGCTTCAGAGACAGGAAAAAGAATTGTCTTATCCAAAGATTTCCATGGAAGTGATAGAGATGTTCATGCGAGATTTATGGATGCAATGACTTTAGTTACTAGGTTTGGTAAGCCGGATTTTTTTATAACAATGACATGCAACCCTTATTGGGATGAAATAATGGCAGAGTTATTGCCTGGGCAGACCCCTCAAGATCGTCCTGATGTGGTGACGAGGGTGTATAGGGCCAAATTACTAAACCTGCACCATGATTTGATTAAAAAATGAGTTCTTGGCAAGGTCGCGGCATATTGTCATGTGACTGAGTTTCAGAAGAGAGGCCTACCACATGAACACTTCCTTTTGATTATGGAGCCAGATGATAAGTTGAGGAGTCCAGATGACTATGACAGATTTATATCAGCGGAGCTACCTAACCCAATGAAATCCCCCGTGTTGCATAGGTTGGTTTGCAAGCATATGATGCATTGTCCTTGTGGTACATTGAATCGAAACTGCCCATGCATGGTAGATGGAGAATGTCGTTTTCAGTATCCTCGTCAATTTTGTGAAACCACCCAACAAGGAAAGGACTCATATCCGATTTATAGGAGAAGGGATGATGGTCAAAGTGTGAAAGTAAGGGGCGAAAAATTAGATAACAGATGGGTTGTTCCATATAACCAAATGCTCCTGATGAAGTATAACTGCCATATTAATGTTGAGGTTTGCTGCAGTATTCAGTCTGTTAAGTACTTGTATAAGTATATATATAAAGGTCATGATTGTGTATCTATCAGTGTTGATCCTTCAAATAGTGATGCACAAATTGATGAGATTAAACAGTACAGGAATGCAAGATGTATAACCGCTATAGAGGCGATGTACAGGTTGTATGGCTTTCCTTTGTATTCTATGTCACCACCTGTACTGCAAATGCAAGTGCACGTACCAGGTATGCATATGGTCTCATAAAAATCTAGAGATGATCTAAATAAGGTTGTCCAAAGTGAAAGGGCAAAGAGGTCCATGCTTACAGAGTATTTCAGTACAAACATGGAAAATCCTGCAGCTCAGAAATACTTATACAGGGAGTTCCCAGAATACTTCATTTGGAAAAAGTCTCATAAACGCTGGGAGCCTAGAAAACAACGCACACAGATTGGCAGGCTCGTGTATGCTCACCCTGCTGAAGGTGAAAGATACTACCTACGGGTGCTATTAAACCATGTGAGGGGTGCAACCTCATTTGAGGATCTTAGAACTTGGCATGGTACTACATATCCTACGTTTAGACAGGCTTGTGAGGCTATGGGCTTTGTGGAGACCGATGAGACATTAGATGCATGCTTGACTGAATCTAAAGAATTCAAAATGTCTTGTGCTCTTAGAAGGTTATTTGCAACGATTATGGTCTTTTGTGAGTGCGTCAATGTTCGTAGCCTCTGGGATAAGCATTTTGAGTCAATGGCCGAGGACTACCGTCGGTCCCATGGGAACTCTAGCTTGGTTGAGCAAATGGTGCTTAGAGACATCTCGCATCATGTTGCTTCAATGGGAAGAGATATTAAAAGCTATGGCCTTCCAGAACTGGACGAATCAGGTGAGGTAGTTCACTTTAATTAGTGATACTATATAACCTCTAATATTATTGCTTCATGTTCATGTTACTTTGTCCATTTTATACAAATAATGAAAACATGAGCCTTATTTGTCTTTGAAATTTATAGATGATTTATCAAGGGACTATTATAGAGAGCTTACAGAGGAACTAAAGGTTGGTTTTGACAAAGATCATCTAAAGATTATTGATACATTGAATGTGAAGCAACGAGCTGCTTTTGATGAGATACTAGATCATGTGCTCAATAAACGAAGCCGTGTATTCTTTATTGATGGACCTGGAGGCACTGGAAAGACATATCTATATAAGGCTTTATTGGCTAAAGTGAGATCAATGAATCTTATTGCAATTGCTACCGCAACATCTGGTATAGCAGCATCTATTATGCCCGGTGGTCGCACTGCCCACTCACGATTCAAGATTCCTATCAAAATTGATGCTAATACCAGGTGTAGCTTTTCAAAACAGAGTGGAACTGCTATGTTGCTTCGCAGGGCTGCTCTAATAATATGGGACGAAGTTGGAATGAGAAAGAGACAAGCAGTAGAAACACTTGATAGAACATTGCAAGATATAATGGGTTGCAATCAACCTTTCGGTGATAAGGTCATGTTGTTTGGAGGTGACCTCAGGCAGGTTCTTCCTGTAGTGACACGAGGAACAAGAGCCCAGATCACAGATGCTACTTTGCTGAGATCATATATATGGTGTAATGTACGGAGGATTCTGCTCACCCAGAATATGCGGGCTCAAAATGACACATGGTTCTCGGAATACCTATTAAGAATTGGAAACGGCACAGAAGAAACATTTGGTGATGATTATGTTCAACTGCATGATGATATTCTGATTACATGCAACGATGAAGATTTTTCAAAGAATTCCTTAAATAATAAAATGACAAATTTAGAAGATGCTTCCATTAACATTCTTATCGATAGGGTGTTTCCGAATCTACAAGCAAATTGCAACTCTGCAGATTATATGTGCGAGCGGGCGATTCTTTCTACGAGGAACGACCACGTCGATGCAGTGAACAAAATAATGATTGAAAAGTTTCCCGGAGATGAGAAGGTATACTATAGTTTTGATTCAGTCGATGATGATTCAAGAAATAATTACCCTATTGATTTCCTTAATACTATTACACCAAATGGGTTGCCTCCTCATGAGCTCAAGGTCAAAAAGAATTGCCCGGTTATCTTGCTACGTAACCTAGATCCTCACAACAGACTTTGCAATGGGACAAGGCTAATCGTCAGAGAATTTCAAAAAAACTCAATCGACGCTGAAATTGTTAATGGGCAGCATGCTGGAACTAGAGTGTTCATACCAAGAATTCCTATGTCTCCTTCTGAGGACCTTACATTGCCCTTCAAATTTAAGCGGAAGCAATTTCCGATCAGGTTGAGTTTCGCAATGACAATAAATAAAGCCCAAGGTCAAACCATACCTAATGTAGGTATTTACTTACCCGAACCAGTATTCTCTCATGGCCAACTCTACGTAGCGTTGTCACGGGGTGTTTCACGCAAAAGTACGTGGGTGTTGGCAAAAACAAACAAAGCTATTGACCCAACTGGAAGGAGGACAAAAAACATTGTACACAGAGATGTTCTGAAGCTATGATATAGAATATTCAAAAAAATATTTTATTCTCGATACAAGTCCATTTATATGATATACAAACAAAAGCATGTATATTCAGGATTTAATTTTTTAAAACAATGGATTGTATTCAAAAAGAAAATCCGCCCATGCCAATATATCCAAAACAGAGGAAAGAAGAAATGCAACATCCAGAGTCGATTCATCGTGAATAAAAAAAAACTGTTTACCTGTCGCAACAATTAGAGACTTGATGCTGCTGATTGAAGGACCGCTGATTGACCTGTGCCAACCGGTGTAGAGGCAGCAGCAGGCTATGCTCCCGTGCTTGCACATACACTCTCACTTCAAGTAACAGTAGCCATCCTAAAGCCAACATATTCAAAGAAAAAAAAACCCAACAATCGTGAGCCTCACATTGTAGAAGCTTATGAAATCGAAACCCAACTGGCCTAGGTTCAATTGGAGCAGAGGAGAAGAGAGGAGTTACCTGATCTGCCACTGCGAGGGGTGGAGATGGAGCAGCAGAGGTCACGAGGGGACAGCCGGCGGCGAGGGGCGGAGACGGAACAGCGGAGTTCCGGAGGGGACAGCCGGCGGCGCGACCTCGCGAGTCGCGAGCGTGTGCGTGACGCCGTGACTGCTGTGCCTGCGTAGGGTTAGACAGGGAGGCTGGCGTCGGGTTAATGGGCCGTGGCCCGTGTGACTTGATGGACCTAAAGGCTACAGCGCATCTGATCGGACAGTATCCCTACTGTGCAGGCCGGATATAACAAATTTTTTTTCCGAATTAATAATTCATAATTTCATATTCATATTTGGACAAAATATTATTAATAATCGAAACAATAAAGATATAACAGATTTTTTTCTGAATTAAGTAATTCATAATTTCATATTCATATTTGGACAAAATATTATTAATAATCGAAACAATAAATACGTGCGTGTCGCACGTGCATATTTGCTAGTTATTATTAAATACAAACGAAATGCTAAAGTATATGGCCAACTAAACAAGGCGTTAGGAACTCGACAGGCCAGCTCCGGCCCACCGGTGCGATACCGGGCAATATGGCTGGAGCGCCTATAAAACTCTGCTGCCATCAAGGGCCGGCCCATCACCCACCCCATCTTGCTCCCTCCCTCGCTCGTGCGCGCGAGCGTCGCGCTCCAGGCCTTTCCTCTTCCTCGTCTGTCATCGCGAACCGCCGCACGCCCGCACCCCCCACCCGGCACCCGCCCACGGCCCACCCCCTTCTCCGTGTCTCTCCGCGGCGGCGGGCGCGGTTCTCCGGCCATCACCGGCCGCTCCCGGTAACTCCCTTCCTCTCTCTCAGTGCGCTTACGGTGTTCCATAAGTGGGCGCGCTCGTGTGGAGACCTGTCGCTGCAAACCCTAGGTACGTGCGCAGCGCATCGATAGATCCACTCTTACGGCTTAGATCCGCTCTTACGGCTTAGATCCGCACGGGACTAGTTGCAACTAGTAATCCCGCAACCAGTAACGCCACGAGGAGCTGTTCACTAGTTGCGGGATTACGAGCGGTGATGTTTCTCCTCTGGGAATTTTAGATCTCGATTCCGGTTGCGACGACTTGTTTGGGTTAGTCTCCGAGCTGAGACTTGTAGATGCACCAACTCCAATGCTTTCACTAGCCTCGGAAGTGTGTTGTGAGAGGATTGGGAGGGCGCCTCTTGTTATCTTAGGGCGCTGAGTGAGGATTTGCTGGATTATGCTTTTGATCTGTGGCACTCCTCATCTTGTTTTTGTATGTTTAGATTTAGACCGTATGGCAATTCTTATTTGGAACTGCAATTTAGTAATTGGAAAGACCATACCTCTCTATTTTGGTTGAGTTTGAGCGGAAAGAAGCAATAAGCATACATGTTAATGCAGTTTCCATGGTAATACTAGTCTGCAGCTTGCCTCATCCTGTGGCTTATGATTAGCTTGATCTATTCTATGCCATGTCACTGGTGAGTTTTAAAATTGTTTGTTTCTTTCAAGTATATCTGATGAACTGTGCATCAAATGGTGATGAACACACCTTTTGTTTTGTTTTGTTTTGTTACACATAACTTTAGTGTTCATGAATGATTTTTTATGTTCTAGCCTGTATGCTCAGGCTGACATGATTTGTAATGGGCTTGTTTAGTTGGTGAAAATGTTTGGGTTCGGCTACTGTAGCACTTTTCGTTTTATTTGGCACTTTGTGTCCAATCATGGACTAATTAGGCTCAAAAGATTTGTCTCGTGATTTACAACTAAACTGTGTAATTAGTTTTTTCTTTCGTCTACATTTAGTACTCCATGCATGTGCCGCAAGATTTGATGTGACAGGTACTGTAGCACTTTTTGGGTTCCCTTTTTGGGAACTAAACAGGCTCAATGTGTCACAATACACAGCTCATAAGTCGACTAATTATGTCTGATTTACCGTGCCTGTCCTGTTATTAACACAATCTGTTATGTTTCGGTGCAATTACAGGAAAAACTATGAGGAGGTACAGCCCCCCTTATCGAAGCCCCCCCAGGAGGGGATATGGTGGCAGAGGAAGAAGCCCCCCTCCTCCTCCTAGGAGGGGGTATGGAGGACGCAACAAAGAGGGTAGTGGAAGCCTTTTGGTCCGCAATATCCCATTAAGCGTCAGGTACAGAAACTAATACCATGTACTTTTTCCTTCCATCTTTAAAAGAAATATAAAGTGATCACCATTTTTATGACCATACCGTTTTAAATGAAGAAGCAAATTTTACTTTGATACTTTCCTCGAGTAACTTCAATTTGCATGTCAAACTTTGTCAGAGCGGAGGAGCTTCGAGTTCCTTTTGAAAGGTTTGGCCCTGTCCGGGATGTTTACATTCCAAAGGACTATTACTCTGGGTAAGTTGTACTAAATCACCATACTCTGCGATGTATGTCTTAATTACTCAAAAAGCTCGGTCTTGTTGTTTCCGTAATGATTAGAGCTGTAAATAGCTGGAGACCTGTCTAGTTTTTTGTCCATAATCATCAAACTATTTTTCTAGAGGCATGAATTATATGAACAGACACCCTATATTTAACAATGAACACTAGTGCATCCTCCAGCTTTAGTGCAACGTCTAATTTGCAATGTGTTGGTGCGTTTAAGCTCTGATGAATCTCATGTTGTTTTTTGCAATCGATGTATGATGGAGTATAAGCTTGGACTCTGCATTCTCATATCCAATTCGTCATTGCGCTATGTGGATTATATTTCTAAATGATTCCCAGGATTGTGTTGGTTTGAAGTAGATACATGCTCTTCATTTGTCAAAGAATGCGTTTTAACATTACTAATTACAAATTCATTTGCTTGGCAAGATAGAGTCTTGTCCGATGAAGTTCTTCTATGAAGACAAGATTTGATACATTGAGAAAATTAATTTCATGAAGAGAAGATAAGAGATATATATTGGCTGGTACATGAGAAGATAAAAGAGAGTCAAGTCAATTTCAAGTACTTTCGTGACTTTTCAAATGTTGGGGAACTTGAAGCGAATGATTTTATGAAGATGCTCTTTATGAGGATCACCTTACGTAGTTGTATACAAGAAACTTGGACACTAGAGCCTGGGCGTCTTACTGCTTTTTGCAACACTTGCTTCCCTTTTGATGGAATGTTTGTAAGTTGTTGACTGTGCTTCATCGAGAACAATAGAGGGCACAGTGCATATTTGAACTTGATGGTAAAACGCCAGCAAGACACCATTGTGCACACTTTGCACCCTCATATTTGTTTTGTCACTTCCTTGAATTTTCCTCGTCATACTGTCTAATAAAACCAACATATGCAGGGAGCCTCGAGGATTTGCCTTTGTGGAGTTTGTTGACCCTTATGATGCCTCTGAAGCCCAGTATCGCATGAATCGCCAAGTTTTCTTCGGTCGGGAGATAGCTGTTGTTCTTGCTGCTGAGTCGCGAAAGAGGCCAGAGGAAATGCGCGGCAGAGCTAGAGTCAGGTATGGTATTCCTTTTTGTTGCAGTAAATTTATGCCTCTGTTCTTATTATGTACTCATTTGAAATGACTTCGTGTGATTGCTGTGCAGAGGTTACTCTGGTCATGAAGGTCGCCGATCTTCATATTATGGTAATCTTGCATTTGTATTTTCGTACCATTCATGGTATTGCTGTCCAAGCTGTACATCTGTTGTCTGGATCCTCTGATTCTAGTCAATTATACAATTATATGATGTGTATCCATTTTGTCACTGCTTACTTGTGGATGTAGAGGGGGGATGCCTGGGCAGTCACCTCAAAGTTAGAAGTTTCTGCCCAGTAGTCTTGAGGGCTTGGTTATTATCTCAAGTTGAATATTGTTTGTAATTAGATGGAATGTTTGAGGGCTTACTGCATAGCCTGTTTATGCCTTTACCCCCACCAGTCCAGTTTATAAGGCGCAATGAAACATGACACGGCCTCCTAAATTACACTTTGGCATTTATTTATTTTATATTATACTGCTTATTGCTTATGATTATAAACTTATGATTATTGGATAGTATATCTGATTACAAAACTAATAGTATCAAATATGTATTACAAGAATTAATGATTGTTGGCTAAATTATTGTTCAAAGGTTATAAAGTTTAACTCTTGACGTATGCGAAATGCCTTATAAACTGTACCAGAGGGAGTAATAGTTTAATTTATGCTGCTATGGTTAGCCCTCTTTTACATTGAAAGGAAAAGCATTGAGTCTCTTTTATGTGGCAAGGCATGATTGGTCAGGACATATTAGATTTCCTTTTAGCCTTCATGCACTGTTTCTCTTGTGTGCATCTTATTAACTTGGCAACACATCATTTTTACATTTTTCCTGTTACTCTTCTGGTACTATGGTGACTGCTATCAAGTGCCTTATCAAACATCACTGTAATACAGAGCACCAATATGTCTGCACCCAGCCAATAAAATTCTAGATCTTTTGCTGCTTCTGATAGGTGATGCACATATGTTTAATAAAGCCCTCTTTTTTTTAAACAAATTTGCCATGCACAAGTGCCTTTCAAATTTACGAATAACATCTCAGTACTGTCTCCAGTCACTATAAAAATTTTCTTGTGAAAAATTGAAGTCTGCAATTTCCTTTTGTTGTGGTACTAAAGTACTGATAGCCTCTCATCTTCCATATAGGGCGGTCTCGTTCCCGTTCCCGTTCCCGTTCCCGCTCTCCTCGTTATCGGGGCCGTCCTCGGTCGAGGTATGCTTGGCTGACACAAGGCTTCTTGTAAAAGCTTTGAACTTTGGTCTGAGGAACCTTTCACTTTTTATTTTTATTTTAAATTCTGTTATGTTTTTCTTTTATAAAGCAGATCATACTCTCCTGCTCCAAGGCGGCGAGATGACTACTCTGCCTCTCCAAGGAGAAAGGAAGCACATCGAGCATCTCTGCCAAAGGAGCATGATGAAGATAAGCACAGGTCCTACTCTCCTGCCAGTAGAGATGATGCTGACAATGGTTATAAGAAGTAAGTTATTCATTGCTACACATAAATCTGGCTTCCATCTGTCCATGTATATAAATCCAGAGTATTTGTTTTATCTTAGTGTGTACTATACCTTTGCTCCCACCTACTTCATTATCAGTTGCATCATAGTCTAACCTGGCAACTAGTCGCTGAAACTAGCTACCTATTGAAAATATCATTTGATATGACTGGGTTAGGAAATGCACTAGTGATTTCATTCATCCTCCTAACAGGTGTTGCTGCAGACTCCAAATTCACTTTTACCTGTTTAAACCACAGCTAAGCTATGTATTGTAGTACCCTAGAGGCCTAGAATGCTCTTGTAGCAAGGAAATTTTTATTTTGGTGAACCATATTATTGTTGCGTGGGTTGTGAAATGAGTAGAGCAATGTAAAAAAAAAAAAGCTCTTAAAGTCCCTAATCATGTAGCAACTAGCAAGAGCTCTTAAAGCCCCTAACAATGGTATTAATGTTGATAGGAGGTCGCCCCTACCAGACAGCGATGGATCCCCTCCACACCGCAGGTCCCCCAAGGAGTACTCGGGCTCACCTCCAGGATCCCGCTCCAGGTCCGCCGACGAATCTCCTGTTCGCAGTGACTGACCGACCGGTGGATGCTACAAAAATGATATGCACATGACCGTGTCTCTTCAGCATGGTCATGCGGTCAGTCCAATGCCTGTCAGACCGAGCTTACTAAACCTTACCCCCTTTTGGGGGTGATGTTGTATTGCTAAGTTCCGTTTGTGCTTAGTATTAGTGCATACTGCTAGACTGCCACTGTCGTCTGTGCTATGTACGTATGCTTTTAATCTTTTTTTTTTTGAGCCTACGTATGCTTTTAATCTTGAGTGAGGTTTGAGGAACCAGTGATGCTGTTGTTGGTGCTGAACTTTGGAACCTGTAGTAGCATGTTGCTTGCTGGGCCACGGCCCGTTCACTGGGACCTGTTGCACTTGCCTCTTTTGAGTTTGGTTTGAGGACTAGACTTGGATGCTGCAGGTGCTAGTAGACCTGTGCTACTACCCCTTTTTGAATTATGGAGCTCTATCTGCTGACTCCGTGAGAGAGGAGGCTTGAGGATGATTTCAGCATCAAGGAGAAAGCATGGCCCGCAGGGCAGCAAGGGTGTTGTGGGAGTCAAGAGTCCGTGGGCCGAGTGCAACGTCACGCGGTTCGCCATGCGTTGTGGGCCGCCTACGCCTAGTCGCCTACAGCCGGGAGCCGGGGCATGGCATATGCGTCGCAGCGGCAGCTTACGATGCACTGTGGCCGCAGTGGTGGTTCGTGGTCTAGTGGTGCCACGTTTAGTTCTAAAATTTTTTAAGATTTCTCGTCACATCGAATATTTAGACATATGTATGGAGCATTAAATGTAGACGAAAAAAAACTAATTACACAGTTTGGTAGAAAACCACGAGATGAATCTTTTATGCCTAATTAGTTCATAATTAGATATTAATTGACAAATACAAACAAAAAGTACTACAGTAACCAAAGCCTAAAAAAAATCTCTCGTGAACTAAATAGACCCTAGCTCCGTGCCACGGCCACGAATCCTCCAACGCTGCGCTGCCGGGGGACCAGGGCCTCAGCTCAGCTCCCTCCGCTTCATCTGCGAAGTTGTGATTGGCCGACCGACCGACCGGTGCGAACTAGCAGCAGCAGCACCCATGTCCATGTCCATGTACATGTACAACTGGATCCATGGGTTTGGGTGGTCCCTTCGTGCACACACCATAATTAATTCAATTCATTTCCTATTGCTTGTTGGACCCCCGGCCCTTCCGCCTGTCCATTCACTGTTTATATCAATAATAATTAATGTGTCTGTATATGTATGTAGAGTATGCTGGTTACTCCGTTATATATTCACTCACGGTTTAATAACCGCACTATTTTCTGTGGCTGATGTTGTTTTATTCTAAGAGGAAAACACATTGTACCATGGCTGATAAGCAGTTCAAGCGAAGTATAATAACAATAATCATCATCGTCAGTATATACAGTACATGGTATAGCAAGTGTATGTACGTACCTGTCTCCATGATTGGCCTCATCAAGCGTACGTTTGCGACGTGCATGTCACGCATGTGCATGCTTGCACACTAGAGTACGTATGTAGCGGTGACCGAGTAGTACTCAGTACTCATCATTCGTTCCGTTCACGCACGTACGTGGTACTGTACGTACGCGCGTGCACCATACACGTAGACGAGGACAGAAAAGACGACGAGGGTCGACAGACTCGATGGAGACCACGGAGCATCGTTCCCCTCCCACTTGAAACTAACCGCCCTCCGGCCTCCGGCAATGGCGGCAATCCGCCCCGCGCCCGCGCGACGTGTTGGTGACTTGTTGCGAGAGCAAGCGGTCGGGATGCGACGACTGCAGACTGGCCTGGTGGTGGTGGTCCGTGGAACATGAATTGCTCTTAAAAGAACAGCACCCTCATTGAAATCAATGCAGACCCACCAAACACAAGCCCAGAATGCCTGCGCCTCCACTTACAAATAGAAAACAATTTTTTTTCAATGCAAAGTAACAAGTCCAGATTGAATCATGTGCAAAAGGTCAGGTCAGATCGAACTGATATAGCCTCCAAACAGAGATAGAGAGGGGGTCAGATCAAACTGATACAGAGAGAGTCCTAAGAGAGACCCTAGATTTTTTTTTCATCAAAGACGAATTGCAGAAATTGAATCAACTAACGAATGCTTGACGCTTGAAAAGTGGAAGTGCTCGGATCGCTCTAATAGGCGGAGACGGAAAGATCAAGAACCACAGCGGTGGCAAAATCTGCCGACTCAAGGAATGGCTACAGCCTAGTGAGAGCATTGGCGGATCCAGGGGGCTGGGGGGGGGGCTGCAGCCCCCCCCCCCCCGGCAGCATGACATTTCCATAGGATTATTGTTGCAATTAGCTCTAAATTACCCGTAAATCTTTATGGTTAATCACAATCTCCATTACTTAGCCCCCCCCTTGATCCCATCCTGGATCCGCCACTGAGTGAGAGAACTCTTCCTTCCGAGAGCGAAAAGAAGATGAAACCTGAGATGGCCTGATCAAGTGATCATCCCCAACCAAGAACAACCACACAAACACCCACGGAAAAAAACTCTGTAACACAGGGAGAGCCAGATAAAGCGAATGCAAGAAGAAAAACGCCCACCTTGCAAATTACCAAGTTGAACACGGTGACAAGAGCAGTCTGAATAAATGTTGTACCAAAAGCTTTATGATTTCTTTTGGCTGGGGAGAGGAAGGAGAAAGCAACCGAGCAGAGTAGTCATGTGCTCAGTGCTCTTCTCCCCTCTCGCTCTCTGTGTATGCCAAAAATGGCGCCGCAGAGTCACGGGCCACCATGTAGGCCCACGTGTCATAGAGCCTAGTAGAGGCATAAGATTCCATTGGGTAGTAAAAGAGGTGAGAACCGGTGAAGTGAAATTGTTACAGTGAGAAGAATGCAGACCACACTAGGTGGTTGGGTCACTGGTTTGTGGGGTCAGGGTACCAATAAACCCACAAGTTAGGAGGAGAGGGAGGGAAAGGTTAATTAGTTCACCGTGCTAACTGAATACTGGGCCCTTGCTGTCATTGGCAGAGGAATTTTTTTGAAACAAATTGGCAGAGGAATTACCCAATCGGACTTCATGGGATTATTAGGTCTTGGCTGTGAGCAGAAGTTTCCTGGATTTTCAGTGGATACATATACACAAGTGCTTGCAAAGCACAAATAACTACAGAGATACAAATACACAACTTGGAAGTTCAGGATCTTCAACGGAATTTATAAGTTAATAAATTGGAACCTCCAAACCGTGGAATGAGTACCCAAGTTCTTTGCACCTGAAGCCTTCAAACTGTTCAGGTATAGCTAAAACATAATTTGCAAATGAAGGTCGCCAGGTTCTAACAAACTTTCTAGGTAAGCTAATTTCTTCATGTATTCACACGTCCATTTCGTAAGTGTTTTTCAATGTGTATCATACATGGCACTGTGTGTTTCTGCAATCATTTGAACTAGGCAGTTCTCCCACGCATTGCGTGGGGGCGAGAATACCAATCTTTAATAATAGTTATCGTAGTCGTGGAGGAAGATGCAAAAAGATTATAAAAGGATCGAGTTACATTTTTTCAAAGTATACATTAAAGAAAGGAATAAAACTGGACACGAGCAGAGGGCGGGATGTTTCTAGAGGCAAGCAGGCGTGAATGGATAGGATGGGTGAAGGGAGGCAGACGTGGACGGCTGTGACGAGATGACGGTGGATCTACAGGGCAGCAATGATTTACTATCTCAGAAACTAAGGATCTTATATGATATGATATGATGAGGAAAAAAAATCCTGAGGTACTTAATGACATAGTAAAATAGACTAAAGTCCAATGTCTGTAGATTTTTTAAAGCTACAATATAATGCATGCATGCAGTTTGAAAGCAGTATATATAGTTTTAAAATAGGAAAGTGTGTTGCAGAAATAAAGGTTAAACCAAACGTTCAAACCTGCTGCTTAGTTTTAGTATGTCTAACCGAACTGAACCAAACCTAAACTGCAGCGACTTCCTGTTGTGACCAAGCACACAAAAAACATCTCCCTGCAGGAACACAATAGCACATAATATCAACAAACCATACATGCCACACATCGAGAAAAAAACAAGTGTGTTAATGATCTTACCCTTCATAATATTAGCATGAAACCATGTGAACACTGAGAGTTAACAAATTAAACTATTATGAGCCAAAAATCGCCAAGAGAATATATCTCCTTTCAATTGTTATGTGAAGCACTGACCAAATGTATAATCTTTTAGCCACTACAAATGGATCGTAATAGTTTAATTGGTGCAAAACAAAAATAAGTTAGACAAATTTGATTAGACATTTGGACTGGCAACTCTCTAAAACCTTCATGCACAAAAACTCTAGGCCGTAATCCAAGAGGAAGCTCCTTGAAACATCCAACATGAAAATAGATATTAACATATGAATACTGTACTACTGTGAGTTCAAAACAAATGCCTTCCCATTGGTCTCATACTAGAAAGACAGCACGACGTTGCCGCGCAACTTTGTAGTAGGCCAGCCTCTTGTGGCCACCGTTGTTATCTCTTGTAGTTTTTTATTCTGAGTCTCGCCGGTATAAAATGCTTTGAATTTAAATTTTTGTTGTGTAGCAAAACTTTAGGTTTTGAAATTTTGAGCAATTTTTTGTATTTAAAACTTTTTTGGCGTAAAGACGTTATGGTGTCCGAACCGCAGGTACAATGGATGCTATGTAAATATTTATGCACATGAATTGTAAAAGTGCTTTGAATTTGGAATTTTACTCTATAATAAAGCTGTAGTTTTGAAATTCTGAACAACTTTTGTATTGAACACTTTTTTATTTGAAAATGTTTCGGTGTCCAAATTGTGGGTACAACGGATCGTATGTAAACATTTAAGCAAATGCATTGCGAAAAAGTTTTGAATTTTAAAAAATGCTCTATAATAAAGTTGTATTTTTTGAATTTTTGATCAAATTTATATTGAACAATTTTTTATTTGAACGCGTTTTGGTGCTCAAATTGTACGTATAATGTTGCTCGTGTAAAAGAAACGGATGGAACGAGTTGTGGTTTGGTTTAAACTAAAATCCAAGGGGTTTTCTAAAAAAATCCTGAGAGAGGACCAGGACGTATGTATGTTATTTTATTAGGTTTTGTTATTTACAGGGGTTCTATAATTATGTTCTTTGCATACATAATGATTTTTGCTGTACTAAAACTATTGATATGGAAATGGATATATATTATCATCAAAACCGAGTAGATATCCCAATTAGAAAATTTTATTTTGTATTCATATTAGAATTCAAATTTAAATATGGTAAATAGTGCTATCCGTATTTGATTTTGTGCGGATTCGATTGGAATGCATCGGTGTGAAGTGCCAATAGAAACTAATTTTCATCGGAAGTTGTCGTAATATTCTCGCCAATATAAAACGCTTTGAATTTAATTTTTTTGTTGTATAGCAAAACTTTAGGTTTTGAAATTTTGAGCAATTTTTTGTATTCAAAACTTTTTTGGCGTAAAGACGTTTCGGTGTCCGAATTGCAGGTACAATGGATCCTAAGTTGTAGATTTTGAAATTCTGAACAACTTTCGTATTGAACACTTTTTAATTTGAAAACGTTTCGGTGTCCAAATTATAGATACAACGGATTGCATGTAAACATTTATGCAAACGCATTGCGAAAGCGTTTTGAGTTTTAAAATTTGCTCTATAATAAACTTGTAGTTTTTTGAATTTTTGGTCAAATTTTATATTTAACAACTTTTGATTTGAACTTGTTTTAGTGCTCAAATTGTACGTATAATGTTGCTCGTGTAAAAGAAACGGATGGAACGAGCTATGGTTTGGTTTAAATTAAAATCCGAGGGTTTTTCTAAAAAAACTCCTAAGAGAGGACCAGGACGACAGATTAATTCATTGAAAACTTAAGGGTTTCTTTGCAAATTTTCTAGAACCGTGGAGGTGGACTGCGGGTTGATTTGGGAAATGTTTTGGTTTTTTCGCAAAAATGTCTGAGAGAGGAGGCCAGACTACGGGTTGATTTCGTTAAATATCGAGGACTTTTTTTTGTTGCAAAATGACCAGAACTCGCCGATCTGGGCTGTCCGCGCGCCAGATCCGACGGCCGAAAACGGCCGGTGACGTGGCCACATTGCCTGCCCGTGGTTTCCCCTGCGGATTCGATATTAGAAGATTCGTGAGGATTTGTTCATGATAGGGGATATATCACAACATCCATCTATTTACAACCAGAATGTGCTTGCGCTGCCTCTCTATCCCTTCTTTTCTATGTCTAGTTAATCTGTAAGTACCCTCGCCCTGAAATAATTAAAAAAAATTGATTGCACAATAGTCTCAACTCTGGACTACAATATAGTTGCCACGGTAAAAAAAAATTAAGGTTAAGTAACAATAGGGAAACAGCTATAGGCAGCAACCTGCCGTCATAGTTGAACCCCTTGTCAACCAAAGGAGATTAGGATACAAATAGCCAGAGGATAATTTAGACAGGAGAGGGCATGGGAATGTCATAAGCATAGCTTTAGTCGCGAAAGCACAAGCTTAATCTGGCAAAATAATTAAGCAAACAAAAAACTGGTTAGTCTAAAATAACTATACTTCAATGCAAAAGACAACCCGGTATAAAAGCCTTCACTCTGAACTAAAATATTAAAAAATATCAAAATGTCACAAACGTACCTAATCAGGTTTTCAAAAAAAAATAGTGGTGAACTAAAAATCTGAAATTACTTCTAGGATGTACATTACAGCAAATTGGAGTGCACATGATCAGCAGCAACAACATTGTTTGATGCAGATGATGTTCACAAATTGTAATGTAAAACACCTAAGAACATAAACAGTAAAGTACCAAATTGTAGCATATATATTGCACCTAATAATATATGCCGTCTAAGGTACTACCCAGCAAACGAACTAACTGATCAACCATTGATAATTACAAAGAAAAGTAAGTTAACTTGAAAATAGCAGATGATAAAACTGCTTGGTGACCAACACATGAGGCGCATGTACTGCCGTGAGTATCGAGTCCACGGCAAATAACTTTGGCTGGGACATATAGCTTTTATAGAGGGTAAAGGAAAATGACTCTCTAAATGACGATTTAGATAATGCGTTATCTTGAAAATGCTCTAAATTCAATAAATTCACCCCTTAATAATCCACTAAAAAACAATCCCAGATCTCCACGTTGCCTTACCACTAGTGAGGCACACAACTTTGCATGTCACCCCAAGCAAGTAGCAACCCCTATCTTCCACCTCCACTAGTCTACTCTCCCCTAAGAGCATAACTAATGTTGTGGTTTACTATTGGTTGTGTGTATATTTATAGTCCACCCATATAGTAGCCGCCTACAAGGACATACTTCATCATTAGTACGTCGTTCACTTTCTTCTCTCACAAAATTTTATGAAGCTCGCGCATGGCTATAACTTCTTTTATCTCTCGTTTACCTTAGCATAAAATTTACTCACAGCCTTTTAATTTATTATTCTTGCTCTAACCGCATGTGACATGCATGGCAATCTGAAAGCATATCAAATAAGAATTTGACAATGACACACTCGAATGAAAAAAATACCTCCTTGAACTATAGGTCGAGCCTAGATTTCCTCATGAACCATGAAATCAGACATTGTACCTCCTCCAACAATCAAAACCAGCTCCTCAACCCAAGTTGAAACCAGTTTCGTCCGACATGACAATGGTTTTAACCATCAAAACCAGTTGTTTTTTTATCCTCAACTTTTTAATTTCTATTCCAATTCACTTAACACATGTGGATTGAGATGGATAACTGCGTATCAAAAGAAGACCTAAGTTTAATCTGGCTTCATCCAACATGGTCTTAATCGTACTTCACACGTGTCCATGGGTCCCACATGCAGGTCATGGTATATCTTGTTGCTCTTTCCTCTCTATTCCATCTACTAGACATTTCTACAAACATGCCAAGGTCACCTCTGGGGCGGGGCATGTCGATGTACGATTCCGATGTGAACGCGCCGTTGATCACTCTCCTGGCCCACGTGCGCCATGTGGCAGAATCGCCTAATCTAATGCCCTCCCAAGAGTACTTGTCTTGCATTAGACACTAAGTACCCAAGAGAGAACAATAAACTACGCGATTCCGTCGAGCACACCGCAAGGGAGAACTCGAAGATCCATATTTTTACATAAGGATCACAAATGAGAGAGTAAAGCTCACAACATCCTTACCGTTTCTTACATCACTTTTAGTACAACATTAGAATAATTCATTATGTAGTTATAACAGCAGAATATAAAATATTATCAGAGTTCAGCGTAAAATGAAACCATTTAATGACAAGTTAAACATGAACACGAAGAACGTTTAAATGCATGAAATGATAACAGATTAATAGTATTTTCCTTGTAAAACTTTTAGTGAAAGTTTTAATAGCTAAACTCTACTCCGCATCGTAAAGGAAATCCTCGCTGAGCCCACCAGGAGGTTTCCACACACAAGTGTCAGCTCATCAGCACCGGTCACCTGCAACAGGGTAGAACAAACCCTGAGTACTCAATTGTACTCCGCAAGACTTACTCGTCAGGAGGAAGTAAAAAGACTCCAAGGATTATGTAAGGCTTTTTGGCTTGTGGGTTTCTGTTTGCGAGAAGCAGCACTAAGAGTGTGCCCTTAATTTCTTACTTTTAATAGGCGTATTTTATTTCTTATCCAACCTTCTAGGTAAGCACCTAGTCTATAATCAAGCAGGGTTGACCAAAAGAAACCATTTCTTCACCTTTCAACTGCCAGTTCTTACTACGATGCCAGAGCGTAGTCAAGCCGTACTGTCACGCAGAAACGACGATTCGCGAATCAATATGTGTAACACCCTTGGTGTTATAGTAACTAAAAAACCTGCCATGTCATCATTTGCATTGCAAATCATCCATGATTAGGTTAACTATGTTATGCACCAACTAAAATGAGTTTACCTTCTTAGGTTGGATGTGTTTCTCGTTGTGTGACTCGAATCCGAAAACCCTAATTTCGAATGTCACCGCAAATACTTAGTTTATGCCCTGCGTAATTTGAGGTGTATGACTGTGTTATACACTAGTGCCAAGTGTAGGGTATGAGCTCAAGTACAACTTATAAAATAAAGCTTCAAGTTTGAGTTAGAATTTGGAATCCAAAACTTGTTGCAAGTTTTCCGATTCGAATTCGAATTCAAATTTGAGGAATTATTAAAAGAATTTCCTAAGTCAAACTGGTCAACCTAGAGTGGCATTTGGTCAACCATGTGATGCTTGACTCAATGATGCCCGAGGGTGATGGTGTGATCACTAAATAATCACCAATTAATAGAGTATCAAGTTTCAATTTTAAATCTTTCTGAAACCCTAAAAAACAAAACCCTAGTTTTGCCCCTTTTTGAATAAATCAAAATCTAAGCAAAATTTGGGAAAAAAGTGTAAAACCAAGTTTGTAGATCTTTTCAAGGGATACAAGTTTGGTGTTTTGAGTTTTCAAAGTTTCAGTGTAAAATTTGAAGTAATTTTGAAAAGATTCAAATCTCAAATTTGACCCCTTTTCATCTCCATTATCTAATTTCAAAATGGAGGAAGAATTTGAAAATAGTTTGAATAGAAAAGTTGTAGGTCTTACCTAGATGTACAACTTTGGTATTTTGAGTTTTTGAAGTTTCAATACAAAATTCAAAGTAATTTTGAATTTACAGAATTCCAGAAAATGTCCCCTTTCAAATTCAAATTCAAATTTCAAAATATAAGCCGAATTGGAAAATGTTTATATTGAGAAAGTTGTAGAACTTTGAAAATTGAACAACTTTTGTAGTTACATATTTTCAACTTCTATAGAAAATTTGAGAGTAATTTGTAAAATTTTATCAGTGGCATTTCGGTAATTAATTTGAAATCGCCGCCAACCGAAGGGCGCCACCTCCCGCCGACGCCGGCGATCTTCGAACGCCTTCCAGGTGTGCCCTCGACCGCCAGCTCGGGCTTCAGCGCGTTTGTGACTTGCCACACGTCACCTTGAGACCGTTTTCATCGCCCTTTATATACCGAGCACCGTCGTAGTTGAGTTTTTCTCTTCCTCGGTTTTCCGCCGCCACCGCAGCTCCGCCACTTGCCGTCTCCTCCGTCAAGCCACCTCCGGCCATGCAAACCGATCCACCACAACCGCCTCGCTCCCGCGCACCTCCTCGGCCACTCGCACCCATCTCTACCGCCCGGAGTGCCCGCGTAGCCACCATCTTCCCCGCGTCCGGTCGGAGCCCCGCCATCACCGCCCATCTCCGTCATCACCGAGAGCACCAACGTGATCGCTGTGAGCCCCTAAACTTTTTTCTCACCTTAATTTGGTCGCTACGTCGCTGGTGGCGCGTTTTCACGGTTCACCGTCGACTGTGGTCCGCCACCGTCATCGGCGAGGGGTCGCCAGAGCTTGAGCTTCGTTGTTGAGTGGTGTAATGAGTTCGTGGGATGGAGTAGGCCATGTTGGTCGAGTCGAATTAGGTTCCCGAGGTCGAGGTCACCGGCCGGCCACTGTGCCGCCGCGACGGGAGAGAAGAGCGGGAGGAAGGGGATGACACATGGGGCCAGCGTGTCAGCGTCAGGGAGAGCACGGACGGGCGCGAGCGGGCCGACCCGGCGTTGCTGGGCCGAGCGGGTCCAGCAAATATATTTTTTGAGTAACCTCTATGTACTAGTTTTTCCAGCAAATACATTTTGTTTTTCTTTTTCAAATATATGAAATAGTTTTCAGTTTTGTTTATTTTGTGGTAAATTATTTATGGTTCCAAAATTAGTAAATTTTTTTGAGTAACCTCTATGTACTGTGTACTATTTAAGAAAAATATTAAATGCCAATTTTAATTACTTTTTGTAAGTTAATTAATTAGCTCATTTAATTATTGTTGACACCGTTTTTTTGGCACGTGTCAAGATGATCAGAGTGGGCTAAATTAGCAGAAGAAAAGTTACTGTGTACGTTGATAGCCGATGAAAATCAGCTTGTAAAGAAGGCTGCCGATGGATGGTGGCGGTGTATGAAGAATTTGGATTGAGGTGTTGCTGATAAGGTTAAGGATGTTATTGCCGATGCCGATGAAGGGAGGCTTGAAGACTGCTGCTGATGAAACAGGAAGTATGCCGATGAAAGGAGGTTTGAAGACTACTGCCGATGAAACAGGGAGTGTGCCGATGAAAAGGAGGTCGATAGGAATTCCATCGTAATTGAGGCGGACAAGGGAATAGATATGAATTAATTTTCTTTTCTATATTTGTTAGAGTCTGATTTGTATAAGAGTCATGTGTTTTCTTAGATTTAGACTTGGTGTCCTAGTCGTATTTGGTTATGTTTCTGTAGATCAGGGTATAAATATAGATTGAAGGGCAATTTAATGAGAATCAATCAATATCAAAAACCAGCTTTTACTCTTATTTACATCTATTTACTTTTCGGCGACTTCGTCAATTTGCATATTTTTCCTTTTTCACGAGTTCTCATCAATTCGGCGAGCTGTATCGCTTCAGTGCAACCTTCGACGATCCTCGAGTTCCGTGTGAGTACCTCTTGGCCGTGACTTCCGGGCGTATCGCTGTTGTCAGGACCAAAGTGCTCGTATCTTCATCCTTGTCGATTAACAGGTCAAATCGACTGGCACGCTTTGGATATCGACTTCGGGTATTAGCCCTTTGTGTTTGCAGATCCACTTTTTGCATCAACACATCTTTTGGCACGCTCGGTGGGACAGATCTGATCAATATGTTCAATCCTGAGATCGATGCGGGGAACATCATCACGGTATCAGAAGAAGATCTTAAGGAAGAGCAGAAGCAGGCTATGAAAAAGGCTATAGAAGAATACAGACAGCTTTGCTTGAAGTCATTCAGCTTGAACAAGAGTGGACAAGTCATCCAGAAGCAAGATTTGCAGTTGCCTCGGCAAGTTACCTTTGACTCTAATCCGGGTAAACTTCAAGAGATGGTTAATTCTACAGTGAATCATGCTTTAATTAATCACTCCAATGTGCTGTCCAATACTGTTCATAATGCTGTGGTTCGAACTTTCAAAGAAGGGCAAGCGTCATCGCATGGGCCTGCCTATCATCAGCCAGAACCGGCATCTGTTAATACTCCATCGGCTCCCTCAGCCGTTGTGGGTACAGAAGTTTTTTCCCCTCCAGTATCAGTAGGTTTACCTAACGTGCAATCTACACCGATGCGATCAGACTCGGTATTACCAGGAGGACGAGTTCAGCTTAATACAGATCTATCGGCATCGACTTTATCAGGCCCTGTGTCACAGAATAGCCAGCTTCCTGCTAATTGGTGGGGATACGGTATGCCTCCAGAGTCATCTGCTTTTAACCCTGGGTTACCTCAAGTGTTTGATACAGCAGGAAAAGCTCCTATGCCATCGACTGGTTCACCGATAGCTCAAGTGCCTCAATATACTACATCAACTACTGTGCAACCAACTCCAGGAAGTTTCCAGATGCCTTTGGGTCAAACACCTAATTCAAGTCCATCGGCAAGCTTACTACCGATGCAGCATAAGGCTCCTGCTATTAGTCAACCTGGAGTCCAGTTCATGCCTCGAGATGGTTATAATTATCCAGTAATATCAGCAAATTACCAGCCATCGGCAAATTTTGTACCGATGAATTCTAATAATAGTTGGTCAGAGCAGTTTCCTACTCAACATACAGTGCAGCAAAATCAGCAGGTTGCAGGGATTCATCAAGGTCATATGCAAGCTGGTTTTCAGAATCAAGCATCGGCAGCTCAGCCGATGAATCCTTTCCAGCAGGTTAATGGACCATAAGTAATGACAAAATATGCCGATTGCTGGAGATCGTGGGCTATAAAGATACGCAGAGGGATATCAGCAAGTACCTCCTGTAGAAATTCAGCCATATCGTCAACAAGAGGCTGATGCTTTTTGGGCCGATAAGATAGCAGAAATTATGAAGGATCAGTTTGGGATAAAACCTAAGGTCAACACTTATTCTTATCGGACTCCATACCCTCCGGCATATGATTTAATTCCTCTCCCAAATCGGTACAAGGTACCAAATTTCACTAAGTTCTCTGGGCAAGACGATACATCAACCATGGAACATGTTAATCGCTTCATTATTTAATGTGGAGAGGCAGCTAGCAGAGATGAATTAAGAGTTCGTTTGTTTTTATCATCTTTGTCTGGATCAGCATTCACATGGTTTATTTCATTACCGCCAAATTCTATTATTACTTGGGTTGATCTAGAAAAGCAATTTCATAAATATTTCTTTGCTGGAGTTCATGAAAAGAAGCTTACCGATTTGGTAAAATTAAGACAGCGTAATGATGAATCGGTAGAAGGCTTTGTGCAAAGGTTACGAGATGTAAAAAATAAGTGCTATAGCCTGGTACTGGATGATCGGCAACTTACCGATTTGGCTTTTCAAGGATTATTACCGCACCTTAAGGACAGATATGCTTCTCAGGAGTTTGAAAGCCTGAGTCATCTCGTGCAAAGGATTTCTGATCAAGATACTAGGGTTTTTGAATCTAAAAAGAATTGGAGCAAGAAGGTTTCATTTATCAGAGAGGTAGAAGATTCTGATTCAGATGAAGAGCCAGTTATCGGTTTAGCTGAGTGGGTTAAAAATAAAAAGCCGATATCTTATCCCTTTGGTCAAAAAGAGCCAGAAAAGTTTACTTTTGATATCACCAAGGCTGACAAGATATTTGATCTTCTGCTTCAAGAAGGCCAGATTAAGCTATCACCTAATCATGTGATCCCATCGGCAGAAGAGTTGAAGAAAATGTTGTACTGCAAATGGCACAATGCAACTTCACACAGTACAAATGAGTGCAAAGTGTTCAGGCAATAGTTACAATTAGCTATTGAATCTGGGAGAATTAAGTTTGGTAATTCCAAGATCCAGAAGCTGATGAAAATTGATCAACATCCTTTTCCAGCAAATATGTTGGATGCTGAAGGAAAGACCAAGGTGTTGACATCAGAAGCTGCTGAGAAAAATGCATCAGTAGATCCCCAACATCGGATAACTACCGATGATGCAAAAAGCAAAGGGCTACTGAGAGAAAGTAGCAAGTCCAGAAAACCTCCTCGATCTGGCATTGTGATTACCCATCGAAGGCAGCAGGAGGGCTGGCGTCAGCGAAGAGACCGATATCGACAACAGCAAGAAGATAGACGCCGAGAAGAGTGGAATCGGTATATGGATCATTGGAGGTGTCCATTTTTTATTCATTGTTGGAAAGAAGGTATTAAATTACCTACTGTTGAAAATTGCCCAGAGTGCAATGGTTATTATAGAGTTAATCGGTCAGAAAAGAGGTTTCAACCTGGCAATCAGAGTTTGTTTATTAATGAGCCGATCAGAGGTAAAGCATCAGTACATGATCGGCTAGGGGGCAGGATTAGTGTACATGAGAGGCTTGGTAAACGCGCTGCATATTTTCTAAGGAATCAAGAGGAGCTTGAAGAGATGGCAAATACAAGAGTTCCCGATGAAGAAATATTTTACAGAGATCCTAATATACGTCGCGTAGAGTCAACTAGGACCTATTATCAACCAGTTTGGAAAACTAAGCTCCCTCAATGGTGCCCAGAAGGTTTGACAAAAACATAGAAAAGGAGGATGCAGCGGGAGCGTCAAGAGGACTTATACCGAGAGGAAAATTCTTCCAATGAGAGATCTGGTAATCAGCAGTGGCAAGTGAAGCACAAAAATAAGGGCCCATCGGTAGATGTCAATATGGTATTTATGTTGCCGATGGAATTTTTGGGACTATCTGATAATGAGGAAGAAGTTATTTTCTCTGACCAAATAGCTTAGTTGACGTTAGATCCAATGATGGTTGTTTTTGAGAAACCTACCGATGATGAGAGACAGCATCTCAAGGCTTTGTTTGTGAAAGGCAGAGTTGATGGGCAGCCTGTATCAAGATACTTATTGATGGAGGAGCTGCGATTAATATTATGCCTTATGTGATGTATCGGAAACTTGGTAAGGGAGATCAAGACTTAACCAAAACCGATATGATGCTAAAGGATTTTGAAGGCAATGTGTCACCAGCTAAAGGGGCAGTATGCGTTGAGTTGACCATCGGCAGCAAAACCTTACCGACGACATTCTTTGTTATTAATGGCAAGGGTGCATATAATCTGCTTCTAGGGAGGGACTGGATTCATGCTAATTGTTGTGTTCCTTCTACAATGCATCAGTGCCTCGTACAATGGATTGGGGATAAAATTGAAGTTGTTCCTGGTGATTCTTCTTACATCATCGCATCGACAGAATCAGATACTTATGAACGAATCAAATGCATATCAGGAGAAGTTTGGGAAAAAGAGTTCCTCAAGGTTGCCGATTATGAAATTCCACCGATCCAAGCAGTCGGTTCTGAAGAAGAATTTTAGTGGATAGGTTTGCCAATAATAGAAAATTAGGTCAAGGGTTTACATCGGGAGAATTTGATGAGTTTGCTGTAAGTATGGGGATTAAAGTTTTAAATTCTTCTCCATATTATGCTCAAGCTAATGGTCAGGCTGAGGCTTCTAACAAAGGAATTATCAAGCTCATTAAGCGCAAAATTAAAGAAAATCCTAAGAGATGGCATACGGTATTAAATGAAGCCTTGTGGTCATATCGGATGTCTTGTCATGGTGCAACCAAGGTAACACCTTATCAGTTGGTATATGGACACGACGCAGTGTTGCCTTGGGAGATTAAAACTGACTCTAGACGAATACATTCTCAAGATCAACTGACAGCCGATGACTATAATACTCTTATGAAAGATGAGTTGGAAGATGTGGCAGGTCATTGGTTAAGGGCTTTAGTTAGCATCGAAGAGAATAAGAAAAGAGTAGCCAGATGATATGATAAGAAGGTGAAGATAAAGGAGTTTGTCGATGGGGATTTGGTCTGGAAGTTGATTTTACCGATTGGGACTAAAAGTTCAAAGTTTGGAAAATGGTCGCCTAATTGGGAGGGTCCATATCGGATAAATCAATCTGTTCCTGTTAATGCATATATTCTCGAAACCCTCGAAGGGGTTGTGTTTTCCAGAGCATTAAATGGAAAATATTTAAAGAAATATTACCCTAGTATCTGGATAGATGAATAAAAGTATAATTGCTGATAACAGTCCTATCGGCTAGAGTTATACAAAGTATCGATGTCTCATAGATTGCTGATGCACTAAATAAGAATTATAGGTTTAACAAGGATTGGATAGCTGATATTGCGCGCAGGCGAATCTCATCGGCTTCCTTCAATTCTTTAACATCTTCATCGGCAACCCCCTCCACAGGCTTGAGTTTCTTCTTCAAGGCCAAAGCCTTGCGAGTTTGGAAGTCCCTTTCTTGCTGAAGGGCCTTGATGACGTCAGGGAGCTGATTTTCTTCTTGCCTGGCGTGAGCTAGGGCTGTTTCAACTTCTTCCAATTCAGCTAGAAGAGCTGTCCTCTTTGCCGATAGATCCAGATTTTTCTGCTTAAGGTCGGACCCGAGGTCTGCAAGTTGCTTATGCTCTTGTGCTTCTCATCGGCAGTCTGTTTTAGCTGCAATATCTCTTCCTTGAGCTGGGCTTGAGCTGCTCTATCGGTGATACTGTGAGCAGCCCGTTGGTATTGTAGTTGTCGGCTCTCTAGATGGACTGCTGGGAAGAGAGTTTCTTCGATATCGGTAGGAACTTGGCCACGAATTGTTTTGAAGATGGCCTTTGCAGGATCTGAATCGTTCACCAACTGAGCAGTATCCTGTTGTAACAGATCTAGAAGAGCTTCTAGCTTGGCATGGATTTCTATCGATATCGTTCCCAGTGCCAGGGAAGAACTTGCTTCTTCTCCATCGTCATTGGAAACGTCGATAGCAAAAGAAAACAAGCTATTGGGAGAATCTTGTTCCTGGGGAGAGAAGAGGAAATCAGAGATCCTACCTAAGGATAGATATGAATATTATAAATCGACTAGGTCAATCGGCTTACCTGCTTCAAGGCAATTTCCTGGGCTTGGCTGGAGGGAGCAGCTTGAAGGGTGCCATGTGAAGGATCGGCAGAGCTTGCCGATGGGATGTCTTCTACGACTTCATCAATGGTTGGCCCTTGGGGTATGATGGTCGATGGTACATTCTGTGCAGAAGGGTCAACTTGTTTAGCTACATCGGTTGACTGACTTGCAGATGTTGGGGCAGATGTGGGGACTGGCATGGACTTCTATCGTTTTTGCTGAGCCTCGGCATCAGTTAAAGCTTTGCGCTTTACTTGGGTCTCAGCGACGGTTGGCTGGGGGGCATCGACACTTGTTGATTGTGGAGCTTGAGCGCCTAGTATGCTTGCCGATGTGCCCATTTGTTGCTGCAAAACAAGTGTAAGATTGGATGTTTAACAGATAACATGTAAGGTTAAAAGAATACCTCTGAAGGCTGGTTGGAGGTGGTGGTGCTTGATGTTGGAGGAGTTGTCGATGACGATCCAGCAGCGACTCTTACACCCTGATGGTTATATGTTAATATAGTTTGTATCGGCATGAGTAAAAATAAATGAGGTTATTACCTTGAAAGCCTTGATTAGGCTTGTAGCGGCAGCCAACGGAGTAGCCCTAGCTGTTGCCAGCTTTGATCTGGAGGTGATGGTCTTAGCACGGGTCCTCTGGAAAGTCAAAGCAGCTAGGGTAGGGCGTTGTAGCCGATCGGTGATATTGGGGAAATAGGTTGGAGGTTGAAAGGTTTCCCACTCTTGCTTATGGATGGAACTGGGCCATCGACCTGTCACAAGAAAGATTAGCTACCGATATATGAAAGAGAAAAAATAGAAGGGAGTTAAAAGAAACTTACTGCATCATTGGGAATGACATATTCAGGATCGATCATGTGTCAATATGTATGGGCGGATGTTGCAAATAGTTGTTCCTTCCATTCTCGCCACCATTGCTTATATGACACGGTGATAAAAGATGCTGGTGACCAGATGGAAAGATCAACGTCTGAGATATCGGCATCAGGGGCAAGTCTTACTACCCTGCTCCATTCTGTTCCGCTGGTGATTGTTTCTCTGGGCTTGATCACATCGGCAAAGCAGAGTTTGATTGGCAGTTGCCCAAAAGCTAATTGACGGGATACTATCGATGGATTGTATAACTCATAGGTGGTATTGGTATTTTTCCCACTACCAAATGTGTTCACTGGGATTGCCCTGGGAGTGATGATGGCCATCATAAGCTCATTGTCTTGGTTCAGCTCGTCATCGACAAAGTTGAAGAGAAGGGGGAACTTGTTCTCTTCATCGATATAGGGTACCCAAGCCCTATGATCGCGAGGGAGACAATTATAGAAGTTCTAGAAGAATCTGTCGATCTGGTCTTCATTGGCTTTTGTTCCAGGGAGGACAATTATGGCTTCACCGAAGTTGAGAGGGGGCGTGTTGCCGATTCCTCATCCCCAAGAACGTAATCTTCGGCGATTTCTCGTGGGAATTCTTGGGCGAAGAAATCCCACTGCAGACGTTTGTGCATATGGGCATTTAGCCACATGTTGATAAACCACCATGGGCCTCCCAAATTGCCGATGGGTTCACCAAGCAAAAGTTTCTGGGACACTTGGTGAAGGAGGTGATAGGTGGAGCTCAGAAGGTATCGACCAAGCGGGAACCTTACACCATTAGCCAAAAGTTCAGCCGCAGGAAGGAAGGCGTTGGTTGGTCCTACCGATCGACCGCAGAAGATAAATTTTTCCAACCACATATTCAAGAATATGGCGTGTTCCCTCTGGTTAACGGTTCCAGTCCTTTGGTACTCCTGGATGTATCCAGTCCAGCCACCGATGTTGCGTGTATTCACTCTATGTTCAGCTCTCCTGCCATAGATGGAACCCTCATCGACAGTCGAGATGTCCAAGCCAGTAAGCATGTATACATCGGCAAGAGTAGGGGCGGCTGGACCATGACCAAACATGAAGGTGTTTGTCGTATCTGACCAGAAATAAGCAGCAACAATCATCATGGATTTATTTTTCTGCATATCGGCAATAGATAGCCTAATGCATTGATCTATTTTCCATTCTGCCCAGTACACCTGCATTGACCTGTTAACCCTCAAATACCAATCTTTCCACCCTTTGGTGGGTTTGGGCCAGGATCGAAACGTGTCTTTCCATAGATTCAAAGAAAAATTCTAGGTTTTGAAAGGAATTCTGTTAACTTCTACATTGATTAAATCAGTTGGATCTGGGTCGCCCATTGGACCTAGGCATTGGAAGTGTGGTTGATCGGTTGGGATAACCAGTTTGTTGCGTAATTCCTAAGTTCGGAGGATCAAGAGAATGGGAAAAAGAGGAAAAAATGACCAACTGTATGAACTCGCAAAGACCAAAGGAATCAAGGTAAAAGTAATGGAAGTAGAACGAACCGCAGGAACGTCGAAGTTGATCGCCATTGCTCTGAGAAGGATGAGGGCATAGGCTGGGGACTTGAGGTTGATGCTGGAAGGAGCTCTTGTTGGTTGAGGTCGCGCGGTTGTTCGTCGGGGTCGCCGCCGGAAAGAGAGAATGCCGAAGGTTGGAGTCTGAGGGTAGAAGACGAGCGTTCCAGAGAAATCTATTTATAGACTGCTTGGAGTAGGGGTATTCTGGACTTATCTCTATGCCGCGCGCGTGTAGGTCGAGGTGGTTCAGATGGATATGGTAACTGTTCGCACGACAATCAAGGGATTGTACAGGAGATTTGATGGCAAGTGATCATGACTTGGAAGAGATCTCAGTACAGAATCTTTTGGTTCTAAAAATGGTGGCGTTATTATGATAAGATCTTGCCGATGGTTTGTTATTTCGGTATCTTAACTGTAATTAGGGCAAGAGTAGTTGGAAATTGTGCGATATTTGTTGAGATACGTGAATCAGAACTAGATTTGATTAGATTCAGTAACAGATTATGTTATGCTTGGAGAATGGGTTGAGAAAAATAGGTAAAGGCAAGCATTATCTGGAGTAAATTTCGAAGCATCAATGTTTTATACTCTGAAATTGGGGGACATGTGTTGACACCGTTTTTTGGCACGTGTCAAGATGATTAGAGTGGGCTAAATCAGCAGAAGAAAAGTTACTGTGTACGTTGATAGCCGATGAAAATCAGCTTGTAAAGAAGGCTGCCGATGGATGGTGGCGGTGTATGGAGAATTTGGATTGAGGCGTTGCTGATAAGGTTAAGGATGTTATTGTCGATGCCGATGAAGGGAGGCTTGAAGACTGCTGCTGATGAAACAGGAAGTATGCCGATCAAAGGAGGTTTGAAGACTGCTGCCGATGAAACAAGGAGTGTGCCGATGGAAAGGAGGTCGATGAAAATTCCATCGTAATTGAGGCGGACAAGGGAATAGATAGGAATTAATTTCCTTTTCTATATTTGTTAGAGTCTGATTTGTATAAGAGTCATGTGTTTCCTTATATTTGGACTTGGTGTCCTAGTCATATTTGGTTATGTTTCTGTAGATCAAGGTATAAATATAGATTGAAGGGCAATGTAATGAGAATCAATCAATCAATATTAAAAACCAGCTTTTACTCTTATTTACATCTATTTACTTTTCGGCGACTTCGTCAATTTGCATATTTTTTCTTTTTCACGAGTTCTCATCGATTTGGCGAGCTGTATCGCTTCAGTGCGACCTTCGACGATCCTCGAGTTCCGCGTGAGTACCTCTTGGCCATGACTTCCGGGCGTATCGCTGTTGTCAGGACCAAAGTGCTCGTATCTTCATCCTTGTCGATTAACAGGTCAAATCGACTGGCACGCTTTGGATATCGACTTCGGGTATTAGCCCTTTGTGTTTGCAGATCCACTTTTTGCATCAACAATTATTAAATGGCTTTTACATAATTTTCCTAGGCTTAATAAATTGTCCAAAAATCATGAAAATTGTTTTATCACTTAATTATGATATAAGCTTCCTAAAATAAAAATTTTAGCTTAACTAGGCTAAATTGATTTTATTCTTAATTTATGCTTTATTAATTAATTAGTTAATCAATTAATTAGGGATTAATGATTAGGTTGGTTTGACTTTAGGTCATTAACCCTAAATGACCTTTAGCATTTTTAATTGATTGTTTAAGCTCTCTTAATTATGTTGTTAAGGCTTAATTAGTGTTATTTCATGTGTTTAACGAAATTCTTTAACGAAGTGATTAGCGTAATCGGACCCTAGGTTAGGGTTAGGTTAGAAGCTTTTGTTGTTCAACTATACCGCGGAGGAAAGTTGTACTCAAGTTGTTAACTTTGTTATGCATCCATCGAGCATCATGTTTATTACTTCATCATCTTAAGCATGCATTATCGTCACGTGTAGTCCCCGTGAACGAGGAGGTTGCCGAAGCCGAACCCGTTCCCGAAGAAGCACCGACGTCCGTGGAAGTAGGGTTTGACATCTGCGGTACTGATCCAGAGCCCGAGTTTCCCGTCGACCAAGGCAAGCCCCGGTTACATTTAACCCTTCCTTGCGTTTTGAAAAGTTTCACTTTACTTATATTACTGCTTTATTACACTAAGTGATAGGAGTTGAGTGTTAACCTAATTACTGCATTACCATCCTTGATACTTCGATATCATCCTTGATACTGTTTTTATTTGAAAATGCTTAGTATGCTTAGCCATGCTTAATGAGAAAATTTTAAAAAATGTTAAGCAAAGTTTGAAGGGTTGTTGGACAACCGCTAATGAATAATGATGGTGATAACCTGGGACCGGTCGGTGGACTTGCATCGGGAAAGGAGTCCCCATGTAGTGTCTCCGACTGCGTCAGTTAAGGACCGTACCGTTGTTTGAATTGTGTGCGTCGAGACTTTGTAACTGATCACATGCTCCGGTAAGCCTAAGACCTCGGTAATGCCAACATGTGAACGGCTAACCGCGCACTGGGAGTGGAGAGATGGCGAGAGTAGTATGTACCCTCATAGCCAATGGCAGGATTGGAGGTGTACTGTACTCTCGGGTGGCGCTGGACCCGGTCATACGTTGGAGGATCCGAGTGAAGGTTGATATATGTCGGTTAGAGTCCTACATATGTCGTATGGTTAGGAATCCCTAGCTGGGTTTAATCGATTCGAATCGTCGCTGCTCCTCGGTTAAGGAGACTCGATTCTCTGTTTAACATCGTAGTTAAGAAATGGAACTTTGGTCGAAAAATCAGAAAGATACTGAATGAGTTATTTGATCTAGATTAGGATCACTTACATTCTGTCGATAAGTAATACTGAAATAAAACCTTATCTTAAGGATTCACTATTAGTAGCTTTTATGCAAAAGAACTTGGATTCTTGTTGGAACCTCACCTTGATTCCCCTGAGCTTGCATTCCTGAGTCGTTTCACCAGTTTTGTCGGTTAAGTCTTGTTAAGTACTTTCATACTCAGGGTTTGTTGAACCCCTGTTGCAGGTGCGTCTCATGAGCAGGTGTGTTTTGGACCCTGTTGCATGACAGTCTTTGCGGCGAGCGACGACGAGTAAGATGTTTGGCTCTTGGGCAGAGCGTCGCATTTTGGTGTTGTAATAATGTTAATAATGCTACTCCACTACTATGGTTGTAACACTAAACTTAAGTTTTGTAAGTTTGAAACATCGGGTTTGTAAACTTATGTTATGTAAGACTTCCGCTTTTGTACTCTGATGTAATTTATTATATAAACTGTTGTAATACTGTAATGTCTCTGAAATGTGATCCTGCTCGAAAGATCGTGGATGATTCGGGTTCCCGAGGTCACCCGACAGGCTTCTTAAGTTCTGTGGTACATATGTACAGTGGTTAGAAGTCTTTAAGACGATAATAAGTACATGTGGGCCATAGTAATTAGGAGGTTCTGCCACAATATGCTAGCTGGGTGCTCCAAAAACACACGCCTTGCTTGTACCCCGGGCACAAGCAAGACCAACCCGTTCCACTCCTGTCAAGGGGTCCAGGTCCCCGTCCAAGCTCGGACTCTAAGCCCCCAACACTGCAGGCCCGACCTCAGTATGGTGCTTAGACCTCCTCAACCCAATATGTATAACCACCCTAAAAAGCCGGTCCGGAAAGAGCCGGAACCCATGACAAGAGAGAAACAAGTCTTCCCGCTCCCATAAGCAAGTATATGCTCGGGACAATAAATCTGTGACTTGACCAGGGTCTAAGCAACGACCGGTCCTTAATTGACACAGGCGGAACAAATACAACTAGAGCCCCGCTCTGTTGCCCAACCAGGTCCAAGTCCATCCAATCCGTTCCGCCCGGTCTCCAATTATCCAAATACATTTACATTCCAGGTGATCGTAACATGATAATAGTAATAATAATATATTTCCTATCTCTCGCGAGTGATAGGTAATCACTCGACTTCTACCGAGGTCCTATAGCATAGCACACTACACGATCCTATCATACTAGTAAGACTCATGGGATCACGATATATATATATATATATATATATATATATATATATATATATATATATATATATATATATATATATATATATGCAAGTGGGTTTTAATCAACTCCTGAAAACTTAATGCACAAGCATAATTAAAAGTGCAGAATAATTGGGGTTATGCACCGGGGCTTGTCTGGGTAGAATATAACCAATTGTTAGTATTCCATCTCCGGGGCATGTTCACCAAGGCATCATTTTTTGGGTTAACTCTAAATCCTCCGGTTGATCCATCGATCCATCATCATTCCGAGACATAAGTAACAGACAACAATCACAACTCTCGTCGTACGACTACGTCTCACAAACTAGCGGCTAGTCACACACTAACTCACTAGGCCACGTAATCATGTTGTCGACTTAAACGTTACTTCTCAACAATTGCTTTAGTTATATAAACCCGAGATGTCGCATTATTCATTTTATCGATTTACTACATATCTAAACTAGGCTTGTTAATTATCCTAGCAACTAATTATTTTGGAGCTACCAAAATCACAGTGAACATATAATAATACTAGGAGCTTACTACAAAATTTCTAGAATTAATACTATCGCTGATGATTCATAAAAATTCCTATAAGTTCATGTTTGATAATATTAAACGTCTCGAAGTAATTAGAGCAAGCCTAAAATTTTTAATAACACTACGTGAACCAATTATGCCTCTAGATAGATCCTGATTTCATGAGTCTAGCCAAATTGGTTTCACCATTTTAGGACATCTACACCATTGTATATTAATTACACAAGTTTACCTAGAAGCTAAATTGAAAATTCTTTTTAGAAAATCGGAAAGACCGGCTACACATTCGGCTCGGCGGCCCAACGCGGGGCGCGACCTCCACGCGCGCGCACGCGAGAAGCGGCCCACTCGGAACGGCTTTGCGCGCAGCCGGCTGGCCCAGCAGCGGCCCAAAGTGAGGACTCGCGCGCGAAGACGTCCCGTGTGGGGAGAAGCCCGCGCGCGCCGGCGCTTTTGCGAACGAGCCCCCAAACTTGACCCAAAATACAACTAAAGCCAGTCCCTATTCCTCCCTCTCTCAAACCTCCTCACTTATCCCCCTCGTCTTCTCCCAATTCCCGCATGCACGCCCCTGAGGTAGGTCGCACGGCGGCGCGCGGTGGGCACAGGCACTAGCCGGCCAACCAGGGCCCACACCGGTCTAGATAGTGGGCCGACCCTCACCTACGGGCCTAGCGCCTATGCTGTGCGCCGGTACGAGAGTGGCGGAGCTTACGGGAGCAGTGGCCATGGTGAGCGGCCGCTTGCGACGCTGACGCGGCCGTTCTGGTGAGAACGGAGAACTACGAGGGAGAAGGGATGACGCGTGAGCACCAGTGCCATACCGCGAACATAGCCGGGGCGACGGTTAAGTCAGAGATGATCCGAGCAGGGCTGGCCAAGTGCGAGCGGCGGGTGCGGTGGCGCTCCGACATGGACAAGGTGGCGTTAGCTCGTCGCCGGTGGGGTCCCTCCAAACGCCGATGCGGCAGCACTTTATGACCGGCGGCGAGGGAAAAACCGAAATTGGTCGGCAACACAACACGTCTGTGGCTTGGAGCGAAACAACTGCTAGCTCGCTCCCTATGCTACGTGCTGGCGCAAGGAATCGGCGAGGATGCCCTGAGCTGGCGATTAGGATGGGCGAAAACGGCGCAAGGTTGCTGGCTCGTCACGAAAGGCGGCCAAAGCGGTAGCGCTCTGCTCTAGGCTCCTGGCGCTCGCGCGCGCGGCAGTAGGGAGCGACCGAAAGCAAGAGAGAGCAGAGCTGAAGGAAGCGTGAGGAAGAGGGGAACCTCGGCCTCCACTTGAGTGTGACCACAAAGGTAGGGCGGCAAGGGCAGAGCATGGGCTCCACGTCACCACGACGGGACGCGACTGACCGCTAGCGGGGTCAAGCGCACGCGCGGGTGTTGCGGCGGGCACCACGGGACAATGAGGCTTAGGAGAACGTGCGTGCGTCTGCCGCCTTGGCCACGGCCACCGACCCGACCAATGCTAGGCGCGGCCACACCACGGCAGCGTGCACGCACCCTGACGCAGAGCGCGCGGGGGGCAGCCACAGAGAGACACGACGGCAGCACGACCGAGGAGCAGAGAGGTAACGCGGCGCACAGGGCGCGTCCTTGCGAGATGACCGCGTACTCTGGCCGAGCCCGAGCGAACGTTGACGAACACGAAGTTTAAAGCGGGTTAAAAGGTACTGACTGACACAACCGGAGGTCAACCAAAACCCCGAACCCGAAGTTACCTCTAACAGCTATCTAGCGAAGCGATATCTCAGTCCGAGAGAAACTAAGGCGAAGATAAGGTGATGCCAACTCGGGTCCGACATTATTTGTTTACTATTTCTTGTGAGGGAAAATTGTAAACCTCGAGAACTTGTTTACTCAATTTCTTTTTGATCTTAATCGGGACGCTAAGCAAGCTCGTAACACCAGGGGTGTTACACGCCATCTGCAGCACCTGCTCAATCGCCTTGTTGCGTGCTGCTCGCTAGCGCCGCCGGAACCAGCTACGTCGTGCTTGCTGCACTCTACCTAGGTTCGAGTCACGGGATGGAAAACAACTGGATTTGCTAGTTGGAACTTGGAATAGGTGGAATGTCTGGTTTTGCAGTCAAGAAGCAAATTCACGTACGGACAAAAGTTTTTTTTTTAGAAAGACATACTACGGACAATATTTAAATTAGGAACTCGACAGGCCAGCTCCGGCCCACCGGCGCGATACCGGGCAATATGGCTGGAGCGCCTATAAACTCTGCTGCCATCAAGGCCCGGCCCATCACCCACCCCATCTTGCTCCAGGCCTTCCTCTTCCTCGTCTGTCATCGCGAACCGCCGCACGCCCGCACCCCCACCCGGCACCCGCCCACGGCCCACCCCCTTCTCCGTGTCTCTCCGCGGCGGCGGGCGCGGTTCTCCGGCCATCACCGGCCGCTCCCGGTAACTTCCTCCCTCACTCCCTTCCTCTCTCTCAGTGCGCTTACGGTGTTCCATAAGTGGGCGCGCTCGTGTGGAGACCTGTCGCTGCAAACCCTAGGTACGTGCGCAGCGCATCGATAGATCCACTCTTACGGCTTAGATCCGCTCTTACGGCTTAGATCCGCACGGGACTAGTTGCAACTAGTAATCCCGCAACCAGTAACGCCACGAGGAGCTGTTCACTAGTTGCGGGATTACGAGCGGTGATGTTTCTCCGCTGGGAATTTTAGATCTCAATTCCGGTTGCGACGACTTGTTTGGGTTAGTCTCCGAGCTGAGACTTGTAGATGCACCAACTCCAATGCTTTCACTAGCCTCGGAATTGTGCTGTGAGAGGATTGGGCGGGCCCCTCTTGTTATGTTAGGGCGCTGTGTGAGGATTTGCTGGATTATGCTTTTGATCTGTGGCACTCCTCAATCCTCATCTTGTTTTTGTAGGTTTAGATTTAGACTGTATGTCAATTCTTATTTGGAACTGCAATTTAATAATTGGAAAGACCATACCTCTCTATTTTGGTTGAGTTTGAGCGGAAAGAAGCAATAAGCATACATGTTAATGCAGTTTCCATGGTAATACTAGTCTGCAGCTTGCCTCATCCTGTGGCCTATGATTATCTTGATCTATTCTATGCCATGTCACTGGTGAGTTTTAAAATTGTTTGTATCTTTCAAGAATATCTGATGAACTGTGCATCAAATGTGATGAACACACCTTTTGTTTTGTTTTGTTTTGTTTTGTTTTGTTTTGTTACACATAACTTTAGTGCTCATGAATGATTTTTTATGTTCTAGCCTGTATGCTCAGGTTGACATGATTTGTAACGTGTCACAATACACAGCTCATAAGTCCACTAATTATGTCTGATTTACCATGCCTGTCCTGTTATTAACACAATCTGTTATGTTTCGGTGCAATTACAGGAAAAACTATGAGGAGGTACAGCCCCCCTTATCGAAGCCCCCCCAGGAGGGGATATGGTGGCAGAGGAAGAAGCCCCCCTCCTCCTAGGAGGGGGTATGGAGGACGCAACAAAGAGGGTAGTGGAAGCCTTTTGGTCCGCAATATCCCATTAAGCGTCAGGTACAGAAACTAATACCATGTACTTTTTCCTTCCATCTTTAAAAGAAATATAAAGTGATCACCATTTTTATGACCATACCGTTTTAAATGAAGAAGCAAATTCTACTTTGATACTTTCCTCGAGTAGCTGACTTCAATTTGCATGTCAAACTTTGTCAGAGCGGAGGAGCTTCGAGTTCCTTTTGAAAGGTTTGGCCCTGTCCGGGATGTTTACATTCCAAAGGACTATTACTCTGGGTAAGTTGTACTAAATCACCATACTCTGCGATGTATGTCTTAATTACTCAAAAAGTTCGGTCTTGCTGTTTCTGTAATGATTAGAGCTGTAAATAGCTGGAGACCTGTCTAGTTTTTTGTCCATAATCATCAAACTATTTTTCTAGAGGCACGAATTATATGAACAGGCACCCTATTTTTCTAGAGTTGGGGTGGCACCAATTGAGGAGAAATTGATTCAACATCGGTTGAGATGGTTTGGACATGTCCAACGGAAGCCTCCTGAGGCGCCGGTGCGTAGTGGAGTTCTAAAGCGGGCCGATAATGTAAAGAGCGGTAGAGGTCGACCTAAACTAACTTGGGACGAGTCCGTTAAGAGAGATCTTAAGGAGTGGAATATTTCCAAGGATTTAGCTATGGACAGGAGCGCTTGGAGATTGGCAATCAACGTGCCTGAACCGTGACCTCTTTTTGTCTTGTGCCCTTTATGTCCCTTTATGTGTCTCCCTGTTTCTCGTCTCTTTTGGGTTTCATCTCTAGCCTACCCCAACTTGCTTGGGACAAAAGGCTATGTTGTTGTCGTTGTTGTTGTAACACTAGTGCCTCCTCCAGCTTTAGTGCAACGTCTAATTTGCAATGTGTTGGTGCGTTTAAGCTCTGATGAATCTCATGTTGTTTTTTGCAATCGATGTATGATGGAGTATAAGCTTGTACTCTGCATTCTCATATCCAATTCGTCATTACGCTATGTGGATTATATTTCTAAATGATTCCCAGGATTGTGTTGGTTTGAAGTAGATACATGCTCTTCATTTGTCAAAGAATGCCTTTTAACATTACTAATAACAATTCATTTGCTTGGCAAGATAGAGTCTTGTCCGATGAAGTTCTTCTATGAAGACAAGATTTGATACATTGAGAAAATTAATTTCATGAAGAGAAGATAAGAGATATATACTGGCTGGTACATGAGAAGATAAAAGAGATTCAAGTCAATTTGAAGTACTTTTGTGACTTTTCAAATGTTGGGGAACTTGAAGCGAATGATTTTATGAAGATGCTCTTTATGAGGATCACCTTACGTAGTTGTTTATACAAGAAACTTGGACACTAGAGCCTGGGCGTCTTACTGCTTTTTGCAACACTTGCTTCCCTTTTGATGGAATGTTTGTAAGTTGTTGACTGTGCTTCATCGAGAACAGTAGAGGGCAGAGTGCATATTTGAACTTGATGGTAAAACGCCAGCAAGACACCATTGTGCACAGTTTGCACCCTCATATTTTTTTGTCACTTCCTTGAATTTTCCTCGTCATACTGTCTAATAAAACCAACATATGCAGGGAGCCTCGAGGATTTGCCTTTGTGGAGTTTGTTGACCCTTATGATGCCTCTGAAGCCCAGTATCACATGAATTGCCAAGTTTTCTTCGGTCGGGAGATAGCTGTTGTTCTTGCTGCTGAGTCACGAAAGAGGCCAGAGGAAATGCGCAGCAGAGCTAGAGTCAGGTATGGTATTCCTTTTTGTTGCAGTAAATTTATGCCTCTGTTCTTATTATGTACTCATTTAAAATGACTTCGTGTGATTGCTGTGCAGAGGTTACTCTGGTCATGAAGGTCGCCGATCTTCATATTATGGTAATCTTGCATTTGTATTTTTGTACCATTCATGGTATTGCTGTCCAAGCTGTACATCTGTTGTCTGGATCCTCTGGTTTTAGTCAATTATACAATTATATGATGTGTATCCATTTTGTCACTGCTTACTTGTGGATGTAGAGGGGGGATGCCTGGGCAGTCACCTCAAAGTTAGAAGTTTCTGCCCAGTAGTCTTGAGGGCTTGGTTATTATCTCAAGTTTAATATTGTTTTGTAATTGTAATTAGATGGAATGTTTGAGGGCTTACTGCGTAGCCTGTTTATGCCTTTACTCCCACCGGTCCAGTTTATAAGGCGCAATGAAACATGACACGGCCTCCTAAATTACACTTTGGCATTTATTTATTTTATATTATACTGCTTATTGCTTATGATTATAAACTTATGATTATTGGATAGTATATTTGATTACAAATCTAATAGTATCAAATATGTATTACAAGAATTAATAATTGTTGGCTAAATTATTGTTCAAAGGTTATAAAGTTTAACCCTTGATGTATGCGAAATGCCTTATAAACTGTACCAGAGGGAGTAATAGTTTAATTTATGCTGCTATGGTTAGCCCTCTTTTACATTGAAAGGAAAAGCATTGAGTCTCTTTTATGTGGCAAGGCATGATTGGTCAGGACATATTAGATTTCCTTTTAGCCTTCATGCACTGTTTCTCTTGTGTGCATCTTATTAACTTGGCAGCACATCATTTTTACATTTTTCCTGTTACTCTTCTGGTACTATGGTGACTGCTATCAAGTGCCTTATCAAACATCACTGTAATACAGAGCACCAATATGTCTGCACCCAGCCAATAACATTCTAGATCTTTTGCTGCTTCTAATAGGTGATGCACATATGTTTAATGAACCCCTCTTTTTTTTTAAACAAATTTGCCATGCACAAGTGCCTTTCAAATTTACGAATAACATCTCAGTACTATGTCTCCAGTCACTATAAAAATTTTCTTGTGAAAATTTGAATTCTGCAATTTCCTTTTGTTGAGGTAGCAAAGTACTGATAGCCTCTCATCTTCCATATAGGGCGGTCTCGTTCCCGTTCCCGCTCTCCTCGTTATCGGGGCCGTCCTCGGTCGAGGTATGCTTGGCTGACACAAGGCTTCTTGTAAAAGCTTTGAACTTTGGTCTGAGGAACCTTTCACTTTTTATTTTTTTTAAATTCTGTTATGTTTTTCTTTTAAAGCAGATCATACTCTCCTGCTCCAAGGCGGCGAGATGACTACTCTGCCTCTCCAAGGAGAAAGGAAGCACATCGAGCATCTCCTCCCAGGCGCCCGCCAAAGGAGCATGATGAAGATAAGAAACACAGGTCCTACTCTCCTGCCAGTAGAGATGATGCTGACAATGGTTATGAGAAGTAAGTTATTCATTGCTACACATAAATCTGGCTTCCATCTGTCCATGTATATAAATCCAGAGTATTTGTTTTAGTGTGTACTATACCTTTGCTCCCACCTACTTCATTATCAGTTGCATCATAGTCTATCCTGGCAACTAGTCACTGAAACTAGCTACCTGTTCAAAATATCATTTGATATGACTGGGTTAGGAAATGCTAGTAGTGATTTCATTCATCCTCCTAACAGGTGTTGCTGCAGACTCCAAATTCACTTTCAACTGTTTAAACCACAGCTAAGCTATGTATTGTAGTCCCCTAGAATGCTCTTGTAGCAAGGAAATTTTTATTTTGGTGAACCATATTATTGTTGCGTGGGTTGTGAAATCAGTAGAGCAATGTTAAAAAAAAAGCTCTTAAAGTCCCTAATCATGTAGCAACTAGCAAGAGCTCTTAAAGTCCCTAACAATGGTATTAATGTTGATAGGAGGTCGCCCCTACCAGACAGCGATGGATCCCCTCCACACCGCAGGTCCCCCAAGGAGTACTCGGGCTCACCTCCAGGATCCCGCTCCAGGTCCGCCGACGAATCTCCTGTTCGCAGTGACTGACCGACCGGTGGATGCTACAAAAATGATATGCACATGACCGTGTCTCTTCAGCATGGTCATGCGGTCAGTCCAATGCCTGTCAGACCGAGCTTACTAAACCTTACCCCCTTTTGGGGGTGATGTTGTATTGCTAAGTTCCATTTGTGCTTAGTATTAGCGCATACTGCTAGACTGCCACTGCCGTCTGTGCTATGTACGTGTGCTTTTAATCTTGAGTGAGGTTTGAGGAACCAGTGGTTGCTGGTGCTGAACTTTGGAACCTGTAGTAGTATGTTGCTTGCTTGCTGGGCCACGGCCCGTTCACTGGGACCTGTTGCACTTGCCTCTTTTGAGTTTGGTTTGGCTGGACTTGGATTGGATGCTGCAGGTGCTAGTAGTCCTGTGCTACTACCCCTTTTTGAATTATGGAGCTCTATTGCTGCCGGTCAGCCAGTAGCACAGGACTACTAGCTGCCCGAATTATGCGCACTGTACCAATTCTTTTTGAATTATCCTTTTTGAATTATGCGCATTGTACCAATTCTGCCGCCTGAATTCGGCATCTGAACATGGCGCACTGTACCAATTCTGCCTCCCGAATTCGGCATCTCAACACGGCCCACTGTACCAATTCTGCCGCCCGAATTCGGCATCTCAACACGGCCCACTGTACCAATTCTGCCGTCCGAATTCGGCATGTGAACACGGCCTAGTGCCTTTGGCCCCGTTCGGCTGGAATTATAAGCTGGCTGAAAAACACTGTTGACTGATTTTTTGTGAGAGAAAAATACTGTTCTGGCTGAAAAAACAAGCTGAATAAGACGGATTATAAGCCAGATGAACATGGCCTTTTGTCTTTGGACCCCGCAGTGCAGGTGCAGCGGCCCGGCGGCCGGTGGATGGGACACGTCGAACCCGGCCGCCCGCAGAGCACAGAGCACAGAGGAGGCCTGAGCGGCCAATGCGACCGGCTGTGCAGCAGTGCAGGTGCAGCGGCCCCCATGGCAGCCACATGCTCACATATGCTGACTCCGTGAGAGAGGAGGCGGCTTGAGGATGATTTCAGCATCAAGGAGAAAGCATGGCCCGCAGGGCAGCAAGGGTGTTGTGGGAGTCAAGAGTCCGTGGGCCGAGTGCAACGTCACGCGGTTCACCATGCGTTGTGGGCCGCCTACGCGCGTTGTGGGCCGCCTACGCCTACAGCCGCGAGCCGGGGCATCGCAGCGGCACCTTACGATGCACTGTGGCTGCAGTGGTGGTTCGTGGCCCAGTAGTGCTTACTCCTATGTCTCAAAAAGACTGTTGTTATTGATTTCAGACACTTTGGTTGACCATACGTCTTATTCATTTTTTTATAAATATCATCCATTTTGATATGATTTATTTTATCATTAGAGATACTTTAATAATAATTTATTTATTTTTTAATTTATATAAAATTTTTAAATAAGACGAGCGGTCAAACATGATGTCTCAAAGTCAAAAACATTATTCTTTTTGAGACGCAGGGAGGGCTCCGTGCCACGGCCACGACTCGTCCAACGCTACGCTGCCGGGGGACCAGGGCCTCAGCTCAGCTCCCTCCGCTTCATCTGTGAAGCTGTGATTGACCAACCGACCGACCGGTGCGAGCTAGCAGACTCGATCTGTAAAAGACGACGAACGGTAGGGTCCACAGACTCGATCGGGACCACCCCCCCTCTCCCGGCCACTTGAAACAAACCGGCGCCCTCCGGCCTCCGGCAATCCGCGCCCCCGCCCCGCGCGACGGACGTGTTGTTGCGAGAGCGAGCGGTCGGGACGCGACGACCGCAGACCGGCCTGGTGGTGATGGTCCGGTGGTGGGCGGCGGCTTAATTATTAAGGCACAACGCATGCATGGCATGCGACGCGAGTACGACGACGCCGAAGACGATGGCCGTCGTGTAGGCGCATTCCAACAACAAAACGGAGACGAATGATGGCGTGGGTACGTCAATGCCACTGCCATGATGGCTGCCGGTATTAGTCCTAATCGTCCCGGCGTACGTACGTAATACTCCTACAGTGGTTTCAGTTGTTCTTCCCCTGTTCGCCAGAGTGCGATGTGTTCTGAAACTACCAAACCAAGACCAACAATTTAGCGATAGAGTAGAAAATCCGGTACGCAAGATAACCCATTTTCAGAGTCGCATAAAAGAAAAAGATAACCCGTTTCAGTTTGTCAAAAAAAAAAAACATTTCAGGTGCTATGAGCATTGTGTGGTGGGCTGGTAGCCCATACGTTCGTCTACCTCGTCTCCTTCGCTACACATATAGTTCGCTAACAACATTGAGTATCTTCATTCTTCAAAGAGAGCGCTCTAGATCTAAAAATCAATGAATTTCAAGAGCTAGGTATCTGTAGCTCTAGGAATCCTAGATTTGGAGGTACACTATGTTAAGTATATTTACATGACTCATTTTATTTATAATTTAGATTGAATGAATATATAAACTACAAATCCAGCATAGATCTAGGATCAAGGAGCAGTGCCATGGGCCCATAATACGACACTAATGTGATCCATGAGACAGTGGCATGCTGCTACAACCACTTCTACTGGTGTGTGTAGTATTTTGTATCCTCTGAGTTATGTGTTATGACATCATGCTTAGCCGTGGAAAAATGTTGACTCGCTCGATCATCAATCGACGAGGTCATCTTTCATCGTTTTAGCTATGTTTCTTTATTGGTGTTCGTGCCACTTTTTCTCTTGCATTCCTAAGACCTCTAGTAGAACCTGTTTAATTAACACACACATCTTAATACACGAGATAATTAGTTCTAGTGCTTGCGTTGAAACCGTACATAATCATGCATAAGGCTCATGATCAATACAGAGAGCGCAGGAGACTACCTCGAAGCTCAGTCGAGGAACGCCCTGTTGCTTGCCGGCGTGCGCGGTGGTACGAAGAACTTGAGTTGGAATAGCAGAGCCAGGGCAATCCACCGAATTCAAGATGATGTTGCACGTCCAAGGGAGAGCGCCCAGATGTATATGTTTAGCTAGGTTGCTAGTAGGGCAAATTAAGCTTCTGTGAAGACATACGTGCAATCCAAAGGATCCCTGCTGGCTACTTGTTTTCGTGGGTGCCTCCACACCAACGAGGCAACGACCTAATGTATGCACATGACCATGTCCTGACCATGTGTCCAATAGCCACCACGTAGCCTTGGCGGGCGGGCGACACCCTGACTACATTATGGGGTGTATGTTTGCATGTCCTATTTGTTTCTGGTCTAGCTTTCCAGCCCAGCCAGTGTGGGCCTCAAAGTATCTTTGGACCTGGCTCTCAGGAAACAAAAATGGGTTTTTTTAGTCCGGCTTGCATGCTACAGCCTTGGGCTATGTGAAGCTATTTGAGGGAGTTGTTGTAAGAGTAAAAAGGCTAGGACCCACCTCTAGTGCAGGCAAACAAACAAAGACTTGTCTGGTCTAATAATTTATCCAAGTAAACAAATAGGGATGGTTGTACCTATTGAACCTGGCTCTATCTAACCAGGTTCATCTCAAATGAACGGGACACCTTGTGCAGGGAAACAAACACACCATATGTTGCCATGCCTGCTTCCACCAATCCAAGTCCACCTGGGCTTTGTTGTTGCACTCTGCTATTGTCCAGCCATGAGTGGCACCACATACCCACGTCGCTCTTGCACCCTCGCTAGCAAGCAGCGGCACTGCAAAGACAATAGGTGTTGGAGGGACATGATTTAGGAAAGGGGTGTGGTCGGCTTTTTCAAGACCGGTAGTCAGAGCATCTCCAGCAGTTCCCCAATCTATCTCCCCCAATATAGTGGTATTGGCGACCACCAATACTGCTTCTTGGGTTTATTAGAGGCGTTGCTCCAACAGCTCCCCAATACTCATCATCAATACTATGGGTCCTACCTCTTAGTTTATTTTTTTGGTCTCTTTTCTCTCCCCTCCGTGTCCTCCCGACGCGCGACATTCTCCGGTGTGGAAATGTCCCTCTCTTCCTTTCCTCCACATGCGCGCTCCTCCGATGTTCCATTCTCCCCTCTACCTTGCGCCCTTCGGTAGCCACCACACATGTGCCCCTCCGACCGGTGGTGCATCTCCTAGCTTGAGCCATGAGATCTGGAAGGTAGAGGAGGTAGTCGCGGCTCGTCTCGTCCCACAGAGTGGCGGCCGATGCCGAAACCGCAGCGCTGGAGATCTCCCTGGACCACACGGCCACAGAGAAGGAGTCAAAGTTGCTGTTGCTGGCGCCGCTGCTTCCGTCGATGGAGCCCTTCCACAGCTGACTTGAGCGGAGGCGCTTGGCGAGTATCTCCAGGTCATCAAGGAGCCCCCAGGAGGAGTCAAAGGTGATGCCGTGGTCAGGCGAGGTCGCTCACGTCGGCGCGGCAACCATGGCGCGGGAGCGCGTAGGCCTAGCCGGGGGCAGCCATGGCCGTGGCGGGCCGAGGCAAGCAGCGCACAGGCGAAGGGGAGGAGGGAAGTGGGAGGAGAGAGGCGGGCGAAGGAGAGTGGCAGCGCCGACATCGGTGTTCTCGACGCCATGGCAGAGAGGCGAGAGGGAGGAGGAAGGAGAGTGACAGTTGGGGATGGGCCTAACTTTTGGGGGAGATGCAACTTCCCCTCTATTTGAGGGGAGAAGAGGTGTTTTTTGGTGGCCACCAAAAATAGGGGGGTTATTAGGGGACTGCTGGAGAAGAAAAAGTGACTCATTTCCTAATATGATAGTTTTATGGGGATAAGGGGTGGGATTGAAGATTGTTGGAGATGCTCTGAGGCCTTTTCTTTCACTTCAACCCAATAACCATGTACTCTAACATTCAGTCCACTGCAGCACAGCCTCAAAGCCATGACTCACAAGCTCCTATTCATTTTCAACCTCTAGACGGCTACACGGGAAAGTAGGAGTGAGAGGGGTGCTTTGCCTTTACGATGACTTAGGTGAGGTCGCGAGGGGTATTCTAGGCCCTGTTGGCTATGTTTATTGTGTTTTGGGCATGTAAGGAAGCAACACATGATGATATTGTTGGGCATTCTTAACGTCACTACCAAAAGTAGACTTAGTTTTCTAATTCTGATAACGGCGCCAAAAATGCCAAACCTATCCCTCATGCCACTTAAGCCAAGTTGTCATCCCCAGCATGACATGAGAGACGCGGTATTGAAATATGCATTTAATCATCAAGATAAATAATAAAAGGGATCTGCAAGCGCACAGATTAATACCGATGTAGCATTTTAACCGGGAAGTATTCCAGGTATCGTTATTTATATTTTTACCACTGGGAAGGGATTTCTAAGTATCATGGTTGATAATGGAATGAGAATATGGAACTGAGTACACATCATTGCATGTATAACCGAGAGTATTTATCAATCTCTTTATACAGGTATAAATGTCACATTAAGTAAAGGTAAAGTGATTATGGTGACAAAGATAATTAATCTGATCAGCTAGCCACATATAATAATGATAAGCACCTCAACAGATATTCTAGCAAGTCATTAGCATGGAATTAGGATGAACTACAAAGATATTCCCTAAGTTATTATTAACTATAAAGTCTAGCATATCATAGTTAGTGCAATTATACTTGGCAATCATGGTGAGAAAAGACTATATCCATGCATAGTGAATATTAGCAAGGAAGATGAAGAACATAGCAATCACTCCCCTGTAATAGTATTGCTCTGCCTGCCCTATACACGAGAGGGGGACTATATAAGAATCAACGAAGCTGTCACTATCGCGAACTACCCCACAATCCGGCATATAGGGTGCAATCGCAGATAAATACGGTATAGACACCACGTCTACACAATAATTATCATTCACCCACTGTACACATGGATAAACGCTATACGATCCTAGGCATGTATATAATTCCAATCTAACTAAGCCAAGCATATAACTATGATAAACTAAGAACAATATAATTGCAAATATAATCAAGTAGAGCAAAGTCATAACCAATATATTGAAATAGAACAAAGTCATATTCATAATATTGAAGAACAATGATGAACAATTGAAGAACAATAGAGGAATTACCAAGAATCCTCTTGACAGATCCGGGAACCAATCGAAGATTGACTCCTTCTAGTTCTAATCCTATGTAGCTATGCTAACTAGAGATCTAGTTGATGTGGTGGCTCTAGGGCTTGATCAGAGGCTCTCCTCCTGAATTAGGGTTTGAAGTATGAGACGAGGGCCTCTCCTCCAGGGGCAGGGGCCTTGCTTATATAGCCCTTTCGGATGAATCTGGGCCGTTGGATCAAACCGACATTGATCGTGCGGTTTTCCTTGATCCTCTAGGTCGGTGGAGCATAATCCTCGAGGCGGAGCCTGATTGGCTGAGCCAGCAGGGCGGGCGCCCTGTCCCCGGCTCTATTACGCCTCCCGCTCGTTCTCGTGGCTTCTGGACTCTTCTAGATGTAAGATAATTACGTGTTCGGTTAATATCCCGTCATTAATCCGACATGTGGGCCTTTCTTCCGTATTTCCTGATAACCCCCTGTAGAAATAGATAAACAGCAAAACTCATGGAATTCTGTCAGATAAAACCCTAAGTCTAGGTGTTGGTTTCATTTGGATCTTTTTCTCTATTTATTTGATAGTTATAATTGATACTTAAGGACCGTCAACAAACTCCCCCAAGCTTACCTCTTGCTCGTCCCTGAGCAAGGAGAGACTCAGTAGTTGCTGAAATGCCTTTGAATTTTGACGGTACACATGCTTTCAAATAGAGTCTCATCTCTGAGTTAAAGTAAACTGTCAAGACTTAAAACTTACTCATTATACCTTTCACCATGGGGCTTGCAACCGTCACCTTTGTCTTGAGCGGTTAAAAGATAGAACAGTCTAGTCAAGCGCCATGTCTCTTATTCTTAATTAGCTATAGCTCTTGGAGTTTTTTGCAGATTTTCAAATAAAACTCAGAGATTCCTTGTATGACTCTCTTAGGTCTCTCTTTTGTGGTATTTCTGGATCCTCACCAAGGCAGTAATGATGTCTGCCTTCTCTCAAAGCAAAGTATGTAGTATTTGTGGTATAAGGCAGAGTGACATTGCCTTCTCTCTCATCCTATTCTAATAAGGCTTTTGATATCTGGAGCTCATCGGTGGGAGATAAAGTATACATACTTACAAGACATTTATTGCATAGTCAAACTATGGATCCAGAGAAACAAGCCAATAAGTCAAATCAAGATGTGCATGTGTGGCGAATAAATGGTGTATGGTGGTAGTGATGATAACAATGATGAAAGTCTAATTCTACTTTTGCTCTTTTTGAGGGGATACGTACCTTTCTTGCTTTTAAAGCTCTTGAGGAGAATGAGGTGCTCTATATTTTCTCTTTTTTTTTTTCCTCTCAGGTGGGTATCTTGTACCCCTAATTCTACTGTCGGACACTTGTCCATTTTTATCTCTCTTCTCACACTTTTTCTTCTTTTTTTTCATCGAGGTTCCGAGCACTTGCTCCTTTTTATTTCCTCGTATCTTTTTCTTTTCGAGGTTCCGGGCACTTGCCCCTTTTTATTTCCTCGTATAGAGCACTCATCTCCTTAGAACAATATAGCAAGTGGTAGTAACCAAAATAGCTTGAGCATTTATTTCACAGGGGATAACAAGAATGGGAAAATATTTTTGGCTATTCTCTCCCGGATTAGGAGTAGAATAATTTTATGTGGATCTGGAGATGAGAATGAGTGGATATATGTGGATGCGTACTTCCGGAGTAGAAGCAGCATGTATGAGTGATCGTGCAAGTGAATCTTGATTTTAACCGCATGACAAGCTCCTAAGGGTCTACACAACTTGACTATACTCAATGCTCATAAGCAGTAAAAAGTAAATGTATGGCTTAAAGTCTAGCAAGCATGTATGTATGGCTGTGGTAGGAACTTAAACTCTCATCATACAAGAACTCATCATGTAGCATTTTAAGATTTTCAAAGATAAAATTCTCCAGAATTCTAGCATCTCTAGGAATAGATAAACAGCAGCTCAACCTTCCCATATCATATCCGTTAACAACTTAGACTTTAGATCAAGTTCTCTTCCCACAAGTTCAGGTTTAGAGCAAGCTTTAAATGATAACAGTTATGTCTAAACTTAGAGAGAGGACTTCAAATTTGAAAGTTAGGCAAAGCAACTATTCATCATATCCATGCTAGAGTTTTATTATTATTTAGATTCAGTTTAGCATAGCCACTTTATTTATTTATTAAAACACACTAAGCAAAAGATATAGGTATATATATAAGCACAAAATCTTTATTTGGTTTTTTCATAGTTATGTATATTTTTATTTTTATAGGGTAGAAGTATATATAAATATAAAGATAAAGATAGAAATACTTAGCAAGATAATGGAGGTGCTCTCCCCCAAGCTGGATCTTGACATAATCTTTTCTGATGTAGCTAGCAGATGGCGGAGGTGTATTTGAAAGTCGGCAGCACCCTAACAGCGATTAGAATGTCCTCCGTCTGCTAGTCTCCTTGAATTCTGTGAAGCTCAAATAGACAACAAAGCTTTGTGGAACTGATTAAGTGTTAGCATAAATATCTAGCCTTTATCATGCTGAGCCTCCTTGATTTTTTTATGTTGTTTTTTTATTATTTTATAAAGCAGAAGAAAATATTTATGTATTTATTATATATATATATATTTTTTATGCCACCACAGTGAATGTACTTATGGGTTTTATGCCACTCGCATACTCACATGGGGCTTTAGGGTTTTTAACATTTTTATTTTCTTTTTAAGATAGTATGAATATGATTAACTAAGCAAACTATTTAAGATAAAGTAAATAATTAAAAGGAAATGATAACTACCAAGTTACCTCTTGGCAAGGCGTTCGGTGTTTTTAAGTCCTCCGAACGGGACTCTTATTCGTTCAGTCGTCTTGGGACTTGGTGGATAGCGTAGTCGGTGTTTTCGGCAGCGCCTCTTCTTCATGTACAACTGTCTTTTCTTTCCATACCTGTCTCGGTGCTTTGGTCTCCTCAGGACAGTGTTGGTTGAGTGGTATGTCTTCAAATCTTACCACTTCTCCTTCATAATCTGCCCATCCGTCCTTGATGACCTGTTGCTTCTGATTGTGGTTACGTCACCTTCTTCTTGTCCTGACCTGCTTGGATTCTTCAAATACATAATTAGGGTCAGTAAAGTAAAGACGTACCTTCTCAGAGGGGAAGTGCATGTGGACTTCTCTAGTTCCAATGTAAATGATTGCTTTGACAGTACTAAGGAATGGTCTTCCAAGGATGATGGGTGGATCGTATTCATCTTCTCCCATGTCAATAACCTGAAAGTCTGTATGGACAAAGTGATCGTCTATCTTGACAGGGACATCAGCTACTGTACCTTCGACCTGTCGGAATGTCTGATCTACCATCTGGAGCTGAATATATGTTGGGTTTAAGGGCATGGTTCCGAACAGAAGTTCATAGGTGACCTTGGCCATTATGTTGACGCCCGACCTAGTGTCGCAAAGTGTCTTGTAGAAGTGGGACCCATTAATGGAGCAATAAATTCTTGGCATACCTGGGTCGTCCTTCTTAGGCAAGAACGGTGACTTGAGTTGGCGATCTTGACCTTTGTGCATGGCAGTGACCATCTTAGCTGTCTCGGTCCATACTTACTTCTTGCTCTTGTTCCTCCTGTTGGTCCTCTTCCTTGGTTCATATTGGGGTTGCTCTGGGATTTGTGCGGTCTTGTTCTTGAAGGAAAACGTTTCCTTCCTCCCCTTGATGTAGAAACTGATCTTGGCAGCACTAGCATAGATGACAGCTCCCGCGGTGCTCAGGAATGGTCTCCCTAGGATGACGGGAGCCCTCTCATCAGAACCGGTCTCTATCACTACGAAGTCTGCTGGAGCGTACGAGGAACCAACTCGGACACAGATGTTCTTCAATATTCCTCTTGGGAAACTCAGTGGCCTATCTGCAAGCTGCAAACACATGGTTGTTTCTAATAATGGTTGTGAAAAGAGTTTTTCATAGAGTACCCTGGGCATGATGTTGACGCTGGAGCCAAAGTCACAGAGTGCTTCTGGGAAATCTCGCATGCCGATGGAGATCGGGATGACGGGGCGTCCTGGATCGCCTCTCTTGACCGACAGACGGTCAGTACTTACTTCCACGATAGGGTTACTCCAGTAATCTCCTGCATCAAACATGTCTACAAGATTTGCAGATTCTAGTCCTTCCGGTTGTGATGGTATACCGGGGTTAGTAGCAGGAACAGCAGCAGCTATTTGATTCAACTGAGATTCAATCATTTTATTAAAGCTAATCTGGTTCTTGATGACAGTAGAGAAATTATCCATTCTATTATTTATATTTTCTAGTATTTTATCATTAGATGCCAATTTCTTAGACAGGTTATCCATTAGCTTTCCTTGGTTGGACACTAACTCTCTCAAAGGTGGATAATTATTATTATTATTGAAAGAATTGTTACCTTGGTAATTACTTGAGTAGTTAGGCCTCTGTTGATTCCAACCTTGATTCTGCTGAGGACGGTTGTAGTAGTTGTTGTTGTTATTGTTGATGTAGTTCACGTCCTCCAGCAACTCAGGACAGTGATTGCCCGAGTGTCCAGTACCTCCACACTCCTCACAAGTCATGTGGGAGTCGTAGACGTGCATGACTTTTTTCTTTTCTCCAGCTCGATCATCGAGCTTCTTCATGAGTAGGTCTAGCTTGGCAGACAGCATGTCTACCTCCTTGAGCTGGTGCATACCTCCACCTCTCTTGCATGTCTGAGTTCTTTCTTCATTCCAACCTTGGTTGGATGCCATCTTCTCCACAAGAGCTGTGGCTTGAGGTATGGTGAGTGATAGGAATGCTCCTCCAGCTGCAGCATCCATGGTTTCACGGGCACTGTTAATGAGCCCATGATAAAATGTCTGCATCAGTAGCCAGCTTTCCATTCCATGATGGGGACATTCTAGGATGTAGTCTTGGAAACGCTCCCATGCTTCTGGAACGGATTCATCATGTTATTGCTGAAAACTTGTAATCTTCCCACGGAGAGCATTGGTCTTGCCCATGGGAAAGAATTTGGCCAGAAAGTTCGTGGAGCAGAGTGCCCACGTAGTGTTCTTCTCCTTTGTAGCGTAGAACCACTGCTTCGCTCTCCCCAACAGTGAGAATGGGAAAAGGCGAAGTAGTATGGCGTCTCTGGGGACTTCAGCCATGGTGAAAGTGCCGCAGATCTCCAGGAAGTGTTGAAGATGAGCACTAGCGTCTTCATGTGGCTTCCCACAGAACTGGTTAGCTTGCACCATGTTGATGAGCCCAGGCTTGAGCTCGAAGTTGCGGTCGATCTCCCCAGCAGGTCCAGTGCGGATGTTGTCCGTAGTGGGAGCTGAGAACTCGCGGATCGACTTGTTCGCCATGGCTTCGAATTCAGTCGACAAATTCCGGATGAAACTTCGGCGGTCTTCGGATTTGACGATGTTTTCTTGAGCTTGGCTCTTGTTCTTCTGAATAAGGCTTCGGGATCGTCAACAAAGTTGTCTGGAAGATGTCTTCTATTCATGCATCACCCTGCAATAAATAATCAAAATGGAAAATACAGGGGGTAAAACTGTATAAGAGAATTGATAAGCTCGATCAGATTAGTGATGCAAATGATGACTCAAAGTTCCATATTCATTCCTACTTAGTAATCAACCTTCCCCGGCAACGGCGCCAAAAATGCTTGTTGGGCATTCTTAACGTCACTACCAAAAGTAGACTTAGTTTTCTAATTCTGATAACGGCGCCAAAAATGCCAAACCTATCCCTCATGCCACTTAAGCCAAGTTGTCATCCCCAGCATGACATGAGAGACGCGGTATTGAAATATGCATTTGCTCATCAAGATAAATAATAAAAGGGATCTGCAAGCGCACAGATTAATACCGATGTAGCATTTTAACCGGGAAGTATTCCAGGTATCGTTATTTATATTTTTACCACTGGGAAGGGATTTCTAAGTATCATGGTTGATAATGGAATGAGAATATGGAACTGAGTACACATCATTGCATGTATAACCGAGAGTATTTATCAATCTCTTTATACAGGTATAAATGTCACATTAAGTAAAGGTAAAGTGATTATGGTGACAAAGATAATTAATCTGATCAGCTAGCCACATATAATAATGATAAGCACCTCAACAGATATTCTAGCAAGTCATTAGCATGGAATTAGGATGAACTACAAAGATATTCCCTAAGTTATTATTAACTATAAAGTCTAGCATATCATAGTTAGTGCAATTATACTTGGCAATCATGGTGAGAAAAGACTATATCCATGCATAGTGAATATTAGCAAGGAAGATGAAGAACATAGCAATCACTCCCCTGTAATAGTGTTGCTCTGCCTGCCCTATACACGAGAGGGAGACTATATAAGAATCAACGAAGCTGTCACTATCGTGAACTACCCCACAATCCGGCATATAGGGTGCAATCGCAGATAAATACGGTATAGACACCACGTCTACACAATAATTATCATTCACCCACTGTACACATGGATAAACGCTATACGATCCTAGGCATGTATATAATTCCAATCTAACTAAGCCAAGCATATAACTATGATAAACTAAGAACAATATAATTGCAAATATAATCAAGTAGAGCAAAGTCATAACCAATATATTGAAATAGAACAAAGTCATATTCATAATATTGAAGAACAATGATGAACAATTGAAGAACAATAGAGGAATTACCAAGAATCCTCTTGACAGATCCGGGAACCAATCGAAGATTGACTCCTTCTAGTTCTAATCCTATGTAGCTATGCTAACTAGAGATCTAGTTGATGTGGTGGCTCTAGGGCTTGATCAGAGGCTCTCCTCCTGAATTAGGGTTTGAAGTATGAGACGAGGGCCTCTCCTCCAGGGGCAGGGGCCTTGCTTATATAGCCCTTTCGGATGAATCTGGGCCGTTGGATCAAACCGACATTGATCGTGCGGTTTTCCTTGATCCTCTAGGTCGGTGGAGCATAATCCTCGAGGCGGAGCCTGATTGGCTGAGCCAGCAGGGCGGGCGCCCTAGGGACTAGGGCGGGCGCCCTGTCCCCGGCTCTGTTACGCCTCCCGTTCGTTCTCGTAGCTTCTGGACTCTTCTAGATGTAAGATAATTACGTGTTCGGTTAATATCCCGTCATTAATCCGACATGTGGGCCTTTCTTCCGTATTTCCTGATAACCCCCTGCAGAAATAGATAAACAGCAAAACTCATAGAATTCTGTCAGATAAAACCCTAAGTCTAGGTGTTGGTTTCATTTGGATCCTTTTCTCTATTTATTTGATAGTTATAATTGATACTTAAGGACCGTCAACAGATACAAACATGTTTATTTGCTAATTATCATGATAATAATAATCTTTTTCCTCGATATAGGGTTGTTTGAGATTGCACCATAGCTCCACACCATCATCAATTTAACCACTTGAGTTGCTTGTTTGGTTTGGGACTCAGCTCTAGCTCCATGATTTTGAGGTTTTAGTGAGAATGATCAGTTTTGCCCATGTATTTATTGTATAGTAGGCATTTTGACATATTCAGGACTTATGCTTTCCACTCATAGACCTAAAACCTTTCATTTTCTATTCACTTTAGTTCACAAACAAGCACAACAAAAATCATCAAATTTAAAACTCACATGAAACCATCGGTCACAAATCACACTAAAGTTCATCGATGGATGCATTTACAAGTGACACTCGCATTCATGTATCAGAAATGAAATTGCTAACACAACAGCTAGACATTTGTTGTAGCAGTCTCGAATCACCATTGTACAAACCACCTGCCATTTATGGGTATGCTAAGCCTAGTATTGTTTATGACTTCTAAATTTAGAGTTGTCGATGCGATGAAAGGACTCGTGGAAAATGTTCATGCTTGACAAACCTTGCTATGCTTAAGACTAGATGATAGAAAAATGTTTACTTATATATAGCATAAATCAGCTTTTATTCCTTGCTAAAGCCATATGCATGATCCTTGTTTTTTTAATTGGGTAAGACCTATTGAGTTCTTTCTCATAGTCAAGATGCTATCTTAAGTTATCTTACAGGTGGGGACACCCCTCTACCTATGGTTACTTCTATGCCTTCATTCCCTCGGTGAACTATGAATACTAGATGACTGATGTGATAGTCGTAGGCTTTGAGTATGGCATGACTCATGATGGGTTGTATCAATTATGTTAACTTGTGTGTTGAGAACTAATGAGATGATCAAACTTATGTTGTCAGACTTGAACTATGTTTTTATGTGAAGTTAAACCTTGTGTGAACTATGTTTGATCTCTCATAACATGATCCTGGATGAAGGTTGCACAATTGGTGAGCACGGATGGTGCTATAGGGGGCGACTGGACTAATTAGATTAAGTTGAGCGTTTTAGGCCAAGGATAGCAGCTTAGCTTAGTGAAAGCCCAAGTTTGGTCTTGGTAATTAATGACACCAAGTTGCTAATGCCATTGTGTCAAGTGAATTGAGTTAGGCATAGCAACACATGTGATGAAGGAGCAAGGAGCATGATGTTGCATGGATATGAAATAACAATCATGGTGGAGATGCACATGAAATGATGATCATGGTGATCAAGCATGAGGAGATGGACATGGAACAAAGGGATCAAGGCAAAGGTATAATCATAGGGTTTGCTTTTGCTGGTCTAAGATGAGTAGAGAAGTGATTGACCGGGTTTGGGATTGATAGCCGACTATCAAGAGGGGCAATCATGGTTAGCTCGTGAATCAAGTGCTACTAGGTCATCATCTTGAGCATATGCATTAGGATCTAGTAGAGGGCTAACATAACGCCTTCAAAAATGATTGTGAAAATGCTAACACACATGCACATGATGGTGAACACTTGGTGGTATTAGCACATTTGCGAAGGCGGTGGAGTTTGAGCGATAGAGAGGCGTTTTTGAGGAAATGAAATGCATATTTTCCACTATGCCGGTGGCGGAGATTTTCTCTAAGTCTTCATGGATAGAAACGGAGGTGAACGGAGGTCACTGGGGTGACCAGACCGGACACGTCCGGTCAGTAGCAACGGTTGCAGAGGCGCGCGGGCTAGGGTTTTGCACCGGCGCGTCCGATCACTCATGGGACCGATGCGTCTGGTCAGGCGCTCAGAGGGTCTGTAGATCGCGTGGTCGATCGGACGCGGTGGCGCATCCGGTCAACGCGCGCAGAGCGGCATCTCGAGCCTAATGGCTATATTCTTTGTGGATGCTTATAAATAGTTGCTTGGCCGGGTTTGAGACCCCTCTCTTGTCTCTTTGAACACTTGAGACATACTTTGAGCTAGAGAACTTCCCTCCACTCATCTCCTTGCTTGGTTGCATACTCTAGTGAGATTGAGTGAGATTCAAGTGCATTGCTTAGTGATTTGCATCTTGTGGCACTTGTTCCTTGAGTTGGCTGCGGATTTCTTGTTACTCTTGGGTGTTTCCCAACATTCTAGATGGCTTGGAGCAACGGTGGTATTGAGCTCGTGATTGGAGATTGTTTCGAGCCTCACCAAGTGTTTGTGAGGGGTTCTTGAGCCTTCCCCGCAGGAGTTCACGAATTGGCTACTCTAGTGGAGCTTGTGGCTTGGAGGATCCCCATCTTGTGAGTGGATGTGCGGCACCCGCTGAGGGTTTGACTCTTGATAGTCAATTAGCTCGTGATCCATCAAGTGGGTGCATTGCCACAACGAGGAGTAGCTTGCCGAGAAGCAAGTGAACCTCGGTAAAAAATCTTGTGTCATCTCTTACCGAGGATTCTCTTTATGATTGTGTGTGATTGATTCTTTGGATGCATCTCATCTCTACATCGTTGGTATAAGAATCAATTCACTCCCCTTTTTCATTCTTGCACTTTATCTTGTCTAGTGTGCTTAGCGTAGTTTGTATCACATAGGAGTAAGTATCTTGGTGACTTAGCTTTGTTGGTGTGAATTAGAGATCATAGTCTTGTTCACTAGAATTGTATAGGTGGCTTGCTTAGTATAGTTGAGCTAGTGCTAGAATTAGCGTCGCCATCTTTTATACTAACAATTGTTGATTAGTGAAGCTTATAGATTTTTAAATAGGCTATTCACCCCCCTCTAGCCATTTGGACCTTACACTTAGTCTGGTAAATTGGAGTGGTCTTGTCATTGGGAATCCGCAAGCCTAGTCCCCATAAACCATCCAAGATGGTCTGCTTGTGTGCGACTGGCCCGACGTCTCATCTGCCACCGACGGCTTCGCTGTCATGCCGTCATCATTGACGAATGCAATGTGCCACCATTGGGTGTAGCCCCATTGTTGGTGCCCTCTACAATCCATCTGATATCATCTCCATGTCTCCCTAGCTCTAATGAGGACATCACTCCTTTAGAAGGGCCGATCACTAGAATTCAAGCATGACTTAATCTCTAGGTGAGCAAGTTCCTAAGTACTCCATTTCATGATTATTATAATAGATTGCTATCTAATGATATTATTATTTTTATAAGAACTATAGAGAGGTAAAGGAATTACTTGAGGAGAGGCACGGAGGTGAATAGGACCAACGTGGGCATCCAAGCCAAGTTGGAGCCCCAATTCATATCAAATTCGAGTCCACCTCAGACTTCAGGAGCATCCTATGATAAAATCAATGCCCAAACTGTGTACAAACTTTGTTTTTAATGTTCTACATGTGTATGGAAAGCAAAGAAGATAAGTTTTCCAATGGCGTTGATCCCACATCATAACCCGGTAGGAGTCAACGGGAATCGTGAAAACTAGTGAGCACATAGTCTATTGTACCTAATGAAAGATCGAACATCCATGCTCCCTATCACTTTCCTCCTCTTGAAGGCGGCAACCTAAATCGCTCCCTTAACTTCATTTAGCCTTCCTATGATCTATGTTCTCTCAAAATACTAGTTGAGCGGCATCATTCATCGTCACCCTAGGCTTAGGCTAACTTGCGTGAGGATTGAGTCCATCAAGTCCCAAACTACCCACCAGTGTATCACCATAGAGATCGATGAGGACAGGACCGTTTCAGTTTAACGGTATTTAGTTATTCTCTCTATTCCAAATTATAAGATTTTGCTTTTCGCATAAACATAGTTTTCACTTTGTATCTAGACATAGTGTGTATCGGTGTATAGCAAAAACTATGCATTAAAAAAACCAAAATGTTTTGTCATTTGGAATGGAGTATTTTTTAAAACAAAAGTTCTGTATATATAGTATGTACATATACCACGTATGTGTATATTAACAAAAAAAGAAAATGACACAAAAATGATGGGGTATCAAGAATTCCGTCCAAAAGGCAAAAGGCCTCTACTCTTTCTGGAATTCCACTATGTCCCTCCCTACCCCGATGGCCCAACAAGGCCCAATAGCCCAATATTTCTCCTCCTTGACGATCGCTGGTACTGCATCGCTCTCCTCCGTCGACCAGCTTCTGCTTCTCCCTCATGATCCAAACTCCCAACCAAACCCTAGCGAGCGACGGTGCGAGGACGCTAGGCATGGCCACACAGGCGGCTAAAGGGCACAGAGTAGGCGGATCGCGGCGGGGCAGCGGCCGCGTTGGGAGGCCCGCAGCTGGCTGCACGCCAGGCGCCTGCGCCGCGGGGTGGCCGGGGACCGGCTGCTCAGGCTTTTGAGCGGCTGGAAGCTAGCGCCTATGTTGGCAGCAACACTTCTGCAACCTGCATAGGCATCGAGGGAAGGAGAAGACCTAACCGATTGGAGTCATCAGCAAGCCATCAACTAGGAATCTATTTTGTAAGCTAGTTTAGTTAATTGGCCTTACATTTCATTGTATTATGTGAAACAGTGGAACTACCATAGTATTGGCAGTGAGCACTACTTGAGTATGATTTTCTTATTTTAGATCATTTATTTGATTTGAGGTCTCAAACGTAAAGACGAAGAGAAGTGGCACCACTAATTTTAAGCTCAGTTCTATGAACATGTGTGCTCAACTATGTGTTATATCTGCTACATATTATGCAGTTACTATCATGATGTAGTACAATATTATCTATCCCTAATAATAAAAGGCAAAAAATCTAGCTTTTTTGTCCAGCCCATTCTATTCTATGTAACAGAACCGTCCAAATTATAAGAGCATAAGTACAAAAAATAAGCGCCAAAACGCTCAAATTTTCAAACTTGAGCCCATATAATCCCAGTAGTCAATCGAAATCACGAGGGATTTCAAACTAACTTGCTTACAACCAAGATCGCATCATTCAACATAACACATCACACGTTACATTTCACAAGTACTTAAGAAGAAGTTTACAACATCACGGAGTCGCAATTATTACAAACCAAGTTTATAAAGTAGCGGAAGCATAAGTTACACACACTTAGTTCAAGTACGATTGCCAGTCTTACATATCACGTTCCCACAAAAGCATTAAGGAAAGTAGACTAAAAGATGATCACGCCCAAGTGATCTAGTCCTCGTCACCCACTGGGTGGAGGCAGTTCTTGTAGAAGCCCTGATAAAGCATGTCATCTGCAACAGAAAAGAATAAACCCTGAGTACGAGAATATACTCAGCTAGACTTACCCGTCGAAACGGAAAATAAAGACACCAAGGATCATGCAAGGCTTTCTTAAAGTGGAGCTGGCCGACATCTTATTTTGTGAAAAAGCATAAGTAGTAGTAACCATTTTTAACTTGTACTAGCATTTATTTTTAGCATTAACCTGTCAGCTATCTTAGCACCTGTACTAAACAATCACTTGATCTTTAAGCAAACATTAATAACCATAGCAGGTATAATTTGAGGCAATATCATATCATCATCCGATTAACCATCCGTTCAATTAATTGAATCTACGTTGCCGCTGCTCAAGTCAAGTGCTCACTAACCGGGAGCGATGGCGATTCGAATTGAATTCCTATCCAGCTAAAGGGGTACTTCTAATACAAACCGTGCAGACCCCGCGCCAGGGTCGCACAAGTCACCTTTGGTACAATTTAGGAATCGCGGGTTCGACTGATGCCGCATCCCCAAGGGCAACACTCTACTAGGTGATAGGGACTCTAACCCCTCTTGATCTTATGCCAATGTCCCCAAGCACATACTTACTTCCTCCAAGATGCGCGCTTGACCCTTCGATTCCCGGCTTGAACTGTATTACTCGGCTTCGTGGTCGGAACGGCTTATTCAGCCAACTAAGTGTTAGACTGCGTTCAACATGACTCAAGGATGTACAGCGAATCGGTCCTTAAACGATCAGACAGGCATAGCTTCGCACCCAAGACGTGAAGTGTCTTGCGGCTGTACTATCGAACTCTCGCTCGGTCTCAAATTTATTTTTAAGCATGGTTCCTTCACGATAGCAAATATAGCCAATCGTGACCCACCTTCTCTTAAAGCTCACGGATGACAGTAAATCACCCAACTTCTAACGTACTAAGCATTGCTAAGCATGTACCACGTTCCTGACTGTACATAGGATTTACAGGATAATTTCTGGACAAGGAAGGATATGTGCAACAAGTGTTTACACTCAACTTCTACAACTTAATGCAATAAACAAGTAAGAGTACTCAAATGATAAGTATCCAATGTTGGGTTAACATGCACCGGGGCTTGCCTTTTAGAAAGGAAGAGGGACGATGATCAGGGCACTCGGGCAGCTCTTCTTCGAAAACTCCTTCGTCGGCTGGCACCTCGGGCTCCTCTGGCTGCTCCTGCTCCTCCTCCTGATGTGCTCCCTAGAACTCCAGAAGCGTCACCCCTCTGGCACACCTATTGCATGGATACATAAGAATGAATGCAACATGTTCGGTGAATGCAATGTGAATTGCAGCAACACTTAACGCTCTAATCAAATCATTTTAACAAAACGTGCAAATCTCTTCTTCGGTAGAGAAGTACTTACCAAGTCTACGCAACCTAATGTATAGCTGCTCTTCCTAAGTTAAGGACCTAACACCTAAACAACCAACAAGAGCAACATCACTTAAGTTTATCACAATCCTAACTCATATCAATAAACATAGAATTCTGGACAGCAGATCGGTTTTTTTAACCATAACTGGAGATCCACAATTCCAAATGACATGATATAAGACAATCTGGAAAGATTATAAAATGCTCTACAATTCATTTTTAGACCTCATGACCTGATTCCCATATTTACCTAGTCAAATTCTTAAAGCTCCAGAATCTGTCTTCTCCAAACAGAGAGCAGCTATTTCTGGACAGCAACTTCAAACAACTATAACTCCTAAACTATTGGCCAAATGCCATCAAATTTTTGATACAAGCTAGCTTAACAAGTTTACTACCACTTTGGTATTCAGAAGATCCTCAGAAAACACTTTTATTAAAGTCTAATCCCAGAAATGCCATCAACAGTCCAGAAGCCCTAGAAATATGAAAATTAAATATTTACTTATGTGTCAAACTAACCTTTTGACCAAACTCAGGGGACCACTAGTTCACATATGAGCTAAAACCACCAGAAAAATAAACCTATATGTCACTTACTCAAAAACTTCTACAAAAATTATAGTGAACCCCATACCCTACCAGGAGGCTACTGTAAAAATTTGAGCCAAAGTTACCAATAGAAACTCCCTACACAAAATTCACAAGCCAGCAAGGCTGATTTTTCCCTAATTAAGAAATCATATTGAAAAGTATCAAACAACAGAAACAATATTTTTCTAGCAATCCTAAGGTACCAGGACACTCTCTACAAAATTTCATGATTATTGGACATATAGAAAAATTATGAAAATTCATTCAAGTACCTCTAATATAAAATGACAAAGACATAACTTAAAAACTACACAAGCAACAACATTAAAATTTTTACCAAGGCTAGCATACATATAGAATAGCACACTCACCAAATTTCATAATTTTTGGAGCACTAGAACTCAAGTTATCAAATTAACAAGTTTGCATCTATTTTAAAACACCTTTTAAGTTTCTATTTAATTCTTCCAGAGTTTAAATAACACATATACATGTTATATTTTTCCTAAATACTACATTTTATATAGAACCTAACACAATTAGAATAACCTCAAATGGATCTACCAATCTTGAGATTTGGAATTTACAAAATAGCATTCAATCTGTGAAAAAGAATAAAAGGAAAAACCAAAAATGAAAACCGAAACCGGCTACTGGGCCGGCCCAACAAAGCTGCTCGGCCCATGACCGGCTTTCGCCCGCGCCAGTGCGGCAGCCAGGCCCCGCGTGTCGGTGACACAGTGACAGGGGAGGGGAAAGCGGTGGCGCGAACTCGTCGCCGGCGAGTCGGCCGGTGAAACCGAGGGCACCAGCGCGACCAGCACCTCAAGCCGCATTGGTGGACCTAGTGAAACGAGGGGCGGAGCTACTGGAGAGGGCTCGCCATCGTGCATGGTGGCTCGGCTGGGTGTGTGGTGGTGCACCTCGCCGTTAGTGACCGCGGAACCCCATCCTAGACCCGCTGTGAGCATCCCTGCACTACCCCGGCCCCAACGCACCTACTAGCACTCGAAGAGGACGACCAGATAACCCTGGACATGGTGAGCTGTCGTGCGAACGAACTCTGGTGAGGCACCATGGTGGCGGAAACGAGCAATGCAGCCCAACCATTGCTCGACTGGTGGCATGGAGCGAACGAGGGTGTAGAGGGGTTTAGGGCAGAGCTATTGGCCGGATTTGAGATGCGGTGGTGCGGTGGTGAGCGTGCGCGAGCTCGCCGGAGCAAGGGCGGCAATGGTGGCTCGGTTTCTCCGCTTTGGCAATGACAAAGGGAGGAAGAATGAGGGAGTGAAGGGAGAGGCGAGCTGGGGATGGCGTGGTGGCCTTGAGGGAGGTCGTGGACTGACTGGTGGGGCCGCGGCTGGCGTATGGATGCCACAGCGTGCCCACACGGTGGCACTGGCCTGTGGCCGGTCGGCCACCGAGCTCAGCTCGTTCGCATTCAGAGACCGCCGAAACCGACTGACAGCCGAACTTTGGCCTCCAATTACAACTAATCCAGGCTGATCTAGCGTGATCTGTAGTTAGCAAAGTTGTAGAGGGACATGACATCTACAAGTTTGTCAATAGGATCTCGAGCTGGTTCGGCATGGTTTGAGAGTTACATGGCTCCAAAGTAGGGTACATCGAAATTGTTACTGCATTTCACTTAACCAAATTTGCTAAGTCCCAAAACAGCCCCCTATGCTGACTTGTGGGCCAATTTTGAGGGTGTTCTGGTCATTTTCATGAGATGGCCATATTACAACTTTTGTTCTCTATAAAATTCTCTACAACTTTGTTTAAGGGTGCACCTCCATGCAAGATCTCTAAGCTTGACTTTTTAAATAGTCAAATGAAAGCACTCTAGAGGTCAAAACCCAGTCAACATCACCTAGGAGGGCAATTTGGTCATTTTGGTCAACATGAATATTGCTCCACTAATTACCCTAAGTGTAATTAAGGTATTATAGGACATAATTAACCACTCTACACATTGACTACACATTTCCCATTGTGACATAAATTGAAACAAGCAAAATAAGCATTTCTCCCAAAATGTTTCACCATCATGTTGCAGATGTTTCAAGCCCTTGTTGCAACTATTAAACTTATCATGTGATACTAACAACATTGCCATGTTTCAATGTATGAGACACCCATGTTACATCTACATGTTACACCACCCACATTTCATAAGCTAACAATTATGAAACAAGCATATTGGAGTATGTTGCATACTCATGTTGCAAGCAAAACAAAGACTTAAGTGAGATGAATGATGCTTATGCTTATAAAATACAAGTGCAAATATGGGAGCCAAACACCTAGGATGTTACATTCTAGCCCAACTACCCAGCCCACTCGCTCTATCCCTCTGCGTCTCACGGCCGCATGCCAAGCTTTTTGTCATGCCGTTTTATAGAGCGCTGCTCCCTTGTTTTAAAGTGCTTGTCTCCTGCCTCACCCCGTCTCCCGTCCCAACTACAACTTTATCCTAACCCGTATATCAGGAAATCAAATATAACTTCTAGATCAGAAAATCAAAACACACCAATACCAGATCGCAACCAGGCAATAGATCGAACCATAGACAGATGACTTAAATCGGACACCCAATGATCCAAATCCAAATTGTCGAATCTTCTCTCAGCTTGCATCATCATATACAGATCGATTTCAAACACCACATGTCGAATCTTCGCACTTCACGTGCCCCTCCGCCATGCCTCCACGCGCTACCAGCACCAGCATCTCCACCACATGACCCAAACCGTCGAATCTTCACGCTTCACGTGTCCCTCCGCCGTGCCTCCATGCGCTGCCAGCACCCGCATCTCCATGGCTCCACCATGTGGACTCCGGCATGATGAACCAGGGGAGGAGCATCGAAGAGGAAGGGGAATGAGCGGAGCTCTGGATTGGGGAGGTCGTGGGGAGGAGCGCCGGATGGAGAAGGGGGAGCAGCGGGGGTGAAGCTTTGGACGAGGGTCGAGCCAAACCCGGCCACACCTTGTCGTACCTGGGTCAGGACTAGTGCTATAGCTGCCATGCGTGTGCTCTGATATGGGCTACGGAGGCATGGTAGGCCGATGGCAGGGCGAGGCAGGAGGCCGCTGCTGGGTGGAAGTGGAGTAGGAGGCCGTCGATGTCGTTCATGGCGGCGCTGAAGAAGATACCTCCAGATGCAGTGCGGCTGCGATGTCTGATCTTGTGGTTGGTATTTTTTTTCTGCGTGCATCATTCTTGTGGTTGTGGATGAGCAACTGTGAGATGTATGGATAAGTTAATGCGGTAGATTTTCTTACGGCTGGGTCCCACTAGAAGTTGTTTCCTACTATTGTCATTTTCTTATATATATTGAGGTACAAATTAATATTTTATTCTTCCCTCAGCACTCAGCAGTTTGGGCCACAAGAACCGACAACCAATTTGGGGGTGTTCGGCTAGACTGAAAATTGGCTCATTCCGGCTGCATCTGAAAGGCCATCCGACCGAGCCGCCCCCGAGGCCCCTTCCAGCCGTTCGGCTGTACTGAAAACCAGCTCGCGCCGTCATCACTCTCCCTCTCCCTCTTCCGCCCACATACGCGCGCCCTTAGGGTTAGGGTGCACTTGCCGTTGCCTAGATTTGCCCGCGCCCTCATCCCGCTTCACCGCCGGCCGCGCTCCGCCGTGTCCCATCCGAACCCGCCGGTGGCTGCTTCCCCGAGCGTGCAGGTGCTGGATTCTACCTCCGATGTTCCCCTCCCCTTCCTCTGGTTTCTACATCCATCGTTCCCCTTCCTCATCCTGGTTGCTCTTCGCGATCCATACATTTTCCTCATGAATCCACACGGCTCAGATCGGGTGGTACATTTGGTTCGGATACTCGCTATCCGCAGCAGCTGCCGAGCTAGTCGGCGGCTACGCGCTGCCGTCGGGCCACACGGTGTCTGATCTGGATAGGACAACGGCGCACACGAACTTACCTAAGTTATGTTCGATTTGAGTTCTTCTAGTTCTTATAGGGGTTCGTGTGGCTACGTGTTATGGATTCCTCTACCGCAGGTTGCTCGTTGCCGAGAAAGGGAATCGTGCCTGACTCTTGGTGCCGGCCTCGAGCCAGATCTGCTCATGCTACTACCGTGGATGACTTTTTGGTTGATTCCGATTTGTTTGTTTAAGTATTTTATTTCTGTGGTTCAAGAATAGTCTCAACTGCCATGACCTTACATACCGGAAGTGGTGACAGATTTGGAAATCTTCATTTACTACTTTTGCTAGTGGATAGTTTTGGGTTACTATACTATTTTTCTTGGTTCTTTTAATTGAACTAATAATCAACAGATCTTGGTTCTTTTACGTGACCTAGTAATCAACAGATCTGGAGGTAGACCCCTGTGATGGTTGTTTTTTGATTTATGCTCATTTCGTCTTTCCTTGTTGCAGGTAGACCACCTTGAGTTGGTTCCTCAAGTCTTCACCTGCTGCTACGGTTTGAAGGTTCATTTTTTAGGTACTCAGATCATCACTGTCAAGTATTATCATATCTGCACTCTTCTATCATATAAGGGTATGTATTAGGAAAATTCCTGTTTGAAAATCTAACCTCCTGGGGAGTGGGGAGATGCCCAACAATCCCAAGCAACCCCAAATTCTACAAAACACTATGTTTACTTGTTGATTTAGTCTTCAAAAGCTAGGTTCTCCTTGAATTCGATCATTACTTGGTTGATGTTTTACTATGTTAAACAATTGAGGTATGGTCATTGGATCAAGCAATTCATGTATGTTCTGGCATATTGTCATTTATTTTTAATTTTCATTTACCATGTTAAGATGTGCCTCATATGTGATTCAAGTTTCGTGGACCACCTCATCAATTTGTATCCAGCTTGAGCCATATGTTTTCTGAGACCGTGTTCCTTTCTTCTGCACCCTTGCCTTTGCTCTTCATTTTAAGGTTCTCAGATCATCGCTGCCAAGTATTATGGTACATGGACTCTTCTGTCATATATGGGTCTAGGCTAGCAAATTTCATGTTTCAAAATCTAACCTACTCGGGTCAACATTACTTCTTTTTCAGTGACTATGCACATTTAGGTAACTCCTACGAAGTAGTTTCTGCAAGCTATCCATCCCAATGTTTAGTTCCTTTCTGTCTTTTTCATGTGACGACCTAGTTTACAGTTAAAAACTTTGGTTCATTCTCATCATTCAATAGTCACATACATGTGTTCTTCCATTTATTAGCTGGATTGAGATGCCAACACAAGACTCTGCCTTGGCTTCCTTTGTGAGATACGACATTATTCATTCCATAATGGTAGCAAATAGCATAGGTCATGTAATGAGAAGATATTTCTTACTCTCTTCCTGCTGGACGACCAATATATATTCAACATATATCCTTGGTTTGATGTGTTCTTATTCATTCTGTCATGGTAACAAAAAAGAGAAGTACCTGAGCTATTACAACATGCAGGTGGCATCTTCGATTTCTTTATTCTGGCACCATCTTCGACAGGATCCTGCTCTCCACAGGCACCACATCGCTACAACTTGTGCAACAAACGCGTCAAGCGAAGCACCAAGGCAAGTGTATGTTGCGTCCCACATTCATATCTTTTCGTACTAGCCTATTGTATGTCTTTCCTAGTTTGCGCTACCATTTTTATGCGAACCCACAAATGACATTAGCCATTCCACGTGCCAACAGATGACAAAAGACCGCGCGCATTGGGCCGAGGATGAAACCAGGCTTCTGCTGACTTTGGCGCTGCAAGAGAAGGAAAAGTTCAACTTCAACCATCAAGGTCTCACTAATGCCGGGTGGTCAAACGTTTACACCTACTTCCCCCATTATGATAGGAAACAATGCAACAACAAACTGGGCGCTTTGAAACAGTCATACTTCAAATGGAAAGATGCACAAACAGCCACTGGTTTAGGCAGGGACCCCCGTACAGGTGATATTGATGCTGACCCTGAGTACTGGGACACCCATGATGCTGCCCAGCCGGATGAGGTGGTAAGTGCACTTGTTTTCCCCTGTTTTGCATTGGGTGTTCATCATGACTGCTATACCCGCTAGCCTTTGCTTGCGGTCTACCTTTCATAGGGAACATGTGTGATGGACCACTTTGTTTGTTTATCCAGGAAACAAGTTTGTCTGGTGGTAGACGTGGAAGGCCTCCACGCCATTTGGACCTTCTTGAGGCATTATATGGGGACCACAACCGGAACACGGGTTGTTTCATGTCCGCCAGTGGTATTCGTGAAACAACGACTCCTCCTATTGCCCCCTCGGTAGATTTCAGTGAACCGTCCAGTTACCACTCGGGTTCAAAGAGGGGCAGTAGGGACCAAGTTGTGACAAGCCCAGAGAAAAAGAAGAGTTTTGGTGTGGGCGAGTCATTTGCACGTTTGTGCGAAAGCATTGTTGCTAGGAGCACTTCCCGTGAGCGAGAACGGACTCGTGAACAAGTCGAGGTTGACGAAGCAATGGCAATCTTAAGATCCGATGGAGTGCCAAGGTTGTCACCCTTGTTCTTCGAAGCAATGGAACTGTTTAAGAACTCAGTGTCCCATCGGTTGTATAAGAATCTGGAGGATGCTGAAGAGCGGATTGCTTGGCTGCAGTGGCATTTGGACAAGAATAAGAAATAGGCATGCTTGCTGTTGACAAGTACCTATGCGACAGCTGATTGGATGCTGTTTGATGGTCGTCGTGTTTCCTTTACATTCACGCATGTTGTAGTTGCAGAACTTGTGTATGTTGAGTTGAGTTGCTGTGATGTACTGTGGCCAGTGGCCACACCTATTTCTCGATTTGTTTCCCGAACTCTTCATACTCTTTGTTCGTCAGTTGTGTTTGAAGTGGTCGTATAATAAGCTGGTTGCTGTTATGTACATGTCGTAACCCCCCTACAACTAATCTGTCTATTTATGTGTTGTATGATGCATAAGATTACATTGGTTGGCAGTTAAATGATGGACAACTTAAATGTGGCTATGAAGGCTAACTATTCTTTTGGTGCAGGTGATCATGTGGACGACCTCTATAAAATAGTGAAGGCTGTCAGGAGGCTTAGGGAACTCTTGACCACCAAACTTCCTATAGCCATATTTGCATTTAAGGTACACTATCTGGCATCTTGATTACATTACCGGTGGCATAAAATAACAATCTGTCAGCATAACTTACATTGTTTTGACCACCAAACTGTCAGCATAACTTACATTGTTTCCAATTTGTTTTAGATTTCAGTATGACCCTAGTAAATCGATCTGGTATTTGCTTGTGCTGGCACTTTTGGTTCTATGATACAATGTTCTATTTGCAAAGCAAATTATAGCTTGGTTTGCAATCTATACCATTGTTGACAACATTTCAGCTGGAGAAGTAATGACTCAATATTGCATATTAAGTCTTTGATCTGTCATTTGCAGAAGTAATGACTAAAACTGTGAATTTATGCACAGTGACTACATCGGCTTATTTTTGTAGGTTGCTGCGAACATGGACAGGGGTGACGAGGAAAGTGAAAATTCAAGTGAAAACAACTTTAACGAGTGTGCAACAGCAGCATTGGCAGCAGCATATGCATATGAAGAAATGCACATGTCGGAGGTACCGCTGCAAGTTACCGGGGGGTACCGTGTGTAGGACATTAGCGGTCGACAATGGGTACATAACCTACTGTCTAATCCTAGTAGGTGCTTTAAGAGCTTTCGTATGCGGCCTGAAAATTTCATTAGGTTGCATACCCTATTAACCGCAAAGTACGGTCTAGAATCCCATAGGAAGATTGATTCTGTTGAAGCCTTAGGCATGTTTCTTTGGGCATGTGGGACAAATCAGTGTCAGAGGCAAATGGAGGAGAGATTTCAGAGGGGTTTGGGCACATGTAGCAACATATTTGGCCTTGTTCTTGCCGCCATTGTTAGGTTTGCCAATGACGTGATTAGGCCATTAGACTAGACTTATGTAATACTACCGGAGGAGTTGGTAGAGTATGCACCTTTCTTTGATGGCTGCATAGGCGCCGTGGATAATACGCACATAGATGTCATTGTTGATGAAGAAGTGCGTGATGACCACATTAATAGGCATGGGGATACATCCCAAAATGTTCTAGCTATGTGTGACTTCAATATGCGGTTTGTGTATATTGCCACGGGGACAGAGGGTTCCGCACACGACATGCAGGTCAAGAAGAAGGCAGAGTTGGATCCATATTTCCCCCACCCACCACCAGGTTAGTTTATCACATTTGGTATGGTTGTTGTGGTGATGTGAAGGGTGTGTGGTGGTGCATATTATGTGACTGTGACCTACTACGGTGTGTTGTCTTTATGCAGGCCACTATTATTTGGCGGACTCGGGGTTTGCTTTGCGGCCAGGATTTCTGACTCCGTATCCAAGGAAGAGGTACTGGGTGAAGGAGTTCCAGAAGAAGGGACCTAGCGATGAGCAGGAGGTGTTCAACCGGCATCATTCGAAGCTGCGGAATGTCATAGAAAGAACGTTTGGTGCTGCAAAAGCAAAGTGGAAGATGCTGAAAGGCGTGCCTCACTATCCGGGAACCAAGCAAACATAGATAATCATAGCTCTGTGTGCACTGCACAACTACGTGCATGACCTAGAGGGAGAGAAGCAACCAGGGAGGTACATGGGAGCAGCAGACCTTGGGCCTTTGGGATCTATAGCAAATTTGGCGAAGGGTGACCCCAATGATATGGAACAGCACCATGACTGGATCACTTATGGACTTCTACTCCTTGGGAAGACAACGTAAGTGGAAGAGTCATGATTGTACAGACTATCATCTGTTGATGCAAAAGTAAATCTGCAAACACAAAGGGCTAATACCCGAAGTCGATATCCAAAGCGTGCTAGTCGATTTGACCTGTTAATCGACAAGGATGAAGATACGAGCACTTTGGTCCTGACAACAGCGATACGCCCGGAAGTCACGGCCAAGAGGTACTCACGCGGAACTCGAGGATCGTCGAAGATTGCACTAGAGCAATGCAACTCGCCGAATCGATGAGAACTCATAAAAATGAAAAATATGCAAATTGATGAAGTCGCCGAAAGTAGATGTAAATAAGAGTAAAAGCTGTTTTTTTGATGTATTGATTGATCCCTTATTACATTGCCCTTCACTCTATATTTATATCCTGATCTACAGAAACGTAACCAAATACGACTAGGACACTAAATCCAAATCTAAGGAAACACATGACTTTGATACAACTCAGACTCTACTAAACATATACAAGGAAATTAACTCCTATTTTATTCCATATTCCACCTTAATCACGATGGTATTCTCATCGACCTCCTTTTCATCGGCACAATCCCTGTTCCATCGGCAGCAGCCTTCAAGTTCCTTCCATCGGTACATTCCCTGTTTCATCGGCAGCAGTCTTCAAACCCTCTTTCATCGGCATCGGCAATAATACCCTTAACCTTATCGGCAACACTTCAATTTGACTCCATACGCTGCCATCACTCATAACCAAGCTTATTCTCCTCGGCTATCAATCTACACAATAATCTTTCCTCTGCTGATTAGCCCTTCCTGAACATCTTGACACGTGCTAAAAACGATGTCAACACATGCCCCCCAATTTCGGAGTATAAGATACTGATGCTCCGAAATTTACTCCAGATAATACTTGCTATTACCTATTTTTCAACCCATTCTCCAAGCATAACATGATCTGTTACTAGATTTAATCAAATCTAGATCTAATCCATATATCTCAGTAAATATCGCACACTTTCCAACTGCCTTTGCCTCAATTACGATTGAGATATCAAAATAACAATCCATCAGCAAGATCTTATCACAGCACATCACTTTTTTAGAACTGAAAAATCCTATATCGAGATATCCTTCAAGTCATGATTACTTGTCGTCAAATCTTCTGTACCATCCCTTGATTGTTGTGCGAACCGTTACCATATCCAACTGAACCACCTCGATTCATCCGCGTACGGCATAGAGATAAGTCAAGAATACCCCTACCCCAAATGGCCTATAAATAAATTTCTCCGGGCTGCTCATCTTCTACCTTCAAACTTCATCCTTTGGCATTCTCACTCCGGCGACAACCCTAACCAACAACCGCGCATCTTCGACTCACCAGAGCCCCCTCCATCGTCATCTTCAAGTTCCCCGCTCGTGCCTTTATCCTTTTCGAAGCAATGGCTGTCAACTTCGATGTCCCTGCGGTTCGTTCTTCTTCTATTACCTTTACTTTAATCCTTTTGGTTCCCTGCGAGTTCTTACAGTCGGCATTTTCCTATTTCTTCCATTTTCTTGATCCTCCAAACTCAGGAACTACGCAACACACTGGTGATTCCAAACAATCAACCTCCCCTCCATTGCCTAGGTCCAATGGGCGACCCTGATCCAACTGACCTGATCAATGCAGAGGCAAATCGTATTCCCTTCAAAGCCCAAAATTTCTCTTTGAATCTATGGAAAGATACGTTCCGCTCTTGGCCTAAACCCACCAAAGGGTGGAAAAACTGGTTCTTGAGGGTCAACAGATCAATGCAAGTGTTTTTTGGTCAGATACCACCAATACCTTCATGTTCGGCCATGGCCCATGCGCCCCTACTCTTGCCGATGTATATATGCTCACAGGTTTGGACATCTCAACTGTCGATGAGGGCCACATTTTTGGCAGAAAAGCTGAGTATAGAGTGAGTACACGCAACATCGGCGGCTGGACGGGATACATCCAAGAGTACCAAAAGACTGGTACTGTCAATCAAAGGGAACACGCCACATTCCTGAACATGTGGCTGAAGAAGTTTATTTTCTGTGGTCGATCGGTAGAACCAACCAACGCTTTCCTCCCAGCAACAGAACTCTTAGCCAACGGTGTCAGATTCTCACTTGGCCGATACCTCCTGAGCTCAACCTACCACCTTCTCCACCAAGTATCTCAGAAGCTTATACTTGGTGAACCCATCGGCAATCTGGGAGGCCCATGGTGGTTCATCAATATGTGGTTAAACGCTCACATGCATAAGCGTTTACAGTGGGATCTCTTTGCTCAAGAATTCCCACGAGAAATTTCCGAAGATTACGTCCTTAGAGACGATGAATCGGCAACACGCCCCCCACTCAACTTCGGCGAAGCCATAATTGTCCTTCCCGGAACAGAGGCCAATGAAGATCAAATCGGCAGATTTTTTCAGAATTTCTACCATGGTCTCCCTCGTGATCTCAGGGCTTGGGTACCTTATATTGATGAGGATAACAAATTCCCTCTTCTCTTCAATTTTGCCGATAGTGATCTGAACCAAGACAATGATCTTATGATGGCTATCATCACCCCCAGAGCAATCCCAGTCAACACATTTGGTAGTGGGAAAGCTTCCCATATTACTTATGAATTCTACAATCCATCGGCAGTATCTCGCCAGCTGGCCTTTGGGCAACTACCAATCAAGCTATGCTTTGCCGATGTGATCAAGCCCAGAGAAATCATTACCGCTGGAACTGAATGGAGCAGGATAGTAAGACTTGCTCCCGATGCCGATATCTCAAATGTTGATCTCTCCGCCTGGTCACCAGCATCTTTCATCACAGAGTCATATAAGCAATGGTGGCAAGAGTGGAAAGAACAGTTGTTTTCAACATCTGTTCACACATATCGGCACATGATCGATCCCGACTATGCCGTTCCTGACAATGCAGTAAGTTCCTTTTAACTTTTGTCTCTTTCCTTCCTTTTATATGTATATCGGTAGCTAACTTTCCTTGAAACAGGCCGATGATCCAGTTCCATCAATAAGCAAAAGTGGAAAACCCTTCAACCTCCACCCAACCTCTCCAGTCTCAATAATCGGCTACAACGCCCCCACCTTAGAGGCCTTGACCTTCCAGAGGACTCGCGCCAAAACTATCACCTCCAGACCAAGACTGGGAACATCTAGGGCTACTCCAAAGGCTGCTGCTTCAAGCCTAATCAAGGCTTTTAAGGTAATAACCTTGCTTACTCTGTTTTCTGCCGATACACTTTATATTAACATACAACTATCAGGGTGTGCAAGCTGCAGCTGGATCGTCATCGGCAACTCTACCAAGCACCACGATCTCTACCCCTCCTTCAGAGGTATTCTCTTATTTTTACATTTTTCCCTGTTAAATATCCAATCTTATACCCGTTTTTGCAGTAACAAACTGGCACATCGGCAAGCACGCCAAGCATGCAAGCTCCCCAATCAACACATGTCAATGCCCCCCAGCCAATTATCGCTGAGACCCAAACAAAGCGCAAAGCTTTGACCGATGCTGAAGCTCAACAAAAGCGACAGAAATCTACACCAGCCCCTGCGTCTGCTCCAACACCTGTCAGTCAACCCACTGATGTAACTGAACAAGCTGCTCCTTCTGCACAAGATACATTATCGGCCATTACACCCCAAGGGCTGACTACCGATGAGATCGTAGAAGACATTCCATCGGCATCTTCTGCCGATCTTTCGTATGATCCTCTTCAAGCCGCTCCCTCAAGCCAGGCTCAAGAAATTGCCCTGAAGCAGGTAAACCAATTAATTGTTTGGTTTATAATATCCCCAGATATCATAGATAGGATTTCTAACTCTCTTTATTTCACAGGAACAAGATTCTCCCGATAGCTTGTTCTCTTTTGCTATCGACGTCTCCGATGATGACGGAGAAGAGGCGAGTTCTTCCCTGGCATTGGGAACAATATCGGCAGACACCTATGGCAAACTAGAAGCTCTCCTAAATCTGCTGCAACAAGATACTACCCAATTGGTGATCGATTCGGACCCTGCAAGGACCATCTTTAAAACGATCCGCGGCCAAGTCCCTGCCAACGTTGAAGAAACCATCTTCCCAGCAATCCATCTGGAGAGCAGACAACTTCAATATCAGAGGGCTGTTCATCATATTGCTGACAGAGCAGCTCAGGCTCAACTTAAGGAAGAAATGCTGTAGCTGAAGCAAACTGCCGATGAGAAGCACAAGAACATCAGCAACTTACAAGCCTCCAGTGTCGATCTTAAGCAGAAAATCTTAGATCTATCGGCAAAGAGGGCAGCCCTGCTAGCTGAACTGGAAAAGGTTGAAACAGCTCTGACTCAAGCCAAACAAGAAGAAGACCAGCTTCCTGACGCCATCAAGACCCTTCAACAGAAACGAGATGCCCAAGCTCGCAAGGCCTTGGTCCTCAAAAAGAAACTCAAGCCTGTGGAAGGAAGTGCCGATGAAGACGCCAAGGAATTGAAAGAAGCCGATGAAATTCGCCTGCGTGCGATATCAGCTATCCAGGCTTTGTTAAATTAGCGCATCGGCAACCATTGATACTTTGTTTTAACTCCAGCCGATAGGATTGTTATCGGCAATTATACTTTTATGCATCTATCCAGATACTAGGGTAATATTTCTTTAAATATTTTCCATTTAATGCTCTGGGAAATACAACTCATTCGAGAGTTTCAAGAATATATGCATTACCAGGAACAAATTGATTTATCTGATATGGACCTTCCCAATTAGGTGACCATTTGCCAAACTTAGAATTTTTAGTCCCAATCGGTAAAATCAACTTCCAGACCAATTCTCCATCGACAAATTCCTTTACCTTCACTTTCTTGTCATACCATCTAGCTACCCTTTTCTTATTCTCCTTGTTGATTGCCTCAATAGATTTTCTACTAATTTCAATACCCCGCTGATGCACCATAAAACCAAAGAATTGTCCTGCCGATACACCAAATGCACATTTATTAGGATTCATCTTTAATCCATGTTTTCTTGTGCACTCCAGTATCTTCTGTAGATCGGTTAGATGCTTTGTGATGTCTCCAGACTTAATCACTATGTCATCAATGTAGATTTCTACCAATGTGCCGATATATTCATGGAAAATAAAGTTCATAGCTCTTTGATAAGTAGCACCAGCATTTTTCAAACCAAATGTCATAACTATCCACTCAAATAATCCCACATGACCTGGACATCTAAAAGCAGTCTTGGAAATATCTTCTTCAGCCATGAATATTTGATTATAACCCGCATTACCATCCATGAAACTAATAATCTGATGCCCTGCTGCAGCATCAATCAACAAATCTGCAATCGGCATTGGGTAACCATCCATCGGTGTGGCCTTATTGAGATTCCTGAAATCAATACAAACACGAAGTTTCCCATTTTTCTTATATACAGGAACCACATTAGAAATCCACTCTGCATATCGACACTGCCGAATAAACTTTGCCTCAATTAATTTGGTTATTTCGGCCTTAATATTAGGAAGTATATTAGGATTGCATCGGCGAGCCGGCTGCTGATGTGGCCGAAATCCAGATTTAATAGGCAACCGATGTTCAACTATAGATCGGTCTAATCTAGGCATTTCAGTATAATCCCAAGCAAAACAATCTTTATATTCCTTTAACAAATCAACTAGTTGCTGTTTACACTTGGAATTTAACTTAGAGCTAATAAAAGTGGGCCTTGGCCTATCGCCTTCACCAATATCTACTTCAATTAAATCATCTGCCGATGTAAATCCTTGACCTAATTTTCCATCATCGGCAAATCTATCCATTAAAACTCTTCTTCAGAACCGACTGCTTGGATCGGTAAAATTTCGTAATCAGCAACCTTGAGGAACTCTTTTTCCCAAGCTTCTCCTGATATGCACTTGGTTCGCTCATAAGTGTCTGATTCTGCCGATGCGATGATATAAGAAGAATCACCAGGAATAACTTCGATTTTATCTCCAATCCATTGTACCAGACACTGATGCATTATAGAAGGAACACAACAATTAGCATGAATCCAATCCCTTCCCAAGAGCAGATTATATGCACCCTTGACATTAATAACAAAGAAAGTTGTCGGTAAGGTTTTACTGCCGATGGTCAACTCAACACACACTGCCCCTTTAGCTGGTGATACATTGCCTTCAAAATCCTTTAGCATCATATCAGTCTTAGTTAAGTCTTGATCTCCCTTACCAAGCTTTCGATATATCACATAAGGCATAATATTAATTGTAGCTCCTCCATCAATAAGTATCTTAGATACAGGCTGCCCATCAACTCTGCCTTTTACAAACAAAGCCTTGAGGTGTTGTCTCTCATCATCGGCAGGCTTCTCAAAAACAGCCATCATTGGATCTAGCGTTAATTGAGCTATTTGGTCAGAGAAAACAGCCTCTTCTTCGCTATCAGATAAAGCCAAAAATTTCATCGGCAACATAAACACCATATTGACATCTGCCGATGTGCCTTTATTTTTGTGCCTTATCTGCCACTGCTGATTACCAGATCTCTCATTGGACGGACTTCCTTCTTGGTATAAATCTTTTTGATGATCTCGCTGCATTTTCCTCTTCTGTGTCTTCGTCAAACCTTCTGGACACCATTGAGGAAGCTTAGTTTTCCACACTGGCTGATAAGTCCTAGCTGTCTCCACACGACGTATATTAGGATCCCTGTAAAATATTTCTTCATCAGGAACTCTTGCATTTGCCATCTCTTCAAGTTCCTCTTGGTTTCTCAGAAAATATGCAACGCGTTTACCAAGCCTTTCATGTACATTGAGCCTTCCCCCAGCCGATCATGTACTGATGCTCTCCCTCTGATCGGCTCATTAAGGAACAAACCTTGATTAACAGATTGAAACCTTCTTACAGGACGGTTAACTCCATAATAACCATTGCACTCTGGGCAATCTTCAACAGTAGGTAACTTAATACCTTCCTCCCAACAATGAATAAAAAACGGACAATTCCAATGATCCTTATGCCGATTCCACTCTTCTTGACGTCTTTCCTCTTGTTGTCGTTGATACCGGTCCCTTCACTGACGCCAGCCTTCCTGTTGTCTTCGATGAGTAATCACGATGCCAGATCGAGGAGGCTTTCCAGAACTGCCACTTTCTGTCAATAGCCCCTTGCCTTTTGCATCATCGGTAGTTATCCGATGTTGGGGATCTACTGATGCATTCTTTTCAGCAGCTTCCGATGTCAACACCTTAATTTTCCCTTCAGCATCCAACATATTTGCTGGAAAAGGATGTTGATCAATTTTCATCGGCTTTTGAATCTTGGAATTGCCAAATTTTATTCTGCCAGACTCAATAGCTAACTGTAATTGTTGTCTAAACACTTTGCACTCATTGGTACTATGTGAAGTTGCATTATGCCACTTGCAATACAGCATATGCTTCAACTCTTCTGCCGATGGGATCACATGATTAGGTGACAACTTAATCTGGCCCTCCTGAAGCAAAAGATCAAATATCTTATCAGCTTTGGTGACGTCAAAAGTAAACTTTTCTGGCTCTTTGTGACCAAAGGGACAAGATATCGGCTTCTTATTCTTAACCCACTCAGCCAAACCGATAACTGGTTCGTCATCTGAATCAGAATCTTCCACCTCTTCAACAAATGAAACTTTCTTGTTCCAATTTCTTTTAGGTTCAAAAACCCTAGTGCCTTGATCAGAAATCCTTTGCACTAAATGACTTAGGCTTTCGAACTCCTGAGAAGCATATCTGTCCTTAAGATGTGGTAACAATCCCTGAAAGGCCAAATCGGCAAGCTGCCGATCATCCAACACCAGGCTATAACATTTATTCTTTACATCTCGTAGCCTTTGCACAAAGCCTTCTACCGATTCATCATTGCGCTGTTTCATCTTTACCAAATCGGTAAGCTTCTTTTCATGAACTCCAGCAAAGAAATACTTATGAAATTGCTTTTCCAGATCAGCCCAAGTGATAATAGAATTTGGCGGTAGTGAAATAAACCATGTAAATGCTGATCCAGATAGAGATGATGAGAACAGACGAACTCTCATTTCATCTCTACAAGCTGCCTCTCCACATTGAATAATAAAACGATTAACATGCTCCATGGTTGATGTATCATCTTGCCCAGAAAACTTAGTGAAATCTGGCACCTTGTAACGATTTGGGAGAGGAATTAAATCATATGCCGGAGGATACGGAGTCCGATAAGAATAGGTATTAACTTTGGGCTGGATCCCAAACTGATCCTTCATAATTTCTGCTATTTTATCGGCCCAAAAAGCATCAACATCTTGTTGACGATATTGTTGAATCTCCACTGGAGGTATCTGCTGGTACCCTTCTGCATACCTTTGTGGCCCACGATCTCCAGCAACTGGCACATTTGCCACTATCTGTGGTCCATTAACCTGCTGAAAAGGGTTCATCGGCTGAGCTGCCGATGCTTGATTCTGAAAACCAGCATGCATGTGACCTTGATGAACACCTGTGGCTTGCTGATTTGGCTGAACTGTATGTTGAGTGGGAAACTGCCCTGACCAATTATTAGTATTCATCGGTACAAAATTTGTCGATGGCTGGTAGCTTGTTGGCATTGCTGGATAATTACATCTAACTTGAGGCATAACCTGGACTCCAGGTTGACTGGCGATAGGAGCCTTCTGCTGCATCGGTAACAAATTTACCGATGGACTTGAACTAGATGTTTGACCCAAAGACACCTGAAAACCTCCTAGAGTTGGTTGTACAGTAGTTGTAGTATATTGAGGCGCTTGAGCTATCGGCAAACCAGCCGATGGCATAGGAGTTTTTCCCGCTGCATCAAACACTTGAGATAATCCGTGATTGAAAGCAGATGGCTCTGGAGGCATACCATATCCCCACCAATTAGCAGGAGTTTGATTATTCTGTGGTACAGGACCTGATAAAGCCGATGCTGATAGATCTGTATTAAGCTGAACTCGTCCTGATAATGCTGAATCCGGACGCATCGGAGTAGACTGTACGTTAGATAAACCTGCTGATACTGGAGGAGAAGAAATCTCTATACCCGCAACGGCTGGGGGAGCCGATGGAGCAATAGCAGATGCTGATTCTGGTTGATGATAAGCAGGCCCAACGTAACGAGGTGACGCTTGCCCTTCTTTGAAAGTTCGAATCACAGCATTATGAACAGTATTGGACAACACATTGGAGTGATTAATTAAAGCATGATTCACCGCAGAATTAACCATCTCTTGAAGTTTATCCGGATTAGAATCAAAGGTAACTTGCCGAGGCCACGGCAAGTCCTGCTTCTGGATGACTTGTCCACTTTTGTTCAAGCTGAATGACTTCAAGCAGAGCTGTCTGTATTCTTCTATAGCCCTCTCCATAGCCTGCTTCTGATCATCCTTAAGATCTTCTTCTGTTACTGCGATAATATTCCCCGCATCGATCTCAGGATTAAGCATCTTGACTAGATCTGTCCCACCAGGCGTGCCAAAAGATGTGTTGATGCAAAAGTAAATCTGCAAACACAAAGGGTTAATACCCGAAGTCAATATCCAAAGCGTGCCAGTCGATTTGACCTGTTAATCGACAAGGATGAAGATACGAGCACTTTGGTCCTGACAACAGCGATACGCCCGGAAGTCACGGCCAAGAGGTACTCACGCGGAACTCGAGGATCATCGAAGATTGCACTAGAGTAATGCAACTCGCCGAATCGATGAGAACTCATAAAAAGGAAAAATATGCAAATTGACGAAGTCGCCGAAAGTAGATGTAAATAAGAGTAAAAGCTGTTTTTTATGTATTGATTGATCCCTTATTACATTGCCCTTCACTCTATATTTATATCCTGATCTACAGAAACGTAACCAAATACGACTAGGACACAATCCAAATCTAAGGAAACACATGACTTTGATACAACTCAGACTCTACTAAACGTATACAAGGAAATTAACTCCTATTTTATTCCATAGTCCGCCTTAATCACGATGGTATTCTCATCGACCTCCTTTTCATCGGCACAATCCCTGTTCCATCGGCAGTAGCCTTCAAGTTCCTTCCATCGGTACATTCCCTGTTTCATCGGCAGCAGTCTTCAAACCCTCTTTCATCGGCATCGGCAATAATACCCTTAACCTTATCGGCAACACTTCAATTTGACTCCATACGCTGCCATCACTCATAACCAAGCTTATTCTCCTCGGCTATCAATCTACACAATAATCTTTCCTCTGCTGATTAGCCCTTCCTGATCATCTTGACACGTGCTAAAAACGATGTCAACATCATCTTATGCTGTGCAACCTTGTCTTGCCTGCCAATAGTTGTGCTCATGACGGTGTGTACCCATGCAGGTGAATGGTAGGGGAGCACCGGCTGATTTGAGGGAGAGGGTGGCGGGTGGTAAGTGCATTTTGTAATCTGATTCCATTCTGAACAAATGTTCTGATGTTATATACAACTGGCCTTCAGGTGTATTCTTAACGGATGGTACATATAATGTTGGTAACTCTTAGGCGCTGTCCTTAGCAAGAATTTATTTTTAAGTAATCATTATATGAACTACGAAGTTGAGTAATGACAATGACAAAGGTCCTGGAGTAAAAATTTATGTTCATCACATGGGATGCATAGAATATTTGTAGTGACACCAAAGGGGGTGGCATAGATGTTGCATAACTTCATGTTGCTGCATAGATTTAGAGAACGAGATGGCACAGTTTGTTAGTAGTGTGTTAGTTGAGTTGTTGTTGACTACATACATGCAAGGCATCTTGAAAGCCTAATCTGGGACTGCTGTGCCTGTGGAAACATGTAGGTGAATGCATTATGTTTGAGAGAGGATGCGCGGAGACTAGAGGATGGCAGCACTAAGAAAGCTGGTAAGCTATATGCGTTTTGGTGAAGTGGGGTTGGCCTTCTTGTGGTCTGCTATGTGCCTCCAAACTGGTAGACGGTTTGTGAATTTGGTCCACGTATGTAACCATTGGATCAGCAGATTGTAGTAACTATGACCACATTATAGTTGTGTAACAGTAATGATATGATTTTCTGGGTGACTGTGGAAGAAGGGTGATCTGTAGTGCTTCTGCTAGCAGTTCTGTGGCTCCTAGGTGCTACATGTGTTTTGTAAATGTGCCCGCTGATGCCATTTGAATGATTGAAGGACTTGTATTGTACTAAGAACTACTAAATCCTGGTGTTGTAAGGAACTGGTTGTATGAATCTGGTGCTTGTGATATGTATATTCCAATGATGTAAGCCGGTTATTATGAACAGGCAAGTGTTTGATGCTTGGTGTTCAATTGATTTGAATGTTGTAAGGGATGGCATGTGCTGCTGCCTAGTGTTTGAATTGCAATAAATGTGTACTGTGGCGCCAATTTTTGAATTCAAATGGGGTGCTGTTGCTGCTCGGCTGATTCTACTGCTTGGGCTGATTCTGGTAACTGTACCAGCATCAGCCATCAGCCGAAATGAGACCAGCCGAACACCCCCTTTGTTTGATATACAACCGTATTTGATGTATTTAGCCAAAACTCTTCCCTAAACACAATTACGTGAATAGACCAATTTTTTTAAATACATGGTCATTTAGCCTATACTATTAAGGGGGTGTTTGGATCCGAGAACTAAAGTTTGGTCCTTGTCATGTCGGATGTTCAGATCCTAATTAGGAGGACTAAACATGAGTTAATTATAAGACTAATTGCATAGATGGAGACTAATTTGCAAAATGAATCAATTAAGCCTAATCCATCATTAGCACATGTTTATTGTTGCACCACATTGTCAAATCATGAACTAATAGACTTTATAGATTCGTCTTGCAAATTAGTTTTAATCTGTGCAATTAGTTTTGTAATTAATTTATGTTTAATGCTCTAAATTAGTTTCCAAACATCTGATGTAACAAGGACTAAAGGCAAAAGGTAGTCTCTTTCATCCAAAATTTGCCTTTTAACTCTCTCCCCAGGTCCATCTGTTCTTGCACTTCCCAAAGCATAGTTTGCCTTATTTAAGTAAGAGTAATAGTGCATGACGAGTAAGAGATAACAGTCTTGGTTGCTTAAAATTTGCAGGAGCCTTTGAAAGGTTCTACTATGGCTAGAGGGGGGTGAATAGCCTATTAAAATTCAATAATCAACAAAACACTAGAGCAACTTGATTAGTAAGACAAATGGTGAAATGCAAGTTTTGCTCTAGCTCTACAAGGGTTGCAAACCACCTACCCAATCAATTCTAGTCACTATGATCTCTAGGCACACAATTCGTTATGTCACTACTTGCAACTCTAGGTGAACAAGGCTAACAAGAAAAACTACACTAACAATCTACACAAGAGAGCTAAATACTCTACTTTGCGAAAAGTAAATGAGAGGTCAAGATTGTTATACCGCCATGTAGGGGATGAACCAATCACCAAGATGATAATCAATCAATACACCGAGAGAATACCAAATGGCAAGAGACACAAGTATTTTTCTTCCGAGGTTCACATGCTTGCCGGCACGCTACATCCCTGTTGTGTCGACCAACACTTGGTAGTTCGGTGGCTAAGAGGTGTAGCACGAACCTCGTCCAACCCGTGGACACTGCAAGAACCTACCCACAAATGAGGTAGCTCAATGACACGAGTAATCCACTAGAGTTGCCTTTGGCGCTCCGCTGGAGAAGGCACAAGAACCCCTCACAATCAGCTGGAGGTGGCCAAGAACAATCACCAACTCTTGCCACAACTTCTCCGCTGTACCAAGCCGTTTAGGTGACGGCAACCACCAAGAGTAACAAGAATCCTGTAGCTCAAACGATCCCAAGTGCCACTAGATGCAAACTCATAAGCAAATGCACTAGGAATCACTCATAATCTAACTTTGATGATGAATCAAAGATGGAGATGAGTGGGAGGTGTTTACTTAGGCTCACAAGGAGCCATCGGCCATCCACGTGTCCTCGTTCCTTCGATCTCAATGGTCAAAACACCGAGCCTACGCCGTTATAGACTGACTGGACGCATTGGAGGACGCCACCAGACTTGCCATCACGTGGAGTCTGATTGATTCCAGAGAGCATCTAGAGCGGAGAAAAAATGACCGGACACATCAGGTCAACACCGACCTGATGCGTCCCAGCGTCCGATCTTCACATTGTACATGCGCGCGCGAGCCAAGGTGATGTCAGTGCTCCTCAGACTCAACCGGACGCTGCCCCAGCGTGTCCGATCGCAACAGTGTCCTGCGCCCGTTCGTTCGATGCTCCTCTCGGCCAGCCGCGCTGTCAAGACCGGACGCAGCAAGCCAGAGTCCGGTCACTGCCCAAGGCAGAGTCTGGTCACTGTGCTGCTGGTCCTTTTCTTTTTCTGAGTCCGCAACCGCTTCGCCCTTGCTTTCCAAGTTGCTAACCATAAAGTGTAGAACTTGTGTGCACGTGTGTTAGCATTTTTCAAAGCATTTTACAAGGGTCACATGTTAGCATACTAGATTCCTAAATGCAATGCATGAATTATGTCACCTAGTGGCACTCGATAAACCGTTTAGCCAAAGAATTCTCCTCTTTATAGTACAGCTATCGATCCTAAGTCACTCACACCCTCTATGGTGTCTTGAGTGCAAAACAAAAAAAATGGCCCTGTCACATATACCTTTGCCTTGAGCCCATTTTTGTTTTTCTCTTTCTTCTTTTCCAAATGTGAAGCACTTGATCATCTTTTGGTCACCTCCATCACCATGACCATCATCTAGCTCCACCACTTGGCATGAGACTTATCATTTTATGTCTACACAATTAGCACAATGATTAGTCCCTAGGTTTCATCAATTATCCAAAACCAAACTAGGGCTTTCAATCTCCCCCTTTTTGGTAATTGATGACAACCTATTTACAAAGATTTGCAATAAAATTCTTTTAGATTCATGTTTCTTGCCCAAGCATTTTACCATGTATAAAGAATATGGACAAGTTTCATAAATCTGAAATGGTAGGAATTGCTCCCCCTATATATGTGCTAAGAGTTTGGATTTGAAAGCTTGCACATATGCTTAGATAGGAAATATAGGAGTCAATTTCTACCAAATGATGCTAAGGTGTAAAGAATGGACCTTTGAAGCGTGATACCAATCAGATTGCCAATATACACCATCCTTAGCACCATTAGTAACTAGACAATCACAAAAACTAGAAAATCCCGTGAGATCAATATTATATGAAAGGGTCTAGTTTTCATAAGATAGGCATTAGTCTAGTTACTCTTCCTATGCATGCTAGTTCTTTAATTCATCATTCAAACCTATAACTAGCATACACCATACAAGCAAGGTATCGGAGAAAAAGCTAAAGCTTATGCAAGCAAACATATGTAATGCACATCCAAATGCAACATACAAGTTTATGAGCTTGCTCCCCCTACTTGTGTGCTTCAAAATTTTAATTGATCCCCTTCTTTTCATGTTTCTCTCCCTTTGGTCAGATCTTTGGAAATTATCTCTCCCCCTTTGTCATTAATGCCCACAAAAGGTGAGCTCAAATTTTAGATAGGTTGTGTAAAACCAATATATGTGAGGATCATTTTTTCAAATTTGGTTCAATCTAGATTACTTGCCAAAGTAATTTAACTCGATTTGATCCAAGGATAAGCTTCTTCACACCTCTAAATAAGGGTTATCTTGTACCATGTTGAGTTAAACACTTTTAGCTCATGTTCTAGAGTAAACACTAGGTTTGCAAGCCCATAAACATGTCATATGTTACCACTAGATTATTTCAAGCATAGAAGCAATAGTGGTACCATACAAGCATAAAACTTATTTTATTTCCATGAATGAGACTATTTGTGCAAGGAATGACTAGATGCACTAAATATGTCCTCAACAAGGGATAAATGACATGTCAACCAACTTTACCTTGCTTTGTTCGAAGGAGATGCATGTCAAATAGTGGGGGTGCATCAACACATATTTGAGAAGTCCAATATATTCAACTCATTCCTTAGCTTGCAAAACCTCTTCTCATCAAGTGGCTTGTTGAAGATATCGGCAAGTTGATCTTCGGTGCCCACATTCTCAATTGAAATGTCCCCTTTTTGTTGGTGATCTCTAATGAAATAATGGCGGACATCTATGTGCTTTGTTCTTGCATGTTGAACCAGATTGTTGGTGAGCTTTACGGCACTTTCATTATCACATAGCAATAGCACTTGCTTGAACTTGATTCCAAAGTCTCTCAATGTGGCCTTCATCCAAAGTATTTGTGCACAACAACTACCGGCGGCAATGTACTCGGCTTCGGTGGTTGAAAGTGCAACACTATTTTCCTTCTTAGATGATCATGAGACAAGTGATCTTCCCAATAATTGACATGTGCCCGTTGTGCTTCTTCTCTCAACTGTCTCTGGCATAGTCCGAATCGGAATATCCAACAAGTTCAAACCTTGCACCTTTGGGATACCACAAACCAACATCTTGTGTGTGCTTCAAGTACCTCAATATTCTCTTTGTTGCCTTAAAATGACTTTCTCTTAGTGAGACTTGGAATCTTGCACACATGCATACACTAAACATGACATCCGGCCTTGATGCGGTCACATAAAGTAGGCTTCCAATCATAGACCGATACATTGTTTGATCCACCATATTGCCACTTTTATCACTATTCAAGCTTCCATTTGTCCCCATTGGTGTACTAATGTCATTTCATCTTTCATCCCAAACTTCTTGAGAATGTCTTTGATGTACTTGCCTTGACTCACAAATGTACCATCCTTCAATTGCTTGATTTGAAGACTAAGCAAGTAACTAAGCTCTTCAATCATAGACATCTCAAACTCTTTAGCCATCATCTTGCCAAATTCATCACAAAAGTCTTGATTGGTTGATCCAAATATGATGTCATCAACATAGATTTGCAACACAAACAAGTCTTTGCTAATCTTCTTGGTGAAGAGAGTGGTGTCAACCTTCCCCATGATGAACCCTTTAGAGAGCAAGAAATCTCTCAATTTCTCATACCATGCTCTAGGTGCTTGCTTTAAACCATACAATGCCTTCTTCAACTTGTACACATGGTTGGGTTGCTTGTAATCTTCAAAACCGGGAGGTTGCTCAACATAAACTTCTTCATTGATATAGCCATTGAGAAATGCACTCTTCACATCCATTTGATAGAGCTTGATGTTGTGGGCACAAGCATAGGCTAAAAAATCCTAATTGCTTCCAATCTTGCAGCTAGGGCATATGTTTCACCAAAGTCAAGACCTTCAACTTGAGTGTAACTTTGAGCCACTAATCTTGCTTTGTTCCTTACAACTATCCCATCTTGATCTTGTTTGTTGTGAAAGACACACTTGGTTCCAATCACATTATGATCCTTAGGCCTCTCAACTAACTCCCATACTTGATTTCTCTTGAAGTTGTTTAGCTCTTCATGCATAGCATTGACCCAATCAATATCCTTTAAAGATTCATCTATCTTCTTAGGTTCAATGGATGACACAAATGAGAAGTGCTCACAAAATGATGTCAATCTTGATCTTGTTTGTACACCTCTTGAGATATCACCAATGATTGAATCTAGGGGATGATCTCTTGCAACATTGGATGGTTGGAGCACTTGAACTTGATCTCTTGCACTTGGTTGGTCATTTGGTAGAGATGATGTACTAGCCACTTGTTGTTGATCTTGCACTTGAGATGATGAACTAGCTTGATTTTGATCATGAGAATCACTAACTTGCACTTGATCTTTGTCTTCTTCAACTTCAATCACTTCTCTAGGTCTTATGTCACCAATATCCATTTTCTTCATTGTATTTGCCAATTGAGTGCCTCTCACATCTTTTAGGTTTTATCCCCCTCTTGTGAGCCATTGGTTTCATCAAATTCCACATCATGAACCTTCTCAAGAGTACCACTAGCTAAATTCTAAACTCTATAAGCTTTGCTAGTAGTGGAGTAACCAAGCAAGAAACTTTCATCACATTTCTTCTCAAACTTGCTCAATCTTGTACCTTTCTTCAATATATAGCATTTGCAACCAAACACCTGAAAGTATGCAATATTGGGCTTTCTACCATTCAAGATCTCATATGGTGTCTTCTCTAGGAATTGATGGCAATAGAGACGGTTGCTATAGAAGCAAGCCATGTTGATAGCTTCAGCCCAAAAAGAATGACTAACATTGTATTCACTCAACATTTATCTTGCCATGTCAATCAAAGCTCTATTCTTTCTTTCAACTAGCCCATTGGATTGTGGTGTGTACTTGGCCAAAAATTGATGTCTAATGCCGTACTCATCACAAAGCTCATCAACTCTTGTATTCTTGAACTCACTACCATTGTCACTTCTTACTTTCTTGATTGTGGTCTCAAACTCATTTTGCAATCTCTTGATGAATGTCTTGAATGTATCAAACACATCACTCTTGTCAACAAGAAATGCTACCCAAGTGTATTTAGTGAAATCATCCATAATCACAAAGCCATGCCACCAATGCTTGTATATGTTGTTGGCCCAAACAAATTCATGTGCAATAGCTCAAATGCCTTTGATGAGCTCATTGTGCTCTTCTTTGGATGAGTGTTGCTCACTTGCTTTCCGGCTTGACATGCACTACATAGCTTGTTCTTCTCAAATATGACATCCTTCAAGCCTCTAACTAAGTTACGCTTCACTAACTTGTTCAATTGTTTCATCCCAACATGACCAAGTCTTCTATGCCATAGCCAACCCACGCTAGATTTAGTGAGCAAACATGTTGACAATCTAGCCTCACTAGCATCAAAATCAACCAAGTATAGATTCTCATATCTAAGGCCTTTGAAGATCAAGTTAGAGCCATCTACACTTATGATCTCAACATCATCAACACCAAAGATGCACTTGAAACCAATATCACATAATTGAGTTACTGACAAAAGGTTGAAGTTTAAGCTCTCAACTAGTAGCACATTGGAAATGCTCAAATCATTGGAGATAGCAATTTTACCAAGCCCCTTGATCTTGCATTTGCTATTGTCACCAAACATGATACTTTGCACACCATCACCATCATTTGACTTGATGAAGGGTCGAGATGGCAGACTAGAGGGGGGTGAATAGTCCTTTCTAAAAATTAAACACGTCGGCTAACCGAAACAAATGCGGAATTAAACTTATCGATCTAGCCAAGACTTCACCCCTCTAACTAAGTTCTCAAGCACCTTAGAAAGATCCTAATTAAGCAACTAAGGTGCTTTCCTTAGCAAGAGCTCACCTAACCAATTCTAGAGCAAGGTCACACAAACCTATGCACTAGTACTTTTCACACCGAAGGAGCTCATACACAATTCTAGTAAGCAAAGCGCACAAAGCCTAAGCTCACTAGCAAAGCTCAAAGACAAAGCTACACAAGCTAAAGCTTAGAGCTCAACTTACTTAGCTACACAAACTAAGCAAGACAAGGGAACTACTTCTAGCTACACAAGCAAGAAGGTAACTAGCATGCTACACAAGCAAACTAATTACAAGAGCAACTACACAAGCACAAGTATATGAAAGTAAATACAAGCTTGTGTAAAGTAAATGCAAACCACCGAGAAGAGTAGACAAGTTGACACGGCGGTTTTTCACCGAGGTTCACTTGGTTGCCACCAAGCTAGTCCCCGTTGTGTCGACCAACACTTCGTGGTTCGGTGGCTAATCGGTCACACATCGAGCCTCTCAAAAGGCACCGCAAGAACCCACCATCAAGTGTGGTAGCGCAATGACACGCTCTACTAGAGTTGCTCTTCGCGATCCCCGTGGGGTGAGCACAATCCCCCTCACTAAACTTCTCCGGAGCCTCGCACAATCTTCTTGCGAGCTTCGACGGAGCCATAATCCACCAAGTCATCTAGGAGGTGGCAACCTTCAAGAGTAACAAGCACCACCGGCTTGCAACTCGAACACCTAGTGTCACTCGATGCAATCCTCACGATGCAACGCACAAGAATCACACTCACTCGTAAACAATTTGCACTCTTGCAAGCACAAGTGAGTTAGAGGCTCTCCAAGCACTCCTAAAGCATGGACACTAAGTCCCAAGGATGCTCAACACCTGCCAAGGCTGGCCACCACTTCTATTTATAAGCCCACAAATGAATATAGCTGTTAGTCATTCACTGGGCAAAAATCGCGAGCGACAGACGCGTCTGTTGCTACGCCGACAGACGCTGCCAGCGTCCATCGCTCCTGTGCCAGCACCGTTCGATCGCTGCCACGTGTCCCACTTCAAATACAAGCTGTTGATCTCCAATGGTCAGCTAACTTCAACGCGCTCTCGAACCAACCGGCGGATGCGTCACACGCAAGCAAGCCCACGCATCCGTCGCACCGTTAGACGTGGTCCAGGAAGGGTGAAACCGCGCGGAGCTGCGACAGACACGGCTCAGCGTCCGTCGCTCCTGCGCACCGAAGTCGCCCTCACGAACTGATCGACAGACGCTGACGTCAGCGTCCGTCGCTTGAGCATCCACGCGTCCAATGCCTTGCCCAACACCGGTCAGCGTCGTGCTGCTAGGGTTAGGCGACAGACACCCTGGCCAGCGTCTATCGCCGCCAAGACCCATGTCCGTCGCATGTTTCTCAGCGAGAAACACTCCCATGACTTCGTCACTTCTTCCGACCTTCGGCGCAATAGAAAATAAGCGTTTCATCTCCTCAAAAACGCCTGAATCCCACCTCACAAGCTCGACGGGAGGGAGAGAGGATCCCAAACCCCTCTCAACCCCTCAAACTACATCGCCTTCGCAAATGTGCCAACACCAACAAGTGATCACCACCTTGTGCACGTGTGTTAGCATTTTCACAATCATTTTCTTGAAGGAGTTAGGCACTCAACTTGCCTCGCCACTCGATCCTAACACGTATGCAAAGTTAGATCGCTCAAGTGGCACTAGATGACCGATATGCAAACAAGTTTGCCCCTCTTGATAGTACGGCCATCTATCCTAAACCCGGTCATCAACTTCTCTACACACCTATGACCGGTGAAATGAAAATGCCCTATGGTTATACCTTTGTCTTATGCATTCCATTCCAACTCCTCCGACGTTGATGCAACACATGCACCAACCAATCACCAAATGATATGATCCACTTCATATCATCACGTGACCATATTGGTTCATCGATCTTGACCTCACTTGCTCTTCACCGTTGCCTCGATCCATCGGTGCCAAGTCTTGCCCAAGCTTCACCGTCACACGCGGTCCTTCGCTTCAAAGCCTCCGACTTGTCCTTCACTCTTGCAACCGGTCCATCGAGCCAAGCCTCATCTCGATCTTCTCCACCTTGGTCACATGACTCCATGTCATGTCTCATATGCAATAAGCTCCTTCATTACACAATCACCTGTGGACTAATCTCCTGTGTATCTCACATTAAACACAATTAGTCCACCTAAGATTGTCACTCAATTACCAAAACCAAACAAAGACCTTTCACTTGATTGAGTTGAACATTCTTGAGTCACCGGTCATGTGTTGTGTGCACCCACTATCAAGCACCTAATGCCTTTCTCCGGTTTTATAATTGACCTACAAAAGAAGATCAATTCTTTTTAGGTACCTAAACTTGCTTGGGTCCTTAAAGGTTAGTCACCAAGGTCTTTGGTACCCAAATGGCCTTCTTCTTTGGGCCCACAATTGGTGTACCAATGAACTTAGCCTTCACACCATTGGCACCCTTAACAAGCATATAACAAGAATTAAATTTAATTGAGGATACATTAAGTTGCTTATTCTTGTTAGTCTTGCAATCTTACTCTATATGTCCAACTTGCTTGCATCTATTGCAAAATCGGCCATTGCACTTCACAAAGCTAACTTTGTGAGTTGCAAAGGCCGTCTTGCCTTTCTTGGGGTTATAGCCCAATCCCTCCTTGTTGAGAGAAAACATTTGGCTACCCAAGCACTTTAGCAAGCGAGCATCTCCACCATAGGCATTGCCTAAGGCACGAGTGAGCTCATTGACCTTCTTCTTGAGGATCTCATTCTCAACCATTAGTGAGGCATCACAAGTGAAACCATCACTAGTAGATGAGGTAGAAGTGGAAGTGCTACAAAAAGGGTTAGTGGGAGCAACAATAATAGGACTATAAGAAGATTCATTAATAAGGTCACATGTTAGTCCCACATCACAAGTCACGATCACTTGCTCCATCTTGGTCTCCTTCTCCTTAGCTTGCTCAAGTAGAGAGGAGTGAGCTTTTTCAAGCTTAGTGTGAGCAAGGCCAAGCTCCTCATGGTCTTCCTTTAGACGCTCATGAGATGTTTGGAGCTCATCAAAGGATTGCTTAAGGGCTTTGAGCTCCTTTTGCAATGCTTTGCATTCCTTTCTCTTCTTTTCATAGCTGGTGCTAAGTTGCTCACATATCTCTATGAGCTCATCCTTAGAGTAGTCCTCCTCCTCATCACTTCTACAATCATCACTTTCATATTTATCATCACTTTCATCATATTTTACCTTAGTGGGCTTTACCATAAGGCATGTCGAAGGAGTGTCAAAGAGGGATGGTTTGTTGTGAATGGCGATGCTTGCAAGTGCCTTCTTGATGGACCTCTTATCATCATCACTTGAATCATCATCATCACTATCTTTGGTACAATCACTATCCCAAGTGACCACATAGCCACTTTCCTTCTTCTTCTTGAAGGTTATCTTCTTCTCCTTCTTTTCATTTTTATCCTTCTTCTTCTTCTTTTTCTCATCCTCCTCATTGTCACTCTTATGGGGACAATTTGTTGCAATGTGATTCTGGCTCTTGCACTCAAAGCATAGCCTCACATGATCATTCATGTGATCTTTTCTCTTCCTTGCACCATAACCTCTCTTCTTCATGAATTTGCCCATCTTGTGCACTAGAAGAGCCATAGCCTCATCATCAAAGTCATCTTCATCTTCACTTGATGCTTCTTTCTTTGACTTGCCTTTGTTCTTGGAGGATGAAGTGGAAACCTTGAATGCCACACTTTTCTTCTTCTTGTCATCATCCTTCTTCTTAACTTCTTCATTGTCACTATCATTGTATTGGGCATCGGTCATGACATCTCCAAGTACCTTATTTGGAGATACACCGGTCAAACCTTCTCTAAAAATGATAGTTCTCAATGTCTTAAACTTCTTTGGCAAGCACATCAAGAACTTATGAGAGAAGTCTTCATCCTTCACCTTCTCACCTAAACTCTTAAGATCATTGACAATGACTTGGAGCCCATAGAACATCTCCAGAATGGACTCATCATCCTTCATCTTGAAGTTGGATAGCTTGTCCTTGAGCATGTATAGCTTGGCACTCTTTACTGTTGTAGTGCCCTCATATGTCTTCTCTAATCTCACCCAAACTTCACTTGCTCTCTCAAGATCCTTGACTTGCTCAAACACCTTTGAATGAATACCATCGTAAATTATGTTGAGTGCCATGGTATTGCATTGCTTGTTGGCCTTGTCATTATCGATGAGATTGGTGGGATCAATGATGATAAAATCATGCTCGATTACATCCCACACTCTATCATTGATTGAACCAAGGTATATCTTCATCTTTCTCTTCCAATAGTCAAAAGAGCTTGTGCCATCAAAGAAAAGTGGTTTGCCCCCAACATGGTTGAACACAACTTGAGCCATAATTTGAGCTCCAAGGTTGTTAAGCCTTCAATAAACGGTGACCACAGTTCTGATACCACTTGAAAGGTCCCACTATGGCTAGAGGGGGTAATAGCCTATTAAAATTCAACAAAACACTAGAGCAACTTGATTAGTAAGACAAATAGTGAAATACAAGTTTTGCTCTAGCTCTACAAGGGTTGCAAGCCACCTACCCAATCAATTCTAGTCACTATGATCTCTAGGCACACGATTGGCTATGTCACTACTTGCTACTCTAGGTGAACAAGGCTAGCAAGAAAAGCTACACTAACAATCTACACAAAGAGCTAAATGCTCTACTTTGCGAAAAGTAAATGAGAGGTCAAGATTGTTATACCGCCGCATAGGGGATGAACCAATCACCAAGATGATAATCAATTAATACACAGAGAGAATACCAAATGGCAAGAGACACAAGTATTTTTCTCCCGAGGTTCACGTGCTTGCCGGCACGCTATGTCCCCATTGTGTCGACCAACAATTGGTGGTTCGGCGGCTAAGAGGTGTAGCACGAACCTCGTCCAACCCGTGGACACTGCAAGAACCTACCCACAAGTGAGGTACCTCAATTACACGCGCAATCCACTAGAGTTGCCTTTGGTGCTCCACCGGGGAAGGCTCAAGAACCCCTCACAATCACCTAGAGGTAGCCAAGAACAATCATCAACTCTTGCCACAACTCCTCCACTGCACCAAGCCGTCTAAGTGGCGGCAACCACCAAGAGTAACAAGAATCCCGCAGCTCAAACGATCCCCAAGTGCCATCAAATGCAAACTCACAAGCAAATGCACTAGGAATCACTTCCAATCTCACTTTGATGATGAATCAAGGATGGAGATGAGTGGGAGGTGTTTGCTTAGTCTCACAAGGATGCCAAGTATGTCAAAGTTTCAAGAGAGTGAGCCCCAAGCCGGTACCTTTCTATTTATAGAGCCACAAGACTTAGAGAGCTGTTGGGAGCTCGCGGGGTGACTGGACGCACTGACCGAATGGACCCCAGCGTCCGGTCAGCCAGCATCCAGTCGCCCTCGGCCGTCCACGTGTCCTCGTTAAAACTTGATTTGTTCGATCTCAATGGTCAAAACACCGAGCCCGCGCCATTATAGACTGACTGGACGCACTGGAAGATGCCACCAGACTTGCCACCACGCGGAGTCCGATCGATTCCAAAGAGTATCCAGAGCGGAGAAAAAATGATCGGACACGTCAGGTCAACGCCGACCTGATGCGTCCCAGCGTCCCACCTTCACATTGTTCATGTGTGCGCGACCCAAGGTGATGTCAGTGCTCCTCAGACTTGACCAGACGATGCCCCAGCGCGTCCGGTCGCAACAGTGTCATGCATCCGGTCGTTCGTTGCTCCTCTCGGCCAGCCACGCTGTCAAGACCGGACGCAGCAAGCCAGAGTTCGGTCACTGCCCAAGGCAGAGTCCGGTCACTGTGCTGCTGCTCCTTTTCTTTTTCTAAGTCCGCAACCGCTTCGTCCTTGCTTCCAAGTTGCTAACCACAAAGTGTAGAACTTGTGTGCATGTGTGTTAGCATTTTTCAAAGCATTTTACAAGGGTCACATGTTAGCACACTAGGTTCGTAAATGCAATGCATGAATCATGTCACCTAATGGCACTCGATAAACTGTTTAGCCAAAGAATTCCCCTCTTTATAGTACAACTATCGATCCTAAGTCACTCACACCCTCTACGGTGTCTTGAGTGCAAAACAAAAAAATGGCCCTATCACATATACCTTTGCCTTGAGCCCATTTTTGTTTTTCTCTTTCTTCTTTTCCAAATGTGAAGCACTTCATCATTTTTTGGTCACCTCCATCACCTTGACCATCATCTCGCTCCACCACTTGGTATGGGACTTATCATTTCATGTCTACACACTTAGCACAATGATTAGTCCCTAGGTTTCATCAATTATCCAAAATGAAACTAGGGCTTTCAGCCTTTCATCCTTCTGTCTCTCTAATCCCCCGAACATAAGACTCATTAGTCTAAGTAAAAGTAGTATTACGTGATATATATATATAAGAGGTAATAGTCTTGATTGCTTTAAATCTGCGTGAGTTACCAATCTAATTAAGAAATGTATTGGATTAATTGGCACTATCATCATTGAAAAAAAATATCTGAGTTGTAAGTCATTTAGGTGACTGTGTAATAAGTTGTATGCTCCGCTGTGGCATATTTGCTAGTACATGCTAAAAATAGACTTTAGAGTGTAAATCAATGTTCGACAAGGCGAGATTCCATGGTCGCCTAGGCGCGACTACGCGCTGGGTAGAGGCCCACTGCGGCGCCTGGGTAGGTGTACATCTAGGCAGTCCACGCACCTCCACAGCATTCCGCGATGCCTCCGCGGCACCTGGGCAGCGAGTAGGCGGAAGAGGCGGCGACTAGGTGGGAGCGCGCGGGCACAGGAATATGTTTTTACGGGCAGGAGCGCGCGCGAGAGCGGCTGGTTGCGCGGGAAGGAAAAGAGTAGAGTGCCGGTGCCTATAGAGAGGATTAGAGAGAGACAGAGAGATAGAGAGAGAGAGAGGATAATAGGAGATGGAGATGCTCACTGCTTTTCGCTCCTGGTCTTCATCTCTCCCGTCGGCCACTGCCCATAGCGCCGGTGATTTCGGAGTCCCGCTAAGGCTCATTGCAGGGAAGGGTGGAGGCGAGTCCAGAGCTCCTCCTTGAGCCCACTAGGGGAGAGAGTCACTGAGTCTAGAGCTCCTCGTTGCCGCCTTCCATAAGCCCAAGGTGAGGTCTGTTTGCCCCCTGCTCCTCTCTCCTGTGCTCGGCTGCTCCCTTCTATCTTCCTACTCTGTACGCCTGTGTTGTTCTGCTATGTGCCAGTGTGCTGCTGCTGTTCACCTACTACCTTTGGAGATCTAGTTGATGCTATATAATATGCCTGAATGCCTGCTGTTCTTGCTCGATATCTAGTATCTATTATCTGCATCTTTGATGTCTGCATCTATGATGTACTGACAGTCTGACATCTACTATCTAGTATGCCTGAATTCTGAATGCTTGATGTCTGTTGTGTACCTACTATCTACATGTTTATAGATTGCAGCTTAATTTCTTGAATTATTGTTATATGCCTTTGCATGTTTGTAGAATTGTAGTTTCATATGCCTCTGTATTCTCTTCATGTAGAATGTCGGTGCAAGAAGTTGCTCCAGAGAAAGTGAATGTCCTGAAAAGGAATTTAGATGACGTGGGATGGTAGTATAGGTTTCCGGTGGATCCTAACAACAAGGACAAGGTCGAGTGCAAGTTCTGTGGTCATCGGAGCCAAGGAGGGCAGCCCTTCACATTTTGAATACCCAACCTCAAAATCCTAGACCCACACCTCTGGAGACAGACTTAGCTTTAAGGATCAGCAGGTTACCTATGTCATGGTGTTTTATTTATGTGTAGTTTGATAAAAAGCAAGGTTACAAAAGACGTTAAGCGCTAAGCGAGCAATGACTCACAACCTAGAGTTTAAGCGTGCTTAAGTGTTCCTAAGCACTTAAGCGTTTTGTGATGCAGAACATTCCTAAGCCCTTAAGTATTTTGTGATGCAACAGACATTCAGAGAGATAAGAGTGGAGAGCAATTGAGACATTCAAAGAGATGAGAGTGGAGAGTAATTGAGAGAGAGCAAATGAATCAATGGCTATGTTGTGAACTAGGGATCCCGATCTTCCGAAAGGTTCTGATAACTCTCGATTTGGTGGAGTCACGACACAATTCGATCTGGCTTCCGAACAACTCGGCTCTGAACCCCGCAATCGCAGCACCACGACTCCTCTGGTTATCGACCGGCATTGCACGGTCGACCTCGCTAAGAAGTCTAAGTCCTTGCCTGTGAATCGAGAACACAAGCAAGAACACAAAGGAATGCAACCAAATTGCAGATGAATGATTAATCTCACGAAGTTGGGGTCTCACAAACCGACGACGGCGGCGAAACTGTTATCAATAGAATAACCTAAGCAAAACCCAACCCTAATGTAGGCAGCGACTACTTATTATATAGCCTAAGGGACGTCCAAGGACCCCTATTCACGTCCCTGGGGAGTGCCGACACGTTACAAGGCCCAAACGGCCCAAAAGACGGCGACACAGCGCCCTGACAGATTCTGGATGGTGACTTGTTTCGACGATTCCCGTTGATTCCGAATAGATTTTGATGTGAGACCACATGAGTTGGCTTCCTTATCAAATAAGCTTTCCATCCATATATGGATCATCGAAAACGGAGTCCGGACGCGTCCTGGGTGACCAGTTCAAGGCAGACTGGTCCTGAACTGCAAGGCAGACTCGAACTCAACTTGGTTTGGTCCTCCATCTTTATTCGGGCGCCCTCGCTGGTCCTCCACGCCTCCAAGCCCTCCTCCATGTGTCTCCTGGACCTCTCCTTCATACCTAAGCATAATATAATCATTAGGTAGCAATCTATTCTCAGAATCATATAAAGAATTACTTAGGAACGAGCTCACCTCTAAATTTAATTGACACGCGCGAGCTCTAGTGATTGGACCTTGAATGTCTAGCAGTGGATCAATGTGTGTATGTGAAGGAGTGATGTCCTCATCATCCTCCCCCTCTTGTATTGGAGTCGTCCTCGACACCAACTCATCTTCGTCTCCCAAGTATGGCTTCAAATCTGAAATGTTAAAAGTGGGACTAACCCCAAATTCAGGGGGTAACTCAAGCTTATATGCATTATCATTAATCTTCTCAACAATTTTAAATGGACCATCAGCTCTAGGCATCAACTTAGACTTTCTCAAATCTGGAAATCTATCCTTTCTCAAGTGCAACCAAACCAAATCACCCGGTTCAAGCTTCACTTCTTGTCTACCTTTACTACCAGCAATTCTATACTTTTCAGTCATTTTTTCAATGTTGTGCTTAGTTGTTTCATGCATTTGCAAAATAAAATCAGCACGTTCCTTAGCATCAACATGAATTCTATCACTAGTAGGTAGAGGCAAAATATCAATTGGAGCACGGGGATTGAATCCATACACTACCTGAAAAGGACTTACCTTGATGGTAGAATGTGTTGCCCGATTGTAAGCAAACTCCACATGAGGCAAACATTCTTCCCACATCTTCAAATTTTTCTTCAGAATAGCTCTCAACATGGCACCCAAAGTGCAGTTAACTACCTCTGTTTGCCCATCGGTTTGTGGGTGACAAGTTGTAGAAAACAATAGTTTTGTACCCAACTTATTCCATAGAGTGCGCCAAAAGTGACTCAAAAATTTAGCGTCGCAATCTGAAATAATAGTAGAAGGCATACCATGCAAACGAACAATCTCTTTGAAAAAGAGTCAGCAATATGAATAGCATCATCACTTTTATGACATGGTATAAAGTGTGCCATCTTAGAAAATTGATCCACGACAACAAAAATGCTATCCCTCCCCCTCTTAGTCTTAGGCAATCCCAAAACAAAATCCATAGAAATATCTGCCCAAGGAATAGAAGGAACAGGAAGAGGCATATACAAACCATGTGGATTCAAGCGAGACTTAGCTTTTTGACATGTGGTACAGCGTGCCACGAATCGCTCAACATCTCTCTTCATCTTTGGCCAAAAGAAGTGTGTGGCCAAAACATCCTCCGTCTTCTTAGCACCAAAATGTCCCATCAACCCTCCTCCATGCGCTTCCTGCATCAACAAAAGACGAACGGATCCTACTAGAATGCATAGGCGGTTAGCTCTAAATACAAAACCATCATTGACCACAAACTTGTTCCATGAACGTCCCCCTTTGCAATTCAGCAACACATCTTTAAAATCAGGATCAAGCGCATATTGTTCTTTTATTGTTTCAAGTCCAAAAATTCTACATTCAAGTTGGGACAGCAAAGTGTATCGCCTAGACAAAGCATCTGCAATCACATTATCCTTCCCTTTCTTGTGTTTGAAAACATAAGGAAAAGATTCAATAAATTCAACCCACTTAGCATGTCTACGATTCAGATTATGTTGTGAACGAAGATACTTAAGCGATTCATGATCCGAATGAATAACAAACTCTTTAGGCCACAAATAATGATGCCACGTCTCTAAAGAACGTACAAGAGCATACAATTCCTTATCATACGTGAGTAATTCAAAATAGGGCTATGCAATTTTTCACTAAAGTATGCAATGGGCTTACCATCTTGCATCAAAACACCTCCAATGCCAACTCCACTAGCATCACACTCTAGCTCAAAAGTCTTACCAAAATTTGGAAGTTGCAGCAATGGTGCGTGTGTAAGCTTGTCCTTCAAAGTGTCTAAGGACGCCTCTTGTGCCCTTCCCCAATGAAACACCACACCCTTCTTTGTCAACTCATGTAAAGGGGCAGCAATAGTGCTGAAATCCTTGACGAAGCGGCGGTAAAATCCTGCAAGACCAAGAAAACTCCTCACCTGTGTGATGGATTGGGGAACCGGCCAGCTCTTAATGGCTTCAATCTTTGCCTCATCCACCTCAATTCCCTGTGGAGTAACAACATAGCCAAGAAAAGAGACTCGATCCGTGCAAAAGATGCACTTCTCAAGGTTACCAAATAAACGTGCCTCGCGTAAAGCATTAAAAATAGCACGTAAGTGATCCATATGTTCATCCAAAGACTTGCTATAAATTAAGATATCATCAAAGTAAACTACTACAAATCGACCAATGAAAGCTCTTAAAACCTCATTCATTAAGCGCATGAATGTACTAGGTGCATTAGTCAACCCAAAAGGCATTACTAACCATTCATACAATCCGAATTTAGTTTTGAAAGTTGTTTTCCATTCATCTCCAAGTTTCATTCTAATTTGGTGGTAGCCACTACGCAAGTCAATCTTTGTGAAAATTACAGAGCCACATAATTCATCAAGCATGTCATCAAGCCTAGGAATAGGGTGACGATATCGAATGGTAATATTATTAATGGCTCTACAATCAACACACATACGCCAAGAACCATCTTTCTTAGGAACCAAAATTACAGGAACGGCGCAAGGGCTAAGGCTTTCTCATACGTACCCACGGTCCAAAAGCTCTTGGACTTGCCGCTGAATTTCCTTAGTCTCCTCGGGGTTGGTTCGATAAGCAGCGCGGTTTGGCAATGATGCTCCCGGAATCAAATCAATTTGATGCTCTATCCCTCTCATAGGTGGAAGCCCCGGGGGTATCTCAGCTGGAAAAATGTCCTCATACTCCTGCAAAAGGTTAGTGACAGCAGGCGGTACCGAGGTAACATCATCATCAAGAGAAAACAAGACTTGTTTGCAAACCAAAGTATAGCATACATCGTCATCAGAAATTTCAGCAAGGTCACTTTTTCTTGCAAGCATAACAGCACCCTTCAATTTAATTCCCTGAGCCTGAACATTAGGTGCTAACTTCTCCTGTTTAGGTGGGTAAATAGAATTTGCTACTTGCTGATTTTCAGATTTAACCTCATGCAAACTAGCAGTTCGTGCTTTATCATGTTGTACAATTTCAGCTGGGGTCAAGGGAACCAAAGTAACTTTCTTTCCTTTATGCACAAAAGTGTATGTATTACTTCTACCATGGTGTATAGCATCCTTATCAAATTCCCAAGGATGACCCAATAAAAGTGAACAAGCTTCCATAGGTACTACATCACAATCAACATAATCAACATAGGTACCAATGGAAAAAGAGACTCTGCAAGTTTGTGTTACCTTAGCTTTACCTGAATCATTCAACCACTGAATATGGTACGGATGGGGGTGTGGTCGTGTGGTCAAGCCAAGCTTCTTGACCAAATCTGTACTCACCAAGTTATTGCAGCTACCTCCATCAATGACGACACGTGCTCGTCGATTGTTGATTACGAAGAAAATCTAGAATAAATTGTGGCGTTGCAGCTTCTCAGGTTGTTGTATCTGTGCGCTAAGCACTTGCTGCATAATGATGTTCATGTAGGCGGCCGTGTCATCGCTACCAAAGACTTCGTCGTCCTCCTGAACAGCTTGTTCTTGATCCTTATCATCTTCAATGTCAGAGGTGCTGATGTACCCATCGTCTGTAGCAATGTATGCTCGTTGACTAGGGCACTCTCGCTGCATATGCCCAAATCCATGGCAGCGGTGGCACTGAACGCCAGGAGTGCGTCCCGTTGAGGCGACGGAGGATGCACTCTTCAAAGGTTCCTGCACAGAATTTTTACCTGAACCGGAAGGTCGTGGAGAAGACGATTTGACTCCAGACTTATCCTTGCTCGCGGTTGGTTGCATCCGATAGGAAGATGCCTTGGGAAGCCCCGAAGATTGCGGTGTGTATGTGGTGCCAACCTTGTTCTTGCCCTGCAAGTCATGCCCCTGCAACTCCTTCTTACAAGCATAGCAAACTGAAACAACTGGTTGACAGTGTTAAATTCCTTATAATCAACTATGTCCTAAATTTCACGCCTCAAACCCGAATAAAAACAAACAATAGAATCCTCGGGTCCCTCCACTATGCCACAACGCATCAATCCTTTCTGAAGGTCACCATAGTAATCCAGCACAGCTTTATCTCTCTGTTCTAAACGCATCAGTTTCTTACGGAGGTCTCTATGATATGATGGTGGCACAAATCTATCAGGCATAGCAACCTTAAGCTCTTCCCAGGTACTAGGTGTCGCATTGTCTGCAGCTAAACCAGTCCACCAAATGATAGCAAAATCTGTAAACTCACTAGTGGCTTGTCTAACTCTATGTTCCTCAGGCACTAGGTGGGAACTAAATTTTTGCTCGACTATCATCTCCCAATCAAGGTATCCCTCAGCATCATAATGGCCCAAAAAGGAGGGTATTTTAAATTTAACCTTAGCATAAGGATCATCGGGAGCACGATTACGATTACCTTGGTGGCGGTTGAAGTGTTGAGCGCCACCCATACCTGTGGCGTTTGTGCGTAGACGATGGCGTAATCTGTTTTGTCTTGTTGCTGCTTGATCAACATTACCATCGGTGTCATATACTACATCATCGTGTCCTCCGGTGTTGCTGCCATCATGGACTTCTTGGACGGGTGGCGGCTGCACTTCCAAGGCAGCTACCCTGTCGGTTAGTGCAGACAAACGTTTGTCCAATCTCTCAAGGGTGTTGCCGAGCTTGAGATCAATAAGCGCGTCGGTGACAGCTTTGGCTATTGCCTCAGTCATCTCCCTCTGAGCATTATCTACAACAGATTGTAGTTGGTCTTGGCTGACGCACTTCGACCAGTCTTTGGGCGCTGTATCTTCACCGTCACCTGGCATTGTAGACACAAAACAGGAACAAACAGTGAAAGTTATCCCTAATAATCTACTACGTAGGTGGAGTAGTGCCTCTCAAGATCGCAGCAAAAAGGAGACCCCTTCTCAAGCACTTACAAGGTTCTTACCAGCAAGGTCAAGGATACCTGGAAGACGTAGCACTGCGATTACAGGGATCAAAACTTATACTGTCCAGAAGAAGTATGTGGAGTTAAGGCAGGCAGGCCAAATATGTGAGTGGAACACAATTCAAAAACAGAAAGTAATGCTGAATTATAGTCCCAACTACTTGCTCTCGTTGCTGGTCTAACGTGTTCCAAATACCAGATGTGTGATAACAAAATGGAGAAACAAGTATGATGGATAGCAAGAGTGATAAGAAACAAACACAAGATAGCACACGCCCACAATTATAACAAACTGTCTCCTCTATGTGCTCCTCTAAATATTGTTCCTCTTTTGCCCCTCTCAATTTTTCTATTATTCGGGCTGTCGTTGTTTTTTTGGGAATCTTTGACTTTTTCTTTTTATTTTTTTGATATTTTTTCTTCACTTAGGAGCACATAAGAAGTAACCACAAAAAATTTGAGCTTAAACAAGTGAAAGACGTGGTCTGTGGAAAATTCAGAAGATGGGTCCAAAATTGAGGAAAAGCTTGTGACCACGAAAAGAGGATCTTGTGACCAGTTTTTGGCCAAAAGAGGAGTGCGTGCGAGAGCGGCTGGTTGCGCGGGAAGGAAAAGAGTAGAGTGCTGGTGCCTATAGAGAGGATTAGAGAGAGACAGAGAGATATATAGAGAGAGAGGAGAATAGGAGATGGAGATGCTCACTGCTTTTCGCTCCTGGTCTTCATCTCTCCCGTCAGCCGCTGCCCATAGCGCCGGTGATTTCGGAGTCCCGCTAAGGCTCATTGCAGGGAAGGGTGGAGGCGAGTCCAGAGTTCCTCCTTGAGCCCACTAGGGGAGAGAGTCACTAAGTCTAGAGCTCCTCGTCGCCGCCTTCCACAAGCCCAAGGTGAGGTCTGTTTGCCCCCTGCTCCTCTCTCCTGTGCTCGGCTGCTCCCTTCTATCTTCCTACTCTGTACGCCTATGTTGTTCTGCTGTGTGCCAGTGTGCTGCTGCTGTTCACCTACTACCTTTGGAGATCTAGTTGATGCTATATAATATGCCTGAATGCCTGCTGTTCTTGCTCGATATCTAGTATCTATTATCTGCATCTTTGATGTCTGCATCTATGATGTACTGACAGTCTGACATCTACTATCTAGTATGCATGAATTCTGAATGCTTGATGTCTGTTGTGTACCTACTATCTACATGTTTATAGATTGCAGCTTAATTTCTTGAATTATTGTTATATGCCTTTGCATGTTTGTAGAATTGTAGTTTTGATGAGGTTGTTGTCCCGATCTTCACGACGTAGGATATTGATCTTGATAACTAGCTGATAACATCCGATAACTTGCTGCAAGCAGCGATAACTAGTGCAACCTGACGACACGCACAAGGAGCCAACCACCGTCTCTATACGGCAGCCTGAACCAAGGATTCGCCCAACCACACTCTCAAAGAAACCAACCTACGCAACCTGGAATCAATGGACCAGGAGCACTGATTGGGTGCCGATGACGCGGCCACTTCTGTAATCTCCGCGAAGGAAAACACAAGAGCAAAGGGGTAGAGATCTCTCTCTGGTTTTTGTTAGCACACAGCTGAACAAAGTGGTCTGTATTCAGATTATCAAAAGTTCTCCTTTCTTTACAAGCATGAGAGTATTTATACAAGGAACAACCCTCCTGTATAGGTGTGATCACGAGATGGAAAATAAAAAGACTAGAATGTGAAAAGGCTTCCACGAAATGAGTTTCCAGGAGTCCACGCGGCTGTCAGTTTCCAAAGCAGTCTCCACTAAAAGTGTCATAACTCCCTAGTGGGAAGTCCAAATGATGATCCGTTTCTTGAGTGTGAAACTAGACTCAACAAGCTTTCCATCCATATATGCCATGCACCATGTAACGTCGTATACTGGTACAGTTTTGCACGGGAACTTGAACAACATGCATGCTGTTGATCACCTGACCAGTCCTCACTAAATCTGGTCGGACGCTATGGGGAAAATTCCAATCTGGTCGGGGCTTATTGCATTGGAAAATAGACTTGATAAGCTTTCCAAAATGTCCTCATGGACCTTCATAGCTTTTGTGAATCAAGAGTTATGGTCGATTCTTTCTGCTGGTTCCGTCGCGCTGGACTGGCCCAAGCTGGTGGTCGGTGGTGGTCCGAGCTGGTGGTCGGATTCTTCCTCCTCTTCATGTATTTTCCTAAGTACAACCAAAGTAGCATTCTTAGGTAGTATAATATTCTCACAAGTGTTAGAATTAAGATCAGTTAGGAACGAATTCACCTGCTCTTGTAGTTTCTTAGCACGACTTCTTGTAAGTGGTCCTGGATTTGTGATATTCATGTTGGATGGTGAATGATTGTCACTCGAGGAAGCACGTATGGTTGAGATGTCCTCATCATCCTCCCCCTCTTGAAAAGGAGTCGTCCTCGACTCTGATTCTTCTAGTCCGAAGAATGGTGTCAAGTCAGCAATATTGAAGGATTTGCTAACACCATAATCTTCAGGGAGATCAATCTTGTAAGCATTATCATTGATCTTGGACAACACTTTGAATGGACCATCTCCTCGTGGCATCAACTTGGATTTGCGCTTCTCTGGAAAGCGGTCTTTGCGAAGGTGTACCCAAACTAAATCTCCAGGTTCAAATGTCACCTTCTTGCGATGCTTGTTCGCCCATTCAGCATAGTACTTGGACCTTTTCTCAATTGTTTCTTTGGTCTTCTCATGAATCTTCTTGACATAAGATGTGCGCTTGGAGGCTTCCATGTTAGCTCTTTCCTGCAATGGCAAAGGCAACAAATCGATCGGAGCAAGTGGTTTGAAACCATATACTACTTCAAAAGGACACATATTAGTTGTAGAGTGTACTGCCCTGTTGTAAGCGAATTCCACATATGGTAAGCACTCCTCCCATTCCTTCAAGTTCTTCTTGATCAAGGCTCGCAGCAACATAGAAAGTGTTCTATTCACGACTTCAGTTTGCCCATCCGTTTGAGGGTGGCAAGTGGTAGAAAACAACAACCTTGTACCGAGTTTTGCCCATAACGTCTTCCAAAAGTAGCTCAAAAACTTAGTGTCATGATCTGAAATAATCGTCTTGGGCATGCCATGCAACCTCACAATTTCCCTGAAAAATAGAGAGGCTACGTGGGAAGCATCATCGCTTTTATGACATGGTATAAAATGTGCCATTTTAGAGAACCGATCAACAACAACAAAAATTGAATCCCTCCCCCTTTTTGTCCTTGGTAAACCTAAAACAAAATCCATGCTAATGTCTTCCCAAGGAGCACTAGGAACAGGCAAGGGAGTATATAAACCATGGGGGTTTAGTTTTGACTTAGCTTTGTGGCAAGTGATGCATCTTTGCACAAATCTTTCGACATCCCTTCTCATATTTTCAGGAGTTGGCCAATCCTTGATTGTTTTCACCTTTGATTCATCAACTTCAATTTCTGAACCTGAAACAACAAAACCAAGAAACACAACCTGATCTGTACAAAATGTGCACTTCTCTAGGTTAGCAAATAATTTTTCTTTCCTGAGCACGTCTAACACTTGCTGAATATGATCAACATGTTCTTCCAATGTCTTGCTATAAATTAGGATATCATCAAAGTAAACAACAACAAATTTTCCAATGAATGCTCGCAAGACATGGTTCATCAATCTCATGAATGTACTAGGTGCATTAGTCAAACCAAAAGGCATAACTAACCATTCGTACAGCCCAAACTTTGTTTGAAATGCAGTTTTCCATTCATCTCCAATTTTCATTCTAATTTGATGGTAACCACTTCTCAAATCAATTTTAGAAAATATCATAGATCCACTCAATTCATCAAGCATATCATCTAGTCTAGGAATAGGACAACGATAACGAACAGTGATGTTATTGATGGCTCTGCAATCTACACACATCCTCCATGAACCATCTTTCTTTGGCACCAAAATCACAGGGACAGCACAAGGACTTAAACTTTCACGCACATAACCTTTATCTAAAAGTGCTTGTACTTGCCTTTGAATTTCCTTGGTTTCTTCGGGGTTGGTGCGGTATGCTGGACGGTTTGGGAGTGCAGCTCCAGGGATGAAATCAATTTGATGTTCAATGCCACACAAAGGAGGAAGTCCAGTAGGTGTTTCTTCTGGAAAAACATCTTCATATTCCTGCAAAACACGTGCAACAACACTAGGGACAGAAGTTAAGTCATTAGCTGAAAGCAATGTGTCCTTGCACACAAGTATGATTAATACTTGATCTGGGTTTCTCCTCACATCTCTCATTTCAGATTTGGTGGGTATCATCACTAAGTTCTCTCCCTCTCTTTTTTTGTTATCTCTCATGTTTGGCTTGTGGCTCTCACTCTCCGATTTGTGGAAGGCACTCAAATTCTTTTTCTCTCCTTCTTTTCCACTCTCATTCCTCACAACAGAGCTCTTTTGCAAGTGCTCAGCTAGGATTTGTTGTGGTGTCATGGGTTTAAGTATCAACTCCTTTCCCTTCCACTTGATGGTGTATTCATTGGTCCGACCACAATGCAGAGATGACCGATCATATTGCCATGGTCTTCCCAACAGCATATGACACACTGTCATGGGTGCCACATCACATTCCACAGTGTCAACATATTCACCAATTTTGAAAGGAACTTTCACTCTTTGTGCAATCTTAATGGAACCTGAATTATTTAACCATTGGACATGATAGGGATGAGGATGTTTCAGCAGCTTTAGACCAAGCTTGTCAACCATTTCTTTACTAGCAAGATTGTGGCAACTTCCACCATCAATGATTACCTTGCACACCTTGTCTTCAACCTTGGCTCTAGTTTGGAAAAGATTGTGCCGCTGTCCATTTTCAGCTTCACTTAATTGCACACTCAAAATTTGAGTTACAACAAGAGCAGCACCAGTTTCAAATGCACAGACTTCCTTTTCAGGATTATCTTCTCCTTCAGTATCTTCATGTTCTTCATCACTAGCAGATTCATATTCTCCTTGGTCATTCACAATGATGGTTCTATTATTGGAACACTCCCGTATAACATGACCACGACCTCCACAGTTGAAGCATTGAATTCCACTACTCTTGGTTGAAGAACCCACTGAAGTAGGTGATGAGATTGCTGATTTGTTCTTCTCATTTGGAGCAGCCAGCTCCTTCCCACTAGAAGCAGCAAAATTATTTGATCTTGTACCACCACTTGAGTTAGAAGTTGTACCTCTGCTTGCACTACCTCTTGGTGTGAATTTGCTACCACTTGGCGTACTTCTTTTGCTGAAAGATACTCCTCTGTTGGACTTCATGTCCTGCTGTAATTGACGCTCAGCCTTGCTAGCTTGATGTACCAATTCAATGAGATTACGGTACGGCTAAAATTCAACAATGCGCTGAATATTGCGATGCAGCCCTGACATAAAACATGCAATAGATTGCTCTTCATCTTCATATACATTGGCTCGAATCATTGCCTTCTCCATCTCTTTATAATACTCATCAACATTAAGGCTTCCTTGCTTCAGATTCTGCAGCTTGTCAAATAAATCACGACGGTAATGTTTGGGGACAAACCTTGCCCTCATTTCTCTTTTCATTTCAGCCCATGAACGGACTGTACCTTGCCCAGCTTCTTCTCTGTCATTGAGCATTTCTTCCCACCAGATTAGAGCATATCCATCAAACTCAAGAGCAGCCATGACCATCTTCTTTTGCTCAGAATAATTATGCAAGTGAAAAAATTTATCAACCTTCAACTCCCATGTAAGATATGCTTCAGGATCAGATCCTCCATCAAACTTAGGCATGTTGAATTTTAATTTGCCAAACCTCTCTTCATTGGGCCGATTACGCCCACGATTACCTCGGTGACGATAGTCATCATTATGGGGCTGTTCAACCTCCTCCTCTTCTTCTTCTTCATCCTCTTGTTCAGTCCCACTTTCTTCTAGGCCAACACTCCCACGATCATGATCAGCACCTCTACCACCTCCTCGACGCCCTAGAGGTGGAGGCCTTCTCGCATGTACAGCAGCTCGCTCTCTACGTCTCCGTTGTTCTCTTGCAAGTCGAGCAGCAGCTTCTTCTTCAGCTTCATTAGCATCTTCTCCATGGTTGCTTACACCATCATGAGGTTGGCGTTGATCTCTGATTTCAGCCATAAGAGTCTGAAAATCTCATGACAATCGATCTTGCTTATCTTCCAAACTTTGCTTCAGCTCATTAAATTGTGCCATAGTGACACAATCCTCAATCTCAATTCCACTCATCTTTCTGTAAAGTTAGCTAGGCCAAACAACAATATATGTAGAATAGGAAATATATATGGAATCTCTCAACCTCACCTCTCTTACCAACCGAAGCTCTTATGAATTCCTGCAGATTACAGAAGGCCAATGCGTGGTGGTAACAAGAAAGTGATGGTTAAGCAAATACAAGATCAGTTTTCCTATGACAGTGGCTTTTATATGGAGCTTGGTGGGGAAAAATTCACAAGGAATGCAATCTGAATTCTAGATATTGTAAGGCTAAATCACAGTCCAAACTAGAAGTTCGATGCCTAGTGCTGACCACAAGTTATGAGTGATGTAAATGGATCAAACACACGCGCAAAGAAAATTCAGATTTGATGCAAACAAGGAGTATGCTTAGGTTGCAAGTGTTGCAATCAAACCCAAGCAAAATTTTGCACTAAAGAAAGGATAGCTATCTGGTTGTGTAATTGATGAAAATTTCAGAACTTGTGCATATAACAAACTGATCTTTCAACTATTCTTTCACTATTTTCTCAACTCTCTTTTTTTTAACTTTTTTTCTTCTTTTTTTTGACACTTTTTTTATATAACAGGATCAGATATAACACGTGCACGCTTGTTTTTTTTTGTAGAAACAAGACACAACCGTCAGCTATAACTTGATAGGATCAAAGTTAACGCGAAGGATGATACGGGTTTCTGATTTTTTTTATATATATGGGAAAATTCAGATATATATAAAACAAAGAGGCACAAAGGACACACGAAGGATAATATGATCAGCAACTAAAACAAAGACTCTAATGGACTGCAACTTAACAAAACTCACAAGAATAACAGATTGAAACAAAGGGCTATAGCAAAATATTTTTCTGGCTTTTTAGTGGATAGGACGAACACGATATATATGTAGCTAAGGATAAAGATTCCTACCGTGGCAACGAAGGCTTTGATACCAAATGATGAGGTTGTTGTCCCGATCTTCACGACGTAGGATATTGATCTTGATAACTAGCTGATAACAGCCGATAACTTGCTGCAAGCAGCGATAACTAGTGCAACCTGACGACACGCACAAGGAGCCAACCACCGTCTCTATACGGCAGCCTGAACCAAGGATTCGCCCAACCACACTCTCAAAGAAACCAACCTACGCAACCTGGAATCAATGGACCAGGAGCACGGATTGGGTGCCGATGACGCGGCCGCTTCTGTAATCTCCGCGAAGGAAAACACAAGAGCAAAGGGGTAGAGATCTCTCTCTGGTTTTTGTTAGCACACAGCTGAACAAAGTGGTCTATATTCAGATTATCAAAAGTTCTCCTTTCTTTATAAGCATGAGAGTATTTATACAAGGAACAACCCTCCTGTATAGGTGTGATCACGAGATGGAAAATAAAAAGACTAGAATGTGAAAGGCTTCCACGAAATGAGTTTCCAGGAGTCCACGCGGCTGTCAGTTTCCAAAGCAGTCTCCACTAAAAGTGTCATAACTCCCTAGTGGGAAGTCCAAATGATGATCCGTTTCTTGAGTGTGAAACTAGACTCAACAAGCTTTCCATCCATATATGCCATGCACCATGTAACGTCGTATACTGGTACAGTTTTGCACGGGAACTTGAACAACATGTATGCTGTTGATCACCTGACCAGTCCTCACTAAATCTGGTCGAACGCTATGGAGAAAATTCCAATCTGGTCGGGGCTTATTGCATTGGAAAATAGACTTGATAAGCTTTCCAAAATGTCCTCATGGACCTTCATAGCTTTTGTGAATCAAGAGTTATGGTCGATTCTTTCTGCTGGTTCCGTCGCGCTGGACTGGCCCAAGCTGGTGGTCGGTGGTGGTCCGAGCTGGTGGTCGGATTCTTCCTCCTCTTCATGTATTTTCCTAAGTACAACCAAAGTAGCATTCTTAGGTAGTATAATATTCTCACAAGTGTTAGAATTAAGATCAGTTAGGAACGAATTCACCTGCTCTTGTAGTTTCTTAGCACGACTTCTTGTAAGTGGTCCTAGATTTGTGATATTCATGTTGGATGGTGAATGATTGTCACTCGAGGAAGCACGTATGGTTGAGATGTCCTCATCAAGTTTCATATGCCTCTGTATTCTCTTCATGTAGAATGTCGGTGCAAGAAGTTGCTCCAGAGAAAGTGAATGTCCTGAAAAGGAATTTAGATGACGTGGGATGGTAGTATAGGTTTCCGGTGGATCCTAACAACAAGGACAAGGTCGAGTGCAAGTTCTGTGGTCATCGGAGCCAAGGAGGGCAGCCCTTCACATTTTGAATACCCAACCTCAAAATCCTAGACCCACACCTCTGGAGACAGACTTAGCTTTAAGGATCAGCAGGTTACCTATGTCATGGGGTTTTATTTATGTGTAGTTTGATAAAAAGCAAGGTTACAAAAGACGTTAAGCGCTAAGCGAGCAATGACTCACAACCTAGAGTTTAAGCGTGCTTAAGTGTTCCTAAGCACTTAAGCGTTTTGTGATGCAGAACATTCCTAAGCCCTTAAGTATTTTGTGATGCAACAGACATTCAGAGAGATAAGAGTGGAGAGCAATTGAGACATTCAAAGAGATGAGAGTGGAGAGTAATTGAGAGAGAGCAAATGAATCAATGGCTATGATGTGAACTAGGGATCCCGATCTTCCGAAAGGTTCTGATAACTCTCGATTTGGTGGAGTCACGACACAATTCGATCTGGCTTCCGAACAACTCGGCTCTGAACCCCGCAATCGCAGCACCACGACTCCTCTGGTTATCGACCGGCATTGCACGGTCGACCTCACCAAGAAGGCTAAGTCCTTGCCTGCGAATCAAGAACACAAGCAAGAACACAAAGGAATGCAACCAAATTGCAGATGAATGATTAATCTCACGAAGTTGGGGTCTCACAAACCGACGACGGCGGCGAAACTGTTATCAACAGAATAATCTAAGCAAAACCCAACCCTAATATAGGTGGCGACTACTTATTATATAGCCTAAGGGACGTCCAAGGACCCCTATTCGCGTCCCTGGGGAGTGCCGACACGTTACAAGGCCCAAACGGCCCAAAAGACGGCGACACAGCGCCCTGACAGATTCTGGACGGTGACTAGTTTCGACGATTCCCGTTGATTCCGAATAGATTTTAATGTGGTACCACATGGGTTGGCTTCCTTATCAAATAAGCTTTCCATCCATATATGGATCATCGAAAACGGAGTCCGGACGCGTCCTGGGTGACCAGTTCAAGGCAGACTGGTCCTGAACTGCAAGGCAGACTCGAACTCAACTTGGTTTGGTCCTCCATCTTTATCCGGGCGCCCTCGCTGGTCCTCCACGCCTCCAAGCCCTCCTCCATGTGTCTCCTGGACCTCTCCTTCATACCTAAGCATAATATAATCATTAGGTAGCAATCTATTCTCAGAATCATATAAAGAGTTACTTAGGAACGAGCTCACCTCTAAATTTAATTGACGCGCGCGAGCTCTAGTGATTGGACCTTGAATGTCCAGCAGTGGATCAATGTGTGTATGTGAAGGAGTGATGTCCTCATCAGGCTAGGTCTCTCTCCACCTCTCCTTTTGTAGGGGAGTTGGGAGGAGAAATTTTCACAATTTCTCCTAACGGAGCTTCTATTTACAAATGGGCCATAATCATTATCTCATAAATCTCTTGGCTATGTAATTGGGCCCTGAGCACACGAATTGAGTCCCTAACTATCATACCCAATTTTAAGGACAAAATCGAATGCACAACCTGGTTACTGCAACCATTACCTATTTCTGAGCAACCCTAGAAAGTGGTTTGTATGGATTTTGTTGAAGGCCTTCCTAGGTCAAATAGATATGATACTATCATGGTGGTCATTGATACGTTCACTAAAGTATGGGCATTTTATTGCTTTGGCCCATCCCTTCACAGCCTTGCAAGTAGCTCAAGCTTACATAGACAATATGTATAACTTGCATGGCCTTCCTGATAGTATCATTTCTGATAGAGAAAATATATTTACAAGTGCTGTGTCGAGGGATTTGTTCAATCTCACTAATAATCAGCTGATTATGAGCTCTTCTTACCACCCTCAGACAGATACCAGATTGAGCAGTTGACTCAGTGTTTGGAAGGTTTCCTACGCTGTGTTCACTCCTGTCCTAAGAAGTGGGTGAAATGGTTGCCCCTAGCTGAGTTTTGGTACAATACAAGCTATCATTTAGCTTTGGGAAGAACTCCTTTTGAGGTTTTATATGGCCACTCTCCAAGACACTTTGGCATTACCAATGACGTGCAATCTCATGCTTCAAACTTGGACCAATGGCTTCTGGAAAGGAACTTGTTGTAGGAAGTTATTCACCATCAACTACAGTGAGCCCAACAACGAATGAAGCATTATGTTGATCAACATCGCTCTAAAAGGGAACTTGCAGTTGGTGATATGTTGTATCTTAAGCTACAACCTTATATTAAATCTTCGGTGGCTCCAAGGTCTAATGTGCAGCTGAGTTTTCAATTCGCTTTTATGGCCCACTCAAGATTCTAGCTCGAGTCAGCGCTGTGGCATACCATCTGCAGTTACCTGATGTACTCCCTCCATATAGGAAATAAAAGTCGTTTAGGACATGATTGCGCATACCAATGAGTGATTAATTAGGGGGTATTTTTTCATGTCTACCTCTGTTAAATAGGGTTGTGGCTGTTCCCTACACAAGAAAGTTGTCCATCTCAAGTAGATAGAGCAGTAAGGTGCCTGGCCTGTTGTGCTGGGTTCGAAACCCAGCCAACGCCGTATTTTTGCTGCGCCTTGGTTTTGCATGGCACTGTTTGGCTGCACTGCGCGCTCGGATTTTTCATTTTTTCGCGTTTGGCCGGTTTGGGCGCTGCTGAGGCTGCATGGCGCGTAAATTTTCATTTTCGCGCGTCCGGCATTCTTGTTTTGGCGCTCGTCAGCTCCGACGTTTGGAGTGCTCCGCCGTTCACTGCTTGTTCTAGTTAAACGCCGCGTTCCATTTTTCCTGTTTACTTTCCTCTTTCTACCTCCGTTCTTTCCATTTAACCGTACGGCAATAAGTGATTCCTTACCTAGCTTTGATCTGAACGTGCATTTAGAAGAAGATGACGACGGCAATCTTCCGTACAACAATGGTAAGCAACAACGTCTTTTCTTAGTTTGTCGCTTTTTTTTCTTTCTTTTCTCAGTTTGTTGCTTCTTTTTCAACAGGGATTGATTTGAACTTGCCACTTCATGAATTTGGTGTTGTTGACTTCGATTATGTACAAAACATCGCAGGCAAACCATGGCTATTATTTTCGTGGATTATATATTTTTTAGCTAAGTATTATGAATGCGTGTTCATTTATCTAGAACATGCCGTGCCTATTAGTGCTTGTTTTTTTCACTATTAATAGAACATGCGTGTTTATTTTTTTCACTATAAATAAAACATGTTGCCGATAACTCATGCTTGTTTTTTCTCTGTAAATAAACCATGCCGCCGTGGCTACATGCGTGTTTATTTTTGTCACTATAAATAGAACATGTTGCCGAGAACTCATGCTTGTTTTTTTCTCTGTAAATAAACCATGCCGTGCCTACATGCGTGTTTATTTTTGTCACTATAAATAGAACATGTTGCCGAGAACTCATGCTTGTTTTTTTCTCTGTAAATAAACCATGCCGTGGCTACATGCGTGCTTATTTTTTTCACTATAAATAGAACATGTTGCCGAGAACTCATGCTTGTTTTTTTCCTCCATGCCGTGGCTAATAATAGATGAATGTGCTTGCTTTTTTGTTGTCTATAAGTGGAACATGCAGTTCAAGCACCCAAGCGAAGGAAAGATATGACTGAAGATCTCCGACAACAAGTTTACCAAGCTTTGTTGACTAGAAGCAACAATGATACACTACACAAGACAGATACTGCATTTGTTGCTGCTCAATTTGACATTCACAAACGGACAGTTCAGCGTGTTTGGAACCGAGGTAAAACACAACTTAAAAACAATGTTCCAGTTGTGGTTTCTAGTCTAAAGAAAGGTAGAGTTGGCCGTAAAGCAATCCCTGCACGACATTCCTCTAAAGGAAAGAATGACTATAGAGGATGTGTGCACAAAACTAAACATGAGCAAATGGAAGATTCAAAGGTATTTGAAAAAAGGATTGATTAGGCGCCATTCTAGTAGCATCAAACCATATCTCACTCAAGCTAACAAGAGGTCTAGGTTACAGTGGTGTGTTGACATGGTTAACAGGGAATTGCTTGATGATCCAAGATTTAAGGACTTGTTTGACTTTGTGTTCATTGATGAGAAATGGTTCTACCTAACTCAAAAATCTAAAAGATATTATTTGCTACCCGAAGAAGATGAACCCCATCGGACTTGTAAGAATAAGAACTACATCCCTAGGCTCATGTTCTTGTGTGTTTGTGCTCGGCCAAGGTTTAGGGATGGGCAATGTATTTTTGATGGTAGAATTGGTTGTGTTTCCACTTGTTCGATATGAACCGGCTCAGAGAGGTAATGAGAGAACTGGCCGTGTCCGTGGAGACATGGTTATGAAGCCCATTGCTTCGATCACTAGAGAGGTGATTAGAGATTTTATGATCAACCAAGTGTTGCCTGCCATTCGAGCTAAGTGGCCAAGAGAAGATGTGGGCAAACCAATCTTCATTCAACAGGACAATGCACCTTCCCACTTGAAATTGGATGATCCAGATTTTTGTGAGGCCGCTAAGATTGGTTTGTGAGGCCGCTAAGTGGCCAAGAGAAGATCGTCTACCAACTTCCATCCCTTGTGATGCAACATTGCTACATGAAGCCGATGCTACTCTTGCTGCATGAAAAAATTAGAATGATGCTAGTTAGCTTAATTATTAGGACTAAATTTAGCCATCCTACTCTTGCTGCATGTAACAGATGGATGCTTATTTATCTTAATTATCAGAACTAAATTTAGCCGAGGCTACTCTTGCTGCGTGTAACAATCTTAGTTACTTACCGATGCTTTGGCGTCATCGTTTCTCGGCAGCAAGTACCCGTAATGCAAAAGCGAGCAGTTCATCTCGGAGTCTGGCGTGGAGTCGGGGCGCCATCTGCAAGTCCGGCATGCTGGAGTCCGTCACGATGGAGTCCAGCGTGATGGAGTCCGGCGCGATCTCCTCTGACTCCTGCGGCGAGGCGCACCAAAGCCGCTTGACTCCACGGCGACCAGCACCTGCGCCGCCGAACTCCATGGGCGAAGGCGAGCGTGCGATGAAGTGGGCGGAGCGCGAGGGAATCGTTCTCGGCGAAGGCTAGCATGCGATGAATTGAAGTGGGTTGCCTCTCCACGAGCGCATATTAACTGCCTAGACGCGAGCGACGAGGCGAGCGTGCGTGTGAACGACGCGGAGAACCCGGCGACGCGGTAACGAGGCGTCACCAGGGGCAAACGGGTCAAAAACACAACACATGCGTGTGAACGACTTCCTTTTGCGCAAACCTTCCATCGCCCGGAACGACTTTAATTTCGTATACGGAGGGAGTATGTCACATTCATCCTGTGGTCCATGTGTCCTAGTAGAAGCAGCATATCCCTCCTTCAGTGCAGGTGGAAGATGATATCACTTTGGTTCTAGGTGATCCTTCCATGTTGTCCAGCCCATCCATCCATTATCTGGCTTCATGTATGGTGTAGAAAGGGGTTTCTTCACTGTCATAAATTTAGGTGCAGTGGTCTGATCACTCACTAACCTTGACGGCGTGGGAGGAAACTCATGCTCTCTAGCGGCGATTTCCATCCACTGTTGCTTGGGGATAAGCAGCTTTTCGAGGGAGGGGCAATGTCAAGGCCACAAAGGAGAAGGCAAGAAGGATCAGGAGTACTGTTGCACGTTTGGCAACAGAGCAAACGACGTCGATCAAGGTGGGGTAATGGTGACAGCTAAGTCATAGTGGCGTGAGTTGGCGGTGAGTTAACGAGCGTCATGGTAGGAATCGGGCTAGTATATAACGACTGAGGCCGTTGTCTTATAACGAAGAACTGAAACTCTAAAACCTCAATGAAATATATCTCTGTTCTTCGTCCCCATTCCTACTTCTCTCCCTCAATCTCCAATTCTCAAGCTATCTGTCCGATTTGTTGAGGAAACGTGACAGGAGGCTAGGAAGCCCAATAGACGTCAATTCAGGATTAAAATCGGATGTCTTCTGGTGGAGGAAGGAATTTAATTACAAATACATGGGGACCTATAGAGGATAATGGAGATTGATGTGGCTTCACGACATCGTAGGTAAATATGTTGTTGTAGATATATAGATAATATAGATAGATTTAGATTATGTGCTGAGTTGTCAAAAGCGATGTTATCCTAAACGCTAAACGGTAAACAGTCGGTCACCTACCATTTATCCCATTATTTAGGCAAAACGGGTGTTTAAACGGACAAAATGGCTATTTAAACGATAAAACAACCGATTAAACGGAAATGGTGTACCAACGTGTAGGGTTTAAACAATGTGTAAACGGACTAAACGACCGTTTAGGCGAACAATCAAAGGATGTTAGAAAGAAAAAAGAAATGGAAAAGGAAAAAGAAAAAAAAGATTGTATGGGTTTTTATTTGGTGGCCCATCTAAAAGCCCATTAATTCAGCACAAACCCACACACCGCCACATAGTCTTTACCCTAACACTAAAGCACACAGCCTGACAGCCGCCGCGCCGGCGCTCCATCTTCTGCTCCCTCCCCCACTCGCGCTCGGCACGAAGGTGACGGAGGCGGCGCTCAGGCTCGGGCTCTCAGCAACGGCGGGGCAGTCCCAGGCTCGGCGGCGGCGTCAGCGGCTCCCCCTCCCGCCTCTCGCCAGTCGCCTTGCGCCCTCGCCTCCGTCCTCCGCACATCGGTCGGCGACCCTACGTATGCACCTCCCTCTCCCCTCTTGCCTCCGCTGGACCGTCGACGGCGCCCGGCCCCTGCGGCTGCGTCGCGCGTAGCGCACGACCGACGGGCAACGGGAGCCAGCAGCCGCTGCTTCACCAAAGTGGTCGCGCCGCTTTGGGAGCGCTTAGAACATCTCTAGCAGTAGCAGTGGGAGGAAACTGTAACCCAAAAATCAGTTATTGGGGAGATACAAAACGTGTTTTTGGGTTTTTTTAAGGTGTTCTCTTTAAATCCGATCCCCTAGAGATGGACCCCACCTGTCAGCGAAAAGGATTAATTTCTTCCTCCGTTCGTTGGTTTCCCGTGTCATCTCTCTCTCTCCCTCGCCGCTTCCTTCCCTTGCGCCCGCCGCCGCTCTCTCGCCCGCCCCAGCCGCTGCTTCCTCTCCCCCGCCGGTCGCCACTTCCTCTCCCCCGCCGGACGCCGCCTTTCTCTCCAGTCTCCCCCGTCGGCCGCCTCTTGCTCTCCACTGAGCGCGCCTCCACCGAGCACGGCTCCTCGCGGCGGACCCCGGACTCCTCGCGGCGGACGCCGGCTCGAGCTCGAGGAAGCACGCCTCCACCGAGCGCGGGCTCCTCCGCGCGGATGCAGGCGTCAGATCCAGCGGCACCCGTCTCCGCCGCCGCGCCTCACGCCTCTCGACGCTCCTCCAGCATCGTGGCCGTCCTCGCCGAACCCATCCCCGACGGCGGCGTACGGCGGCGGCTCGTCCACGTCGACGACGGTTGCTTGTGAAACTTTACGCCCGCCAAAATTGCAAGGTTTGCGGGCTGATTTGCGGGGAGGGATTGTTCCCCTTTTTTTGAGGGATGGAGGGCTGGTTTTGAGGGGGGATGAGAAAAAAATTCTCATTGGGGATTGGATTGGAGGACTGCTGGAGCTTGCAAATCCCTCAAACTACAGGTTTTTCTCATTGGGGATGTGGATGGGGGACTGGTGGAGATGCTCTTATGCCCCATAGCGAAGCGCTACCCGTCCGCTTAGCGCTTCAGCGCGCTGAAGCGTGCGCTTAGTGCCGCTTTTTGGAACCCTAAAAAGAAAAATCATGTACCAATTTAGTGGTTGATTGGATTTATATGTAAGGATAGGAATAAATGCTCAACCGTAGGATAAATGGATTCTTTGTAAATTGTAACGCCAAAGCCTATCCATTTGTTACCATATATAATGCCATCTTTTGTGTGTCTATTTTCATCATTCTGAGAGCATGTTCATGTATGTGCAGGCTAATGCTGCTAAATGGCTCAACCTTCTGTCATTCTAGCAACTGCAAGTTATGATCACACAATCAGATTTTGGGAAGCCAAGAGCGGTCGCTGTTACCGCACTATTCAATATCCAGACTCTGTAAGTAATGGCTATTGGTAATACTTCACCGTCAGCATCAGAGCTATCTAGTTTAAAAACAATCTTACATACCTTTTCACTGCTGTAACATGTTGACTGCAGCAAGTTAATCGCCTTGAGATAACCCCGGACAAGCGATTCTTAGCTGCTGCAGGCAATCCTCATATCCGCCTTTTTGACGTCAACTCAAATAGCCCTCAACCGGTACGAATACATGTTTTCAACATCAATCTCTATGGGTCATCAAGTTCCTTTTCCTTGTTTAATGAGAATACACCTAGCAGGTAATTAGCTATGATTCACATACGAGCAATGTGATGGCTGTGGGATTCCATTGTGATGGTAACTGGATGTACTCAGGTTCTGAAGATGGTACTGTTAGAATTTGGGATTTACGGTGAGCTTTTCAAACCTAATATGTTGTATCATACTATCGTTTCTTAAGTTACAAGCCTATTTTACTTGACCTGCAGTTCTAGTGAAAACTTGAAAAAAATGTCCTTAACTAGGGGACAATCCAGTGCAGATCAATCTCCTGGTGCTATCATGCATGCTCACAATATGGTGTTGGTTTGCTTTAAACGGACTAAATCTTAGGGAAACTTAAAAGGGCACACATATGGACATTTCAAAAATAACCACCTCACGAATCGATAGCTCATCCGTGAAGAATGCGGCCACAACAATTTCATTAAAATCTGACTATCTGAATCCTCCAAATCTCATACAACTTCTTTTATGAGTTTGTCTAGTAGTGCTACTAGTTGGTATGATGTAAATTATATTACCTTTTAAATTTTGTACAATGTGGACCTTACTAATTTTCTTAGCTGTAAATCATCTTATGTCTTTGATATTTATTTTTGTTATTTGTGCGTGTATGGTTTCAGGACTGGCACATGCCAACGAGAATATGAAAGTCGTGCCGCTGTCAACACTGTAGTTCTGCATCCAAATCAGGTTAGAATCATTTCTTTCATTATTTATTTGTATGGTCTAAGTGGTAATTGATTTCAAATGTCTTCATCCAAGTACAACACTGATTAAGCTACAATTGGTTATAAACTTGTTGGTTAGCTACTTCTGTTCATTACTTCAATACTCTCTGTAATGCAAAAATGCTGCCAAAAGACAATTTGACTGCGTGTAGCTTTGAATTTAGAGGTTTCAATTTTTTTTTGAAGGATCAGAGGTTTCAATTATTGTGATATCCTTGAAATCAACTTGCAGAGTGAACTGAATTTTCATATGGCTAGCCTTCGTCTCAAACTGCAGAGATGGCTTGGCATGTCTCACTCTCTGTTTCTCAAATTTCCTGTGGAACTTTATTTTCTTGTACTGACTAAATAGCAGTATCAGTATTCTTAACTTTGATGGTTGAGTCAGATAGTTTTTGTTTTGCCTATTCTCCTCTGTTACTTCTGTTTGTTTCTTCCCACCAAATTTTCATAACATTGTATGTTTATTTTTTTTTTCCAGAAAGAGCTAATATCTGGTGATCAGAATGGAAACATACGTGTGTGGGATTTGGCTGCTAACTCATGCAGCTGTGAGTTGGTGAGTCACATACTCATATTCCAGTATTATGGTACTACTGTGGAAAGGGTAATGCAAGAAAACAATTGATCTGTTGGTTCCAATTATTTAGGTACCGGAGGTTGATACTGCTGTAAGATCTCTGACAGTCATGTGGGATGGGAGTATGGTGGTTGCTGCAAATAACCGTGGGACATGTTACGTTTGGCGCCTGCTTAAGGGTACTCAGGTCAGTCTGTTCTGCAAATAACAATGGGGCCTGTTCTTATAAATGTAGGATTTGTGATTTCTGAATTTTTGAAATTCTGTTATGTAGACAATTACCTGCTTTGAACCTCTGCACAAACTGCAAGCCCATGATGGCTACATTCTGAAGTGCCTGCTTTCACCAGAATTTTGCGATCCGAACAGGTAATGTAATAATGGTCTAAAAGGCTATTTTTCATGGTTCTTCCAGTGTAATATTGTGTCCTCTTGGGTTCCATGTGACATTCTTTGGTTTGTTTGCAGGTATCTTGCCACAGCATCATCTGACCACACTGTAAAGATTTGGAATGTCGATGGCTTCAAGTTGGAAAGAACTTTAGTCGGTAATGTTCAGAGTCTTCTTTTTTTAACCAACTCTCCATCTCAGATTCATCTTATGTTTCCGAATGAGATCCTGAAACATCACTGGCAATCAACTTCTCAGGCCATCAGCGCTGGGTTTGGGACTGTGTGTTCTCCGTCGACGGTGCTTATCTGATAACAGGTATGAACTGCACCTTGTTGCCCTCTGCCTTCCCAGATGATTCATCAGTTACGCAGCCTGTGCCTTCCCTGATGACTATCAGTTACGCGGTTAACCGGCCTGTTCTCTCTTGCAGCTTCTTCTGACACCAAAGCGAGGCTATGGACGATGTCGACCGGAGAGGCCATCAGGGTGTACCAGGGTCATCACAAGGCCACCGTTTGCTGTGCTCTCCATGACGGAGCAGAATCAGCGCCCTCATAAGCATGTTGTGACTGCTTTTTCTGTACATACTTTGGATTGCAGAACTTTTCAGCACTCTCGTAACCTAAGACCTGGTAGTGTTTAACGCTCTGTTGTTGAAATGCGGGGCTGTAGCTGTTATATGCAGCAAGCCTCTGTGGTAGCGTACAAATAATTTGCCTGCTGTGTTGGTGGATGATTCTGCAGAATTTTAGTGACGACATATTTTTGTTGTATGAATTGAAATGCGTTGAGTTTTATGCCTTCTTCCCCCCCCCCCCCCCCCCCCCCCCCCCCCCCCCCCCCCCTCTGAAAGGAGACTAGGAGAGCTTTGCTGCAGAAATCTAAACCGATTCGGTAACAATTGCAATTCTACGTTGCAGAACTGGATGAGACAAGTATCGTACATGACGAAACAGTTTTCTTGACAATTGCGATTCCATAGTGCACGAACCAAAATGTGCCCTCAAACTAAACTCGTCGTCAGCCAGCCATGCGCACGAGGCGAGCCAGATCCTCTGCGGTCCGCCGGGTCACGGGGACGGGGTGCTTGTGCTTCCGTTCCGTGGTCTCTAGTTGTGCAGCGGGTTCGCGCCCCAAGGTGCCGACCGCAGCTCCGGCCTGGCGACGCTCCCCTCCGCGCGGCCGCCGGTGGGGTGCGTTCCTCATCCTGCCTGGTGGTACTGCCGTGGTTGTGCAACGGGTGCGCGCCTCCAGGCACCGTCAGTTGCACCACCACATGCAGAGTTCAGACTTCAGGAAAGCTTAATTTCTTGTAAAAAATGTAGCTAGTACAGTAATACTTATGATATGGTTCATGCCCCCCGGATCTCCACAGCGGTGGCACATAGGCGTCACATGGTGGCTTGTACAATGGCCCATCGCCCCGGGAAAGTAAATTTTGCCCTTGAGCGCATATGTTCTCGTGTCGTGGACCACAAGATTCGTACTGAGATTCATGCTCAGCAGAAGAGAGACAATAGAAAATTAAAATTGTCTCTCTCCTGCTGTGCACGAATCTCAGTGCGAATTTTATGGTCCACGACACAAGAGCATGTGCCCTCGAGGGCAAAATTTCTGCGTTCCCATCGCCGCATGCTAGGACCTTGGCATCAAGATCACGGTTGAGAAGACAACAGTGAAGACGAACGGGAGCCTATCGTATGACAGCTTCCCCCGCTGGAGGTGCCCCGCATCCCGGACAACCTCTAGCCGTCTTCCAACACCGAGTGCACGAGTTCGAGGTGACCTGCCTCGACGACGACACACGTCACCCGCGTGGACAGGGGGGTGTTTGTCATGGCGTGAGGTAACCTCCAGACCTGGTGGCAGGTGTGACCACGCTTGCATCGTCGTTCTGCAAGCTCGTGAGATTAACATCCTTCTTCTTGTCAGTTGCTTCTCCAGTCAATTTTTGGTTTTCTATATCTGACCATGTTAAACCATTCTGTTCTTCCACGAATTGGACCCGGGATTACATCTGACCATGTTAAACCATTTCGTTCTTCCATGAATTGAATCTAGGATTAACTGATATAGTTTAAATTTGTCGAATTAGATATTAATAAAGTGAAGTAAACAAGTGTTTGGGATGCAAGCGGGAGTCTCCACGAGTTTGCGAAAGTGCTTCTTTTCAACACAACTGGAAAATTTATGCCTCGCAATTGAATGGTTATATCGTTAAGAAATTCTATTTCTATTAAAAAAATGTTAATATAACAGGGCCATTCGGAGAATTGAACTTGAGACGTCTTGCACCCAAAGCACGTATCTTTATTTAAGCATACCCCACGCGTTGTTGCGGGAATTACAGATTAGTGAATTGTGTGGCACGATGCGTAACAATAAAATGCTTATGTGTCTTACTAACGTGGACATTACATTTGCATGTACTAGTGGATTTTAATTGTGTGTGATAGTACATTGCCTTGTTGGATAGCTTGCATGTTGAGAGAAATATGGTAGTAGGGTTTGAATTTTAATGTTGTGTGACAGTGCATTGCCTAGTTGCTTGCATGTTGAGAGAAATATGTTAACGGGTTTGCTTTATAAGAGTATAAGATAAGATTTAAACATTTATGCCTAGCAAATGCATGTTATATTTGCTTTAGAAATTCTTTTTTTATTTATAAAAAATTTAAATATTCATAATTCTTTTTTATTTATAAAAAATTAAAATATTTATTAAAAAAAAGGTATTCTGAGAATTGAACTCAGGACCTCTCGCACCCAAGGCGAGAATCATTCCTCTAGACCAAATGCCCTATAGTTAGCCATTTTCCTTAATATTTTATTTATAGATACAACATGCTTGCCTCGCAAATCACACCTCTACTAATGAGGAATGTAATGGAGCTGATTTATATAAATATAAGTTTTGGCCTCAAGTCTCATGGTATGTCTCATTATCCAAAAATAGTTTACTATTTTTTAGAAATAAAAAGAAATAATGGGCTTACTTGCGCCCGGATGTTCGGATGGACGGCGCGTCCAAACGCCCGCTCCGGCAGTCCGTTTCGCGCGTCGTTTCACGCGCCCCACGTGGGGCCCGTGCCACCTCGAACGTCACCAGCATCGAGAAGAGTAAAGATGGTTATGGGGAATTCTCCATCGGGGATTGCCTCCCCATCCCTGTCCCCGTGGGGGCCAAAGTTCTGTGTCCCCGTCCCCGCGAAAGGTCACGGGGGAGACTTTTTCCCCATCCCCATTCGGGGATTTAATCCCCGCGGGGATCCCCGTCCCCGCTGCTGAGTCAATGTATAAATCACAACACATCCACCACCACCAAGACCTGAAACTCATTTGATCTCAATAAAAAAACTCTAGCACGCTTTGTCTCGATGTAAAATCTGGCATCTATTGTCTTGACGATGAAGTTTGTTGTCGCCACACCATGGTCGTCGCGCTCGTGGTGTTTTGCCACTGCCGTCGAGGTCCCATCCCGTCTCGCGCCTTCGACGCCGCCGCAACGGTGCCCTCGCAGCCGTCGCCATGGCTGTGGGGCTTGTGGAATCCGCTGTTGCTGGTGAGACCACCGCCTAGATGAGCACGGCCATTGTGCCCCTCACCAGCCTTGCACTCTCCCATAGCGGCTCCGACAAGAGGCGCCTTGGGTTACTTGCGCTGGTGCACACACAGACGACAGCTGGAGGCCGACTATCGGTGTGGTTGGTGGCGGCGGGCGAGCGCATACAGGTGCACGGGCTTGGTGGCGACGGCTGATATGAGGAGTCCTGGAGCTGGAATGTTGGACGAATGGATAAGGTTGGAAGTTAGGATTTGTGGCGCGTATATATATATTTGGTTGGCAGATTTGGGCCTTTACATGGGGCGGTGCCCTGGTTCAGCGTGTGTGCAATGTTTGAAGGACGCAGGTTGGTGGGGAACGGGGACGGGGATGCATTTTCTCCCAAATCAATCCCCGTGGGGCGCAATTTAGCCCCATCCCTGTCCCCTAATAAGGGAATTCCCCATGAGGAATCGGGGATCGGGTCCCCGTTGCCATCTTTAGAGAAGAGCGGGAGGGGCCAATAGATGCTAGCCGGTGCTGCCCGACGCCGGGAGTAGGAGGAGGAGACATCGAGGCGAGGTAGCAGAAAGCGAAGAGGGAGATGCAAGACCTAATTTACTTTTGAAACATCTAGATGCAACAATTGCAATATACACCTAAAGACAGATGAAACAATTGAAGCATGCATATGAAACACTTGCAAAAAACACCTGAAAAACACTTGAAAACTGTTGTAAAACATACGCAACATTCAGATAAAACACTTGCAACATATGTGTAAAACATATGCAACATTAAAATAAACACACTTGCAACATACGTCTGGAAAAACGTCTGAAACATTGGGAGTAGAAGCTTACAACATACGTGTATAACCATTGCAATATATGTAACAACACGATCTACTTTTGCAACATCCGCATGAAACACTCGCAACATACCCCTAAAACATATGAAACACTTGAAACATACGCTTGCAACATGCGTATTTCACCCTTCTTTCATACGACGCAGCACAGAGCGGGGGATGGACAGGCGGAGGCGTCGTTGCGCATGTGCAGCTGCCAAATGTGCCTGTGTTGTCACTTTTGGTCGGATCACTTGTGACATGCGAATCCTCCAAGCTAACCATATGGCGCCCCTCGCTGAGCGCATAGGCCCCACCATCGTCGAACCACACGCCGTCCGTTGGATCCTTTGTGACGCTTTTCGACGGTTGCGCATCTTGAGCGCGAGCGCGAGTCACAAGACGAGTCCCTTCGCCTCTGCGCCATAGGCAATGTCCACCGCCAATCTCATCAGCTTAGGCGCTAGCATCAATGGGACGAGGAGAAGCAGCAGGGGAGAGGATAATGTTGTGTTTGTGAAACGAGAGCAGGGGGGAGGATAAGACTATGCTCAATCCATAGGAAGAAAGCGGCGTGCGGATAAGTATGGTGCGGATTTTTTTTATTCGTACAGGGATGTGTTTTGATGGCAGGTAAGCCATCCAATCTTGGATGGGGCACCAGACGCCCTAGGCGTAGCATTCCTGAAGAAATAATCTATTACCCAACGTACCTATGTACGCCCAGTGTGCAGCAGTAGTATATGCAGACCAAGTACGTGTTCAACAATAGACTTAGTAGGCGTACGTACGTGGACGTGGTGGTGCTATATATATAGCTTGTACCCGTAGTATACGTATATATGTGTGCACACATGCTACAGTAGCCCATGTGCGCCACAATGGTTAAGATGACGTGCCCGTCATGTGTGAAGGCTCGGAGACTTCGGATACCTCTCAGCCACGTGCAAGTCTCTTCGTATAGGTGTAAGTCTAGTACGCACTAGGGGTGTGCGTGTGTGAGTTTATGTGTGTGGTGGTGTGAATTTATGTGTGTGATGGTGTAAGTTAGTACGTGAGTTCAGATAGTACGGCTTGTACTCGAAGAGTTGAGGCTAAAAAAAATAGCTGCACTGCACGCCGAGAAGAAGCCAGAGGGGAGAGGGATGCATCGGAGGGGTATACCAATCCATGCACACTAGTAGCAGTACAAACCTGCGTGTACCGCCACGAGCAGTCTGGCACTGTGCTGCTGTACCCACGGTTGTACTGCATGCTGGTGGTGAGGTATACGTAGAAGAGACAACCACCCCGCTACGCGTGCTCGCCTGACGCCAGTCCTGCCGCCCTGCCGGTGCCGGGCCCGCCGCGCGCGGGGAGGCGGGGGCCCACTCACTGCCCGGGGCCACGGGGCGGCCTGCATGCATCGCGGGCCTTGACCTTGCAGTTGCGTCGCGGGCCTTGGCCTTGGCCCATCTCGGTCCATAGTCTTTGGGACCCTCGGCAATGGCCGGTCGGCCGGAGGTGTGGAGCGGCGACTTTTGCCAGCCCCGTACTCCCGGGCGCTGGTGGCGAGGTGGCGTGGAGCACTGACTGCCTGGAGAAAGGCGGCCGGTGGATGGGACGCGTCGAACAGGGCCGCCCACAGAGCAGGCCTGAGCAGCCAATGCGAGGCTGTGCAGTGCAGCAGCCCGGTGGATGGGACGCGTCGAACCCGGGACTCGTTTAGATGGGAGAATTGGGGAGAAAAATACTGTATTAGAATTTCTGTAGCATTTCGTTTGTATTTGGTAAAAATTATCTAAATTTTAACTAACTAGGCTTAAAATGTTCGTATCGCAAAGTATAATAAAACTGTGCAATTAGTTTTTGATTTCATCAACATTTAATACTCCATGCATTTGCCGACATTTTGATGTGACGGAGAATCTTTTTTTTTATAGTAAAATTTAGGGAGAATTGTGGAACTAAACCAGGGGCCGGCCGCCCGCCCGCAGAGCAGAGAGCAGCCAATGCGACCAGCTGTGCAGCAGTGCAGGTACAGCGGGCCCACATGCCCACTTTCCTCCGCGAGAGAAGTCATCAAGGAGAAAGCATGGCCCGCAGCGCAGCGAGGGAGTTGTGCGAGTCAGAGTCCGTGGGCCGAGTGCAACGTCACGCGGGCACGCGGTTGGCCATGCGTTGTGGGCCGCCCACGCATACAGTACAGCCGGGGGCCCGGGGGGCATGGCATATGCGTCGCAGTGGCAGCTTACGATGCACTGTGGCCGCAGTGGTGGTGCGTGGCCCAGTAGTGCTTACTCCGTGCCACGGCCACGAATCCTCCAACGCTACGCTGCCGGGGGACCAGGACCTCAGCTCAGCTCCCTCCACTTCATCTGTGAAGTTGTGATTGACCGACCGACCGACCGGTGCGAGCTAGCAGCAGCACCCATGTCCATGTCCATGTCCATGTACAACCGGATCCATGGGTTTAGGTGGTCCTTCGTGCACACACCATAATTCAATTCATTTCCTATTGCTTGTTGGACCCCCGGGCCTTCCGCTGTCCATTCACTGTTTATATTATTAATAATAATTAATGTGTCGGTCGCTCCGTTATTAACTCACGGTTTAATAATAAATAATAGTATAATAATCATCATCATCGTCAGTCTCGCTCTCGTAGATATACATATACGTGGTATAGCAAGTGTACGTACGCACCTGTCTCCATGACTGGCCTCGATCATCAAGCGCACGTTGCGACGTGCATGTCACGCATGGTACGGTTGCTCTCGAGATGCATGCATTGCGCGCTACGTACGTACGTAGCAGTGACCGAGTACTCAGTACTCATCATTCGTTCCGCTCACGCACGTACGTGGTACTGTACGTACGCGCGGCACCATACACGTAGACGAGGACAGAAAAGACGACGAACGGTAGGGTCCACAGACTCGATCGGGACCACCCCCTCTCCGGGGCACTTTGAAACAAACCGGCGCCCTCCGGCCTCCGGCAATCCGCGCCCCCGCCCCGCGCGACGGACGTGCTGTTGCGAGAGCGAGCGGTCGGGACGCGACGACCGCAGAACCGCTGCTGGCCCGGGTGGTGGTGGTCAGCGGCGGATGCAGGATGAAAATCAATGGGGGGCTAAAACTATAGAGATGTTGATTTGCACGAAGATTTAACGATGATTTGAGGTTTTTGCTACAGTGTTTTTAATGCTAAATCCAGTCATTAGGGGGGGCTGGAGCCCACCTAGCCCCCTGTAGATCCGCCGCTGGTGGTGGTGATGGTGGTGGGCGGCGTCTTTAATTATTACTAGTAAGGCACAACGCATGCATGCCATGCGACGCGAGTACGACGACGACGACGGCCGTCGTGTAGGCGCACTCGTACAATGTAACAATACGGACACGAATGATGGCGTGGGCACGTCAAAGCCCTGCCATGATGGCTGCCGGTATTAGTCCTAATCGTCCGTCCCGGCGAACGTACGTACGTCCTGTAATACTCCTACTACAGTGGTTTCAGTTGTTCTTTCCCTGTTCTCCAGAGTGCGACCACCCAAGTCATCTCCGATCCATCCGTCGTGGAACAATACCAAGTGCGTTCAGCAATAGACGTAGTAGGCGTACGTACGTCGGTACGTGGACGTGGACACGTGCTGGTGCTATATGTATTATACTCGTAGCGGCATCGTACGTGGTGCGGTGCACCGGCCGTGCACGCGCACGACACGTACACAAACGCCTGCACGCATGTACGAGAAGCAGCCAGGGAGGAGGGCTCAGGGCTGGAGGGGTACGGTGTACCCACTAGTAGCAGTACAAACCTGCGTGTACCGCCACCAGCAGTCTACGCTAGCACTGTGCTGCTGTACGCACGATGGTGGTGGTGAGTTACTGTAGAGTAGAAGAGACAACCACCCCGCTACGCCTGCCGGTGCTCGCCAGACCCCCTGCCGGCGCCGGTGCCGGGCCCGCCGCCCCCGCCCGCCGCGCGCGGGGAGGCGCGGCCCCCACTCCCTGCCCGGGGCGCCGGGGGGCTGCAACTGCATGCCTGCATCGCATCGCGGGCCTTGGCCTTGCAGTTGCACAGGACTGGACTGGTGAGTACTCGTAGTACTGACGGACAGCGACGTTACCCGTCCATCGTCCCTCGAAGCTGCAGAGCACAGCGGCGCGTGAAAGCTTTGAGCAGGCGAGATACGGAGTAGATCCTCCTGCTACTGCTGCGTCGCACTCGCGCGCACAGCAACAGCCGTGTATCTCGATCTGGTCCTCATGTGTGTACCCTACCGGCCGGCCCGGGGGAGAGAGCCATGCCTCTAGAGAACGATGATGGAGGTGACAGACAGGAAGAGGTATAGTACATGTACTGTTTTCGCGTAATTACAGCGGCTAATATGAAAATAATACTCTACTACTAGTTATGAGATGTCCACGTATTCCTTTTAAATTTTAAACAAACAATTTGATTAAACATATAAAAATGTACTAATAGTTAGTATGACACAAAATAAATATGATTAGATTAATAGTGAAATAAATTGCGTAATAATAGATAGGGATGTTGATATTCGTATATAAGTATAGTCAATTTTTATTCGAAAAAATGAAATTACATACGCCTTTTTTGCTTTCTCTATTTGCAAAATGTAATGATTATATGCTCCAGCTCCAACTCCGTTTAATAGGAGTATAAATGTAATCTACTATTAGTATTGGTATTTACGTATTTCCAAACAATTTTACAAGTGTATTTTTGGGACCGAGCCGAGGGAAGAGAGCAGAGCACAGTGATGGAGTTGAAGATGATGGGAACGAAGGAAGAAGAAAGGTGTGCCCTCTGCCCTCGCGTATCGATCGACGGATCAGCAGGCCTGCGCAGGCGCTGGGTGGCCGAGGAGGGATGTAACTGTAGCAGCTCGCTCTGGCCCATGCATGCACGTCGACCGTCGTAGCGAGAAACACGGACTACTCTCCCCGGCGCTCACTCACCCGGGCCCGTGGTGCCACCATGCATTGCATGGTCCCCCATGCATCGATCGTAGTGGAGTCGTCCTAGCTACAGTAGCTCGCTGTTGCTGCAGCCTGCCTGTGCGGTGCGGCTGTGCCTGCGGCCGGAGCAGGCACCGGCAGGCAGAGCCGCAGAGGCAGGGTCGTCCTCGCTCGTCGGCTCGTGCTGCTGCTCGCTCCGTCGCTTTCGTCCATGCATCCACGCGGCCGTGTCTGGGTCGCGCCGGCAGTGCCGTGCCGACTGGGTACTCGTACCCGCGGCGCGTGCTCGCTCGTACTCCGTACGTGTGTGGACTGCGCGCGGACCGGACCGAGTAGCGTCGGCGTAGCCCGCGCGACGCGCCGACGTGGCAAAGGAGAGTCCGTGCTAGTACTGCTCTGCGCTGCGCTCACGGTCCATGCATGGGCCATCTCCCAGTTGCCAGTCCCAGCTGATGAGGTCCGCCGCCTGCCCCCCGCGCGCGCTCCACGACAAACATGCGTGGCATGGATGGGTCATGATGCGGGTACCGTACCGGGAGACGTGAGACGTGACTGCGTCCATGCCCAGCGCCGAGTCGTCGTATGATCTGCGACCTCGACCAGTAACAGTAACCTTTATGGGCCTCGGCGGCTGCGGCTCTCCTCTCGACTCCGGTGATCCACGTTCCCAAACCACCCCCCACCCCACAAAAAAAAAGGCTCCGGTGATCGAACCTCTTCTTCCACTTCTTCGATGTCCTAAACCATGTAGGACTTAGGAGTACGTACATACTCGTTCAAAATCGACCCATGTTTGTTACTAGTACTACCACGGTGAGTTCCTTGTATTCTTCTCTCGCCGGTATCGGAACAATGAACTATGAACCGCAAGTCCGCAACCGAAAGGGCGGGTATCTGCAGTGCAGGACAGCACCGGTCGGCCGGTCCGGGACGGGTGCAGCCTATTTTCCCCGAACCTGCCGGAGTATGTCATGGCAAGTCAACGGATCAGATCAGGTACCCCTGCCGCATGCATGCATGCACCTCCACTGCACACACGGCAATGCAACGTCAAATCAAGTCCAATCAAAACCTGGGCCTAGGCCTTGTTTAGTTCCCCCAATTCTCTCCCAAATTTCACTATGCAAAAAGAAGATTCCCCGTCACATCAAAATGTCGGCAAATGCATGGAGTACTAAATATTGATGAAATCAAAAACTAATTGCACAGTTTTGTTGTACTTTGCGAGACGAACATTTTGAGCCTAGTTAGTCAAAATTTAGATAATTTTTACCAAATACAAACGAAATGCTACAGGAATTCTGATACAGTGTTTTTCTCTCCAATTCCGTCAACTAAACGAGGCCCTAGTTTAGATTAAAAAAATTTCAAAACGATGAATAGTACTATTTTCGTCTTATTTGATAAATATTGTCCGATCATCGACCAACTAAGTTCAAAACATTCATCTCGTGATTTTCAACTAAACTATATAATTAATTATTTTTTTTACTTATATTTACTAGATCATACATGGGTCCAAAGATTGATGTGATGGAGAGTGCCTGCCCCGTGCTACTGGCCTACTGTATGTAGACGGCGGGACCTTCCCTCCCTCTCCCTCCCCTTCTGGGCTCGATCTATCCAGCTCAATCCGTGTTTATGGTAGTAGATTGAGCTATCAATTATTATTTTTTATATCTTCTAATCTAATCCATTAAAAAACTAGTACGGTAAGACAGAAATAGTGTAGCCAAACGGATAGACTTGTTGGTTGGACATTGATTTCTTTTTTGCCACATAGTATAAATCTGGATTCGAATATTCTCAAATACGAATGAAAAACAAATAAAAGATGGATGCATATTCGCATCCGGATATTTAATAAAAATGAAAATATATAATATAAAAACATTTATATGGAAACAAATACATTCAAGTATGCATGCAAAAATATCAGTCAACAAAAAAAAATGAATCAATATACGTAAATTTATAACAACAAATATACAAGATTCAAAATAAATCAAGTCAGCATTGAATCAAACTTAGTATCTACGTATATCTTAATATCAAATTTTACAGCATTAGTCATTAATCATGTGTCATAGAGATAACTTTTAAATAGTTTCATCATGTTCATAATCCTCACAGATACGATTACGGCCGAATATTTTAGGATTTTTTTTAAATATGAAACTAAAATTGGATATATAGAGAGAGAAAAGCTATGAGGAATAAATCCAGATATATCCATTTTAGCATCTATTATATTGAAAACATATCCGAATCTCAGATATCGAAATCTAAGATTTATCGAATAGTACAAATTTAGACAGAACGGGTAAAAGTTCGATATCCATTTCCACCCTAGTACTCTCCCCATGCTACTGGCCTACGCGTCGTACTCTCGTACTTGATGCTTCTGGATGTACGGAGTAAATGAATTTTCTCCTGCATGCTTCCCTAAAGTGTCGTTACCATCTTGTTTTTGTCTTATTTAAAATTTTTATAAAATATTATTTATTTTATTATAACTTATTTTATCATTAGAGATACTTTAATAATAATTTAATTATTTTATTACTCGAATTTTTTTAAATAAGACGAAAAATCAAACAAGAAGTTGAAAAGTCAAAAATGACACTTTCAAAGGACGAAGGAGCATGCGCCTATGCTACTGTTGCCAGCGTGGGTGTACGCCGACGCGTGCCAAGAACTACGTACAACCAACCAGCAACCGCTGCCGGCCGGAGAAGATCCCGGCCGTACCTACCGGGCTCCACATCCGTTGGGCATCGCGAGCAAGCGGCCAGCCCGGGCCCGCTCGCCGCTCGCCCTGTGACCGTTCGACCACGCACTGCCCACGCCGGCGTGCCACGAGAGGAGGAAACGAAGCACATGGCGTGAGAGAGGGCTAAGCACATTCGCCTTTTTTTTTTCCATGGCTGAGACTGTCTCGCATCTAAGGATTATCCCACACCTACCGTATAGAAAACTAGGACCATCCTGTTCCGTATCACCTTCTCTTTACAAGGTAGAATCGTCATTTTGGTCCTTCAGCTACTGTTTAAGGTCAAATTCATCCTTGAACTTTTAAAAGGGCCATCTCAATCCTCAAATTTTATTTTATTTCATAGTTTCATCCTTGGACTGTCTATCAAACTATCAAAGTGATCGTATTTAGTCCTCAAACTTTGCACTTTGAGGTCGGTTTTTTCCATGAACTATGAAAGTGCATTTTGGTCTAGTTCCTGAACTTTGATAATCACAGATGAAATAGAACCCGCAATGTGTTGTTTGAGAAGTGAAACAATCGCTTTGATAGTTCCAAGATGAAATTGGAAACAAAAAGTTTGAGGGTCAAAACAATCGTTTCAAATGACCACAGTAGTATTTGAATCTGTCTACCCCCAACAACCAGAATTTGTCCATGCACTTACACTGTCTTATAGCTATATTTACACCGACTTATTACTATATTTACAATGATTTCTTCAGTGCAAATCATTGGATACAGTGATGTAATTTGAGGATAAATGCAGATCTCAGATAAACATATGCCAAATTTACAATTATTTTTATGGATTACAAATATCAGAGAAATAAATGTCAAATATATCAAATTCTTCACAAATTTCAAAAACAAAAAATCCAATGGTGGCAGCCTGCGGTGGAGGCGATGTGGAGCGCGCGCTGCTGTGCTGCCGCACTCGCCGCATCCGTTTCGCCGTGTGCTTGCATGCTAGCTTGCTGCTGGGCTGCCTGGGCGAAGCGACGGCGGTGATTGGGGTGGGGACCGGTTGGATGAGGAAGCCGAGCGCGCGTGCGGTACCGCCCGTCGGTCTTTCTTCGCTCGGCCAGGAGATCCGGTTGTTCAGAGAGGCCAAAAACAACATGATGTTATTTAGCAAATCTGTGGCAGTATTTTACTGAGGCCTCGTTCGGCTGGTTAGAAAAACGATTGATACTAATTTATTATAAAAAAAATATATTATTATATCACTAAAATGGTACGACTAATAAGTTCGAGCGAACGGTCCTAACTCGAACCAAACACTACCTCCACGACTTTGGCGGTAGGTGCTGCTGCACATTGCACGTCCAAGGATCGGATAAACAATAGTACATGTCAATACGGGCTGAGAGGGGAAAATAGGGTAAACGAAGAAAAGATGCTCGTACTACGTCGTACTGCGTGCTGCCGCGTGTGTGATCCCATACAGTAGGCAAAGTACAGTACTCCTAGCCGGGTGCTATTATCACGTCGCGTCACCTGTGCCGTACCGTACGCAGACGCAGCAGATACGAAACGAATCGCTCCGGCGCATGCTGCATCTGCGTGCACCGGCGCAGCGCGTGCGTACTAGTCGCCGGTCGCCACTTGGCCGGCCAGAGCTATAGCCAAGCCGAGCAATGCAAGCAGCTATCTGCACTCATGGTCCTCTATATTCATCCTCTATACGTCCTAGTCAGCAAGATTCTCTCCTCTATACTCAATTCTCCCGCATCTATCCATCCTTTATATCATCCTCTATCCACTCTATCTACTGTGGGACCCATTTGTCACTTATCTAAATATATCCATGAGTGATCTAGTTTTGAAGGATTTATTGAGACGAATTTAATGGTGTAATCGAAATTTAATTTGGATTTTTGGTTTGTGAGTTATAGTATTTTTTTCCTTGGTTTAACTAGTAGGGCCCGCCACTGTGCACTATAGAGTAAACACTGTACTACTCTAAATATAGAGTAAGAGAAAGGATAGAGTATCGTTTTAGAGTATCCAGTGCAGCAGTTTTTACTCTATATTCATACTCTAAAGCTTTAGAGTATCGTTTAGAGTACGCCAGTGCGGACAGTCTTAAGCCAAGGTCGCTGCCGCACAGTGACCACGCACGTACCAGCCGCAGCGGTCTACTCGTACGTAGGAGGAGTACGTATAGACCCGTAGGAGTACGTCGTAGGCGCCTGCACGCAGGGTCTCTCGAGCAGCGCGACCCGGCCGGCCCCGTGAGCTAGGAGTACTGTAGCTAGAGCCTGAGCCTGCCGTAAGCCGTATGCCTGCCGGCCAGGTTACCACAGCAGGCACGGGTCTGCTACTAGCTCCCAGTCCCAGGTGCCCAGATGCCAGAGAGCCCAATGGCGGGCAGCAGGCGCCGCAGCCGCATGGGCGTTTGCTTGCGCCGCTCGCCTTTGCCGTTCTCACGTCTCGCTCGCCGCTGCCCGCTGGCCGCGCAGCCTCTTAAATGCTGCCATGCAACAACGCTACCAGCCACGTTTGGTCGATCGAGGGCTGCTGCTGGCCACGGCGGAAATGGCAGGCACCGGATCGACCAGGGGATCTGCGAGAGGGTCGTCGTCGTCGACTCGTCATGCATGCTGGCCAGTGGCCAGGCAGACGAAGGCTGGGGCGTCCGACTTGCCATTATGGTCAGGCTCGCTGGATGATGGGCTCACCATAGTGACTTGCCATTTCACTCATGGACTCGTTTAGTTCAGAGAATTAGGGAGAAAAACAATGTATCAGAATTCTTGTAGCATTTCGTTTGTATTTAGTAAAATTTATCTAAATTTTGACTAACTAGGCTTAAAATGTTTGTCTCGCAAAGTACAACAAAACTGTGTAATTAGTTTTTGATTTCATCAACATTTAGTACTCCATGTATTTGCCGACATTTTGATATGACGGAGAATCTTCTTTTTGCATAGTAGAATTTAGGGGAGAATTGGGGGAACTAAACAAGGGGATGGTTGAAGTGGCTCTTCCAAACTCCATTTCTAGAAGCAGCTTGGTGGATAAGATGGCCCGCCACTATTTTTTTAAAAAAAACTGCTGTACTCCTAGATATCTCTACACTAAAAAAATAACTAATGTCATCGTCATATGCTAATCAATCGCTTCACTCCCGCTACCTATCGGCCGACTTCGACACCGTGTCGGACACACCGCGCTGTACTCCATGTTATTGTCGTGTGCCTCGCTACGTGTCCGCATTGGAATAGAGTCCGCAACATGCAGCCACCTCGCCAATTATTTAAACGGACGCAGCCAACTCGCTGAAAGCAATCACGTACAGGCCCAAAACAAAGCAATCATGTATGGGCTAAGTGTTAGTTAATTCAAAAACAAAGCTATCACGTACTGGCTCAAAAGGTAAAGAGTTATTGTCGCTTGCAAATTCAATCTCCTGTCCGCCCATGTCTACAGAGTATGCGTTGGGATCATCTGCTAGCCTCCCCCACGTCTACAAAGTCCGCGTCGACTACATCCTCCTAGACATGGAAGCAGACCTGAGAGGTGCTTATGCCGTGTGAAGCCGATATGCCGCCAACTACTATCCCGTGGCTAGCTGCAATGGGCTCGAACTCGCCGTGTACATCGCATGGGCTTCATGGTTCTCACAAGGCCGATCGCGTCGAGCGGCGGCACCGCGTCGGGAGGCGGTAGCGCGTCGACCTACGGCGCCATGCCGAGAGGCAGCAGCGCCTGTGGCGGCGGCATCGTGTCGGGCACCATCATCGCGTACGGAAGAGGAAGCATCGCCCGTCGCCATAGTCACCGGGAACGTGGTACCAGGGTTAAAAAAACCGCTCGGTAAACCACGGTTTACCGCGGTTACCGGCCTAACCGGGCCGGACCGGTTCCGGTCCGGTCCGGTCCGGTTAGGTATTCCCCAAATTCAAATTTAAAATTTGAAAAAAAAATGCTGAAAAAATTCCTAAAAATAGTTCATGATTTATAGAAGCCAATGGTGTAAAAATTTTTCAAATTCGAGTTCGTTTAGTATTTATTTATACGTATAGAAGTTTGAAAAAAAAGGAAAAAAATCCCGGTCCCGGCCCGTTAAGGCCCCCAAATTCAAATTTAAAATTTGAAAAAAACAAAAAATGCTGAAAAAATTCCTAAAAATAGTTCATGATTTATAGAAGCCAATGGTGTAAAAATTTTTCAAATTCGAGTTCGTTTAGTATTTATTTATACGTATAGAAGTTTGAAAAAAAAAAAGAAAATTCCAAACTCAAACCGAGCGGTAAACCGCTCAAATCGAGCGGTTACCGCTCCAAACCGCCCGGTAAACCGGTGACAAACCGAACCGAAGGCGCGTTTGAATTCAAATTCGACCGGTTACCGGTAAACCGGAACCGGAGGCCGGCGGTTTGGGGTGACCGGTCGGTAAAAAAAACCCTGCGTGGTACGGTGCCACGTTCCACATTCCGGGAACGTGCATTCCCGTTCCAGGAACGTGGATCAGTTTCGTCCCAACAGTGGAAAATCCTTTCTCAAGTAGTGTTCCACGTTCCACGACCCAATCGTTCCGAGAACTCTGTGACTGTGCCCGTCGCGTAGAGACGAAGAGACTGCGACCTTTCCAGCTCCAGCCTCGTACGCATAAAAAGGAAAATAGAAACAAATAAAGAAAATAGAAAAAAGAAAAAAAAGGCTATTTTGCAAAAACAATACCGGTGCCAAATATCCGATTTTCTGGGAAGGTTCGTGTCCTGGTGCTGGACACGGCCACATCAATGCTTCATTCCCCGCAGACCAATCCTACTATGTGGCTGATAAGCGGGAGCATGGCGAACTGTGTCTTGTTTCCAGCAAGAAGCAATGCTTGCAGCTCTGGTTTTACAACAACATAGGTTAATGGGTGCTCATGAAAAATACCTCTTAGCCACAACAGATGTGGACAAAAAATCATGGTCCCCGTACAATGCACAGGCGTATATCTAGGCCTAGTTTAGATGCACTCAAAAAGTTGAAATTTTTTCACTCTCTCCGTCACATCAATCTTTGGACCCATACATGAAGTAATAAATATAAGTAAAAAAATAACTAATTACACAGTTTAGTTGAAAATCACGAGATGAATCTTTTGAGCCTAGTTGGTCCACGATTGGACAATATTTGTCAAATAAGATGAAAGTGGTAATATTTATCGGGTTGAAATTTTTTCAGCATCTAAACGAGGCCCTAGTTAAAAAAAAATCCAAGGAGAAGTCTTGCTAAGGAAGGACCACAACCGGCCAGCTAGGCAGCTTCCCAGGATTTCAGCACATGACCTCGCACAAGCCACTCCTGCCAGTACACCTAGTTGAATGATATCTATTTTATTGACGTTAGCAAGGCCTCTAAATCAGTTTATATGAATACATTTTGAATCACAAAGTTTTAGATCTTATTGAGCACTATATATACCTTTGATTTTGTGCATATGTTCATCCGAGGTCATTTGAAAGTTTTGAATTTCAAGATCTAAAAATTGAAAACATAATTTTATTGCACTTAAACAATTTTAGATAAAAAAGTTGTCAACTATAAAGTTTTAGAGCTCTCAAGCTCTAAAGTTTCTATATAAAGTTTGTCTTCAACTAACCTTTTAGAAAAGTTATGATTTTTTTGTGTAGCACCTAATATTAGAACCGGGTCATAATACCAACGTCACATAGAAATTGATTTCTAGAGGCGGATTGATGATTCCAATTGCCTCTAGAAACACCTCTAATTTCTAGAGACAGCGCCTCTAGATATAGCATTTCTAGAGGTGGTTGGTGCCTCTGAAAATAAAATGCATTTCTAAGGGAGCCTAGAAACACCAACCGCCTCTAAAAATTGATTTTGGCTGGAGGACCATATATAAAACTATTTTCTAGAGATGGTTCTCGATGGAATCGCCTCTAGAAAAAGAAAATAAGAACATTTTAAACTCGTTTCTACAGTAGTGATATGTTGTGGTCAGTGTAGCGAGTGCATTCAATTAGGGTGTGTTTGGTTTGAGGACAAAGGTGAATGGGATATATCCATCTATGGATTTGTGGATATGGATATCATGCTGTCTGTTTGGTTGGATAGATAAGATGAGCCAATTTTCTGTTTGGTTGGATGGATATCTGTTGGATAGGACGAGCTATTTTTCTATTTGGTTGGATGGATGAGCATGGAGAAGGCAGTTGCAGTCACCACCTACCCAAACTAGTGATGTTACCCCTTGAAACGTGCACAACAGCTTCAACATATATACGTGGTTATTGAATTACAAGTAATATAAGTACTGAAAGTTTCAAAAAAAAAGAAAGAAAAGAATTTCCAAAAGAAAACAAAAGAAAGAGAAAAAGAAAAACAGACGCACCCCACAAATCTCACGAACGCTACAGGAACCCAACACACGCACGCACACAACACCACACACAGAGCCCCGAGGCACGGATGACCTTATCCTCTCCCTCGCGCCTCCTCTGAAGCTCCAGTGTAGGTCCTCGCTCCTTCCATGGCTGCCTCCGTCTTGCACCTCGCAGATACGCCCCTGAAAGCATCTAGGCCCCAAGGTTTGGTTTCGGCAATTGATGACAACGCTTTATTACCATGACTAACGTGTGTTTTGCAGAAACGTTGGTAAGTTAGGTCATGGAGGTTATAACTGCTTTGGGCACCATGGTATTCGTGTCCCTTGATGGAAATTGTTTCGGTTTTCAAAAGAGTGACGTCAAGATTAAGGACGGTTAGTTCCGAATGTCGAGGTGTTGAGATACATTCGGAATAGTCGTTAGGATCTTCGTTTTTCTCTTTTGGCCGTACTATAAAGGGGGGCATGAACGGGTAGCTTGACCTAGGCGAGTCCTATGTTTAGGTGTGGTGCACACTTGTTAAACTTGGCGCTAGGCAACCCTAGAATAGCTCAAAGTTCAGTTGGAAGCAACTTGGTTGAAGTTACGACGCGTTTCGGAAAGTTTCGGGCTGTTTTCCAGTGACCGGACGCGGTCTTCGGCAGCACCGGACGCGTCCGGTAAGTACGTTACCGCGGCTAGGTTTCGGCCCTGACCACCGGACGCGGTCCTCGCGAGGACCGGACGCGGTGGTCAGTGGCTGGCACGTGTCACCGAGGGAGAACGCCCGTCGGACGCGACCTGGACGTGATCGGCGCGTCCGATCACAGTCCAGTAAGGTCCAGAGAGGACCGGACGCGTCCGGTCATCAACCATCGGACGCGGCCTCGCGTCCGGTGCGATCACAGTAAGGTCCCTTGCACGATCGAACGCGTCCGGTCGTTCGTTTGAAAATCGCGTTTTGACCGTTACGGGCGACCGGCGCGTCCGGTCAGTTCGACCGGCGCGTCCGGTCAGTTCGACCGGCGCGTCCGGTCAGCCCGTGTCAGAACATAACGGTTCGTTCTCTTTGAGGGGTGTATAAATACAACCCCTCCACCTCTTTTAGAGCTCTCTTGCTTACTCTAACATCTGAGAAAACCATTTAGAGTGCAAGGGAGTGCAAGAGCTCTAGTGAGAATAGAGATTTGAGAATCAAAGTTTAAGATTTCCTCACTAGTGATTAGAGAGTAGCAAGTGTGCATCCATCTTCTCATTTGGGCTCGTTGTGGTCAAGTGAGAGTTCTAGCTCGTTACTCTTGGTGATCGCCATCACCTAGACGGCTTGGTGGTGATTGGGAGTTTGGTGATCATCCGGCGGAGCTTGTGGATGACCCAACTCATGTTGTGAGCGGTTTTGGGTGATTCACCACGACGGAGTGTCGAAGAATCAACCCGTAGAGAGCACTTGATCCTTGCGCGGATCAAGGGGGAGCGACACCCTTGCGCGGGTGCTCCAACGAGGACTAGTGGGGAGTGGCGACTCTCCGATACCTCGGAAAAACATCGCCGTGTTCCTTGCCCCTTTACATTCAAGCAATTACATTCTCGTATTTACTTTCATTGCTTGTTTTACATTCCTAGAATTGCCATGCTAGACTAGGATTGGAAACTAGGGTGCAAAACTTTTTATCGGTAGACTCTCTAGGAACACAAGTAGGCACTAGGGGTGAATTCCGGCTTGTAGGATTTAATTCTTGCAATTAATTTTTAGAAAAGCCCAATTCACCCCCCCTCTTGGGCATCTTGATCCTTTCAATTGGTATCGGAGCCGTGTTGCTCCCAATTTAGGCTTTACCGCCTAGAGCAAGATGTCTAACGGGGAAGGACCACCTCCCACCTTTGAGGGGGATGATTTTCCATATTGGAAAATCCGCATGGAGGCGTATCTCGAAGCCATAGATGTCGGGTGCCTTAGAGCCACAACCCAAGGGCTTCCCGCTATCAAGGATCCCGCAAACCCCACTGGTGACGAGGAGAAATATGACCGGTGGAATGCAAAGGCCAAAAATGCACTCTACCGGGGCTTAGGCAAAGATATCTTCAATCGTGTGCGTAATGCAAAGAACGCTCATGATTTGTGGGAGAATCTTTGTGCTCTCCATGAGGGAACTAAGAGTAAGCGTGAGGAACGCTATCATATTGCTTTAAAGAAAATTAATTCTTTTGAGATGCTTCCCAAAGAAAGTGCTAATGACATGTACACTCGCTTGAATGTTCTTGTAGAGGACCTCAATGCTCTTGGGCTCACCCAAATGAGCCAATCGGATGTTGCAAGGAGGATCTTGAGTGTTCTTCCCGTTGAGAAGTATGGTCACATTGTCACCGTGCTTCATCAAAGTGATCTCTCCACCGTAACTCCGACACAAGTATTGGGGAAGATCAATGCTCATGAGATGTACATGCACATCACTCCGGAAGAGGGCTCATCATCTTCCAAGAAGAAAGACTTGGCCTTCAAAGCTAGCCATGACAAGAAGAAGAAGAAGGGCCAAGCCATGATTGTGCAAGAAATCTTAAGTGAAAGTGATGTCGATGATGAATCACTTGCACTCATGGTGAGAAAGACCACCAAGATGCTAAAGAAGCTTAACAAGAGTGGCATCAAGTTCGATGGCAAGAAAAAGAAATTTTTCACAAGTAGCAAGAGAAAGCCCATATCGGAGATGGATTGCTACAATTGTGGTGAACTTGGCCACCTAGCTCATCAATGCCCTAGACCACCAAAAGACAAGTTCAAGAACAAGAACAAGGGCAAGAAAAATGATTCAAGTGATGAAGAAGATGAGAAGAAGAAGAACAAGCCATACAAGAAGAAGGATGGCAAGAAGAAGGAGTTCTACAAGAAGAAGAAGGGAGGAAAGGCATATATTGTTGGTGATTGGCTCACCGACATTGAATCATCTTGTGATTCCTCCGAAGATGAGAGCGATGATGAGAAAGAAAAGGTTGCCGCATTTGTGATGGGGCCATCATCTTCACCGATATCTTCATCACCACCTTCACCGCCCTCTTCACCATCATCGTCCACTACTCACCTATGCCTTATGGCCAAGGGTGAACGAAAGGTACAAAACCATGATAGTGATGATGATGATGATAGTGATAGTGATGATGAATATGACGCACCTTCTTATGATGAACTTGTAAAATTGCTAAATAAATACACAAAAATCATAAGAAGGACAAGAAATGAAAATGATGAGCTTCAAAATGAAAATGAATCACTCTCATCTAAGCTTGAAAATGCTCAAAAGACTAGTGGTGAGCTTAGAGATCAAAATGAAGTTATGTCTTCCACTCTCAAGGAGCTCAAAACCTCTAATAAAGAGCTTAAAGATCAACATGATAAACTTGAGAAGAAGCATGATGAGCTCATCACTAGACATAACTCTTTGAAAGACAAATACACCACATTAAAAGTTGACTATGATAGTCTTGTGGTTGCTAATGAACTTGCTCTTGAGACACATGATGCTACTAACAATGTTGTTAAGTGTGATATAGCTACATCATGTGATGATTTGATCATTGAAAGCATTGAGCAAGGTTCTAGTAGCAAAGGCAAGAGTGTGGTTGAGTCATGCAACCATGATGATTATGCCAAGATCAAGTGTGAGAATGAGAAGCTTGCAAATGAGAACAAGAAGCTTAAAGGTTTAATGGCTCTTGAGAAGCAAACAACAAATGAGTCACTCATTGAAGAGAACAAGAAGTTCAAGCAAGAAAAAGAGCATCTCAAGATCGGCCTAAGCAAGTTCACAAGAGGCCAATATTTGCAAAGTGAGCTCCTCATGAACACCGTAATGAAGATGGATAGAAGTGGTATTGGGTACTTGGCAAATCAAGAGAAGAAGGCAAAAGCTCAACAACAAAGCAAGTCAAAGCCCAAGCCAAAGAGATGTGTTGAGTGTGGTCAAGAAGGTCACTTTGCTCATGAATGCAAAACTCCACCACCACAACCCTTGCCCAAGCATGCTAGACCCTTTGCCTTCAATGCTCATTACATGCTAAGAAAAGATTCAAATGGAAAGATGAAAGTCATGTTTTTGGGTCCCCCAAACAAGAATAGGCCAAAGAAAATATGGGTTGCCAAGTCACTAGTTGAGAAAGTCAAGGGCCCCTCTCAAGTTTGGGTCCCTAAACAAAAAGCTTGATCTCTTGTGTGTAGGTGAACTACAAGACCGGTGGATCTCATTGGGTTATTGATAGTGGTTGCACTCAACATATGACCGGTGATCCTCGTATGTTCACCTCCATTGAAGAGAATGAGATATGTCAAGAGAAGATCACATTTGGGGATAATTCAAAGAGCAAAGTCAAGGGTATAGGCAAGATTGCAATATCAAATGATCACTCACTCTCAAATGTGCTCTATGTTGCTTCATTGAGTTTCAACTTGTTATCCGTTGGGCAACTTTGTGACCTTGGCTTCCAATGCTTGTTCACACCAAATGAAGTTGAAGTTTCAAAGATAGATGACAAGCAAGTGATATTCAAAGGCTTTAGATACAACAATCTTTATCTTGTTGACTTCACCTCCGAAGATGCAAATTTGATGACATGTTTGTTCACCAAGACCTCACTTGGTTGGCTTTGGCATAGGAGGCTTGCACATGTTGGTATGAGCACTCTCAACAAGCTATTGAAGAAAGAACTAGTAAGAGGATTGAAGGATGTGAAGTTTGAAAAGGACAAACCTTGTAGTGCATGTCAAGCGGGCAAACAAGTTGCAAACACTCATCCAACCAAGGCTTTCATGTCAACCTCAAGAGTGCTAGAACTTCTACACATGGATTTGTTTGGGCCTACAACTTACAAGAGCTTGGGTGGTAATCTCTATTGTCTTGTGATAGTGGATGACTACTCAAGGTATACATGGACTTTCTTTCTTCATGACAAATCCGAAGTGGCAAGTTGCTTCAAGAAGTTTGCAAAGAGAGCTCAAAATGAATTTGAAGTCAAGATAAAGAAAATTAGAAGTGACAATGGCAAAGAGTTTGACAACACCAACATTGAAGCTTATTGTGATGAAATTGGAATCAAGCATGAGGTCTCTTCAACCTACACTCCTCAACAAAATGGTGTAGTTGAGAGAAAGAACCGGACTTTGATCACCCTTGCAAGAACAATGCTAGATAAGTACAACACTCCGGAGAAGTTTTGGGCCGAGGCAATCAACACCGCATGCTATGCTTCAAATCGCCTTTTCCTCCAAAAGTTTCTTGGCAAGACCCCCTATGAGTTGCTTAATGGGAAGAAGCCGGACGTCTCATTCTTCCGGGTGTTTGGTTGCAAATGCTACATCTACAAGAAGCGTCAACACCTAGGGAAGTTTCAAAGACGTTGTGATATTGGTTTTCTTGTTGGTTACTCATCAAAGTCCAAAGCATATAGAGTATTTAACCATACCACCGGTTTGGTTGAAGAAACATATGATGTGGAATTTGATGAATCTAACGGCTCCCAAGGAGCAATTGAGAATTGTGATGATGTAGGTGATGAACCCTTGAGGGAGGCCATGAAGAACATGCCCGTGGGAGACATCAAGCCAAAAGATGATGAAGACGATGTGCAAATCATTGATCCACCATCTTCATCACGTGTGCCTCAAGATGATGACAAGAATGAGAGAGTTGAAAATGAAGACACTTATGTCTCTCATGAACAAGCCGAGGCACAAGCTCAAGATGTTGATGCTCCCCCTCCACCTCCTCAAGTGGTTGATAGAAGAAATTCACCTCTACTACAAGCACATCCACAAGAACTCATCATAGGGAGTCCTACAAAGGGAGTAATGACTCGATCTCAAAAGCTAGCTTCTTTTGTTGAACATCACTCTTTTGTCTCTTGTGTTGAACCTAAAAATGTAGAAGAAGCTCTTCAAGATCCGGATTGGGTGAATGCCATGCATGAAGAATTGAACAACTTCACCCGCAATCAAGTGTGGACACTTGAAGAGCATCCTAAAGGTGCAAGAGTCATTGGAACCACGTGGGTGTTCCGAAACAAGCAAGATGACCAAGGCATAGTAGTGAAAAACAAGGCAAGACTAGTTGCAAAGGGGTTCTCTCAAGTTGAAGGCCTTGATTTTGGAGAGACCTTTGCACCCGTTGCAAGACTTGAAGCCATTCGTATCCTCCTTGCATATGCATCACATCATAATATGAAGCTATATCAAATGGATGTGAAAAGTGCATTCTTAAATGGCTTTATAAATGAACTAGTCTATGTCAATCAACCTCCCGGGTTTGAAGACCCTAGATATCCTAATCATGTTTATAGGTTGTCCAAGGCGCTATATGGGCTCAAGCAAGCCCCTAGAGCGTGGTATGAGCGCCTCCGGGACTTCCTCATTGAGAAGGGCTTCACCATTGGGAAGGTCGACACCACACTATTCACCAAGAAGCTTAATGGGGAGATCTTCATTTGTCAAGTGTATGTTGATGATATCATCTTCGGGTCAACAAATGAAGATTATTGCAAGGAATTTGGTGAATTGATGTCGAAGGAGTTCAAGATGTCAATGATTGGAGAGCTCACATTCTTCCTTGGTTTTCAAGTCAAGCAAATGAGAGAAGGGATTTTCATCTCTCAAAAAAAGTATACCAAGGATCTTCTCAAAAGATTCAAGATGGAAGAATGCAAGCCAATCAAAACCCCAATGCCATCAAATGGACATCTCGACCTAGATGAGGGAGGTAAACCGGTTGATCAAACTCTCTACCGTTCTATGATTGGTAGCTTGTTGTACCTTACCGCATCTAGGCCCGATATCATGTTTAGTGTGTGCATGTGTGCTCGCTTCCAAGCGTGCCCTAAAGAACCTCACTTAAGTGCCGTAAAAAGAATCCTAAGATATCTTAAGCACACCCCAAGCATTGGTCTTTGGTATCCCAAAGGAGCTAGATTCCAACTAGTTGGCTATTCCGATTCGGATTATGCCGGTTGCAAAATTGATAGAAAAAGCACATCCGGAGGGTGCCATTTGCTTGGGAGATCTTTAGTATCTTGGTCATCTAAAAAGCAAAATAGTGTGGCTTTGTCCACCGCCGAGGCGGAACACATTGCCGCGGGGGCTTGTTGTGCACAAATCTTATATATGAAACAAACCCTCCTAGACTATGGAATTGTTCTTGAAAAGGTGCCACTTTTATGTGACAATGAAAGTGCCGTTAAAATTGCTAACAATCCGGTACAACACTCTCGCACCAAGCACATTGATATCCGCCATCACTTTCTAAGAGATCACGTTGCTAAAAATGACATATCACTAGAAGGTGTACGAAGTGAAAATCAATTAGCGGATATCTTCACTAAACCTTTAGATGAGGCTACCTTTTGTAGGCTAAGAAGTGAACTTAATGTGCTTGATTCAAGTAACTTTAAAAAATGAGCGTGTGTTGTCCCTTGCATTGCATTGTATTTTATGTCACGTTTATTTTATCGCAATGCATTTAGGGCTTGGCTAACACGGTTACGATAACCCTCCTTCGGAGGAGTGAAGAAGCCTAACCGTGGATCAAACTTGACAAGCAACCTAGCTTTACTTTCTTGTATTGCATTGCATATGCATGGTTATTTGTTTGTCGTTTCTTTTCGGTTTAGCTTTGAGCAACCTCTGTGTTCGTCCATGGATAGAGAGAGCATTTGACGCTCCTAAAGGTTCAAAAACTCTATTGCATGGCCATACGTTGCTCCTCGGGTGTTTATTGCCTATTTTCCTAAAAATAATACTAGCCTAAGGCAAAATATTTTGAAAAATTTGAGGGTTTGAGTGAGGTCACTCATATCAGGTTTCAATTGGTGTTTATTTGTGTCTCTTTGTTTTGGAGCTTGATTGGGAGAAGTCACGTCGAAGTTCGGAACGAAGAAGGGCGAAGAACAGCGACCGGACGCTGGACCAGACGCTGCACCGGACGTAGTGATGCTTCACCACCGCGTCCGGTCCCGGCGTTCACCAGCGCGTCCGGTCATCCAGAAGACAAAGTCCAGACCTAGTCACCGGACGCTGCACCGGACGCGCCTCTGACGACCACCGCGTCCGGTCCCGGCTACCACCACCGCGTCCGGTGCTCCGCGATGAATTCCCGAGCTCCCAGCGACCGGACTCTGACCGCGTCCGGTCAGTCCGCACCGGACGCGTCCGGTCACTCCAGGTGCTTACTGGAGTGTGACCGGACGCTGCACCACCGCGTCTGGTCATAACGACCACCGGGTCCGGTCGTCGCGCGTCGAGCGGATCTGAGCCCCTCATAAAAACGGTTCGTTCTCGTTCTTTTTCTTATCCGTACGCCAATCCGCCGCCGCAACTCGCCAATTCGCCGACTCGCCGTCCTCCGCCGCATCCTCGCCGTCCCGTTCACCGCTGGCGTCTCCTCTGCCAGGCCCCTGCCGCGCCGCGCCCCGCTCGCCCCCTGCTCGCGCGCAGCCGTGCCCGCTGCCCGCTGCCGCGCGCCACTGTCCGCGCCACCGCCACCGCCGCCGCGCCCGCGCGTCCACCTCGCCGCCGGCGAGCTGTCCACCGTCGAGGGCCGCACCAGCCGCAGCTCCAGCTCCTCCCCTCGTGCCCTAGCTCCCCTTCTCCACCCGTGCTCGAGCCTTCCAGGGTTTGCCCTAACCCTAACCTAGGGTTTGCTCGAAACCCTAGTTTTTCAGGTGACGACTCGCTCGATTCTTCGATTCAAGTCGCGTCATTTCCGTTGTTAGGGCTAACCTTGACCGATTTCATCCATTGATTATCTCGCTCGGTCCTTTCAGTGCTCGATCGTCGTTTTGGGGATTCTCGCGACCTAGGTCACCGCTTCCTCTCACCGTCGTCTCGCCGATCCGAGGTAGCTTCGCGTCACGTTTCACTTCGTATCTCACATGCTTGCTATCTAGGGTTTCGTATCTTTAGTTATATACGTGCTTATAGTATATCTTTCTATTCCATACGTGCAGCGAGTCAGTCGGTGTGTCAGGGTCAGATCTGTTCGCTAAATCCGAGGCCAAGCCTGCGGATACGGATTGAGGCCAAGCCTCTCGAGTGTCAGTTCATCATCTCACAGAGGTTTTCAGGCAGTCGATCAGCATGGTGCGTTGCAAGAACACCGGTGGTGCTCCTGGTGACAGGGACAACAGTCCTCCCCGCCGTGATGAGATTGCGCGTGGTAAGCGCATCAAGATTGCAGCCAGGAAGAAGAGGAAGACGCTTTCAGAGGCAGAGGTTGCTCAGGCCGTGGCAGACACTGCAGAGCAGGCAGAGAGAGGTGGCAGACGCAGTGGCATACACATAGGCGAGCGTCGCTTTCATCTTGAAGGTCGACAGCTCGGCACTGAGGCCACTGAGGGTACCGAGGATACTGGACCTTCCGAGCAGATGTCAGTAGATCCACCCACAGAGCAGACAGAGGCTACAGAGGCTACACAGGCTACCGAGGCTCCACAGGCAACTGAGGATACAGAGGAGCAGCCAGCTCAGTCTCCACCACGTCGCCGCTCCACACGTGCTCATACTCAGGTGACTCCTAGACCAGAGGGCCAGCGTCATGGAGCACGACCTCCTCCCAGAGTTAGAGGTTCACCCCCGGTCTAGCGTTTTGACCTGAGGGCTGCTTCAGCACGTCAGGTGCAGAGTCTGAGGTTCGTGGAGGTCAGCCGTTGGTTTCCACCTGTCAGAGATTCCAGAGCTTCAGAGGGTTTCTATACCCCACTTCAGGAGGATTTCTACAGGGCCTTAGTTGACAGTGGTATTGCATTCAGACCTCAGAGGGTATGTCGACTTGAGGCATTGGTTGATGTTGTGGGAGAGCAGCTCCGTCCGCACCTGTCCTATATGCCTGGCTTGTCAGATCTTCTTGGACGGACAGGTGCATACTGCGGCACATGGGTCAGGGAGTTCTATGCTTCTCTTTGGATTGATCCTGCCCATGAGTTCATACACTTTGCATTCAGAGGCCGCGATCACAGACTCTACAGCTTCAGAGCCCGAGAGATCCTCAGACTTCCAGCTTCTGACACGAGGATCCATCAGTTATGCTATGGACAGACTCCTCCTCCCAGACGCCCTCACGGCGGTGCAGTGCCACCTACAGACCTGGTTCGACCCTGCTTTCGCGAGCCTTTTGGCGAAGGGTCCCGTCGTACACCTGCTAGCCTGACGCCACTCGCCAGGGTCTTGGATGCTATTCTCAGACGCACTCTACTTCCCAGACTTGGCTACAGAGAGGGACTGACACGTATGCAGCTTTGGGTTATTCACCACCTCCTTTCACAGCGACAGTTTGACATCTGGGATCTTATCCTTAGTGAGATGGAGGACACCATTGCTGAGGGCTTCAAGGGTAACCGTCAGCTGCCCTATGCACACTGGATTTGCTTTATCATCAGATCTTCTATCCAGATGCCACCAGAGATCAGGGCCGAGATAGCAAACACAACTACTGCTTTCCCTGATTATGATATTCGTCAGCTTTGGGCCTCTGTTACTAGAGATCAGACCCCAGCGCCAGGACAGCGTGAGCGCCCAGATGTTCCTGAGACAGCAGCTGAGCAGGACGCTACAGTTGACGAGCTTGCTGAGGCAGAGCTCGCGGACCTTGAGGCTCAGACTGCTGACATACCTGAGGATGTCACTTCAGACAGCACAGATGAGGACTACCAGCCCATCCCCAGGTACCGGTCTCCTCGGTCTCACGACCACGAGGCCGGTGGCTCTGGCTCAGCCTCCCGCTCAGACCCAGCCATGGTGGCTATTCTTGAGAGGTTGACCCAGGCTCAGGAGCAGCAGCAGCATCAGATTCAGAGACAGGCACAGGATACAGCTGCAGCACTTGCACAGATTCAGGCTCGTCAGGACGAGTTTCAGTGACAGCAGCTTGAGATCCAGAGGCAACAGGTTGAGATGCAGCGACAGAGTCAGCAGCAATACATGGATCTCCTGCGCCACCTTATCACAGTTGGGGTTCCTCCGCCTGCATCTGTCATGACTCAGGCTTTGCATTCCAGTGGTCCGTCGAGTCAGGGACAGCCGAGCTTCCAGTTTACATCTCCACAGCAGCAGGTTCCTCAGTCTTTTCAGTCCCCGAGCTTCACTCCTATACATACGAGGTTTACACCGTCAGACCAGCCTCGCCCGCATCTCCTGACAGGCACACCTATTGGTGATTTCAGTGCTTCCTACAGCGAGTTGACTGGTCAGCCGACACCCTCGCACACCACTACGTTTCACACTTCGTCAGGGTTGTCAGCTCCCGAGGCAGTCGTTCCACCAGTGACAGGGACCGGGACTACAGAGACCATCCCTTCTTCAGTTGCCTCGACAGATCCCCCAGCTACTAGCGCACTACAGGCTTAGGTTACTCAGACAGATCCTCTTGTTGCTACACAGTCAGTACCTGCTCCTGCTCAGACCCAGACCGCTTCGCAGCCACGTGCTTCTTCAGAGGGTCAGCCAGATAGCTCAGACTCCGAGGGCGATTCGCTTCACTTCGTGATTACTCCGCGCACCTCGGCACCCGACACGGCTCCGTCTGTCCCCCGTCAGATTAGATCAGTTTTTTGGCGCTTGATGCCAAAGGGGGAGAGAGAGTAGTTTCAGGGGGAGTTTTAATAGAGGGTTTTCGTTCTTTGTGTGCTACATTCATGCATATCATGTTTACCTTTTAGCATTGCATTCGTGTGACATTGTCGTCGAGTCGTAAACTTTGAGTCTTAATGTGTTATCCGTCACAGTGATTAATATATGTCACCGTTTTAGCTATAGCTCTAAGGTTGTGCTTCCGTGCCTTACTCCGATTACTTATGAGCTATATCTTTATGTGTACTAACGCTTTTTGTCTTATCTTATGAAGTACACTCTTTTGGCTTGGGGCACATAAGCAATTCCTAACCCTTTGTGCTTATTGTCTTTTGCTTATGTGAACCAAGCATGCTCGAAAACCTCAACTCTAATCTTTTGAACCTTAGTGTTGTCATCAATCACCAAAAAGGGGGAGATTGAAAGCATCTAGGCCCCAAGGTTTGGTTTCGGCAATTGATGACAACGCTTTATTACCATGACTAACGTGTGTTTTGCAGAAACGTTGGTAAGTTAGGTCATGGAGGTTATAACTGCTTTGGGCACCATGGTATTCGTGTCCCTTGATGGAAATCGTTTCGGTTTTCAAAAGAGTGACGTCAAGATTAAGGACGGTTAGTTCCGAATGTCGAGGTGTTGAGATACATTCGGAATAGTCGTTAGGATCTTCGTTTTTCTCTTTTGGCCGTACTATAAAGGGGGGCATGAACGGGTAGCTTGACCTAGGCGAGTCCTATGTTTAGGTGTGGTGCACACTTGTTAAACTTGGCGCTAGGCAACCCTAGAATAGCTCAAAGTTCAGTTGGAAGCAACTTGGTTGAAGTTGCGACGCGTTTCGGAAAGTTCCGGGCTGTTTTCCAGTGACCGGACGCGGTCTTCGGCAGCACCGGACGCGTCCGGTAAGTACGTTACCGCGGCTAGGTTTCGGCCCTGACCACCGGACGCGGTCCTCGCGAGGACCGGACGCGGTGGTCAGTGGCTGGCACGTGTCACCGAGGGAGAACGCCCGTCGGACGCGACCTGGACGTGATCGGCACGTCCGGTCACAGTCCAGTAAGGTCCAGAGAGGACCGGACGCGTCCGGTCATCAACCATCGGACGTGGCCTCGCGTCCAGTGCGATCACAGTAAGGTCCCTTGCACGATCGGACGCGTCCGGTCACCCCTGACCGGCGCGTCCGGTCGTTCGTTTGAAAATCGCGTTTTGACCTTTACAGGCGACCGGCGCGTCCAGTCAGTTCGACCGGCGCGTCCGGTCAGCCCGTGTCAGAACATAACGGTTCGTTCTCTTTGAGGGGTGTATAAATACAACCCCTCCACCTCTTTTAGAGCTCTCTTGCTCATTCTAACATCTGAGAAAACCCTTTAGAGTGCAAGGGAGTGCAAGAGCTCTAGTGAGGATAGAGATTTGAGAATCAAAGTTTGAGATTTCCTCACTAGTGATTAGAGAGTAGCAAGTGTGCATCCATCTTCTCATTTGGGCTCGTTGTGGTCAAGTGAGAGTTCTAGCTCGTTACTCTTGGTGATCGCCATCACCTAGACGGCTTGGTGGTGATTGGGAGTTTGGTGATCATCCGGCGGAGCTTGTGGATGACCCAACTCATGTTGTGAGCGGTTTTGGGTGATTCACCGCGACGGAGTGTCGAAGAATCAACCCGTAGAGAGCACTTGATCCTTGCGCGGATCAAGGGGGAGCGACACCCTTGCGCGGGTGCTCCAACGAGGACTAGTGGGGAGTGGCGACTCTCCGATACCTCGGAAAAACATCGCCGTGTTCCTTGCCCCTTTACATTCAACATTCTCGTATTTACTTTCATTGCTTGTTTTACATTCCTAGAATTGCCATGCTAGACTAGGATTGGAAACTAGGGTGCAAAACTTTTTATCGGTAGACTCTCTAGGAACACAAGTAGGCACTAGGGGTGAATTCCGGCTTGTAGGATTTAATTCTTGTAATTAATTTTTAGAAAAGCCCAATTCACCCCCCCCCTCTTGGGCATCTTGATCCTTTCAGCCCCTGCTTCCTCTCTCTCTCCGACGCAGCTCCTGCTCGCATCCCTCACCTACGTGCTCTGCTGAGTGGGCACCAACGGGGAAGAGATGACCGGCAGCGGCAGGGCAAGGCGAGAGGCGCCGCCGTGGCTCGAGACGAGGAGTAGGGAGAGATTGGAGCCATCATGAAGAAGAACGGTGACGATCGGGAGGTGAGGACATTCTTCGTGCATGCTCCCACCTCTCTTCCCGCGCGCCCGTGACCCACCATGGACAAGCTTATCTGCCAGATTTTCAGGGGCAGCTGTATCCAGAATCTTGAGGGGATATTCCCCAAAGTGGATATTCATGGCCATCATATCCATCCAACCAAACAACTCTCGTCCAGGGATATCCAGGTTCCATCCATGGATATCCATGGAACCAAACACACCGTTAGGTTCATTGCTAGTCTGACTCGGGCAACCATTGTCATTTCAATTCTCTCTCTTAGTCTGTCATCGAGCCAAATGGATGTTTTTGTAGCAGTAAGTGGCATCTCACAACAAATAACCAGAATTTCATATATTATTCACGTGTGAATTCCTTTTTGTTTATATATTTTGCAATACCAATATACATGTCCCACAAGAAATATTTCCAAAAACAAGATAACAACAATATTTGAAATGGCGACAAGAAATTGAACTGCTTGGATAAACGAAGAGAGGAGTAACTTTTACTATACATTAAGGGTGGGGTTTATGTCCTTAACCTAGAAAGTTTATTAAAGAAACACTTAATTCCACCACTTAAGTGATGATGAAGTTCTCTATTCGATGTAGCCCCCTTTATTAGTGCTTTAAATTTAGTTACCTCCTCCTAAGTTTAGCTTAAGCTCCACCACTTTTATACTCCCTCCATATCGGATTTAGAAGTCGTTTTGGACAAAGTTTGGGTCAAACATTGGAAATATAAATCATCAATAACTTTTAAGTTGTTGAGTTTGCAAATGTAAAAATTATATGAATAGATTTGTCTTAAAAAATACTTTCATAAAAGTATGCATATATCACTTTTTCATAAATATTTTTTATAAAAACAAGAGGTCAAAGTTGTGTTTTGAAGACCGTGTTGCTGTCCTAAATGACTTCTAAATTCGATATTGAGGGAGTATATTATTGTGTCTACTAGATATGAAAACTACATGTATGTATTTAAGAAAGTTTAGAACTTGGAACGGAGGGAGCAGAGAGAGAGACCCACACGCAGCTGCCTGGACACGGCCCGTGACCACAGGGCAATAAAAATCCAGCGGTGCGTATCTGTACGCACGTCGGTAACGACAAGGGGTGCTGCGTTTCTACAGGAAATCCCGGCCGATCGACTCGAGATTGATGGATGGATACTGCCGTTGTATTTGCCCGTTTCCTGCAGGCTGCAGCTATATGTACAGTATATGCAGCTGCTGGGAAACGCACAAACCAGCGGTTGACCCTCACGATTCACGGGGCACACACCGCACACGCGTGGCCCGGCAACGACGTCGACAGCAACGTACAAAAACGACCACACGCAAGCATTGCTGCTCCCACGAGTCGCGGCCGTGACAACTCACACGCACGCGCACGGCACCACTGGATGCATGTCGTCTCGACGACGCGTCCGTCCATCGCCCCGGCCGGCCGGTCGGCCGCCGGTGACCACAGGCATCGATCAGGCATGCATGAGACAAATTGGTGACCACTGCACAGGCACCAGGGCATCAGGCCGGCCTGTGCGTACGTGCGTGCATTGCACCCGTGACGACCGCGATGCACGCCCTAGCTAAACTGGGCTTATCAAGTACGTTTTAAGGTTAAACAAACCGTACTTGATGATGAGCATACCGGCCGACATACCCCTACGTACTAATACTGGAGATCAGGACGACATGCAACATGCATGCGTCCGTCCGTCCTCGACGTCGAGGTCCCCCATGGCCGGCTTCAATAATGCAGCTCTGGGCTGCAGGAGGAGGCCCGGCCCCTAGCTATGCGCCTATGCATCGCTTGCAACCAGGGGATCACACCATGGTTTTGTCACCATGTGCATGCACGTACACGCAGAGACCCAACCAGCGATTTTGATTAAGAGTGTCCGAACAAATATGATAATATTTTTTAGTGTAATAAATATATATAATTATATGTTTTAAGAACTTTTTTAAAATTTTTACACTATTTATAACAAAAATCATAATATTTTAATAAAAAATAAGTGAAAATTGATATTTTTGTGCTATAAATTCAAATATTTATATAGGTATTCAATACAATTTACTGTGCTTGGGGGGGGCACTGCCCCTGCTGGCCCCCCTGGTTCCGCCTACACCGGCGGGCCGGCCGGGGCCGGGACCGGGACCAACCGTGCGTGTCCTGTAGCACGCCGGTGCAGTAGTGGTGTGCCTGGCTCAACCGCGTGCATATACGCACGAACGGGCTGCACACCGCCGCACGGGCCACTGGCCTCGAGTGTTGGGCGCGAATTGCCTCCTAGCATATCCAACAGTGCCCAATAATCTTTCCCAATCCCAAGCACCTCCTAATCTTCTTGCACTTGAAAAAAAACCTCCTTTGCGTGTAAAGATGTGTGGACTTCAGATCATGCTTATCTTCTCCTACGGTAATCCAAACGTCCGTATCATTCGGCCAATCTAAAGATAGAAGGACAGGAAAAAAATAAAGAGTAGAAAAAAATACTGATGCAAATGTACAAGAGAAAAAGATTATGTAAAAGTGGTTAGAATAAATTAGATATAGTATATGATTCCTAATGTAAAATTGTCTTCTATATTTTAAGAGTGAATTATTAGAAACGGTTAAAGATGATCTTATTTATTCCTTCAAATACTTTTTTGTTTTGAAAAACCCTATAATTTTGAAAAGAAACTCTTGAAAACTCTCGGAGACGCTAGTTATGCCCTTTATGCGGCTGCATATGCATGCATGCATTTGCAAATTGCAAGCACCCGATTTTTTGCGTGTACCTACTCCCTTCGTCCTAAAATATTTGTCGATTTCGCTTCTCGAGAAACAACTTTGACAAAATATATATTAAAAATATTAATATTTATGATACATAATTGGTATAATTGGAAAGATCTTTGAATCTAGTTTTTTTTAATAAATTTATTTGGAAATACAAATGTTACACATATTTTCTATAAATCAAATCAAACTTGTGGCACTAAAATCGAAAACGGCAAATAAATAGGTGCAGAGGGAGTATGGGTTAATGTGCATACTGCATCAATGCATATGTAGGTATGTACGTGCTACATAGCGGGACAGCTACATATGCTGGCGCTCCATCATCATGTCGCCGGGAACTACGTACTAACCTTGCTTCCGTGCACCCTCTAGTTGAATGCGGTACAGTACCTTACGTGGACTATAGTGCTCCTTCACAGCAGTTCAGTTCAAGGTTTGGTTAAGCTTTCATCGTCAATGCCAATCGAGCACCGGCACCTTATTATTGCTGCTGAATTCCACATCTAGACACTATCACACTACTATAAAAAGGTTCTAGGATACAAATCCGTTAATTTAGTGGACATTTTCTGGTGCCTCTGAAAATGACGATTAATATCAAACCAAATAATCATTCTTTACTCCAAATAAATCTCAAAACCATGAAGGTATGACCACTATTGTATGCACTAACCTCTCTACTTTCCAAAATTATATGCATTTTCTTACAAAAGTTATATGTGTAGCATTATTGCTTATTAAAAATTAGATGTGTCTAAAGTTTGAGGAAAAATATATAAATTTATCTAATGTGACAATTATGTAATAAATATATGTCATGGATATTGTGGCAGAACCGCTTAATTTAATGCTCTCCCAAGAGTACTTGTCTTCGATTAGACACTAAGTATCCAAGAGAGAGCACTAAACTCTGCGATTCCGTCGAGCACACCCGAGGGAGAACTCGAAAATTCACATTTTACCTCAAGATCGTAAATGAGAAATAAAGCTTACAACATCTTTGCCATTTCTTACATCACTGTTGGGACAACATCAAGGTAATTCATTATTTGGTTATAACTGCGGAATATAAAATGTTATCAGAGTTTCAGTGGAATGAAAATCATTTAATGACAAGTTAAACATTATCACGAAGAACATTTATATGCATGAACTGATAACAGGTTATAGGTCTTTCCTTTATAAAACTTTTGATGGAAGTTTCAAATAAACTCTATATCCACATCATCAAGGAAATTCTCGCTGAGCCCACCAAGAGGTTTCCACACACAAGTGTCAGCTTCTTAAGCACCTGTCATCTGCAACAGGGTAGAACAAATCCTGAGTACTCAATTGCACTCCGCAAGACTTACCCGTTAGGAGGAAAGAAAAAGACTCCAAGGATATGCAAGGCTATCTGGCTTGTGGGTTATAGCAACTGCAGAAAGCATTACTAAAGGTACATCCTTATATTCAATTTTTATTAGCAGTCATCAGTAGTTCATTAACCAACCATTCTAAGTAAGCACATGTTCTACTTTCAAACAAGGGTTGAATAATCAGAACTATTTTTCCATCTTTCATCTTTCAGTTCTTACTATGGTGTAAGAGCGTAGCCAAGTCGTACCGTCACGCAAAAACGGTGATTCGCGAATCGATGTAGCCTAGCTAGGTACCCAAAAAACACACGCCTCGCTTTATCCTAGGTATAAATAAGACCAACCCATTCCACTCCTGTCGAGGGGTCCAGGTCTCCGTCCAAACTGGAACTCCAAGCTCCCAACACTACAAGGCCGGCCTTAGTGTGTACACCTCCACCTATTTCCCACCCCTAACAGTCGGTCCGGAAAGAGCCAGAACCCATGACAAGAGAGTAACGAGCCTTTCCGCTCCCATAAGCAAGTACGTGCTTGGGATAATAAGTCTGTGACTTGACTAGGGTCCATGTAACGGACGGTCCTCAATCGACACAGGCGGGACAAATGCAACCTGAGCCTCGCTCAGTTGCCAACCAGGTCCAAATCCAATCCAAATTCAGTCCTGCCCGGTCTCCAATTATAATATATATATATATTCCATGTGATAGTAGTAACAATAATATATTTTCTATCTCTTGCGAGTGACAGGCAATCACTCGACTTCTACCGGAGTCATGTAGCATAGCAATCTACACGATCCTGACATTCTTGTGAGACTCATGGGATAAGGATATATATATGCAGGTGGGTTTCATTCAACTCCTTAAACTTAATGCACAAGCATAAAAATAAGTGCAGAATAATAGGGGTTATGCACCGGAGCTTGCCTGGGTACCAAGCAACCAAAAGTTAGCATCCCATCGTGGCGACACGATCATCTAGACACCATCTTTTCCGCTACTCCGGTCGACTCCACGATCCATCATCGTCCCTATTATGAGATTCACGGATGCAACGCAAAGACGTAAATAGACAACGATAATTGCAACTACGAGAACACGATATGCTTCGCAAGCTAACGAGCTAATTTTAACGTACTAGGCTACTCACCCATGTTGTCGAATAAGACATTATTTTCCCCACAAGTATTTTAGTTACACGAACCCAAGTATTGCTTCATTCACTTTATCGATTTAATAGATATTTAAACTAGGGCTCAGTAACTATCCTAGCAACTACTTAATTTGGAGCCACAAAAATTATAGAGAGTAGATAATCATATTATAAAGCTACTGTAAAATTTTCAAGGCTAACGCTGTGACCATATTGCCACAAAAATTTCTACAAGTTATTATCTTACTAACATTAAGCATCTTAGTTTAATTATAGAACTCCCACAAATACTATAATTACATGTGAACAAAATATGCTAGCGGTTAGATCATGATTTTAGGAGTTTAACAGAATTGGTTTCACAATTTTTGGATTTCTACAAAATTTCCTATTAAGTTCACAAGTTGTTGCAGAAATCAAATTAGAAAACACTTTCGAAAAAAAAGAAAAGGTCGACGGCAACCAATCGGCCCAGCAGCCACAGCGGCCCATGCGGAAGCAACTGTGCGCGCAGCCGGCCACCCTAGCAGTGGCCCAAAGCGGGGAGCCCATGCGCGCATGCATTATTTTGCAAACGAACCCCCAGTCAAGCAGGTTTTTACGCGACGCAACGTGCACTATTTCGCTAGAGACGACCTTCGCACAAAACACCTCGGAAAAAGTTATCTTCGCAACGAGAGGGTCCCTGGCGCCCTGCGCACGGCGATGCGGCTCCGGCCAGCGCTGCGTGGCCACACCGGCCACCCAGGGCCCTAAACAGCGCACCAAGCAGGCCGACGAGTACCGCGAAGCCAAGACGGACACTTAGGCGGCGTTTGGAAGCTAATCAAAAACCTCTATCTTGCTGCCCGCGATAGTGGACCAACCACCACAGTGGTGCGTCCGTTGCAGCGAACCTATGCGCTGACGGAGAGGTAGAGGGGGCGGGGAAGCAACAGGGGCTCACCACTATCCGCGCTGTGGTGGCGGTTGAGGTGGAGAGGTGACAAGGTGGCCTGGCCACGCGTGACCGATCCGCGCGGCGGTGCTCCGAGGCAGACATGGACACGTCACCGCGAGTGCCCTGGCCAACAGACGCGAGCATCGGATGGAAGAGGTCAAGGTGAGTTCAGGGGTACAAGCAATCGAACCAATTTGTGCCTTACCCCAATACGCGTCACCCACGGCGGCGAGATGGCCGGCGACGGGGAAACTCCAACTACGCCTCCTAAGGTGCACAACTGTAGCTCGATGCGAGGGGTGTGGCAAGGTGAAAGGTCCTTGTTTGGTTTTGGTAATTAAGTGACAACCTTAGGTGGACTAATGTGTCTAATGTGAGACACACAGGGAATTAGTCCACTAGTGATTGAGTCATGAAGGAGCTTATTGCATATGATACATGACATGGAGTCATGTGATCAAGGTGGAGAAGATCGAGATGTGGCTTGGCTCGATGGACTGGTTGCAAGCGTGAAGGGCAAGTCGAAGGCTTTGAAGCAAGGGACCGCGTGTAACGGTGAAGCTTTGGCAAGACTTGGCGCCGATGGACCGAGGCAATGGTGAAGAGCAAGTGAGGTCAAGATCGATGAACCAATACGATCACGTGATGATATGAAGTGGATCATATCATTTGGTGATTGGTTGGTGCATGTGTTGCATCAACGTCGGAGGAGTTGGAATGGAATGCGCAAGGCAAAGGTATAATCCTAGGGCATTTTATTTCACCGGTCAAAAGTTGTGTAGAGAAGTGCATGACCGGGTTTAGGATAGATGGTCGTACTATTAAGAGGGGCAAACTTGTTTACATATCGGTCATCTAGTACCACTCGAGTGATCTAACTTTGCATCATTGCTAGAATCGAGTGGCGTGGCAAGTTGAGTGGCTAACTCCTTTGAGAAAATGATTGTAAAAATGCTAACACATGTGCACAAGGTGGTGAACACTTATTGGTGTTGGCATATTTGCGAAGGCAGTGGAGTTTGAGCGGTTCAGAGGGGTTTCAGGTCCTCTCTCCCTCCCACCGAGCTTGCTCGGCGGGATTAAGGCGTTTTCGAGGAATTGAAATGACTAAGTTCCTTTACGCCGAAGGTTGGAAGAAGTGGTGAAGTCACAGGAGAGTTCTCTGCTGAAAACCGGGCGACAAACGCTGGGTTTGCAGGCGTCGGACGCGGGCCTAGCGTCAAGTGCTAAACCCTAACTCACGCGACGTAGGCAGGCGTGCACTGGTGCGTCTGTTGCCCGGGCGAGGGACGCGTGGCGTCAGCGTCTGTTGAGGCAGTACAGAGGCGACGTAGAAGCGAGCGTGCATCAGACGCGCTGGTGAAGTGGTGACGGACGCTAGACGTCAGCGTCCGCTCCATGTGACTTCAGCTGTTCGTGAGGTGGCATGGCGCTGAGTACTCGTCGGACGCTGATGTCAGCGTCTGGTGATGGAGCATCTGACGCGTCCGAAGACTGAGCGAGGAATCGAGCTCTCTGGACTGCATTTGACGTAGCGTCAGACGCTGGGAGTTCAAGCGTCGGACGCGTCTATCGAGTGGTGCTGAAGCGCAGTATCGTTTTAGTGACCGTTGGAGATCAACGGTTCTCGTTTAATCAAGGACACGTGGCGTTGATCCATTGTGAGTTGCTGAGGGGCATCGGACGCTGGTTGCGTTTGTTGATTGGGTAACAGACGCGTCTGGTGACCCCGTTTTCAGTTTAGTGAGGAAGCAACGACTCTATTTCATGGAGGGGCTTATAAATAGCCCTTTGGTCGGCCATGGCTGGCAGCTGAGCACACTTTAGCCTTAGTGGCTTATGTTGTGGTGGTTGGGAGCCCTCTAACTCACTCATGCTTGATAGTGTTCATCGGATCGAATGAGAGAGCGATTCTAGTGCGATTGCATTATGAGATTGCATCGAGTGGCACTAGGTGATCGTGTTGCAAGCCGGTGGTGCTTGTTACTCTTGGAGGTTGCCACCTCCTAGACGGCTTGGTGGCTTGAGGCTCCGTCGAAGCTCGCAAGAAGATTGTGCGAGGCTCCGGAGAAACTTTGTTAGGGGGATTGTGCTCACCCCGTGGGGATTGCGAAGAGCAACTCTAGTAGAGCGTGTCATTGAGCTACCACACTTGATGGGGAGTTCTTGCGGCGCTCTTTGGGAGAGCTCGGTTGTGGATACCGATTAGCCGTCGAACCACGAGGTATTGGTCGACATAACGGGGACGTAGCTCGGTGGCAACCAAGTGAACCTCGGGAGAAAATCACCGTGTCAACATTGTCTACTCTTCTCGGTGGTTTGCCTTCGTGCAACACATGCTTGTATTTACCTTCATATATACCTTGTTTGTGTTGTTGCTCTTGTATCTAGTTGTGCTTGTATAGCTAGCTAGATATCTTCTTGCTTGTGTAGATAGAAGTATTCCCTTTGCGTGGCTAATTTAGTTTGTGTAACCTTGTTAGTCACATTGCTTAGTTTGTGTAGCTAAGTAATTTACGCTCTCTAATTTGGCATTGGTTGCCTTGTTATTGAGCATTGCTAGTGAGCCTAGAAGTTTTGTGCTTTTGCTTACTAGAATTGTGTAGGATCTCCCCAATGCTTGAAGTACTAGCTGCATAGGTTTGTGTGACCTTGATAGCTAGAATTGTTTAGGTGGGCTCTTCCTAGGAAGACACCTTATTTGCTTGATTAGGATCTTTTGTAAGGTGCTAGAGTTATAGATAGAGAGGTGTAGTCTTGGCTAGATCGATAGATTTAATTTCACACTTGTTTTGGTTACCCAATATAATTAAGTTTTAGAAAGGACTATTCACCCCTCTCTAGTCCGCCATCTCGACCCTTCAGTGGGTAAGTCAGATATAGACCCACGAGTACTTTGTTTTTCAATTGTAGGGGTAGATATTTATTTAGAGAACAAAATAGATCCAGTGATTATTATTATCAATCATGATTGGAATTTGTTACAATTATGGCCATGATTATCAATGATGATTAGAGTCTTTCGTTATTATGGCCAAGCTTTTTCGATTTTGTGAGAATTTCTAGGTTTAGTTTGCCCTTTTCAAGAATTACGAGAATTAACATGGAAGCTTTATTAGGGACCCTAGGTTTGAACTCCCTGGATTTATTTCTTTTAGTGCAATAATCCCTCTGTCCCCAAATAAATCAATTCCTAGAATTCGTGCAAGTCAAACTATCTTAAGTTTGACTCACTTTATAGAAAAGAGTAATCACATCTATGATATAAAATGAGCACATTAAGAAAATATATTATATGGTTCATCTAACAATACTAATTTGATGCCATAAATCTTGATGGATGTTTCTAGAAAGTCGGTTAAAGTTTAAAAAGTTTGATTTAAGACAACTCTAGGAATGTATTTATTCAGCGACAGAGGGAGTATGTATTTTTTTAAAACCTAAAACTTAACTTAAGCTAGTATTGAATCTATTTTTTTGACAGCATGAATCTGTGTTTGGCTTTCAAAATTTGATCTTACTAGTTCTTGCAAATTTGTTATCCACATGTTAAATAGAAACGCTAGTGCTTGTTGTATATTTACATTTTATTCATAATTTCATGTTTTATTTTATTTAAAAAATATTAGACTACACTTTAGTTACTACTCCCTTTATCCAAAAAAGAATACAATTCTCACTTTTTGGGAGTTTACTAATTTGAAGGTTGATTAGAATAATATAAAAATATAGTACAAAATAAGTATCATTAAATTAATTATAAAAACTATTTTATAGTAAACCTAGTTGAGACATAAGTGTCAATATATTTATTATAAAATGTAAATTTAGTCAAAGCTAAGCTAATTTGAGTGACACAAATTCCATAGTCCCAACCTTTTATGGACAGAAAGAGTACAATAGCATAAAATCGTTCCAACCTTTACCGGTAGCACGAGTGTTTAAATGGACTTTAGATACGAAAATGTGCTATGTGTCCTGCAATGTCTATTCTACATGACTTAATTATAGAATCTAAATTTGGTTGGTATTTTAGCAAATTTGACGCGGTGAAGGCTACTCTATGTTTACCATGTCTCCATCCCCAAACAAGAAGAATAAAAATATATTTTTTTAGAAGGCAAACCATTCTTAATTTGACCAAATATATAAAAAAGGTACTAATGTTTATGAAGCATAATAAGTATCATTATTAATTGTTGAATTTAATTTTGTAATAAACCTATTTATACATATAAATGTTGATGTTATTCTGTATAAATAGGTCTAAACTTAACATTTTAACTTGTATACTCCTCTAGCCCTAAAATAGTTGACGTTTTAGCCTCTTTGGATTCAAATTTTATCCTAAAATAGTGATTATTCTCACTTTCCAATGCATTCTTTTCTTCTTTCGATACACATTTCTTTTTTCTAATCTTTATCTCTACTTCTGTTTACTCCCTTTGTTCTTTTTTTACATGTCACATATGTCTGTCCTAAGTCAAACATTATTATTTTTACCATCTATTTGAAAATCACTATAGTTTCATAACATATGAATTACATATTATGAAAGTATTTCTCATAATGAATATAAAAATATAAATATTATGTCATGAGACTTTTTTTTTGACATCATTGTTTAAAGATAGAGGGAGTATCTCTTATTCCTGTTTCCTGTGACCATACTTTTTTTTCTTCTAAATTTCTGCGTCCAAACTTAAAAAGTATTTAGTATTTTAGGTCGGAGGAGTAATTTTTTTTATTGAACGTAGGGACGACGATTGTTCCGGTGATTGGGCACTACTCCGTACAGTAGTAACGGTTGGCTATAGTAGAGGCAATACTCCGCGTGGCGCGTGGGCCGGAGTAATAAAAGCGACCTCTAACCTTACGGGCCATGCTGCCGTGATTTGACTCGTGGAAGCCCCTCCCATGTCTTTTCGTCGCTTTCCACGCGCGCTCTGCGCTGCTGGCTGCCACGACAAGACGCGACGGCGGCGACGACGACGTACGGCGCCTTTTCCACCGCCCGCCGGCCCCGCCCAGGGTTGCTGGCTGCTGCCATTCATTTCCCATTCCCATCCATCCATCCATCCCTCCGCCTCCGATTCGAACGAGCCCGCGGACGAAGGAGCACGCGCGGAAGGAATCTCTCCGATCGGATCCGTGCGCGCTTGCATGCGAAGCTCGGTTTGCATGATTTTCGCATGGTTTTTCAAATCAAATTTGATGATCTGAGGTGCCCACAACCAGAGGCCCAGAGCGGCCTGCCCGTTCCATCTCCTCTCCAACAGTCTTCTCGATTCTCTTCTCTCTCCATCCATGATCCCCACTGCTTCTGCGTGCCCACCCAGGCCAGAGCCGGGCACTCGGGCAGCCAGTACCAGCACTGCGAAGCCAGCTCGCAGCAGAGAAAGCACCCGCGCCCCACCCCCACAACCACGTACTGCCACTGTTACCGCAGCAGCTGCACGCTCCTCCATCTCCATGTGCATGCTGCATGTGTAGGCGTAGCCGTGTCCCGTCTCTCCTCTCTCCTGTGGTGTGTGGTGTTCATGCCAAGTCGCGTGCTGCCTGCAACTGTTGCTCGTGCTGCATTGCTCCACCACTTCCATCCGGTCTAGTTTAGATGGCAAAAAATTTGCTTGAAAAGTGTTGTAGCACTTTCGTTTGTATTCAGTAATTATTGTCTCATCATGGTTTAAGTAGACTTAAAAGATTCGTCTCCCAAATTACAGATAAACTATGCAATTAGTTATTTTTTATTTATATTTAATACTCCATATATACGCAAAAAAATTAATGTGATAAAAAACTTTGAAAAGTTTTCAACTTTTCACGCCATACCTTGAGTACTATAGCTCCTTCGACTAGCTGTGCTCTCTCTCACTCTCACTCACCGCTCCATCTCGTCTACTCCTATATATACACGCGCGCCCCCTTTCCGGGCATCCCTTTTCCTCCCCGCCCTCGCCTCCCCCGTCTTTTCCTTTCCGCGTGCCCTAATTTCTCGCTGCGCCTTGTCCCCCCACCTCCCTCCCCCGCTCGCCGCTACCTCCTCCTCCTCCTTCCTATACATACAGACACACAGACAGACAACACAAGCTTGCTCACTCCCCTCGGCCCCCGGCCGTGGAAAGGAATCTTTCAGCTCACACCTCCCTATCCCTCCCCCGTCCTCCCTTCTCCTCTCCTGCTGCTACTGCTCGCCAGGTCCCTCAGCTCGTCGTCTTCAACCTCGCAATTATTTGAGCTCTCGCTCCTTCCTCCTCCTCCTCCTCCTCTCTCTCTCTTCCAACCGCCCAGGACAGGAGAGGGAGGCCAACGACTCTGCCGCCCAGGATGGTGTAGCCGTGCCTCTGTAAGTGAACGCCCGCTCCGCTCGCATCCGAATCCAAAGCTCTTCCTTTATCATCATATTTCAGCTCGCTAGTTTCTTTTTTTAGACAAAAAAGCTCGCTAGTTTCACTAGTAGTACCATCGTCCTGTTTGCTGATGTTGCTTGAATGCTTGCGCTCTTGTAAAGCTCGGTTCTTGTGCTTGCCCGTTGTTTGGTTTAGCCTGTCGGTCGTCCATGACTCCATGGGTGGATTCTTAGGGAGTACTGTAGTAGTAGCAGTAGTGGCCGTCTGATCTGGTCTACTAGTTCTATGTCTTCAGCTGTCTTCTTGGATTGGGATTGTAATGTAACGGCACCCTCCTAGTACGTACTGTACTCCTACTGTGGTAGATGTTGATTTGTGACAAGGAAGTGGGCGTACCACTGTCTCTAACCCGGCTGGTTGCCAAATCATTCACCAAGGCCTTTTTAGATGCCATCTAAATTCCAAGTTTTTTTACTCTCTCTCCATCACATTAATTTTTAGCCGTTTGCATAGAGTATTAAATGTAGGTAAAAAAAATAACTAATTACACAGTTTAGTTGAAAATCACGAGATGAATCTTTTGAGTCTAGTTGATCCACGATTGGACAATATTTGTCAAATAAGACGAAAACTGTACTATTCATGAGGTTGAAATTTTTTGCAAAGTAAACAAGGCCCAGGTCTTATTTTACTAGGAAGTGGGCGAAACTGCAGCCGCTGTGTGATGTGCCCCCTGTTTTCTTTCCCTGTTCTTTTCTTTCTTTATTTCGTGTGTTTTCACTTTTTTTGTGCGCGTGAGCAGGGGATTTTGTGTCGCCGAATCAAAAGGAAAAATGGCCCTAGTTAGTTTAGTTCTTGTCTGTTTATTTCCTGCGTGTCGGCGAACCGATTGATTGGCAGAATCGTCGTTTGGTGTCATCTTAGTCTCCCGTGAGAATTTGAGATACTAGTAGATTACACGAGTCGGACAACTTTTCCGTGGCTCTTGAAGTTGTTCAGATTCTTCCCCGGCCGCCGGGAGCGCCATGTTTTCTTCTCCCATCATTTCTAGCTTGATTGCTTCATGATTGATCTCATATCGGCACTGATTTCCCCAGCCTGCCTTCCCTTTGGAATATTCACCACTTGCATACGAGTAACCGAAAACAGGACCAAGAGCAAGGATGCAAAATGATGAGGAAACCGAAAACAAAAAAGAATTGCTACTCCTAGTCCTTCTCCTACATGAGTTCACACCCAGCAGTCCACTCCATTACTCCAGGCAGCACTACACAGATCCAAGTCCCATCCTACGTCGTAGAGTACCACAACACTGATCTGCCTTCGACACATTGCTGTCAGCATTATTGGGCTCTGTTTCCTCATCATCATGGTTATGCTTGATTAGACGTAGTAGATTTCATAGAACCAACTAATCTCGAACACCACTTGGCCATTCCATGATTGTGTAGGGTACCACTACCACTGCCACCTCTCCCTCAAATCTGCTTTTGTCTGTCTCGTAACCATCCTCTTTTCACAGTTTTGCAACCAGCCAAATCATTCACCCGTCCACAACCGGCTCCAGTGTCCAGACATGTGATGGGAATGGGAGTACCACTGTCTCTAACCCGGCATTATGTTAGCATGGCGCCAAAGCGCGGTTTAGGGGCTGGTCCTGCGCGTCATCAACGTCACATTGATTCAGATTTGCCTCACATTCCCTCGCCTTGGTTTCTTCTAGCTTTCCCTTGGGTATGAGTACGAGTAGTATTAGGTTGGCATTAAATCCGGCGCCACGTTAATGACCGACGGCGACCCCGCTCCAGAAACAAGACAAGCGCGCGAGAAACCAGCGCGTGCTTGCTCGCCGTGCCCACACCTTTTGTCTCCATGTGTGTGTGGGTGTGCTGATTGATAGCGGCGTCCGTCGCCATGAATCGATTTCTTGCTGCAGCTTCTTCACTTCAGTAGCTAGCTGAGTTCGGTTAACGTTGGTGAAGGTAGATGGGCAATACAGTACCTACTAGCTTTTACAGTAAAAATCTATTGGTTAATCTTGGGCCGCTAGTTACTGCCTGCTCTGTCGTAGGTTAATTGGTGAAGAAACAGACCGGAGAAATTAACTTCTTTTGGTCAAATATAACTGGAGTAAAGTAGGTCATGGCAGTGTAAATGTTGCCTGGAGCCGGTTGCAGATTATCCTGTCACTGGAGCGTGCATTGGCTGCCTCTGCAGCTGCAGCTGCAGCAGCGGCGAGTGGCCGAGCTTTGCGGGCCACAGTTACTCCTCTCCCTGCCTTCTTTGCCACCACAGCCTGAAACCAGTAGTTATGGATGCTGCGCTGCAATGAATTAGAGCGACGAACCACCACTGGGAACAAGCATCATTTACAAGATGATCCGGTTGCTTTTGTTCCCCATCTGGTATGCTAATCACTGTTCTTCTCGTAGCAAGATGCTGACGGAGACATCTCTGGTCTATGAGATAGTTATTAGCTAAGCTGATGAGCTAAAGATTTACTAGTAACTTCTAGTATATATACGTTCCATGCTTACAATTTGATGTTCCTGGTTTTCTTGCAATGAGCTAATTAAAGATTTGATCTTTTTCGGTTTCGCATGGTCGGACATACATACATGGATCCCATGGATGCAATGCAAATGCAACGGAAGCAGCGCGCATGCATTATGAGGTGTGGTGGTGAGGGATGGGCAATGGCCTGTGCAGATGAAGGAGCGACAGCGCTGGCGGCCTGAGGAAGACGCCGTCCTGCGCGCGTACGTCCGGCAGTACGGCCCGCGCGAGTGGCACCTGGTGTCGCAGCGCATGAACGTGGCCCTCGACCGCGACGCCAAGTCGTGCCTGGAGCGGTGGAAGAACTACCTCCGCCCCGGGATCAAGAAGGGCTCGCTCTCCGAGGAGGAGCAGCGCCTGGTGATCCGCCTGCAGGCCAAGCACGGCAACAAGTGGAAGAAGATCGCCGCCGAGGTGCCCGGGCGCACGGCCAAGCGCCTCGGCAAGTGGTGGGAGGTGTTCAAGGAGAAGCAGCAGCGGGAGCTAAGGGACAGCCGACGCCCGCCGCCGGAGCCCAGCCCAGACGAGCGGGGCAGGTACGAGTGGCTGCTCGAGAACTTCGCGGAGAAGCTCGTCGGCGAGAGGCCGCACCAGCAGGTCGCCGCTGCAGCCGCGCCGCCGCCGCCACCGACGCTGCTCATGGCCACGCCAGTGCTGCCGCCCTGGCTGTCGTCCAACGCCGGGGCCGCCGCCGTCGGCGTCGCGCAGCCGCCGCCGCCCAGACCGCCGTCGCCGTCCGTGACGCTCAGCCTCGCGTCCGCCACCGTGGCCCCGCCCGCGCCCGCGCCGTGGATGCCGGAGCGCGCCGCGGCCGAGGCGGCGGCCGCGGCGTACGGTTTCCCGAGCCCGCCGCAGCACGCCGCCCCCGCGCCCCCGCCGCCGCCGCATCCGGGCATGGCGGTGGTGGAGGGGCAGGCGCTGGCGGAGCTCGCCGAGTGCTGCCGCGAGCTGGATGAAGGGCAGCGCGCGTGGGCGGCGCACCGTCGCGAGGCGGCGTGGCGGCTGAAGCGCGTGGAGCAGCAGCTGGAGATGGAGCGCGAGATGCGGCGGCGCGAGGTGTGGGAGGAGTTCGAGGCCAAGATGCGCACCATGCGGCTGGAGCAGGCCGCCGCCGCGGAGCGCGTGGAGCGGGACCACCGGGAGAAGGTGGCCGAGCTCCGCCGCGACGCGCAGCTCAAGGAGGAGAAGATGGCCGAGCAGTGGGCCGCCAAGCACGCGCGCGTCGCCAAGTTCCTCGACCAGATCGGCTGCTCCTCCCGTTCTTCATGGTCCTCGGCCACCGACATGAACTGCTGAGCTGGACGACAAACGAGCCGCCGCTGACCACACACCGCCGCTATCGCCGTGCTGCTACGTGCTCCGCTTGACGACACTTTCTTGCCCTCTTCTGGGACGCGACTTGTAAAACCAACAGCGATCAGACGACGACGCCATGGATTTCTTGCTTCACTTGCTCGCGTTCACTTTCGCTTTCTTTTTTCTTTTCTTTTATTTACAACTGTTGTTACAAGTCGGTTCAATGCTTCTCTACTACTTGATGATCAGAGTTAAGAAATGTAATGCTGCTGCAGCTACTGCTACTGTCGTAGTTTCCTCCTCTCTCTAAACTTGCGTTCTGTCATCAGTTCTTGATCATGCCAAGTGAAACCTAAGCACTGAATAAATAAAACAAGAAAATTCAGACACAGTTTCAAATCTAAGCGTGCTGCGTTAATGATGTTTCTTATTTACTGTCGTAGTTTTACTGGACTTGTAAGAGGGATGTCATCAAATTCACCGTGTGATACTGATAGTTCATCAGAAAGGTCACTAGTCCAAGAACCATGGGCTGCATATATGGGCTTGTTATCTGCACTTGCCTGTCTGAACAACAGTCGGCGGCGGCGAGGCCCAAAAACCATGGCAATCAGAATCAGGCACCAGCCATCCACCGTCCTCGTTACAACCTGGAAACACATGCACTGCAAAACTGCCATTGCCACCACCTTAAACCCAAACTAAGACGTTGCCATGGCTTGTACCCAATCCGGTGTTGCTATTGGTCAGGTTCAGATACCAGAAAGAGGTTATTTGCATGTCAAGGAGAAGATGGCGGAGCAGTGGCGGGCCGCCAAGCACGCGCGCGTCGCCAAGTTCCTCGACCAGATCGGCTGCTCCTCCCGTTCTTCATGGTCCTCGGCCACCGACATGAACTGTTGAGCTAGCTGGACAAACGAGCCGCTGACCACACACGGCCGCCATCGCCGTGCCCCGTGCTGCTACATGCTCCGCCTGACGACACTTTCTTGCCCTCTGCTGGGACGCGACTTGTAAAACCAACAGCGATCAGACGACGACGCCATGGATGATCCCTTCACTTGCTCGCGTTCACTTTCGCTTTTTTCTTTTTTCTTTTATTTTATTTACAACTGTTGTTACGGTCGGTTCAATGCTTCTCTTTCTACTAGTTGATCAGAGTTAAGAAATGTACTGCTGCTGCTGCTGCTGCTACTGTAGTAGTTTTCTCGTCTCTCTAAACTTGCGTTCTGTCATCAGTTCTTGATCATGCCAAGCTTCAAGCCTTCAACCTTAGCACTGAATAAATAAAACGAGAAAATTCAGACACAGTTTCAAATCTAAGTGTGCTGCGTAAACAATGTTTCCTGTCCTAGTTTTACTGGATTTGTAAGTGAAATGTCATCAAATTCACCGTATGATACTGGAGTATATAAATACTCCTATATAGTCATCAGAAGGTGGTCACTAGTCCAAGATGGCAACAACAATGGGCTGGGCTTGTCATCTGCACTTGCCTGTCCGAACAACAGGCGGAGGCGACGAGGCCCAAAAATCATGGCAATCAGAATCAGGCACCAGACGCCTTCCACCGTCCTCGTTACAACTTTGGAAACACATGCACTGCAAACCCCGCCATTGCCATGGCTTGTACCCAATCCCGTGTTTGCGTGTACTGTTGGTCAGGTTCAGATACTGGAAGCGGAAGGAGGTTCTTGGCATGCTCCCAAGTCAGGAATCTTGTGATTTTATTGTCTATGAAACAAAGCTAGACATGTTGTATCTACATTCAGCTACATAGTGGGAGGGATACGTATGATGATAAACAGAGGGTGCTAAAAAAACATGTAAACTGAAATAAAAAAGATAGTGAACAACATTTGGTGCATTATGACGCAAGCTCATGCAGGGAATGATTACAGTAGAGAAGGACAGGACCGAAAAGATGGAGAGTTAGATCGCTTGATCTTTGTGAAATTGTCCCATGGCTTTCTGCATTATTAACCAAAAATAAAGCGAGGCCACTAGGATTGGCTGGCTGGTCAATTCCAGCAGCAGGCAGCAGTGCAAAATCAATATACTGATGATAGTGCTAACATTTTAGTGTTTACTGTATTTTACAGTGTGGACATAAATGGGAGCAATTTGAAGTAGTAGGGCAAACTGCATACCTTGTTTTTTTTGAGGTGTCAATCTTTTTATGTTGGACAGAAAATATTATCAATATTTATGTCTCCTAATATGTTTATTATGAGAGATATATTTCACTATTAATCCAATGATACTCATTAAACAAATATTATTCTTTTGTATATTTAATTAAATTTAAAAAAATTGACTTTTAAAAAGTGAGATATACAGTTATTTTAGAATAAAGGGAGTAAGATAAGATTCATCAAGGTCACTTGTTTATTCGTCCACATTTTCTATACTTTGTGCCTAAAATTAGTGCTCTTCTCAGACAATAGCTTCGGGGTTCGAGATGTGGTTGTTGGAGGGGAAACGTGTCCTTTGGCCTTAGAAAAAAAGATTAGAGAGACATACCGGTTACGCGAAGGAGGTGATCGAGCAGAAGGAGGAGGACAATGTTTGGGTCAAGGAGGGGCAAGAGTGGCATGAGAGTGACCTCGCGACACCAGCTTCGTAGCGCGTGGGGAGGGAATGGTGGTGGTGGTGGCTGAGTTTTGCAACCTTGCGTGTTGGAACTTGGAAGAAGACAATTCAAGGTTGAAGATGACTCAATAGCCGCACGACGAAGATCCAATTGCTCTGATTTGTCGTCTAAAAGAAAGAAAAAACAGGCACATAATGTAGAGTGTGCTCTCTTCGTTCATAATAATTAATAACTATAACTATTCCTTTGTTTAAAAATAACTGCACATATTATTTTTCAAGAAGTTGAACTTTTTTGAGTTTGACTAAACTTAAAGAAAAAATATTATCAACATTTGTATCTCCTAATATGTTTATTTATAACAAAATATATTCTACTATTAATCTAATGATACTTATTGTGCATAATAAATATTATTATTTTTTACATATTTGGTTAAACTTTATTTTTTTTTGACTTTTTAAAAATCAAGATATACATTTATTTTAGGATGACGAGAGTAAGATAAGATTCATCGAATCTGAGGTGTCTGAAGTGATGGAGCCACCATCCATTGAGGGCCAAGCTTATGTAGCATGAGACTCAACAAGTTAATGCGCACATGAACACGCAACATTGTTTGCCAAGGTCACTCGTTTATTCTTGCATATTTCCTATACTTTGAGGTGCCTGAAATCAGAGCTCTTCTCAAGCGATGGCCTCGGTTTTAGGATGAGGATTGTTGGAGGGGAAATATGCCTCGCGGCCTTAGAAAAGGGATTAGGGGAGATATGGGCGGATTTTTATAAACTATGCCGGGTGTGGCCGCATCCACAAAAAAAATACAATGATAAAAGTTGAACTTTCACCATATTTGCATCCACATCACAAAAACCTTATATCTACCAGGCAAGCACGCTCTACGGAGGACGACGGTTGGGTTATGGAGGGCCAAGAGAGGTACGTTGATTACTCGGCGACGCTAGGTTAGCGCGACGGTGGGAGCAGGTCTGGACGTGGTTGGGATTGGGAGGTTACTGAGGATGGGGCAGGCCAGCAGGAGGTGGAGGTGAGCTTTGCATTGGTATCACCTTGAGCGCCTGATTTTTTCATGCGCCACGGTCATCCATCTGTGAGGGGTTGCATTGGAAAGTGATTGGACCCAGGGTCCATACAATTTAATTCCAGCAGGAGGTGGGGGTGAGCTTTGCAGCCTTCCACGTTGGAAGAAGACAACTGAACGTTTTTGCTTTAATGCAAACTTGGAGAGTTTCCCACCTGGATGACAACTCAAGGTTGAAGATAACTCAATAGCTGCTGCCGCACGATGAAGATCCAATTGCTCTGATTTGTCGTCTGAAAGAAAGGAAAAAAAAACAGGCACATAATATAATATATATAATATAATGTTTCCCTTATTCGCGTGCGGCCGCAATTAAGCAACGATGGAACACACTGGCTGACTGGCAGTCTGGCACACATCATCAGTTCATGACCCTATGACCCTTTTGCTTAATTGGCAACGCCGACCGGCGTGTGGGGGCATTGGCTCATGTAAGAGCACCCCCTGACGTAGGGCTGACCAGGACTTTTGGTGGTGCACCCCTGGTTCTGGTTGCCGCTCTCCTGCGGGCATGCCGGCCTGCTGCTGTAGAGGGCCCCGTAGCCGATCATACCCGCCCCCAGCAGGCCGCCGAGCTCCGGCGTCACCTCGTCCTCCACCAGTTGCCGGTAGTGCTGCTGCCACTCGTTACTCCGAGCACCGGCAGCGCCGACGACCCTTGTCGTCGCGGGGCTTTGGATGATCACCATCCTGGCGCCGCTGTACTTGCTGCCAGCGATGGACGGGATGGCGGATGCGACGAGGAGGACGAAGATGAGGACGGCGAGCTGGGGCAGGTTGCTGATGGCTGCCATCGTGTGCACGACCGATGGATCGACTTCGGTTATTTCTATGGACTTATGGTAATATGGCTGTGGTCATGCACACTGTACCTCGTCTGGCGCCGTCTAGCTAGCTGGGTCGTATGAGCCTTAATATAGAGCGTGCACGATGCACAAATCGAGGTAAATTACTGTTGCAATCACGAAAAAATTAAAGGTTGATAGGGAGGCGGAGTGCACCTTTAGCTTCGAGTATGCAGCGCAATCATTTTGGGACCATGACCAAAGTTTAAGGGAAAGGTGTAGGCACGCGCACTTCGAATTCATATATAGATCGATATTGGACGAAGCAGCAAAGCATAGTGTACATACATACACGATTAGAAAGGTGAAACAATGTGGTGGGCGTCCTAGACTCATGGTGGGGAATCCGCTATAGCCCGCGCCGTACTTTACATCACATCTCATCTGCGGCTAGCATCTTACTTCATCAGACACGTCTATCTGACGACATGGCATATGCTTCTTGGGTGCTGCTGCTGGAATGAAACCCGAGTGGAGGTGAGAAGTGGATGAGTATTCCATGCTTAGTGTTGCACAAGTTGTTCAACCTAAGGGTCAGCACTTGGAACTGCCAAGTGCCAAGGCCACTTGCCAAAAACGAAGAGGATCGAGGCTTAATTTACTACACAGGCTCCTCCGGCCGTTAGGGCGGATACCATCTTGCGGCCGCCCCAGCTCCCCGCCCCCGCCGCCGGCGACAGCGCTCCTCCGCGCCTCTCGTCCGTCTTCTCCACACCCCGCTCCCTTCATGGCCGCCGCCGGCGTCCTCCTCCCCCACCGCGGTGTACTCCTCCTCTCCCACACTGGCGGCTCCTTCCCCGACCCCGGCGTCTTCCTCCCCCACCCCGGGCGGCTCCTTCCCCCACCCCGGCGGCGTCTCTCCCCCGACACCGGCATCCTCCCCCACAGGGAGCTCCCAACGCCCTCAGGTCCGGCAGCCATGGCGCTCCCCGCGCGCCAGGATCTCTCTGCCCCCTATGTTGCAATTGTATCTTTCAATTATTTTAGACGTTTCAAAGCTATGTTGCATTTGTTTCATATGGGTGTTGCAAAAGTAGATCGGGGGATGTTGCACATGTTGCATATGTTGCAATTGTTCCAGAGGCATGTTGCAAGAGTATGTTTTGAGTGTTTCAGATGTTTCGGAGGTATGTTTCATCTGTGTTTCCGGATGCATGTTGCAATTGTGTTTATGGATGTTACATATGTTTCACACATATGTTACATGTGTTTTATTCGGATGTTGCGTATGGTTGCAAAGGTTTTCAAGTGTGTTTCATGTGTGTTGTCAAGTGTTTCAGAAGCATGTTTCAAGTGTTTCAACTGCCTTTAGACGTATGTTCAACCGTTGTATTTGGATGTTTCAAAAGTAGATCGGGTGTTGCTTCTCTCCTCCTCCTCCCACCTTCTGCTGCATCGTCTCTCCCAGAGCCGGCATGACATCCATACGAACGAGGTAAAGATGATGGGCGCGGAACGAGGGAGCTACGTGCGTCGGGCGCAAGCGAGGAAGCTCCGTATAGACGGACGCTGCCTCCGGAGCGGGATGGGCGCTGGGCGGAGGGGGCTGCGTAGTCGTGGTTAGGAGCAGGGGTGCAGGCGCACGGTGACGTGGGCACGGTGGGGTGCCTCACCTGTTGCGCGGGCGCAGCGGATGCCATTATGTTTCGATTCCATTTTTACGTAAGGGGGCACGACGAGTTTGCGAACGGGAGCCACGTTTGGACGCAGGCCTAGGACCGGACATCCGGGCGCTCGGCTTGCCGTGATAAAAAAAACCAGCCCGTGGGACAAACTCCAATGACGCTAATCCAGATTTTTTTTAGATTCACAACAAGCAGAATCCCCCAGCCAGAACCCACCGCTGAAAAGACTCACCATCTTATTATTACTATTTACCAGACGGGTCAACAGTCCTTGACATACTGGCCCATTTTTCACTTGAGGCCGACCCAAACAACTCATTGGCCTTGCTGTAATGGGCCGGCGCATCTACGCGGCGAGCTGACCTGGGCTGTACTCAAACATGAAAAAAAAAACTTATATTCATAGCTTTTTCTCAAAAAAAAAACTTGTATTGATAGCTGTGTATGGCAAGTGCAAATATCAGTAGTGTCAGTGTGTCACACTGTCTAATCCAGAACTAGAACCAGAAAAAGACATGAATATCAGTTGTGATCTGGTTGGATCTCAGCATCTCTTTGATCATGTAGCTAGTGCGATGGGCTAACACTGTTCAACACATGCCAGCATACACTCGTTTATTCATGTAATAGCTGCACGCAACACACACGCACAATAATTTCGCGTCGTCCGATCGGAATCGGATGGCAGTGTAGCTCACCCATGCACGGCGCGTGCGTGGCCGGCGGCAGTGGGGGTGTGGGCGCAGTAGTCCCTGAACGTGCACGGCCGGGTGTTGGACCCTCCCGCCCCATTATCTCTTTGATCGGTGGTGACGTGGCCGCCGCCGTTTCCGCCCCCAGCAGGCTGCCGAACTCGGGCGCCACCTCGTCCTCCACCAGGCGCCGCTGCTGCTGCCACTTGTTAATAAGGTAGCATTTGGCTGAGAGATAATGGGATGGGATGGACCCGTCTCAGTTTTTAGAGACGGGACAATCTCATTTGTTGTTTAGTTAAGAAGGGACATGATGACTCTGCTTTTTGTTTTGCTCTAGAACATTAAAGGTGGGATGAGTCACCTAACAGGTGGGGTTCATCCGTCAGCCTCTTTATTTATTTTTCTTTCTCTTCCTTTCCCTTCCTTTTTTCTACGCACGCACATGTCTTCTTCCTCACAGCCCTCACGCGCATCTTCTTCCTCTCCGTTCATTCCTTTTTCCGCCATCTTCTTTCTTCCTGAGCGAGGTGGGGCTGCTGCTGGCTCATGCGCTCACCCGCACGACAATGGACAGAGCTTACCCGCGGTGGCGGCGGGCCGGATCTCGGCAGCGCGCTCATCCGCGCGGCGCCGGCGGGCTGGATCTCGGCCACACGCTCGCCTGCACGGCGGAAGCGAGCCGGATCTCGCCCAAGCGCTCACCAGCCGGAGGTCCCTGCACACTCGCCGGCGGTATAGGAGCTTGCTGGCCGAAGCTTGCCCGAGCGCTCACGGGCCAGGGCAGAGGTCTCTCCCACGACAGCGTGCAACAGGGCCCGGACGGAGCTCGGACCTTCACCGACCATCCTCTCTTCTCCGTGTCGTCCTTCCGCGTCTGGCGCACCACCTCTACGCGAGCTGCTCGTCCCACTTGGGATGACCCCGTTCGTGAAATTTTTGGGGACAGGGTCGCCCCGCATCTCGAGAAGATATTCCGACCGGAGACGTCCTCGCTCCAGGCCACCTCCAAACCAAACAGCCCTCTGTTGGGCATTCTTAACGTCACTACCAAAAGTAGACTAAGTTTTCTAATTTTGATAACGGCGCCAAAAATGCCAAACCTATCCCTCATGCCACTTAAGCCAAGTTGTCATCCCCAGCATGACATAAGAGACGCGGTATTGAAATATGCATTTGCTCATCAAGATAAATAATAAAAGGGATCTGCAAGCGCACAGATTAATACCGATGTAGCATTTTAACCGGGAAATATTCCAGGTATCGTTATTTATATTTTTACCACTGGGAAGGGATTTCTAAGTATCATGGTTGATAATGGAATGAGAATATGGAACTGAGTACACATCATTGCATGTATAACCGAGAGTATTTATCAATCTCTTTATACAGGTATAAATGTCACATTAAGTAAAGGTAAAGTGATAATGGTGACAAAGATAATTAATCTGATCAGCTAGCCACATATAATAATGATAAAGCACCTCAACAGATATTCTAGCAAGTCATTAGCATGGAATTAGGATGAACTACAAAGATATTCCCTAAGTTATTATTAACTATAAAGTCTAGCATATCATAGTTAGTGCAATTATACTTGGCAATCATGGTGAGAAAAGACTATATCCATGCATAGTGAATATTAGCAAGGAAGATGAAGAACATAGCAATCACTCCCCTGTAATAGTGTTGCTCTGCCTGCCCTATACACGAGAGGGGGACTATATAAGAATCAACGAAGCTGTCACTATCGCGAACTACCCCACAATCCGGCATATAGGGTGCAATCGCAGATAAATACGGTATAGACACCACGTCTACACAATAGTTATCATTCACCCACTGTACACATGGATAAATGCTATACGATCCTAAGCATGTATATAATTCCAATCTAACTAAGCCAAGCATATAACTATGATAAACTAAGAACAATATAATTGCAAATATAATCAAGTAGAGCAAAGTCATAATCAATATATTGAAATAGAACAAAGTCATATTCATAATATTGAAGAACAATGATGAACAATTGAAGAACAATAGAGGAATTACCAAGAATCCTCTTGACAGATCCGGGAACCAATCGAAGATTGACTCCTTCTAGTTCTAATCCTATGTAGCTATGCTAACTAGAGATCTAGTTGATGTGGTGGCTCTAGGGCTTGATCAGAGGCTCTCCTCCTGAATTAGGGTTTGAAGTATGAGACGAGGGCCTCTCCTCCAGGGGCAGGGGCCTTGCTTATATAGCCCTTTCGGATGAATCTGGGCCGTCGGATCAAACCGACATTGAACGGACGGTTTTCCTTGATCCTCTAGGTCGGTGGAGCATAATCCTCGAGGCGGAGCCTGATTGGCTCAGGGGCCAGGGCGGGCGCCCTAAGGACCAGGGCGGGCGCCCTGTGTCCGGCTCCGTTACGCCTCCCGTTCGTTCTCGTGGCTTCTGGACTCTTCTAGATGTAAGATAATTACGTGTTCGGTTAATATCCCGTCATTAATCCGACATGTGGGCCTTTCTTCCGTATTTCCTGATAACCCCCTGCAGAAATAGATAAACAGCAAAACTCGTGGAATTCTGTCAGATAAAACCCTAAGTCTAGGTGTTGGTTTCATTTGGATCCTTTTCTCTATTTATTTGATAGTTATAATTGATACTTAAGGACCGTCAACAAACTCCCCCAAGCTTACCTCTTGCTCGTCCCTGAGCAAGGAGAGACTCAGTAGTTGCTGAAATGCCTTTGAATTTTGACGGTACACATGCTTTCAAATAGAGTCTCATCTCTGAGTTAAAGTAAACTGTCAAGACTTAAAACTTACTCATTATACCTTTCACCATGGGGCTTGCAACCGTCACCTTTGTCTTGAGCGGTTAAAAGATAGAACAGTCTAGTCAAGCGCCATGTCTCTTATTCTTGATCAGCTATAGCTCTTGGAGTTTTTTTACAGATTTTCAAATAAAACTCAGAGATTCCTTGTATGACTCTCTCCGGTCTCTCTTTTGTGGTATTTCTGGATCCTCACCAAGGAAGTAATGGTGTCTGCCTTCTCTCAAAGCAAAGTATGTAGTATTTGTGGTATAAGGCAGAGTGACATTGCCTTCTCTCTCATCCTATTCTAATAAGGCTTTTGATATCTGGAGCTCATCGGTGGGAGATAAAGTATACATACTTACAAGACATTTATTGCATAGTCAAACCATGGATCCAGAGAAACAAGCCAATAATTCAAATCAAGATGTGCATGTGTGGCGAATAAATGGAGTATGGTGATAGTGATGATAACACTGGTGAAAGTCTAATTCTACTTTTGCTCTTTTTGAGGGGATACGTACCTTTCTTGCTTTCTAAAGCTCTTGAGGAGAATGAGGTGCTCTATATTTTTTTTCCTCTCAGGTGGGTATCTTGTACCCCTAATTCTACTGTCGGACACTTGTCCATTTTTACCTCTCTTCTTACACTTTTTCTTTTTTTTTTCATCGAGGTTCCGAGCACTTGCTCCTTTTTATTTCCTCGTATCTTTTTCTTTTCGAGGTTCCGGGCACTTGCCCCTTTTTATTTCCTCGTATAGAGCACTCATCTCCTTAGAACAATATAGCAAGTGGTAGTAACCAAAATAGCTTGAGCATTTATTTCACAGGGGATAACAAGAATGGGAAAATATTTTTGGCTATTCTCTCCTGGATTAGGAGTAGAATAATTTTATGTGGATCTGGAGATGAGAATGAGTGGATATATATGGATGCGTACTTCCGGAGTAGAAGCAGCATGTATGAGTGATCGTGCAAGTGAATCTTGATTTTAACCGCATGACAAGCTCCTAAGGGTCTACATAGCTTGACTACACTCAATGCTCATAAGCAGTAAAAAGTAAAGGTATGGCTTAAAGTCTAGCAAGCATGTATGTATGGCTGTGGTAGAAACTTAAACTCTCATCATACAGGAACTCATCATGTAGCATTTTAAGATTTTCAAAGATAAAATTCTCCAGAATTCTAGCATCTCTAGGAATAGATAAACAGCAGCTCAACCTTCCCATATCATATCCGTTAACAACTTAGACTTTAGATCAAGTTCTCTTCCCACAAGTTCAGGTTTAGAGCAAGCTTTAAATGATAACAGTTATGTCTAAACTTAGAGAGAGGACTTCATTTATTTATTAAAACACACTAAGCAAAAGATATAGGTATATAAATATAAGCACAAAATCTTTATTTGGTTTTTTTTCATAGTTATGTATATTTTTATTTTTATAGGGTAGAAGTATATATAAATATAAAGATAAAGATAGAAATACTTAGCAAGATAATGGGGGTGCTCTCCCCCAAGCTGGATCTTGACATAATCTCTTCTGATGTAGCTAGCAGATGGCGGAGGTGTATTTGAAAGTCGGCAGCACCCTGACAGCGATTAGAATGTCCTCCGTCTGCTAGTCTCCTTGAATTCTGTGAAGCTCAAATAGACAACAAAGCTTTGTGGAACTGATTAAGTGTTAACATAAATATCTAGCCTTTATCATGCTGAGCCTCCTTGATTTTTTTTATGTTTTTTTTATTTTATAAAGCAGAAGAAAATATTTATGTATTTATTATATATATATTTTTTTATGCCACCACAGTGAATGTACTTATGGGTTTTATGCCACTCGCATACTCACATGGGGCTTTAGGGTTTTTAACATTTTTATTTTCTTTTTAAGATAGTATGAATATGATTAACTAAGCAAACTATTTAAGATAAAGTAAATAATTAAAAAGGAAAGGATAACTACCAAGTTACCTCTTGGCAAGGCGTTCGGTGTTTTTAAGTCCTCCGAACGGGACTCTTATTCGTTCAGTCGTCCTGGGACTTGGTGGATGGCGTAGTCGGTGGTTCCGGCGGCGCCTCCTCTTCATGTACAACTGTCTTTTCTTTCCATACCTGTCTCGGTGCTTTGGTCTCCTCAGGACAGTGTTGGTTGAGTGGTATGTCTTCAGATCTTACCACTTCTCCTTCATAATCTGCCCATCCGTCCTTGATGACCTGTTGCTTCTGATTGTGGTTACGCCGCCTTCTTCTTGTCCTGACCTGCTTGGATTCTTCAAATACATAGTTAGGGTCAGTAAAGTAAAGACGTACCTTCTCAGAGGGGAAGTGCATGTGGACTTCTCCAGTTTCAATGTAGATGATTGCTTTGACAGTACTAAGGAATGGTCTTCCAAGGATGATGGGTGGATCGTATTCATCTTCTCCCATGTCAATAACCTAAAAGTTTGTATGGACAAAGTGATCGTCTATCTTGACAGGGACGTCAGTTACTGTACCTTCGACCTGTCGGAATGTCTGATCTACCATCTGGAGCTGAATATATGTTGGGTTTAAGGGCATGGTTCCGAACAGAAGTTCATAGGTGACCTTGGCTATTATGTTGACGCCCGACCCAGTGTCGCAAAGTGTCTTGTAGAAGTGGGACCCATTAATAGAGCAATAAATGCTTGGCATACCTGGGTCGTCCTTCTTAGGCAAGAACGGTGACTTGAGTTGGCGATCTTGACCTTTGTGCACGGCAGTGACCATCTTAGCTGTCTCGGTCCATACTTGCTTCTTGCTCTTGTTCCTCCTGTTGGTCCTCTTCCTTGGTTCATATTGGGGTTGCTCTGGGATTTGTGCGGTCTTGTTCTTGAAGGAAAACGTTTCCTTCCACCCCTTGATGTAGAAACTGATCTTGGCAGCACTAGCATAGATGACAGCTCCCGCGGTGTTCAGGAATGGTCTCCCTAGGATGACGGGAGCCCTCTCATCAGAACCGGTCTTTATCACTACGAAGTCTGCTGGAGCGTACGAGGAACCCACTCGGACACAGATGTTCTTCAATATTCCTCTCGGGAAACTCAGTGTCCTATCTGCAAGCTGCAAACACATGGTTGTTTCTAATAATGGTTGTGAAAAGAGTTTTTCATAGAGTACCCTGGGCATGATGTTGACGCTGGAGCCAAAGTCACAGAGTGCTTCTGGGAAGTCTCGCATGCCGATGGAGATCGGGATGACGGGGCGTCCTGGATCGCCTCTCTTGACCGGCAGACGATCAGTACTTACTTCCACGATAGGGTTACTCCAGTAATCTCCTGCATCAAACATGTCTACAAGATTTGCAGATTCTAGTCCTTCCGGTTGTGATGGTATACCGGGGTTAGTAGCAGGAACAGCAGCAGCTATTTGATTCAACTGAGATTCAATCATTTTATTAAAGCTAATCTGGTTCTTGATGGCAGTAGAGAAATTATCCATTCTATTATTTATATTTTCTAGTATTTTATCATTAGATGCCAATTTCTTAGACAGGTTATCCATTAGCTTTCCTTGGTTGGACACTAACTCTCTCAAAGGTGGATAATTATTATTATTATTGAAAGAATTGTTACCTTGGTAATTACCTGAGTAGTTAGGCCTCTGTTGATTCCAACCTTGATTCTGCTGAGGACGGTTGTAGTAGTTGTTGTTGTTATTGTTGATGTAGTTCACGTCCTCCAGCAACTCAGGACAGTGATTGCCCGAGTGTCCAGTACCTCCACACTCCTCACAAGTCATGTGGGAGTCGTAGACGTGCATGACTTCTTTCTTTTCTCCAGCTTGATCATCGAGCTTCTTCATGAGTAGGTCTAGCTTGGCAGACAGCATGTCTACCTCCTTGAGCTGGTGCATACCTCCACCTCTCTTGCGTGTCTGAGTTCTTTCTTCATTCCAACCTTGGTTGGATGCCATCTTCTCCACAAGAGTTGTGGCTTGAGGTATGGTGAGTGATAGGAATGCTCCTCCAGCTGCAGCATCCATGGTTTCACGGGCACTGTTAATGAGCCCATGATAAAATGTCTGCATCAGTAGCCAACTTTCCATTCCATGATGGGGACATTCTAGGATGTAGTCTTGGAAACGCTCCCATGCTTCTGGAACGGATTCATCATGTTGTTGCTGAAAACTTGTAATCTTCCCACGGAGAGCATTGGTCTTGCCCATGGGAAAGAATTTGGCCAGAAAGTTCGTGGAGCAGAGTGCCCACGTAGTGTTCTTCTCCTTTGTAGCGTAGAACCACTGCATCGCTCTCCCCAACAGTGAGAATGGGAAAAGGCGAAGTAGTATGGCGTCTCTGGGGACTTCAGCCATGGTGAAAGTGCTGCAGATCTCCAGGAAGTGTTGAAGATGAGCACTAGCGTCTTCATGTGGCTTCCCACAGAACTGGTTAGCTTGCACCATGTTGATGAGCCCAGGCTTGAGCTCGAAGTTGCGGTCGATCTCCCCAGCAGGTCCAGTGCGGATGTTGTCCGTAGTGGGAGCTGAGAACTCGCGGATCGACTTGTTCGCCATGGCTTCGAATTCAGTCGACAAATTCCGGATGAAACTTCGGCGGTCTTCGGATTTGGATGAAGCTTTGTGCTGAAGTGTTGACGATGTCTTCTTGAGCTTGGCTCTTGTTCTTCTGAATAAGGCTTCGGGATCGTCAACAAAGTTGTCTGGAAGATGTCTTCTATTCATGCATCACCCTACAATAAATAATCAAAATGGAAAATACAGGGGTAAAACTGTATAAGAGAATTGATAAGCTCGATCAGATTAGTGATGCAAATGATGACTCAAAGTTCCGTATTCATTCCTACTTAGTAATCAACCTTCCCCGGCAACGGCGCCAAAAATGCTTGTTGGGCATTCTTAACGTCACTACCAAAAGTAGACTTAGTTTTCTAATTCTGATAACGGCGCCAAAAATGCCAAACCTATCCCTCATGCCACTTAAGCCAAGTTGTCAGCCCCAGCATGACATGAGAGACGCGGTATTGAAATATGCATTTGCTCATCAAGATAAATAATAAAAGGGATCTGCAAGCGCACAGATTAATACCGATGTAGCATTTTAACCGGGAAGTATTCCAGGTATCGTTATTTATATTTTTACCACTGGGAAGGGATTTCTAAGTATCATGGTTGATAATGGAATGAGAATATGGAACTGAGTACACATCATTGCATGTATAACCGAGAGTATTTATCAATCTCTTTATACAGGTATAAATGTCACATTAAGTAAAGGTAAAGTGATAATGGTGACAAAGATAATTAATCTGATCAGCTAGCCACATATAATAATGATAAGCACCTCAACAGATATTCTAGCAAGTCATTAGCATGGAATTAGGATGAACTACAAAGATATTCCCTAAGTTATTATTAACTATAAAGTCTAGCATATCATAGTTAGTGCAATTATACTTGGCAATCATGGTGAGAAAAGACTATATCCATGCATAGTGAATATTAGTAAGGAAGATGAAGAACATAGCAATCACTCCCCTGTAATAGTGTTGCTCTGCCTGCCCTATACACGAGAGGGGGACTATATAAGAATCAACGAAGCTGTCACTATCGCGAACTACCCCACAATCCGGCATATAGGGTGCAATCACAGATAAATACGGTATAGACACCACGTCTACACAATAGTTATCATTCACCCACTGTACACATGGATAGACGCTATACGATCCTAAGCATGTATATAATTCCAATCTAACTAAGCCAAGCATATAACTATGATAAACTAAGAACAATATAATTGCAAATATAATCAAGTAGAGCAAAGTCATAATCAATATATTGAAATAGAACAAAGTCATATTCATAATATTGAAGAACAATGATGAACAATTGAAGAACAATAGAGGAATTACCAAGAATCCTCTTGACAGATCCGGGAACCAATCGAAGATTGACTCCTTCTAGTTCTAATCCTATGTAGCTATGCTAACTAGAGATCTAGTTGATGTGGTGGCTCTAGGGCTTGATCAGAGGCTCTCCTCCTGAATTAGGGTTTGAAGTATGAGACGAGGGCCTCTCCTCCAGGGGCAGGGGCCTTGCTTATATAGCCCTTTCGGATGAATCTGGGCCGTCGGATCAAACCGACATTGAACGGACGGTTTTCCTTGATCCTCTAGGTCGGTGGAGCATAATCCTCGAGGCGGAGCCTGATTGGCTCCGGGGCCAGGGCAGGCGCCCTAAGGACCAGGGCGGGCGCCCTGTGTCCGGCTCCGTTACGCCTCCCGTTCGTTCTCGTGGCTTCTGGACTCTTCTAGATGTAAGATAATTACGTGTTCGGTTAATATCCCGTCATTAATCCGACATGTGGGCCTTTCTTCCGTATTTCCTGATAACCCCCTGCAGAAATAGATAAACAGCAAAACTCGTGGAATTCTGTCAGATAAAACCCTAAGTCTAGGTGTTGGTTTCATTTGGATCCTTTTCTCTATTTATTTGATAGTTATAATTGATACTTAAGGACCGTCAACAAACTCCCCCAAGCTTACCTCTTGCTCGTCCCTGAGCAAGGAGAGACTCAGTAGTTGCTGAAATGCCTTTGAATTTTGACGGTACACATGCTTTCAAATAGAGTCTCATCTCTGAGTTAAAGTAAACTGTCAAGACTTAAAACTTACTCATTATACCTTTCACCATGGGGCTTGCAACCGTCACCTTTGTCTTGAGCGGTTAAAAGATAGAACAGTCTAGTCAAGCGCCATGTCTCTTATTCTTGATCAGCTATAGCTCTTGGAGTTTTTTTACAGATTTTCAAATAAAACTCAGAGATTCCTTGTATGACTCTCTCCGGTCTCTCTTTTGTGGTATTTCTGGATCCTCACCAAGGAAGTAATGGTGTCTGCCTTCTCTCAAAGCAAAGTATGTAGTATTTGTGGTATAAGGCAGAGTGACATTGCCTTCTCTCTCATCCTATTCTAATAAGGCTTTTGATATCTGGAGCTCATCGGTGGGAGATAAAGTATACATACTTAAAAGACATTTATTGCATAGTCAAACCATGGATCCAGAGAAACAAGCCAATAAGTCAAATCAAGATGTGCATGTGTGGCGAATAAATGGAGTATGGTGATAGTGATGATAACACTGGTGAAAGTCTAATTCTACTTTTGCTCTTTTTGAGGGGATACGTACCTTTCTTGCTTTCTAAAGCTCTTGAGGAGAATGAGGTGCTCTATATTTTTTTCCTCTCAGGTGGGTATCTTGTACCCCTAATTCTACTGTCGGACACTTGTCCATTTTTACCTCTCTTCTCACACTTTTTCTTTTTTTTTCATCGAGGTTCCGAGCACTTGCTCCTTTTTATTTCCTCGTATCTTTTTCTTTTCGAGGTTACGGGCACTTGCCCCTTTTTATTTCCTCGTATAGAGCACTCATCTCCTTAGAACAATATAGCAAGTGGTAGTAACCAAAATAGCTTGAGCATTTATTTCACAGGGGATAACAAGAATGGGAAAATATTTTTGGCTATTCTCTCCCGGATTAGGAGTAGAATAATTTTATGTGGATCTGGAGATGAGAATGAGTGGATATATGTGGATGCGTACTTCCGGAGTAGAAGCAGCATGTATGAGTGATCGTGCAAGTGAATCTTGATTTTAACTGTATGACAAGCTCCTAAGGGTCTACACAGCTTGACTACACTCAATGCTCATAAGCAGTAAAAAGTAAAGGTATGGCTTAAAGTCTAGCAAGCATGTATGTATGGCTGTGGTAGGAACTTAAACTCTCATCATACAGGAACTCATCATGTAGCATTTTAAGATTTTCAAAGATAAAATTCTCCAGAATTCTAGCATCTCTAGGAATAGATAAACAGCAGCTCAACCTTCCCATATCATATCCGTTAACAACTTAGACTTTAGATCAAGTTCTCTTCCCACAAGTTCAGGTTTAGAGCAAGCTTTAAATGATAACAGTTATGTCTAAACTTAGAGAGAGGACTTCAAATTTGAAAGTTAGGCAAAGCAACTATTCATCATATCCATGCTAGAGTTTTATTATTATCTAGATTCAGTTTAGCATAGCCACTTTATTTATTTATTAAAACACACTAAGCAAAAGATATAGGTATATATATATAAGCACAAAATCTTTATTTGGTTTTTTTCATAGTTATGTATATTTTTATTTTTATAGGGTAGAAGTATATATAAATATAAAGATAAAGATAGCAATACTTAGCAAGATAATGGGGGTGCTCTCCCCCAAGCTGGATCTTGACATAATCTCTTCTGATGTAGCTAGCAGATGGCGGGGGTGTATTTGAAAGTCGGCAGCACCCTGACAGCGATTAGAATGTCCTCCGTCTGCTAGTCTCCTTGAATTCTGTGAAGCTCAAATAGACAACAAAGCTTTGTGGAACTGATTAAGTGTTAGCATAAATATCTAGCCTTTATCATGCTGAGCCTCCTTGATTTTTTTATGTTTTTTTTTATTTTATAAAGCAGAAGAAAATATTTATGTATTTATTATATATATATATATATTTTTATGCCACCACAGTGAATGTACTTATGGGTTTTATGCCACTCACATACTCACATGGGGCTTTAGGGTTTTTAACATTTTTATTTTCTTTTTAAGATAGTATGAATATGATTAACTAAGCAAACTATTTAAGATAAAGTAAATAATTAAAAAGGAAAGGATAACTACCAAGTTACCTCTTGGCAAGGCGTTCGGTGTTTTTAAGTCCTCCGAACGGGACTCTTATTCGTTCAGTCGTCCTGGGACTTGGTGGATGGTGAAGTCGGTGGTTCCGGCGGCGCCTCCTCTTCATGTACAACTGTCTTTTCTTTCCATACCTGTCTCGGTGCTTTGGTCTCCTCAGGACAGTGTTGGTTGAGTGGTATGTCTTCAGATCTTACCACTTCTTCTTCATAATCTGCCCATCCGTCCTTGATGACCTGTTGCTTCTGATTGTGGTTACGCCGCCTTCTTCTTGTCCTGACCTGCTTGGATTCTTCAAATACATAGTTAGGGTCAGTAAAGTAAAGACGTACCTTCTCAGAGGGGAAGTGCATGTGGACTTCTCCAGTTCCAATGTAGATGATTGCTTTGACAGTACTAAGAAATGGTCTTCCAAGGATGATGGGTGGATCGTATTCATCTTATCCCATGTCAATAACCTGAAAGTCTGTATGGACAAAGTGATCGTCTATCTTGACAGGGACGTCAGTTACTGTACCTTCGACCTGTCGGAATGTCTGATCTGCCATCTGGAGCTGAATATATGTTGGGTTTAAGGGCATGGTTCCGAACAGAAGTTCATAGGTGACCTTGGCCATTATGTTGACGCCCGACCCAGTGTCGCAAAGTGTCTTGTAGAAGTGGGACCCATTAATAGAGCAATAAATGCTTGGCATACCTGGGTCGTCCTTCTTAGGCAAGAACGGTGACTTGAGTTGGCGATCTTGACCTTTGTGCACGGCAGTGACCATCTTAGCTGTCTCGGTCCATACTTGCTTCTTGCTCTTGTTCCTCCTGTTGGTCCTCTTCCTTGGTTCATATTGGGGTTGCTCTGGGATTTGTGCGGTCTTGTTCTTGAAGGAAAACGTTTCCTTCCTCCCCTTGATGTAGAAACTGATCTTGGCAGCACTAGCATAGATGACAGCTCCCGCGGTGTTTAGGAATGGTCTTCCTGGGATGACAGGAGCCCTCTCATCAGAACCGGTCTCTATCACTACGAAGTCTGCTGGAGCGTACGAGGAACCCACTCGGACACAGATGTTCTTCAATATTCCTCTCGGGAAACTCAGTGTCCTATCTGCAAGCTGCAAACACATGGTTGTTTCTAATAATGGTTGTGAAAAGAGTTTTTCATAGAGTACCCTGGGCATGATGTTGACGCTGGAGCCAAAGTCACAGAGTGCTTCTGGGAAGTCTCGCATGCCGATGGAGATCGGGATGACGGGGCGTCCTAGATCGCCTCTCTTGACCGGCAGACGGTCAGTACTTACTTCCACGATAGGGTTACTCCAGTAATCTCCTGCATCAAACATGTCTACAAGATTTGCAGATTCTAGTCCTTCCGGTTGTGATGGTATACCGGGGTTAGTAGCAGGAACAGCAGCAGCTATTTGATTCAACTGAGATTCAATCATTTTATTAAAGCTAATCTGGTTCTTGATGGCAGTAGAGAAATTATCCATTCTATTATTTATATTTTCTAGTATTTTATCATTAGATGCCAATTTCTTAGACAGGTTATCCATTAGCTTTCCTTGGTTGGACACTAACTCTCTCAAAGGTGGATAATTATTATTATTATTGAAAGAATTGTTACCTTGGTAATTACCTGAGTAGTTAGGCATCTGTTGATTCCAACCTTGATTCTGCTGAGGACGGTTGTAGTAGTTGTTGTTGTTATTGTTGATGTAGTTCACGTCCTCCAGCAACTCAGGACAGTGATTGCCCGAGTGTCCAGTACCTCCACACTCCTCACAAGTCATGTGGGAGTCGTAGACGTGCATGACTTCTTTCTTTTCTCCAGCTTGATCATCGAGCTTCTTCATGAGTAGGTCTAGCTTGGCAGACAGCATGTCTACCTCCTTGAGCTGGTGCATACCTCCACCTCTCTTGCGTGTCTGAGTTCTTTCTTCATTCCAACCTTGGTTGGATGCCATCTTCTCCACAAGAGTTGTGGCTTGAGGTATGGTGAGTGATAGGAATGCTCCTCCAGCTGCAGCATCCATGGTTTCACGGGCACTGTTAATGAGCCCATGATAAAATGTCTGCATCAGTAGCCAACTTTCCATTCCATGATGGGGACATTCTAGGATGTAGTCTTGGAAACGCTCCCATGCTTCTGGAACGGATTCATCATGTTGTTGCTGAAAACTTGTAATCTTCCCACGGAGAGCATTGGTCTTGCCCATGGGAAAGAATTTGGCCAGAAAGTTCGTGGAGCAGAGTGCCCACGTAGTGTTCTTCTCCTTTGTAGCGTAGAACCACTGCATCGCTCTCCCCAACAGTGAGAATGGGAAAAGGCGAAGTAGTATGGCGTCTCTGGGGACTTCAGCCATGGTGAAAGTGCTGCAGATCTCCAGGAAGTGTTGAAGATGAGCACTAGCGTCTTCATGTGGCTTCCCACAGAACTGGTTAGCTTGCACCATGTTGATGAGCCCAGGCTTGAGCTCGAAGTTGCGGTCGATCTCCCCAGCAGGTCCAGTGCGGATGTTGTCCGTAGTGGGAGCTGAGAACTCGCGGATCGACTTGTTCGCCATGGCTTCGAATTCAGTCGACAAATTCCGGATGAAACTTCGGCGGTCTTCGGATTTGGATGAAGCTTTGTGCTGAAGTGTTGACGATGTCTTCTTGAGCTTGGCTCTTGTTCTTCTGAATAAGGCTTCGGGATCGTCAACAAAGTTGTCTGGAAGATGTCTTCTATTCATGCATCACCCTACAATTAAGGTTGAAAACGGAACAGAAATATCCCGAACCGAACCGCATCGTTTTCTACATTTAACCCGATCGATTTCGTATTTTCGGACAAATTCGAATTCGGTTCGAAATTCATCGAAATTCGGAACACTAAATTCGAAATCGGAACAGAATCGGTTTGGGCCTTGTTCGACCGATTTCTACATTTCTACATTATATTCGGAATGCAACCGTTTTCTAAATTCGGTTCGAACCGAATTTGGCCTGATAGGCCCAGCAGCTCTATGCGTCGCCTGGATGTTTTTATATAGACCATTGGCTCCCTTGCTCCCTGGTATGTAAGCGAGGTGGTACTAAATGAATTGAGAAGGGAGCGCCTGGCTGCTGGCGCTTGCAGGTTGCGTGCAAGAGGAGAGGTCGCTGCATGCTGGTGCCAGCCTGCCATGCTGAGCAGCCCATCGGGCAAGTGGTCTGTTGGGCCAAGGGTGATTTGAGGGAGTGGAGGGAGGAGAAAGTAGCCCAAAATAGATTTTGTATTTTGTGACAACTTTTGTAATTATCAGAAAATCAAGGAAGAGGAATTGAAGTGATTTGATTTAAATTCTAGGAAGAGGTTTGGCTTGGGGATTCAAGGTAAATATTTTTGGTGTCACAAATAAATTCGAGAAAGCATATCAACACATGAAATTGCATATGGTGAATTTTAGTGCAAGGTTTAAAATAGTTTTGCAGAAAAGAAGTTTTAAATTGTTGTTAAATTTTAAAATTTTAATTTTTTAGTGAATTTTAGCGTGAGAAAAAACATAGGGGTTACAACTTGATCCTACGGGTCGGGATTCCGTATTGATTTTTCATATACCGACCGTGTTCGATATAATTCTGTCCGATTTGGTTCGTTTTCGAAATTCCGTAAGTTCGTGTTCGTTTTCGTGTCCGACTTTACCGCTTTCGCTTTCGTTTTCGTATCCAAATGTAAAAGTAGAAAACGGTTGAGAGGTTTTTCGACCGTTTCCGACCGTTTTCATCCTTACCTACAATAAATAATCAAAATGGAAAATACAGGGGTAAAACTGTATAAGAGAATTGATAAGCTCGATCAGATTAGTGATGCAAATGATGACTCAAAGTTCCGTATTCATTCCTACTTAGTAATCAACCTTCCCCGGCAACGGCGCCAAAAATGCTTGTTGGGCATTCTTAACGTCACTACCAAAAGTAGACTTAGTTTTCTAATTCTGATAACGGCGCCAAAAATGCCAAACCTATCCCTCATGCCACTTAAGCCAAGTTGTCAGCCCCAGCATGACATGAGAGACGCGGTATTGAAATATGCATTTGCTCATCAAGATAAATAATAAAAGGGATCTGCAAGCGCACAGATTAATACCGATGTAGCATTTTAACCGGGAAGTATTCCAGGTATCGTTATTTATATTTTTACCACTGGGAAGGGATTTCTAAGTATCATGGTTGATAATGGAATGAGAATATGGAACTGAGTACACATCATTGCATGTATAACCGAGAGTATTTATCAATCTCTTTATACAGGTATAAATGTCACATTAAGTAAAGGTAAAGTGATAATGGTGACAAAGATAATTAATCTGATCAGCTAGCCACATATAATAATGATAAGCACCTCAACAGATATTCTAGCAAGTCATTAGCATGGAATTAGGATGAACTACAAAGATATTCCCTAAGTTATTATTAACTATAAAGTCTAGCATATCATAGTTAGTGCAATTATACTTGGCAATCATGGTGAGAAAAGACTATATCCATGCATAGTGAATATTAGTAAGGAAGATGAAGAACATAGCAATCACTCCCCTGTAATAGTGTTGCTCTGCCTGCCCTATACACGAGAGGGGGACTATATAAGAATCAACGAAGCTGTCACTATCGCGAACTAACCCACAATCCGGCATATAGGGTGCAATCACAGATAAATACGGTATAGACACCACGTCTACACAATAGTTATCATTCACCCACTGTACACATGGATAGACGCTATACGATCCTAAGCATGTATATAATTCCAATCTAACTAAGCCAAGCATATAACTATGATAAACTAAGAACAATATAATTGCAAATATAATCAAGTAGAGCAAAGTCATAATCAATATATTGAAATAGAACAAAGTCATATTCATAATATTGAAGAACAATGATGAACAATTGAAGAACAATAGAGGAATTACCAAGAATCCTCTTGACAGATCCGGGAACCAATCGAAGATTGACTCCTTCTAGTTCTAATCCTATGTAGCTATGCTAACTAGAGATCTAGTTGATGTGGTGGCTCTAGGGCTTGATCAGAGGCTCTCCTCCTGAATTAGGGTTTGAAGTATGAGACGAGGGCCTCTCCTCCAGGGGCAGGGGCCTTGCTTATATAGCCCTTTCGGATGAATCTGGGCCGTCGGATCAAACCGACATTGAACGGACGGTTTTCCTTGATCCTCTAGGTCGGTGGAGCATAATCCTCGAGGCGGAGCCTGATTGGCTCCGGGGCCAGGGCAGGCGCCCTAAGGACCAGGGCGGGCGCCCTGTGTCCGGCTCCGTTACGCCTCCCGTTCGTTCTCGTGGCTTCTGGACTCTTCTAGATGTAAGATAATTACGTGTTCGGTTAATATCCCGTCATTAATCCGACATGTGGGCCTTTCTTCCGTATTTCCTGATAACCCCCTGCAGAAATAGATAAACAGCAAAACTCGTGGAATTCTGTCAGATAAAACCCTAAGTCTAGGTGTTGGTTTCATTTGGATCCTTTTCTCTATTTATTTGATAGTTATAATTGATACTTAAGGACCGTCAACACCCTCGTCCTAGGGTCATCCCGTCCCATCCCACTTTGTCCCCCCAACCAAACACAGCCTAAGAGCACCGCCCGTAGAGACGACTCTGCTTGACCCTGCGGAGTGGATGATGATCAGCCTGCCGCTGTACTTGTCAGCGGCAGCGGCGGCCACTACTGGAACGGCGGATGTGGCCGCGAGAATGGCGACGGCGGTGGCGAGGAGGAGGGCGGCAAGGGGCAGGTAGGTGTGTTACGCCTGAAGAAGTCACGGCTCCTGATGAAGAGGGCGCCGGTGCGGGAAGGCTGGATGGGCCGTCCGCATCCAGGCCACGCCTCGCAAGGAAGGCCAACCTGAAGATGTCCGGCCCATCTTGGGTCCAGTCCATCCAAGACGCGTAAGCAACTTCACTGCCGTCGTCCGCCTACGTGTGGTTAAAAGGATAGCGTTGAGCACTGTGTAAGCTATCGATGAACTGATGAACTTTTCCCCAAATCTATGAAGAACTCGTCCTCGGTTCCTCACCCGCTTGTTGCTGCTTCTTCTCGTTCTTTTCTATCTGAGTGAGTTGCTAACAAATTGGTATCGAAGACCACAGATTCCTCGGCCTCTTCCATCTTGACTTCTTCTTGATCGAAGAACTCTCCACCTACCACTCTGGAACCCCATACCATCCACCACGATCACTTTACCTGATTTCGTCGCGAGCTGGGTGCGATGGAACCCAATATCAAGTTGCTGCTGGATGAATTCAAGTCCATGCGCTCCGATGTGAACGACCAAATCAAGGGCATTCGCGATGACATCAACGGCCTGCAGATCTCCCTCTCTGATCGCATCACGACGGTGGAGCAGAAGCTGGTCGACCGCTTCGTCGACTTGGACCACGCCGCCAAGGTGTTCGACGATTGGAAGCCTCGCATCGATGCCACCATCGACGACATCCGCATGGAGATGGGGGCGATGCGCAAGACCTTCCATTGAGTGGTCCTTGATGGCGACCCCGCTACATCGGCGGGTGTCTTTCACCGTGTCGGGGTGACCGCGGCGTCTTCACCTGCCGGTAACCCGATCATCGGCCCTAATGGGCACCGCGTTGAACCACACCACCAAGAGTATGGGATCCAAACCCCACTCCTGGTCAAGGGTACGCAACCTTCTTCCATTTTCCCCTTACCGCGTCCTGCTTCACATCCATCTCTGTTCGCCATCAATCCACCTCCAATTGAACACCGCGATGGGAAGGAAACCCAACCACAACCCACATTACCAGCCACCAATCACCACATGTTTGAGTCCCATGGGGAGGGGAGCCACACTGCACAGCCGCAACACTGGGAGCGGGAACACCATGGCCACAATCCCTTGGGTCGTCTCCCCAAAATGGATTTCCCCAAATTCACTGGGACTAATCCCAAACTATGGTTGTCTCGCAGTGAAGACCACTTCGAGATGTACTTCGTTGAGCAATCTATGTGGGTTCGTGTCGCCCGTGGTCACATGTCTGAGGCAGCCGAGTTGTGGTTGCAGTCGGTTGAGGATAGCGTGCGCAAGGCGTCCTAGCGAACGTTCTGCCTCATGGTGTTAGAATGCTTTGGCAAGGATCATCATGAGCTCTTAATCCACCAATTGTTCAACAATCATATGAACGTATATCACTGAGTACACCAAAATAGTGGAGCAACTCATATCCTATGGCAAACACACCGATCCTATCTATTTTGCTATGCCTTTTGTTGATGGGTTGCGTGATGATATTCATCAAACAGTTCATATGCATAGGCCTTCTACACTAGATTCTGCTTGCTCTCTTGCCCTGTTGCAGGAGGAGATGGCTGAGTCTGGCAAACGCTGGACTCCGTGGCGGAATGACCAGTACGTGGGTGCCAAGAAAATTCCACGGGCCCCCCTCATCTACCACCTCCACCACGTCCAGACCTGGTGATCCCAGGGCCACCACCAGTGCTTGAAGAACGGCGTGGGCGCGGGGTGGAGGACAAGCTTGCCATGTTGCGCAACTACAGACGAGCCCGTGGCCTATGTTGCCGTTATGGCAAAAAATGGTCTCGCGACCATCGCTGCCCGGAACAGATTCCACTACCCGTGCTGCAGGAAACTTGGGAGCTCTGCCATAGTGATGCTCCAGAATATGAAGACACCTTAGCTGACAATGAAGCTGAACATTAGTGCTGTGTTACAATATCTATTACTGCTACTCAGGGCGTTCAAGCTCCCTGTACCATCCAGTTTCAAGGCGAGCTCCAAGGAAAGCTGTTCTGATTTTACTTGATTCTGGCAGTTTGCACTCCTTCGTCAGTTCAGCACTTGCTGCCTCACTTGCCGGGATTCCGTCCAGTTCTTCTGTCGTATGGTTCCGCGTGTGAAAGCCCAAGTTTGGTTTTGGTAATTAATGACACCAAGTTGCTAATGCTATTGTGTCAAGTGAATTGAGTTAGGCGCAACAATACATGTGATGAAGGAGCAAGGAGCATGATAGTGATGGCCATAAGATCCCAAGTGCATGAAGATAAAGATGATGGTGAACATGTACATCGGTGATGGACAAGGAATGAGATGATCAAGGCAAAGGTATAATCATAGGATTCTCTTTTGCCAGTCTAAAGATGAGTAGAGAAGTGATTGACCGGGTTTAGGATTGATAGCCGACTATCAAGGGGGGCAATCACGGTCATCTCATGAATCAAGTGCTATTAGGTCCATATTCTTGAGCATATGCATTTAGGATCTAGTGAGATGCTAACTCCTTAAAAAATATTTGAGAAAATGCTAACACACAAGCACAAGATGGTGAACACTTGGTGGTGTTAGCACATTTGCGAAAGTGGTGGAGTTTGAGGGGTAGAGAGGGGTTTGGGTTATTAGGTCCATATTCTTGAGCATATGCATTTAGGATCTAGTGAGATGCTAACTCCTTGAAAAATATTTGAGAAAATGCTAATACATGAGCACAATATGGTGAACACTTGGTGGTGTTAGCACATTTAAGAAAGTGGTGGAGTTTGAGGGGTAGAGAGGGGTTTGGGTTCCTCTCTCCCTCCCGCCGAGCTTGCGAGGCGGGATTCAACGCTTTTGTGGAAGTGAAATGTCTATTTTCTACTGCGCCGGAGGCAAAGAAACAGAGGCGAAAGGAAGTCATTGGGGTGACCGGACGCGTGACCAGACACGTGATCGGACGCTCGATCGGACGCTGCTGGCGTGTCTGGTCAGTTCAACCGGTAGGCGCAGGGCAAAGTGCGAGGGTTTGTGACTGGAGTGTCCGATCACTCGCGGGATCGGCGCGTCCGGTCATGCACCTAGGGGAGCAGCATGGAGGAAAGGTTTGATCGGACGCGGTCTGGACCCTTACTGGACGTGTCCGATCGACGAAATCGCTCTGTGGACCCTTACTGGACTCAAACGGGACGTTGGGTGTAACGCGTCCGGTCAACTCTAGCGTCGCGTCTGGTCATGCTTTGACTAAGAAGGTAACGTTTCGTGATCGTTAGAGATCGAACGAACAAAATTTAAAACGGGACACGTGGCGAGCATAGGCGAAGTCGCGCAGGTGCGACCGGACGCTGTGGCCGCATCCATTCGATCTGATCTGTGCGTCCGGTCAGCTCGCGTAGAGCAATTTCTTTGTTCCTAACGGCTCTATTCGTTGGAGTGGCTTATATATATGTGTTTGGCTGGTTTGGGGAACTCACTCTTGACTCTTTGAACACTTGAGACATACTTTGAGCTAGAGAACTTCCCCTCCACTCATCTCCTTGCTTGGTTGCATACTCTAGTGAGATCGAGTGAGATTCAAGTGCATTGCTTAGTGATTTACATATAGTGGCACTTGATCTTTGAGTTGGCTATGGATTTCTTGTTACTCTTGGGTGTTTCCCGACATCCTATACGGCTTGGAGCAGCGGTGATGTTGAGCTCATGATTGGAGATTGTTTCGAGCCTCACCTAGTGATTGTGAGGGGTTCTTGAGCCTTCCCCATGGGAGTTTGCAAATTGGCTACTCTAGTGGAGCTCGTGGCTTGGAGGATCCCCATCTTATGAGTGGATGTGCGGCACCCGCTGAGGATATGACTCTTGATAGTCAATTAGCTCATGATCCATCAAGTGGGTGCATCGCCACAACGAGGACTAGCTTGTGGGGAAGCAAGTGAGCCTCGGTAAAAATCTTGTGTCATCTCTTTGCCAAGGATTTCATCTTGTGTATGTGATTGCGTTGATTGATTGGTTCATTGGACATATCTCTACTCATCAACGTCGGTATAACAATCCTAGCTCACTCATTTGCTTACTTATCTACCTTGCTAGTTGTGTAGCTTGTTTTTCTTTGTCTCTAGCTTGTGTAGTTTTGTTCTTGATTAGGAGTAGAGTTAGTTGTTGCTGTGGTTAGTGTTTAGCCTTGAACTAGACTTGTGTAGGTGGCTTGCATATCTTAGTGAGCTAGTGCTAGATTTGCTATGCTGTTTGTTTTACTAACTCACTTGTCTAATGAAGCTTGTAGATTTTTAAATAGGCTATTCACCCTCCCCTCTAGCCATTTAGGACCTTATAGCATGGTTGATGGGGAGAAGATTCGTTGTGATTCACAACTCTCTGATGCCGTGTGGTCTGTCCAAGGGTTACAGTTCACCTCTACTCTAAAGGTTTTTCCACTCACTGCCTTCGACATAATCTTGGGTATGGATTGGCTCGAGCAATATAGCCCCATGAAGATCCATTGGCTCGAGAAATGGATTCAGTTTCCTTATCATTCTAACTGGGCCGTTATTCGTGGTGATGGTGCATCTCTTCCGGTGGGCTCTCTGGTACAGTTGGCAGCAGTCCAGGCAGAGTATTCCACTATGTCCGATGGAATGCCTCTGACTTTGGTTGATCTGCTCACTGAATTTCAGGATATCTTTCAACCTCCGATAGCTCTGCCCCCTCGACGCCATTGCGACCATGCCATACCGCTGCTACCCGACTCTGCACCAGTATCTATCAGACCTTACCGCTACCCTCCGGCTATCAAGGATGAAATAGAGAGCCTAGTTCAGTCCATGCTTGATTCAGGGATCATTCACCCTAGTGATAGTCTGTTCTCTTCTCCGGTACTGCTGGTTAAGAAGAAGGATGGATCCTATCGATTCTGCGTTGACTTTCATCATTTGAATGCAGTTACTGCCAAGTCCAAGTATCCAGTACCCATCATTGAAGAATTACTTGATGAACTTGAAGGGGACAGTTGGTTTTCTAGCTTGGATCTTACTGCCGGCTACCATGAAATTTTGCTCAAGCCCAGCGAAGAACCAAAGACTGCATTCCAAATGCATATAGGCCATTATGAGTTCTGCGTCATGGCTTTTGGCCTCTCCGGCGCACCTGGTACTTTTCTGAAAGCTATTGTTGATGCAAAAGTGGATCTGCAAACACAAAGGGCTAATACCCGAAATCGATATCCAAAGCGTGCTAGTCGATTTGACCTGTTAATCGACAAGGATGAAGATACGAGCACTTTGGTCCTAACAACAGTGATACGCCCAGAAGTCACGGCCAAGAGGTACTCACGCGAAACTCGAGGATCGTCGAAGATTGTACTGGAGCAATGCAACTCGCTGAATCGATGAGAACTCGTAAAAAGGAAAAGTATGCAAATTGATGAAGTCACCGAAAAAGCAAATAAATGCAAATAAGAGTAAAAGCTGGTTTTTGATATTGATTGATCCCTTATTACATTGCCCTTCACTCTATATTTATATCCTGATCTACAGAAACGTAACCAAATACGACTAGGACACTAAACCCAAATCTAAGGAAACACATGACTCTGATACAACTCAGACTCTAATCAACATAGAAAAGGAAATTAATTCCTATCTTACTCCCTAGTCTGCCTCAACTACGATGGAATCCCCATCGACCTCCTTTCCATCGGTACACTCCCTGTTTCATCGGTAGTAGCCTTCAAGTCTTCTTTCATCGGCATCGGTAATAATATCCTTAACCTTATCGGCAACACTTCAATTTGAATTAACTTCTCTATACACCGCCACCACTCATAGGCAGCGTTCTTTACAAGCTCATTTTCATCGGTTATCAACCTACACAGTAATTTTTCCTCTGCTAATTAGCCCCTTCTGATCATTTTGACACGTTCCAAAAAACGATGTCAACACATGCCCCCCAATTTCGGAGTATAAGATACTGATGCTCCGAAATTTACTCCAGATAATGCTTGCTGTTACCTATTTTTCTCAACCCATTCTCCAAGCATAACATAATCTGTTACCGAATTTAATCAAATCTAGCTCTGATTCATGCATCTCAGTAAATATCGCACAATTTCCAACTATTCTTGCCCTAATTACAGTTGAGATACCGAAATAACAACCCATCAGCAAGATCTTAACATAACAACGCCACCATTTTAGAACTGAAAGATCCTGTACCAAGATCTCTTCCAAGTCATGATTACTTGCCATCAAATCTTCTGTACAATCCCTTGATTGTCGTGTGAACAGTTACCATATCCATCTGAACCACCTCGACCCACACGCGCGCGGCATAGAGATAAGTCAAGAATACCCCTACTCCCAGCGGCCTATAAATAGAATTCTCCAGATCGCTCGTCTTCTACCCTCAAACTTTGACCTTTGGCATTCTCTCTCCGACGGCGACCCTAACAAACAACCGCGCGTCCTCAACCCACCAGAGCTCCTTCCAGTGCAACTTCAAGTCCCCAGCTTGTGCCCTCATCCTTCTCAGAGCAATGACGATCAACTTTAACGTTCCCGCGGTTCGTTCTTCTTCTATTACTTTTACCTTGATCCCTTTGGTCTTTGCAAGTTCATACAGTTGGTAATTTTTCTTCTTTTTCCATTCTTTTGATCCTCCGAACTTAGGAACTACGCAACAAATTGGTTTTTCCAACCAACCAACCACCCCTCCAATGCCTAGGTCCAATGGGCGACCTAGATCCAACTGACTTGATCAATGCAGAAGCTAACAGAATTCCCTTCAAAGCTCAAAATTTTTCTTTGAATCTATGGAAAGATACATTCCGATCTTGGCCCAAACCCACCAAAGGGTGGAAAGATTGGTACTTGAGGGTTAACAGGTCGATGTAGGTGTACTGGGCAGAGCGGAAGATAGACCAATGTATTAGGCTATCTATTGCCGATATGCAAAAGAATGAATCCATGATGATAGCCGCCGCTCACTTCTGGTCAGACACCACAAATACTTTTATGTTTGGCCATGGTCCATCCGCCCCTACTCTTGCCGATGTATACATGATTACTGGCTTGGACATCTCGACTGTCGATGAAGCTTCCATCTATGGTAGGAAAGCTGAATATAGAGTGAACACACGCAACATCGGCGGCTGGACATGATACATCCAGGAATACCAAAGGACTAGTACTGTTAACCAGAGGGAACACGCCATATTCTTGAATATGTGGCTGGAGAAATTTATCTTCTGTGGTCGATCGGTAGGACCAACCAACGCCTTCCTTCCTGTAGCCGAACTCTTGGCCAACGGTGTAAGGTTCCCGCTCGGCCGATACCTTCTGAGCTCCACCTACCACCTCCTCCACCAAGTATCCCAGAAGCTTTTACTTGGTGAACCCATCGGTAATTTGGGAGGCCCATGGTGGTTCATCAATATGTGGCTAAATGCCCATATGCATAAACGTCTGTAGTGGGATTTCTTCGCCCAAGAATTTCCACGAGAAATCACCGAAGATTATGTTCTTGGAGATGAGGAATCGGCAACACGCCCTCCTCTCAACTTCGGTGAAGCTATAATTGTCCTCCCTGGAACATAGGCTAATGAAGATCAAATCGGCAGATTTTTCCAGAACTTCTACAATGGTCTCCCTCGCGATCATAGGGCTTGGGTACCCTATATCGATGAAGAGAACAAGTTTCCCCTTCTCTTTAAATTTGCCGATGATGAGCTGAACCAAGATAATGAGCTTATGATAGCCATCATTACTCCTAGGGCAATCCCGGTGAACACATTTGGTAGTGGGAAAAATTCCAATACCACTTATGAGTTCTATAATCCATCGGCAGTATCTTGTCAACTGGCTTTTGGGCAACTGCCAATCAAGCTGTGCTTTGCCGATGTGATCAAGCCCAGAGAAACAATCACCACCGGAACTGAGTGGAGCAGGGTAGTAAGACTCGCCCCCGATGCCGATATCTCAAATGTTGATCTCTCCGCCTGATCACCAGCGTATTTTATTACAGAATCATATAAGCAATGGTGGCAAGAATGGAAGGAACAATTATTTTCAACATCCGTCTATACATATCGGCACATGATCGATCCCGACTACGCCATTCCTGACGACGCAGTAAGTTTCTTTTAACTTTCTTTTGTTTCTTCTTTTCATATATCGGCAGCTAATCTTTCTCGTAACAGGCCGATGACCCAGTTCCATCCATAAGCAAGAGTGGGAAACCTTTCAATCTCTAACCTATCTCCCCAGTTTCAGTGATCGGCTACAACGCCCCCACCTTAGCCGCTTTAACTTTCTAGAGGACCCGTGCCAAGACTATCACCTCCAGATCAAAACTGGCAACATCTAGGGCCACTCCAATGGCTGCCGCAACAAGCCTAATTAAGGCTTTTAAGGTAATAACCTTGTTTATTTTTATTCATTGCCGATACAAACTATATTAACATGTAACCATCAGAGTGTAAGAGCTGCGGCTAGATCGTCATCGACAACCCCTCCAACATCAAGCACCACTACCTCCAACCAGCCTTCAGAGGTATTCTTTTATCTTTACATTTTATCCGTTAAATATCCGATCTCACACTTGTTTTGCAGCAACAAATGGGTACATCGGCAAGCATACCAAGCGCTCAAGCTCCTCAATCAACAAGTGCCGATGCCCCCTAGCCAACTATCGCTGAGATCCAAGTAAAGCGTAAAGCTTTAACTGATGCCAAAGCTCAGCAAAAATGACAGAAATCTACGCCAGTCCCTGCATCCGCTCCAACACCTATTAGTCAGCCAACCGATGTAGTTGAACAAGTTGACCCTCCTGCACAAAATATATCATCGGCCATCATACCCCAAGGGCCAACTATTGATGAAGTCGTAGAAGACATCCCATCGGCAACCTCTGCTGATCCTTCACATGACCCCCTTCAAGTTGCTCTCTCCAGCCAGGCCCAAGAAATTGCCTTGAAGCAGGTAAACCGATTGACCTATTCGATTTATAATATCCATATCTATCCTTAGGTAGAATCTCTGACTTCCTTTTCTCTTTACAGGAACAAGATTCTCCTGATAGCTTGTTTTCTTTTGCTATCGATGTCTCCGATGATGATGGAGAAGAAGCGAGTTCTTCCCTGGCATTGGGAACAATATCGGCAGAAATCTATGGCAAGCTAGAAGCCCTTCTGAATCTGTTACAACAAGATACTGCTCAATTGGTAAACGATTCAGATCCTACAAAGACTATCTTCAAGATAATCCGTGGCCAAGTTCCTACCGATGTTAAAGAAACTCTCTTCCCAGCAGTCCATCTAGAGAGCCGACAACTTCAATATCAACGGGCTGCTCACCGTATCGCCGATAGAGCAGCTCAAGCCCAGCTCAAGGAAGAGATGCTGCAGCTAAAACAAACTACCGATGAGAAGCAATTCTAGATCTATTGGCAAAGAGAGCAGCTCTTCTAGCTGAACTGGAAGAAGTTGAAGCAGCCCTAACCCACGCCAAGCAAGAAGAAGACCAGCTTCCTGACGTCATCAAAGCCATTCAGCAAGAAAGGGATGTCCAAGCTCGCAAGGCCTTGGCCTTGAAAAAGAAACTCAAGTCTGTGGAGGGAGTTGCCGATGAAGACGCTAAAGAATTGAAGGAAGCCGATGAAATTCGCCTGCGTGCAATATCGGCTATCCAATCTTTGTTAAACCTGTAATTCTCATCTAGTGCATCGGCAATAAGATATTAATACTTTATTTTAACTCTAGCCGATAGGATTGTTATCGGCAATTATACTTTTATGCATCTATCCAGATACTTCTTTAAATATTTTCCATTTAATGCTCTGGGGAACACAACCCCTTCGAGGGTTTTGAGAATATATGCATTACCAGAAATAGATTGATTTATCCGATATGGACCCTCCCAATTAGGCGACCATTTGCCAAACTTTGAACTTTTAGTCCCAATCGGTAAAATTAACTTCCAAACTAAATCCCCATCAACAAACTCCTTTATTTTCACCTTCTTGTCATACCATCTGGCTACCCTTTTCTTATTCTCTTCGATGCTAGCTAAAGCCTTTAACCGATGACCTACCACATCTTCTAACTCATCTTTCATAAGGGTATTATAGTCATCGGCTGTTAATTGATCTTGAGAACGTATTCGCCTAGAGCCAGTTTTAATCTCCCAAGGCAATACTGCGTCGTGTCCATATACCAACGAATAAGGTGTTACCTTGGTGGCACCATGAAACGCCATCCGATATGACCACAAGGCTTCATTTAATACTGTATGCCACTTCTTAGGATATTATTTAATTTTGCGCTTAATGAGCTTGATAATTCCTTTGTTAGAAGCCTCAGCCTGACCATTAGCCTGGGCATAATATGGTGAAGAATTCAAAACTTTAATCCCCATACTTATAGCAAACTCATCAAATTCGCCCGATGTAAACATGGTACCCTGATCGGTAGTGATGGTTTGAGGAATACGAAATCGGTAAACAATATGCTCTTTCACAAAATCAACATATTAGCCGATGTCACCTTTTTTAAAGGAATTGCTTCAACCCACTTTGTGAAATAATCGGTAGCAACCAGAATAAATTTATGCCCCTTACTCGATGGTGGATAAATCTGACCGATGAGATCAATAGCCCAACCCCGGAACGGCCAAGGCTTAATTATGGGGTTCATAGCCGATGCGGGTGCTCTTTGAATATTACCAAATTTTTGACATTCCTGACATCCTTTAAAATATTTAAAACAATCTTCGAGAATAGTCGGCCAATAATATCCATTCCTTCTGATCATCCATTTCATCTTGAAAGCTAACTGATGAGCCCCACATACTCCTTCATGAATCTCACCCATCAAGTCTTTTGATTCATCGATGCCAACACATCTGAGTAAAACTCCATCTATGGTACGGTAATATAATTCATCATCAAGGAGCACATACTTGGTAGCTTGGAACCTTATACGTCTTTCAACCTTTTTAGATGGATTCTTTAAATAATCAACAATTTCCTTTCTCTAGTCACCGGTATCAACTGCCGATGTTAACACTTCTTGAATAGGCTGATACCCTGAAGCATGCTGAGCTAATCGATTAGCCTCTTCATTATGCAATCGAGAAACAAGTTCTAGATGAAAATTCCTAAACCCTTTCAACAACTGCAGACATTTCTAATAATATAAAATTAAAACTTCACTTCGGCATTCATAAATTTCAGCCAACTGATTTATAACTAGCATAGAATCACCAAAAACTTCAACAACATCGGCACGTACTTCCTTAAGCAATTCTAACCCTTTTATCAGAGCTTGGTATTCAGCCTGATTGTTTGTTGATGTAGCAACAATCGGCAATGAAAACTCATACTTCTTCCCTGAGGGGAAATTAACACAATGCCGATGCCTGCTCCTTCACCACATGTAGACCCATCAAAGAAAAGTGTCCAAGGAGCAATTTCCAGAGAATCCACTGTGTTGCAATGTTGAGTAACAAAATCAGCCATAACCTGTCCCTTAACTGCCTTAGCCGATTCATAACATAGGTCAAATTATGATAATACTAAAATCCATTTGCCAATTCTACCACTTAATATCGGCATCGACAACATATATTTGACCACGTCATCTTTGCATATGACAGTACACTCAGCCGATAGTAAATAATGCCTCAACTTAATACAAGAAAAGTATAGACACAGACATAATTTCTCGATAGCTGAATACCTGGTTTCAGCATCCACTAACCGTCTGCTCAAATAATAAATAACACATTCTTTCCCTTCAAATTCTTGAATAAGAGCTGAACCGATAACAGTATCATCAGTTGACAAATACAATCTGAAAGGTTTCCCGTGTTGAGGTGGAACTAGTACTAGAGGATTTGTTAAGTAGCTCTTAATTTCATCTAGGGCTAATTGCTGCTCATCTCCCCATCTAAATTCATGATCGGCTTTCAATTTCAGTAATGGACTGAAAGCCTTGATCTTACCCGACAGATTAGATATAAATCTCCTGATGAAATTAATCTTACCGATCAAAGATTGTAATTCAGTTTTATTGGCAGGAGCAACCACCTTGTTGATTGCCTTAATAGACTTCCTACCAATTTCAATGCCCCGCTGATGCACCATAAAACCCAAGAATTGTCCTGCCGATACACCAAATACACATTTATTAGGATTCATCTTTAATCCATGCTTCCTTGTGCACTCCAGTATCTTTCGTAGATCGGTTAGATGCTTTGTGATATCTCCAGACTTAATCACTATGTCATCGATGTAGATCTCTACTAATGTGCCGATGTATTCATGAAAAATAAAGTTCATAGCTCTTTGATAAGTAGCACCGGCATTTTTCAAACCAAACGTCATAACTATCCATTCAAATAATCCCACATGACCTGGACACCTAAAAGCAGTCTTGGGAATATCCTCTTCAGCCATGAATATTTGATTATAACCCGCATTACCATCCATGAAGCTGATAATTTGATGTCCTGCTGCAGCATCAATCAACAACTCAGCAATCGGCATTGGATAACCATCCATCGGTGTGGCTTTATTGAGATTCCTGAAATCAATACAAATACGAAGTTTCCTATTTTTCTTGTAAACAGGAACCACATTAGAAATCCACTCCGCATATCGACACTGCCGAATAAACTTTGCCTCAATCAATTTAGTTATTTCGGCCTTAATATCAGGAAGTATATTAGGATTGCATCGGCGCTCTGGCTGCTGATGTGGCCGAAATCCAGACTTAATAGGCAACCGATGTTCAACTATCGATCGGTCTAATCCAGGCATTTTAGTATAATCCCAAGCAAAACAATCTTTATATTCTTTTAACAAATCGACTAATTACTATTTACACTTGGAATTTAACTTAGCACTAATAAAAGTAAGCCTTGGCCTATCACCCTCACCAATATCTACTTCTACTAAATCATTAGCCGATGTAAACCCTTGACCTAATTTTCCATCATCGGAAACCTATCCATTAAAATTCTTCTTCAGAACCGACTGCTTGGATCGGTGGAATTTCATAATCGGCAACCTTGAGGAACTCTTTTTCCCAAGCTTCTCCTGATATGCACTTGGTTCGTTCATAAGTGTCTGATTCTGCCGATGCGATGATATAAGAAGAATCACCAGGGACAACTTCAATTTTATCCCCAATCCATTGTACGAGGCACTGATGCATTGTAGAAGGAACACAACAATTAGCATGAATCCAATCCCTTCCTAGAAGCAGATTATATACTCCCTTGCCATTAATAACAAAGAAAGTCGTCGGTAAGGTTTTGCTGCCGATGGTCAACTCAACGCACACTGCCCCTTTAGCTGGTGACACATTGCCTTCAAAATCCTTTAGCATCATATCGGTTTTAGTTAAGTCTTGATCTCCCTTACCAAGTTTCCGATACATCACATAAGGCATAATATTAATCGCAGCTCCTCCATCAATAAGTATCTTAGATACACGCTGCCCATCAACTCTGCCTTTCACAAACAAAGCCTTGAGATGCTGTCTCTCATCATCGGCAGGTTTCTCAAAAACAGCCATCATTGGATCTAGCGTTAATTGAGCTATTTGGTCAGAGAAAACAACTTCTTCCTCATTATCAGGGAGTGCCAAAAATTTCATCGGCAACATAAACATCATATTGACATCTGCCGATGGGCCTTTATTTTTGTGCTTTATTTGCCACTGCTGATTACCAGATCTCTCATTGGAGGAACTCTCTTCTTGGTATAAGTCCTCTTGACGCTCTCGCTGCATCCTCCTTTTCTGTGTCTTTGTCAAACCTTCTGGACACCATTGAGGAAGTTTAATTTTCCAAACTGGCTGATAATAGGTCCTAGTTGACTCTACACGACGTATATTAGGATCCCTGTAAAATATTTCTTCATCAGGAACTCTTGCGTTTGCCATCTCTTCAAGCTCCTCTTGGTTTCTTGGAAAATATGCAACGCATTTACCAAGCCTCTCATGTACACTAAGCCTGCCCCCCAGCCGATCATGTACTGATGCTTTACCTCTGATCGGCTCATTGATGGACAAACCTTGATTGCCAGGTTGAAACCTCCTTTCTGAACGATTAACCTCATAATAACCATTGCACTCTGGGCAATTTTCAACAGTAGGTAATTTAATACCTTCTTTCCAACAATGAATAAAAAACAGACACCTCCAATGATCCTTATGCCGATTCCACTCCTCTCGGCGTCTCTCTTCTTGTTGTTGTCGATATCGGTCCCTTCGCTGATGCCAGCCCTCCTATTGCCTTTGATGGGTAATCACAATGCCAGATCGAGGAGGCTTTCCAGAACTGCCACTTTCTCTTAGTAGCCCCTTGCCTTTTGCATCATCGGTAGTTATCCGATGTTGGGGATCCACTGATACGTTTTTCTCAGCAGCTTCTGATGTCAACACCTTAGTCTTTCCTTCAACATTCAACATATTTGCTGAAAAAGGATGTTGATCAATTTTCATCGGCTTCTGGATCTTGGAATTATCAAATTTAATTCTCCCAGATTCAATAGCTAATTGTAACTGTTGCCTAAACACTTTGCACTCATTTGTACTGTGTGAAGTTGCATTATGCCATTTGCAATATAGCATTTTCTTCAACTCTTCTGCTGATGGGATCACATGATTAGGTGATAGCTTAATCTGGCCCTCTTGAAGCAGAAGATCAAATATCTTATCGGCTTTGGTGATGTCGAAAGTAAACTTCTCTAGCTCTTTTTGACCAAAGGGACAAGATATCGGCTTTTTATTCTTAACCCACTCAGCCAAACCGATAACTGGTTCTTCATCTGAATCAGAATCTTCTACCTCTCCGACAAATGAAACTTCTTGTTCCAATTCCTTTTGGGTTCAAAAACCCTAGTATCTTGATCAGAAATCCTTTGCACGAGATGACTTAGGCTTTCGAACTCCTGAGAAGCATATATGTCCTTAAGGTGTGGCAACAATCTTTGGAAGGCCAAATCAGCAAGTTGCTGATTATCCAGTACCAGGCTATAACACTTATTTTTTACATCTCGTAGCCTTTGCACAAAGCCTTCCACCGATTCATCATTGCGCTGTCTCAATTTTACCAAATCGATAAGCTTCTTTTCATGAACTCCAGCAAAGAAATATTTATGAAATTGCTTTTCTAGATCAGCCCAAGTAATAATAGAATTTGGCGGTAATGAAATAAATCATGTGAATGCTGATCCAGACAGAGATGATGAAAACAAACGAACTCTTAATTCATCTCTACTAGCTGCCTCTCCACATTGAATAATGAAGCGATTAACATGTTCCATGGTTGATGTATTATCCTGCCCAGAGAACTTAGTGAAATCTGGCACCTTGTACCGATTTGGGAGAGGAATTAAATCATATGCCGGAGGATATGGAGTCCGATAAGAATAGGTATTGACCTTGGGCTTTATCCCAAACTGATCCTTCATAATCTCTGCTATTTTATCGGCCCAAAAAGCATCAACATTTTGTTGACGATATGGCTGAATTTTCACCGGAGGTACTTGCTGATACCCCTCTGCATATCTTTGTGGCCTACGATCTCCAGCAATTGGCATATTTGCCACTATTTATGGTCCATTAACCTGCTGGAAAGGATTCATCGGCTGAGCTGCCGATGCTTGATTCTGAAAACCAGCGTGCATATGACCTTGATGAATCCTTGCAACTTGCTGATTTGGCTGAACTGTATGTTGAGTTGGAAACTGCCCTGACCAACTATTATTAGCGTTCATCGGTATAAAATTTGCCGATGGCTGGTAATTTGTTGGCATTGCTGGATAATTACAACCAGCTTGAGGCATAACCTGGACTCCTGGTTGACTTACAGTAGGAGCCTTCTGTTGCATCGGTAACAAGTTTGCTGATGGACTTGAATTAGATGTTTGACCCAAAGGCATCTGAAAACCTTCTAGAGTTGGTTGCACAGTAGTTGCTGTAGTATATTGAGGTACTTGAGCTATCGGCGAACCAACCGATGGCATAGGAGCTTTTCCTGCTGTGTCAAACACTTGAGGTAACCCAGGGTTAAAAGCAGATGGCTCTGGAGGCATACCGTATCCCCACCAATTAGCAGGAGTCTGGTTACTCTGTGGTACAGGACCTGATAAAGCCGATGCCGATAGATCTGTATTAAGCTGAACTCGTCCTGATAATGCTGAATCTGATCGCATCGGTGTAGATTGTACGTTAGATAAGCCTGCTGATACTAGAGGGGAAGAAACCTCTGTACCCACAACGGCTGGGGGAGCCGATGGAGTAATAACAGATGCTGATTCTGGTTGATGATAGGCAGGCCCAACGTAATGCTGTGATGCTTGCCCTTCTTTGAAAGTTCGAACCACATCATTATAAACAGTATTGGACAACACATTGGAGTGATTAATTAAAGTATGATTTACTGCAGAACTAACCATCTCTTGAAGTTTACCCGGATTAGAATCAAAGGTAACTTGTCGAGGCAATGGTAAATCTTGCTTCTGAATGACTTGTCCACTCTTGTTCAAGCTGAATGACTTCAATCAAAGCTGTCTGTATTCTTCTATAGTCTTTTCCATAGCCTGCTTCTGTTCTTCCTTAAGATCTTCTTCTGATATCGCGATGATGTTCCCCGCATCGATCTCAGGATTGAACATGTTGATTAGATCTTATCCCACTGGGCATGCCAAAAGATGTGTTGATGCAAAAGTGGATCTGCAAACACAAAGGGCTAATACCCGAAATTGATATCCAAAGCGTGCTAGTCGATTTGACCTGTTAATCGACAAGGATGAAGATACGAGCACTTTGGTCCTGACAACAGCGATACGTCTGAAAGTCACGGCCAAGAGGTACTCACGCGGAACTCGAGGATCATCGAAGATTGCACTGGAGCAATGCAACTCGCCGAATCGATGAGAACTCGTAAAAAGGAAAAGTATGCAAATTGACGAAGTCTCCGAAAAGTAAATAAATACAAATAAGAGTAAAAGCTGGTTTTTGATATTGATTGATCCCTTATTACATTGCCCTTCACTCTATATTTATAACCTGATCTATAGAAACGTAACCAAATATGACTAGGACACTAAACCCAAATCTAAGGAAACACATGACTCTGATACAACTCAGACTCTAATCAACATAGAAAAGGAAATTAATTCCTATCTTACTCCCTAGTCCGCCTCAACTACGATGGAATCCCCATCGACCTCCTTTCCATCAGCACACTCCCTGTTTCATCGGCAGCAGCCTTCAAGTCTTCTTTCATCGGCACACTCCCTGTTTCATCGGCAGCAGCCTTTAAGTCTTCTTTCATCAGCATCGGTAATAATATCCTTAACCTTATCGGCAACACTTCAATTTGAATTAACTTCTCCATACACCGCCACCACTCATAGGCAGCCTTCTTTACAAGCTCATTTTCATCGGTTATCAACCTACACAGTAATTTTTCCTCTGCTGATTAGCCCCTTCTGATCATCTTGACACGTGCCAAAAAATGATGTCAACAACTATGAATACAACATTGGCTCCGTTGTTGCGGCGGTGTGCCTTGGTTTTCTTAGATGATATCTTGGTCTACAGCAGAACTTTTGAGGAGCATCTCACACACCTATGGGCTGTCTTTGAGTTGCTACGCCGTGATCAGTGGTTAGTCAAGCCCTCCAAATGTACATTCGGTCAGCGGCAGTTGAAGTATCTGGGTCACCTCATTTCAGAAAAAGGCATGGCCATAGATCCTGCCAAGATCTCTGCTGTGCTTCAGTGGCCATCTCCGAGATGAGTCAAGGAGCTACGCAGTTTTCTTGGCCTTGCGGGATATTATCAGAGATTCATCTAACATTTTGGCATGATATCCAAACCACTGACAGATTTGCTCAAAAAGGGAACTATATTTATCTGGACTTCTGAGCACCAGGCTGCCTTTGAGGCCCTCAAGACAGCACTGACATCAGCTCCCGTCTTGGCGCTACCAAAATTTTCTCAACCCTTTGTTATTGAGACTGATGCCAGCGGGGTGGGTATTGGCGCCGTTCTTATGCAAGCCGGCCATCCTCTCGCTTTTCTCAGTAAAGCGCTTGGTCCGCGTTCCCAAGGGTTGTCAGCTTACGAGAAGGAATACATGGCAATCATTATGGCGGTTGATCAATGGCGTAGTTACCTTCAGCCGGCTGAATTTCATATTATCACAGACCAAAAGACCCTTGTCCAACTGTCTGAACAGCGCCTTCATACACCTTGGCAGCAGAAGGTCTTCACCAAACTTCTCGGTCTTCAATACACCATAAGGTATCGCAAAGGACATGACAACCGGGTGGCTGACGCCCTGTCAAGATTTCCTGAAACTGGAGCAATCTGTGATTCAATCTCTGTTGTCACGCCGGCATGGACATAGGCTGTGGTGGATTCAGATACTGAAGACCCAGCTGCCCAAGAGCTCTTCACCAAGCTAGCTGTGGAGCCAGCTGCCGTGCCCCACTTTTCCTTGTGTGATGGTCTGCTTCGCTACAAAGGGCGCTTGTGGGTTGGCAGTGTGCCGGCACTCCATCAGCAGCTTCTCGTGGTGCTCCATTCTAGCCCGGTTGGTGGACACTTTGGAATTCCAGTCACGCTGCGCCATGCTAAGCAGTTGTTCGCTTGGAAGGGCATGAATACCTCTGTGCGCAACTTCGTAGCCTCTTGCCGGATTTGTCAGCAAGCTAAGCCAGATCGCTCCAAGTTACCGGGGCTGCTCCAGCCGCTGGCCGTACCTGAAAGGGCTTGGACAGTTATCAGTATGGATTTCATCGAAGGCTTGCCGCCATCAGGGCGCTGCAATACCATTTTGGTCATTGTTGATGTGTTCACCAAGTACGCACACTTCTTGGCTCTGAGGCACCCATTTACAGCAGCATCAGTGGCCTCTTTATTCATGCAGAACATCTATCAACTCCATGGAATGCCCTCCGCTATTGTCTCGGATCGTGATCGTATTTTCACCAGTAAACTATGGACTGAACTCTTCAAATTGTCTCATGTTGAATTGCAAATGAGCACAGCCTATCATCCGCAATCGGATGGACAAACAGAAAGGGTCAATCAGTGCCTAGAGACCTTCTTACGCTGCTATGTGCATGCATGTCCCAGCAAGTGGAGTGAGTGGTTACATGTAGCCGAATTCTGGTACAATGGCAACTTCCACTCAGCTTTGGGGCGCTCTCCGTTCAAAGCATTGTATGGGTACGCTCCTTCTCACTTTGGTATTTATGCCGATGATGTCTCGGGCCCTAAGGATTTGCAGACCTAGCTGGAAGATCGACAATTGATGAATGCTCTCATCCGCCAGCACTTACTCCGTGCTAAAGCAAGAATGGTGAAGACTGCCAACCTTAAACGCTCTGAGTGGCAGTTTGTTGTTGGTGACTGGGTTTACCTCAAGTTACAACCCTATGTCCAATCTTCTGTGGCCGTCCGTTCAAACAACAGATTGTCCTTCAAATTCTTTGGTCCATTCCAAGTGGTGACCAAGGTTGGTGCAGTTGCTTACAAGTTGGCTCTCCCTGCTACTTCCAGTGTCCATCTTGTCTTTCATGTTTCCCAATTGAAGAAGTCAGTTGGACAACATCAGTCAGTTACTGCAGTGCCTCTTGAACAAGATGTCCAGTGGAGCGTACCTGTCGCTATCATTCAGCGTCGCACCATTACTTGCGGTAAGTCCTCTAAAACTCAGGGCTTGATTCGTTAGTCTAACCTGCTGGATTCCTTGGCCACTTGGGAGGACCTCATTCCTCTGCAGCAAGCATTCCCTCGAGCGCCTGTTTGGGGACAACCAGGCTGTCAAGGGGGGAGAATGTTACGCCTGAAGAAGTCACGGCTCCTGATGAAGAGGGCGCGGGCACGGGAAGGCTAGATGGGCCGTCCGCATCTAGGCCACGCCGCGCAAGGAAGGCCAACCCAAAGATGTCCGGCCCATCTTGGGTCCAGTCCATCCAAAACGCGTAAGCAACTTCGCTGCCGTCGTCCGCCTGCATGCGGCTTAAAAGGATAGCGCTGAGCGCTGTGTAAGCTATCGATGAACTGATGAACTTTTCCCCAAATCTATGAAGAGCTCGTCCTCGGTTCCTCGCCCGCTTGGTGTGGCTTCTTCTAGTTCTTTTCTATCTGAGTGAGTTGCTAACAAGGTGCCAGCCATCGTGCTCGTGCACTGGTTTAGTTTGTTTCTTCGTTCCTATACCTCCTAAGGCATGCATGCAGTCACTTGGGCTGGGCTGGCTCCGGGTGCTTCACTAGCTGCTTCTTATATATATTTTGAGCCCGGCCAACACAGAGTATGCATGATTGGAATCACATCACTAACCGATCCAAATTAAATATCGAATAAACAACAGATGGAGCACTCACAAATTGGCTGATGATAGGTTGTAGGTTCAGAGAGGGAGCAATGTAACATACTAGACGACATACATAGTGCATATACAGTGGGAAAACATGATTAAAGGCGCCCTTTGGTGCTGCAATTGAACACCATGCCTATGCTTTCGATCGTGCTAACACTGACATAAGGAGCAAACGGGCCAAGCTAGCGGCTGCTTGCTTCATCCGGAACGTCTACCTGACGACATGCCACTTGTTGTGCAAAGGCAGCTGACAGGCAGCCAATGACTGACAACATCATATAAATTTCTAAGTGGCATACCGCATACGAAACTGTTGCATAATAATAATAATATTATATGGTATACTCCCTCCATCCCCAAATAAATATCGCTTTTGGTATTCGTGCCGTATGTTTGACTAGATTTATAGAAAATACGTGCAACATTTGTATCTTTAAATAAATTTATTATGAAAATAGATTTAACAATCTATCTACTAATATTAATTTTATACCATAAATATTAATAATTTTTTATTTCTAGTTAAAGTTGTTTCTCGAGAAACGAAAATGATAGTTATTTAGAGACAAAGAGAGTAATAGCCAAAGAATGGTATACTAGACAGATCGAAACAAAAGTTGATGCATATTATATATGTGTGCTCGCTCTCAAGTCGATATAGCGCACTACCAGAATATGGAATTGCCATGAGGGTCTGAATTTCCTTGAGTGCCAAAATAAAACCGTCAAGAAAAATATAGTTTCCTTGGATGTGGATATTGACCTTCAAGAAAAAGAAAAAATCTATATAACCTCCTGACCTTTGCCTCTGTGTCTAGTTCACCCCCTAAACTATAAAACCATGTATTGAGCACCCTAAACTTCTCTAAACAGAATATTTAACCCCCTCTAGTGGTTTTGACTTCCGGTTTGTTGACTTGGCCGTCCAAATTGATTCACGTTGACACGTTGACGCTGGGGCCGCTCAGTCTGTCTTCGCAGGCCACCACCGCCACATAATAACCCTCGCCGCCGTGGCCCGCCGCCATGCCTCCCTCGAGACTGCTGAGGTCGAGCAGGCTGTGCTCGCTACACTTGCCAGCAGTGGCGGAACCAGGGCCCCAAGCACAGTAAACTCATTTAAATACCTATATAAATATTTGTATTTATAGCACAAAAATATTAATTTCATCTATTTTATTATTAAAATATAATGATTTTGGTTAGAAATTAGGTAGATTTTTTTGAAAATTTATTGAAACATATAATTATGTATATTTTATCATACTAAAAAATATGATCACATTTGTTCGTCTCTCCTTAATTAAAATCGCTGGTTCCGCCTCTGCTTGCCAGACATAACACCCCAGTGGGTGCCCCACCAATTCGGCACCTTCATCATCCTCCGATCGAGGCCTCGTCCACCCCATCGCCATCTTCGCATCTTGCCGTAGCCATGCAGCAGCGCCCAGACGTACTGATCACGGAGGAGGTAGCAGCACCTCTGCACCTGGGCTCGTGGAAGGCCAGCAGGGTGGCGTGCGCGGTGTGGCTCCATGCCGCGGTGGTGCTGGCAGGTGGCGGCACCGGTGCTCTTATGTGCAAAGCTTGGGGACACGTACGCCGACGCAGTGGGATTGCAAGGAGGTGTTTGGTTCTTTTTTTTAACACATATCACATCGAATGTTTGACACATGCATGAAGTGTTAAACATCGATTAATTACGAAACTAATTGCATAGATTGAGATTAATTTACGAGACGAATCTATTAAGCCTAATTAGTCTATTATTAGTATCCGAACACTCTATGATCAACCTTATGGTCAACACATGTTAAAGTTTAACATGCCCTAACCCCCATAGCCTTGTTCCATCATGGGTTGGTGTTGCCAAGTGGTCAACGCTTCTGTGGTCAGCTTAGTCACCGGCGCAGCTATTGCCTGGGACGACATGGTGGAGATGACTAGCGACGTGCACTACTCCACTACTCATACACGCCAACATGGCTTGCCCAGCTCTGAACAGAACAGAAGACTGAAAACAGATTGAAAGTAAACAGGCTAACAACGCTAACTGAAAGCTGATGCCTGGAGACTAGAGTATGCAACAGTGGCATAGTAGGAGCACCCGACGTCCCCGTAGGCGCCGGCGCAGCAGCAGCCTAGGACGACGATGACATGGTGACGTACACTACCAGATACAGGAGCTTTGCCGAGGACCTACCTCTTTATCGAGAGTCAAATATCGGGCTCTCGGCAAAGAATCCTTTGCCGAGAGCCTGTGCTCGGCAAAGATTAGCTCTCGGCAAAGCGAGCTCGACTCTCGGTACAAATAAAACCTCGGCAAAGCCTCAACCCCACAAACGGCCCACTTACGCCGTTATCTTTGCCGAGAGCCTGCTGTTAGGCTCTCGGCAAACTTTTTTTTTGGATTTTTGGTCCCAAATTTTTTGTGCAGCCTTGATACAGTACTGAAGCCAAGATTTGAAATTTGGTGTGTTTTCCATCCCTCTTACTATATTTCGTGTATTTTTTTTTCATTTTTTTGATTTTTTGCACAAGACGCACATTTGAACTACAGGTGCATGAAATAATGAATCTCAGAGATTCAATAAATGATATTCATTCTTCCGAGGGTATTTCGATGCCGTATCCAAGGACATACGCGAAAACTCCACCATCTCGTGCACGCGACGTGGCGACCAAGTTGCATGAGATTCTATTTAAAAATATATAAAATGCGAACGGAGTCGGAAAATCATGAAAATGGATGGGAGGCCTTGACATCGCATGTAGAGGCTATAAATTTTTTTTAAAAATGTTTGAAGCAAGTTGTGCCGCAAGATGGTTGAAACTCTGAGATCTCCACATGTGATAACAAGATATCACATGCGGAGATCTCAGGGTTTCAACCATCTTGTGTCACAACTTGCTCCAAACATTCTCAAATTATTTTCATAAACTCTACGTATCCTGTCAAGGGCTCCCGTCAATTTTCATGATTTTCCGACTCCGTTCGCATTTTATATATTTTTAAATCAAATCCTACACAACTTGGTCGTCATGTCTCGTGCACGAGATGGTCGAGTTTTCACGTCTGTCTCTCGATACGGTGTTGAAATACTCTCAGAAGAATGAATATCATTTTTTGAATCGCTGAGATTCATTATTTCATGCACCTGCAGTTCAAATGTGCGTCTTGCGGAAAAAATAAAGAAAATACGTGAAATATAGCAAGATGAATGGAAAATACACCAAATTTCAAACATGGCCACCTAGTACTATATCAAGGCTGCAGGAAAAAATTAGGAGCAAAAATCCAAAAAAAATATACTTTGCTGAGAGCCTCCTAAAGCTCTCAGCAAAGAGCCTCTTTGCCGAGAGCCTGGGCTTGGGAGCTCTCGGCAGAGAAAATAAAAAAAAAGAAAAACTCTTTGCCGAGAGCCGCCTGACCTAGCTCTCGGCAAAGAACGCCTGACCTAGTTAAGAAATTTTTAAAAATTATATATATTTTGCCGAGAGCTAGGTCAGGCGACGCTCGGCAAAGAGCCTCTTTGCCGAGAGCCTGGGCTAGGGCTCTCGGCAAATAAAATAAAAAAAAGAAAAACTCTTTGCCGAGAGCCGTCTGGGCTGGCGCTCTCGGCAAACAAAATAAAAAAAAGAAAAACTCTTTGCCGAGAGCCGCTTGATCTAGCTCTCGGCAAAGGGGTTAACACATCAAAAGGGACACCCGTTCCCTCAGCCCTCAGACGCACCCACGCGCTCACACCGGACACCACCGCCGCCGACCGCCGCCCCCGCACGACCACCGCCGCCGACCGGATGCGCCACCGCCACCGCCGCTCCCGCACGGCCGCGCCCCCGCCCCCGCCCCCGCACCGCCGCCGTCCACGGAGGGGAAGCCAGGGAGGGCCGACGGGAGGAGCGACCCCGCGTGTTCAGGTACTTCCTCCCTCTCCACTAGCGTGTTCATGACTGCAGGCCGACGGGAAGATTCTTGATCAGTTTAAAAATGGGGGTGTGGTCCTGTGTTTATTCTTGTTCTTTGTCATGAGCATGCCTATACCATGGTGTGTAAGTGCAGATTGCCACGAACATGCTTGATTGCCTTCATGATTTAGGATGCTGGTGCCGTTCCACAGCCATGTCATGCCCTGGTGTTTGTAGTATATAAAATCCATGAATTGTACTGCAGGTGTAGTGGTGTTTTTGATTGGTGATTAAGAGTGTTTTTGATTCGTGGTGAAGAGAGGCGTGTCTCTGAGATTGGGTGAAAGTGACCTGTTTCTGGTGCTTGTGCCGTGTAAGGAAAGACGGTTGATTCTGTTGGTGATCTGGCGCGTTCTGGACTAGAAACAAGAAGAGATGAAAGTGATGCGTCCTGTGAATTGATTAAAAAACATATTTTGGACTACTAGAAACAAGAAGGGATGACAGTGATGCTGAATTATGGAGTTTTGCCTTTGTGAATTGGTTGAAAAAAAGAAGATAAATCGTTCAACTTTATTGGATCTATATCATCCCTTTTTAATTTATTACTGTTACATAGTGCTTGCTGTTGTGCATAGGTGGAATGTGCACAATTATATTTGTGGTGCTAGCAGTAAGGCATTGAGTACACTTATACTGCAAAAGGTTGCTCTAAATTATTGTGTTACCTTAGGCAACATGAAAACACACATGTTCACTGCAGGAACTGATCTTGTACATCCTGCCACATCTATTTGGGACACCACATTGAAACATGACTGGTAGTGTGGCACTGAGTTGCATATTGTGGTGCTCATAATAATATATATTATCCCTCAAACGTGAATAAATTGGAGCCTCATCAAGCCCTCGGGCACTGTACATCGCTGTTCGCCACCATTGTTTAGTACTGTCCACTCACGGCTCAGCCACTATTTAAGCACTCTTTCCACATGCAGTTCCAAACTCTCTTCTAGCAGGGGCGGAACCAGAAATCTGCTAAGTCCTGGGCTGAACCATGGAATAAAGGACTAGATCATTTTTCTCATTAATTTTTATAGCTGATGAAGTAAGTTTATATGGAGTTTTGCAGCGAAGGACCAGGGCTGCACACGGGCAGCCTGCCCCAACTGTTTGTATGCACTGTTTGTCACTGTCAAAACACCATTCACGAACCTTTTTGTGTGCAAACTTCTCATAGACTAAATTTGCTCGTGCCATCTATAGTACTCTTCTTCTTGCTGGAGCTATGCCTCGAGCCTCTGGTATTCTTCGCGCGTACGCAGGCAGTTAGAAACTTAGAATTAGGAGTAGTAGTATTTTTTTTTGAGAATTGCCTGGGCCTTAGTAGTGTTATGCTAGTGTTTGCTACTGGGCCCTTGAGATCTTTGTACCACAGATGACGACGGATGGTTCCATTCATCCTTACCATCCAGCTGCCATTTGCTTCCCATCCAGCTGCCATTTGCTTTTGCATTTCTTCTCCCTGTCACATTTTCAAGCTGCTTTAGCATTAATGAACCACCAATATGTAAATCCTTTAGCTCTCCAAGATTACTACAGTTCAAACCCTTCCCATCCAGCTGCCATTTGCTAGTCTGTAGATCAGCAAAAATATAGTGCACTTTCTCATCTTAAGTTGTTTTAGAGTTTTCTAATAGCCTTTTGTTGATAACTGTAGTTGCAGGATCGTCCACTGCGGGTCTGCCTGCACCGCTTCGCCTCGCCACTGCACCGACTCGTCATTACACCGCTAGCCTGACTCCGCCGCCACCCTAGGTATAAATAACCTCTTCTCCCGGATAAGGGTCGTAGGTCATGAACCCAATTAGGCGTCTCCCGTCCGAAAGAGATACGGTTGAAGGTATGCAGATCTCTGCATATCGATAACTGTATCTGTTTCGGATTGTCCACGTTACTTGGGCAGCCCGCGGATGCGTAGATGAGGCTAGTTCCCATGGTCTGCCCTGATTCGAGACGGAGTTTCGGCATCACCTCCCTGTTGTTCTCCGGATACACACTCTCCCTACAGGGACGTGTATCGGGAGAACAGCGGGGAGGTGCTGCCGAAATTCTATCTTGGGTTGGGGGCAGAAAATGGGAACTAGCCTCGTCTACGCATCCGCGGGTGGGATTAGGACCTATCCTCACCTATTAGATGACAATAGGATGTAAGTACTTGGATGTAGATGTAAGTACTCGGATGGATGACAGTAGGATGGATGACCGTCAGTGGATGTACTTGGGCCGCAGAAGCAAGAGTGATTTCAGTGATGAATGGTTGCACAAGACAGATGCTTTCTTGAACCATGCATTTGGCCCGGCTCGGCGAGGAGAGATGAAAGTATTGTGCCCGTGCAGCAGATGTGGGAACCGGCGAAGGCAAGACAAGGAGAACATGGGTAAACATCTTCTGAACCATGGATTCACGCCGGACTACACCCGGTGGATCTACCATGGTGAAGTACATCATTTGAGAGAGGAGGCGGTGCGACCACGTCTGCAGGACTTTGATGCTGATGCTGGGGTAGCAGACCTGTTAGATGACTTCCAACAAGCACAATACGCTGCAGGACATACGGAGGAGGAGATGGAGAAGACCGCAAAGGCATTCTACGACATGATGTCTTCGGCACAGAAACCCCTTCATGATCGGACAACGGTTTCTCAACTGGATGCCATTGGCCGTGTGATGGGGTTCAAGTCCCAGTTCAACCTTAGTCGAGAAGCGTTCGATGGTATGTTGGCCCTATTTGGTAGCATGCTTCCGGACGGCCACATATTGCCAAAGAGCCTGTACGAGTCACAGAAACTGCTTCGTGCACTGAAGATGCCGTATAAGCAGATACATGCATGTCCAAATGGGTGCGTCCTCTTCAGAAAAGATCTCAAGGATGCATGTTACTATCCGAAGTGTAAAGCGTCGAGATACATGGAGGTAGACGATGGTGAAAGCCTGAAGAGACAACTTTCTATCCCCATGAAAGTCCTGCGTTACCTGCCGTTCACACCGAGGATCCAACGTCTCTACATGACCAAGGAATCCGTGAAACAGATGAGATGGCACAAACAGGGTACATGATACAGTCCTGAGAAGATGGTACATCCCGCGCGATGGTGAAGCATGGGTCCACTTTGATCGCATTCATCATGACAAAACTAGAGAGGCTCATAATGTTCGTGTTGCGTTTGCTACAGACGGTTTCAACCCCTATGGACTCATGGTTGCCCCCTACACCTGTTGGCCCGTCTTCGTTACCCCCCTCAATCTTCCCCCCGGCGTCCTATTTCAACGTCATACTGTCTTCTTGTCGTTGATAATTCCTGGACACCCAGGGAATAACATGGGTGTGTACATGGAGCCTCTGATTGATGAATTGGAAACTGCTTGGAACGAAGGGGTATTGACATACGACCGAGCTTCAAGGTTAAACTTCACAATGCATATCTGGTACCAGTACTCACTGCATGACTACCTGGCATATGGGATATTCTGTGCCTGGTGTGTCCACGGCAAGTTCTCATGCCCGGTTTGCAAGACAGCTATGAGATTTATCTGGTTGAAGAAGGGTGGCAAGTATTCGGCGTTCGACCAACATCGACAATTCCTGTCTCTTGACCATCCTTTCAGACAAGACACCAAGAACTTCACCAAAGGGGTCGTGGTGACAGATCCTCCACCCCGGATGTTGACTGGTGCCGAGGTTCACGCTCAAATAGATGCTCTCAAGTTCAATGAAAGAGACGGTCGTTTTGCGGGATATGGTAAGGAACATATGTGGACGCATAAGTCATGCTTGGAAAGGCTCCCCTATTACGATGACCTTCTTCTGCCACATAATATTGATGTAATGCACACTGAAAAGAACATCACTGAGGCACTTTGGGGAACACTCATGGACACTGAAAAGTCCAAGGACAACCCTAAGGCTAGACTAGACCTGACACTCTTGTGCGATAGACCAAAGCAAGAGATGCGGTCTCCTCAACCCGGCAGGAGATGGACACGGCCCAAGGTCGATTTCGTCTTGAGCAGGCCACAAGGGAAAGAAATACTTCAGTGGATCCAGACATTGACGTTCCCTGATGGATATGCAGCGAATCTGAGGAGAGGAGTCAACTTATCTAGTCTGCGAGTCCTAGGAATGAAGAGTCATGACTTCCACGTATGGATCGAGCGCCTTCTTCTGGCGATGGTTCGAGGCTATGTTTCTGAGCCTATGTGGGTTGTCCTGGCAGAGTTGAGCTATTTGTTCCGCCAACTTTGTGCCAAGGAGATATCTCGGTCCGTCATTGCTGACTTGGAGAAAGCTGCACCTGTGTTGATCTGTAAGCTGGAGAAGATCTTTCCACCAGGCTTCTTCACTCTGATGCTGCATTTGATCAAACACCTCCCTAATGAGGTTCGAATGGGAGGGCCTGTGCATTGCCGTTGGTGCTATCCAGTCGAGAGAAATCTGAAGACTCTTCGCAAGAAATGTAGAAACAAAGCCAAAATTGAGGCTTCCATTGCAGAGGCATTCATTCTAGAGGAGGTGTCAAACTTCACTGAACAATACTACTCCGAGAACCTTCTTAGCGTGCATAATGCACCCCCTCGTTACAATGTTGGAGAAAATGAATTGAGTCTTAGCCTTTTCCGAGGCCAGCGTCAAGTGGATCCACAGTTAAGCAGTTGAACTATGAAGAGTGGCGAAAGATCATGCTATACGTGCTTACCAACCTTGATGAGGTGCAGCCGTACATGGGGTAAGTTCTCAACTATGTTCATTCAATTCGCCGACACTATTCTGCATCAAACACCCTTGTTTTTCTTCCGTACAGGGAATTTCTTCATCAGTTCTGGAATGGGCCAAGGCCTCCTTCTGACCCGGTAGCCGAAACCCTAATTGCAAACGGGGCGGGGCAAGGGAGGCCCGATTTCATTTCTTGGTTCCGACAGAAGGTCCTGTCCAACCGAGGTCATACTTAGTCCGACGTTCCAACTTGCTCCTACGTTCGGACTTAATAACGTTATACCTTGCTTCACCTTGCAGGCTCAGACCGATGCGTCTATGAGTCAAGAGCTGAGACAGGTTGCAAACGGCTTTGACTGTAGGGTCAAGTCATTTAACGGTTATGACGTGAATGGATATCGCTTCCACACAGCGAGATACGAGCAGAGTCAGCCCAATCGAAAAACCACAAACAGCGGAGTTTGTACTCCAGGCAATGACAACCATGACTACTATGAAAGAATTGAAGAAATATATGAACTTTCATTTCACGGTGACAAGCCTCTGAATCCTGTAATGTTCAAATGCCATTGGTTCGACCCTGGAGTAACGAGGCTCACACCGAATCTTGGGCTAGTTGAAATTCAACAGGATTCTGTCTATCCAGGAGCCGATGTGTATATTGTGGCTCAACAGGCCACGCAGGTTTATTACACGCCATATGCGTGCAAAAGCAAAGAGCATAGCTTGGGTTGGTATATTGTGCACAAGATATCGCCACATGCTAAACTATCTCTCCCCAACGATGAGGATTATAACTTCAACACAAACACGTATTATGGGGAGTTCTTTCAAGAAGCTGGCCTACAAGGGACGTTCACGATAGACTTAACCAAAGCGATGGAAATGGAAGTAGAGAATGATGACGAGGACGCTGGGGATGAGGTGGTAAATGAGAAGGACATACAAATGCTAGAACGATTCCTTTTAGGCGAAGCAAATGAAGACGACCACCTGTCTTCAGAACTGAGGAGTACTTAGACATGGTTGACAGCGATGATGACACTTATGCTCTGGCTAATCCCGATGATGCAGATTGTTTCTAATTCACGTAATATTATGTTATATTCTACTCCTGTTATGTTTTTTCTTAGGATCTAGGGTTTTATTTATTTTGCATATATTTCATTATGTTATTTCTAATACAATATTTTTTGTTCTGTTTAAATGCAGGAGGTCGAGCCAAGATGCCGGGCGGACGTCAGAGGTCGATGAGCTCCCTGTACCGGGCCTCGCAGGACGACGGGCCATCTCGGCAAAGGAGGGGTCACCACCGGAGGGAGCCGACTCCACCGGAGGACGAGGTGCCGGCCACGTCCGAGGCCGAGGCTCAGGCGGACGAGGGGCAGGAGGACCCCGAGCAGGAGGATGAGCCGTCGGCCGAGGCAGACGAGGGTTTGGCTGCCTCAGGGGCGTCCACGCCCTATTTGCGAGGTCCCGCCAGCCTCTCGGCCCGACCGATACCACTTCACCAACGCCCAGTGATCCGCCCCGTTGGACAAAGGTATATGTTTTAACTACTCGTTCATATGATATGTTCAAAATTGAAATAGAAACTAATAATATTTCTGTATCACTTGTGCAGGCATTGGGAGTTTGTGGAGGGTCGCGGCCGCAAACCCATTGGCATCCTGGTTCTCCTGTGCCGCGAGCACTACCCCGGCATAGTACAGTATGCCGGGAAGACAGAGCCGGCCTACACCTTTGACCACTACACCGTCGCCCCAGACCCGGACTACCCAAACAAGGCGGCGAGGGTCAGAGTGGAGCTGTGGGTAAGTCTTCGTCACACAACATCGCATTCATCGTACTTTTTTGAATTACTTAGAGTTTGTATTGCATCTGTATGCAGGACTTCTATAGGTGCGAGCAGGGGAAGGAGGCACAGGCGGAGGTGGTGAGTACAAGGTCCTATAGGAAGCTCGTCACTGACATCATCTACGAGGCGAGACTTTAGGCCATCGTCAACTACAACGCCACGGTCGAAGGACGGAGGGTGTCGAAGGTCGAGGCGAGAGGCATGACGCTGAGCCGGGCGCAGTACATTCAGGTAAGTGATTCCTTTTGAGATTAAGCTATGCTCATTTCATCTGACGCTTATATGTGAAATACTTAATGATGTGCAGATGGTCCCCTAATGGTGCCAGTCGTTTCCCGAGTGCTGGGAGATGATCGTGGACCGGTGGCTCTCTGAAGAGTGGACCGCCCAGCACGCCGAGGCCCGGGAGGCGCGTCTGCCGATGCCAGGTGTACTACACCACCAGGGCAACCGCAACCTCGCTGAGTACGCACAAACTTGGGTACGTGAAACACTTTATGTATTGTAACGCTCAAATGTTGCCTAATTACTAATCATCTTGTTGTCTTCCTCGCAGACGGCGTCACACGGTGGCCAGCCTTGCAGCACGTTCATGGCATATGCCATGTCCCACAAGGGCAAGGCCACCGCACTGGAGACCTCCTACAACCCCGACGACCCCCCCGAGGCATACTCCAACTCCAGCGCCCACACCCGCCTCACTGACTACACAGAGGCGGCAAGGGCGGTCCATGGGGCCGACTTTGATCCGGCCAGCGAGGACCTGGACGGAAGCCTCGTGACGAGGATCGGAGGAGGGAAGAAGCACGGGCGGTATTGGCTTGGCGACGGTGTCATCGACTCGTCCTCCACTCCCACTCTGTCCCAGCTCCGAGCACACACCACGAGCGGGAGCGTCCCCATACGCCCACGCCCATCGCCTTCGCAGTCGCGGGTCGCCGAGCTCGAGGTTATTTTTATTTTACTCGTCGTACATTGATGTTTAAATGTTTGCATTGTTCTAACATTCCTTTTGTATTATCGCAGGCCCGCCTGGAAAGAGAAAGGGAGGGCGTCAGCTTGCCGAGGCCCAGATGCGGTCCCAGATGGAGGCCCGGTTGGAGGCCCAAGCTAAGCAGATGCAAGATCTCATCACGTTCATGGCCTCCCAGGGCATGCAGGTGCCCGCGGCGCTCATGGCTCCTCCACCGCCGTCTCAGAACGCGGATGCTACTTCTGTGAGTATCGATTCCTCAGTGTTTTGTTTCTGCATTTGCTTGTCTAACATAGACATCTAATTTTTGCAGCCTCCGTCGGCGGGTTCGAACAACCCGCAAGCGCCTGGATGGAACACGCCCGGGGGTCAAGGCGGGACTGCTTCTCCGGGGTGGCCAGGGCAAGGTTGGCCATGAGTGTGTTTAAAGTGTCGTCTCTAGTAGATTGTGAACTTTAGAATGAAAACTTATTACGTTTCGATGATAACTTGTGATGGTTAACTTTCGTTTGGTTCAAATATTGTGATGAATGTGCTATATGTGTGGTGTATGCGAACGTGACATATATGTGATGAATGTGATATGTACATGTGATATATGTGTTTATACGTGATGAATGTGATTTATATGTCATGAATGTGATTTGTATGTGTATTGAAATGGAAAATTAGAAGAAAAAAAAACAAAATTTCCTACTTTGCCGAGGGTTGCACTCGGCAAAGGATAGGCTTTGCCGAGAGCCTGGCCATACTTGCTCTCGGCAAAGAGTTTTTTTTTAAAAAAAGAAAATATTTTGTCGAGAGCCAAGACAACCAGACTCTCGGCAGAGATTTTTTTTAAAAAAGGAAAATGTTTGCCGAGAGCCTGGCCAGACTGGCTCTCGGCAAAGAGTTTTTCCAAAAAAAAGAAAACTCTTTGCCGAGAGGCAGCCAAATGGGCTCTCGGCAAAGAAGGCGGGCCCGTTAACGGTGCCTTTTCTTTGTCGAGAGCCCGATAAACGGCTCTCGGCAAAGAAGGCTTTGCCGATCGGGTTTTTGCTGAGACAACTTTGCCGAGGGTCTGAGAGGCTTTGCCGAGAGCCTGGGGCCCTCGGCGAAGCCGTCAGCTCCGGTAGTGATAGGAGGTTGAGCTCCTGACGTCGGGAGCCAGCGTCCAGTAAACCACGTCGACGTTGAGCTCCACCTGACGCACCACGCGCTGCGGCTGCCTCTTGTTGCCCGGGCCCCCGCTAAATGCCTTCGAGTTGTTGCCTTGCTGGCGCTCGTCGTTGTCCGCCGCTGCCGCCCTCAGTCTAAGGTGCAGCCTACAGAGCACCTTGACGCCGTCCTCGCTGGTGGCGTCCTTCCAGTCGGTGATGAACTCCTATATGAGCCACGCAGTCTTGCTGCTGCCGGCGGCGTGGAACTCAAAGGACTGGTAGTGCCCGTCATGTTGGGCTTAGAGGACCACAGTGAGTAGATCGGTGGGCACTATGACATTCCAGTACACATCTAGATACAAGGGGGGGAGAGTGAGAGTGTGCAGACCAGCGGGAGGCGTGGAGGAAGAGGAACCGGAGGCAGCCATGTCGTCCGTCGGGGTGGTCGTCGATCTCGGAGAAGAGGGCGAGGCGGCAGTACTTCCCGTCACTTCCTGCGCCCCTCAGTGGATCGGGTTTTAGGGTTTGTTAGGTGGGAGTACGGCTCAGGCGAACCTCGTGTCCAGAGCCGCCGGCCCCCACCTCTTTATATAGCGCAGGGTGACGGGGGCCCGCCAGCCATGGATGGGCTGGGCGCCCCCGATCAGGGCGCGGATCAAAGGCCCAACAGACTGTTGGGTCTGTTAGTGGAGATCATTCCAACATTCTCCCCCTTGATCTCAACTTATACCTTAACTTTAATCTTTGACTTTAATACTTTCACTTTTATTTGTCCCATCACAGATTAGTGCATAGAGCATGTTTTATCGTCACAGTCTATTGCCGATAGATTTGACAGCTACAATGCACATCTCTGTTTTGAAACAGATTCTTTAACTTTGGGCCCTTTTAGTTGTCCAGGAATCATAGGCTTTCCCTCAAACCCATGCTGGCTACATGTTCTCTGAACACGTTGGGTGGTAAGCCTTTCGTAAGCGGATCCGCGAGCATCTTCTCGGTACTTATATGCTCGAGACTTATAACATGATCCCGGACTTTATCTTTCACAACATAATACTTTATGTCAATGTGTTTGGCAGCACCACTTGACCTATTGTTGTGAGCGTACTATACTGCTGGATCATTATCGCAGTATAACTTTAGTGGCTTATGTATGCTGTCGACCACCTTCAAACCGGGTATGAACTTCTTTAGCCAGTTCACTTGCCCCGTTGCCTCATAACACGCTACAAACTCGGCATACATTGTGGACGATGTAGTGACGGTTTGTTTTGAGCTTTTCCATGAAATAGCTCCTCCCGCGAGAGTGAACACATATCCTGACGTGGATTTTCTATCATCTCCCGCATAATCAGAATCCGAAAACCCCACTATTTGGAGAGAATCTGATTTTCTGTACGTCAACATGAGGCCTTTCGTACCTTGCAAATATCGCAAGACTTTCTTTACCAACTTCCAGTGTTCAAATCCTGGATTACTTTGAAACTTGCCAAGCAACCCGGTAACAAAAGCTAAGTCAGGGCGCGTGCACACTTGAGCATACTGTAGGCTTCCGACAGCAGAAGCATATGGAACCACTTTCATTTGATCGAGCTCGTATTGGTTCCTAGGGCATTGAAAATCCCCATATCTGTCGCCCTTGACCATGGGTGTAGGTGAGGCACTACATTTATGCATACTGAATTTCTTTAAAACCTTTTCTATGTATGCCTTTTGTGATAGTCCTAATACCCCTTTACTTCTATCTCGGTGAATCTCTATACCCAAAACAAATGACGCTTCACCAAGATCTTTCATATCAAATTTTGAGGATAAAAACTTCTTTGTCTCCAGTAGTAGGCTGACATCACTACTAGCAAGTAAGATATCATCTACATATAAGATTAGAAAGATATACCTTTCATTCTTAAACTTTGCATAAACACAATTATCCTCAACATTTTCTTTAAACCCAAAATCCTTTATGGTTTTGTCAAACTTCAAGTACCATTGTCTCGAAGCTTGCTTCAACCCATAAATTGATTTCTTTAAGCGGCATCCCATTCGTTCTTTTCCTTCCACGACAAAACCTTTCGGTTGTGCCATGTAAACATTTTCCTCCAGATCCCCATTCAGGAATGCCGTTTTTACATCCATCTGATGTAATTCCAAATTATAGTGTGCCACTAATGCCATTATAATTATGAAGGAATCCTTACATGAGACTGGAGAAAACGTCTCATTGTAATCAATCCCTTCTCTTTGCGTGAAACCTTTTGCCACAAGTCACGCTTTAAACCTTTCAATATTTCCTTGGGAGTCACGTTTCGTCTTGTAGACCCATTTACAGCCTACTGTATTGGCTCCTTTAGGAATAGGTTCTAGGTTCCAAACTTTGTTGGTACTCATTGACTTTATTTCATCTTCCATGGCCTCAAGCCACTTGGATGAATTATCGCTTCTCATTGCTTCTTCAAATGAAGTGGGATCACTCTCCATTTGAAATTCTTCAGTGTTATACACCTCATAATCATCAGGTATAGCTGATCTTCTAATTCTTTGAGACCTTCTAGGGGCCTCCATATTTGGCACATCTTCTGTTTGGGGCTGTTGTTGCTCCCCCTCATCTGTGGCATCAGCTTGTATAGGTTCCTGGAGAACAGGTTCCTCTTCATTATTTGCTGTCACCACAGGAGAACTGACAACAGGTGTTGGCACTATAGTACCTGACACTGTTGGTACAACAAGAACAGGTAGTTCAAAGAATGGTTCCTGAATCATCGGAGTGGACACACATACCCGCTTCTCCTCAAGAACAATTTCTCGAGCTACCATGGTCCCCCTCACCATTTCATCCTCTAAGATAATAGCATGTCTCGTTTCTACAAACTTTGTGTATCTGTTTGAACAGTAGAAACAAAAACCCTTTGACTTTTCAGGATAGCCAATAAAATGACAACTGATTGTTTTGGGATCTAGCTTCCCAATATTTGGGTTAAACACTTTTGCCTCAGCAGGACTCCCCCATACACGCAAGTGTTTTAGTGAGGGTTCTCTTCCTGTCCACATCTCATATGGTGTTTTGGGCACTGCTTTACTTGGTACTCTATTTAGAATATGAATGGCGGTTTTTAACGCCTCCATCCATAGACTCAATGGCAAGTCAGAGTAACTCATCATACTACGCACCATATCCATCAAGGTACGGTTACGCCTTTCAGCTACTCCGTTCTGTTGAGGTTCGCCCGGTGTAGAATACTGGGCAACTATGCCATTCTCCTGTAGAAACCTTGCAAAAGGTCCAGGAACTTGGCCATATGGGGTATGCCGACCGTAGTACTCCCCACCACGATCGGACCGGACCACTTTAATCTTTAAATTATGCTAATTTTCAACTTCAGCCTTAAATATTTTAAATTTATCCAACGCTTCATTTCTTTCTTTAATCGGATAAATGTAACCATAACGGGAGTAATCATCTGTGAATGTTATGAACGAGTCAAAACCATCTACACTTTTCACAGGAAAAGGACCACAGATGTCTGTGTGAATTATCTGTAGAATTCCTGTGCTTCGTTTAGCATCCTTTTTAATTTGCTTTGTGTATTTTCCTTTAATATATTCTCTACACTGTTCAAAGTCTGAGAACTCTAATGGAGGAAGAATATCATTCTTAACTAGTCTCTCTATTCTCCCCCTCGAAATATGGCCTAAACGACAGTGCCATAATTTCGACGACGCATCTTGAGTTCTCTTTCGTTTTCTATTTGTATTCTCAGACGAGGATACATTTTCATTCACATCACATACGGAATTCACACTTTCACGAAGTGATAACAAGTAAAGCTCGCCTTGCAGGAATGCAAGACCAATACATGCATTATTAAACATTATCTTACATTTGCCATTTCCAAAATGGCAATCATAACCATCATTGTCCAAACACGAAACAGAAATCAAGTTTCTTTGTAAAGTAGGAACATAAAGAACATCTCTAAGTAGAAGCGCAGAACCATTAGCAAGTTCTAGTGAAAGATCACCAATGGCTTTAACATCTGCTTGGACTCCATTTGCGACTTTAATGCATCTTTCTCTTCTTTGCATAGTCCTTGTCGAACGGAATCCCTGTAATGAATTAGCAACATGAACAGTTGCACCTGAGTCAATCCACCAAGTAGATTTCGAATACTGTACATACAGGGATTCATTTATGAACGTAATAATGTTCTCACCTTTCTTTGCCATGATCATCTTTAGGAAATTGGGACAATCTTTCTTGTAATGTCCCGTCTTCTTACAGTGAAGACACTGGTCTTTGTCCACAGTAAACTTCTGATGAGACTGATTTTGCATGGGAGCCTTTCCCTGAGCCTTTGAGGAGTTAGAGTTAAAGTTCTTTTTCTTGTTATGTTTCAAATAGTTGATGGAACCTCCATTTGAAACTTTTATCTTGTCCTCCTCCTGAGCACACATAGCCATGAGCTTTTCTAAATTCCATTTCTCTGGTTGCATGTTGTAATTGACAACAAAGGTGTCATATTCCTTTGGTAGAGAAGCAAAAACCAGATGAATAAAGAACTCTTCTTTGAGAGCTAGATCCATTGGTTTCAACTTAGAAGCCTGATTGTTCATTCTTAATATGTGCTCTCTTATGCCACCACCTGTATATTTTTCTGTAATCAGCTGCTTTATCAGCTGGGTGGCATAAGTCTTTGAAGAGCCAGTGAACTGACTCTTTATGCGCTCAAGGCATTCTGTGACCGTGTCACAGTCTGGAATTCAGCCCACCAGTGCAGGCTCAATTGTATTCTTTATCACAGCTAAACATTTCTTGTTTGCTGTGGCTCAATTTGCCTTTTCAAGATCATAAGACATCTTTACGGGAGCAAAATCCCGCTCTCTTGTCTGCCATGCAGCGTCAGTCTCATCAGCTTCCCTCACCGGTGCCTGAGGCTCAATAGGGCACGGTGCGGTCACTACCCAGTCAACCTCACCCAAGATGAAGGCTAGGTCAAGCTTTCTCCTCCATTCAATGTAGTTATCTCCTTTGAGGGTAGGGATATCTTTAATGCAACCCATCAAGGAGTACCCACCTGAAATCATAATCCATTTAGAGTGAGAACATAATAACAACAATTGTATACCTTAGTTCCAACGTTGGTTAAAAAATAAAACATACAACTGTTCTTTGCAATAATTCTACATCACCGTTGGCAGAAAATAGAATTAATGCAAGAAAAAACATAATTAACACTATAATATTGCCATTAATCGACGTTGGCCAGAATAATAACAATATTATAATGAACTGCAAATTTATCCATTTTTCAAAATTAAATTCTCCCGTTGGTTCGAATTTAATAATGAAATAACAACTTTACATACGCAGCGGAAAAATCTCAAAAATATACTTTGAAATGACAATTTCCAGAAGCATCTTTAACTTTACTTAATTACTTTTTGCTCAGATTTTTACGTTGGTCAAAATTTGAGCAAGATACAACGTCAATTGTTAACAAAACATCAAAAAATGCCCCTAGAAAAGGTAAAACAGTGTTCATAGACATCTCTGTGAATTCGGCCTTGAAGGCCTAGCAATGGCCCGCGGCCTACGTGCTCAAAAGTCAGCCCAGCCCTCTGTGACTGAAACCACGGCGGCCACGGAGGCCCATCTGCCAGCGGCGGCCCACTCCAGCACGCGCAGCCTAGCAGCTTTTACGACGCAGCAGGCCGCGCAGCAGCTCCCCGCGCCTAGGCCGCAACCTGGGCCTGGGCCGGGAATCTGGCCTGGTGATGACACCCGCCTGGGCCGAATCCAGGCCCATGCCATCTGCGCCGTTGATCGGAAACGGACGGCTGTCCGCGCCCTTCGGTTGATTAAAATGCCGACGCCGCCCGGCTGCTTCTTCCAAAACCCTAACTCCCATTTCTCTCTCTCTCTCCCGTTCTTCTCTCTTTCTCCCACAGCTCACGGCTCCGCCGCAAACAACAGCCATGGTGGCGGCGGCCACCGCCGCTGGTGGAGAAAACGGGAAAAATCCCCCCCGGCCTGGCCTCTTCTCTTTCTTATCCATTTTCTCCGGTCGGTCTTGAGTCCCATCGCGTAGCCACCGCAAGACCGAGCAAGCGGCGCCGCCGACGAGGAAACCCGCACGAAGATATTGGTGCCCCCACCGGTCCCTTCGCCGGTGCGCACGCCCTCCGAACGGATGGACGTGACGCCGTCGAGCGGACTAGTGGTGGCGCCCTTTGCCGCCGAGCCGGTTAGGGTTAGGGTTTCGATCTGAGGTGAGATTCGAAAACCCTCGCCTTTACCCTTTTCTATACTATCTGTGAGCTGTCTTTAGGGTTAGGAATCGATGGCTGGCGGTGGTGACAATGAGTGGTGTCCAGGGGAATACCCACTTCCTTTCTTCCCCTCTTAGGGTTAGGTTCTATTCTTTTTCCCGATTTGAAATCGAGTGTTCCTTTTCATTCTTTTACCCAAAACCGGATCTACACACTAGAAAAAACACCGGCTTTGATACCAAATGTTGGGCTTAGAGGACCACAGTGAGTAGATCGGTGGGCACTATGACATTCCAGTACACATCTAGATACAAGGGGGGAGAGTGAGAGTGTGCAGACCAGCGGGAGGCGTGGAGGAAGAGGAACCGGAGGCAGCCATGTCGTCCGTCGGGGTGGTCGTCGATCTCGGAGAAGAGGGCGAGGCGGCAGTACTTCCCGTCACTTCCTGCGCCCTTCAGTGGATCGGGTTTTAGGGTTTGTTAGGTGGGAGTACGGCTCAGGCGAACCTCGTGTCCAGAGCCGCCGGCCCCCACCTCTTTATATAGCGCAGGGTGACGGGGGCCCGCCAGCCATGGATGGGCTGGGCGCCCCCGATCAGGGCGTGGATCAAAGGCCCAACAGACCGTTGGGTCTGTTAGTGGAGATCATTCCAACACGTCACTCGTTAGAGCCAGCTTGGACAGCCACGTCGACAAAACCACTACAAGGGGTTAAATACCCGGTTTGGTGAAGTTTAGGGTGTTCAATACACAGTTTCATAGTTCAGAGTGTAAAGTAGACATAGTAACAAAAGTGAGGGGGTTACGTAGACTTTTTTCTCCAAGAAAATATGTATTTCTTGAGTTTTGAAGTAAACCGTCGAGAGATATTGATGTTTTTTTGGTGGTTTCTAAGAACCTCTAAAAAAAATTACACATTTCTTTGAGTGTACCGGTAAACAATCAAGGAAAATTCCATTTCCTTGTGTTATTTAACTGCCAAGAAAAAATGGTTATTTTCTTGAGTGTTATTTTAATCCGCCAAGAAAAATTACTATTTCTTTGGGGTTTATGCAATTTCCTTGGCGGTAGTGAGCGATGCATATGCAGGGGAAGAGTAAACAAAGTTGATGATGATGCACGCACGTACTACGGCACGGTTCATTTTGTGGGCGCGGCTGCAAGCCTGCAACAACGAACAACCACACACTGGCATGCGCATACATCGCCTCTCGGCTCAGTTGGCAACAATGGCCGCCGCGACGGTCTATGGCACGCACGTATCGTACGGCGTGCTCATGTCAGTGGGCGCATTTTTCCCCGAACGTGCACCCCCGGGTGTAGGGCCCTCCTGGCTTGGTGCACTGGCCGGACGGCAGGCAAACCTGCCCGTCCTTGTTCAAGGCATCGTTGGAGACGCTGCTGCCGCCGTTTCCCGCCCCCAGCTGCAGGCCGCCAAACTCGGGCGCCACCTCGTCCTCCACCAGGCGCCGCCGCTGCTGCTGCCACTTGTTAAGCGCACTTCCAGCAGAGACGTCGAGGACCCTTGCCCCGGGTGCGCAGATGATGACCATCCTGCCGCTGTACTTATCGGCGGCGGTGGCCACAGGAACGGCCGGCGGATGTGGCCACGAGAATGGCGACGACGGCGGTGGCGAGGGGCAGGTAGCTGCCGGCCATTGCGCACTGGTTTGGTTTGCTTCTTCTTCGTTCCTAAGGTAGGCGCACTTATATACTATTATTAGTCTGATTATTTTGGGCCTAATCCAAAAGCTAATAAAGCTAAAGATACCAATAATGGACTAAAGTTTACTGAACTGAAGGTTCACCTAAAGTTGTCTGCTTATTTCACATTTGGCATCAAATCTCTAAAGTTGCAGCTTCAGATTCTTAAACTTTCCGTCCTTTATTTGTTACCTAGCTAGATCTTTCAGTTTTGAAATTCAGTTGAACTTACAAGCTCCTGGACTGATCAAGTGATTTATGATCGGTGTAGGTCTCCTAATCAGTATTTGTATATACTCCCTCTGTCCCTGAAAGCTTCAATTCCTGGGAGAATTAGGACAGATTAGTGTGGCCAACAAAAGACCATACTACCCTCCATTAAGTTGGGTTCCACCATTTAATCTTGCACATTAAGCAATGGTTGTCTCTTCGGTTCAATACTGATCCCACGCTGCATTTAATGTCAAACTCAACCAACCGGAACAAATACAGTACTCGTACGCGCCAAAATACAAAGTACTACGCGCCAAACTCTCCAAGTAATTCGCAGGAAGCAAATACACAGGCGCCGGTCACCAAATACACAGGCGCCAAAACAAACAGTGTAACTTTACATGCCTCACAAAAATTCCCAGGCGCCAAAAACAACAGTTGGCGCCAGAAAAAAAAAGCACGACCTCGCCGTCTTCGATTCCGGGGCTCCCAGACCGGACCTCGCCGCTACCTTCGTCGCCGTTGCGTCCACGAGCAATGACGCTGCGGCTGTGGAACAGGGCGCCGCGGAACAGGGCGCCGCGTCCACGGCGACTGAAGCGGTCACGCACGGCCGGATCCCGTCGAATCCCGGAGCTCGGAGCCCGGATCCCACCGTCGCCACCTCCGCCGCCGTTTCCTCCTCCGCCGTGGCGACCTTGGCCAGGGGCACTGCAGCCACCACGAACCTCTAGATCCCGTCGATCCATTGCGCCACGGCCATCTGCTTCGCGAGGAGGATCCGTTATATAGACCGGGCGCCATCAACGTGGTCGCCGGGATTGTAGGTTTCGGGAGCTGCGGAGATGGAGGATTGGAGACTTGGGGGCGGCGGTGGAGAAGTTGGTCAACAGAGGAAGGAGAAGTTGGGCACGGGAGGGAGGAAGACGTGATAAATGAGAGAGAGATGGAGCGTTGCCTGGCTTAGTTAATGCCACGGGAAGGACTCCGAGGAGGGCTGGTGGACCCATCCACCCCAGAAATTGATCCTTTCGTGGACAAATACTTAGGCTAGAAATTGAAGCTTTCAGGGACAGAGGGAGTATATGTCGATCTGACAGAGTTGCTATATACACGCATCAAATTGATCATCAGCAATTATATAATTAAATGTCAGTAGCCAGAGATTATCTGGGCCCTGGGGTGCTCTAGTTTGGACTTTGGACCTCAGATCCGATTGAATGGATTTGCATTCGACAGTTTACAAACCAGCGACACACACCGACACAATTCTAGAACTGTCAGTGTACTCTACCGTAAGAACATTGTTGTATACAAGTGCGTGTTTCATAAGCTCATTCATTCACAAATCTAGGTAGACGTTCGCGGGGGGGGGGGGGGGGGGGGGGGGTCAACGCGCCCAGAAGCTTATCCGCTCCTGTCCGCCCCCCGCCCGCTCCGTCCGCGCCGCCGCCGCGCGCTACCGCCCCGGGTCGCCGGCTTACCGCGCGGTCCGGGCGGTTTACCGCGCGCCCGCCGCCGCGACGGTTAGCCGGCCCGGATCCGCGGCTAACCGCCCGGGAGGAGCGGCTTACCGCTCGGTTCGCCGGGCGACCGCCAGGTAAGTTTTTTTTTCTTTAGAGTAGTATTAGCTTTAGGATTTAGGTATGGTTTATTTGTTAGGATTTAGGAAAGATCTAGGATTTAGGTAGGATTTGTGTTAGGATTTAGAATAGGTTTTTGGTTAGGTTTTAGGTAGGATTTACTTTAGGATGTTTTTTTTAGGATTTAGGATTAGAGGTAGGATTTATGGTAGGATGTATATTTTAGGTATATATTGTGTAGATACATTTTATTTAGGTGTGACTTTGTGTTGTCCGTTTATGCAGGTAGACAATGTCAGGCAGAAACAGAGATGTTGTATGGGAGCATGGTGAAAATCTTGCTCCTGGATGGAGATGCAATTATTGTCATGTGACGAAAGCAGGCGGTGGTTGCACTAGATTTAAACAGCATTTGGCTGGGCACGGGGCGGACACCTTGCATTGCGACCGTGTGCCACCAGATGTGCGTGCGTACTTTCGGCGAGATCTTGACAGAGCTAAGAAGACGACTGCTGACCGGGCTCGACAAAGATTGGCACGAGAAAAAGCTGCAGCGGAGGGAAACCATCCCCTCGGTGATGATGAATATGAGGCTCAGATGAAGGAAGCACTAAACTAGTCGAGAGCAGAATATGACTACGAGCAGAGGGTGTAACAGAGAGGAGGTAATTACGACCGTGGAGGGGGTAGTGGTGGTGGTGGTGGTTCGCATGGTGGGAATCATATTGAGAGGTTATTTAGAAGAGCAGGATCACGGAGGGAGACTCCTGTGGAGGTGGAGGACTATCATGTGGCAGCCGGTGGGAGGAGAGGAATGCACCAACAAAGGATTGATACAGGGTCTTGAACGCAGAAGGGGAAAAATGCAAAGGAAGCTATTGGTAAAGCTTGGGGAAAGTTTTTCCATTATGTAGGAATCCTAGGACGAAATGCCGACAATCCGTACTTTGTCAGTGCGGTCCGAGAGACACAGAAGTGGGGTAAGTACCTATACTTGAGACCTATGGCCTTATGTATCTTTTCATATTCTCATTCTTTGCTTATGGTTTCAGGTAAAGGCATCGCGTCACCCACTGGAAGGGATATTGATGGCAAGTACCTAGATCAGAATGAGAAAGACTTGAAGAATAGGTATGCAAAGTTTCAGAAGGAGTGGCCCAATTTTGGCGTCACGTTGATGTGTGATTTATGGACTGGCCCAACTAAAATGAGTGTCATAAACTTTCTGATTTATTGCAATGGGGTCACATGGTTTCACAAATCCATTGATGCATCTGGAAAAAGTCAAGATGCTAACTATTTGTACAGGGTACCTCCTAAACATAGTTGTCATGTGGTTCTTTTTATTTATATATATATGTGTATATATAATATGTTCTGCTTTTTTCAGGAGATTCGGAAGGTGGTGGAGGAGATTGGTGCCGAGCATATTGTCCATGTGGTCACCGACAATGGCGCCAACTACAAGAAAGCTTGCAACTCACTGAAAGAGGAGTATGGTCACATTGTTTGGACACCTTGTCTGGCACACACCATCAACTTGATGTTGAAGGATATTGGTAACAGGCCCGATCATGCAGGTATGTTGCAAGTATGCAAGCGAATTTCAACTTGGTTGCACAACCATTCTCAGTTGAATCATATGATGAAGAAAGCAATTGGTGGTGAGTTGGTCAAGTGGAATGGCACTAGATTTGGGACCAACTATATGTTTCTAGAGAGCATTCATCGAAAACGTAAACAATTCATGCAGTGGATGTGATCTCCTGAGTTTTTGCAGAGTAAGTGGGCACTCACTGAAGAAGGTCGATATGCTCATGTAAGGTTGTCAAATATTCAGTGGTGGGAGGGATTGGAATACATCATCAACACAGTTCAACCAATTTACAAGTTCCTTCGTTTCGATGATCAAGACAAGCGGCCCAACATGTGTGACGTGGTGTACGAGTACCAGAATTGTAAACAGGAGTTGGAGTCGTTCTTTGGAAGGAATGCACAAACATAGAATGAGTATAGACAGATTATGGACGAAAGGATTCATGATGTGTACATAGGGACGTATGTGGGTGCAGGTATGATAATGACTTATGTTGATTTAGCAAGCTCTATATATTGAATATTTACCGTATGCTTATTTGAATCATATGTTGCAGCTGCTGTTCTAAATCCAAAGCTTACATATAGTTTGGATCCAACTCCAAGAATGTTCGGTGGCCTGAAGGAGACATTTCAGCAAATGACGGATGTGCAGTGCGCCGTACAGGCATTGCAGGAGGCTGAGATTTTTCGACAGAAGCTTGGTGAGTTTGGCTCAGAACTGACAATGAAAATGGCGACGGATCCAAGGACAACCCCATGTTAGAGTACTGTCTACACCCATTTGGTTTCCTATATTGGAACATATAGCTAACATAATGTGTTCCACTTGCAGCGGCCTGGTGGATGATATTTGGTAGAGATACTCCAAATTTGCAGCGCCTTGCTTTGCGGCTTGTTTCACAATGTATCTCCTCCAGTGGATGCGAGCGGAACTGGAGTACTTTTGCCTTGCTGCATACGAAGGTTCGCAATCGGTTGTCGCACAAGAAACTAAACAAGCTTGTTTATGTCAATTACAACCTTCGGCTGCGACTTGCGGATGTGAACCCACGAAGGCATGATGAAAAGATTTTATCGACCGGTTCGCCGAAGTCTCATTCTATTACCGGAGCAATCCGGTTAGGGAATGGATGGAGTACGGTAGAGCTAACCTGCCTCCAGTTCTTGATGAGGATTCTGACGAAGTGGACGTCCCTCTGCCATCACATCTTGTCAGGTACATTACATTTATATATATACAAATGTGTGTGTATGTCTCACCCTGTATTATGTGATTGATTTTATTTATGTGATTCATTTATTTGTGTTGGCAGTGACCAAATAGACCCCGAGGATCTACGTCAGGCTACGGGGCATGATTGCATCAGTGATTGGGCCCGTAGAAATGTGGGTGAAAGTCACCTCGGGAAGAGGAAGATGCAGATGGTGCCTCCAAAGGGTCACCGCAAGCGTCACCGAGGAAAAGGAAAAGCAGTGACCAGCGACACAGAGACTGAGGATGAGGAATACCAGTCCCAGGATAGTGGTGACGATAACAGTAGTGACGATGACAGTGACGATGACGGTGCTGGTGGGAGTGACGGTGGCGGTGGTGGTGGGAATGACGGTGGTGGTGGTGGGAGTGGGGCTGGTACTATTGGTGCTGGTGGTAGTAGTTATGTAGGTCTTTATTTCACAGGTATCCATTGCACCTACATACGCACAATTGTTTCTGTATATGCCTACTAATTATGGTTGATTGCAGGCGAGACCCAATTCACACATGCTACTCAAGACCGTAACCATGGACAACCGACATCGCAGAGGAGAGCATATGCACCGACGGACTACGACACTCCACAGTACTCTTCTTCCTCCTACAACGATACCTCACAGCCTACTTATAGCTATCCCATTCCTGACATGACCATGCAGACTCAGACTAGATGGGTGTATGAATGGGAAGACCCCAGTTTTTACAATATGTTAGTTCAAGAATGGGAGACAACAGCAGCATGGACAGGTCAAACTTGGCAAGATTACAAGGCTGCCCTGCTTAGACAGCAAGGTATCTCTCTTATGTCCACCGCCGAATATGAAATATCGTGCCAACAAGGGTCTTCCCATACATCCTACGTAGTTGACCATGCGACTATTTGTTTGTGTAAGCGAATATGTATTTGTATGCGACTATATATTGCTGCTTTAGTGACTTATGCTATTTATTACCGCATTGTGTGGTATTTTTACATTAATTTGTGCAAAGGAAGTACCAAAAATTCTTTTTATTCATGCAAAAAAAATCTAAACAGTTTGTAGCGGTAACCGCCATAAACCGCTCGGTAAACCGGCCGCCGACCGAACCGAAGGCGAGTTTGAATTCAAATTCAAACTCGTCTGGTTACCGGCCGGTTACCGGCAAACCGGACCGGTAAACCGGAACCGGAGGCCGGCGGTTTGACCCTTCCGTGTTGGAAGAAGACAACTCAAGGTTTTTTTTTAAGCAAAGTGCTTTATATTACTCGTCATACACAGCTAAATCGCTGGCCACCACATCCTCAATCTCTTGAGGTAAAATATCCCAAGTGTTACGATGATCACCGGAAAGATTACCACCAATTACAGCCAGTTCATGAGCTATTTTATTAAAACACGCTTACAAACAGACTAAAGGAACTAAATTCGGTCTGCAAGAACAGCTTATTTCAGTGATGATTCCCTCCAACAGCCGACAATCGATAATCATCAGTCTCAAGCACAGTTTTGACAAGGGACACACCAGTCTCAAGGCTTTCTTAATGCAAACTAGGGGGGAGAGTTTCCCACCAGGATGACAACTCAGTTGAAGATGACTCAATAGCCGCCCCCGCACGATGCAGTCATGCAGATCCAATCGCTCTGATTTGTCGTCTGAAAGAAATGAAAAAAATAAACAGGCACATAATATAATGCACAGTAATAATGTTTCCCTTATTCGCGTGTGGGTGTGGCCGCTATTCTGCAACGATCGAACACACTGGCTGGCTGTGCAGTCTGGCACACATCATCACGTACCCTATGACCCTGCCGGTTCGTTAGTTGGCAACGCCGGCCGGTCAGTGGGGGCATTGGCTCTCGTACGTGCAGCCTCTGGTGTATGACCCGCCAGGGCCCTTGGCGGCGCACTGGTTGCCGCTCTGGCAGCCCGGCCTGTCCTTGTCGAGGGCGCCGTAGCCGATGCCGCCTTCGCCCGCCCCCAGCAGGCCGCCGAGCTCCGGCGCCACCTCGTCCTCCACGAGTCGCCGGTAGTGCTGCCGCCAGTTGGTACTCTGAGCACTGGCAGCGCCGCCGCCGGCCCTTGTCGTCGTCGCAGGGCCGCGGATGATCACCATCCTGGCGCCGCTGTACTCGCCGCCGCCAGCGGTGGCCGGGACGGCGGATGCGACGAGGACGAGGACGAGGAGGAAGAGGAGGACGGCGAGGGACAGGCCGCTGGCTGCCATCGTGCACGACCGATGGATCGACTCGGTTATTTCTATGGTAAGGCTGTGATGCACGCGGTCATGCGCATGACACCTCGTCTGGCCGTCTAGGTAACTGGCTCGTATGAGTCTTAATATAGTGCGCGCGTGCACGGTGGGTGCACAGAGCTAGATTACTGTTGCAATCACGAACACAAAGGTTAATGGGGAGGAGTGCACCTTTAGCTTCGAGTATGCAGTGCAATCAATCATTTTGGGAGCGGACCAAAGTAAAGGGGATCGATCAAGGTGAAATAGGCACGCGCACTTCATATATAGCACGAATAAGCTGCAAATAAAGGTTAGTGTACATGCATGATTAGAAAGGTGAAACATGGTGGTGTGGTGTGGGCGTCCTAGCTAGACTCATAGTGGGGCGCTATATATAGTCCGTCGTACCATACATCACCTCTCACCTGCAGCTAACTTAAGTTCCTTCATCAGCCACGTCTATCTGACGACATGATATGGCATGCATCTGCATCTTGGTTGGGCGCTGCTGAAAGGCCGAAAGCCGAGTGGAATTCAAGGGTCGCACTTGAACTGGCAAGGCCACTTGTGCCAAAAATGTAGAGGATCGATCGAGAGGCTTTAATAATTGAACAACATATGCGACAGGGCTGACTTGTCAACACTGGGCCTCCTATCAGCGGGCCTGTAGTAGTCAAGGGCTGGTGACTACTACCGCTGGGGCCAGGGCCGCGGTCCAAGCAGCGGAGAACAATCCCCGATCCCGACCAATCCCGCTACTTATACTGTCACTGAAGATTCAAGATACGATTCGGACGGGAACATTTTACAAGTATGGTTTGGCTATTTATTTCTCTCGTATCATTGAGAATATACTATCATTTGCTACAAATAAAGTCAATGCCGCAGAATACGTGAAATACAACTATTGGTACAACTTTTTTTTTAGGTACCAACTAGCACGGTCCAACAATTCATATAAATATGTTTTTCGATCTTCAAAGTTTCCTACTTCAGTCCTGATGACCACTCTCTGTACTAGAAGAACCGAACTTCATCACTTGCTGTTGCCAAATTATAGAAGCTTCTGGATCTGATGGTTTTAACAATGAATTCTTGATAAAGTGTGGAAATATCATTGGCGATAGGTGGATAAATTGGACAACAACGATTTTCAAATCAGGTGCCTCTTCTATTTTGCTTAATGGTGTACCATGAGAAACATTTCATTGTAGAAGAGGGTTTAGGCAGGGTGCCCCAGACTTTCTTCAGTCCATACTTAACGAAGCCTCACAGTTAGATTTATTTGGTTTTCCTATCCCACTGTCTTATACATAGGATTTCCCCATTATCCAATATGTTAATTATACTCTATTATCATGGAAGCATGTGGAAGAGAACTCTTTACTCTCAAGGTTCTCCTTAACAGAGTTAGTTGGGTCGAGAGTAATTTTTTCTAAATCGATGATGAGCCCGTCAACGTCTCTCAAGAGAAGATGAATATTTTGGCTGTGCTCAAGGGAAATCTATCCTTCACATACCTTGGTCTTCCACTGGGATTAACAGAGCCAATGGTTGCTGATTTCCTCCCTTTGATTACAAGGTGTAAGCAACAACTTGTCTCTATCTCAGACTTTTTATCTTAGGCCGGAAGATTACAATTAGTAAATGCAATTTTTTTCTCTCTCCCGACTATTTTCATGTGCACCTTTAAGCTCCGGTCAATATTTATTGAACAAATTGACAAATATCATAAGCACTACTTTTGGAGAGGGGCTTACCTCAATGACAAAACCGCCCCAAAAGTAGCATGGCCTATGGTTTGCACTCCAAAGGAAGAAGGTGGCTTGGAAGTACTAAACTCAAGGATTCAAAACCAAGCACTTCTTTTGAAAAACTTGTACAAGTTTTTCAACAAACTGCTGATCTGGGTACAATTGATCTTGGAGAAACATTATTTATAATGGTAAGCTTCCTCGACATAGTATGAAGGGATCTTTTTTGGTGGAAAGATATCTTAAGGCTTCTAGATACTTTCAAAGGACTGGCATCAGTTGTCATCCAAAATGGCACAACCTATTTCTTGTGGCCTTTGGAATGGGAAGGATCCAAATCAAACCTATCCAGGGCTTAACTCTTATATCATGACTATGTTGTGCGCTGGCGTTGTTGCTGACCGGTCATAGCGTTTTAGTTGTGGTTGTTTTTCTGTTTGTTTTCCTCTTTTGTGTAGGTAGTCTGCCGGGGCTGTTTGTTTGTATTTTCCGCTATATCAATAAAAACATGCATCATGTGTGCCATTTTCTTAAAAAAAATGCATGAGTAGCTAGTGCGATGGGCTAGCACTAGCTATTTTTTTTTGTACATGCCAATTTATTCATGTAACTGCACGCAACACACAAATGCACACGTACTGGTCATGATCCCATCGGAATTGGATGGCATGTACTATATATGGTAGCTTACACATGCACAGCGCGTGCGTGCCCGGCAGTGGCGGTGTGGGGGCAGTAGTGCGTGGACCGGTGGACGTGCACGGCCTTCCGGTGTAGCGCTGTCCCGGGTTGCCGCAGTTGTCGTTCGGGCACACCGGGTGGTTCGGGTCGAGGGCGCGGTAGTCGATGCCGGGATCGCCCACCCCCAGCAGGCCGCCGAGCTCCGGCGCCACCTCGTCCTCCACCAGGCGCCGCCGCTGCTGCTGCCACTTGTTAAGCGCACCGCCAGCAGAGACGACTCTGCTTGACCCGGGGGCGTGGATGATGACCATCCTGCCACTGTACTTGTCGGCTGCGGCGGCGGTGGCGGCCACTACTGGAACAGCGGATGTGACCGCGAGAATGGCGACGGCGGTGGCGAGGAGGAGGGCGGCGAGGGGCAGGTAGGTGCCAGCCATCGTGCTCGTGCACTGGTTTAGTTTGCTTCTTCCTTCCTAGTTCCTACTACCTCCTAAGGCATGCATGCCGTCACTTGGGCTGGGCTGGCTCCGGGTGCTTCACTGCCGGCTTCTTATAGATATTTTGAGCCCGGCCAACACAGAGTATGCATGATTGGAATCACATCACCAACCGATCCAAATTAAATATCGAATAAACAACAGATGGGGCACTCACAAATTGGCTGATGATAGGTTGTAGGTTCAGAGAGGGAGCAATGTAACATACTAGATGACATACATAGTGCATATACAGTGGGAAAATATGATTAAAGGCGCCCTTTGGTGCTGCAATTGAACACCATGCCTATGCTTTCGATCGTGCTAACACTGACATAAGGAGCAAACGGGCCAAGCTAGCGGCTGCTTACTTCATCCGGAACGTCTACCTGACGACATGCCACTTGTTGTGCAAAGGCAGCTGACAGGCAGCCAATGACTGACAACATCATATAAATTTCTAAGTGGCATACCGCATACGAAACTGTTGCATAATAATAAAATTATATGGTATATTTCCTCCATCCCTAAATAACTGTCGCTTTTGGTATTCGTGCCATATATTTGACTGGATTTGTAGAAAATACGTGCACCATTTATATCTCTAAATAAATTTATTATGAAAATAGATTTAACAATCTATCTACTAATATTAATTTTGTACCATAAATATTAATATTTTTTTATTTCTAGTCAAAGTTGTTTCTTGAGAAGTGAAAACGACAGATATTTAGAGACGAAGAGAGTAATAGCCAAAGAATGGTATACTAGACAGACAGAAGTTGATGCATATTATATATGTGTGCTCGCTCTCAAGTCGATATAGTGCACTACCAGAACCTGGAATTGCCTTGAGGGCCCGAATTTTCTTGAGTGTCAAAACAAAACCATCAAGAAAAATATAGTTTCCTTGGATGTGGATATTGACCTCCAAGGAAATATGTATTTCTTGAGTTTTGAAGTAAACCGTCAAGAAATATTGATGTTCTTTTTGGGGTTTCTAAGAACCTCCAAGAAAATTACACATTTACTTGAGTGTATTGGTAAACAGTCAAGAAAAATTCCATTTCCGAGTGTTATTTAACCGCCAAGAAAAAGCGGTTGTTTTCTTGTGTGTTATTTTAATCCGCCAAGAAAAATTACTATTTCTTTGGGGGTTATACAATTTCCTTGGTGGTAGTGAGCGATGCATATGCAGGGGAAGAGTAAACAAAGTTGATGATGATGCACGCACGTACTACGCGGCACGGTTTACACACGTACTGCCTTCCCGGCGCACCGGCCGGTTTATTTTGTGGGCGCGGCTGCAAGCCTGCAACAACGAACAAACACACACTGGCATGCGCATACATCGCCTCTCGGCTCAGTTGGCAACAATGGCCGCCGCGACGGTCTATGGCACGCACGTATGGTACGGCGTGCTCATGTGTGCGCGCATTTTTTCCCGTACGTGCACCCCCGGGTGTAGGACCCTCCTGGCTTGGTGCACTGGCCGGACGGCAGGCAAACCTGCCCGTCCTTGTTCAAGGCACCGTTGGAGACGCTGCCGCCGCCGTTTCCCGCCCCCAGCTGCAGGCCGCCGAACTCGGGCGCCACCTCGTCCTCCACCAGGCGCCGCCGCTGCTGCTGCCACTTGTTAAGCGCACCGCCAGCAGAGACGTCGAGGACCCTTGCCCCGGGTGCGCGGATGATGACCATCCTGCCGCTGTACTTATCGGCGGCGGCGGCCACAGGAACGGCGGATGTGGCCACGAGAATGGCGACGACGGCGGTGGCGAGGGGCAGATAGCTGCCGGCCATTGCGCACTGGTTTGGTTTGCTTCTTCTTCGTTCCTAAGGTAGGCGCACTTATATACTATTATTAGTCTGATTATTTTGGGCCTAATCCAAAAGCTAATAAAGCTAAAGATACCAATAATGGACTAAAGTTTACTGAACTGAAGGTTCACCTAAAGTTGTCTGCTTATTTCACATTTGGCATCAAATCTCTAAAGTTGCAGCTTCGGATTCTTAAACTTTCCGTCCTTTATTTATTACCTAGCTAGATCTTTCAGTTTTGAAATTTAGTTGAACTTACAAGCTCCTGGACTGATCAAGTGATTTATGATCGGTGTAAGTCTCCTAATCAGTATTTGTATATATATGTCGATCTGACAGAGTTGCTATATACACGCATCAAATTGATCATCAGCAATTATATAATTAAATGTCAGTAGCCAGAGATTATCTGGGCCCTGGGGTGCTCTAGTTTGGACTTTGGACCTCAGATGCGATTGAATGGATTTGCATTCGACAGTTTACAAACCAGCGACACACACCGACACAATTCTAGAACTGTCAGTGTACTCTACCGTAAGAACATTGTTGTATACAAGCGCGTGTTTCATAAGCTCATTCATTCACAAATCACAAACTGTATATACGTACTTTACTAGCTCGTACGTACGTAAGAATATATATGCATGGTCTGGTACTGCTGAAACAGGGCGAATATATAAAGCGATGATGCTACTGCGTAACTGATTCATGAGTGGTGCTGCACTTGAACCACCGAGCTAGGTCACCTTTGCGGAGGCTTTCGATCATTATGTTCTCTCCTTTGCCAAAGCCTTTCTTTCTTTACTTGTCGCCACGCTAGCACTACTACCTGCACTGTCACTGTCACTGCTGAATGCTGATATGTTATATAGCCTGGAATTTAATCAACCTGTATTCCTGACTTCCTGTAACTAGTAATAAGCCGAGCTAAGAGCAGTGTAGTAAGATGATAGGCCTGTATCTGACTGGCATGGGTGCTACTGCTACTACTTGATCTTTCATTGTACGTACCAACGAAGGCAAGCGAACTATATCTCCTACAACTAAAAAGAACAAAGCGTGGACACTTTTTGGTGCGACAAAATTTTCAGGTCACTCTCTCACTTCTGTGCGATCCCACGGACCGCCGTCACCACTGTAACCCAGCGCAATAGAAAAGGAAAAACAATCCCTCTCGTGATCTCCTCCTCCTCGCGACGCCGCCGCCTCCGCCTTGTGCGACGACGCCTCCACTTCCTCGCGATCTCCTCCTCCTCGCGACGCCGCCTCCTCCTTGCGATCCACCGGCCCAACGACAGCAAGCACCCTGGCATGATCGGCTCTATCCCTTGCTCGCTCGGCCTGATCTAGTGCCATTGGTACTGTGCCTGATCCGCGCCCGTGCTAACGCCCAGATCTCCGCCCATGGGGGTGGACACGGCCGCTGCCGCCCTATGCGGCCTCACGCTAGAGGAGCTCGCGTCGGAGCAGCAGCAGGGCGGCACTGTCGGGGAGCCCCCACAGGCGGTGGCGGAGCACGGCGAGGATGAGCTCCTCCGAGAGCGGGAGCGCCACGAGGACGAACTCCTCCGAGAGCGGGAGCGATTCCTACCGGCCGCAAGCCTCCGCGCTGCGCCCATGGATGGGCTCTTCCTCATCGACGTCTCAGGTGAAGCGAGGTTGGCCTCCTGCTCTCCCCTCTTTTTTGCCCTCGATTTGCTGCGATCGGCTCCTGATCTGTCGAACGTTCTTTGTTGCTTGTCACAGATCTTGCGAAGAACCCCGTGGAGCTCGGGTGCAAAGATCCAAATCACCAAGGACATCGATCCGGACACAACTGGCCTCCTACACCCGTTGCTTGAAGGTTTTTTCTTTATGTACTCTAATCCCTGCCCAAGTATGTGCAGTTTTCCATGACCATGGATGATCGGAGTGTACAGAAAATGAATTTGCACTATGTCAATCTTCATTTTGGTAGCACGGAGCACTTTGCACTATGACCATTTCTGTTCACTGATCTGTTGCAGAGCTTGCCCACAAGTTTGTTTTATTAGTTCATTACGAGATGTGATTACTTTTATCAATTTGCAAATAGTAGCACAAAAGAGATGTACTGGAACTGGGGATAACAAGCATGGCATCACTGGAACTTTAATCATTATATTTGGCCTGATTATTTCGGGCCTATCCAAAAGCTAATAAAGCTCAAGATACCAACAATAATGGACTAAAGTTTGCTGAACTGAAGGTCCACCTAAACTTGTCTGCTTATTTCACCTAGGCGTCAAATCGCTGAAAGAGTCATGCAGTGCAGCTTCGGATTCTTAAACTTGCCGTCCTTTGTTAAAATAGCTCGATCTTTCAGTTTTGAAATTCAGTTTCGACTTATAAGCTCCTAGACTGATCAAGTGATTTATATTATGATCGGTGTTCATCTTCTAATCAGTATGTGTGTGTGTGAGTGTGTCGATCTGAAATTAAAGAGCTGCTATATATGCACGCATCAAATTAATCATCAGCAATAATATACTAGTATTATGAAGCCCCGTACCCGCACGATAAGCCTCCGCACCTTCCGCTGAGCCAAGCACTGGTGCCGCACAGGAGTCTGGAATGCGACACCGCTGCATACAATTTTTTTTCCAGAATGATAGGCTTATTTATATTATTATCATTGATCAGCTGGAATATTTTCTAGCCTCAATCCAGGCTAAACGAACGAGGCCTTAACAGTTTACAAACCAGAGCGACACACCGACACAATTCTGGAACTGTCAGTGTACTCTACTGTAAGAACATTATTGTAAGCGCGCGCGTGTTTCATTCACAAATCACAAACTGTACATACTTTACTTACTAGCTCGTACGTAATAAGAATATATATGCATGGTCTGGTACAGTGGTACTGCTGAAACAGGGCTGATAAAGCTTAAAGCCGATGATGGTACTGCGTAGCTGATTCGATCAGAATGGTGCTGCACTTGAACCACCGAGCTATGGTCACCTTTGCCGAGGCTTTCATTATGTTCTCTCCTTTGCCAAAGCGTTTCTTTCTTTCTTTACTTACTTGTCGCCACGCTAGCACTACTACCTGCACTATCACTGTCATTGTCACTGCTGATATGTCATATGGTATGGAATAAATCAACATGTATTCCTGACTTCCTGTTGTAACTAGTAATAAACCTAGCTAATAGCTATGCTGCGGTCAGCACTCAGCAGTAGTGGCATGGGTGCTACTGCTACTACTTGATCTTTCATTGTACGTACCAACGAAGGCAAGCGAACTATTGTTTTTTTAGAACATCGGGTTGGATTTTATTGGAACAGAAATTTTACATTGAACCCCTTACAAAGGCACACCTGGAAGAAATTAGAAATACATTGCAAGCCTGTCAGGGTGCTTCCGATGGTCGCCGTTGCCGTCGACCGATGCCGCCACAGCCCGGCCATCCTCCACCTCCCGCAATGAAGGAATACGCCCAGGATGAAGCTAAAGGCCGACTCCCATGTCGACGAAGGAAGTAAATATTTTGAAACGCCAGTGAGTAGCACATCAAACTTGATGTGCATTGAACACGATGAACGCTTCGGTAAACAATTCCTCGCCATCTCTTCGTCGAAGTTGGAAGAAGCCGCCTGCTACTCCACCGGCCATCCCAAATCGACGAACAACGACCCCATAAAGGGGAATAACCTCACAAGGAAGTTCCTGTCACAAACTCCTTGGAGGGGCAAAATCCCAGTGAAAACTCCATCGGTATGAAAACCGAGTCTCTTCCGAACAGCAGGCATGTCGTAGGTCACGAATTCTTTGCTGCTGCTGATGATGTTGACGTGAAAAATTGATCTCACAATCAACACACTTGATTTCTCGATCAAGATAGTAACCTGGCCGATCTTATCTTTTGTCAGGGCAAAAGACAGAACACACGACCTTCTTGCTGACTTCAAGAAGCGTGTCTTGCTCCCAACGATCAGCAACGGATCAATCTCAAACGGGACCTAAGTGGCGTCTAGATCCCGCTTGATGGATGCGGCAACTAGGACTGGCCCTAGCGCCGCGATCTCTGAACTTGGCAGGCAAGAACGGAGATAGAAGAGGAAAAAATGAAAAAAAGGAATAGGTACATAAGAACTGCGAAAATAGTAGATTGATTTTTTGTTTGGCGATGTTGGCAGAACCTCTACCGGCCTTAACCCCTCATATATATATAGGGGGATCTGGACTTTGATCCTGCAATATGGCAACTGAGCTCTCTAAGCACGAGTGTTCAGCGTCTCCGTGGCGCACGGCATGCATCAGGATCTGCTTGGCCTTTCTATTCGTTATCTTCCAGTGGACGTGCTTAGTCTTCCACATGCTATCTTCCAGCACCACATGCCTGACCTGCAGAAACTGCTAATAATAGCACGACGCCGGATCTTTGGTTCTTTAAAGCCGAATAAGTTAAACCTCCAAGTAACAGATCATCCGGCCAAGTAATTTGCATGGTCCATGTTTTAACTTACCAAATTTAGCTATCAACACATGCCCCCCTGTTTTTTGATAAAGCTTGCTTGCCAAAAAACATTTGTGTTCCATAGCATGACTTTGGATCAGCACAAACACACAGCAGCCTTCCAGGGAGCTAAATACGTTGCCAAACAATCATCGAGCATCTTTATGGATCTTACTTAGGGCGATGGCATAGGACATCGGCCATGTTTTGCTTAGGGCCATGATATGAGCATCGGCCATGTGTCTGCATTTTGCTTAGGGCGATGATATGAGCATCGGCCATATTGCTATTTCTTTCTCGGCTATGACAATGAAACATAAATTTGGCTATATGTTTTTTCTTAGGGCGATGAAAACATCGGCCATAAAAATTTCTGAGGGCGATGAAAACATCGGCCATTCAACTATCTTCTTTAAGCATTTTGCCAAACACTTGGATAATACTTTTTCAAGTACTTCCCATTAAGAGCTCTAGGTAATTTTTCCCCTTGCAGAGTTTGCACTAAATAAGAATTTCCAGGGACGACCTCTAGAACTTTGTAAGGACCCTCCCAACTTGGAGACCATTTTCCAAATCTATTATCCTTAGACCCAATAGGCAAAATCGTTTTCCAAACCAAGTCCCCAACTTGAAACGATTTTTCTTTTACCCTTTTGTTATAAGCTTTGGCTACTCTTATTTTATCTTTCTCAATTTCTCTCAAAGCTCTGAACCTTTCGTTCGTCACTTCATCTATTCTATCCATCATCAAATTATGACAATCGACGGCCGACAAATCATTTTGTCTGGCCAATCTGAGGGCGCCTAGATTTACCTCAACAGGTAAAACGGCCTCTTGCCCGTATACTAATTCATATGGTGTTACCTTTGTTGCACCATGTTGAGATATACGATGAGCCCATAATGCTTCAGATAGCACCTCATGCCACCTTTTTGGGTGTTCCTCTATTTTCTTTTTTATAAGTTTGATCAATGTTTTGTTACTAGACTCGGCCTGACCGTTGGCCTGAGCATAGTATGGTGACGAATTCAAAATCTTAATCTTAAATGATTCGGCAAATTCACGTACTTGATGTGAAATGAAAGATGAACCTTGATCAGTAGTTAAAGTTTGTGGTACGCCAAATCTATAAATAATATGCTCCAAAACAAAGCTAATCACCTCTTTGTGAGTCATATTTTTAAGAGGAACAGCCTCTGTCCACTTTGTAAAATAATCAGTGGCTACTAAAACAAAACGATGGCCTTTAGATGACGCAGGGTGTATTTGGCCGATAAAATCTAAACCCCATCCACGAAACGGCCATGGTTTAATAATGGGATGCATCATAGAAGCAGGTGCTAACTGTATATCCCCAAATTTTTGACATGACTCACACCCTTTATAGTATCTAAAACAATCTTCTATCATAGTCGGCCAGTAAAACCCAGCTCTTCTTAACAACCATTTCATCTTATGAGCCGACTGATGTGTACCACATATACCCTCATGTACTTCACCCATAGCAACTTTGGATTGGTCCGAACCTAAACATTTTAACAGTAACCCTTCTAAAGTTTGGCGATACAATTCACCATCTAATAACGTGTATTTCAATGACTGCCGCCGAACTTTTCTATCTGCTGCCTGACTGGGATTTTACAAACAACTAATTATTGGTCTTCTCCAATCATCAGGTTCGGCTGTACAAATTTCAGCACACTTTAGCACCGGCTTTTCTATCATAAACAATTTCCCTCTGCTAACTGTGTAACCTGATGCCTGTTGTGCTAAATTATTAGCTTTAAAATTATCCTCCCTAGATATATGGCTAATGGTAAAATCATCCAACGTTGCTATAATCTCTAAGCACTTTTCCTTATAACTATTTAGTGACCCATCAAAGCATTGATAATTTCCACAGACTTGTTGTACTACTAACAATGAATCACCAAAAGCCTGTATATTCTTCACTCCCATGGATTTTAAAATTTGCAAGCCCAACAAAAGAGCTTCATACTCGGCTTGGTTATTAGTACAGAAATACTCTAAGCGTACTGAAGTTTCAAAAGTAGCAGCTCTCGGTGAAACTAAAACAACACCAACGCCTTGTCCTACTCTACAAGCCGAGCCATCAAAATACAACTTCCATGGGTAAATATCTATATAGTTTATCCCTGTATCATTTTCATCACTAATCCGATGATCAACAATAAAATCAGCTACAATCTGGCCTTTCATAGATTTCAAAGATTCATAGGCCAAATCATATTCTATTAATGCATAAGCCCATTTTCCGATTCTACCACTTAAAATCGGTCCTTGCAGCATATATTTAATCACATCGGTTTGACATGCTACTACACAAGTGCTAGATAGCAAATAGTGTCTCAATTTTGTGCAAGCATAATATAGGGATAAACATAGCTTTTCAATAAACACATACCTTTTTTCTGTGTCCAGTAGGCGTCGGCTCAAATAGGTGATGATATATTCTTTCCCATCAACCTCTTGGGTTAGGACAGCACCAATAATACCATCTTCCGCAGCAACATACAGCCGAAATGGTATTCCGGCTTTAGGCGCCCTCAACACTGGAGGCGTACTCAAATACTTCTTGATCTCATCAAACGCATGCTGCTGGTCTGCCCCCCAAGTGAATTCAGATTCTTCCTTTAACCGAAGTATAGGTGTAAATGCACTAATCTTTCCAGACAGGTTAGATATAAACCTTCTCAAATAATTGACCTTGCCTAGAAATTTTTGCATATCCCTTTTACACCGTGGTGCCTCTACTTTTTTAATGGCTTCTATACTGGTAGGATCTATCTCAATGCCTTTCTCATGTATTATAAATCCTAAAAATTTACCAGCCGACACACCAAAAGCACATTTAAGTGGGTTCATTTTTAAACCATATCGACGCATTCTTTCAAGAGCTAAGAGTAAATCGGCTAAATGATCATCCATACGATCCGATTTAACTACTATATCATCGATATATATCTCTAATATGACACCAAGTAGATCATGAAAGATTAGATTCATGGCTCTCTGATATGTAGCCCCGGCATTATTGAGGCCGAATGTCATAACAACCCACTCGAATAAACCAACAAAACCTGGACACCTAAAGGCCGTTTTAGATGTATCTTCTTCGGCCATAAAAATTTGGTTATAACCAGCATTGCCATCAAGAAACTAATAACTTTATGTCCTGAAGCATCGTTAATTAACATGTCGGCTATAGGCATAGGGTATTCATCCTTAGGTGTAGCTTTATTTAAATCTCTAAAATCAATGCATACCCTCAACTTACCAGTATTTTTCTTCTCAACCGGGACAATATTAGAAATCCATTCAGCATATCTACATGGTCTTATGAAACCGGCTTTCAATAATCGGCTTATTTCTTCTTTGATCCGATCATACACATTGGGATTGAACCTTCTAGGTGGTTGCTTGTGTGGCCTAAAACCCGGCTTAATAGGCAACCGATGCTCTACTAGTTCTCGACTAAGCCCCGGCATCTCATGATACTCCCATGCGAAGCAATCAACATACTATTTAAGTAGCTCGATTACTTTTGCTTTGTAATCAGCTATCATGTTTTTGTTAATAAAAGTCGGCCTTGGGATACTACCATCCCCTATATCAACTTCTTCTAGTGGATCAGCCGATGAAAATCCTTGTCCTAGTTTCTATACCTCATCAAAGTCCTCGATGGCCTCACAAATATCGTTCTTATTTGACCGATATTGTTCCACACGTCTTTGTAACCAATCTAAATTATTTTCTTTACTCATTTATAACATCACATTATCGAGTCGAACTACAGCAACTGGCTTTACAACGATGGGTTCAAAACTACCATTGGTTACACTAACAAAATCAAAACTAGTAAGATCTAGGCCTGAGAGACATTGAATGTCACCATGTTGCCAATTAGCTGAAGCATCGGCCATAGCAATAAAAGTCGATGTATCCGCATGAACAATTTCCACATCATCATCAACCCATTGGATCAAAAACTGGTGCAAGGTAGAAGGAACACAACGATTTGCATGTATCCAGTCACGGCCCAATAAAACACTATAATTACCTTGCTTATCAGCAACGAAGAAAGCCGTAGATATTGTTTTGCTTCCAACAGTAAGTTCCATGGAAATAACACCCATTGCCTCTGTAGGCTCTCCTCCAAAACCACTGAGTGTCAAGTTGGTCTTCACAAGATCATCATCCTTTCGCCCCAATTTCTTGATAATTGAGTACGGCATAAAGTTTATAGCAGCTCCGCCATCAACTAGCATTCTAGATATTGGTCTCCCATTAACATGCCCTTTAATGTACAACGGTTTCAAGTGACGACTTGACTCATCAGGCTTTTCAAACGTAGCATCTTTGGGACCAAGATACAACTGTGCTGCTTCACTTTCCTCCGTAGCTCTAAATTCTGAAGGCAATGTAAATACCATGTTAATTTCCATGCTATCAGGAGAAGGTGAACCATTTTTAATCACCGGGGACCCGTCATTAGACAACAGATCCTCCTCATCATCACTGAGTGTCAGAGAAGATGTAGCAACTGATTTTGCCCTCCACTCTTTACGAACAGGAATCATAGGCCTTTCTTCATTAAAGCTACAAACAATAGGTCGTTCCATAAAAGAATAATAAAGCAGTTTAAATCGGCTCCAAGCACAGGGTGTGAAATAGGCATTTCCCGTCATAATTGGATGCACAAGCGGTTCCATATCTGATTCAATGAGGTCTTTCTTCTTTGGAATACTGATAGCATATGGCATGTCACAAAATAGCAGGCCTTTGCTAATATGATAGAACTATTTGTTGTCAATTTCTTTTGCAAGAAATTGGCTATTCGAAAACCATAATTAAATATGTGAAAGAAGCCAAGAATTAAAACCAATGGTACAAAGAGATGCCCACTGACTGAAATCACTACCCTATTTTTGTGTTGTGCGGATCTGGAATTACATTGCCTACTCACTGCAACCGCACATTACTAAGCAAATTTGCCAATAGAGAACATGTAGCTAAAAATCAGTTAGAAAATGTCATATGCCCTCAGCCCTCCCCAATGAAATGCATCTGGATGGCCAGCGAACTTAGGAGAACGCGCAACATATATACCTGTTACCACTGATGACCTTATTGCTCTAGCACTCCTTGCCGCCCTGACACTACCTTTCGTCACGGCAGGGAGCAGAGGTGAGCAGCAGCAGCAGGACGAGCCTTTCATCAGCACGGAGACGATGGTGGTGTCGGTCACGTTGTCTAGGGGCACCCCTTCCTGGCCATTTCGTCGAGCATCTTGCGCGCAGCCCAGACCCGGCTGTTCTGGCACAACGCCTTGACGAGCAGGTTGTAGGTGAACATGTTGGGCTGCAAGCTATCCTTCGTCATGTGTACACCAGCACGACGGCCCCCCACCATGCTTACCCACAGCAGCACGTTGATGAGGTAGTTGTAGAACTGCTGCTCGGTGGGGCGCGCGCAGCCCAGGTGGTGCACTGACGTCTCCAGAGCACGCGGCCGGGCACCCCAGCGCGAGCGAAGGCGGAGGAGGGAGGACGTCCACGTACTGTGGACACGGACCGGCCGGAGGACGCCCCCGCCGCTCTACATCTCGTCGTTGCTCTTTCTCTCAGGGTTGGAGGATATCACTGCCATATCCCGGACGCCACTGTGACGGAGCGGCGATGGGTTAGGGAAGGAACGGCTGGCAGGCGGCGGCAGGGCGAGACCTGAGCGTCTCGTGACCGGGTCCGGCAGCGGTGGCAGGGCGGTTCGTCTAGCGTCGGCGGAGGGGTGCTGCAGCGTCAGCGTCGGGCGGCGGCGGCGGCGGCCCGGCTCCCTGACCCCGGCAGCAGGCGTTGATGAGGTCGGACGGTCGGCGGCAGGTGCGTCGTTGGAGCAGGGTGGGACGGAGGGGGTGCTGACCTGCAGCTTCGGCGTCGTGCGGTCGGGGGCACCCGGATAAGGGCGAGGGTGTCGTTGCCGAATGGGAACTGGGGTGGCACCGCCGCTACCGACTGGGAAGGAGGGACGGGCAGGGCGAGCGCCGATTGGGGGCGTCAAGATGCAATAGATCGATGAAGTGGGGTGGGGTTCAGGCGCCGGTGGACGTGGGGAGGGGTGGGGGCGCGGAACGCAGTTTGATTGGGGAGTCGATCAGAACGGGGAGGTGGGCGGGGCGGAGCGCTCGCGCCGGGAGGCCACACAAAGCCGGACGGGCCGAACGCGGAGCGAGCGAAGCTAAGTGGGGAACGATTCCTCTACAAATGTTTTAGTTGTAGAGAAGATATACATAGACAGAGATAAGGGATAAATGAGATTAAAGTAGACACCCTATTAATATGAATAGTTTTAGAAACATGTATATATATAACCTAAACCTTGGGTGTGCCTAAAAAAAGAACGGGGAGCCCAACAATCACGGCATCTAGCGAGGGGTTTGTTTCCTTTCTTGTTGTATTGGCACGCACTGCGCACTGGTACTCTGAATCTCTGATGGCCTGTGCAGCACGTCCGGCAAGGAAGCGCCTGTATATTTCTTTCCTCTCCCCATTTCAATTTTTTCTTCCCATATGACCGCGGCATGCGCCACACGATGCAGCGCAAGGTGGCAAGCGCCGGCCATGGCCCTGTTGCGCGGCCAGCGGCCAGCCCCTTTGGCCTTTGATGCCTACGCTACTCCTACGAGCAAACAGCCACTTATTCAGTTTCAGTGGTTAAGCAAACTGACGCCGCTCACTTTGAATTCAAGTATTCAACTACCTCTCAGTACGTTCACCGTTCCTCTAATTAGCTTACATCAAAGGATCCAAGCAAATGCCGTTCATATAGATATAGCATCATTGTATCTCACTGCGATATTTGAAAAGTATAATTTATAGCTCCATTAGAGAAATTGTAAGGACCGAGCAGCGAATTGATGCAAATATAATGAGTAGTGTATTCAGAAGTTTACCTGGCACTATTAGTATTTCCTTGAACAAGCACAAGCACTGTAGCAAAGCAGTTGTAGCAGCTGCAACAAAAAACTACCAGAATATTGTTTAGCTCGGATGGTAAAACGTTATGGACTACAATCCTGAACTTTGAACGAAATCCAACAACAGCTTCAGGTGGTATGTAATTAGTATTACAAGTAACAGCAATATAACCAAGCATGAACAAATTAGCAGCAGGAAAAAATAACTCTCAATATTATTTGGAGGTTACATCAGTATCAGTACTCAAACTAGGAATATTTACTTGGAGGTTGCATTATGTTTCAGTATGATGTTTTAAATACAGTACTACTCCCTTCATTCCAAATTATAAGTTATTTAGACTTTTTTGGTACATCAATTTTGCTATAGGAAGTTTATGATAAATTATAAGTAATGCAAATGACGCATGTAATCCAGTAATCCTCCAAATAGAGAGTTAATACATATAGAATGCATTATAATTTAGGATAAATTTTGAATGCTTCATACCTTTATTCCAGGACTGGGGAGTATATGAGTCTGTGCTCCAATTTACTTGCCAGTTTAGGGATGTAGTCTTCCATCGTTACCTTGTGAATTGGAAGGAGCGATGTCAACGAACAACTCAGGAAAAAAAAAAGAATAAGAAACAACAGTTAAAGAGGGGCAAAAAAGTGGCAAAAGAGAAAAGGGCTCGCAAGTAATCTGAGGATTACCACAGAATTCCCAAAAACACGAGTCCAAAGGGAAATGCAGAAGGGAAAGGACCCTCAGCCTCAACACTCTAACAAACTGAACCTATGACAAAAAAGACATCAGCACAGTGGTATCCTACAGAGCTGTAAAACCGCGGTGGCGAAGCATCCACCCAGAGAAGACAAGACAAGCTTCCAACAACAGTGGCAGTAAAGCATCCACTGGTGAAAGGACCAAAGCGACCTCGGTAGCAAAGCATCCGCCAAGGAAGCCGACACGATGACAGTGGCAAAGCATCCGCCAAAGTAGAGATTGCGGCGGCCAAATATCCGCCGGAGACGAATGGTAGCGGTAAAGTATCCGCTATGAAAGCCGGACAATGGCGGCAAAGCAACCAACAAAAAATGCAGCGGCAAAGAATCTGCTCAACGAGATCTTGCAATATTGGCCGCAAAGCATCTACCGGAAAAGATTAACCGAACGTCAATGGCAAAGTATCCGCCGGAGAAACAACAAAGGAAACAACAAAGCATCCACAGGAGAGGTGACCACATTGTAGTACAAACACAAGTGTTGAAGAATAAGAAGTGTGCACAGGCACAACAAATAGCTCCATAGCCAGATGAAGGACGCGGCATGACCACAAGCGGCAACGACAACCACACGCAGCACCGAGGGAGAGGGAAGGCTGCCCCTGAGTGTCATGGCACGGGAACTTCAAAGGCAACGCCTCCAAGGAGGATGACGACACAGACAGCGCCACCGCTTCCCCTCCAACATGGACCAGGTTTTCACCCAGAAGATCCATGACAGGAGGATAGCAAGGTGCATCGACAGATGCCTCCATGGAGGAAAACGGCGCCCAAAGGGCGTCGCCATCATCAGCCTCATAGCAAAGCTTTCGCCTAGCACCCAACCCACTTCCAAACCACTACATGTACCAGCACCAAACATGGATCCACCCCCGAAGGGGCAAATCTGGCCACCTAGGGCGCAAGCAAACCCCAGCCCAAGTAGAACCAATAGCCGCCCAGGGCCATGCGATGACTTGAGACTAACTGACGCCAGCACTCCTAACCCCATGGGATGACCACAGCAGCAGCCGAGCGGGACGAGGCAGGCGGTGTCAAGCCCCGAGCGGGTGCTACTCCACGGCAAGGACATGCATGCGCAGGGGAGAGGCACCGACGAGCTCTCTGTGGTGAGGGGCAATGCCGGGAGGAGTGCCAGCTAGGGACGGCGTGGGCGAGGCAAGCCCTAAGTCGACCCCGGGAGCACACCCCCGCAGGGAGGAAGCAGATCCGACGGCAGGAGTAGCGGATCAAGTGGGGCACGATCGGATCTAGCCTCTGGTGGCCGGCAACTACCTCTAGGCGAGCCCTAAGTCGAGCCCGGGGGCACACCCCGTGGAGAGGAAGCAGATCTGGCACTGGGAGTAGCGGATCGAGTGGGGCACGACCAGATCTCGCCTCTGGTGGCCGGTAACGATCTCCACCGGTGGCGGAGAAGACGACCGCTTTCGAAGCTATATTGGTGAAGAGAGGAGCGAGGGAAGGAGGGATGGGCTGCGAACAGCTGCGTACCTAAGCGCCGTTGCGGCTACCGCCACCGCTTGCCGGAGAACTGCGACGGCAGCTAGGGAGCAGCCAGATGTGGGGCTTCGGAGTTGTGCGTTCGTCACCCCGGAGTCGCTTCCCGCGGAGACGATGCTAGGGATGTAATATAGTAGTAGTAATATTTTTGTTTACATGGGGCCTTGTATTATATCTGTCCATTTTGCAAGACCGAGCAAGAAAAGCCTAGTAGTTTCAAATCCATGCCATGCCATACGCAGACATCTAGCTTTTTTTTAGAAATACGCAGAGATCTAGTTGGTCTGCCTTTTTTTTGTTAGGGTCGAGACTCTTCTTCTTTTGGGGGGTTGGGCTTAGGGTTAGAGGACAGGCCAGATTTGCTTTGGTCCATAGGTATCCGTGGGCCGTGATGATCCATGTGGGTGGACTGATACCCAACAAATTCGCAACATTAGAATCTTGTGGTTTGATAACATTTTCTTCACAACAACCACAAAAACAAAACCATAGACGCCAGACTTTCTGTGCCTATCATAGTATAGATGATCTAAATTCAATTCAATATAGGCCGCAGCTCTACCTTCCCTAATGCTACCGGCTTTGCTGTGTCAAGTTGTTGCTGCTACTGCGAAAGGCAGCTGTAGCCTACCAGAGTACAGCACGCACTTTAGACTTTACAGACTAGACCAGGGTTAATTTTCTGCTGTCAACACAGCGCGCCCGCTCTGAACCTAGGAACATACTCCGTACATACTACACTATTGCAGTAATAAACTGCAACTGAACAAGCGGGCCACCATCTGCATGTGCAACTGATCATCATCGGAACCATGATGTAATGCGACACGGCTGTCATCTCCATGCATAAAGATAAAGCATAATCCTGCAGTAATAGTGTAATACTCCATGCGTTATGGGCACGGGATGCGCTAGCTCGTCACATGAAGAAGTCATGAAGGCAGAGAGGCACAGCAGGGGAAGAGAAGGGAAGCGAGGCAGCATCGGCACATGGCACAGGCCCTGCTGCACATGAGGCGGCACTGATTAGCGCGACGCAGCCACGGGCGTGCTGTAGTAGTATTATATATTCAGATAGACAGTGCTGCTCTGGCCATGTTTAGTTCCCAATTCTCTCCCCAAATTCTACTATGCAAAAAGAAGATTCCCCGTCACATCAAAATATCGGTAAATGCATGGAGTATTAAATGTTGATGAAATCAAAAACTAATTGCACAGTTTTGTTGTACTTTGCGAGACGAACATTTTAAGCCTAGTTAGTTAAAATTTGGATAATTTTTATCAAATACAAACGAAATGCTACAGGAATTCTGATACAGTGTTTTTCTCCCCAATTCTCTCATCTAAACGAGGGCTCTGCTTGATTACCATACCAGCTCGATCGATCCTCTCCTGTTGCCTGCCTGCAGGCTGCAGCTTGATTCTTTCTGGGAAAAAGATTGCATTTCTTTTTATCTTTATGCAGTGTATTGCTCCTCCAAATCTGCATGTCCCAGATCTGGGTGCAGTGCAGGTACGGTATATATGTCTACTAGTAGTAGTTCAGTTCAGTCACAGCCTGTAGAAATCAGGATGTGATCATCCATCAGATTAATTTGAGTTGTAATGATTAATGAAGCCGAGTCGTGAGACTGTGTAAGGCTACAGGCATCAGATTGGCTGGGTACTGGGAAGCTTTAGTGTAGACAGATACTGGTACAGCGACAAGGAAATTTCAGAACCCATCAACCAATCACCAATTGTAGGGCACGCTGCAACAGGAACAAGTTCAGATTCTTCGGAGATGGAGGAAGAAAAATGAAAATTTCAGAACCCATCAACCAATCACCAATTGTAGGGCATGCTGCAACAGGAACAAGTTCAGATTCTTCGGAGATGGAGGAAGAAAAATGAAAGTTTCAGAACACATCAACCAATCACCAATTGTAGGGCATGCTGCAACAGGAACAAGTTCAGATTCTTCGGAGATGGAGGAAGAAAAATGAAAATGAAAGGTGATGTCTGTCCTGCAGCTGGAATCTTCAGAGACCTTTTTTCCCTGCACACTCAATTGTGATTCCTCAAAAGTATTCATAGGTGACAACGACAATACAAACTAGGCCTTGTTTAGAAGTTTTTTCAACCCGATAAATAGTATCACTTTCGTATTATTTGATAAATATTGTCTAATCGTGGACCAACTAGGCTCAAAAGATTCATCTCGTGATTTCCAACTAAACTATGTAATTAGTTTTTTTACCTACATTTAATATTCCATACAAGCGGATAAAATTGATGTGATAGAAAGAGTAAAAAAACTTAGAATTTAGATGGCATCTAAACAAGACCTAGTAAAATGTTTCATCAAAATACTGTATATTCATAGAAAAATCGAGGGATAAAAATATGGACAGGAAGTGACGAACCTTGCGCAGTTGTGCGCGCGCGCTCTCATCTCCCTTAACTGCTCTGACCAACCCCACCTTCCAGCTGCCCTGTTCCCTCTACCAGAGGCCCTGTTTAGTTCTAAAAAATTTTACAAAATTTTTTAGATTCCTCACCACATTGAATCTTTGACACATGAAGCATTAAATATAGATAAAAAATAAAATTAATTATACAGTTTAGACGAAATGGACGAGACGAATCTTTTAAGCCTAATTAGACCATGATTGGACAATATTTATCAAATAACAACGAAAAGAGCTGCAGTGCCGTTTTAAAAAAAAAATTTATCTAAACCGTCTTCTTGACGCCTTCAAGCTCCGATTCCGAGCCACCTCTCCCTCTGTCGCTCCGCCACAGAGCACGAGTAGCACGCCTTGCCAGCCACTGTCGACAATGGCGGAGCCCAAGTCGTCCAAGAGCAAGTCCAAGTCCAAGTCCAAGAACAGCCACGACGGGGCCGGGGCCGGGGCGGCGTCCAAGAAGTCCAAGGCCAGCGCCGCCGCGGCCGCGCCGGGGACGCTGGACGCGCACTTCGCGCCGTGCGTGGACGTCAAGGGCCTCCGCTTCGGCGCGCAGCTCGTCACGCGGGCGCTCACCGTGCGCCGCGCCGCGCCGCTCGAGCTCCCGCACCTCCTCCGCGCCACGCCCTCCCCTTCCCCCTCCCCCGCATCCGGCAACGCCCCCGACGCGCTGTCGTTCGCGCCGACGACGACGGCGTACATCCCGACCAACTTCGCGATCCTGGCGCACCACGCGTGGCACACGCTCACCCTGGGCCTGGGCACCAAGAACTCCAAGGCCGCCGTGTTCGTCTTCGAGTCCGCCGCCATGAAGGCCGCCGCGGACGCGGCGTGGCCGGGCGTCGTCCCGCTCGGCGACGTCGGACGCCGCCTCATCCGCGCGGCCCCGGGAAACCCCGAGATGGCGCGCTTCAAGTTCCGCAAGGGCTGCGTCACCTTCTACGTCTACGCCGTCCGCACCGCCGGCGCGCGCGGGTTCGCGCGCGCCGACGAGCTCCGCGCCGTCGTCGAGGCCGTCGCCAGGCTCAAGGACTTCCTCGACCACACCGCCATGCTCGCGCTCCCGGGACAGAGGAGCATCGACGTCGCCGCCGCCGCGCAGGTGGGCGTCGTGCATTGACGGACGCGCTTGATTTCCGGTGACGGCTTGTGACGAACTGTGAATAGGATCCTTTCTTTCTCTCTCTCTCTTTAATTTATTTTTGTTTCCTTGCGGTGTGTGCATTGGTGGTTTCTGAATGTGGCAGTTTCTTTTTTGGATTGAGATCGGTGTTTGTTGTGCAATTCCTTTGGTTCTCTGGTGTGAAATTGTTCATTCGCATTTAAAGATGCCCATGGAAATTTCACTCCTAATAAGCTCTGGTTTAGTTCCCAAAATATTTTGCAAAATGTAACTGTAACGTTACTGTAACACTTTCATTTTTATTTGGTAATTATTATCCGATCATGGCTAATTAGGCTTAAAAGATTCGTCTCTAAAAGATTCGTCTCGTGATTTATAACTAAACTGTGTATCAAAGATTCGATGTGACGGGAATCTGAAATATTTTGCAAAATATTTTGGAAACTGAACAAGGGCTAAGACGCTGATAGCGAACCATAGGCCCTGTTTAGATTCCCAAATTCACCTCCAAAATCCACTATGCAAAAAGAAGATTCCCCATCACATCAAAATACCGGCATATATATGAAGTATTAAATGTAGATGAAATCAAAAACTAATTGCACAGTTTTGTTGTACTTTACGAGACGAACATTTTGAGCCTAATTAATCAATATTTGGACAATTATTAGCAAATAAAAACAAAAGTGCTACAGTGCCACAGGCTGCACTGTGCAGATTCGGCAGCTACCGAATCAGGTAACTGAACAAGGCCATAGTTAGCATTTCTCTCTTCAGAAGAATGGAGTGGCAACTGACAAGACAAGCTGATCCTTGGCTTCGCGTTTCAGTTAAAGAGATAATGAGTGTGCCTAGTTTTCATGCTTCGTGAGCAAAGCGTTTCATTTGTAGGCAATTTGTCAAAATTCAGTTCATGAATTTCATTGTCTGTCTACCGTCTTCAGTGGATCACCATCAAGGACCAACCCGTAGGACTGTTCAGTTGATTCTCCCTGATTACAAGCAACACTGGCAACAAATCTCATCAGAGCTGAATTTTGTTGGGGAGCATCTCATCGTCCACACTGAAGTAAACTGAACTGAACTCCTACTCCTATCATTGCTTCAAGATGAGCTCTACTTTACAGCCATGGGAATGGGATTCTAGTTTTATGACAGCCTCTCATTCTTGATGCCAACATTAGTGATCAATCAAAGAGCCAAAAGAAGTAAAGAGAGCTCAAGATGCTGCTCCCTGTACACATCATGGCGACGTATGATGCTGGCCCCAGGTAAGTACTGACGGCTGACGCATCGGCACCGTGCGGCTTCAGCAGGTTAGGCTACAGTGCTGCAGCACCGACATGCCATGCAGCCCGATCTGCCGTCCTGCACCTTCGCACGCTGCTTCTCCATGGCACCACGGCGCCTCTGTACCCACATGTGTGATGTGTCTGTCCCACATGAGAAAACAACAACACGGACAACTTGGGGAGAGCGCAGCAGGTGCTGGGCACAAGGTGGCCGAGGGCCAACCTGCCCACATTGCCCATGGACAAGCTCCAAACCACGAAATGCCAAGCTGATCATGTCCAAACTAACCAACCATCTTCAACCTCCAGCTGCTTGGGTAGGCAGCAGCTTTGATCTAAAGCCCATGCGCAATCCCGGACCGCAATCTGGTGTAGACACATGTGCTGGATCCAGCTCCCTTTTGGGCTTCTTAAATTCCAATACCAAGTGCCTCAGTTCATTGGTTTAATAAAAAAAAAGTGTATCAGTTCATGACATGATGAGCTCATGTGCAATGGTCCTGCATCCTTTGCTGTCAAAAGAAAGCAGATGTCTCAAGAGACGGCATGAAGAAAGGTACCTTTACAGATCTTGTAACATCATGTCTAACACTACAAAGAATACCTGAACATAGCAGCAATAGTATGCACTTCATGTGGCTCAAAAAAACTGCTGGCTTGAGTATGGAACAAACACTTCTCGGCAACCGATCAATGGATACAGAATTAACAACAATACGCAGCATGTGCCCGTGGATACAATGATTCAAGGTAATTTTATTCAATTCGGCAACCTAACTTGGCCGCATATCTCAGAAAGTGCTACAATGCTTTTAGGACTACTACAAATTGGTGCTGACAAAATCCCCAAGGCTAGATACTTGGCAGGGGCAATGAAACCCACACGGTTAGTCAGGCGTGGCCACGCCCTGGTTAAGCTCAGCGAACCTCATACCAACCCTCATGGAGTGCTTCAGGAACTTCTCTGCACAGCGGCGGACACATGACTCCTCTTGCTTGTCCAGGGTCTTGCGGCGGAACGTGTCCACGCAGTCTGTGAAGCACCTCTCCACCAGGGAATTGTACATTCTTAGACTGCAAAGTGATAGAGCAAAGGTGTGAAAGGAGTGAAGAACGAATCAGTTCTCACTTCTCAGGCATTTGAAGGAGTTTTTAATGATTAGACAAAAAAGATAAAATTATATTTACGAGGAAACCCCATTTGAAAATGTCAAGCATTACAATATTTGCAAGAGTTTTGAGTTAGACAAAAGGCAAACATCAAATTTGAGGAAACACCACTTACAGTAAGTCAGGCATTAAAGTATTTGCTACAATCAAGGATTCAAGGGTCATTCATTGATTCAACTGGGAAATATTATTCTGTTCCATAATTGCATCCTTATTTGTTCACGCTGTTGAATAGCTTCACGTTGTGAATTCGAGCCCTACTCTGAAGCAACAGGATAACAACAACACTTGCATTTCTTGCTCCAGCATCATCACCTTGAACTAGAGTTATCCCTTTCCAATGCTATAGACTACAATTAACCAATCAGCAATTCAAATACAATTAACCACAAAATTAAAGGACTAGAACCACTGACCAACAAATCCAATAAGGCAGAATTTAACATACAAATAGCTCAATATCTAGAACCTACATACCAGACATTACAAACAGCAAAAGAACTGCAGGCAAGCATCGAAACTGTAAATTTTGACCCACAGGATCCTTGGTTACCACAGGAGTCGCCATGATTAGCGAGCAGAAAAAATTTTCAAGCTTAAAAATTCTGGGAATGAATTCACCTGATAGGTTGGCACCATGTGATTCCTGAATCTAACTAAAGCACTTGGCATCCATAGGACTAGCTAAGAACATATCTAATTTCTCAACCACGATCGTTCAATTCCTTTTCCGATCCCATTACACTCGAACAAACTAACTATTTATCACCGAGCAGCTTCTCATAGTCATACAGAGCCAAACGTCTGGAAATCATGCTTAAATTTCAATCAACGAAAGAACTCGCTAAACTGATTCGCGTGATTTGGGACGCGCAAGGCACAAAATCACATAAATTTAGTGGACCCCTACAGTAAAAACGCTTCTGTTACAATGCGCCGCATCAGTGCGCTGCGCCAATCACTTCAATTTTCGACGGCTTTCCCCAAAACCCCATTTCAGGCTTCCAAATCCAGCTCGTCGGAGCAACAGGCGCTCAGCGCCCACACAATCTCAACTAGACGCCGCTAAAGAACACTTAAAAACAGAGGCCACGACGATGCAGGTTTCACTTTCAGCAGCGCCTAGTCGCCAAGGAAACCGGAAATAAAATATCAGGGATGCGTTCGTATGGCCCGAACCTGTCGCGGATCTGGAGCTGGTCGACCATGGCAGCCATGCGCATCTTGTCCTCCTCGGGGAGGCTGTCCAGGTCGCCCAGCATGCTCTTGTCCATGGCCGCCGCCGCCGCCGCCGCCGCCGCCGCCGCCGCCGCCCGGGGAACAAGAACGCTAGGGTTTTGGAGCCTCGGAGAGGAAAGGGGAGAGAAGACGAGATCCAATTTTCCTCTCTATTTTCTTATTTTTACTTGTTGCATGCCCTGCTAGTGGGCTGAAACCCAGCCCGCAACCACACCACTCCATACTACTCCGTTTAAAAAAACATGTAAATCTCGTTTCCCGAGAAGTCAAATATTCTTAATTTTGACTAAATATATATGACAAAGTATTAATGTTCATGATACGTAATAAGTATCGTTAGATTAATTATAGAATATATTTTTATAATAAACTCAATTAAAGATATAAATATAGATAATATCTTATAGAAACTTAGTCAAAGTTAAAATTCTTTTGACTCCTCGTAAAACGAGATTTATATGTTTTTTAGGAGAGAGGGAGTACTGTTGAACGAAAAATAAACCCACCCCAGTCCTGCCCGTCATCTACGAAAACCAACCCACCCTGTTATTGCAGCATATATACTGTACCAAGAATTGACCAACCTGTGGTTTCGGCCTACTAGAAACCATCCCAACCCACTGTTTTACAAGCTCATAACCAAATAAGCTGACGAACGAGCAGGTGCTTTTACAAGCCCACGAATGAGCTAACTAGCTTGCTCGCTGCTGTTCCTTTAGCAGCCACAGCGCTGCCGCTGCTGGTTTCATCACTGATTGAACAGTACATGTAAACAACCACAGCTAGCTATTCCAAACAATTAAGCTGACACATCGACTGAACATAAATGAATTTAAACAGCCACAGCTATAGCTCTTCCAAGCAGGCTGAACATAAATTGAAACATTTTTACGACACATCAACTAAATGACTGATAGATTGAAAACCGGTAGACTGAACATTTTTACAGACTGATAGACTGAACATTTCAACGAATGGGCTAACCAAACAAGCTAAACATTCTTATTATACACTAAAACACTGAACCTTCTCTGAATCGAAAACTCTGAAGATGACATTTGCATAATCAGAGGCAGCTTGCTTATGTAAAAGATAGACATCTGAGGTTCTCACTTAACAGTCTCCATGTCAACATCTTGGTTGTTGACATAGATCCAAAAGTCTTCCTACAAGAAAACAATGTTACTGTAAATAAAAATTCCCCGTGCTGAAAATATGAACAGGTTGTTTGAAGTTTAAATAAATTTATGCAATAATTTTTTTTATCAAAAAAAGGATCACTGCAAATGATATTTCCTGTATTCAAATTTCAATTTTATATTGTAGGTGCACAGAAATGTCCTTTATTGATGTTTATGAATGTATCTGGACACCAAAACTGCATGATACAGAAATGTCCTTTATCAAAAAAATTGATGTTTATGAATTTATCTGGACACCCCATGTAGTTGTATATGACTTTTGTGAAATTACCATAATTTTATTGGAGACTCAAGTAACAGGGACGGCAAATAAACAGATACTCTGATTCCAGAACAAACCAAAGAAAACAACCCGCATGATCAGTCAATCAGTCAACCAAGCCATTTTCATCTCTCAGACAAAGGAAGCAATGGCTAGTAATAAATTCAGAGCATGATCAGTCAATCAGTCACAAATTATGCATGCTGTGTATAGTCATAATATAGCTTAGCTAGCAGGTGGAAGAAGCAAACAAAAAAAAACAAGTAACCTGCTACAAGTAGTCAATCAGTCACCAAAACTGAAAACAACAACTTGCCAGCACTAGAGCACAACAAATCCAGCTTCCAAAGCACTGGAATTTGAAAAGAATAAGCATTTGAAATAAAAAAAAATCAACCCATTCTCCACTACCAACTTCAGAAGCAGGACATTGAATTCCAAAATTCCTACAGAATTTTGCAACACCATCTCACAAATTGGCGCAACATTAATTAAATATGGAAAAGTAGCACATCACGTAGGAGCATCACATAAACCCCAGGGTACAGGTACTGCAAGCAGGGTACAGGTACTGCAAGCATTCTGATTTAATACTGTAATGTGCCTGAACTGCAGAAATAAATTTATGAACTGAGTATTGAATGCATATTGTGCATGCTGCATACCAGCCTAACTAATTCGAACTGCCTGTCTAATTCAGATTTAATAAGCTTATATTATATAGCTATAATATAGCTTAGCTAGCAGATGGAAGAAGCAAACAAAAAAAAACCATATTACTATAACAAGCAGGTAGACCATGACAGTTGCAGGTAGTAATCTGAATTATGCATAGCACAAGTGAACTGCACTTAAAACAGGGAGGCATGTATAAAATTTCAGAAGAGAACATTTTACCATTCTTGGCTATAGATTTATGCCAACACCTTCGAGGTTAAGGCCCCGTCGGCTCAGTTGATTCCACCTATTCAAGAGGCTTTTAGTAAAAACAGAACAGATCTATATGCTACAAATAAATACAAAAAAATGGACCAATGTTGTACCTGATTATCCATACCCACATCTTTTTCCATGAACAACCAATCTTTTCCGCAAACAAGAGCTTCTAATATTTGAGGGGTTAGTGAACTCCTTGCCTCTCCAAGTATCCTACCTCCAAGACTAAAGGCAGATTCAGAAGATACAATGCTGAGAGGAATCGAAAGGAAATCCCGTGCCATAGTTGAAAGCACAGGATATTTTTCAGCACGTGTCTTCCACCAGACCAAAATATCAAAACTATTGCTGTCCGCCACATATTCTTTTTCGAAGTAGGTGTCAATTTTAGATTTTGGTGCACAAGCCCTTCTTCGACTTGACCTGAAGTTTTCAAACTCTTCTTCGATTTGTCTTTTCCCAAGAACCGGTGAGCCCACAAGGCTGCTGCTAGCCGCGGGTGAATATGTCATGTAGCATGGACCATCTTCCATCACACGCCTCTCATACACTAAAAAATATTTCCTCATCCACTCAAGAGCAGTTGTAAGACATGTGTTCGCTTGATCCACATTCCTACAAACCTTGTGATAAAAGAACTCCACATATTCACCTTTCCTTCTGGGATCTAATAATGTGGCAATAGCAATTGCAAGGTTAAAATCATAGTCTTTTTTCCGAAGATTAAATGGATTAGAGTCATCACCATCAGCACCCCAGTACTTCTCAAATTTAATCTTCATGGCAGCAGCTACCTCTCTTAGCACTACACTTGTTTGCCAAGCCGGATCATTTAAGCAATGGCGAATAGAAAGAACTAAATGTAAGAACATTTGTGCAATCGGTGTCCTATCAGCCGACACCAAATTTGTAGCCTCTTCAAAAGCTTTGAGGAACTCACATATTGCTTCAGCTTGTGACCATTCTTGCTCATTTGGAGAACTTTCAGCATACTGATGTGCATAGCTATTGAGGACCACCTTATATATCAGTGCTTCTCTAACCATCTTAAATGTTGAATTCCACTGATTTGGAATATCTAGAGCAATCCCACGTTTTGTAGGAAGATCAACTCCAATTGCAATCTGATTGAAGGCTTGGATTCTTGATGGTGAGGAAACTATATGTTTCAAGAGCTCGCGAATCTTTCTTATCGCGTCATGAATTATGGTCATACCATCTTGAACCAAGATATTCAAGATGTGTGCACAACATCTTACATGAAAATGTGCACCCTCCAGCATCAACTCACGCTTCTGATATTCTACAAAAAACCTCACATGCTCTATTGTTGTTTCCGCATTGTCCACTGTCAAAGTAAAGACCTTCTCTCTTATGCCCCATTCTGTTAGGCAGCTCACAAGGGCTTCTTCAATCACGATTCCTGTATGTGGGTACTTTACTTCCTTGAAACTTATAATCTTTTTCTTCAATTTGAAGTCAGCATTTATGTAGTGTGCAGTAACAACCATGTAACCTAAGTTTTGAACTGACGTCCATAAGTTAGATGTGAGGCACACACGAGAGTTTAGGCTACCAAGCTCAATCTGAAGATCCATTTTCATTTTCTCATACTTCTTAAAACTATCATTGCGAACAGTTTGACGCTTCACACAACAGTAATTTGGATTTACAGTTTTCATCCATCGTTCAAAGTATGGGTCCTCAAATTTGTTAAATGGGATTTTAGCATGTAGTACATACTCAATCATACGCTCACGAGACAGCTGAGGGTCAAAGACAAAGTTTTCCGAGGGCTGTTTCTTCATGGTTGATATGAATTCCTTTCTAGAAGCATCATCTATGGCTGAACAATACTCTGAGATATGAGTTCTAAGGCTACTTGTACCAGATTTAGTACTTAAGTGAAGTCCACAATACTTGCACACAGCCTTTAAATTATCATCTACTGCCACGAGATTTGGCTCAAAGTATTGCCATACCTTTGACCTGCGGATTGGTTGTGAATGAGATGCAGGAGATAAACCCTGAGTTTCCGAACTTTCTGAGGTATGAGCAGACATAACTTTGTTTTAGCAGACCTCGGCTTCAAGAAGAACACCTTCACAAATCACTAATCATAGACAGGTCAAGAGAAACGAGGTAAGGAAGACAAGTTCTGATAAGTTACCTTCTGACTGGATAAGGGTGCAGGGCTCTGCACCAATACTCTTCCACCAGCTTTCAGCACCCCGACTGATTTCAGCAACCAATTGCTCCCTCAAGCTTTCCACATTTTTAATGACTGCAAGAACCGCACCAACTGATGCATCCTCAAAAGGCAACTTTCCACCTATTGCATGCCAGAACAATAGTTTGGTTACAGTTTTGTGATAATACACAAAAGTGGACACGAGGAGGACATGGCATAGCAAAGCCGAACACAAATCAAAATAAAAAATTATTAAGTGTCTAATATAGGCTCCCAAAATCAGAAATACTAGCACTCGGCTTATCCATAAAAACACACACGAGCTAGTCCATAGTCATGAAGCATATATTACTTGGTCCACTAAATTTAAATTCAGATGGTGAATCCATGGCTAAAATGCTAAAATTTTTTGTTCCTTTTTCAAAGTATAATCCTAACTTTCATCTCTGGCTGGTCTGGAAAATATCTTCCTCTTCTTTTACCTCATATATTTTCCATTGCATGTGAAATAGCGATAGGAAGATTAGTGTGTAGAGCAATTCACTTTGATCATGAATTTTTGATGTGGGTTTTACGGTCAATATCATTAGAATAAATTGGGGAAGCATTCTCGGGTTTTCTGTTCACACTTTACATATCATATAGGTAGACATGGATAGCACCTGCGTGGGTTTGTGTTTTCAGTGTCTGATGAATACCTAGTTTCGTTTGCCAGTTTAATTTTTCTGTTTTTATTTATTTATTGTTATAATAACCTTATCACATAGTGTTTTACAAGCAGGTCATTCCTTTGTTGAATCAGCTGGCTCCATACTCGACATCTGCATTTCAGAGGTTTAGGTTTTCAACTTCAGTCCCCCCAACAAGATGATAAGGAGACAAACAAACACACAGATGATGGGGTTAATAAAAGCGTTGGAGCGAGTAGTGAAGCTTCAAGTGAAGCCAATAATGTGCCAAGAACCGAGAAGGAACAGGAAGCAAGTTCACATGATTCTGTATCCAAGTCTAACAGGAAGAGAACTACTAAACGAACTGCATTTTCTGATTCAGATTCACAAGACCTAGACCTATCAAAGGTGGACCTTATGAAGCTGCTTCTTGAGAAAGAATAATCACTGAAGTCTAAAGATGAAGAGTTTAAAGATATGAAGGATAAGGTCTATTCTAGAAAGCAATTGTTTCTGAACTCTAGTCCCGACTCAGGTGCCAGTTACCATAGGTCAATTCAGTTCATTAGGTCTGTGAATGAAACTCTGGAAGTAACTGAAGAGCAGAAAAAAGAAGGGTGTATAAATAACTAAACTGGGAAATTAGCAGTAAGTAGCAGCAGGGAGCTGTTTCAGTGCTATCCCATGTGCATCATTTTATTCCTAGGCTGCACATATCATATTTTATACCCTGTATATGTTGTTTTTCTTGTCAATGGTATCTTGTCTTTTGGAACATTTCGTCATCATTTGTTCTCTTATAACAAGACTGGAAAAAAGAAACATGCTCCCAGTTCCAAAGATGTCAATTGCTTCTGTACATTCCACTAGTGCCTAAATGCTAAACTAATTGAAAAATTATTGGAGCAAACTATGAGCCTCAGAAAGGAGCATGGAAGATCAATGCAACTAGCTTAGCTTGTTAACCTACCATGACTCCATAACCGCATAGATTAGAGATTGTTTGAGGAAGAAGAGGAAGGAAAGGGAGAAGGAGGTGGAGAGAAAGCACGCACATCTTGGAGAGCGGCGAGCTAGGGTTCCTGTTGGTGCCGGCGCAGACCAATCTGATGGCGGCGGGCGCGGGCGGCGAGAGTGAGATCCAGGGGTGGAAAGACTCCTCTCCTACGCCGACGAACTCGTGGGCGTCCTCCGCGCCAGCACCGACCACGACGGCATCGCGCAAGTCAGCACCGGAGCGCGGACGCTGCTTTCTGCCTGTCGATCCGAGTCTGACGACCTCGAGCTGCACCCCACGGTGATGTGCTTTTGAGGAGACAAAGTTGGGTACTTGCAGCGGCGGCCGCGTGGCGGCGGCCGTGCGTGTGCGAAGCGGCGGCGGCCGTGCGGTGTCGCGGTGACGAGGTTGAGTAATGGAGTCGTGGAGACGCACCCATGGGTTGACCGGTTGAGAACGTTTGCAACCTGTAAACTCCAACCAAACCAGCCCAGTCCATTAGGTCTGTATCCCCAATTCTATCCGGCCCAAGATACACGTAAAGACCATGGCTCCCAATCCAGAGCAAACCGATGCACAATCCAAACCGTTAAACCCGTTCTGGCCCAATCCATTAGCAGAGTGAGTTGCATAATTGTACATGCGGATTGAGCCGGGCCGTTATGGGCCTCACATGTGAAGCCCAGTAGTAGATAAGTAACCCAACTTTTTGTGATTTCAGGTCTATTTGGGACGATTTTTGGTAGACATTTGTGAGAAATCACATCTTTAAAGTAAATCCATATTCTCGGGGAAAAGATTATGTGGATAAATTCTTGTAAGGTTGATATACAGTACTTAAAACGGGAGGACTAGCGCCCAGACGTCCGGCCATAGGCCCACGTCCGGACGCCTGCAGTTTCCCACGCTCGCACCAGCAATCCACGCTCGCATCCACACCAAAAAAAAACCCAGCACGCCCCTGCCTGCCCTAGGTTTCATGTGCCCATGTGGAGCCCTCGTCGCCCAGACACCACCCACGCCGCCAGACCACGCGCAGGGACCGCTTGCGTCCCCTCCGCTTCTAAGCGCATTGCAACATTTGCAACACCCGATCTACTTATGAAACATCAAGATGCAACATGTGCAACATACGTCTTGAAGACAAATGACATACTTGAAACATGCTTCTGAAACACTTGCATAAAATACATGAAAAACACTTGAAAACCATTGCAAACATACACAATATCCAGATAAAATACTTTCAACATATGTGTGAAACGTATACAATATTCTGATAAACACACATGCAATAATACGTCAAAAACACAGATGAAACATAGGAAACAGACCTTTGCAACATAAGTCTACAACCATTGCAACAACATTCTGATCTACTTTTGCAATATTCACCTGAAACAATTGTTGCATAGCTCTAAAACATCTGAAACACTTGAAATATACGCTTGCAACATGCGTTTTCAGCATATCGCAACATCTTCTTACTGCTTGTGAAATTGAGGCTTGCTGGTGTGTGGAGTTCACCGGAGGCAGCCGCGTTGTCGCCACCATCGACCAGATGGACTCCGCCTACCACAACACTAGCGAAGACCCCTTCGCGGCCGCTGGTATCGCGGGCTCGACACGCAGCCCCTGCAACTAGCACCATAGTCCCAACCACCATCGGATCTCTCGCCGTGCAGTGGATCTGATGGAAGGAGTAGCGAGGCAGAGTGGGGCGGAGGTGCGCGGCGCGCGATGCGGGCGAGCGGCCACCGGGGGGCTAGGCCGCACGGCTAGGGTACTGTAACACCCCTGGTGTTACTAACTTACTTAGCATGCGATTAAGGCCTAAAAGAAATTAGCAGAACGAGTTCTCGGGTTTTAAAATTTTAATCGCTCATGAAATGATACCCGACTCTTATGTGACGCATGTTTGTGGTTGCAAGAAACCAAATCCAAAAATTAAAAATGAGTCCTTTCGTTGCATTGGCAAGGGAATGAACTTAGGATTAAGAGTGCTATTTTTAACAAATTATATTGAGCAAAATAATTAAATAGTGCTTAATATTTATTCCTATGGGTTAGTACGTAGTAGGGACGATTACGTGAAATACTTATTGGTCAGTCCAAAGCTTTAATTTATCTAATCATGCAAACCAACCAAAACATGATCTGTAGGCTGGTTTTTCTAGATGTTTGAATGGTCTGCATTATAACTGAACTTGACAAATCGCTGTAGCAGAGCAGAGAGTACTGTAGCGCCGCAGAAGTGCACTGTAGCAGCACAGAGGTTACTGTAGCGCCGCAGAAGTGCACTGTAGCAGCACAGAGGTTACTGTAGCGCCGCAGAAGTGCACTGTAGCAGCACAGAGGTTACTGTAGCGCCGCAGACATGTACTGTAGCAGCACGGAGGTTACTGTAGCATGCAGAAAACACTGTTCATCCGAGCATTAAGAGCTGCTGCACCTAGCTATAGGAGGAGGCTTATGCGCACAACTCCTCGCTGTCTCTCTGTCCTCGGCCCTCTCTCTCGCTCTGCTCGCTAAACGCAAGCGCCAGCCATGGCCATCGTCCGGCTCGAGCTCGGTCACCGTCGTTTCCTCCACTCGGTCCCTTCCCATGCTCGACCACCGGCACCACCGTCCTGCCTCGCTTTCTCTCCATGTCCAGTACGCGCTCGCCTGGTTTTTCCGCGCCAGAGAGCACGCTGCCATGGCCGCTATGGTCGAGCAGAGCTCCGAGCTGCCACTCACCTCCCTCTAATTACTTGCATCCACTAGCTCGAGCGGTCATCCATGGCGGACGTGTCTCGCGAGCACGAAACTCAGCTTCACGTGCAAGCCCATGTACGTCTCTTTCAAAAGTTCGTGTTTATTTACCTGAACAGCTATCTTGCGAATTTTATATCTCCATCATATCAACTCGGATTCCAGGAATTCTTCTTCCTAAATTCATCTAAAATCAAACTCTATCTTCCATATTAATTTCATAATTTTTAAAGCTCATTTGAAATTATGTGATTAGTTAATTATGTCATTAGCTTCTTGTCTTTTCTTAAATGTATTGAACCTTTAGAAATTCATAGTAAATCATAGAAAATTCGTAAAATAGAAAATCAAGATGTTTTAGAACCCTTGCGTTTATCTCTATGCATTAGATATATAATATTGCATGTTTTAGTAGAAAAATATTGCACTATATTTTTCCTATGATTAATTATAGAGAAATTCATACCGGTAGATGCTATGCTTCAAATGGGATGAAAATTTTATGGCATGTTATTCATGTGATGCTTAATTTAGGATAAAAATTTGAGGTCCAGATCTTGTATAATTACTGAGTTATTAATTTATCTTTGTCACATGTTTTTATCGATATGAAATCTTTGTTAATCGCTAGTAAATAATATGCTTATCTGAAAATTATAAAACTGGTACAACATTTATAATTAGTTGTTAGGATAATTAATAAGCTCTGGTTTGAATATGTAGTAAATCGATAAAATGAATAACGCGACATCTCGGGTTTATATAACTAAAACACTTGTTAAGAAATAACGTTTGAATCGACAACGTGGATACGTGGCCTAGTGAGTTTCTGTGTGGCTAGCTCGTTAGCTTGCGAGACGTAGTCGTACAACGAGAGTTGCGATTGCTGTCTTTTACTTATGTCTCTGCATTGCATTCGCGTAAATCATAATAGGAACGATGATGGATCGATGGATCAACCGGAGGACTTGGCGTTGACCCAAAGGATGATGCCATGGTGATCGTACCCCGGAGATGGCATACTAACATTTGGTTATATTTTACCCAGGCAAGCCCCGGTGCATAACCTCTATTATGCTGCACTTTATTTATGCTTGTGCATTAAGTTTTAAGGAGTTGAATGAAACCCACTTGCATATATATATCCTGATCCCATGATTCCTACTAGTATGTCAAGATCGTGTAGAATGCTATGCTACAGGACTCCGGTAGAAGTCGAGTGATTGCCTATCACTCGCGAGAGATAGGAAATATATTATTGCTACTATTATCATGTTACTATCACATGGATTATATATATATAATAATTGGAGACCGGGCGGGACTATACTTGGAATTGGATATGGACTTGGTTGGGCAATCCGAGCGAGGCTCTGGTTGCGTTTGTCCCGCCTGTGTCGATTAAGGACCGTTCGTTGCACCGGATTCCCGGTCAAGTCACAGATTTATTATCCCGAGCATATACTAGCGGATGGGGGCTAGGAAGACTTGTTACTCTCTTGTCATGGGCTCCGGCTCTTTCCGGACCGACTGATTGGAGGCGGGGATAGGTGGAGGTCTAAGCACCACTTTGAGGCCGGGCCTCAAGTGTGGGGGCTTGGAGTCCAAGTTTGGACGGGGACCTGGAACCTGTGACAGGAGTGGAACGGGTTGGTCTCGTTCGTGCCTGGGGTGCGAGCGAGGCGTGTGTTTTCGGGGTACCCAGCTGGGCACATTGATTCGCGAATCGCCGTTTCTACGTGACGGTACGACTTGACTGCACTCTGGCACCGTAGTAAGAAATGAAAGATGAAAGATGGAAAAATGGTTCTGATGGCTCAACCTTTGCTTGAAAGTAGAACAGGTGCTTACTAGAATGGTGGGTTAATGAACTACCGATGACTGCTAATAAAAGTTAAATATAAGGATGCACCTTTAGTAATGCTTCCTGCAGTTGCAATGACCCACAAGCCAGATAGCCTTGCATATCCTTGGAGTCTTTTCTTTTCTTCTGACGGGTAAGTCTTGCAGAGTACAATTGAGTACTCAGGGTTTGTTCTACCCTGTTGCAGGTGACAGGTGTTCTTGAAGCTGACTTTTATGTGTGGAAACCTCCTGGTGGGCTCAGTGAGGATTTCCCTTACGTTGCGGATATAGAGTTGATTTATAACTCTCACCAAAAATGTTTTACAAAGGAAAGATTTCCCACCTATTATGAATTCTTGTATATAAATGTTCATCATGATAATATTTAACTCATCATCAAATGGTTTCATTTTCGCTGAACTCTGATAACATTTTATTTTCTGCTGTTATAATTAAACAATGGATTACCCTGATGTTGTACTAAAAGTGATGTAAGAAATGGTAAAGATGTTGTAAGCTTTATCTCTCATTTATGATCCTGAGGTAAAAATGTGGATTTTCGAGTTCTCCCTCGGGTGTGCTCGACGGAATCGCCGAGTTTAGTGCTCTCCCTTGGGTACTTAGTGTCTAATGGAAGACAAGTACTCTTGGGAGGGTATTAAATTAGGCGGTTCTGCCACAGGTGGTACCAGAGCGTAAATGAGGAAATAAAGCTTCAAAATCTTTTTCTAAATTAAAATTTGACAACACATTTTTGTAAAAAGTTAGGGCGTTTGCATACGAAGTTATATAAGTAGCCCTATTACTATAGTTAAGTCTTCGGAATAAGTTTAAGTAGGCTTTCGTCCGGTAAACTAACTGGTGTGTAGCGTGCGGTCCTAAAGTCAGACGCGCTGTATTGTTATAGTCATCGTGCGAGTCTTCTTGCAGGTGCCTGTTCTAGGTACCACGCGTCCCTGTCCCGGAGTTACTGTTGTACGGTGGCTTCGTGTTTCGCATTCGCTCGTAATTCACGACTGTCGGGGCTTACGTTTTCGGCACTCCTTCTGCGCCCTTGTCGGACCTCTGCCCTGCAACCGTGCTAGTCTTTATGGCCTCGGACACCGCCCACCTCGTGTGCGTAAAAAAAAATCCTGTTGTTGTACTTTTACTGGTTCCCACGCATGGCTCGAGGGTGGTCTGCGCCAGGACCACTGGCCGCTCTGTCTTCTTAAGGGGGCCAAGCCCAGCCACTTTGTGTCACCACTCAGTGCATTCCAGCTCGCTTAGCCCTTTTCTCTTGAGCAAGCTTCTCCTCAAGCCTTCCTTGCAACCACCACCCACCTAGGATGGCAGGAGTTTGGGTTAGCAGCTACTGCCTGAACACCGAGGGTTTTCCCAAAATCCTGTATGCTACCCTGCAAAAGCTCGGCATTCGGGAGCGTCCTGAGTATGAGGGTCGTGAGTACATGAAGCATGGCACAGAGCGATGCAAGGTCACCATCTACATCGGCAAGAGTGAGGAGTTTCCCGACGTCACTGAAGCCTGGAATGTGACCGCAACCGGGTTTCGCTTCGGCGACACCTACCAGGTTGTGGCCCGCAAAGCCTTGCGGCATCTGTGCCAGATCTATGAGCAGCCCATTGCTCGTACCCCCATGCGGTTCTTTCCACCTTTGGACAAGAATCGGCGAGTATGGAGGGCTCGCATGGAGACCTTACGGGGTCAGGACGTGCAAGAGGACAACCCGACTGTGGTGCACCTGACCACGTACTTGCTCGCTCTGGATGAGCAGTACGACCGGCAAGCCTCGGAGCTGAGAGAGTGTCTCCACCGAGCTGAGGAAGCCGAGATCTTCTCCAGGATGCTCGAAGTGCAGCTTGCCGAAGCTCATGCCAATCTAGCAGCCGCTGAGAGTCGAGAGGCTGCCATGGCGGAGGCCGTCAAGGTGGACCAAGACCGTCATGTCCAGGAGCTGGAGGACGCCTATCTTACCACAAGGGCCAAGCGTAGGACGCTCGCCACGGAAAGGCAGGAACCCTTAATCCTAGAGGGGATCCCTGTCCATCCGCTGGAGAGAAGGAGAACTGGTTTTGCAGCACCCCCGCCCACGGAAGCCTCAGAAGTAGAGTCATTGCTTCCCCTCACCCAGCCACCACCACAAGAAGGAGCAGATCCACAACCTAGTGCAGCAGAAGAACCCCAGGAGCCCAGGAAGGAAGCCGTTTGGGCCGACGAAGTAGATTAGTTGTCCTAGGGGAGATGTAACTGTTGCTAGTAGTGCTTTTCATCGTTGTCCCCTAGTGTTGTAGTCTTTCCGTTGTACCACAGCCGTAGTTGTTAAGGCCGCCTGGTTGTACGTTTCGAGCGATGTGTCGAGTGTGGGAGAGTGTATGCTTGTATGTTGCCCCCGTGTAAGGATGTTGGTGCTGAGTATTTGCTTTATCCGTTGTGTTTGTTACGTCGTTTTTCCTTAGACCTCGTTCGATTTGCTTAGGGTTCTTGAGACGACAATAAGCAGGTTACAAGGGGAACAACTATTCTGATGCAACAAATCGGCCGTGATTGGAAAACAGAGGACACTGTATCACTAATTGTGGATGTCCCAGCAGAACACTTGAATTCCCTTGATTTAAATCCGCCTTAGGATTTACTTTACTTGTTCCTTATTTTGAAAGGAACCTGTGTTGCCTGAATTTTCCCTTACTCCTCTGATTATGTGGTCTATGACCCGTTGTTTTTACTGCGAGTAAGTTGGTAATAGTTACTTAGTTAATAGCTTATGGTGCCGCGACGGAACCGAGGGCCACCTGTGGAACAGCTGCCACATGGTGACGCTGCTCGGCGCGCGCTGGTATCGAGGTTGTTGACCAAGTACTTTTACCGAGTTACACCGCGGTATCGCTCTTGCTATAAAAATTCTCTTTGGTAAAAATATCCTTGTGTTCAAACGGGAAATCCACAACGGGTTGATGGAATTGTGCTCTGTCAAAGTAACAGGGGTAACAAGGTTTTTTGAAGAAAGGAAAAGAAGAAAGAGAAAAGCAACAGGAAAGTTAGCCCGCACGTAGGTCAGAGAAATTGCATCGCCCGATTTGACGTCGTTCCTGTGATCGGCTCGGTCACGCTACATACGCCGGGTCGTTGTCACTGCGTGCCCTGCGGACGCCGTTTGTGGTGGGGCCCACGTGTGCCGTTCTCGCGTGGCCACGGCGTTGTGCCGCACTCGCCTCGTCTTGTCGCACTGTACGCCCCTCTGATCCCGGCACCCGTGTCGGCTCTCGATTCTCGCTCTCGTCCCCGTACCGGACCCCCCCCCCTCTTTCTTTTCCTTTGGGGCCCCGTTGCTCGCACGCCGTCTGGTCGAGCGAACCCCATCCCCTCCTTTCTTCTTTTTCCCCACTCAAGCTCGCACAGGAAGCGCACCATGGCCGACGCTTTTCCCCACCCTGTGACCCCCAGTGATTCCCATCTCCTCCGCTTCCGGTGCACTGCATCACCACCTCCGCCCACCAAGCTTTTATAATGCCACCTTGCTTGCTTCTCCTCCATTCAACCCCCAGGTCCAGAGTAGAGCTCATAGTATCGACTTCCTCCGTCTGTGCTCTGGTGGGAGAAGCTCGAGAAGCAGTCGGGAAGAAGTGGTTGGAGGCTGAGCTACGAGATCCAGCCGTTGCTCGCAGATCTAAGGTTGCTAGTCAGAGGCGATGGTGTAACTTGAAGAAGGGATCTGGTTTCTGTTGGAGAAATTCAAGTTTATCCCTGGTTAGTTTAGGTTGTAGAGTTCGCTATGATCTTTGTACCAGTCTCCAATTTCTGGCTTTGTTGGGCATACGCCATGTTCTGGATAATCGTTTTCTTATTGCTCTTCCACTGTCCCCGTCTTCGTCGTTTTCTAGAGAGGTTGTGAGTTGTATTAGATTTGTTCTTAGCCGTGTTATCTCTAGATTCCAGGATGGTTTAGCGTTTGAAGTCGTGTAATCTCCTATGTAAGCTCAGATCAGTGAAATGTAATCGTGCTTCCCTCTTTTGTTCTTGTTCCGGATCTCGGGACGAGATCCTTTTTAAGGGGGGAAGGGTGTAACACCCCTGGTGTTACTAACTTACTTAGCATGCGATTAAGGCCTAAAAGAAATTAGCAGAACGAGTTCTCGGGTTTTAAAATTTTAATCGCTCATGAAATGATACCCGACTCTTATGTGACGCATGTTTGTGGTTGCAAGAAACCAAATCCAAAAATTAAAAATGAGTCCTTTCGTTGCATTGGCAAGGGAATGAACTTAGGATTAAGAGTGCTATTTTTAACAAATTATATTGAGCAAAATAATTAAATAGTGCTTAATATTTATTCCTATGGGTTAGTACGTAGTAGGGACGATTACGTGAAATACTTATTGGTCAGTCCAAAGCTTTAATTTATCTAATCATGCAAACCAACCAAAACATGATCTGCAGGCTGGTTTTTCTAGATGTTTGAATGGTCTGCATTATAACTGAACTTGACAAATCGCTGTAGCAGAGCAGAGAGTACTGTAGCGCCGCAGAAGTGCACTGTAGCAGCACAGAGGTTACTGTAGCGCCGCAGAAGTGCACTGTAGCAGCACAGAGGTTACTGTAGCGCCGCAGAAGTGCACTGTAGCAGCATAGAGGTTACTGTAGCGCCGCAGACATGTACTGTAGCAGCACGGAGGTTACTGTAGCATGCAGAAAACACTGTTCATCCGAGCATTAAGAGCTGCTGCACCTAGCTATAGGAGGAGGCTTATGCGCACAACTCCTCGCTGTCTCTCTGTCCTCGGCCCTCTCTCTCGCTCTGCTCGCTAAACGCAAGCGCCAGCCATGGCCATCGTCCGGCTCGAGCTCGGTCACCGTCGTTTCCTCCACTCGGTCCCTTCCCATGCTCGACCACCGGCACCACCGTCCTGCCTCGCTTTCTCTCCATGTCCAGTACGCGCTCGCCTGGTTTTTCCGCGCCAGAGAGCACGCTGCCATGGCCGCTATGGTCGAGCAGAGCTCCGAGCTGCCACTCACCTCCCTCTAATTACTTGCATCCACTAGCTCGAGCGGTCATCCATGGCGGACGTGTCTCGCGAGCACGAAACTCAGCTTCACGTGCAAGCCCATGTACGTCTCTTTCAAAAGTTCGTGTTTATTTACCTGAACAGCTATCTTGCGAATTTTATATCTCCATCATATCAACTCGGATTCCAGGAATTCTTCTTCCTAAATTCATCTAAAATCAAACTCTATCTTCCATATTAATTTCATAATTTTTAAAGCTCATTTGAAATTATGTGATTAGTTAATTATGTCATTAGCTTCTTGTCTTTTCTTAAATGTATTGAACCTTTAGAAATTCATAGTAAATCATAGAAAATTCGTAAAATAGAAAATCAAGATGTTTTAGAACCCTTGCGTTTATCTCTATGCATTAGATATATAATATTGCATGTTTTAGTAGAAAAATATTGCACTATATTTTTCCTATGATTAATTATAGAGAAATTCATACCGGTAGATGCTATGCTTCAAATGGGATGAAAATTTTATGGCATGTTATTCATGTGATGCTTAATTTAGGATAAAAATTTGAGGTCCAGATCTTGTATAATTACTGAGTTATTAATTTATCTTTGTCACATGTTTTTATCGATATGAAATCTTTGTTAATCGCTAGTAAATAATATGCTTATCTGAAAATTATAAAACTGGTACAACATTTATAATTAGTTGTTAGGATAATTAATAAGCTCTGGTTTGAATATGTAGTAAATCGATAAAATGAATAACGCGACATCTCGGGTTTATATAACTAAAACACTTGTTAAGAAATAACGTTTGAATCGACAACGTGGATACGTGGCCTAGTGAGTTTCTGTGTGGCTAGCTCGTTAGCTTGCGAGACGTAGTCGTACAACGAGAGTTGCGATTGCTGTCTTTTACTTATGTCTCTGCATTGCATTCGCGTAAATCATAATAGGAACGATGATGGATCGATGGATCAACCGGAGGACTTGGCGTTGACCCAAAGGATGATGCCATGGTGATCGTACCCCGGAGATGGCATACTAACATTTGGTTATATTTTACCCAGGCAAGCCCCGGTGCATAACCTCTATTATGCTGCACTTTATTTATGCTTGTGCATTAAGTTTTAAGGAGTTGAATGAAACCCACTTGCATATATATATCCTGATCCCATGATTCCTACTAGTATGTCAAGATCGTGTAGAATGCTATGCTACAGGACTCCGGTAGAAGTCGAGTGATTGCCTGTCACTCGCGAGAGATAGGAAATATATTATTGCTACTATTATCATGTTACTATCACATGGATTATATATATATAATAATTGGAGACCGGGCGGGACTATACTTGGAATTGGATATGGACTTGGTTGGGCAATCCGAGCGAGGCTCTGGTTGCGTTTGTCCCGCCTGTGTCGATTAAGGACCGTTCGTTGCACCGGATTCCCGGTCAAGTCACAGATTTATTATCCCGAGCATATACTAGCGGATGGGGGCTAGGAAGACTTGTTACTCTCTTGTCATGGGCTCCGGCTCTTTCCGGACCGACTGATTGGAGGCGGGGATAGGTGGAGGTCTAAGCACCACTTTGAGGCCGGGCCTCAAGTGTGGGGGCTTGGAGTCCAAGTTTGGACGGGGACCTGGAACCTGTGACAGGAGTGGAACGGGTTGGTCTCGTTCGTGTCTGGGGTGCGAGCGAGGCGTGTGTTTTCGGGGTACCCAGCTGGGCACATTGATTCGCGAATCGCCGTTTCTACGTGACGGTACGACTTGACTGCACTCTGGCACCGTAGTAAGAAATGAAAGATGAAAGATGGAAAAATGGTTCTGATGGCTCAACCTTTGCTTGAAAGTAGAACAGGTGCTTACTAGAATGGTGGGTTAATGAACTACCGATGACTGCTAATAAAAGTTAAATATAAGGATGCACCTTTAGTAATGCTTCCTGCAGTTGCAATGACCCACAAGCCAGATAGCCTTGCATATCCTTGGAGTCTTTTCTTTTCTTCTGACGGGTAAGTCTTGCAGAGTACAATTGAGTACTCAGGGTTTGTTCTACCCTGTTGCAGGTGACAGGTGTTCTTGAAGCTGACTTTTATGTGTGGAAACCTCCTGGTGGGCTCAGTGAGGATTTCCCTTACGTTGCGGATATAGAGTTGATTTATAACTCTCACCAAAAATGTTTTACAAAGGAAAGATTTCCCACCTATTATGAATTCTTGTATATAAATGTTCATCATGATAATATTTAACTCATCATCAAATGGTTTCATTTTCGCTGAACTCTGATAACATTTTATTTTCTGCTGTTATAATTAAACAATGGATTACCCTGATGTTGTACTAAAAGTGATGTAAGAAATGGTAAAGATGTTGTAAGCTTTATCTCTCATTTATGATCCTGAGGTAAAAATGTGGATTTTCGAGTTCTCCCTCGGGTGTGCTCGACGGAATCGCCGAGTTTAGTGCTCTCCCTTGGGTACTTAGTGTCTAATGGAAGACAAGTACTCTTGGGAGGGTATTAAATTAGGCGGTTCTGCCACAGGTACCGCCGGGCCGGCCGTGCGCAGCGCACGGAGGTGGCCGCGCTTTGGGCTAGGTCGGGAGAGAGAGGGGGGGGGGAAGGGGAGGCTGAGGCGGAGACGCAGACGGTGCAGAGCCATCGGCGTCGACTAGCGGGGGTGGGAGCGGCGGTGTCACCCGCGGTGGCCGCGGGTACAGAGCGGAGTGTGCATTGATGGTTTCTTTTCCTTTTTTTGCGATGCGAGCGAGCGGTGCCGCGTGATGTAGGTGAGCAGCACGAGCGGCGGATTGGTTCGTCCAGACCGACAGATGCCTGGGTCTAATCATTCCTGTACTTAAAAATCAAGTGGTCCAGTAGTCCTGGCAGAGCGGACTGCTACTTGCTGTCATCAAATTACTTGTAAAATAAAAAGGAAAAAAAGATGGAGAAAGATGCACAAGCAACCACGTTGTATTCCACCAACAGCAGACTCTTACAGCATAGAACACTCAGACAACAGATTGGGTGAACAAGAGCTTGGTAGCCACATGATTCCCCCAACAACACGCAATTCGCACCATCACAACTTCACTAGGTGCCCATCATACCTGACACTGGGTGTCTCGATAGCTCCTTATTTACACACGGCACACACGTACACATACAGGGTGACGAACTGACGATGACGAGCATGCACGCAACGCAAAATCACCTTTTCTCCATCAGCAGTTGCAAGGGTTGCACTTGCACCCGGAGCCGCAGCTGCAGCCATGGCCGGCCTCGCCGGACTCCGCAGCCTTCTCGAACCCGGCCTCGAGGTGCCTTCAAAGAAAGGGGAGAAAAAATTCAGGCATGGAAATTGATCTTTGTGGAACACAAGTTCCGGCTTTGAGTTTGGCATCGGTGTTGAAGTTGAATTGCGGCACAAATCTTAGATAACACATGGTGGGAATGCATACATACCCCTTCTCAGGTGCAACGCCGAGGACTGTAGCCGGGGCGGCGGCGGTGCTCTTCTCGGCCAAGTCAGGGTACATCTTTCTGCGTCCGGCAAAATTGAATCACCACATGAGCATCAGAAACATTTGCTCTTGTGTTTTGTCTCATGAAGACTTGCTGAAACCACTCAAACTAGTAGATACTAGATGATACTGTATCTCTGAACAGCTTATCTCAGTTTAACTCGGCAGCGTATTTATGATCAGTGGTTGTGAAACATACCCGCATCCGCCGCCGCAGCCGCAGCTCGAACCGCAGTTGCAGCTCCCACCACAAGACATCTTCTGAACTTCTAGGTCTCCTGCAATCTCAAGAACAGAGCAAACTTTGCTAAGAAGAGCACAGATGTCCCTGCTATTTATAGGGCTTGAGTTGAGAGGGTAACCAAGTAACTTCATGACGTGTGTCAAGATTTTTTACAGGTCGGCTGAAATAGTCATGCAGGATTTCAGGACTCCAAACCCTGACAAATTCTTGTGTGCTGTCGTTTTCAGAGCAAGATAAACTGATAAAGGTTGTGGTGCTGCTGCAGAAACTGGAATACCATAAAACGGGCTCAGTTGAGCGCGACCGCGAAAAAAAAGAAACTGGAATACCATGAAAATACAATTCTTTGCCGGGTAGTTTTGACTTTTGTAGCACAATATACTTTTATAGCAGCTACTTGCAAAATTTGGAATGTTCTACTATTTCAATTGAGATTAAATTCTTGTGCAAATGGAACCGGATTCAAGTTCAAAACTCTGCTGGTTCAAACCTTGTCTGTTCTTTGCTTCCAAGAACAGGGATGCCACCCCTCTGCTTAATTAAAACGTGTCTCTTCAGCAAACTTAATTCAAACTTCTTGCACAACTTGCATGCAATTTGGTCTAATCCTTAGCAAGCTGTTCTGAATCTCGCTTTCAGTGCATGATGCAACTCGTTGCTTAAATAGATGCATCATTGCACAGCTTCAAATCAATAGGTTTCTTGTAAGAGTTGGATTGAGATATTTTTTGGACAACATGCATTGAATTTGATCAAATCCTTATCTTTTCGAATCTTGCTTTCAGACCTTGAAGCCAACTCATTGCCTGAATTGATGCACTATTGCACGTCTTCAAGTTGAATACGTTGCTTGTAAGAGTTGAATTCAAATTTGCAGCACAACTTGCATTGAATGTGATCAAAATCCTTATCTGTTCGAATCTTGCTTTTCAGACCTTGATGCCGACCATTGTTTAAATTGATGCAGTATTGGACGTCTTCAAATTTAATACGTTGCTTGCAAGAGCTGAACTCAAAAGCGTACTACATCTCTGGAGTAGTGAGAGATTTGAGATATTTTTGTTAACATGTTTCTTCTTTCTTCGGTAGATTTTCAGCAAGCTGCACAGAGGATTCGATTTGATTCTATTTTATCTTCCTCACTTTCTCACAAAGTTTCCGTCCTTAGCTGTACACAAGCCGTGGAACCAATTGTGAACCCAAAACAGCTAGAGCTTTGTCTCATTGTCTGCATGTTTATTTGAATTCAAGCACGTCTTATTGGAAGTAAATATCTCAAATCTCTCACTAGTTCAGAGATGTACTCCGCTTTTGAGTTCAGTTCTTGCAAGCAACGTATTAAATTTGAAGACGTCTAATACTGCATCAATTTAAACAATGGTCGGCATCAAGGTCTGAAAAGCAAGATTCGAACAGATAAGGATTTTGATCACATTCAATGCAAGTTGTGCCGCAAATTTGAATTCAACTCTTACAAGCAACGTATTCAACTTGAAGACGTGCAATAGTGCATCAATTCAGGCAATGAGTTGGCTTCAAGGTCTGAAAGCAAGATTCGAAAAGATAAGGATTTGATCAAATTCAATGCATGTTGTCCAAAAAATATCTCAATCCAACTCTTACAAGAAACCTATTGATTTGAAGCTGTGCAATGATGCATCTATTTAAGCAACGAGTTGCATCATGCACTGAAAGCGAGATTCCGAACAGCTTGCTAAGGATTAGACCAAATCCTCTCTGTTTGGAAACTCGCTTTCAGTGCATGATGCAAGTCGTTGCTTAAATCGATGCATCATTGCACAGCTTCAAATCAATACGTTTCTTGTAAGAGTTGGATTGAGATATTTTTTGGACAACATGCATTGAATTTGATCAAATCCTTATCTTTTCGAATCTTGCTTTCAGACCTTGAAGCCAACTCATTGCCTGAATTGATGCATTATTGCACGTCTTCAAGTTGAATACGTTGCTTGTAAGAGTTGAATTCAAATTTGCAGCACAACTTGCATTGAATGTGATCAAAATCGTTATCTGTTCGAATCTTGCTTTTCAGACCTTGATGCCGACCAATGTTTAAATTGATGCAGTATTGGACGTCTTCAAATTTAATACGTTGCTTGCAAGAGTTGAACTCAAAAGCGTACTACATCTCTGGACTAGTGAGAGATTTGAGATATTTACTTCCAATAAGACGTGCTTGAATTCAAATAAACATGCAGACAATGAGACAAAGCTCTAGCTGTTTTGGGTTCACAATTGGTTCCACGGCTTGTGTACAGCTAAGGACGGGAACTTTGTGAGAAAGTGAGGAAGATAAAATAGAATCAAATCGAATCCTCTGTGCAGCATTGCTGAAAATCTACTGAAGAAAGAAGAAACATGTTAACAAAAATATGAAAAAAAACAATCTTCTTAAAAAATCAATGCGCCCACCGTGGGGCTGAAAATCTACCGAAGAAAGAAGAAACATGTAAAAAAAATATGAAAAAAGAACAATCTTCAGGTCTATTCTGGTTCTTGATAAGTAGCCCAACTTATCAAGAACGGAACGCTAGGGGAACAAGAAAAATCAATGCTCTTGTCCATGGCCGCCGCTGCCCGGGGAACAAGAACGCTAGGGTTTTGGAGCCTTGGAGAGGAAAGGGGAGGGTGGACGAGATCCAATTCCTCTTTGTTTCCTTCTTTTTACTTGTTGCATAATTTACTTTTTTTTCTTTTTTGTTGTTGCATAATACGTAATTGTATCGATGAGCTGGTGTACTCGACATACGGATTGGGTCGGGCCGTTATGGGCATCACATGTGAAGGCCAGTAGATAAGTAGCCCAACTTTATGTGATTTCAATTTCACAAAAAAAAAACTTTGCCTGTTCGCTTAAGCTCTCAGCCGCTTATTTTCAGCCAGCCAACAGTGTTTTTCTCTCACATAAATCAGTCAATTGTACTTTCAGCCACTTATTTTCAGTCCAAGCGAACAAGCTGTCTATGTGATTTCAGGTCTATTCTGGTTCTAGATGATTTTTGGTAGACATTTTGTGAGAAATCGCATATTTACAGAAAAATTCATATGGTTTTCTCTCGGGAAAAAACTATGCCGCTATTCTTGTAAGATTTATTATTTAAAATATAGTGATCCAGCATTCTTAGCAGAGCGAACTGTAAAATGAAAAGGAAAAAAAAAGATGGTGAAGATGCACAAGCAAACCACGTTTTATATTCTCCAACAGCACACTGTTACAGCATAGAACACAGATAACAGATTGGGTGAACCAGAGCTCGGTAGCCACATGATTCACAGTTCGCACCATCACAACTTCACAAGGTGTCTATCATACCTGACACTGGGTGTCTGGATAGCTCCTTATTTACTCACACGGTCACATACTCTGATACTCACATACACGTAAACATACAGGGTGATGATCTGACGATGACGAGCGTACACGCAATGACGCAAATCGCCTTTTCTCCATCAGCAGTTGCAAGGGTTGCACTTGCACCCGGAGCCGCAGCTGCAGCCATGGCCGGCCTCGCCGGACTCCGCGGCCTTCTCGAACCCGGCCCCGAGGTGCCTGCCAAAGAAAGTGGTGAAAAAAAATCAGTCATGGAAATTAACATAGACAAGTTCAGGTTTTGAGTTCAGGCGCCATAATATGCATACCCCTTCTCAGGTGCAACGCCGAGGACCGTGGCCGGGGCGGCGGCGGCGCTCTTCTCGGCCAAGTCAGGGTACATCTTTCTGCATCCGGCAAAATTGAAGCATCAGAAACATTTGCTCGTATGTTTGTCTCATCAAAACATGCTGAAATCAGTCAAACCAGATGCTATCTCTGAACAGCTGATCTCAGTTTAGCTTGGCAGAGAATTAATTAATGATCATTGATCAATAGTTGTGAAACGTACCCACATCCGCTGCCGCAGCCGCAGCTGGAACCGCAGTTGCAGCTTCCACCGCAAGACATCTTCTGAACTTCTCGGTCTCCTGCAACCTCAAGAACTCCTATGCAGAGAGGGGAAGATTGAGTTGATGAGCAGAGAGCAGTTGCCAAGAAGAGCACAGATGTCCCTGCTATTTATAGGGCTTGAGATTGAGAGGGTAACCAAGTAACTGCATGACGTGTCAAGCTTTTACAGGTCGGCAGAAATAGTCATGGAGGATTCCAGGACTCCAAACCCTGACAGATTCTTGTGTGCTGTCGTTTTCAGAGTAAGATAAAGGTTGTGGTGCTGCTGCAAAAACTGAAATGACATGAAAATACAATTCTTTGCTGGGTACTGGGTAGTTTTGACTTTTGTAGCACAATATACTTTTATAGCAGCTACTTGCAAAATTTGGACTATTCTACTATTTCAATTGGGATTAAATTCTTGTGCAAATGGAACCGGATTCAAGTTCAACACTCTGCTGGTTCAAACCTTATCTGTTCTTTGCTTCCCAGAACAGCGATGCCACCTCTCTGCCTAAAAGCGTGTCCCTTCAGCTGACTTAATTCAAACTTCTTGCACATCTTGCATAAAATTTGGTCGAATCCTTATGCCCTGTTTAGTTCCAGAAAATTTTGCAAAATTTTTCAGATTCCCCGTCACATCGAACACATGCATGAAGCATTAAATATAGATAAAAAATAAAACTAATTACATAGTTTAGACGAAATGGACGAGACGAATCTTTTAAGCCTAATTAGACCATGATTGGACACTAATTGCCAAATAACAACGAAAATCGCTACAGTGCCATTTTGCAAAAAATTTTGCATCTGAACCAGCCCTTAGCTGTTTGGAAACTCGCTTTCAGTGCATGATGCAAGTCGTTGCTTAAATAGATGCATCATTGCACAGCTTCAAATCAATAGGTTTCTTGTAAGAGTTGGATTGAGATATTTTTTGGACAACATGCATTGAATTTGATCAAATCCTTATCTTTTCGAATCTTGCTTTCAGACCTTGAAGCCAACTCATTGCCTGAATTGATGCATTATTGCACGTCTTCAATTTGAATACGTTGCTTGTAAGAGTTGAATTCAAATTTGCAGCACAACTTGCATTGAATGTGATCAAAATCGTTATCTGTTCGAATCTTGCTTTTCAGACCTTGATGCCGACCATTGTTTAAATTGATGCATTATTGGACGTCTTCAAATTTAATACGTTGCTTGCAAGAGTTGAACTCAAAAGCGTACTACATCTCTGGACTAGTGAGAGATTTGAGATATTTACTTCCAATAAGACGTGCTTGAATTCAAATAAACATGGAGACAAAGCTCTAGCTGTTTTGAGTTCACAATTGGTTCCACGGCTTGTGTACAGCTAAGGACGGAAACTTTGTGAGAAAGTGAGGAAGATAAAATAGAATCAAATAGAATCCTCTGTGCAGCATTGCTGAAAATCTACCGAAGAAAGAAGAAACATGTTAACAAAAATATGAAAAAAAACAATCTTCTTAAAAAATCAATGCACCCACCGTGGGGCTGAAAATCTACCGAAGAAAGAAGAAACATGTAACAAAAATATGAAAAAAGAATAATCTTCAGGTCTATTCTGGTTCTTGATAAGTACCCAACTTATCAAGAACGGGAACGCTAGGTGAACAAGAAAAATCAATGCTCTTGTCCATGGCCACCGCCGCCCGGGGAACAAGAACGCTAGGGTTTTGGAGCCTCGGAGAGGAAAGGAGAGAGTGGTCGAGATCCAATTCCTCTTTATTTCCTTCTTTTTGCTTGTTGCATAATTTACTTTTTTTCTTTTTTGTTGTTGCATAATACGTAATTGTATCGATGACCTAGTGTACTGGACATACAGATTGGGCCGGGCCGTTATGGGCCTCACATGTGAAGGCCAGTAGATAAGTAGCCTAACTTTATGTGATTTCAGGTCTATTCTGCTTCTTGATGATTTTTGGTAGACATTTTGTGAGAAATCGCACATTTACAGAAAAATTCATATGGTTTTCTCTCGGGAAAAAAAACTATGCCGCTATTCTTGTAAGATTTATTACTTAAAATCTAGTGATCCAGCATTCTTAGCAGAGCGAACTGCTACTTGCTGTCATTAAATTACTGTAAAATGAAAACGAAAAAAAAAAGATGGTGAAGATGCACAAGCAAACCACGTTGTATTCCTCCAACAGCACACTGTTACAGCATAGAACACACAGATAACAGATTGGGTGAACAAGAGCTTGGTAGCCACATGATTCCCCAACAACACACAATTCGCACCATCACAACTTCACAAGGTGTCCATCATACCTGACAGCTCACACTGGGTGTCCGGATAGCTCCTTATTTACTCACACGGTCACATACTCACATACACGTACACATACAGGGTGACGATCTGACGACGACAAGCGTGCACGCAATGACGCAAATCGCCTTTTCTCCATCAGCAGTTGCAAGGGTTGCACTTGCACCCGGAGCCGCAGCTGCAGCCATGGCCGGCCTCGCCGGACTCCGCGGCCTTCTCGAACCCGGCCCCGAGGTGCCTGCCAAAGAAAGTCGGGAAAAAAAATTCAGGCATGGAAATTAACATAGACAAGTTCAGGTTTTGAGTTCAGGCGCCATAATATGCATACCCCTTCTCAGGTGCAACGCCGAGGACCGTGGCCGGGGCGGCGGCGGCGCTCTTCTCGGCCAAGTCAGGGTACATCTTTCTGCGTCCGGCAAAATTGAAGCATCAGAAACATTTGCTCGTATGTTTGTCTCATCAAAACATGCTGAAATCAGTCAAACCAGATGCTATCTCTGAACAGCTGATCTCAGTTTAGCTTGGCAGAGAATTAATTAATGATCATTGATCAATAGTTGTGAAACGTACCCACATCCGCTGCCGCAGCCGCAGCTGGAACCGCAGTTGCAGCTTCCACCGCAAGACATCTTCTGAACTTCTCGGTCTCCTGCAACCTCAAGAACTCCTATGCAGAGAGGGGAAGATTGAGTTGATGAGCAGAGAGCAGTTGCCAAGAAGAGCACAGATGTCCCTGCTATTTATAGGGCTTGAGATTGAGAGGGTAACCAAGTAACTGCATGACGTGTCAAGCTTTACAGGTCTGCAGAAATAGTCATGGAGGATTCCAGGACTCCAAACCCTGACAGATTCTTGTGTGCTGTCGTTTTCAGAGTAAGATAAAGGTTGTGGTGCTGCTGCAAAAACTGAAATGACATGAAAATACAATTCTTTGCTGGGTACTGGGTAGTTTTGACTTTTGTAGCACAATATACTTTTATAGCAGCTACTTGCAAAATTTGGACTATTCTACTATTTCAATTGGGATTAAATTATTGTGCAAATGGAACCGGATTCAAGTTCAACACTCTGCTGGTTCAAACCTTATCTGTTCTTTGCTTCCCAGAACAGCGATGCCACCTCTCTGCCTAAAAACGTGTCCCTTCAGCTAACTTAATTCACAACTTGCATAAAATTTGGTCGAATCCTTAGCTGTTTGGAAACTCGCTTTCAGTGCATGATGCAAGTCGTTGCTTAAATAGATGCATCATTGCACAGCTTCAAATCAATAGGTTTCTTGTAAGAGTTGGATTGAGATATTTTTTGGACAACATGCATTGAATTTGATCAAATCCTTATCTTTTCGAATCTTGCTTTCAGACCTTGAAGCCGACTCATTGCCTGAATTGATGCATTATTGCACGTCTTCAAGTTGAATACGTTGCTTGTAAGAGTTGAATTCAAATTTGCAGCACAACTTGCATTGAATGTGATCAAAATCCTTATCTGTTTGAATCTTGCTTTTCAGACCTTGATGCCGACCATTGTTTAAATTGATGCAGTATTGGACGTCTTCAAATTTAATACGTTGCTTGCAAGAGTTGAACTCAAAAGCGTACTACATCTCTGGACTAGTGAGAGATTTGAGATATTTACTTCCAATAAGACGTGCTTGAATTCAAACAAACATGCAGACAATGAGACAAAACTCTAGCTGTTTTGAGTTCACAATTGGTTCCACGGCCTGTGTACAGCTAAGGACGGAAACTTTGTGAGAAAGTGAGGAAGATATAATAGAATCAAATCGAGTCCTCTGCGCATCATTGCTGAAAATCTACCGAAGAAAGAAGAAACATGTTAACAAAAAAAAAAAAAAAAACAAACCGCCCACCGTGGGGCTCGAACCCACGACCACAAGGTTAAGAGCCTTGCGCTCTACCGACTGAGCTAGACGGGCTTGGTGCTAAGGGTTGTATTTGCCTCTACAAATTGTATATTGTCCCTTGCAACTACAAATTGTATGTTGCACCTTTTTTTTCCCCCTAAAATAAAATCTTTAGCATGGTAGTGCCGCTTCCTAATCTGACTTTGATCAAATATGGTACTTCACGAGAATGGAGATACTATGCAGTGGAAACAACTGGATCCTGTAACATCCTATGCCCTTTTTTCTCTCTCTCCGTATTTCAGACGTTTCACCTGAACTTCATTCGTCTTTCAGACAAATGGCAATTGCAGAACTTTTGCTTAAAAGGAAGCACATTTGTGCACACACCGTTTGAAGCCATAATGATCTGGTGCGATTGTGCGAATAATAGGATCCTGTACCTCCTGCACCCTCCTCAACTTTTCAAACATTCAGCTTGAATTTCACATAACCTCTGCAGCTAAAAGCATTCCAGATTACACATCAAAGAAAAAAAAACGCCTCTTTGCCTATTAAGCCAAGAAGATTGCAAGTACAGATCTATAACCATATATGAGGATCCACTGAAAAGATGCGCGTAGTCACACATATATAACAGATTAACAGAGTAGTGTTTTTCACATTCAGAATTGTGCCTTCCACATATTCATGAATAGAGGACAAACACCAGAATTTGTATAAGAGTCACGAGCTAGATATGTACCAGTATTGACTAATAAAAACTCATGACAGTTTGGTTTAACTTAACAGGTATATAGTGCTATCTATTTCCTGTCTATTGTTTACCTCCTGTTTCTGACTTTCTATGCATGGCTAACATCTACTAAATTTGACAGTTGCTAGAATAGCCAGTCTGGTAAAATTATCTACACAGTTACTGTTGCACAATGCGAGACAAGCGATCCATCTAGCTAGTACCTTTCTTCAGATAGCATGTTACTGTTCAGCCTTATGATCAAATTACTCCAAAGCTCAAGCCACCCAAAAAAAAAAGATCTGGATAGTCATTCATCAATTGATTCTAACACTATCTGAATGACCACATCATCCAGCAGGTCCTCTACCATCAGATCCTCCATGTCCAACGCGGTGCACTCCGCGTCATATACCAGGTTCATCCAGCTGTCCTTCCTCATAAGATCATGTGCCACAATGTCCTCCACCGTTTGGCCTTCCTTCCAATGCAAGCTCAGGTAGCAGCTCACCTTCGCCCACACCTCCTCAAGGACATGATACCCCATGGGAATGGGTCTGGTTCGCAGGTCGAAGCGTGAGTGCCGTGGGCCGATGACAAGCGAAGAATCATAGATGTCCAGCAGGACCTCGTTGATGAGATCAAACAGGAGCATGCGCCTGACAATACTGTGCGGCTCATCGCTTGCCATGCTGAGCTCCTGACATGAGCATTCTGCCTCATCAAAGACCACAGGGCTCACTGGCTGATTGGATGCGTACCAGTCGACATCGCCGCAGCTGAATCCTGATTTCTTGAGGATATCCTTGACATACTGGAAATCAGCCTCGTTCTTGTCACTGACATAAATGTGCAAGGGTTCCGCAGCACCTTGTTCAGAAAACTCGTGTATGAAGCGAAAATCCGAATCCAAAGCATCGTTAGTTATGGGCTGCCCTGACTTGACTAGCCACTCTTCATCTTCAAGATCAACATCCTTGGCACCAGACAGTTGTGTCGCCTTAACTAACCACTCTTCATCCTCACGATCAATACCATTCATGACACCAGAGTGCTTCAGTGGCGTGACCAGCCATTCTTCATCATTGAAATTGGCAGCATATGCTCCTGCAGACAGTGGTGGCTTGACTAACCAGTCCTCGTCCTCAAGCTGCAAGTTTTCGAATGGTTGCTCTGAATCTAAAAATTGTATTAAGAAAAGAAAAGTGTCACAAGGATTGAAGTACTAGAAAACACATACAAGCAATGGGTTTTAGAGTTTCAGCATAGTGCAGAAAATACAATTAGTAATGGAAAAGGCTGCAATTTGATAGGAAAAGAAGATATGCTTGACAAAAGTAACTAGTCTGCTTCTGAATGGGGGGAAAAATCATGAACTTTTACTAGTAATTTTTGCATTTTATAGTAAACGAAGAGTTCAAATATAATCCACCTGCTATAGAACACTCTGTGAAACTACGAGTACGGTCTTGAAAGAATGACCGATCGAAGGAAGGTAAACTATTAATGCGGCGGTGGGAGAAAGACCGGCCAAGAGAAGACAGACTTGGACTTCGAAGGATCCTGCGGAAATCCTCTTCCAAGAAGCCTATGAAAGCAATTTGTGCAAAAAAATTGTGACAATATTGTAAGTCTTCTAATAGAAAAAGTGTGTTAATCTTGACTTTATTTTGTCATCTTACCTCCACAATTTAATTCAATGTGAATATTTTCTGATTGTTCTGTGATATCATCAGGATAGAAATTTCCTTCTGCACAGATACTGAAGGCACCAGTTCCATGTGAAGAAAAGTGATCAGATTCCACATTGTAAGTCTTGGACCCAATCCGAGAAGCTGAAACTTCAGGCAGGGCCTCTTGGTGAGATGAACATAACCGCATCTCTGGAAGAGAAGTTATTCGTTTGAGGCCCATTGGCATCTTCTTATCATTTAAGCTTGCACCGCCTTCCATTGTTATGTTTAATATTTCTGGAGAAATTCTTGAGTCCCTCGAGATTGACTCATAAAGTGTTGAATACTTGTCTACTGATTCTGCAATAGAATATGATCTTCGCATTTGTTTCTCCTCCTGGACAAACTTCTCCGTGGAGGAGCTCCTGGTCAATCCAGACATTTTTTGGCCATATGGCAGTTTGTGGAAAACTCCATCCTTGGTAATCCGAGCAAGCTCCTTCCGGTTCTCCCTTACGACATCTTTGATCTTTCTACTGATAGCTTTAAAATGGTTTGAAGCTGTTCCAGCTTTCTTCAGGCTCCTTGATTCTGCAAGAGAAACTGCGGAGCTGTCAACACCAGTAGGCATTCTTGTACTAATGACTTTTGCAGCTTCCAGGTCAGCGGTAGGCCTCGAGGGTGACCTTTGGATTTCTGACCTCCTGCTTTTCTCACTGTCACTCCGATCAAATATAGGGTTACGTTTCCCTGATGACCCTCCTGGTCTTGGAAATGATTCCAATTTGTTCAGTGGTACAGAACCACTGGATGAAGCTTCTTGCCCTTGCTGTTCAGGTGGTACTAGTAATGAAGGATCATGAAGAATCTTCAGAAATAGTTCCCTATGTGCATTAAACAATTCAAGAAAATCCAAGAACTCCTTCGAGTGATGTGTTGCAGCATCACGAGTTTTTTGTGTAGAGGGAGCCTCACTCTCACCAGTGAGATTTCCAGGTGCTGTCTCACAGGGTGCCTCCAGATCTATGCTATCTTTGCCATACATGCTGCCACAAGCCCTGGAGGGCTCTTGCACATTGGGATGTTGTGGAATCTCATGTGACAGTGGTGGCGATTCACTGTGAGAAGAATCCATCTCATTGGAGCCCGAGTTGTTCATTGCATGATAATGTGCAGCTAACTCATCAGGAACCTCATAATCAAAGCATTTCGAGTGATGGATTGATCTGGAGCGCAGAAGACGTGATGAGGATGGGGAGCTGGCTGGCGAGCTGCTCTTCTTTTTGTCTTTCCCGGGTGTTTTTTTCTTGAACATGAGTGTCCTCCATATGAACATGTGGGACTTACCAGTTTGAGAGTCACTATTAGTTTCCTTCTGCAACTGAACACCACAAGTAGAGTTAGAAAAAAAAATTGAGAGGTGCATTAACACTTGACTGGAACTATATCAATAACTTGAAATATACATGTAAAGAGTCCTAGTGATTTAGCATTGACAACTAGAAAATTATCACCAAAGGTTGCAACGCTCTCATAGATTGCAAACATGGCAATTTTCATCACTATAGTTTGTTGGTTGTGCCATTATACGAATGATATAGTAAGATCCATCACTTCAGTATACCAGTAGAAATCTATGAGGCTTCTGTGGTTACCATAAAAGAAATGCAGTTTATGCACCTACCGGGATATTTTCATCTTTTTCACTGCTAGTTTTGGGCTTTGGGACTTTCAATCCTACAACAAATAGAAAAATGTGGTGAGCACACTACAATTTTAGATGACCAAATAAAGAGACCTGCCCTTGCTATGGTCAGCTTTCAGATAAAAATGGCAAAGATAAATCGAGGGCAATAAGGCCAAGATCCAATTCATAACCAGGGAAAAAGCATGGCACAGACAATCCTGTGGACATAATAAAAGGCGTCACCAAAAATGCAAAACTGAAAGTAGAAATATGTAAAACCTTACTGAGCGTATTGTTACTTCCTTCGCTGTGCTTTCGGTAGGCAATCATCTTCGGCATTTGCAGCCGTTGGTTGAGGGCAAGGAAGTTGAACAGGCCTTCAAGGCAGCCTGTGCTCTTCGTATCAAACCGCTTGCTCTCAGCCATTGTTCCAGCAAACCTAGCATCAGTGTAGAAAGGGCAAGATTCAGAACACCCTAAAAGTCAACCTCAATATATTGGGATACCCGACCCATTTCCAATATGTATAAAAGGCTCAGTACTGCAGATGCTCCAGATATCCATTTTTCTCAAAAATATAGGTGCATCAATTAAGCGCTAATTTTTATTTAACCCAGCAAGAGAATGTATGTTCTAATTATGTGAATCAAATACAAAAGTTTGACATACAAGTTCCACGTAGGGCAAATGCCCCATTTGTGGTTTACATTTGATAACTCAACTGCTAATTTGGGAAGATATGGTAAATTTGCAATGAAGAATTTGTGTTTTAAATAAAATACACAAGTAGTTTTTAGGGAAAACCAACCACGAACTGTCACTGATAATTCCCGTACCAACATCATTAACATTTCAACTAGAAGAAAAATCAGACATTCACAAATCGAACACAACCATGAATTGCGGCTGAAAGATATCAGGACTAATCTTCATCTTGCCAAAGCGTTTGTCATGTATGGCCCTTTTTTTGGTTGTTGTGGGGAGGACAATGCAATTTCATCCCTGCCATCGAAATGGGCATGGCACGTTTCTACTCAGGCTCAGCATCATCCACCAAGTCGCAGTTCGGCAAGGATCACATAATCAACAATTCATGTAAACGCAATTGCAATACTCCCCCAAAATCCTAAACACCAATATTAAAATCCTAACCAAACAACCGCGCGGCGAGAAAAGGATTGGGAAGAGAATAAGCGAGACATCATACCGGGGAAGAAGCGAAAGATCGCTCTTTTCGTGGGCTGCGCATGCGGAGAAGGGAAATGGAGCTCCTCCCCTCCATGGGCTAATGGCTATTTCCTCTCTCTCTCTCTCTCTTTGTTTCTCTCTCTCCTTCCCCTAGCGAAACAAACCAAACTGTGCGAGGAAGAGAGGAATGCGCTCCTCCTCTCTCCCTCTCAAGCGTGCTCTAGCTGTTACCGCCTTCAAAGATAGTCCGCGCACAACTATTTTACGCTTTGCAGCACCGAGAAGAATGGCCTTGATTTTTTTTCTCTTGCGGACAGACCCATACAAGCCGATTTTTTTTATTTTAGCCGAAAAAACTAAAATATTAAAAGAACATGTCTCAAACTAATTTTTTTAAAAAATTAGCCTTTTCAGTCACGCCAAAAGATGTGGTACAACCGGTAACCTTGATCACGTATTAGTGTGATTAATAATGTGACACATTTTGTGTCCGTTGGTCTCATCTATTTTGATTTTTAGTCTTTTCTTTTCTCTATCAAAACAAAGGACCTATGTATGTCTAATTTTTTTCAAAATTTTCAAGTAGGTACTAGAAGATAAACACGGCACATTTTGCTTGTGTCTCAAATCATAACTCTTGTATTGTACGGTTGAAATTAAAATTCTTTCTTTTTTTTGCGAAAGAAATTAAAATTCTTTCTATAATGTTATATTTGAGTCTTAGGTTAACTTGTTTAACCTCAAGATGCACTCCAGAAATCTAGCAAAATTGTATAAATTTATAGTTCGGGAAGTAGTATTTGGGCATGGAATTTCTCATCATACATGTTTAGATGAAATCCGAAATTTCTTAAGAAACCACATGCTCAAAATTAAGTTTTAATTCAAAACTAAATATAATTTAAAAGCATTCGAAACAAACCTAGATAGACTTAGTCCTGTTATCTAATTATGATATTTGGATATTTAACCAAGAGGTTGAAGACTCAACCTTAGTTTGATCTAGCTCTAAAATTGATTTTCACATAATCACTTTTCAAAGTGGTAACATGTAAATTGTAGCACTAGTTATATAAAATCTTAGTATATGGAGTAAAATTGAAAATTTAGACTAAAAACAATTTAATTTTAAAGCCTTAGTCTAGCACCCAAAGTATTCCAAGTTTGGAAAATATCATTAACTATATCAATATTTAGAGTTGGTTTTATAGATATTTTATATATTTAAGTTGTACAAAAACATATAATCACAGTTGGAGTATATTCTAAAGATCTTTAATCCGAGGTATCTCTTGTTGGCAAGAAATGTATGGTAGTTCTTTTAAGTAGCTAAGGTATGCACAAACTAATGATTTGGGTACTAGATAGATATAGTGAGTGAAAAATGTTAAAAGATAGTATTAAGGGTCTGATAAAAGAATAAGTTTGTATATAAACTTGTCACAGGCTTAGAGCCAAATTGCTGAAGGTAATATGGTAAATCATTTGGTATAAGTCTAGATCTTCAACGGTTAAGCCATAGTTGTCTTTCAATTAACCAAAGCTAACTAAGATAATGGTAATTAACTCTAGGCGTGAACAATGGATTTATGACTTTGATCAAAATTTATTAAAATAGATCTTGTTAAGTAGGGAGTGTGGAAGTCGAGTGCTTAAATTAAGTTTGTAGAGTAATATACTAGTTTCAAACCTTAATTCGTAAGGCTAACACAGTTTGGCAAGTTGTGTTTCCAACTAAGAGAAAATCATCAAGGTTCTGACTGGTCGAGCATGCACTCGAGCTCTGCAGTTCAGCACCACTATGCAACGACTAACCAAATACCAACGGCCGCCACTTAAGCCTTGTAGCTTTGCAACGCGGTGATCAAGTAGGAGCTCATGCATGTCCACGTGATGACCTTGCCCTATAAAAACCGAAGCTATAAGCGATTTCAGTTGCTTTATAACTAAGACATACTCCCTCCATCCCAAATTATAAGACGTTTGACTTTTTTGATCCTAAGTTTGACCATTCGTCTTATTCAAAAAATTTGTGCAAACATAGTCAAATTTAAGTCATTCTTGAGGAACTTTTATTAATATAGCAAGCCACGATAAAAGAATTGATATTTTGCACAAATTTTTGAATAAGACGAGTGGTCAAACTTGGTGTCAAAAAAGTCAAACGTCTTATAATTTGGGATGGAGGAAGTATTTAACTGGCGACAATCTCGATAGATAAAAAGAGTTTTGTTTTCTAATTATAATATTTTGATATTTATATGGCATTGAAATCGTCGGCGACAAAGCGTACCATGACCATGGCTACCTAGGTTTGTTTCAAGTACTTTTAAAATTAACTTCGAACTAAAACTTAATTTTGAGCATGTGTTGTGTTAAGAAACTTTGAATTTTACCTAAATACTACTTTCCGAACCATGAATTTAGATTCTAGATTTTAGAAGTTCATTTTGAGGCTAAACAAGTTAACCTAAGATTCAAATATAGCATTACAGAAAGAATTTTAATTTCAAAATTACAAGATGTATGATGCCAGATACAAGCAAAATGTGTCACACTTATCTTCTAATATCTACTTGAAATTTCTGAAGACTTTTGGAGATACATATGTTCTTTGTTTTGGATCGACGACAAAAAAAAACAAAAGAAAAATAAAATAGCTGGAAGTCTGGAACCGACGGACGTAAATTTCGTCACGGCATTAATTCTGGCGTGACTCCTACCTTCGTCACGCCACGTCGATAGCTTAAGTGGAAAGTGAAAGTATATCTAGTTAGTCACGTCAAGAGCGTGATAAGGTTAGCTGTCGCGCCATGATAAAGTGATAGTTTTAAAAAATTTAGTTGGAACAGAATAAATAGGACGTCCGACGCCAGCGACTCTTTCCAGACGGACGCTTGGCATTACGTGCACCACAGTTTTGTCTTTTTTTTAATTCCCTACTCATTTCTATGTCTCTTAGTGTCATCCACTCATCGCTTTCTTATCTGCTTCCACTACGTTAACGTTCTTCTCTGCTCTGTTTCCCTTTCTCTCTACTCTGCTCTGTTTCCCAAGCGATAGAGCCTGATCCTCAGGTCTAGCTGCTCGTGAAGACGAGGAGGTACCTAGAGGTGGCTCGCATAAACTTAGAGACTAGAAAATTAGGCGCTCTGTTTCCCAAGCGATAGAGCCTGATCCTCAGGTCTAGCTGCTCGTGAAGACGAGGAGGTACCTAGAGGTGGCTCGCATAAACTTAGAGACTAGAAAATTAGGCGCCCTTCGGGCGCCCTACAATGATTTGAGGGAAAAACAATTTATGACCAACAGGGTATAGCTAAGATAAACACAAGTAGCACGATATTATTGTAGCATCAGATTAAAGATATCACACCATCAGATACCTAGCATAGATCATTAAGCACTCACATATAAAATAAGTTCAATGACCATTGCAGCCGTCAAGGTTCTGTTCAGCCATAGACTACACGATCTTTCATTACATGCACGGCTAAGCAATTATGATTCTATCTGGCCAAGTGGCCATACATTACATACCCATGCATGTCAGTTCATAACCGGAATTCATGACTACTGAACACTATAGTTGGTAGCTTAGAATACCTATCCAAATATACAATGATGATTAGAGTAGATATATAAAACTAAAAGTCTGGCGAACCATCGTGACCTTCCTTTACTGATTAGTTATCTTCCATTTCACTGTAAACAGGAGAGGCCATGAGATATACATGAAAGGTTAGTAAATTTCAGTTTATTTATCTCACTGTGTTATAACATTCAGACAGTCTGACTTAGAACCATTGTAACAGCAGGATAGAACCATTATAACAGCAGCACAGTTATTCATCGTAAGAAACTTCTTTCTACACCTATTTACTGCTGCTGGTCAGTGTTTAATTAGTGGTTCATGAATAGAAAATCATAAACTGGAGCACATCTTTCTACACCTATTCACCGTTGATGGTTAGTGTTTAATTAGTGGTTGCATGAATACAAAAATCATCAACTGGAGCACAGATGTACCTAGGCTCCGCAGCAGCAGTACTATCTGCACACTCATCATCATCACCTCTGGTATTTTCATCAGCGAAAAGTTTGTTCGCTGTTATTTTGACAGGCGATGCACGAGTCCTAGAAGTAAACCACCACATTTCATGCACATAAGTATGTCATGTGATAATTATGAAAAACGATTATAGGAAAATAATTTTCAGTGAGTCTAACCTTTTCTCAGTCATGCTTTTTTGTGTCCTGGTTTTAGTATTGGCAGCTGATTCACGAATGGTAATAAACATAGCCATTCACAAAATATTTCATGAAAATCAACCGTGGCGCAATGGATAGATCTCATTTATTAACTCTTTTTGTATGGTCATTTTTTTTCTAGCTGATGGCATAGCTTCTTAGCAAAAAAAAATTCTGAGATTAAGTGAGAAGTGAGATCAAATAACAATACATATTTTCATTCAGAGATTTTCAGATATTTATCCTGTCTATTTTCCCTGCCAGATTATATAATCATCTTATATGTGTAGAAGACCAAGGCCCAAATAAGCTGGTCGAAGACTGAATTACATAAGGTGGCTTATAAGCTGGAGTTTTACTGACCATCCATGCTTATAAAAGCCAGTGGATACACAAACAGACCCTTTAGTCTTAAGGCCCACCATCTTATGAGCCAAACTGCTTTCACAGCATGGTGCATGCATCTAGTGCTATGCTACTTGTATAGGCCTATGGGTATTACTGTATTACATGTGACTAAATGGATTAGATTGGAGTGATCTGTGCAAGAGAAAGATGCCAAGCGGGCAGGCTTCTCTAGATACAAATATCCACAAAGAAAAAGGAAAAAAATAACCCTGACCCCTCTTTATATATTTTCTTATAATCTCAGTCGCAGTTCAGGGTTGGCTAACCATTATATAAATATGTGGAAATTAGCCACTGAAGAAAATCTTGGACAACTGCACTTTTCCAATTTAAGCCAAGTATAAGATCTAAAATTTACATGATACCTCTCAACCTAAAAGAAATGATTTACTTCTTTCCTTCAGGTAGCACGCGTAATGCATCAGATTGTATAGATGAGTACTGTACAAAACCAGCAGGCATACCAACTCAAAGGGGAAAAAAAAGAAAGCACACGTACCTTCTGTACATTTCATCGAGCACACAGAGGGCATCATCCATGAAATGAGCTGGAGCTGATGTCTGTCTGCGCAGTACAATACCAAGTCGTTGTGCTTTGAGACGGTCCTCTACAGCCTCGGGTGATGTCAAAGCTATATTCTTGCCAGATCTCGCCAGATCCAAAAGAGAAAAGTGAAGAAGGTGAGAAGTGGATCTGAGAGTGAGGGAGAAGGGGGGAGAAAAATGGTCGAAGAGTAACATGTCGTATGCAGGCTCACCAGGTCCCTCGCCCGGACAGAGACCGCCCCCAGCCGTGTCTCTGGATGCGCTCGTGGAGGAGGAGGCGAGCTGGTAGGCGCGTGTGGCCATAGACGAGGAGTCCACGTGCTCACCCATGCCCCAGATGTCACACGACTTCCCGTGCTCGAGCGACGACGGTGTTCATGCTGACATGGAGGCGGCGCAGGCAGCGACCAATGCTTTACTCCTATATGCTGCCAACCATGAACACCTTGGGCGGCCGACGAGGTCCTCCCGATCCGCGCGCCCCTGGATCTCACGCACCCCTACATGCTCCTCCGCGCCGGCTTCCATTCTCGAGCGACGATGATGTGGAGGCTTCGCAGGGAGGAGAGGGACGGAGATGCAGTGGCGGCGGCGGGGGAGGAGAGGCCAGGAAGAAGCGAGAGGAATGAGGAGGGGATTAGGGTTTGGACCGACCTGGCGAGTGTGGGGGGTTTTCTGCAAAATCTTTAGGGGTTACTCCCTCAATCCCAAATTATAAGACGTTTGACTTTTTTGACACCAAGTTTGATCACTCGTCTTATTCAAAAATTTGTACAAAATATTAATTCTTTTATCGTGGCGTGGTATATTAATAAAAGTTCCTCAAGAATGACTTAAATTTGACTATGTTTGCACAAATTTTTTAAATAAGACGAATGGTCAAACTTGAGATCAAAAAAGTCAAACGTCTTATAATTTGGGATGGAGGGCACAAAAATTGAGGTAGCTCTCAAATTTTCGCTTTTTCGTATTAGAATAAAATTTACAATAAGGTCTTATATGAAAAATATTCCAACGTGCGCACGGCTTAGGGACGACGGACTCGGGTTAGTTTAAAAAAAACTGGAGGGCTTTTCTGAAAAATAGGCAGCGACGCGTGTCGGCACCCTGAGAAGCCACCGATGCTCTGAATTCTCCCGTGCGAGCAATCGGGAGCTGTCTTTAATCAACCCCGATGTCCCTTACGGTGGAAGGCGTATGCGAGGCGGAAACGTGCCATTCGCCCTATGTGTCACCACCGCTCGTGCGGCCCTCACCTGGCCCTTTGTGCTGCGTCGTCCAACTCCGCATTGCCGGTGAGCTCCACGCCACTGGCGAGCACACTAATGACCTCCACGCGCAGACGAGCCTCCATATGCAAAGCAGCAAGGAGATGTTTGCGCTGAAATAGCATGTTGCAAACGTATGTTTCAAGTGTTTAGGTGTTTCAGAGGTACGTTGCAAGTGTTTATATCAATGTTGCAAAAGTATATCGGAATGTTGCATTTGTTACAATGGTTGTACACGTATATTGCAAAGGTCTGTTACCAATGTTTCATCTGTGTTTTCGGACATATGTTGCAAGTGTGTTTATCTGGATGTTGCATATGTTTTACACATATGTTGCATGTGTTTTATCTCAATGTTGCGTATGTTTGCAAAGATTTTCAAGTGTTTCAGAACCATGTTGCAAGTGTATGTTTCAGTTGTTTCCAGACATATTTGCAAATGTTTTTGCATACGTTGCAGTGGCTACACACATATGTTCAAAATGTTTCGTCTGTTTAGACGTATGTTACAGCAAGTCCTCCATGTTGCAAGTGTTTTATGAGGCACATGCGATCCCTTGGGAGCAGGCGGTCCCCACGGGGCGGGCGAGCGTAAGGGGCGCGGCAAGGCGAGCAGACGCAGACACACAACATGGCGCGGGTGAGCAGCAGGGCACAGACGAGCAGCAGCAGGCATGCGGGCAAACAATAGCAGGGCGCGGTGAGGGGCAAACAATAGCAGGGCGCGGTGAGTGCATGCTCCGATGCGCATCTGTGAGTAGGGGCAACCGAAGGGAGCACATGGGAGATAGCCACCTGAGGTGGGATCCGTTGCAGAAGTAGGGCTCTGGATCATTATTGCCATTTTCTGCCGATCTGTTTTGGCCACTAACGAGCCCAGCTGACAGCCGAGGGAGGTGCACAGTGCTGGCTATTCGGCCGCACATCCGCGTGTGCAGGGGGGTGCGCCACGTGGGCCGACGAGCGAGCACGTGCTGGGTTGAGCGGCGAGCGCGTTGCGGGCGTCCGGACGCGCTTCTGTCCAAACGTTCGGACGCTAGTAAGCCCCTTTTTAATAGTGGTATTTTTAGGCTAAAATAAAAATAAAATCCGAGAAAAAATGGTACACCCGGTTCCTTCTGAATTTCGTTCTGATAAGCATTTCCCAGTAATCGATCTGTCCTAAATGTGAAACCACTCCTCAAGTGAACTCTGAACTTTTGCTGTGCAACCATCTTCGCTTCAGAGTTCGGAGAGAAAGGAAAGGAAGTGAATGGATGAACGGTACCAAACCGGCTTGTTCCTTTTGAGCTATCTATCACTTATCTGCGCACAGCAGCTTCGCAGATTGAAACCAAAACACACCTCGATTCTCCTTACAAGGTTCAGCAGAAACCAAACATTTTTACTCGTGCCTTTTCAGGCATTTACAGAAACAATCCAATCTTTGACAAAATCACAGAAATGATGCTCCGTCACCCAAGGTAGCTCGAAAAAATAGAAATCACTGTAGGGGGCACATGTTTTTGTTATTTTTTCGAAATAGGAGTAGTATCTTTTCAAGCATTTACAGAAAAAACGCACTTGACAAAATTACAGAAACAGAGGTGGATATTCCGTAGCTCCAAAAAAAATAGAAATCAGGCGCTTGTTTTTGTTACCTCTCCAATTTTTAGCTAGGTGTTGGCTAACGAACCGTTCACCAGAACTAACCGCGTATGCAACCGAGACCTGTTATGCACAGATAGACAGATAGTAAACCTTCCCCAGGTTTCAAAGAGGTGGACCTGCCAGTCCAGACTCCAGACGGCCAAACAGCCAAACACCATGAGTCCATGTTAAAGCAAAATAGGGGGAAAAAAACTACTCATCCTTGTCAGGGAATATCACAACACAATGCCAAATATGTGCAAGTAGATGGGGACCAAATTTGACAATTCACTTCGCACAATATTCTGAAAAAATATCTTTACTGTACGTTTTAACTAGTAGGCAGAACATAACGTGGCAGTTCAAGCCTCGGGGATTGGAAGTTTCCCGCTGCCAAATCTCAAATCCGCGTATACAGACAAAGCTAAACAGGGGCCATGGTTTTTTACAGGCTACGATAAAATGAAGTCATACTAAAAGTTTCCTAACAGGAATGGGCAAACATGCTCTATATTACACGCACATCAGGTACCTTAGCAGGACGCGGTCAGTCATATGTCCATGTCAAGCAAGGGATCTTCCTCTTCACCATCAGACCCACCACCAGTTAAGAAGTCATCTCCTGATAATTTGCTGTGTTACAAGAGGAACATGTCATTAATTCATTATTGACCTTGTGTTCCGTGTCAGAACCTTGCAGCTCCAAGCAAGCACCTACCTAGTGCAGTAACATCAAAAGCTCACAACTCGTTTTAGCTTCCTATTGTAGAAGAAGTAGTTGAACTATCTAGAAGAAAAAGGTTAGAATCCATATTAGAATTAGAATGATGGTTTAGATGCATAAGCTAACCATCACAATCCTATCTTAGTTCACTTGAACATACATGGCCCCTTTCTCTAGAACTGGATCTGCATCAGAGTCTAGGTTATAGCTGTAGATGTCACACTCTGATTTTGATAACCTGAAACATAAGGAGTAAACATAACATAGAAGGACTATACAACTTCTGAACCAAACATTATAAGTGAATCCTGACCTCATCAATTGCTTTAGTCATATTGTCCAGAAGAGAACTGGCCTCATTTGTGGCTGCCCATTGCTGAACAGAAGTCCAAATTCAGGTAGGCATGTCAAGCAGTGAGAAAGGCAAAACGAAGTCCCAGGACCATTTTAATTTTTAAATTAGCTAAGTGACAATATGCCCAGTTAATCAGTTATTGTGTTTTTTTTCCCTTTTTCGGAATAAGCAGTCTAGCTAAACCAATCTATTTATATGAACAAAGTAAAAAAAAAGTTAAAACCAAAAGATAAAAAGGAATCATAAAGCATTACCCTAGAAGCATCAGAGAAGTAGGTGTCTACCATCTGCCTGAAACTTTCCAACTCCGCTTCTTGGAATAGCAAGTGTGCCCGAACAGCACTAACAAGTGAACAAATGTTGACGACGACGACGACAACAACAACATAGCCTTTTGTCCCAAGCAAGTTGGGGTAGACTAGAGATGAAACCCAAAAGAGACGAGAAACAGAGAGACACATAAAGGGACATAAAGGGCACAAGACAAAAAGGGGTCATGGTTCAGGCACGTTGATTGCCAGTCTCCAAGCGCTCCTGTCCATAGCTAAATCCTTGGAGATATTCCATTCCTTAAGGTCTCTCTTAACGAACTCGTCCCAAGTCAATTTAGGTCGACCTCTACCGCTCTTTACATTATCGGTCCGCTTTAGAACCCCACTACGCACCGGCGCCTCAAGAGGCCTCCGTTAGACATGTCCAAACCATCTCAACAGATGTTGAATCAATTTCTCCTCAATTGGTGCCACCCCAACCCTATCCCTAATATGGTTGTTCCAGACTCTATCCCTCCTTGTGTGCCCACAACACCAACGCAATATACACATCTCTGCTACACTCAATTGCTGGACATGTCGCCTTTTTGTAGGCCAACACTCAGCACCGTATAACATCGCCGGCCGAATCGCCGCCCTATAGAACTTACCTACCCCAACTTGTTGACAAAAGGATGTTAAATTTAGGGTGCGTTTGGTGGGCGACCAAAGGAAGCCAAGCCGTGCCACACCTTCTGTGCCGCAGTTGCGGCAAGCGTTTGCTTTGCAGCCCCCAGTTCCGACATGCCGCAGAAGTGTCGTGGTCACTAGTTCATTTGGGAAGCCAAATCGTGCCGTAGTTGCGCACTCCGTTTTGTACGCCACACCTTCGGCATGCCAACAACTCGGCGTGGCATCTGTTGGACATCGTCCAAACACGCCCTAATCTGAAGGTCGCGCTATCTTGAATGTGTGACATGACAGCGAGGAGACCTTAAGAAAGTTAGATATATCAAATGCCAAAGACCAAGGGAAATGGAGAGAATTGAACTTTCAGCTCAAAGAGCAACGGTTATTAATCCGTCTGACCGTCTGTCATACCATCTGACAACACCCCCTTAGGCTGGTAGGAAAGGACAAAAGCTGGTTTGCCATATCGCCCACAGAAAGCTGACTATGACATTACCCAGATATCCTTCCTCCCAAATTATATTAGAACACACTTGCTACAAAGATGATGTTACCTGAAATCATAATCTGGATACATGTGGCCAAGAGTGAGAACTAGATATATCAATGTTTTCCGGCTGGACAAACATAAAACGAAAATAGAAGTTAGGCTATGTAAAAAGAAAATGTGCATAACAAATAGGGAACTTTTGCAAACATATGACTGGGTGTCTGTGTGTTGGATGCCTCAATGAAAGGTGGGACCAGGGCCCACCTGTCAATGAAACCCAGTGGTAAATGAAAAACTGGGGGGTTTGACCAGTGGAATGTTTGCAATTTTCTCTAATAAATATACTCCACAGATCCTTACCTTGATCTGGAGGATAAGTGCTCCACTGGTGAAGAAGGATTACTATCAGAGGACTTGCTAAGGTAATCAATAATCTGAAAGCACCACAGAGAAGTTAGATTGGCGTAATTACAATAGTATGCACCAATTCAAGACTGGAATAGAAACAGCAACATTTGAGAAGCATGTATACACATGAATATGGGCTTTTAAATGAGAAAAAACATTAAGTTTTGCTTGGAAAAGAATGTTGCTTCCCTGAAGAAAAAAAATGCTCTAAAGATACTAGGGAATAGATTCCACAACACAAACTACAACAATAACAGTGATATCCCATTTGTGACATTCAGTAAATTTTAAATTAAGGAGAAACAATCTTTTGCTTCTGATCAATCAATCAAACAACTAAATCACATGCTCCTGTTAACTTATTCAAAACAATGTTGAAGACCCAAACAGCCTACAAGGCCACAAGAAGAGTAGAAGATAAAGCCTAACATGACAGGTGGAAAATAGCATAGCCACATAGGACTGCAGCTTGAAGAATGGTGGCATTAAGCAATGAGGTTGTACATGAATCATTCCATGATTCTTCATGTATGCAAGATGATAGCTAGTTAGCTACAAAACTAATGGCTGCTAAGCATCAACTGCATACATGAGAGCCCCCCTGCTGCAATATATAACTATGAATAAAGGAAGCATATTAGAAGAAAAAATTGAGTGGAAGTAAACAAGCACAAAATGGGTGAACCAAGCAGGGGTTAACTACGTGAAAGTATCTAACCAACGAAAACACTTTGTTTTGCTCTACCATGATTCCTACCACAGAGGACAAGATTTTTCTAAACAAATCACTGTAGATTACACATGATTCATAGGCTTGTTGGAAAAAATGATCTCAGTGATAATATAATTCATGGGTTCAGGAAAAGCATGTACCTCATGTTCTAGGCTTATTGAAAGCCTACGGTCTGTCGCAGTGTGCTTGCCTGCAAATTAATATACCAGTTTATCAAAAGCATGTAGCTCAACAAAAGATGCAATGGAGCATGTTCCTAGTTTATTACATGAGAAGGCCTCAAGGTTCCCTCTGATTGTACAATCACCAAGGTTGAGCTGCTCGAGGAACAAATTTATAATGGAAATATAAACGAAACCACAAAAATCTGTAAACCGGAACGAATTGATTGCAATC